>JAKEPQ010001030.1:50960000-53360000 GCA_024500445.1 Entomyzon cyanotis
CACAGTGCCATAAAATGTGGGCTATCAGACAACTGGGTACATAGCCTCTGTAAAGACAACTACACAAAAGATGTCTAGAATAAGCTATATTTTTTAAGAACCATTGCTAAGAATCTGTATATTAAGGTTTAGTTGGCCTAACACATATTTTACCGGGTCTTAAATTTCTTGGGCTCAATTCGATTTAAAAAAATAATCATTTTTGAAGACAGCACTCCATCACAACTGGCTTTTTTTTTTCTACCTAAGATTCAGAGATTTTCTGTAGGTAGGGTTATTTATTTTTAAACTTTTACAGGCTGAGAAATATTCTATGCAGTTATATTTGATCTTGCCTTACTTAATTTTTCAGTTTAGAAATTTACAGGAAAATGTTATTTTTTATTTTCTCCTCCACCCCACATCTTCCTACAAGAGTTATACCACCTTTGTTAGGAAAAACAGCTATTTGTGTACAACAGATATCACCCAAACCCAACAAGCATTCTGGATTTGCCCACCCAGAACCCATCTATGCAGCTCCAGAAGGGCAACTCTTTTGAGCTTTGAAAGAGACACCACATCCGAAACTGCTGTGGGGATCCGGAGGGCTAAAGGTGGTGTAATGAGGAGCACACCCCAGATCACAGGGTGTAACACATTATGCTCAGCGAGCTGTGGTGGCTTGATTCTCTGGTTTGTTTCCTTTCAGGTTGTGTCTTTTGGCAATTGTTCCAGTTTTTAGTTGAGAATGGCACCATTCACACTTATGAAATAAAGCAAACAATCGAAATCTTTCACAAGAATGCAGGTTCTGAGAAAGGCACTGATACCTCTAGCAATGCCAGAAATTACACCTCTGTATACAACAGGGGGCTATTTAGCAAAAATTCTTCCTTCTTAAAAGGGGATCCACCATGCCATTTATATTTTAAAGATGCTCTTGTATGGTTTTGTTTAAAATATCACTGTATTTACTTATTGTCATCTGTCAACCTGATGACTGACAAATCATTAAAGCATCCTGCAAGACAAACAAAAAGTATTTCCTTCATAGCCTTTGAAAACATTGGAAGTTAATCAATTTTCAAAAAATCCCCAGACTTCCGAGTTTTCCAAAATGCATTGCCAATCTTGTAAGAAAATCAGTTCTAAAAGCTAAGATCAATATATCAGTGTTTTGGTGTTCATTTACAAACATGATTTTTCTCAAAATCACATATCAAGATATGGACTCTAAAAATATTCAAAACCAGAAGACAGTAAAAATCTAATATTTGTGGTTTTGTAGTCAGACGATATTAAGAGTAACTGGAAGGAGAGATGAGGCAGACTTGCGGCTTTTGAATGCAGAAGACTGTATGTTTTTTTAAAATTTTGCAGTAAATCAGGTAGCATTGTCAATGCAAAATTCTTATTCTACAGGACCTCTTTATACTAATTTTAATTCTAAATAAATATTAATTGATACTAAAGTTCCACAGAACCTCCTTTTATTCATACATTATATAAGCATACACAATGTAAGAACAGCTGTCCCAGGTCAGTAAAAGGTCCTTCTACCTCAATAACAAACAAAAATCCAGTTAAAGCTCTCTTATTTAATTCTTCTGAATTAAAGAGAACAGTAACTCACCTCCTTGACTCTGCAACTACAGGAAGTTTAAATTGGCCCTGAGCACAAATTTGAACCACGTGTTGCTTTTTATCCTGTAAGAGTCAAGTACAACATTACCACAGCATGCAATTTATGTTTGAACAATACACTTATGAAGACTGCTGAAATCAGACTGTTTGTTCAGGGCTTTTCTGGAGAACATTCTCCAACATTTTACTGGTGGATTAACAATACTTTGCAGCACCTATTCTCTCAATAAGGAGTTGTATCTGCCCTTTTCCACATTATTTCCCATATTTTGAGCTTATATTTTCATTAGCTAACCTTAGTAATACAGGACAGAATCATTCAGAGGACTCATGACAGAAATTCTGAAACAGACAGGGTATAAAATATAAAGCCTGTTAGTAAAGAAAGCAAAGATGATGTTCTTCTACCACTCTGGCAGCTGAAGACTTAAAATAACAGATGTACCTCATACAGTAGATATCCTACAATTCAGCACAGCTTATCCAAGGAAAAGATTTGTGAACATGCTTGTGTTTCTTATTTTCCAAAGACAAAACAATCCTAGCCACATCAAATTGCCCTTATCTCTGGTACTAGCAGTTTCTGGCCTAAAATCAATGGCATTTGTTTAAATTTAGATAAGTGTAAAGATTTTAAATGTGGAAGCTATGCACTTGTTCCAAAGCTACCTTTGTCAAAGTCTAGGAAATTATTGTGTCCTTTCAGGGCAGCAAACCAACATTACCCCCATAAGAGAGCAAGACAATTGCCCTTGAAAACATGTTTTAGAATCATTGCTGACAAAACCGTCGTTAGTTAGCAGCAATCTGAAGCAATCTGTTTGATGACATAATGCTTTCCCAAGTTTCAGGTTTTAAGGGAATTGGGGGAAATGCATTAAACAAAGAACCCTCGGCTGTTGGAAACCTCAGGTGTTCTTTGTCAAGAAGCAATGGGTCTTGATTATTTTGTTTTTCCCGATTTCCTAGGAAGTTTGAAGTGGGTTTTTTACCCTTTTTTTTTCTTTTTTCTCCACATTTCAGCTCTGTTTCAACATGTGAATGATAAAAAAAAAAAAAAAAAAAAAAAAAAAAAAAAAAGAAAGCTAAACAACACATTCCTGAGAAGACCAACTGATGACCCAGAAAGCATATGGGAAAGTCCCTTTGAGAGCCCTTTTTTATTCAATGTGCAATACTTCATTTTGATGTGATAATAGGGTTTTCAAGTAATTACTGCAGTGCTTCAATCAGCTTTTTAGCTCATAATCCAGTAAAGATTAGTCCCACCAAATACAGAGGTATAGCAAATGTAGTTTACTCCAGTCTGTATTAGCTACCTGTTGAATTCTGGATGAAATTTAAGAGACTGGAGCTGCTTGACCAAGTGCTTGGGATTGCTTGGGATCTGCATTTCCCCCCCACTACAAGATGCTGCCTTCAGTAATCTGAATTCTTTTGATGAAAACATAATCTTTCACAAACTAGCCAGCATGTTCCAAAAACTGGTGGTTTAAAATTTTCATATTGCGTAAGTTGGTCAGTAGGGCTAACACAGATATACATTATCAGGATACTTACTTTCTGTAATCAAAAATAATTACGTATTATACTGTGTTTTGTCTTTTATAGGACAATACTATGGTAGTATTATACTGTGTTTTGTCTTTTATAGGACAATACTATGGTAAGACCATAAATAATAACTGAAGATTTTTTCAACCAGAAGCAAAAATATTACTAATAAGCTAGCAAGATATATCTTAACTCTCTTCAGCTCAAATTAAAAGAGGAAACCATAAACACCAGCACTCTAAGACTGTAAAACTGTTTTCTACTTACAACATATTTTTATGTGGGATTAAATTCTTCTCTCCAACCTTTCAATCCCAATATTTTTCAATATTTAGTCAGCACCCTTTTAGCTATTACTATAGAGACACTAAGTGCTGAAGGGATCAATAGAAGTCAGGTTTACCCAAATTTTACAGGCGTGTCACAGGCGTTTTACAGAGGTGTTTTAGCGAGCAAACAAGCAATTTCTGCCCGTTCCAAACACCATGCTGCCACCTAGTCGACAACCAACTGTACTGTGCTGAACCGGATGCACTGCAACTACAGCTGTAGCCATGGAATGAAAATCAAACTGTTTTCCAAAAAAAACGTGAGTGCCAGCACAAAGGTATCAGAAGCCATAAGACCTCCAGCTAACTTCCCTGCCAGCACAAAGCAAGCACAACTGCAGCTCTCTGCTCATTTGCAACATTTCACTCACTGCAAGGAGAGTGGATGTGTTCAGGGAGCATCCCCATGTGGTAGCTGCTGCTTGTTTGTAGTGATAGTTGTGAAATACCTATACCAAGAATAAATCAAGGAAATATTTGGAGTCGGTGCCACCAAGTAAGTGGTCAGTTCAAAATAGTATTATATGAACACTGAACAGGTTTATGCTGCGTCAGGAAGTTCAGGCACTACTGATATTCAGCCTCTTTCCAACACTTTGGAAGTATCTACTTTATATTCAGAAAGATCTGATTTCCCTGAAGGCTGGTTTGTTTCTTTTTTTTTCTTCTTTCTTCTTTAAAGGTGTCTGACAAGAAGTACTAATATCTCCTCTACAAACCATTCCTCAACATAACTTATAACATTACTATTAACTATTTTGGTATCCCTATGGTAAAGCTTTAAAAATAATTCTATTATTATCTCAGTGGGGCATAATATATGGAAATTGATTCTTTGCTGCCTGAGCATCATAGATAGTGTCATTATTAGTGACCAAAAAATCAACTATCATCATAGAAACAATTTCCTAATCCTTTGTATATGCAACCTGCATCTCACTATAGGTTAGATTAAGGATATCTCAGCAGCACCAGGTTTGGAACAGCTCCCACAGGAGGTCAGCAACGGCCGGAGAAGGCAAGGAGCAGCCTTGCACCAGAACAATGTTTTATGTGTCCTCCCAGTGCCGCAGCATCCCCAAAACCCCAGAAGAGCAGAGACTGCAGAGAGCAGGCAGGAATTCTCCTCCCTCTTTGGGTTCCCAGTCTAATACACAATCAACAGGTGCAGGATTTTTGCAGGAGAAAAGAGAGGATGCATGAACTTCCCAAAAAGGTGCATTAGAAGGCCACAATTACATTACATCATGACAAAAGACTTGAATGCAAAAGACATAAGCAACAAAAAAACAGCTACACTTTCAGGATGACACAGATACAGTGAACATGGTACATTTAGAGCTCTTTTTCATGTCAGCCTTCACCATGAACATGAGAGTTATGAAGGAGATTGTACTAGAAATACTCAGTAAATGTGGATGTTTTACATACTTGTTCTAATTCTTAAGTGAATGACAGATTTAAACATTCCCACTGAGAAAAATTTTGCAGCTCGAAGCACTCTACTGTTGCTGACACATTTAGTTATTTTTTCAGATAAAATACATATTGCCACAGCACTGACAGAGGAGATGCCCTGGCGGTTCACAGATTTTCCTCACAGACCTGTGGCAGGACAAAACTGTTCTCATGCCCTGAGGCAAGCAGCCTGGCTGAATTAATTTAGTATTTCCAGACTCTGGATGGGGCTGTGCATAACCAGTCCGTGTGGAAAGCAAGACTCTAAGCCCTATATATTAAAAACATGGAAAGACGCTGCTCGCTTCAGGGCAGGCCCAAGATTTTAACAGTGGTGTGGCCACCCAGGCCTGACTGGAAAACTGACTTTAAAAAAAAAAAAAAGAAAAGAAAAACCCCCCACAAAATAAAACTACACACATCTTGTTTTCCCCAGTTCCAGCGGTGCAGAGGCAGGCTGCTCTCCAGCAGGAGCAGCACCGAGCCCTTGCCCCGCACCCTCCAGCGCCTCTCCCCAGCACCGAGCCTCGCTCCCCTCAGGGTCCGGCGGGCACGGGCAGAGCCAGCGCCAGTCTGTGCAACACCAATCCCGCCTTGCTGCAGGACAATTAGAGCAGGACGACTCACCCTGCCCCGTGCTGAGCGCAAATCTCGCTGGAAAGAGCTTCATTCCCAATCCACCGCCCCTTTCCCGCGCCCGGCCGCGGCCGCCCTCACGGGCAGGGCGCTGAGGGAGCGCAGCGCAGGGATGGCACCGTGAGGGCTTCGTGCTGGGCACTCTCCTAAAGAACCAAAGCATGGAAACGCACTTAATAGACCCCAACCCCTTCGCTCTGCCCTCTGCTGACACCACGGAAACTCGTTTTAAAGTGCGCGGGACGCAGAAGACTATTTGTTTTTCAAGACATAGCAGACACAGTTTTTTCTCATCTCACATGTCCCAGTCGATAGTTATGAGTGGAAGAGTATTTTGCCCCAAGTTTGTATTGCTTCTCACCATTATTCACCAATTTCACCAAGAAGAAATTTGATTTCTCTGCTTGACTTTGCGTAAACCATGGCAATATTTTATTTTCTTGGCTCATTAAAATGCACACAACATTAAGGAGAAGGTGGTTTGAGTTTTGGGCAGAACACAGCCCAACTTTGCTGGAACAGACGTGGCAAAGAAAATGCTTCATAATGAAATCAACATTTCCAAAGCATTCAAGCATTCAAAACGGATATAATGTTAATGGGATACCTGAAATAACATTATTAAAAGGAAAAGCAGAATGATGACAATGCTCAGAAATGTATTCTTACTCAGTCCAAATAATTTGTCATCGAAACCTATGTTTTGGCATATCTTCCAGTGAATTTTCAATTTTCAATTAACTTAACTCTTTATTTACACAAATACTTAGTTGGACCTTCAACTGCAGAATCTTATGTATAGAACTCAATCCTGCTTTCCCATCAACTTCAAGATAAAAAGAGCCAGATAACACAAGCGTAGCACGTTAAATAAAATTGGATTATTTAAAGATCAGATATGAAAACTGATTCTTTGCTTCCTGGGCATCATATATAATGTCAATATTAGTGACCAGAAAATCAACTCTTCTCATTGGAACAATTTTCTAATTTTTTATATCTGCATCTCACTATGGGTTAGAGTAGTGTATGTCGAACAGTTTGTCAATCTCTGCTTTGCAGCATTCATAGAAAATGCTAAGAGAATTAAAACTGAAAGTACTATATCCAGCAGCAATTTTTTAAATAGCACTCTATAATGAAACAGCACAACATTTTAAAGTTTCATTCAGAACAGTTTCAAAATTGTATGCTGTTAGTTGTTACTTATGTAGTAAACCATAGTGTTAGCTTATGACTTTACCATCTGATTAGCTCTCTGCCAAACCTAACATTCATTATTATAATTATCAACATATCATGAATAAATCCACACTGAATAGCTGCATGGAAGAGGGCCTAGACACAGGAGGGAGAAAGGGGATACAAAGTCATACAAGTCAGGCATGGCATAATAAAAGTAGTATAATGTGGAAAGGAGTGCTGTAATGAAAAGGTATGGAGGAACATATTTATCAAGAGTTTACATTTAACATGGAATGTGAGTTGCAGTCATCTAATAACTAGCTGTTAGGATGCATTAATTTTGCTTGATCAAACTTGAAAGAGTTTGAAAGAGGCAAAAATAAATGAGATAAAGAACATGAGAAATAAAAAGGTTTCCAGCAAATATTTCATTTCCTGAACAATAGAGAATACAGCTGACTTGCAGAAATACATATCCTATTTTAAAGAAAACAAAACACAAATTTGAAGGTAATGTTGGAAACCTTTTTACTTATTTTCCTCTCTGTGCTAAAATTCAAATATAAATGCACAAAAAAGTTATTTGTTTTTTACTCAAGATTCTTTGTGTTTTACCTGGATTATTGCCATCAACAACAACATGAAAGCATCATTTCCATGAGGTGTATATTGTCAGTGTCTTCCAGTAAAATCCATACAAAATAGTTATGCATATTTAATGTTACACATAAGTCACAGTTTATGGAAAGATAATATCGTCACTATGGAATGAGTTGTCTTTTTTTCCCTCTGAAATCCTGTGATTTACTTGGCAAAACCTGAAATATTAATTTGTAACAACAATACCTGGAAATGTAATATTTTCCAAAGTGCAAGTCAGAAACCATTCCTCTGCAGAAGTCTTTAAATAGGTAATCTGGATCTACTACACAGGGACATAATTTGGACTCTCCCCAGTAACATGAGACTTATTCCTGCCAAGGTCACAGCTGGAAGCTAAGAAACGAGTGGAGAGAAGGGTTGACCTTCGGACTGAAGGCCACAGACGGTGCTACAAATGAAAACAGATCAGCACATATTGGCTCTGGCAGCTGCTGGAAATTGTGATGTTTGTGACTCAGCACAGCACTCCAATCTTCAAAATACACTTTGTCAGTCTAAGAAGATTAACATGCTAAGCAAACCTTCATCGTTCCTCTAATGGTTTTCACCGGGAATTCTGAGTGTTAATTCTACAAGTGTATACTTAAAAAGAAAAAATCCCCTTCTGAGGAAAAAACAAGTTAATTTTAAAATTTTCATATGTAATCTCAAATCTGCATCCATCTTTATGGTAAATACATGTTTTAAATCATGTGCCTATTTTTTAACCACAATATACACTTGATAGTGAAACATGCCAACCAAATGCTGTTTCAATAAATGCTTTTTCTTTTTCAGCCGATGTTATTGTTAAATTTAAACCAAATTCAAGTAATTTATGCTTAAAAGTGATAACATTATTGTTAACTTGGGATGCTTCATACAACAGTAATATGAGCATTTATTTAGCAATTTTGAATCCATGAAATCCGATTTTTAGAGAGTAGTACTTAGAGTTATATCAGTTTACATTGCATTGGTTGAGTTTGCTTTTTTGTCTGTTTTAAAGTTCCTTATGTATAAACTTATCCATATACCTCTGTGCTAATTTGAACATGATACAGCAAAGAAAACATTAACTTTGTATTTTCACTCAAAGTTATTTTAAAATTAGAGCATGGAACCACAAATTCTTACAGAAAATATACTTGGTATTATTTTAGTTCCATTAATATGATCACTTACCAAGAGTATTTGCACAAAGAAAGTATAAGTAAATAGTAAAACAATATGTAATAATTTGGGTAACTGTCCTCTGTGGCAAGAGAACATATCTCTGTATTTTTAAAGGCATATTGGGATTAACAGCACTTTAAGGAGGAACTTTCTGTCTGAAACTTCAGTAACAATGTCAATTCTGCACAGAATGGGGTTGGTCCATCACCAGTTTTAGTTATATGACTATGATGATTCAGGGGTTATATTCAACTCAGTGCCAACTGCTCTTCTAATAAAATTACATCCTTACTGATCTGACAAGTTTGATATGACATGAAAATATCAATAACTCCTAGGATTAAAAATCAATAACAACCAGATACACTTCCAAATTTTATACATTAATATTTCCACACTCTTGAAGTTATGCCCTGATAGAAGTTTCCCATATAACTAAAAAAGCCCATACTGAGATGATATTTAAAGCTGAGCTTGCCTTAAGGTGTTATACAAGTAATTTAGAGATGGTGAAGGTGTCCAGAAGAGAGAAAGTGGGAACAGTCTTCCTATTTTGCTTGCATTTATAAAACTCCATTTTATTGTTCCATTCATAATGAATTTTCTATATGTCTTTAATATGATCAGACCAATGCATGCAGAAGGCAAAATGACTATGGACAAACTAGAAAAAGTGGAGTATTCTTCAGCCTTTCACCTTTTTTTTGTGTCAAGCTCTCAGAACCACAATACAACACTTGTACCCAAACATTTTTGCTATGTTCTTCCAAATTATTAACTATTGTATTTAAACTATTACTTCTTAATTCCGCATCAGTATTTTGTGACAGCTTTTAACTAAGTAAGATGAGTTTACAAGGAGTATATCTATAGAATAAAATACTGAAACACATGAATTTAAATACTGTGAATGAGATCTACCAGAAAGAGCAAAAGAACTAATCACTTCATTAGTGATTTTTAGGGATTCATTTTTGAAAATAATTAATACAGCTGCCTATAAATATCAAATCAATAATAGAGAAAAAACAGTCCTGAAAGACACACTGCTCTTCTCCTGTTGGAATCTATATTTGTTAAAGATAATAAAAGACAGCTACTGAGACCTTGTGTTGCACGTGATGTGGAAGAAAAATTTTTAAAATATTTCCTTCATGGAGAGAATACATACTTCTCTCTTCCTCCTATGTTAAATGGTCTTCCTACACTGTTTTGGTTACTTTTGCTCAAACTGAGGGCTGGAGAAAGTAACACAGAGGAGGGAATTTCATTTTTTTCCATCATCCCTGCACACCAAAAATATGTTTATGGATTCCTATCTTTGATTTATAAATCCTTTCAGTTTCTATGGTCTCGATTCTTTCCAAAAAGCTTCATGTGTTACATCTCCTTAGAGCAGCTGTATTTTCAATGATTCTTGCTCTGGACATCTCCCCATTTCCTGAATTATGCCACATTCTCATCAACCAACCAAGCAGCGATGGGTAATAAAGCTCCATTGTTCTGCCTGTTGCAGAAGCATTCCTGATCAAGAAATCAATTAAATATATACTTACCCTGTAGCTTTTTGCCATCAATGATGTTACTCACAAGCTATGTACACAATGAGCTGCTTCACTAAATGCTACTCACCATAAAAAAAATAAGATTAACCCCCCAAAATGTCTGTTGCAAGTGACAAGTTTAAAAACAAGTTTTTTTTAATGTAAACTGCCTCCTTAAAGAACATTTCCATAATCTCAGTTTTCTTACATTAAAGACATAAACTGTATCCACACACTCAGCCAGTGCCTCACTTGTGCAGGAAGTGTAATTTAATATAGAATGAAACGAAGCTGCTTATGTGGGTCAAAAAGTCTGTTTTAAGAGCATAATTCTGAACATCTCTCAACTATCCACTTCCAATATCTTAAAATAAAATGTTGAACTTCTTTTTCAGCTATAAAGCTCTGCTCACACATATTCCTAGAATTAAAAAATGGTATCAGATTTTAAAAAAAATAAATATACATGAGAAAATCTATTTCTTCTGTATCCAGCTCAAATAAAAAGATCACTTTTTGATCACATAAACTCCCACAAATTCTACAAAGGCATATAGAATCTGTCATAATTCTTCCTAAACATTTTTCTGGCATTCTTAAAAAATGGGTGTGGGATGGTTTTTCTAATGATACTAATGCTAACAATAACATTGATATTGTTAATATAAACATAAAATTTCCTCTTTTGCTGTTAAAAGAAAACCAAAACTAGCAAACATTATCAAATTTGATGTATGATATTACTGCAAATAAAATCAGATCTAAAATTAGCACATGCTGAAATCTGAAAGACTTAACAAGACTTAAGTCTCTTCCAATTTTGTTTTTCATAATTGTGTTGCACAAAATAAGCTGGTGCAAGAGATTGGGGGAGGGGAAGAATCAGAGACTCTTTGGCTGACTGGATGCGTTACATTAATTTCTTAATATGTGAAGGAGTGGATTACCCCTCTAACAGCAATGGGAAATTAGTTTCTTTATTTCTTCATTAAGACTGTGGGAGGCAAATTAATTTTCTACTCTGGTTTTCAAAATTAATTGAATATATCTTTATTAAAGTGATAAATATATACACACACTTTTTGGTTGAAAGAGTTCTCTAAATTAATCCTAAACAGACATTTTCAAAGCAGTTTGGTAGCACGTGGTTTGGGGCTTTTTTTGTTTCATTTTGTGATGTTATAAGAAACCCTGAAAAAACAGATCACCCAATGTAATAAATATATTTATAGAAAAAAGCACTGAAAACAGTCTCTATAGAGTAATTTTGGTAGCATTAAATAGCATATTGTTTAGTCTTCCTTGCTTCCTACTCTGTATTATTTTTATACCTATGATCTTGCAACTTTCATCGTGCAATTCAGTGTCTATTCTTTCACATGTATAGTTGTAGGCATCAAAAAATGTTTCTTGATTGCTCTAACAAGAAACCACAATTTTTAAAAGCATCACCCACCTAGCCTGAAGTTGAGGCAAAGTACCTTGAAGTGCCTAGGTATCTTCTTGTGTGTATTGGTACTTGAAGGAATTTAGAAAGCATCTAAAAGTTGTTCATTTACTTCCTATGCCTGCACGGTTTTTATGTCTGTTTGTATTGTGAAAGTATTTCACTTACACCATGACAACATGATATTCTTTTTCTTAGATTCTTCAGTACTCTTACGTGCAAAGTCAAGCACCTCAAAGTGATCTTATGACAGTAGTATTTTTATCTAGCCTTCCCTTGCCTAACTGCTATAATCACTTTTGTAGCACCTTTTGTACATGAAAAAATAAATCATAAGCATTTCAAGCATTTTTCTAGAGAACTTGGACGCTGCAGCCTTGGGGAAAAAATACCTACTGATGGATGGCAAAAGTGATTCCACCCCAGTGGAATCCAAGAACCTATAACACAAACAAAGTCAGATTTGCCAGTTCTTTAAAACCATCACATCATTCATGTACTTTTTTTCCTTGGCCTAGAGGCTCAAAAAGGTAAGAAAATTCATAAAAGAATCCTAAAACTTTTTTTTTCTTGTGTGTCTCAAATGCATTAAACAGAGAGCAGAATTTCTCATCCCTTGTTCAACGATAATTAAAAGTCCAGGTTACTTTATGGGACTTCTGTCTCCCTATAGAAATAAGTAAACATGCCCCAAACTGTATCAATAGAGACTGCTTATTTAAATTTTTTTTTGTTTTTAACTCAAACGGCCAACTTTTCAACTTCTACCATCTTTCACACTAGTTACTCTATTATTCTTTTCTTACAGAAAAATCTAAGAAATAAATCAGAAAACATTTATTTCTGAAATTGTAGAGCAGCTACTATAAATCCAAACTCACGGTAAGAGAAGAAAAAGTAGGATACAATAAGTAATTGAATAATGGGGGGAAACTCAGCTGATCTCCTTACTAGAAGTTAATAGGAAATTCTTGTTTGTTTAGTAAAACAAACAGCATCTTAATTCTGGACACAAAGAGTATAGAGACTAAATAAGCAAGATTTTTGTTGAACAAAAGTAAGACTGTCTCAGAAGCATTCACACACCATGATTCAACCCACTGGTTTAATCCATTCCACTGGAATAGCTCTTCTTTTTCAATACTGCCCATCATAAAGTTGCAAAACGCACCTGAAAGAGGCAGAAAAAGTTATTCACTTGTTTATACAATGTATTGATTGATCATTAACTTGTTGAGAAAATAATCTGAGTCCACACAGCATCTTCATTAGTATGTTTATAATTTAAAAAGACAAAATAAGATTAATTTTTTTCCAGAAAAAACAATTTCATATTAATGCATAGAGATGTAAAAAAAAAGTTTCAACTCTAACTCCTCTTTAGGGGAACATAAAGAAGTAGAACAAAAGGAAGTCTGGATAAAAATTAAGTCACAGATAAGATCTCAGCTACCTGAGGAAATGAGTCAATGCTTAAATAATCAGAGAAAGCATCACTAAACCCCCTGTTCCTTAGAGAAGAAAATGTATGATCCACACCACAATCAAAATAGCCCCTCCTGCTGTGGAAGCCCCTTCCAATGTCAGAGAGTGCTGTTTTTATTGCCTCATGTATTTGTGAAGGAGGCTGTTGAAGGCCCTGCCATCCTCCATGTCATACAAACTCCTGTCACAGGTCCAAAAAAATCCACATTAGTCACTTCTCTCAAGACACTTTTTAATTTAAAAAAAAATTGCTCCACAAGATCCAGAACAAAGGAAATTCCAGAAGACTTTTCATATCCAACTCTACAATCTCCAGATAAAAAAGGGAAAAAAGAAATGAATAATTTTATAAAGAGCATCCTCAAACAATCTTGAGCCAGGGCTCAGTAACCTTTTCCAACACACACCAATAGCTTTGCATGAATATGACAACATGAGACCCTGCTAAAATACAAGTCAAGTATTGCTTGCTTACCTTCCCAGAGTAGTACAGATTATGTCCCCAAGAAGGGACACTCACTAAGCTTTAGAGTTTGGCATCCACTGTGAAATATTTTGCCTTTGATATAAATATCATGAATTGTGTATACACCTGAGATGCAGTCACTAAAACTACTCTCTTGGAAACAAAGGGGGATCCATAAAGCAAAACGAGAAAGAATTTGTACCACTACTCCTTGCTGGAGCACTCTTAGCAGGGAGACTGCTTAACTAAATTTCCTGCATATTTTCTTAGGCAGAGAGACTATTTAGGCAGCTTGTCATCACTGATCTTAATCCGATTTTCCAGAAAATCTTCTATCTAATCTACAAGTGTTTTTAGAACCAGCTTTTACACCACAGCACCGAATGACTGCATCCTCAACACAGCAGTGCTGGCTTTAGCTCACACAAGTGACATTCTCTCAATTTGGACTAAAACCCCCAAAACCTTCATTTGATTGCTGCTTCAAACTGAGTAATATTCACTTTGCTCTTTATATGGGTCTAATGTCCTAGGCCATTTTCCAGAAATTTTAATCAATATAGATCAATGTAAAAAGAACAGCCCACTATGCCGGAAAAAACACGGGTTAATGCCACTGTCTATTAATTCAGTAAACATGAAAACCAGTAAAAATGTGATCTATTATCATCCCTAACAACCATTCTTGGATAAAAGCACCTGAAATTAGCACCTCTCTCAATTAAAATTGGCTCCTGCTTGCCAGTGCAAATAAGTTGAATTTTTAGGATTACATGTCTAAAGAAAACTTAAAAATCCCTTTCTCATGAAAAGTCTTGACACAACCCTCCCACAATCACAAGCAAGTTCCTTGCAGATCAACCAAATACATATCAAATAGAAACTGTCTGTATCACAGCAACAAACACACCGTTTACAAATATATCTCCACAGCTACCAAAGTAAGTGCCAAGCATAACAGAAATATCAATATCTTTTGCATTAACGCACATCAGAAGCTGCCTCGCTGCTGCAGCTGAGCAGAATTAAAACACAGCCAAAGATGTCGGTCTGCTGTTACATTACTTCACCTACAAACAACTCAAAAGCTCGATTTTGTTAGAAACTGAAACCTTTCCAAGACAGAGCTTTATATTCTCTGTTTTGACAACAGGTCCTCGACAGGAACATTCCGAATTCTAAAGGATGGAGTTGCAGGACAAAGCTGAGGCCACCGCAGGGCTCCCTCTAGTGTGAGCCAGGAAAGGAAATCGGGTAAATCCAAGATCTCAACTCCACGGAGAAATGAGTTACTGGGGCAAACAAGGGAATGCAACAGAAACAGCTACAGAGCTAAACAGAAACCCCAGATCTCAGAAAGATGAGATAAAGTGCAAACACCAGGGTTTGGGCTCTGCTAGAAGACAATACCACAGAATCAGAGGTTGGCTGAGGCTGGGAGGAGGTCAGTCCACCATCCCACCCCCAGCAGGGACACTGCTGCCAGCTTTGCCAATGTCCATGAACAGAGACTCCACAACCTCTCTGGGCAACCTGTGCCAGTGCCAGTTTTTTTACCTCCTCAGTAAAAAAAAAGTTTCCCTACATTCAGAAGGACACTCCTGTGTTTCAGCTTGTACCAGTTGCCTCTGGTCCTGGCACCGGGCACCACTGCAGAGAGCCTGGTTCCAGCTCCTTTACATCCCCCCTTCATCAATGCGACTGACCCTCAAATCCTAGTTATTTTGCTAATAAAACCCCTTTTTTCCCCCATGTTTCTTGATTTTGCCCCTAAGCTGTCATAGGATATTTGTGCCAGCATTTTTTTTTCAATTGGAAAACTCACTGACAGTCCTCTGAAGGATAAGAAGCAATAACTCAGCAGTAGTTAACCAGCTAAATTCAACTCCTTAATTGAAAAGAATCTCATGATGCACACTTAAAAGACTCCACCATGTCTTGTGGAGAGGAAGTGATAGCCTTAACTAAAAATTGCATATCTGAAATTCAGCCATATTTAAAATACACTTAAAATACTACTATAGCATCATTAAAACAGTAGCGTTGATTCAACGTAAATATTTATTTCATTATATGTTTGTCAAACAACATAATATAATTTATTATGTCTCGTATTAGACCAACCAATATAACTGGAAAACCAGGCACTTCTACAGGAAGGTATTAGAAACACCAAGGAGTACCTAAAAAAGAAACTGTGTTTTTCAAATATGCCCTGGTCTAGAAAAACCCTTCCCTCCTGCATGTACCATGTAGAATGGGATAGCAGGTTTATCCAAGACACTGATATGGTTCACTTGCTTGTTGACATGTTTATTGCTGAATATGATAGTCGAGAAGCTCTTTGATATTAACAGTACAAAACCAATAATTAAAATCTGTTACATTCAATTACCTCTAGTAAAAAAACATTATTCCTAAATCAAGCTGCCCAAACAGAAATTTAGTTAACAAACATAAGAACTTCAAATAGTTTTGTGTAAAGAACAAATCTATACCATAGGATTCACGATATCAAACAAACCGTTGCAAAGAACAGACCAGATACACACAGTTCCAAATATCCTTCATGAGAGGAGTCATTCTCAATTATACATTTGTGTCATTTCATTATCAGATCAACTGATAAATACTGCATGAGCAACTGAACAATAAGTAATGTATTACTTGAATTATGGTAGGATACATTTGCATATTGGGGTGAGGTAGAAGGTGTTACTTTTCATGATTCTGTACCCAAGAGCCAAAAGAAAATCCTTAGTTGGATCTGAATGGGACACAGCTTACAAGGAATTAGATGATCCAAAGTCCTCCTAATCAAAAATCAGTAAAGCATATTATTCTTAACTAGACTAAAATTAGTACCTGAATAGTAAAAATGAATGCACAACTATTTATTTGCATCAAAAGAATCAGTATATCCAAAATCAAATAACTGGTGCATAGACATCTTAAACTGGTATCATCTTCCTTTTTTGAGGGGATAAACAGTACTGGTTCAATTCAACAGCACCATATTTAATTTCTCCAACAGTATTTTACCAAACATCACAGCAAAAAGTGAAGTTTTAAAATACAGGTAAATAAGTGTACTAGCTAGTATGGCAAATAAGTCAGAGATATTTTTAGAAATATAAATTATATCTTCACTCAATGTTAAAAGCAAATTATTTAAATTAATTTCCTATTTCCCAAATCTCAGAATATTTTAAATTATGTACCTACTATACTGTACACTGGTGTTTATCTGAAAAGGTTGATGAAAATAACATCCTAATTAATGGTTCCATCCGTCTGAACTTCTTCACCACACAGCTTGCTAATCAAAGCTACTTTACCTGAAAAATTACTTCACAAGTAGGAAAGTTACATGCAAAAAGTACCTATTGCTCTGCCATGCTACAAACTGCATATATATGGGAAATATTATATTTACCCTACTTTCATACATCCATTTTCCAGTATAGACAGCCTGAGTGAGGATTTGACTGACAGTCCTCCAGATCGTAGAGATGGGAACACAGGCTGAGCTCAGAGGGACGCACAGAAGAAAGTTACAGTCTTTCCAAAGCGAAAAACTACCCTATCCTGATTTCCCAGTGTATAACAACTTCATATTTTCTTGTTACATCTCAATAATAAATAAGCTATAGTGTTTATATTTTGTGTCACGTGGCTTTGAAAAACCTCCACCACATCTGCATGAGCACCCATGCACACACAGCCAGAAGACACTTTAAAAAATTCTGCTAAAAGCTACACAGTCAGAAACAGTTGAGTAATCATTGGTGAGTGTTAAAGCTCTGAGGGGCTCTCCCACCAGAGTTCTACTGCCTTGCTCCTCCATCTTCAGAGCCGGGCTGAGTTCCAGCAGAGAGTTTGGATGAGGCTGATCCATCAGTCTCAGTCCACACCTGGAGCCTTCTCCTCTGACATGGGCAGGGCCAGGGGATGGGATCCACATCCACTCCCCAGAAGGCATACAGAAACAATCTAAAAATCTTTTTCCCTCTCTATTAACAGTGGCGGCACCCTATACACAATGGTGGCATAACACAATGGAGATTACCTGCTGCTTGCACAGCGGAGTTTCCTCATACAAAGTTGTTGTTACAACACATAAGTTCCCACATAGGCATGAAGGTATTCTACTTACACTTCAGTGCACCACAGAGTCCTTGTGCATTCATGGCCTTGCTCTGGAGCTGTCAGCAGCTATTTCACTGCTGACACCACCCTCTCTGAGACAGTCAGGTAGGAACTCAGGGTGAGGGTTGAGTAGAGGGGCATGGGACAAAGCTGTAAGACCTTTTACAAAGTAATGGTGGTTTCTCCTCTTTTCCAACACGTAGCAACTAAGTATTCTTTTCTCCTTAGTATTATCTAGATAATAAACAATCTATACAGTTTTCTCCTAAAATATTTTTACCTTAGTTCTCCACTGTATTATAAGCACATACACAATCAGAATACAGAACTTTCTGTTGAGATCTCCACCAGCTAAAAAGCATTAAAGCCCAGCTTTTAAGTTACATATTCATCAAGTACCTCTTAACTGCAGCATGTTGATGTCATAAAGTAAATATTTAACCACAGCCATCATTCCTCCAAACAGTTCTCCTTATTTCACACATCAGAAGTTTCTGGCTTTCTCGAGGGAATTTCTGATCACTTCCACTAGCGTTATACAATACCCCCTCATTCCGCTCTTTCCTGCTTCTGTATATACAAGTCGCTCCAGCTCTTAAATAAAGAATACAATCCAGTGTCACTACCGGAGACATGCAAGCACACATACAAATCACTGTCAGTCTCTGGATTTCCTGGTAGCAAAATAATTCCACTCATGTGTCTTGAGAGTTTCTTTGAGTGTGCAGCTTTTAACCCAACCCAGCCTATCCCAACATTTTTCACATATTTAATGTTCCCAGCGCGCAGTATTAAAAAAATCCTTACAGCAAATGTGAAGAACTGCTTCTATCTTGTCCTTTGGAGAAGCCAAAAGAGCCACAGATCCATGTGCTTAGCCTGGCCTCCTTGCCAGGCTGCTCTGCTCTGGGAAGGAGAATGATGGGAGCTCCTGGAATAGGTGTTTGCTGGTGCAAACCAGCCTCATGCATTTCGGGGAACCACTTCTGCCACTTTCTAGCCTGTACGGTTAAGGTTTACCTTCACTGACAAAAACCAAGCTAATATAAAAACCCCTAAATAGTAAAACCCCCCAAACAAACCAAAACCCCAAAACAAACAAACAGATAAACAAACATAAAGTTTTCACGTGTGTAAAACTATTGCTGGTCTTTTCCCCGCCGTGATTAGCTTCCTGGCTCGGAAAGCTTGGTGGAGACAAGGCGCTCTAATAGTTGGGTGAGCGCTATTTCTCTGTTAGGTAAGGAGTTGGTAACCTCGCCCGGCTGGGGAGGCACACCCTGCCCCAGCTCTGTTCCGCAGGCAGCCGGCCATCAGCACTCCCCGCGCTTTCCTTCGGGGGAGCAAAACCCAATCCAAGCTCTCAACACTGCGATTAACCCAGAGCACGAAACGCCAGGTTGAACAGTAGACGGAGTTCGCAGAAGGAAACCGCAGCGTGATCCAGGCGAGGGCTGAGAAGACAGGCAGGTGTCTGGGAACAAAGCCCGGGGTAGCGCCCAAGGTAGAGCCCAGCACTGCGGCCCCGGCTGCCTCTCCGGCGGCGCCAGCGCTCCCCGAATCCCCTCTTCCCCTGGCTCCAGGGGCGTTCCTGCCCCCGCCCCAGGGCGGCCCCAGCCGGGACTCGGGCAGCTCGGGCGGGGGCGGCCCGAGAGCAGCCCCGTGACTGCGCCGCGCCCTTCCAGGAAGCGCTGCCTCTGCCGCACAGCCCCGGCAGAGGCTGTCCCACCACCTGTCGGCTCGAGTCCCGCAGCACAGCGCCGGCAGAGGCTGTCCCGTGAGCCGTTCCGCCCAGATCCCGCCGGGACAGGTAGGGCAGCGCGGTGGGAAGCGGCATGAAGTGCTCCTTCTGGCCGCGGGACGGGGGCGCTCCCCGGTACTGCCTTTGCTCCCCCGGAGCTGCCCGGGTCAGGAGCTCGGGCAGCGGGGGCGGCAGAACGCCTGCCCGGGCGATAGGAGGGCCCGGGGAGCAATGGGGCAGCCCGGCGGGAGGGCCCGGCGGTGTCCCCGGTGCCCTCGGGTGGCCGCCGCACGCCCCCCGCTTGGGGCGGTGATCGTGTTTTTACCTGTGTCGGGTGACTGGGTAAAGAGTTACGGGTTTATTTCATACCCCTGACAAAAGGGCCTTTGTAGCTGCTCCCGTCGGGGAGCTTTTATGACCTGCTCCGACAGCAAAGGCATAGCTCTGCAGTTTCAGAGCCCATCTAGGGCACCCTGCGGGGGCTCTTTCCCCGGCAATTCGCCAGCGAACGGGGCTGCCGCTGTGTTTAGCCGGCAGAGGAGAGCAGGAGGTGGCGAGAGTGGCTCCGGTGACATGTGCCGGTGTTACACAACGAGAACTCTGCGAGAGACAGGCAGGACCAGTTCGGATCCGTGTCTTTCTTCAAGAGACCCATTAGCCTCGAGTGCGTGTAGGTGCTTGCGCTGGATGACTTCATTGGCAGGATTCATTCAGGGTTCATTGCTGACACTTCAGAAGATTGCGCTGTCATTCTTTTTTAACTCACGTTAGTTTCAGTCTGACAGATCCCGGCCATGTTTGCCTTTTTGGTAGTGCTGTGTCAACTGCATGTGATGATGGCGTTTCCTCACTGCCCTGGGAGATTAAATAACTTGAAGCAACCTGAATGGAAAGATGGTAACTTAGTTTTAACATGACTTTATGCTTTTCAAGATTGTTTCTAACTTTGCTTTGTTGGCTTGTTTAATGGATATTTTCTTCTTCGTTTGATTGTTTTGGGGTTTGGTTTTGCTTTGTCGGTTTGTTGGTTTTTTGTTTGGTTTGGTTTTTTACTTTATAAAAAAAATAAGGTCTTTTAGGCTTAATTTTACAATACTTTCATATCTTTTGCTGAAATGATTGACAATTGACTTGAGTGTCGATATCAAGTATTTATCAGATCTAATAATAAGTGCAGATTGGGACAACTGAACTTTGTCCAGGCCTCTGGGATTGTTGTCGTTGATACAGCCAGAATCCTTTACATAACATCAAAATTCAAAAAGTTTGAAATCTGCATTAAGATAGTAGTATTGCTTTGGTGCTATTCGAACACATCACAGTTTTATTTATCTGAAATCGCTTTGTATTTGAAAGGGTTCATTTGGTTGTTCTTTGAAATTGGCATTTTCTCTCAATACCAGACCCTCTTACCCTGGAAAGATAAGCATAGTGCTGCTTTTGCAGTTCTTCACTTTGGAGGGAGAGAAGGGGAAAGGAACTGATGTAAAAACAAATAAGTTCCCCAGAAGGACTCAGGCACTACAAAGCAAAGCCATGTGGTGCTTAACATTTTAAGCATCAGGCCTTCAAAAAGGGATTTGTAACTTAGCTGTCCAGTCCTCTCAGCAGACAAGGAGTGCTGAAACCTTACGATAGACTTCAAGAACTCATCACATTGAGCAGGAGGCTACTTAAGGGCAGTATGTGGCACAGAAACCGTGGCTAGCAGAAAAACACTTGAGACATGATTGGTTAAAATATGTAATGCTCTGGGCATAAAATGTCAGGCTGCCTCTTTCCTGTGAGTTCCTGTGAGAACTCCCTCCTGACAATAGGCCCAGACCACTCCTCCTTTAAAGACTGAATTGGAAAGACAAGGGCCAAACCCTTGGCCCAATAATTTAGAAAGTTGAAGAGTGTCAAAGCTATGGGGTACCTACACTGACAGGTTCCCCCTTCAGCATTTTCTGAACATCTTCTACCAGCAGAGTTACTCTACTGAGCATGTTGTGTGGTTGCATTTTAAATTAAATGCTGGGCATCCTAAAACTGCATAGATCATTTTGTCAAACCAAGGACTGCAGAACTGCATCCAGGTCCCTCACATTTAGGAGACAATTCAAATCAATCTGTTTAATTCTGTAAATACTGTCGTAATCACACAGTTGCAAGTTAAGTTGTAGATGGAGATACGGAGATGCAAAAAGTGCAGATAAATGGATAAAAAATCTTGACAAGAAAAAAAGATCCATGTATCCCTAGGAACTGAGGGCTCTTGCCCTCAGACTCCAGGCAACTTGCCTATGCATTCCATTTAAAATAAACTTCAACAGTTCTTTAAGTTAATTCAGAAGGACAGCTAATACAACTTGCATGGTAAAGAGTGAAATACTACTGAGCAAAACTGAAGATCTCTGCTTCAGAAGACTTAAGTTACTTTTGTAATTTACACTGAACCAAGAATATTGATAATTTTTTTTTCCATGTAATTCTTTTCCCTTTCCACTTGTGGGTTTGAGGGAGTACTGATTGTGGTTTTGGGTTTTAGTTTTGGGGTTTTTTTGTTAACTTTTCTCTGGTTATTTGTAGGTATAGTATAAATATTTTAAGCTTAGATTTTCTTGCAATTACTTCAGCATAACAAAGACAAATGTCTATGCATATGTGTAGCTCCTTCAGTATAGACTATAACAGTATGTAATTTATATAAATATATGCTGTAATAGTTCTTAAATATAATATTACAGACATAAACAACCAATTTGTAAGTTATGCTGCAGTTTTTTCAGTTTTCAGAGAGCAAACTGTTACGAGATACCACTGCAAGATCTAACAGTAACTATTAGGGTGAAAATTCCTGAGCGATGTGATAATCTTGCCAAACAGGCTAACAAGAACACAAAGCTAATTTGTAGCTGAATAACTTTATCCTGAATCTCATCTCCTTTTTTAGCCATCCGGCTTGGTATGTAACAATGCTGTTTCTGCATTACACTTGCAAAAATAATCCTCTAGTCACTTTGCTCAACCAAATAGCCTAAATTTCTTGGATACAGATTAGGCTTTCACTGAAAACCAAGCCAGAAATCTAGTTTTGTCCTATAACAATTTCTTAAATTTTTTTAAAATAAGAAACTGTAGCAAGAGCATGCTAAAACTTGACTATGGAAAATGCCTAGTGAGGAAATACATTCCTGTATTCCAAAGCCTTCTATAATTTCACTCACTGTTCTTGAGTCTCACTTCACAACTTACTCCGTGAGCCTCCTGGAACACAAAAGAAAAGAATAATTAAATGTCTTCAGAAATGCCTGTTGTCAGTAAAATTCATACTGTGAACTAATTTAAAAAAAATAAACGCAGTGATATGTCACCTCTGCATGAAACTTGATGCCATGACTGTGAAAAGAGAACAATTGTAAAAGGGAGTCTGCTGCTGTGATTTAAAAATCAAATTCTGGAGACAACATTTTCTATTCATAGATACTGGAATATTGATACATGTATATTGAGGATTCTTTAGAGGAACAAGTTTTGATTTTTCCTTTCCCCCCTCCCTTGCCTCCTTCCCCAGTAGATCAGGGTCTTGCTCAGTTTGAATCTTACTAAATTTCTGCTTCATGTGACAATTACTTTGTTCATAAGAGCTTCAGTAAAAACTGATGCACATCCCTGAAGGGGTAACACCAGAACTTGACCAGCACCTCTCGTGACAATCAAATTCTTTTGGCCAGGATAAGGAATAGCTGAGGTGGTTTATGAGAAAGGAAAATATGTTTATTTTATGTTACATAGTTAGAAAAGATAGTAGTGAAGAAGACATTTTAGGAGGAGACCTTGATATTTCTGTTGAAATAGCTGAGAGATTCTAGGGAAAGAAATTATCCCAATGTGCTACTTACAGATCTTAGCCGTTCTTCAAAAATACCAAATTTAACCTTTCTAACTTGTTTTAAATCAACTTGATTTTTTTTTAAATAGTGTTCACATCTGCAAAGGAGGCAAATTTATTCATTGGACGACATCTTCTGAACAACAGATTTGATTTTGAAGCATTCACAGATGATAACCTGGAAAGGGAATGCTATGAAGAACTGTGCAATTATGAAGAAGCAAGAGAAATTTTTGAAGACCCTGATAAAACGGTAGCAGTTCAAACTGAATTTAACACAGTGAGGGAGATTATTGACTAAATTGTTATTGTACACAAATACTGTAACTCCTCTAACAGAGCACTTAAAGATGACTACTTGTTTTACTCTAAAAGTAGATATCACAATTACATGGGGTTCTTGCTTTAGGTACACAGTGAATGCACTTGGATATGTGTTATTGTCTTAAAGACTTTAGATATGGGCTTTAATTCTGCAAACAAACAGAAATGAATCTTCAGAAGTCCCAAGTGTGGATATTGCTATGTTTTCAGACTTCTGGATTTTTTAATAACTTCTCAGCATGCAGTTTAAATGTCATGCACATGCTCTCTGTATTGCATCCTTGTGTCATGCCAAAGGAGTGTTTTGTAAGATGCCAGTATAGAAAAAAATCTGCAGTTCAGCTATTGCTGAGTATTCCTATAGCACCATATTCTATCTGCCTACCCAGATGTAGCTGAGAAGAAACCTGGTATATTAAAAAAAAAAAAAAAAAAAAAAAAAAAAAAAAGAGAGAGAAACCTTTCAGCCCAATAAAGGAATGCAAGGATTGTCTGAAGACTGGTTATTGCACATGCAGCAAGAATCTCTTTGTGATTCTAGGTGTGCTCTGCACTAAGCTGCAGAAAGAACAAAGAATACACTCCTATTCTGAAGGTGGGAATTTTAGTTTGCCATTGGTAACATTTTCCTAAGAAAAAGGTGAAATTGTTAAATTGGAATCTTGACGGAGTCTTTTGCTAGGTAGCAAAAGTGAAAACTATAGCTGAACATATTTAATGCCTGATGGTCATACAACATAAAAGTTCTTCTCTTAAATGAATCCCATTATTTTTTCCTAGCTGATATGAATTCAAATACTGTTCTTGTTGGATTCTTAAAAACTTAGCTTTGCCTCATAAATACTCTTTTGTAGAGATATACAAAGATTAATTGTAAGCATTTTTCTGGTGTATATATCCTAACTTCTACTCTAATCAGGCAAAAATATGAGGTAACACTGGACGCTTAAATACACTTTTCTCTTTTACCAGCTGGCATTTTCTTCTTTGAGAAATTTTAATGCAAACTTGTATAAGAAAAATATCATGGGATGAGCAAATCCTTCAGTAGGTCTTATTTCTGTTTATGCCATTGTTAAATTTTGCCCAAGGTACCAAATTAAAAATAAGCCCATAGGCCTGTCAATTATGTATCTCATATAAATCTGATTCTTTTTGGGTTTTATAGATGGATTTTTGGAAAGACTATTCAACTAAAGGCCCTAAAATAAAAATAGGTAAGCCATCTTCTTCCTTCCTTTTTTCTTGTATTGCAATATTTTCTGGTTGTTATAACAGTATATTCTTACTAGATCATGCATTCAGTTAAGGAAATCAGAGATGATCTTTTAATGAAGATCACTGTGAACTGTACAAGTATATTTCATTATCTGATACAATAGAACTGAAGCATCTTACAGTGGAATGCATTATAGGTCTGTAGGTAAATACTGTAATTTTCTTGACCATTTCTTTATTACACAATTGGTGAACTTTGCAGTAATTCTGTGGCTGCTTTCTGTGGTTTTGTTTTGTTTGTTCTCCCCCACCATTTCTTTAATAGTAATACAACAGTCTGATTTAGGCTCATAGTAGTCTGATCCCAGATGTTTAATAAGAAAAGCTCAGTATGAGTTGAGGAAAGATCTACAGCCTGATCAAGTAAGAAGTACATGAAGGAATATTTGGAAGGCATTGGAAGACGGGCATCTCAACAGTTTTATGTACAGAAAAGCGGATATCTTCTCACTTTAGCTTTAAGCTGACTGTGGAAGGAACAGCCTTATAGCACAGCAAAAGTAGTATTTTACAGTGTGAACTGAAGACTGTGTGGATGGAAAGAACACATAATGAAAATCGCCAATGTTTTATCTTCAGGTGATGAGGCACTACAAAAGGTCAATGTCACAGGACTGCTCATCAGCCTGGTTGCTGCTGGAGTATTGCTGGTTATAATGGCACTGGTTATCTTCTACTGCTGCAAAAGCAGATGCAAATCAAGGCAACCACCAGGGTAAGGAATTTCAGTGCTTAAAACACCCAAACACACACCAAAACAAACTCTTGCTTAAGAGTGGCATTTAAAAATCACTGTGGGTTGGTCTAACTGTATTCTCAGAGAATCCAGTGGAAGTTCCTACTTGCCTAGAAGCAAGTTAGGTGTACACTAGCAGATGTTATGCTGCAGTTAATAACCCAAAAACATAAAACAACACTTGCATAATCAAACCTTTGGGTTTGCTTATTTTTTATTGTGTGTGTGTGCGTGTGTGTGTGGATGTTCTTGGTTCCAAAATATTCCTACTAAAATGATGGAATTATTTTAGTAGGCTGGGGCCTGCAATAGGAAGTCTAATGTGTTTTGTTGGCTCTTTAAAGTAGTCTACATGCTCTTACTGGCATGCACTCTACCTCAGATCTGAAGTAGTTGTAGTAGTAGATGATGAGGAAATGCTTTTTTACCAATTCTCTACTCCTGCTTGTTCTTTTGTCTTAAACTTGAAAGGAATATGAGGATTCTGTGCTTTCTCTTCCCTATAAATTTCACATTACTGAGCTATTCTTACTCTGTGGTTTGGAGAGAGTATTTGGCTTCTGGTCTTTTGTGACCACTGAAGGCATGCTTTTTTCTCTTGTGGAGTTTTTTTTGGGTTGTTTTGGGTTTTGTTTATTTTATTATTAAGACGTTATTCTTGCTTCCCTTTAAAGTGGAAGTTTCCACTTACCTGCTGTTACCTTTGTTTAGGTACTTGGATTATGTAAGAAGCAGAAGACGTAATTCAGCCAACATCTTCAGAAGGCATGAAGAGTTTTCTTTAAACCCCCTTCCTCTGAGAACTGACGATTCAGGACTACCCACTTATGAGCAAGCAGTTACTTCAGATGGACAACACAACATGCCCCCGCCCCCTTATCCAGGACCCCCAAGAGATGCACGAGTGTTTCAAAAGTCCATGTCTCTCCCTGGCCCCTAGTCACAAACCTCCTTCTGGGGTGAGGGGGGATTACAGGAACATAACATACTTTTGGAAAAGTGTGTGCTACCTTGCATATTGCAAGATGATTTTCAAAAATGTGAAAGATCTTTTGGACATCTAGGAACAAGTGAAGTTCCCATTTGGGAAAACAAGTCGCCTGTTGCAAAGGCTGCAGGACTATTCTTTGCACAAAGTCACTGTGCTAAGAGGAGGGAATGCATAAAGAGCAAGTCTTGGACTGCTGCCCTCTACCATATGCACTTTGAGCCATCCCGTCAAACTATTGATGTTTCATTAATAGTTTGATCCTTTTTTTCTTCAGAAACAATAGTATTTTAATTGCTTATATTGACACTAATAATTTTTTGTGACTTAATACTTCAAACCACTGTAAGAAGTCTACTTTGTTGTTTGATATATTCACTTCTTTGCTGTGTGAATTTTCTGTTCATTCTGGTAATAGATCTGAGTGTGAAAATTATTTCATGACTTGATCTTTCAAATATATATATATAGTACTGCCAGTTACACTGGTTTGTTTTAGACATTGCTGGACACAACAACTTAATGTGTTGTATTTTTATGATCATAATTTTACATGCCACACTACCAATTCAGGCAAAGTATACTTGTACCAAATTGTCTTGATGTTCAACAGTAAATATCAGGTCAAAGAGAGTAAGTAGAGCACTGTGGGGCAGGGGATGTTAAGCAAACAGCTAGAGATTTATCCCTTGTTAAAAACTACCCAGGTTTTACAGCTAATGTTTATTTCATAGTTTAAAAACTGAAATGTTGAGAGAGACATTGAACTTTCAAATCAAAAGCCAAACTACCCCACAGAAGCACTTTGGTAACTGTGTCTTGCATTACAGGGATGAAAAAATGATACCTTTAAGTAGAATGAAACATCATATTCAATCAATAACCAATAGTCAAGAACTTCAGGGAGTTATTGGTTAACTGTATCAAGACAGTTTCTGTATCTACAGTTGTAGCCACCATTAATTTTGCATATTACTAAAATATCACAGCATTATGTGGCCTACAGATCTTGCTGCACAAGTTGCTGCCCACCACTTGTGTTCCTTCATCTCCTCACCACAGGAAGCCATAGCAGAGGGTCTCACAGGCAGAGTCAGGATGCTGTTTGCTTGTTTGATGGTAGCTTACAGTTCAGACACACACAATTAAGGTTTTTAAGAAGAAACAACCCCCCCCTTTTTCCCCTCATTGAGTCAATGCTGGCAACAGCAAATTATATTTTAATTTGGTGCCACTTTGTATTAAAGATAAAGGATTAAGGGTTGAAGTGAATGTGTAATATTTCACTGAATCTTATTGTTTTTAACAATATGGAACTGACAGGAACACTTTTGAGGAAGGGGATTTCACAGGACTTATGAGCATTCAGAGATTCTTTAATGTTACTAAAGATGTCTGGCAAAGTCACATTTTAAATTCACTACAAAAATTGTACAGAGTCTTATTCAGTCACTGGAAATTTTATTTTTCTACTATTCTTACCAATCATTTGCAATTGATTCCATGCAATGCAAGCAAAAGTCTTACCCTTCATAATTAATCAAAAACCTTAAGGTGGTGTAACTATTAAACATCAATGGTGTAGTGTTTTGGGCAGTAAAGTGCCCTGTCAGTAGAGTAAAACACTCAAATTGACCCAAGGACTCTGCACCTTAGACCCTGAAAATATGCAGGGACTGACATTCAAACACTGGTTGCACGCAACATGACAATTTGCAAGACACATTTTGCTTATAACAAATAAGAACCAAAGTTTAAAATTTAGTTGAATACAGTGTAAACTTACCTCTCCTTAAAGAGGGAGAAAATTCCTTTGAATGGCACATGTTTGGGTTGAGTTTTTCTTTCTTTCATACATTGACTTCTGGCCCAACACACTCTTAATTTATATCTTGTCTCTTTTGAGAACTCCTGATTCAACAGGGAATATCAACAAGAGGGAAAATCAACAAGAAAATCAACAAGAGCTAGACTATGAGGACCTAGGAATTTAGAAGTGTTGCCACACTTTGAAATTTTACATGTAGTTTATTTTGAAAATGGAGTTGCTATTAGAATATATAACACAGCAAATAATAACTATTTCAGAGGCATTTACAAGGCAATGCAGTAGAACCAGGGGTAATGGCTTTAAACTGACACAGGCCAGGGTTAGATCAGGTATGAGGAAGAAGTTCTTACTCTTCTGAGGGTGGTGAGACAGTGGCACAGGTTGCCCAGGGAAGTTGTGGCTGCCCCATGCCTGGAAGTGTTCAAGGCCAGGTTGGACAGGGCTTGGAGCAACCTGGGATAGTAGAAGGTGTCCCTGCCCATGGCAGGGGTCTGGAACTGGATGATCTTTAAGGTCCGTTCCATCCCAAAACATTCTATGATTAAGCAGGATGAGGAGGAGGTATATTTTGAGGAGCAAATCAGCAGAAAATTAACTTAACTTGTATAGAGATGTAAATTATAAGTGGTTTGATTTTGGTGTTTTTTTCAAGGACAGTCAGGAAATACAGTGGATTTTAAGTGATTTAACAGAGATCCCCTATGACAGTTGAAAACAGAAATGTCTAAACAAAGCACTGGTAAACACATTTACTACGTTTCAAACATGTCACTCTACATGCTGTTAGCCATTGCTTTGAACAACTTTCCAGAACAGCCTTTTTAGCATCACACAAGATTACAGCATGCAACTTTTTATAAAACAAGACCATTGATTAATTAGGGCAAATAATAGTGGTCAGGAAAGTGATTTCTGGCTCTGCCAAGTGAAAAATAAATCACTGAACCTGTTTACTGCTGCAATAAAAAAGCCTGCTATTTGGTCTATCAATTATGCATTTATAGGTTGGGGGGGGTTGCTGGGGTTTTTGTGAATTCATTACAACAGCAAAGCCAAAGTTCCACATGGAAATGCACTTCCTCACCACAGTTCATGAAAATATGAATTGAGAAGCATTTGATTCTGGTCCTGTCAAAGTCTATGGCAAGCTTTTTATTGGCCTCAGTTGAACTGGGATTGGAGCAAAAAATGAGATAACTGATCACTTCAGGTAATAAAAAGTATAATGCTCTGCCAAATTTATTTACCACAGTCCTGTTGCCAAACCCAGTTTAAAGTATTCTATTGTTATAACAATGCCCACTTATATTAACTAGAATGTCTGAGTCTGATCTGCCCTTAAAAGATATATTTGAAAGTTGGAAAGCATGGCAAAACTCCTTATCATTCCTCAGATTACCAGCTGTGAATTAGATGAATTTATTTTCTGCAGCTCATTAGCAACAGTGTTTATAGCTTTAAATAAACAATCAAAGTAATTAAAAAAAAAGAACCAAAACCCAAACACCGGCAGCAAATCAAACTTTTCTATCTACAGTCTCACCTGCCAACAAAAGTTTTACTACTGCTATCCTTGCTTGTTCCATGTGGTGTAGAGAACAGAAAGGAAATTCCAGGTTTAAAAGCTGTTTTCAAACACTTCAAGCATGGTCTTTCTGTACTGTAAACATCTTTCAATTAATTCCTGTCATTACAAATTTATCACAATAATTTCCAGAATCAAGAACTTGCATGTATTTTCTTCTCAAAAATCATAAGCAATCTTTTCAAGTAACTTGCTCTTTATTTAGCTATTTTTGACTATTTCCATTCATTTCTGAACTGTATAAACCATTACTTAAGAACATATTTCCTTCTACTCATCTGTCAGAACATTTTGAATGCTTTGTCACTGGTTATAATTAATTCTAACTTTGATGTTAAGTGCTGTCATTTTTTTGGGTGACAGGTAGCAATATTTTAAACTCTGCTAGTCTCTATATTATTTTGTAAAACAATTTCCAAATAAACATTTATACAAATTAATCACAGTGAAAGAGAAAATGCTAATTTAGCCTATGATTAAAAAATGAAAAAAACCTCTGACAACCCATCTGATTTTTTCTAAATGGAGTTGATAACAACATGCCCTCTTCTGGAAGCATTTAAAGGGGGCTTACAAGAAAGATGGGGACAAATTTATTAGCAGGACCTGTTATGACAGGAAAAGTGGTAATGGTTTTAAACTAAAAGAGGGTGGCTTTAGACTAGATGTAAGGAAGACTTTTTTTTACCATGAGGGTGATGAAACACTGGCACAGGTTGCCAAGAGAAGTTTAGGATGCCCCATCCCTGGAATCATTCAAGGCCAGGTGGGATGGGGTTCTGAACAGCCTGATCTAGTTGAAGGTGTTCCTGCCCATGGCAGGGGGTGGAATTAGATGACCTTGAAAGATCACTTCCAACCCAAACCGTTCTATTCTATGATTCTTCAGGCCATATAGCACTTACTGGTAGAGAAAAAGGACCATGGTTTGTTTTCTTTAACACTGGCAGTTTCTACTCTGGACAAAACCTTCCTGCTCTGCTGCTTCAGTTCACCTGAACATCTGAGGTTCTAAACCATGAACTGCAGCCACTGAAGATGAACTGTTCAAGACAAAAGCCAGCTTAACCAGGTATTAACCCTTCCATCTTCCTTGATTTTTGTCAGGCCTGTGGTGAGAAGATTTAACACGACAGTATGGTTAAAGAATACCACTTTCCTAGGGTTAGTGAAGTGAGCAAGATCCCCTGCAGTGAGGACCAGAACAGGCCTGCAAAAGCAAGGCAGGAAGCAGGAGTTCCTCATTTGGTAATGGTGATTTCAATCTGAAGCGGAGGCACACATGATACTGTGTGAATGATCTTCCACAGAGAGGCAGGAGGGCAGCTAGACAGAGCAAATAGTGGAGCACAACAAAATAGCTGGTAAGAGATAAAGTACCTCCTGTTAAAACTATGAGTTTATTCAAGAGAAAAGGTTTTATTTAAGTTGTTTTCATTTTTTTTCTACACGTCATTGCACATTTCTCCCAAGTACCTTATACCAGCTCTGGCCCTTACTAGATCCCTTCATAAATCATCCAGCAAAAACATAGACAGCTTTCTCAAGAGTGGGTGAACTGAGAAAACACAAGTGCCAGTGGTGGCAGCCCGGAAGGAGTGAAACCACATGACCAGAAGGAGGATTGGGAACATGAAGAAAACAAGACCTTTCAACTCATTTCTGCAGTGAGCTTTCTACCAGCTCCATCATCTTGTCGTATCAGAAGTCAAGCTTTCATAGATCAACTTTAGCTCAACAGAATGAATTCTGAAGATTTTCCTTCATTTATTTGTACATATACTGAAGTTGTCAAACAAATGCACAAAGTAATATAAATTAAGAAATGCAAAGGCGAGTATTTCCTCTGAGGTTCCAAGATGGAATGTGTTCTTTGAAAGGCAGCACTCTCGTCCCTGTTCACACATTTCTTAATACCTAGCTTTATGTTTAAAGAGGCCATGTGCCAAATTAAATGCAAAATCTAATCTGTTAAAGCAACTGCAATTTTCTGCTTTGGTCAGAATCACAATTACAACAACAGACAACACAGCCAGTGATTAGTAACAGGCCTAACCAAGACTCATGTTATTACTGCCTATCTGATCTACTTACTCATACCTGCTCATGCAAGATACCACAGGTTGGCAGCACCTACAGCCCACACAAAGGTGCTGCATCCAGGATCTGTAAGAGGATTTCTACTGTCCAACAATCCTCAACAGAAACAAGTGCTGTAGAAATCTTATTTTGTGCACTTTTCAGAGAGTGTTGATACATGAGACCCAGCTCAGTTTTGGCCTGAGCTTCCTCAAACGTCATCTGATTAGACACATTCATTATTTGAATGTTTGGTCTTTGAAACATTAGCTTTTGAAAAAGAATGTCCTCAAGCCTCCAAAACACTGTTTGCAAACAACTGTGAAGATTCATTCTCTCAGCACAAGGCTATTTGTTAAGCTTATTTCTAGAGCTTTTGTTGGCACAAGGTTAGCCACTGAAAGCTAACCACTAAGATGTTTGTGTATGTTAACAAACTATTTATGATACTGTGATAGCTCTAAAATAAAGTACTATTATGTACTGAAATACAATACTTTTTGTCCACTTTCAACAACCAAGCTGTAATCTCAGACTTGCACCATTAACTGCATGTTCTGCCTTCAACTACTTTCTTCCATCAATAACAGCTGAAGCTGCTGATCCACCATGTGCATCTGACTATCCTTCCATGATTCTTTTCAGCCCATCAAAAATTGCCCTGAAGGACACTAAGAATTTTGCTGCAAAGCCCAGTTTACAGATATAGCTGAAAGCCTCTTAAAGGCAGAAAAAAATATTTTGGCAGTTAAACGCAAAGGAAGAGCCAGAACAAGACCAAAACCAGGCATCAGCTGTTATGGAAAAGCAAAGTACAGGAGCAACACTTCCTGTGAAAGAAGAGGGCTTTGGGTCTAGGGAGATACTGGTAAAACAGTGTAGCGCCAGGTTTATTGTATTTGCAGCAAAAAGAATGCCAAAAGCACAGGCAGCAACTGCTGGCCCTGTGAAGAATCCCTACATGCTGCCCCATGCACAAGGAGCCCTCGTGGTGCTCTTCTGCTATTTTTACATCCATGACATCAGAAAAGCTGTAACATACCTTGTAGCCTTCTGCCTGGCCAGTCTTGCACAGTCTTGCACAGTCTTGTACATCCCAGCCTTTAGTGCTGCAGCTGACACTCCTGAAAGCCAGGATGCCATCCAGAGGGACCTAGACAGGCTCCAGAAATAGGACCATGGAAATCTCATGTTTTTGGACAAGACCAAGGCTGGTGCTGCACCTGGGTCAGGGCAGCCCCTGGTATCAGCCCAGACTGGGAGATGGACAGATCCAGAGCAGCCCTGGAGAGAAGGACTTGAGGGTGCTGCTGGGTGAGAGGCTGGAAATGCCTCAGCCATGTGCACTTGGAGCCCAGAAAGCAAATCCCATCCTGGGCTGCATCCAAAGCAGTGAGAGCAGGTGGAGGCAAAGGATTCTGCCCCTCAGCTCTGCTCTGCTCCAACCTCACCTGCAGTGCTCTATCAGCTCTGGGCTCCCAGCACAGGAAGGACATGGAGCTGCTGGAGCAAATCCAGAGGAGACCACCAGGATTAGAGGGATGGAGCACCTCTCATACAAGGACAGGCCAAGAGAATTTGGATTGTTCTGCCTGGAAAAAAGAAGGCTTTGGGGTCACCTAAGTGTAGCCTTACAGTACCTGAAGGGACCCTGCAAGAAAGATGGAGAGTGACTTTTTAACAAGGGCCTGGAGTGACAGGACAAGGGGAAATGGCTTCACAATGAACTTCAGTAGCTTTATATTAGATATTGGGAGGAAATTCTTATCTGGGTGAGTGGTGAGGCCCTGACAGAGGGTGCCCAGAGAAGCTGTGGCTGCCCCATCCCTGAAGATGTTCAAGGACAGGTTGGATGCAGTTCTGAGCCTGGTCTAGTGGAAGGTGTTCCTGCCCTTGGTAGGGGGTTGGAACTCGGTGATCTTCAAGGTCCCTTCCAACCCAGTCCATTCTATGATTCTATGATATACAACATACAAAACCATCACACTCAACTCAAACACTGGCCAACATTTTTCTGTTAACATGAGTAATAATTATAGCTCACTAAGCAACAAAGCAGTTAATAAATAAATAAGCTACAAATAAATAAATTTATACTAATCATGAACGGGAGCATTACTTTGGCCTTGGATCTGTGATTGATACATTGCTTTAATTATGTTCACATTAGCTCAGTCCTGCATTTCATTTGGCATACGGTCACTTTAAACATGTAACTAGACCTCAAAAAGCAATATTGCCATTCAGCATTGTGTAACATTGAATGATTTAAACAGAAAGAGGAAATAGGAAAGTTTCCCTAAGGGGCAGAGTATATTAGCTAACACAGCTCTGCAGCATAGCTGGCTTGGTTTTGGCTGAAGTGGCACATGGGCAGAGGAGCCCATCACTGCCTGCAGAGGTGTATCCTCAAGCACTCCCAGAGCCTAGAGATTTCCATATGGAATCCACCACAAGCCAAGACAACATCTCATCATCACAAGTAAAAGTTCTCTGCTCTTTCCTGTCATCTCCTCCTGGCTGCACACTACCACTGCTCGCCCTGAGCCAGCTCTCACTTCATACAAAGGCAAGCTGACTCAGCTCAGCCAAATTACAGAAGAATGACCTCTGGCAAAAAAGGATAAATGTTCTTTTGCCAGTGGAGTGAATTCATTACTCACTTTGCAGACAGAGCTCATCACTAGGAGTGAGAGGGTGAAGCAGGGAAGGAGAGAGTAAGGCCTTCTCCTTTGGGTGTCAGCAAGCAGCTAAGGCAGCCCAGCCCTGCTGCTGTGCCATATCTGGAGGCAGCAGCGCATGCTGCAGCACAGAAGACCATTCCTTAGACCTTGAGCAGATGATTCCCATTAAAGTGTTACTTCAGGTACTTGTATCTGTCTCCTAGCCATCAAATGACATTTTGAAGTCTATAAAGGACTTGTTTTTTCCAAGTGTAGACTCTTCATTTAGGGAAAGAAATGAGAAACAAAACAAAAAAAAAAATCAGTATTGCTCCAGGCTGGTATGCTGCACAGATTGTGTTACAATGCTTGAATTTAAGATTTCAGTCCTAAATAGAGAGAAAAATTGTATTAGCTTATGTTTCAGCAAGATATTTTTATTATATTAAATTCTTGACTTCAGAGAGAAGTACATACAATATCACTACTGGCTACAGGCACTCAGTTATGAACCGCAGTTCAGAAGGCATTTTAGCCCCACAAAGCTCAGTTCCTAGACAGCAAGTAACAGCTGTATTTGAAACAAAACCATTCTTTATTAAGACAAGAATCCAAGTATATGCAGGATCATTAACATGTCTAACATGACTTCTAAGTATGTATTTTAATATGCACACTTTAATCTAACATTAAAAAAATCTAATCAACATGATCTATCAAAGGAATTTTTCTATCCCTGAACAGATCCTTCAGAAAAGCTGCTTATAAGTATCCTGGATACCAGGATAGTGTAAAAAGCACTTAAACTCAACATACTCTTTTGTTGTCTTAGAGAAAAGTGTTACAAAATACCATTTGGCTACAAAGAGATCAAATGCACAAACTTTGAGAAAGATTTCCTAGACAGAGGATGGCAACGAGCAGCAGGGGTCAGTTTAATGAGAAAACTGTGGAAGTCTCACTGGATGATCTCAGGACAAGATTTATCTCATTCACAGGAAAAACAAATCACTCGATAAACTTTATCTGATGGTTATGGACATTAGTGAGTAAGTTTTCAGTCTACTCCACATCTACTAAAACCATGTAAAAGAAATTAAACTTAACAGCAGCTGTCACAATTTCTGTTTCACTCAACTTCACTATTTGATTGCCAGAAAAAAAGGATCTACTCCAGTAATGTTCAGGGAAACACTGTGTTTGCGGTTCACTTATTGGTATAAATGCATCATCTATGTTTCCCTCCCTGTAAATCTGGACTGGTGCTTGTTGTTTGTGATTTCTCATGTAACATGATTTTACAGCCATGTATCCACCCCCACATTCTCTTTAGAGAAATTCTGTAATGGAAATAAACAACATAATGGTACTCTTTAAGGTTCACGTTGCGATTACTTGAGGAAAAAAAAAATCAAACAAGACACTAGCAGTTTTACAATTTATTAATACATCGTTCCAAATGTGGGACAAGAAACGCCACGGCGACAGATTCACTCTAGAAAACCGAACACTGCAACTAGATGGAAAAGGCATTTCGTATCAGTTCTATGTATCACCCTCCTCTCAGGCCCACTTGAGGGAAACAATGTGCTCTAAGTGTAATAATATAATGGAGATTAGTGGAGATCCTGAAGGGAAATAAAAAACTGTGGGTCCTTCTCCGCTGGAAACGGCACTTTCAAATAGTATCAGCAGCGTAAACGCTTCACCATTAGCATACAACTGGAGTAATTTTCTGTCATCAGGCCTCCTTCATATGTAAAACAGCAACCCTTCTGTTTCCCAGGGAAAGAAGGTCTCCCACCCCCCACATGCGCTCCTCCAGCTGCAAGCAATACAGGTGCTAACTTATGCAAACACAAGGAAAACTCACTCTGCTGGTTTCAGGCTTTGGTGAGCTGCTGCTTCTCCCTCCACGCTCTGCCCTGGCCTCTGGGTGACTTCACTCCTCTCCTCAGTGCTGATGACTTTCACACTTACCTTTCTTTTCCTCCCCATCCACGGCTGCATTTCTCCCTGCTGCTTCTTGAAACTAGGCATGAGAAAAGCAGAACCTCAGGTTTTCCTCCTCAGGTCTCTTACCTTTCTGCTTTCTCATTTAATACTGATCACTCCATCTTTTCATTCCAATGTTGAGGTTTTCTGTAACTTTTTTTTTTTTTAACATCTAATCTGATTGGCCGTAGCCAAGTTTCTAAATGCATTTCACTACAGAATTCATTTCACTCTGTGGTTCAGTATTGCCTGGAGTGCTACAAACTGAATCTTCAAAAGACTTACTCGCTCATTAGCATACACCTTCCTCTTCTGAGCAATGCCTTCAAGGTGCAGTCACCCTCTTTTCAAGAGCGTATTCCTCATCTTTACCTCTGAGGCACATTCCTGCTGCTCATTTTGGCCTGCGTATCTTCAATCTGCGGGGAAAGCAAGACACCACAGTTCACCCACCATCCCCCTGCACGACGCTGATGCCTCCTTTGCTCCTATCCTGTTCTGCGGAGATGGTGCTCATTTCCCTAATTCTTTGTTTTACCAAGCACACAGAAAAAATACAGGAATTTACTGTCTACAATCCAGGTAACTTAAACTGCTCTAAATAAAAATAAACTGCTTCAGCCAGTCCTTGCTTAAGTGGGTCTCTAGAACCTCACTGAAGTATTACCACTTAAATTTAGACTGCTCTAAATAAAAATAAAGAAAGAATAAATAGATGTCTTCTCGGTTCTCTTGCTAGTTGACTTTTGGCCCATACAAGAAAGTTGGAAAGAGATTTTTTACAAGGTCATGTGATAGGACAAGGGGTAATGGCTTTAAATTGGGAGTAAATTTAGATTAGATAATAAAATGAGATTATTTATTGTGAGGGTGGTGAGACACTACAACACATTGCCCAGGGAAGTTGTGGCTACCCGTCCCTGGAAGCGTTCAAGGCCAGGTTGGATGGGGCTCTGAACAACCTGGTCTAGTGGAAGGTGTCCCTGCCCATGGCAGGGGGGATGAACTGGATGACCTTTAAGGTCCCTTCCAACCCAAAGCATTCTGTGATCCCATTATACGATTCTATTCAGGCTCCAGGCCCACAGTGACTTATTGATGGGGAATGCCCGAGTCGCTTGGAAAGCTCTGACATACAGACACATAAAAGAGGAGGCGGCGGAGGGCGGCTCGGCGAGCCCCGCCGCGGGGGAAGGCGGCCGGGCGCGGGGGAGCGGCGTCACGGCTCGGTGACGGTGACAGGGGCCGGGCGGGAGGGCCGCCCTACAACGCGCCGTACAATGGGGCGGCTGGCGAGCTCCATCTTGGCGGCGGCGGCCGCCCCGGAGCCCGCGGCTGGCGGCGCTTCCCCTCCGCGGGAACAACATGGCCCCGCCCTGGTTCCTCCAACAAAGCGCCAGCGCTTCACTTCACCGAGGAACCGGCCTCCCCCATACCCGACACCGCCACCCCGCCCGTCCCCGCCTTCAGCCCCCCCACCCCGCCCCGGTGGCGGCTACCGCCCCCCGCCACGCTCCGCTCCCGCCGCCGCGCTTCCCCCTCGGGCCGCGGCCGCCCGTCCGCGAGTCACAGACCTCCTCCTCCTCTTCCTCCTCCTCCTGCTCCCGCTCCCCCCGCCGGCGCTCCTGGCGGCGGCCCCGGCGGCCCCTCCGCCGCGGCCTCCCTGCCCCCGGACACGGAGCCCGTGAGCCCCAGTGCGCTGGCGGGGGAGGAGCATCCAGGGAACGCGCAGCCCGACATGGGTCCGGCGGCCGCGCAGCCCCCGCCGCCGCCCGCAGCTCCGCCCGCCGCCCGCCGCTGAGCGGCAGCGGAGCGCAGGGGGCCGCACGGGGCCGCGGCGCTGCCCGCCCCGCATGAGGCACCGCTCCCCCCCCGCCCCGCTCGGTCCCCGCCGCCCTCCTGCGCGCAGGGCCCCCGCGGAGCCCCCGCAGCCGTGGCCCCGATGATGGACAGGAACTACCCCGCGACCCCCGGCTTCGCCGAGCCCCTGGCCCCGGGCACCGCGCCGCCCGCCGCCTCCTGGGCCTACGAGCGCGGCGCCGGCAGCCTGAAGCCCAGGTGAGGAGGGTCCGCCGAGGGGGCTGCGTCAGGAAAGGCCGGGGGCCGCGCCGGGGCCTGGCCGAGGGCGGCCGAGGGGGCCCGGGCGGCGGGGCAGGGCAGGGCGGGGGGCGAGCGGGGCTCGGCGGCCCCGGGGGAGGCCGGGCCGGGCGGGGCGGGGGAGGCCGCGTCCCGGCGGGCGGCCGGGGGGCGGCGGCGCGGGCTCCCCGCTGTCCCCGGCGGCCCGCGGCGGTGGCGGCGGCGGGGCGGGCGCTCTCTCCGCCCCGGAGGCTCGCGTCGGGCTGCGGCGCGGGTTCAAGAGTTCACGCGTCCCTGCCCGGCTCCCTGAGGGAAGCGGGGCCGCGGGCACCGGGGCTGCCCGCCCGAACAATGCTGCCCGCCGGGGCACCGGGCCGGCGGAGGCGGCCGCGCCGCGCCAGCATCTCCCGCGCCCTTCTGCTTCTCCGCCGTTGTGCGCTCCGCTGAGCCCGGAGAGCCTCCTTACTCTAAAGCGCTGCTCCGGGGCGTGCGGAGCCTCCTCTCAGCCAAAACTTGTCTGGAGCGAGTCTGTCCCACGGAGAGTTCTGCAAAGTTCCGGGAAGTGCCGGGAAAATACGGGATATCTTATTGGCTTCGGGTTGCTTTTTGATTGTGTGACTCTGCCAGCTAAAACGAGTATTCTCTAGGCGATGAGATTTTTGTTATCGCCTGTCTTTTATGTCTCTAGTTTGATTTATCTGCAGTTCCCATCTCGACGACGTTTGAAAAGAGTCTCGGGTTAAAAATATCATGCCAAAATAGGTGCGCTAATAGATGACTTTGCATTTAGTTCTGAAAGTGGTCAGACACGTCTGATAAGATTAATAGATTATCAAGTCAGAAGGACTGTTGCAATCATCTAGTCTGACGTCTTTATAATGCAGGCCATAGGACTTTTTTTTTCCAATCTGTGTTTCAAATTAGAGTTTACGTTTTAGAAGGTGTAGTTCAAATTTTGCAGTAAGGCAAAATTCAGCACAATTCTTGGTATACAGGTGACTGATCTATGTTTTATTTCAGATCTGAAGAGGGCTACCTTCAGTTTCTGGCCGCTGGGTCTTGTTTATAACCTCATCAACTGTTAATGCCATTATATATCGAGTATGAATTCTTATGAATTTTAATTAGTTTCTTGCTTTGCTTATTTTTCTTAATAACATAATCTTTTGAAGTTTGTTACCAGAGATTTTTTTTCTTTTTGCTACTGTAGTTTTTGTCTCTCTCTCTTTAGTCATTCTCTCTTTTCTCTTAGATTCTCTCCAATTTATTGTCACCCTTCCTGAATTGTGGACATTGCATTTGAGATGCAATTAAGCCAATGTTTAGTAAGAAGATCATAGGACCTCCCTGGGATGTAAGGACCTATATTCCCTGTTTCACAGAGAATTGCAAGGACAGGTAGTTTTTGGCCAAACCCTTGCCCCATGAAGCTGCTTAGCAAGTTTCTCGGCAGAGTTGCCTGCATGGCAAAGTAAAGTCTCTGTATTGTTCTTTCCAATTTTTCTTCGTGATTATTGAACTACTTTTGGTCACATTGCTATGTTCATTTCAGTGGAAGTCAGTGACACATCCTTTCTATATTGCTTTTGCCAGTTCTCATCATCTCTTGAGGATCATGCCATCTATTCCATAACAGAGGTTTGGATTTCCTAGGTCATTTAAGAATATGTATCTCAGAAGCAGAAGTGAATCTCTCTTGGATATTACAAGAAACACAACTGCTTGATGATTTTTCTTTTATATTCAAAAATATACTTTTACAACATATCTCTAATTTTTTTAATAGCTGCTATATTAATGCAGTCTTAAATGTATATTTTGGGAATTCTTTAAATGAAATGGCATGAAGAAAAGTCCCAAGACAAGTACCATGTAGAAGCCCATTAGATCAATGCCTGCTGCCTATATCACTCAAAATAGTATTACTGCATTCGTGTATGACATGGCAATATTTATGCTATGCTTCAGGAAACAATGTCAAGAAGACCTTTAGTTCTCTGAAGTTTCATCTCCATGTTCTATACATCATGACAAATGATGTGTTTAAAATATGTTGGCTGAAACATTTAAACTTTTTTTTCTACTGTACCAAGAACAGAGAAAATACTATGAATCATATTTTGTGCTTGAAATTCTCCTGAACTGGGTTCTTGGAGTTCATGGCATTTTAATAAGCATTAATATACCCTGTCTTTGGCCAGATTTAAAGGTTTGAACTATGTTGGACACAGTGATAAGTACAGTCTGGGTTTTAGGTGTTTGTGGTTCCTCTGTTGCTGGTAACATTTGTCTTTGTATGGGTGGAATTGCTGGGGAATTGGGATGTAAGAGTGATTCCTATCACTGCCAAGGCTTGCACCAGCCTGGAAGGCAATTGTGAAGGTATAGATGTACTGTAAGGGCATATGCTGTCCATGCCCTCGACTTGTGTTACAGATCACTTCACATTTTTCAAAATGGTGTTTTTGATTGTGGTTGACAGGTAGTCATCTAAACAGCTGAAGCTGCATTAGCCTGATGTTAAATTAAAAAATGTGTGTCATGTTCATCTGGTACTTGCTTGAAAAGAATTCAGCCTTTAGGTGATATAGATAACAATATTTCATTCAAATTTCATTTAATATTTATGCTGTTGCCGGCTGTGTTGTGGCAGGCTATGTTCCCTTTGTGTGGAGAGCCATGTTCACAGTCTCAGCTCATCAAAATGATTTCTCCTCCCTACAAGCATTGCTCCTGTCTTCCTGCGCTTCACTTCAGCCATCTGGTTTTTATCTTGCTCCTTATTTCTTGCAGGCACTGTTTTGTCTGTGCAATGGCACTGTTCTTATCAACTGAAAGAAAAAGTGTGGTGAAGTGTTATAAGGACATTGCTACCAGGCCTGCTATGACGTAACTGTTCCCATGGAATAGGAGAAGATAGTGAATTGGGGATGGAAGCCGATGGAAATCGCTGGGATCGCTGCAGATAAACTGAGCAGAGACCGCTCCTGCTGAAGAGCGTATTGGGACAGTGCAGCCACAGCTGCCCTGTAGCAGGGAGCTGAGGAAGGGGTGCTCCTGTCCTCCACATCCCCTTCCCCCCACACCCCTTCCACACGCTGGCAGCATCTTGCAGGAATTTCTGATGGTTCTAGGAGTACCCTGCCACTTCTGACCTTTTACTGTAGCTGTCAAAAAACTACCTATGTGCTTAAACCCTCTTTTTGTCAAAAGCTGTTGAACAGCAGATAAGGTATGTCATGCTTACTTGCTCAAGAAAAATATGGTATTCAGAAAACAGGTGAATGTGTAATAGTTTGAGAGACTATTGGAATTGCTTGGAAAGAGACATGGAGATAGGTGATAATGGATGAGGTTTGTGGTTGAATTTGTCTGACTTGGTGGTACTCTTAGGGTTTCATTCAGAGAAGGATTTTTGCCTGTGGAAGGATCTCACTGTTCTTGTTCTCTTTTTACCACAGCTCTAAAACTTAAATCTGCTACACGTGATTAAAAGTCAGTCACAATTACTGTGTTGTGGTTTTAAATTTGATGGTGACTGCCATGGTTTCTGGTGTTCCATTATGCCTGGTAGTCTTATATCCATCTCTGCCCTACCCAAGCATAAGGGGTTTTATATAATGTAATTCAAGGTTCTTTAAATGCAGATAGCGCTGACATTATGTTAGTGTGACCTAGGTTTATAATGGCTAATCTAAGATAAAGGGTTAGTTGTAGTGATAGTTCATTTGCAAAGTTACATAAATGGGAGGCTGGCTTATACTTTTATCATAAATGGTTATGATGGATTTTTAAACTCATTTTTGCATAGCTGTCAAACTAATGCTTATTGTAACAGCTGTGTGATAACTGTGTTTTAGTTAAGGCTCAATTTTAAATTCTAATGGATTTTTGCATAGCTATAGAAACCCTAAAAGTGTGGAGTGTTTTAGAAAAGCAGAGAACATTTTCTTTCATCAAATGAAATTGTTCTGAGAGGTGAAACCAATGTTTGTTGTTAAACACATATTCTACAAAAAGTTCCCTATGGCGTAATATTTCAAATGTTGAAAGAAAAGCTCATAATCTGGGAGTATACTTAAATTTTTTGTATTAAAAGGTGCAGAAGGATTACATAAACTTTACATACATATAGAAAGATAGGTCACTTATAAAATCTTACCAAATTTTCTGTCATAGTTTATATCTGAAACATTTATATACGTGCAAAATAAACCCAGGTAGTCTGTGGTATAGCCCAGATACCTTACAGGGACTCGCTACCTTGGCCTTCTTTTCTTTTTCTTTTTACTCATTCTTATTTTAACCTGCATTCAGCACAGACTGAAATCACAGCTGTGGGAGGGTCAAAGATTGACTCAGCAGAGGCTGAATGCATTCTTGCTCTGTGTCCTGTAGCTTTTCCCTGGTGCAGATGTGTGGTCATCTTGCAAAATCTTTGCTAAAGTTTCAAAATGAGCCAGCCAGGCTTGTTTGGAATTACATGCTGCTTACCTGTCTAAGATTTAATGCCAGCTTTACAGGAAAGATTTCAAGAAGTCTGTGTCACTCTGCTGCAGTGAGAAATGGTGGTAAAGAACTGTGTGCAGAAGGAATGAGCTGAAACTTAGTCTGAGGGTGCAGTTACCTGAGATGGCTGAACTGGCTGCTCAGGCCCACTGCTGCTGAAAGGGGCTCCCTTCCTCTTCCCTTGTCTCGGCTCTGTGTTTGTGCAACTGCGCAGGGAGCTGATCTTCTGCATGAATCCATTGGAAAATTATCCTGGTTGAAACTGTGAATGGCTTGAGCTGGAGAGTTGTGCTGGTGTACCTGTGCTGTGGAACTGGAATCCAGAGGTGGCACCTAGGGATGAACAAGGAGCAGAGCTGTAAGAAGTGAGTTGTGTGACCTTGGCAGGCTTCTTCCCAGTGGTCCTGGACAGGTTCTAGATGGGCTGAATTTTGCCATGTCACTGATGAACATCCCACACAAATTGTACTGCCTGCTTCCCTGCCAGGAGCACTTGGTAAGTGTCCGTGTTAGCTGGGTGCCACATCTCTCTTGAGATCACCTACAATGATATTTCAGATGTGAGCCTTTTCCCATAAAAAGGAAACAACTTTCCCAAACAACTTCAACACAGGTTACTGAATGCATTGTTCTGAAAGACGGGAGGGTTTTATTCCACCACCTAAGCAAAGAGTGTTTCAGTCCCATATGCGTATTTTACCTTTCATCCTGTTAACTTTAATCATAGATGTGTTTACCTTCTACTGACAAAGAGCAACCTTTTCACCTTTTTTCTTCTGTACTTTTGCTCACCTTTTATTTTTCCTTGGAGTTGCTGCTGATTCTGGCATAATGCTGTCATAGGAAGGAGGCTGTTTTTAGAATAATCTTTGTTCCTGTCAGGAAAAGAGCACCTATGCCTGAACTATATTAATTCTAAACAATACTAGAGCTCTTATAGAATGGGTGTATTTTGCATGGATATTTTTGTTGTATTTTGTCAAGGCATTCACAAATTTGCATGTCAAGAAGTTATTTTGCATGGTGAGTGCCTATTCCATATATTAAACAAACAAGAAAAAGACAAACCAAAACAGAAACCAGTTAAAAGGTAGTACATTAATAGTTTCACTATAAAAACCTTCCTTAGCAGCCTTAACTGTGACAAAAATAACTTTGAGTGGCATGCAGAGTTCAGCCTTTCCAGGACAGCATTTCATTCTATACCTTGCAAGTGGCAGAGAAAAGAAAATTCTTAGAATTTTTAAGCAAAGAGAAGTGTCTTCATAGAGGACAGAGTGCTTGGTTATTAAGTGCTAGATTTACTTGTCTCACTGGGCACATTTCTGTAGTTTTTGGGTTTGCTTCTGCTATTCTCTCACCTCTTGTTGCATTGCTTCCTTTGTTTCATTGCTCTGGATAGACTTGGGGCTAAGTGGACACTTAGAGTCATTAGAGCCTCCTCAGAACCTCTCTGAGGATGGTTACAACAAACAGGGGCAAGGAGCTCTTTTTCCTGGATCTCTGTGTGCTTGGAAGCTCCTTATTCCGAAACAATTCAGCAAGAACCTACATATGTTTAGACAAGCTTTTCCTTTCTCGTATTGCTTTTCTTGTTTTTCATCTTCTACATGCCTACCTGCGTTGCTTGCTTAGGACTTGGAAAAGTGCAACCAATTACTCTCAGCAGGAAGAAGGCACCCTTAGGCATCCTTATCTTCGAGTAATAGTGTTTACATAGCAGGATACTCAGAACATTTATTCCTTAATAATTCCATAGGAATTATACTTGGGGCAGTCATACATGTAGATTTTGTTGGAGATAACTTTTTTTCAGCTGGCTGTGTTGTGTGAGAAGAGTTGGAGGGCTCCAGCCCTTTGTCTAGCGTTTCCAGATGTCTGGCAAGTTGTTCTGTGGGCTTTTGGTCATCCAGAACGTGCCAGACAAGGGGTCACTGTGCCTGTGTGGCATGGGCCACACTGAGTGTACCAGCCTGTGCTTCACCTTCCATGCTGCCCTTTTTCCTGACCAGGAAATCCCTCTCAGAAATATGGCAACTTGGTGTTTCACACCACATCCTGTTTACTTTCTCTCGTCTTCGTGTCAAAAATTCCAGTGCTAGACAGTGAATAATCCTTCAATCTCTATGTTCACCCGATTTCATTATGTTCTACCGAGTCTGCCAAGAATAGGATTTCTAATAAGTTTTTCTTGAATCTGAACATTTGTTCATTTTCTGTGCAAAGAATGATTGTAGAAAGCCAATTCCTCAGTCCTCTGAACACAACCATGTGTTAACTACCTTCAGTTGCTGGCACTGGTGGCCTGGAGGTTACTGATAGTCAGCGCCACTGGAGGGAGATGGGATTTTCATATTTTCCTCCCCCAAACACTGCCTTTTGTTACTCTTTTTAAGAGGACACAGGTTTTTCACCAATTAAAGGATATTTTTAAAATTCATGTGTGTATGCTGTTTGGACCTCAATTAATACTTGTTTTTGTTTTGACATCTGCGTGATTGTAAGGAAATCTTAAATCAATATCATATTTAAGGAATTTGTTTAATGCAGTAAAGTTTTTGCCATCTCAAAGTAAATGCTGTGTTGCTGTAGCTATATTTCTATAGTTTTGAACAGTGCACATTTTCTAGTTGAAGTGCTCACAAGCAACTGGGTTCATCTGTATTTTCAGCTAAATAGTGATTGGTGACAAGTGGAATGATAGCTTGTGTCTAGCACAGGTTCTTCCCGTGGGAACGTTTTGCTATATTTCATAAACAAGATAAAGTTTGGATGTTTTGCAAACAATTTCTCCGGATTGAGTCAGTTCGGGCTTGGCCAATTGGGCCTAGAGGGAGGTCTCGGGCTGACCAATCTGGGGCACTTCTGTAGACTCTATATATATGGAATTCAAAACAATAAAGTTCCTCTTCTCCTCTCTTTCCTTGTCTGAGAACTTGGTCATTCCTCAGCTAGCCGCTCAACAGCGACAATAGCTAGGGTCCCCTTTGCAAGGGAGATGTAAATTTAAAAATGTAAATTTCCATAAATGTACAAAATTTAAACCCGCTTTAGGATGAGGAGAGCACTTGTGAAGAGATATAAGAGGAAAATTCAAAAGCTATGCTAATTCTGCTTATAAACTTGGGTAATAACACCCTGTGATACTTCCTTTAATGTAAAGGACTCTTTGCTGCTGTGTTTTATGGTGAACTGTGTTGTTAATATGTTAGATCTTCCCTGGGCACACCTCCTAAATTGGGATAGAAGTGGTGTTAGTCATAGGGATACCTCTTGTTTTGAATCTAAAGGAGCTCGTATGAGCTGGCTAACCCTTGTAGTGTGTTGTGGGATGTGGAAAACACTGTACTGGACGTGTGGGTATGCTGGGAGGCTTAGAGCCATTTAATGGCCTTGAATTTTTGGCTGTGGGATGGCAAGATTTGTAGTCTCAGAGGTGTGCCTACTCTGTGCCTGTTGTGCAGCTGTGGGCCACGAAGCCACTGCTCTTCAGAGGAGTGCATTTTTAACTTCACAAAACCTTGAGAACTGACTTATTTCAGTACTGAGTGTTGGAGACTCAGTGGTGAGGGCTGTAAATCTGCCTGGGTTATTATTTGGGCCTTATTTTCCCTAGATTGAAGGAGAAGGTATTCCATGGGTTATGGAACTGGAAAGTGCTTGGAGGTTTGGTGATGGAAAGAGCCTACTGACAGCATAAGATGGCTCTGTCAGTGTACAGCACATATGTATTTGCACTTCTTACCTCTTTCTGTGATAAAAATCTCAACTTCAGCATCGTCCTTTCCATATAAATGAAAAATAAAGGGCTTATTAGGAAATGGGGTATCAAGTATTCCTGTAGTGCCCTAAAGGTAGGACTCAAGCTCGCTACAAAATATGATGCTGTAATAACTGTTGGAGGATGAGGGTTGAAAAACATATCAGTAGGTAAAATGAATTGCAATTTTATTAAGGCACTGATGTGGCTAAGCTATATCTTGAGATAATGCTCTGCTGACTTTTATATTTTGAAATAAGATTTTGTTATTAAAAGTAATGGAACCTTTTTGTGTGTATCTCAGATGTAATGGAGGATTATGCTGTGTGTTCAACCATTAATACTGGAATGATCTTGAGAAGAGTTTTGAATATGTCCCAAGTACACTTTTGACAACAGAATAGCATCATATGTTGGAGAAAAAGTGTTAGATTTCCATTACCTCCTGTTACAAAAATCTTCTGAAATTGTGAGTAAAACTCTAGGAGTGAAGTATTGCTAAATTAAAAAATCACAGCTATTCTCTCTGTGCTGGGTAAAGAAAAAGTTAAGAGAAGAGATAAATAAATGTAGTGATAAAATAATCCAGTGTCTCAAAAGGCAAGAAAATATTCTTGCAGTGGTGAAAGCTACACTGACCATAATAGTACTCCTGTTTCTGCAGGAACTGCTAGAATAGAAGCTATCAGGGAAGATGTATGAATCCCCAAAGCATTGCTTGGCAATCAAATGTCTTAAAATTATTTCTGACATTGCATTATAATGTAAATTGGGAGGATATGTGTAACAGTGTCTGTTTAGATGTGGAGTGTAATGATAGTTTGTTAAAAAGGACATCAAAGTTAAGCTCAAATATTCAGAGCAGGAAAGCACTGGAAGCTCCTTTCCAGACTTTGAAATCTTAAAATGAGGATCAGAAGCTGAAAACTGACATTATTGTACAATAGTTTAATTTTAGTTTGTTTTTTGTAAGCTGCAAAATTTCTGTTAAAAAGTTGTTTTGGTTAAGTTACCAAGATTTTTCGTCAAAGCCAAGAGAAGCAGCACAAAATTTGCCAATTCTGCTTTAGAAAAAATTGTTACATGTACTGCATTTCAGCCACAGATGACCTCATTAAAAAGCTGAATTAGGTTGTATACTTTAAAAAATAAGAACATGAAGTAGTTTGTCCAGTCCCTCTGTAGTAACTGAAGTTCATAAATAGCTAATTTTTTATCTGACTATTACTTTTCACATATATGTTTTCAAGACAGAATTTAACTGATTTTTTGAAAACAGAATTGCATTGTCTTTATTATTAAGAACTCCACAGGTTACTTAATCAGACAAGCCAGCACTTGCACTCAGGTATTGAAGTCTCAGTAAGCCTATTTTGGCTTTTCCAAAGCTGTGGGGTTTTTTTTATTTTTAAATGGATCAAACGTAAGGAGTTTAGACACATTAACATGGGTATGAAAGGGAGATGGACCTTTTGTGTCATAAAATCTCTTTATTCCTGTAAGATGTGGTATGTATTCAGGTGAAGAATCACAGGAACAGCATGAACTTTTGCTCATTGAGGCAGTTCCTTGCATGTAATTTTCTACCTCAAAATCTATTTCTTAGAAGCTCCTTATCTCTGCTCCTAGAAAGCAAGGAAGTAATGAGTGTTTCCTCTCGCAAGTACCTCCAGGCAATCCTCAGCCCACATTGTGGCTGTCTCAGCCATGCTCTCGGTGGCTCCGCATTTGAATTGAAGGGGAAATTGACATTATAGCTTCATTTTTAATGAAATAGTGGAGAGTGATTGCCTTTGGTGTGTTAGGATGGGATATATTCTACATTGGATATGTAGTGTGTAATTGCATTAAAAGGGAGAATGGGCCATAACCAGCAAACAGTAGAGCTTGTTGATGAAATGCTGCTCCTCTGGGGTTTACTGACTTACCTCAGTACTGGAGTCTGATTCTATATTTTCTATCTTTCCAAAAGTCATCGATCTTGAAGAATAATATTAGTAGGTAGTTATTAATACTTCAAAACATTGACTTCTATTTATTTCTTGTTTTAATTCAAGAACAGGCTAGGCAAATGCTAAAGATGTATGCTATTCTTAAAAGGATGCATTATGTACCTTGATTTTACCCTAATTTTAGAGATTATTTTCTTTTGATTTTTTTAGTGGTGGACTTTATTTTTCAGGTAGCAAATTATTTTTTCCTTTGTCTCATGGACACTGCAACTGTTCTGGATTGTTAAATATTCTTTCTCTTTGTGCAAGTATAATGTTAAGGTTTGTCTTGTCTTGTATAATCTAATGAGAGGATCAAGGAAATTAAGAGCAGGGAGTAGGCTGGTTTCCTATTTTTCTTGAACCTGCCAACATTTTCAGGCTTCAACCCAAATTTGTGCTTGCAGTGTCTTCCCCCTCCCCCCAGTATGTCTGTGGCTGGGAAACAGAGGTGAAAAATCACATATTGTATACATTTTTAAAGTATTTTGCACTGAAATGAGTTTCTCGGCTGAGAAGGCATTTGTTTTCCATTGGAATTAATTTTTGAAACATTTTCTGGTTTCTGTTGTCTTTGAGGGCTTGCTTTTAAGCTTGCAGAAGTGTGTTGGACTGGAGTGTTTTGGTGTTATTAATGGTATTGAACTCATTAAAGTAACAGCATTCTTCCTGGGCAACTCCCTCCTCTGCTTGTTAGAGTCATGGATTTTTGAAAACACAAGGTGAAACCCATTTTTGGATTAAAGTTATCTACCTGTAACATTGCTTTTAAATTTTATTCTGAGCTGCAGATAATGCCTAGATGCTGAATTACATTCTAGTTTGACTGTAGCAAACAGGGAACTCTTGCTGTTACAATGGGCAGCTGAAAGGCCATTTATCCTCCATTTCACCTGCATTAAATCCAAGTAATGTTTTTTCAAGTTATACTCTTCCATTCTTTCTCAACGAGATTCTTGAGTAAAGGCAAAATAACAAACGTAAGTATTTAACGAAAACAATAAACATTGTATCTAATATTAAAGCAATCCTAACTATGTACTTGCCAGCAGGTAATACAAGCTGGAACTGCATTTTACACGTCTAAAATCAAATACAGTGGACAAAAAGAGATGCAAGCTGCATATCAGATTCTATATCTTATATTTAGAATGACATTTTTAATATTTAGAAGTGTGTTCATTGGTTTTATGGCTTTGCCTTTGGTCTCTGAGTGGAATTTGCTATTGCACAGCTAAGTAGCTGGCTGAAGAGAGACTCCTTTGCCAAGTGTTTGAGCTTTGGGATAGAAGGAAACTTGAGTGATATTTCCCCTATTTCACATGTATCTCAAGTAAGATAAAATGCAAAGTGTGAGTTTTAAGGTATTTTCTTGCCAACACGAGGCTGTCACTGTTCTTTTTCATCTCCTTTATGGTGATTTAATTAGAAGAGGCCTGTGCCGAGTCATCTCACAGGAGCTCTTGTTTTCAGCAAGGCAGAACAGGCAGACAAAAATGAGATCAAATTTCCTGGTCTGCCTCAAATGTGATGCCTTGTATACATGCTGGGTTGCTGGCTTTGGTGTTTGAGCTTGGTTGTTTTGGTCTCAGATTTGCCAGCCTGTGCCAGACCCCACTGCTGGGGCACTGAGTTCCCTTCTAAGCATGGTGGGAGCACCTCTCAGATCTCCCAGAGCCAGGAGTTTCCTGTGCACCCTACTTGTCTTGTAGGTGTCCAGTTTCACTTGGAGCACAGCCTGCACCATTTGAATGCTTTGAAAGTGCTCTGTGGTTTAACGTGGAGGTTTCTGTAGCAATTTTCCTTTATATGAGAGAGAGAAGTTACAAGTGCCTAAGAACAAGGTACTTCGCCCAGAAGTATCCTTTGCTCCTGAAGAGTTCTCTCTGCTTTCCATGTAAGCATTGTGAGTTTCCCTAGTACTTGAATGATTGCTGTTGCTAAACTAAAAATAACCCAAACAACCCCCCCCCAAAAAACCCACCAAATGCGAAATAACAATCAACCAAAAACCTTAAAAATTGCTAAGCTGTAATGAAGATTTACCTGGAAAATAAAGTAGAAAGATGAAAAAACTTAATACTTGGTAAAAGAAGTATCATTACATGGAAAGGGGACAAAAGTACTTATGTAAAATGTTTTTTTTTCTGTTTCTTTTTTTTTATTCTGTATGGATGCCTCAGAAGAAAAAAAATAGAACACATTTTTTAAGAAAATAATTAAAAATACTTGTATGTCTGTCGCTGTTGAGCCGCTAGCTGAGAGAAAAACCCAGGTTCTCAGGCAAGAAAAGAGAAAAGTGCGTTTATTATTTTGATTTCCATATATATAGAGTTTTCAGAGGTCACCCAGATTGGTCAGCCAGAAACCTCCCCCTAGGCCTAATTGGCCAGGTCTGAACTGCCCTAATCTCGAGACGCTGTTTGCAAAACATCCAAACTTTATCTTTGTTTATGAAACGTAGCAAAAATGTTCTCATGAGAAAGACCTGTGCTAGCCACATATGTCCTGTGTTTATTGCAGCTAAATTTTGTTTCTATGTAAAAATTATATTTCCATCTGAGTTTGAAGTTGAGAAATGTATCCCTCACTTGTGTGAAGCTTAAACCTGGTAATTGTGTTGGCAAATGAGGGGGGTGGTCAGTGCAATGGGACTTGATAACCTTTTGCAGGTGGAGACCTGAATTCATATTCTTTGAAGAATGCTTTGAAAATAAAGGATCGTGAAAACAGCAATACAAACAGATGTGTGAAGGGTTGATTCCTGAAAGACTTTTTTTCTGGGCTAACAAAAAGGAATTGTAAATCAAGGTTGAGGTGTTTTAGTAACAATGAAGTGCAAGTGACTGTACAGTTTTCTTTCAGAAATTTTACTGGAGGAGTAAAAGCCTTCTATTAGCCCAGGTGATGTAGCTGAAAAAATCAGATTAGTACTTGAGTTATTTCACTTTCAGTGTCATTCATAATTTTTGATTGCATTATTACAGCAATGATAAATAATGATAACTCTTTATAGGATATCTCTTAAATATTACTAAAATTAAATGTATCTTTTCAATGAAAAATACTTCAGGAGAAACTGTTCTCCAAATTTGTGTGTCAGATTAATATTATTTCCTAGCAGTAATCACTCCATTGTGCAGTTCAGTATGACAGTGGAAGTGGGAATTCACTGTGATGATCAGTGGTAAGGGCCAAGTGCTTTTGGAACACACATAGCAAGCAATGATAACAACAAAGTACCAAGTAATGTGAATGTCTCTTCAGTAACTAATCTGACATTTCAGTACGAGTAAGAACTCGTGCAATTTTAGCAAACATCACAAGAGCACACAGGGTTCAGCGGCCGTACGGTTATTTGCCATGCTGGATGTATTTTTGATATGCGAATTACATGCTGTGTAAGTTTATCTGTTTGAAAGTTAAATAAATAAAGTTAAATTAAAAGTTAAATAAAGTTAAAATAAAAGTTAAATAAAGTTAAATAAAAAGAAACCCTAAGGCAGTAATCTCTCCGATTTCTGTGCTTGTTTAGGATAAGTTTATGTAAACTGAACGCATATATGCAAGGCTTTTTGAGATAAGAATCTACATTCCAGCAACCAGTAATTATACAATAAACAATTAACTGTTCAAATAAATACAGTATTTTTTACTGGAAGACAGATTCATTTTTGAGGTTGCGGTTGCATTAACTATAAGCTGGGAGTTTGTACTAAAAAAACCCCAAACATCATATACTTGGAGCGTTATTAAGATGCCCATCATTACTAGAATTTTGAGGATCTTGTAATTAACAATGTTTCTGAGTGCTGAAGTCTAGAGGTTATTTTGTATCCTAATACTAATTCCATCGCTCTCCTTGTTACAAAGTCTTTCTCCAAGTTTGTTTTACAAGTTACTTTTGTCTTCCAGAGCATTCTGTCTCTGGTCTACAGGCTTGAATGTCAGGCTGTTTTGTGATATTTGGTGTGTACTGTACCTGCCCTTTACAAAAAAAGGTGTTTATTGTAGGGGTGTGAAGAGGGGGAAATGAATCACAATTTTCACCAAACAACCAGAATAAGTAGAAATTTAAAATAAAACAAACAAAAACCATAACAGCCCCCCCCCCCCCCCAAACTTTTTTAGTTTCCAGAATTTTTAGGTGGTTAACTAAAGTTCATCCACTTTTTGCTCATGACTTTTACAATTTCAGAGGAGGAATGAGGCAATATTGCTTGGTATACTGTACTGTTTTTTGAGGAGTCTTGCCTCATCTGGAAGGGTTTTTGCTGCAAAGTGTAGGCTCAGTTGCCTAGAATACCACACTGCCTCCCAGCCTGAAAATACAGGAATGGGAAAAGGAAGATGTACTGCTGTAGGACTTCAGAGTTTGTGTTTAAAACGTGTATGAAAGACAAGTCAGCACCACATACTTTTGTATAGATAAGTGCTTTAAGTAAACTTGCAAGAAAACATAAATACAACTTATTGCTGTGGCAGGAAAGTTTTCACAAGCTCAACATCTGTGACAGTGATGATAATTCTTGCCAAGAATGCATGTGCTGCCATGCTTCAGTTTAGAAACTTATTTTCTCATGTAGTGCTTTTTTATTTATTAAAAGACCTGAAGAAAGCTTCATGTCTCTGAAGTTCTGTGTTTGGGGATTTTTTCCCATCTAAGCAAGATTGTTCAAAAACCGCAAACCATCTTAATTTTAAATTTTTTCTTGTGAAAATACTTGCATTGCAGTTGGCTTTATTACTTGCATAATGTTTTATGTGAAGAACACTGTTGCAATTTTTTTGTCTGGAAATAATAGAAAATGTTTAATGCTGTAAATAAAAAAAATAACATACAGTGTCATGCAATCATGTCTGCCAATTGTCCATTGCATTGATGCAAATAGTTAGATTTCAGTCAGCGTATAATAGAAATCAGTTGCTGATGCATAGTGTTGAATTGCACAAAGATCTGTCTTCTACAGCATAAGCACAGGGATCTGCTGACTCTGACTTTAGGTTTGGCAATTCTCTAAATTGCGATTGTTGCTGTGAAAGGTGTTAAAGTGCTAGACAATGAGCACAACTGAGAAAAGCAGTAGCTGAGGTTCTTTGTTTTTTCAAAGGATTTTGGTTCATTCTTTAGGCTTGTGCTTTAGCCTGGCATGCTGACTACAGAACATTGCTGAAGTGGAAAATACATCCCCTGATAGTGCATCTCAGGCAGGAAGGTCCTGCACAGACAGGCTCTTACTGGTTCATGATGTGTGCTGGACACAGTGCTCTAGAAGAGGCTTGTCTGGCTCTGCTCATCATCTTAATGAAAATGAAGCAAATCCAGCCATGTTGCCAATTTTTATATTATTTGGTGTCTTCTGTAAAAGTTTCCCATGATGTCATGATTCCTGGCACAGAGTGTTCAATTTTTCCCTTATGCAGAGTGGCTGCCCCCTCATCCCAGGGGATCAAAGATAAGGGAAGTCTCCCTTATAGCAGGCAGCAGGGAGGTCTGTGGGTTTCATTGTTTGGGTTGTTTTGGCACTTGTTTACAGTAGAATTTTGAACTTAAAGCAGTCTTACATGTGCACTGGAGTAAGTAGCAGTTACCTATAAACTTAATGTCCCAAAGGCAAGAAAAGAAGAAGATAAATGGTTTCTTGGTCATGCTGGCCTTCATTTTTTTCCCATTTGACAGGTGCTATACAGAGCTGAGTCTGTGGAAGCTTGAAGGTTTGGGGATTTTGTTTTGCTCCTCACTCTGTTTTCTGTTTTTTAAATTGGAAATTATTAGGGATTTCAACAGGTTCCTAAAATTGCTTAATGTTTAGATTTTTTTTTCTGCATTGCTGGTTTTGCAGGGACCCAGACAATGTATATTTTCAGTTTGTTCCCATTAAGCCTGATTAAAACGTCATGTCAATTTAGATGACTCACGTAAAAATGTTAAATAAAAGCTGTGAATCATTAACTTACGTTTAATACTAGGAGGTTTGAAGATGGATTTGTCACTTGGTAGTGCTTTCACTGTCAGTTTTATTAAATTTGTTCCAAAAGTACCAAGATATTTTAAAAAACTATTGATCCCACAGCTTCCTAGTCATTCCAGCCTTTAAATTAAACTAGATCCTGTAAGTTTTAATGGAATTAAAAATGGAAATGTTAAAGTGGGCATGTATTCATAGTCATCTGCTTTGCAGACTTTACGTCAGTAAATCATTACAAAAAGTGTTCAGTGAGTGTTTCTTACAGTTTGAACTCTGTCTTTCTGACCCAGTCCTTTATAAACTTTTCTGTGATCAGCTTTGATTTTTGTAAGGTTTTTCCCCCACCCCCACTCTTTGGCTTTTTAGGTTTCATAGTACCTTTTTTATCCTCTTAACATTTTTGTGGTATCCTAGCAGAGCTACATCTGTCTTATCTTGAGCTTTTGTTTCCCTGTATTTCTGTACCTTTTTGGCTTGTGATTTGAATTTCATAATTGTTCTTTGTTTCAATAGCTGTATATTTTGTTAATAATGTTTAATTTCTTCCTTAGCTTAAGCTATGGAGGAGGACATTCATCACATTCAGAAACAGACCTTCACAGACAGACATACACAGCTTCTCATCAGCTTCCTGGATACTCAACTACACAACATCCTGCTGGTAATTGTCCATATCATGAGAATACTGCTTAAATAGCTACAGAGAAAGAAAGAAAAAAAAACCCAACTAACCAACTATTATATAGTTTAGATTAAAGTTAATGAATTTTGTAATCAAAGGGAGTTTGTTATATAAGTGGTGGCAACTGCCATTAGAAAAGCTGAGTGTGTAGCAGAAAGTTAACAGTTGTTAGCTTTTATCAAAATGTCGTAAGTAGAAAGGAAAGTATGAGGGGAGGTTATGCTTGGTATCTTGTTTTTTGAAAAAGCTGCACTTATTCTTTAAAATACAGCTTTCCAGGATTTTGCATATACATAAGGGCCAAACGTTGTGTGCCTCTGAGCCAGCAGCAGAAATGCTGCCAGCTCCTCCAGACTAAAGCAAACAGCAAAACTGATGGATGAAAGCAGCTGGAATATGCTGCTGCTGGCACTTCCATGTGCAGAATGAGACGGTGCTGGGGAAAACTTAATTTAAAATATAGCAGTGGGTTAGGCTATGTTACATCTGCATCAAGATCTGTCTTTGACCCTTATGGTATCCTGTCTCCATGTCAGGAGAAGACAGGGCTTGAGCTCTTCATGCTTGCTTTTCAACCCAGTTTCCAAAGAAAGGTATTTGAGGTCATGTGCTGACTGGAGTCTGTCATCTCCTGGCCATGTCCTCAATCAGGATGATGGAGGATCTGAACTCCTCTATGTAGTCTTGACATAATCTGTTACTCACAGCTTTGAATCTCTCCAGTGCTTCCCACTGAGCCCCCTGCTAATGAAAGTCTGAGCAGTGGGAAACACATAAAGGTGTTTGTTGAAACAGGGAATGCAACCAAAATCCATTTTCATGTGCCAGTCCTATAGATGTGTCCAAACTGCTACAAGCTGCCCAAAAGGGGAGAAAGTAGATATAGAGAAGTTAAACATGTTTCAGGAGGAATTCTGAGTGTTTAACCAGTTCATGCAAAAATGGAACAGTGAATCTTCAGATAAAGGGAGAGTTTTACTGGTGTACCTAAATATTGTTTAAAGCATAATATTTGACATACATTGAATAATAGATTTTAAAATGTATGCTGAAGTTCCAGTTTATGGTTGTAATACTGCATAACAGTTAAACGCAGAAAAGTCAACGTACTTTAGCAATGCTAATGGTTCATAGGTTGGGGTTTTTTTAGTGAATTATGAACATAGCCTTGTTATTTGATTTTGCTTCATTGAAGTTCATCTGAATTATCTGTTCTGTTTCATTTCCCTCCCCCATCATCTAGGTCTTTCAGGAATTTTTGATACCAGTATGCACAGTGCTGGAGGTAACACTAAGGAAACTTCTTCAGTTATGAATTTTCTCTCTGCTATTGAGTCTCGTACTGCTCAGGCAGTCTCTTCAGGATCTACCCTTTTACCACAATTCAGGGCTCCTTCCTGGCAGACAGGTGAAATTTTTCTCCTGAAATAAAATTTTGTCTTTATTGTATTGAATGTTTGGGAGGATTTGAAACAAAAATATTCTGACTAAATGAAAAGGCTGCATGCTTTCTACTTCTTTTACATCTCAATATTTAAAAATGTCAAAATCAATGAAATTATGTTAGCAGAAGATTTATATGAGCAGAAGTTCTGTTTAGGAGGAATTTAGATGCATAGGATATTATTTTGTCTAGTGAGTGAAATTTAGTCTCCCAGTTTTGTTTGGAATTAGTCTCACTATCACCGTAAGCATGTTCAGGTACATTACCTGTGCATCCCAGCAAATCTTTCATTCTCAAACTCTGTTCCCTATGATAGTTCTTCTGTGATATTAGTACTCAAAGTCCATGTGTAGCTTTGGCCCCTTTGTACACAGAAGTAAGGAGCAAGGTGTTCTCAAAAAGAAGGTCTGAGGTGCATGTCACATAGAAATAAGGGATCTAATTTACAAGTAAACAAACGTGCCATCTCTTTTGGCAGACTGACTGCCTTCCATAAACCTCCCCCATCTGTCAAGCCTTCTGTGCAGAGCAGGCAACTGCAGATTTTGAGCTCGCTGTAGACAGTCACACCAAGATAAGTGTTGTTACTGCATCTGTGGGTAGCTTCAAGTTCTGGTTAATCTTAAGGAGTGATTGTGCAGCTGTGCGGTGAATCGGATCTATTCACTGATCTGACAGAAAATGTTTGAGTGCTTTCTTTCCTCTGGTGGGATGGTTTTCCTCTGTATCAGCAGGCTGATCTGTGTCTCAGTGCAGCTGTATGATTGCTGTTCTGATTTGGGGACGAGGCACAAGGTAGCAAGAGTGGAGCAGTCCTTTTGTTGACAGTTTGCAGTCGTTCTGTTAAGGATAATGTGCAGCTGCATTCTGTGAAGAGCCACTCAAAAAATTAAGAATAGATAATATGGCTTTTTACTCACCATTGACAAAAGCAGATATGTGGGAGCACAGATGAAGATGCACACTGTTAATCTGGCAAACAGTCTTAACATGAATCAGTGGTGTTTAGAGTTATGATGACCCATCCTCACATCAGAATGTCACCTGGGAAGAAATCTTTTTTTCTCTTCGTCCTAGCATTTTCTCCATTGCAGCCTGCCTAACAATGAATTGTGAAGAATGGGGAGACATGCTGTGGGTCGGGTTTGGTGTTGGTACCAGTGATTGAGAGACTTCTCAGTACTCATTACTAAGAACTCATCAGTAAGCCCATTTTTCAATATTACCAGTTCTCTGAGCTTTCTGTTGTCCTTTAATACTTTTGCTGCTTTTCTGTAACCCTCGATCCTCCCAAGTGTCTTTTGAGAGCTTTGTCTTCTACAAACTTTTTTGATGAGGGAAAGCAAGAGCTCTTCACTCTTCACTCAAAAAAGGTGACCTTTTTTTGGAAGGCTACCCTGCAACTGCTGATTTTGGGGGAAAAAGAAGAACATTGTATTTGTTATATTTGTCTTTCCAAGTGTTCCTTTGGTGTGTGGGTTGTGTTATCAGTGTTCTGATTTCTTAGAGTAGTGGGGTCATGTCTATGCACACAACTTAGTACCTTTGCCATACTTTTTGTCTGCTCCTCAACAGATGTTAGACTATACAGACCAGCAGTTCTGCCATAATAGTGCTCCTGTGACTGGCTCTTGTCTGGTTTAAGAAGTTGTGGGTGGTAGTTGGAATGGTTTTGATTTATGGAAGAAAAAGGAAAAATACAGTTTAGATGTGAAATGAACATCTGCAGTTAAAATAGGCAGAAATCCTTCCCTTTCTTTGGTGCTTCTGGATTGCCCTGCCTTTGTGTTAGCAGTAGGGATCAGTAAAAGAGAGCCCAGTTGTACCTGATGTTGCAGTTTTTTAGAATAGGAGAAAAAAGTGCATTAAAACACTATTTATGCTTTCTTACTGAGAAAGAGCTTATTGTTGACTAATGAAAAATACATTCCTTCACTATCACATCTCTTCATATCAGTTTGTTTTGAAGTGAAACGGAGAAACAAAGAATTTGTTTCTCAGCTTCACCTGAAACTTCAAAAGCAATTGTATGATTAAGTTGCAATCAGCTTAGGAAGAGTTACTGTATCATAAAATTAAATATTTTTAAACTGCAGTATTTGTTACAAAACAAGCTTTATTTACTGAGAGTTTTTATTTATTCTGAAATGATCCAAAGCTAAAAACTGTTAGAAGTATGCAAGAAGAACTGAGAAAGGTCAAATCATTCCACTGATTTTAATTTTTTCTGATTTGCATACCCTGGTAAATTTCCCAGTGGAAACTGATTCCTTTACAAGAATTTTGGGCTCTCTGGGAATAAAGTCATCTTCTTCACTTTTCTTCCTAGACTTTGGAAACAGTACACAAATTTCACCAATGCCTGCAAGTTACAAGGTGAAAAACACTGAATGATATGGATCACTGCTCTAAGCCTCAAAGCTTGCAAGGGAATTTCACACTCCTGCTTCAGCTGGAGTAATGTATTCTGTTGAGAAATCTTGTTTAAGCCAGGATGTCATAGCAATGGCTGGATGCAAATAAGTAATATACTTTTCAGCTGGATAGTTGCTATTGCACTGTGCAGATAATTGCTGTCTGTGGATATTTGGGACTCTCACTTCAGAAAGCATGCAAATCGTATTTATTGCTTGTATTAAAAGTCAAACCTCTCCTTTAAGAAAATTAATTGCAGAGTGTATAGACCATTAGCTATTTCACTGTATGCTCTGAAATGTTTCCCATGAAGTGAGTTGCAAGAGTATTGGTGAGTGTAAATCCAGGAGATGGGACTGCTTCTTTAACTGTGTATGTGTTGCAGCAGCTAAGGTGTAATTTTTGCCCTTTTGCTTTTTATTAAAGGTGTTCAGGGCTTTTAATCAATTTACTATGAACTTACTTTTAAATCAAAATAAAAACTAATTAATAGCCCTCAATTTCAAAGCAAAATTAATCTTGTACAATTTTTTTATCAACAATTTGCATTTGAAGGGTATGAGTTTTTCCCTTGGCAATTTACTGCAGGTATAGAGTTTGGCATCCTTAAAAACCCTTGCACTTCCATTTTGAAAATTACCCACAATACCTCCCTTTGTATGTTTGGGTTTTTTTAAAGGGTGGTGATTCTAAAGAACATTATATTTGGAAATGCTGTGAGAGCTTGCTGTTAAATAACTTATAGAAGTGCAGAGTGTTGTAACTTGTAAAGCTCCCTTATGCTCCTTTTTTCCTTCTTGTTTTTTGTTTTTTCCAGGTATGCATTCCTCAACAGCCACAGAATTATTTGTTACTGGAGCTTTGCCAGCCTCTGGAACATTTGCACCAACCTCTGCTTTATCAGCGTATCAGCATCCCAACACCTTCAGCAGCAGAAACTTTGCTACTACCCCTTCTCTTACTCTTCAAGATACTACTTTCAGTGCTACATCAAATGGTCTCTTAACTACCCACGATCCTTTATTACAGATCAAAACATCACAAGGCACTGTTCCAACTGCTTTGACATTTGAGCGCCTGGGCAGCTCAGTTTTGAGTACCAGTGTGCCCCCTCAATCATCAACATATCGTTCTGCTCAAGAATCTGCACCCCATCTTTTGCAACCTCAGTTTAGTTTGTTGCCTTCGACCCTTGGAGGAGCTCAGCAGGTGTCTCAGGCCTACAGCACATCTGTCTTCACTGGTTCCACTGCTTCCATGGATAGAGTACTTCAGCGAGAATGTAGTGTGATTAAACACCACCAGAGGCCTTCAAGTACTCAGTCTGTCCAGCCTCAGCTGACTGTTTCACAACATTCCTTACACAGCTATTTAACAAGTACAAGTGGAGTTAACTTTCAGGATACATCTAGGCACTCAGCATTATCCTGCAGTCCAGTTGGAGATGTTACTCAGGTGAGCAATGGAGGACCACAGCAGAAGACTTCTCAAGTCACAGTGGAACTTGCTCAGTCATACACCTCTGCAATTCCATCACCCGGTTTTCCATCTGCTTCCACAGCAAAAGTGAAAAACTGTTCCCTGAAGCAGCCTCCAAGGTCAACAAAGACCCCCAAACCTCAAAGTGTAGCTCCCACTGTGCAGACGCAAAGCTATGCCAAAACTGCACAAAACCAGAGTTCTGTCATTACAGGCCAAGCACAGATCTATTCTACAGCACAGCTTCCCAGCCTCTTGTCAGTCAGTCAGTCCCAAAATTATGTTTCATGCCAAGCTCAGAATGTGCCACCTGTCAGCCACTCACAGGATTTTTCATCCAGCAAGGTTGAGAAGTTGCCCTCGCTGTATAAAACATTGACTTTTTCTGGGCAATCACAAGCTATTACTTCTGACAGTCAGACTCTAAGTTACTCCTCAGAGGAACAGGTATTGACCTCAGTTCCTAATGAGAACTACTCTGGGCAAATGAGGGAACTTTCTTCAGTTAGCCAAGCTCAGAGCTACTCTTCTAGTCACTCTCAGGGTTTATCTCCAGTTACCCAGTCCCAAGTTAATTTTTCATCTCAATCACAAGTTTTAGCAGCTGTTAGTCCTTCAGAAAGCTATTCTTCAGGGCAGTCTTTAACATTAACATCGCCTTCTCTTTCCTTTAATGCCTCTCCTCGGGTACAAACTCTTCCAGCCTCGAGTCCTAATCAAAGCTATATTTCTTTACATTCTTCTCAGAACTCTCAGTCACAAGAATCCTCCTCTCCACAGTCTCAAAAGTTTTTGCCATCTGTCCAGTCTCCTTTTGCATCCCCAGCTCACTCCCAGACGCTGCAGAACAACAGGCCTTCCTCAGAAACAAAGTCCTATGTTAAAAGGAAGTCAGACTCTAACTTGTATGCCTCGTCAAAACAGGACGAAGAATTATCAATGCAGGATATGCAGGCATTGCAACAGCAAGCTACTCTTGAATCTTCCACTCAAAGCCTAACTGAGGAGGAGATCAGTGCTCAGGATGCATCCTATAGGGTCTCAAAAGCAAATGACAGATACTCTCAAAGTGTAATCAGAAGCAACTCTCGTCTTGAAGATCAAGTTGTTGGACTTACTCTTCAAGGAACAAAAAAAGATGAAAGAATGGTCAGTTCTGTAGAGCAGCTTTCCCAACACATTGGCCATATTACCAGCCTAAGCCATGATATCAAAAAGACAGCTAATTTAATGCGAACAACACAGGTAACTGTGAGTGCTAAGGAACTGAACCAACAGCATTCTCTTATGCATAAGGTACATGAAAATAAAGCTCAAGAGCAGCAGGGCCAAGTCATTAGCACACCACCGCAGGTTCAGCCTCATGCTTTAAGACACAGTCATCAGCTGTGTTTGCCCAGTGCGCAGGTACTGCTGGAGTCAACCTGTGACTTGCAGATTCTTCACCAGTCAATTCTGCAGTCGGGTTTAGGACAAACAAAGGCACCACTGCAAGTGCAAAGAATACAGAGTCCTCAGCAGGTGACACATCCATTCCTTCAGATGGATGGTCACATTGTTCAGAGTAATGGGGGTCATTCTCAGCAACAGCTTCATAGTCAGAATTCAGAAGTAATGAAAATGGACATTTCTGAGTCTTCAAAACCACTACAGCAGCATTTGACAGCAAAAGATCATTTTACTCAGACAAATCAACATGATTCAAAAAATCAGTTTGTTACACTTAGTTCAATATGCTTCCCAGAATCTATACTTCTCAGCGATGAGAGGAATATATTATCCAATGTGGATGACATTTTAGCAGCAACAGCAGCAGCCTGTGGAGTGACACCATCTGACTTTGCCAAATCAGCTTCTAATGAAGAGCAAATCCAAACTGTTGAAAATAGTGAGGAGTCTAAGACACAGTTCCGATCACTGGATTCCAGACATGTATCTTCAGTTTTCAGTGCCTCACCTACTGTAGTTGGAAAGCCAGCAAACAGAAATAATATTTCTCTGAATGGAGGCCAAGTTACCCTAAATCTTACCCCAGTGTCAACAATACAGACAAAAACTGTGAACTTAGATCAACAGCACGTTGAAACTCCTGATCAAAATGTACCAACGAGAATGACCTCTCCCACCCTTGGTCCTGGCCAAGAAGAGCAAGAGGTTGTTAGAGTTAAGAAACAATCTAGCATCAGTCATGAATCTGAAGAAGATAATGAGGCTTCAGCTGATGGTACCCTGAATGCAAGAGACACAGAATTTGTTTCGAGTGGTAGGAGCCTAAGTGAGGAAAGTGCTGCTTCAGAGAATGATTTTAATATGGGTGGTGATGATGGTACAGTGGCAGGTAACCAGTCAAAGGTTCCGCTGCAGCCGCTTTCTGTTCCCCAAAGTGCAGATGGAGCCATTAACAGAACTGAAGAAGAATGCCAAGATTTAACTCAAGGGAACCTTCAGAAGAAAAAAAACAAAGGAAAAAGCCAGAACAAAAATGCTGCAGAAGATGACAGTGCAATTCAGAAACAGGTAAAAAGAAGTGGACAGTGTAAACGTCAAAATTCAAGAGGAAATGATTCGTGTTTCACATACTCTTCTCCTGTTTCTGAAAGTTGTTATGATACTTACCAACATCAGGAAAGAATGAGGCAAAAAATTAAAGAAGTTGAAGAAAAACAGCCTGAAGTCAAAACAGGATTTATTGCATCTTTTTTAGACTTTCTAAAGTCTGGGCCTAGGCAACAGTTTTCCACTCCAGCTGTACGAATGCCAAACAGGACTAGGAGACCAGTCACACAAATAGTTCGTGCCCCTTGCCTACAGCCCTCTGCAAAGCCTCAGCCAGCAGCACCAACACCTGTAGCTGCTGAGGTCAGTGGAGAAAGTCCAACCAAAAAAGCCGATGAAGAACTTAAGAAAAATTTAGAAACGTTGCCTTCATTTTCTTCTGATGAAGATGATTCTGTGGGTGGTAACCATGATCTTCAAAAGAGCATCTCTACTGCACTGTCAGCCCTGGATGATACATCTGATAGGAAGATCAAATCAGGTAAAATGATTACTACAAATGCATATGTTGAAGGAGATTTTTGTAGCTGATGGGGGAAAAAAAGAATAATTTTACCTGTCTTCAGGTAAAGGTTTTGATTTGACTTGGTTTTGGCCACAAGTAAGAGTTTTGTTCAAAAGGTGTATTGACTGTGGACTAAACTAGTTTCTTCCACAATTAGAAAATATATAAATAAACTTTTTCATGCTACTTAAGCTACTAATGCCAGAAAGTTATTTTAGCTTGGAGTTAATATAATGTGTGTTGCCTTTGATTCTGGCTTAGAATGCTAAATATAATTTTCATCTGGGAACCTCAACAAAACATCACATCAGAGGTTCTAATGCTGTTTTTAAAGAATTCTAGCAAGAGAATATATTAATAATTGCCATCAGCAGGCAGTAAGTTCTTCCTAGGTAAATGTGTATTTTCTGTGACGATGAAGTTGCACTGAATATGTGTATGAAACAACTTTTGCACTTGTAAACTGCACTGGTTAGGCTGGGCTGGTCCAAGGTGGGAGTCTTTTGAGCCATGTTGATCAGGAGTGTTGTAGCTCCAAGTGTGTTGATAGGTTGCTAGCCAAAGAACAAAATCTGGGAAGGATTGGTTTGGGCAGGGAGGGGCTGGCAGCAACCACTGATCACAGTAGTAATTTGTTTTTCTCACACTTTGCCATTTCACTTGTGTTACAGCTATGCTGTACATCCATGTTCAGAGCTTTTAACTGATGCTGCCTTGTTTTGAAGTATTTTCAACATGCAGCATGTTTTTGACTAGACAGACCTCTTCAGTAAAGGTTTTATTTTCCCCCTGGTAAGCAATTAGAACTATCCAGCCAATCACATAACTGTACTAATTCCAAAGAATACCATTGTCTTCCAAAATAATCACAGAGAGAAAATGAAACATTTCTTCAACTCTTCTCAGGACTCAGAACCCATGACCCATGAGCTGATTCTTAACAAGAGAGAATGCAATAATGGTTTCTCTTTTTAGATTAGAGGAGAGAGGGAGATTTTTTTTTCTCTAGGTGTGACATGATTTATTGAAAAATACATAGCAAAATTGAAATTAAATTGTAATAATAATCACACCTAAGATATTGGAAAAATACTGCAGAATACATGATATGCTAAACAGTACTTAATTACTATTCTGTTTTTTTCTGTGGCTATTTCTATGTAATTATGTTAAGTGCATGCATTTAAAAAGGATGTTACAGAAGATGAAGTTCTTTCTGTGTCTTTCAGTTCAATATGTATTTCAAACAAGAAAGCAGTGATTGTTTTTCTTCCCAGAAGGGCAAAATTTCTTTTACAAGGTTATTGTATCTTCTTTATTATCCATAAGGATGTAATATTTATACCACTGATTTCTTTAATTCACCTTCCTGTTTTGTGACACACAAGACTGTACATTTTACAAGGTGCTTGGTAATGACATCTTTCTTTCTTTCTTTCTTTCTTTCTTGCTGGTGTTTTGTAGGTTTTCTAGTGATTCCCTTTTCTGTCTGTTTTGCAAACAAGTATAGACAGACAATTATTAAAACATAGTCTTTTGGTGGTAGTATTAAGTAGCACACGTATCTTTATCTGCTGGTCTGAAGAGTATGTAAATATACCTGGGGAACTAATAGTGGCGTGTCTAATTAAAGCTGTCAGAGTTCTCACTGGAGAAATAGAACATATTTGCAATAATGTGAGGTGATATATCTGTAAGAACACATTTCACATTTCAAATTAACAATTTGACTGAATGGACTTAATGAATCTTCATTTATTTGGTATATAGCTTTTGTATTGGCATGTTAATTTGACATTTAAATCATTTGTTTGGACTTTCTTTTGTTAAAATATGTTACATCATCTTTTTTATAATTTTTCAAGTGAAAAAGTCAACAATTAGCAGTGATCATAAAAAAAACTGTAAAATGGTTATCTTACATTTCCTAAGTGATCAATTTTGTTGTACTTCATATAACTTGCTTTCTTTTAGATCAGCAAGTCAATGTTAAAACTAATATGCATAGAAGACTGTAAAGTAATATCTAAAAAGGGTTCTAATTTTTTTCAGGTGGGAAAGAATAATTTTGAAAGGTGGGACTTTTCTTTGGCTCTTTGGAATAGAGGATGAAAAGAATGTTCTTTTCCCTTGTTGTTTTGTATCATCAGTTCTCATTGCTCACCTCTGTTAATATTAAAGATCGTTAGGCTATTGCCAAAGCTTTAATCTGGAACTTCCAGTTATATTATCACAAGATATAAATGATAAATGTCCCAAAGTCACACAGAAAATGTTTTCATATTTCATGTGTATTTCTCTTTCTGCAATCCAATTTCAAAAGACTTATCAGCAGATAACAAGATTCAGTGTTGTAACCTTTACTGATGTATTTGCTTACTGTCACAAAGTACAACAGAATTACCTGGTGATCATGTCTGTGACTTTCAAATTGTTTTCTAAAGCATTCAGCTTTGTTAATTCCAGATGCTAACAGATGCAGCAGTTTAATACAAACAGAGGTATATTAGCTACAGTATTTTGGTTTTAAGATTTAGTTGTGGTCACGATTCTGCTTCTATTTTAACTCCTAGAACAGGTGTTTTTCCTAGAATAGTTGCTTTTAATATAAATTGTTACATAAAAGAAGAAAAATCTAGTTCCCATTTTACATTTCTAATCCTTGATAATTTGTTTAACTAAAATTTGGATTTTTTCTTCAGAAACTGAAAAAGTGACAGTTGTTACTGCTGCTGCTACCACCACTACTGCTGTAATAAAGCAGGAATCTCCACAGACAGCTACTCCTGTAGGCAACGTGCAGGAGAAAATGAATCCAGCTGACCCTTTAAAAGTAGCTCAACAGGATGCTGTGACTTCAGAACAATTGGCAAAAATACAGGAGACTGTTGCAATAGAAGGATGTACTGATGAGGAGAATATGGACAGTGAAGGAGAGGGAATGTACAGAGAACGTGATGAATTTGTAGTGAAGATTGAAGATATAGAGACACTAAAGGTAATCTAAATATTTGCTGGGGGGGAAACACATCAGAAAAACCCTTGCATATGAATTTAGCCTCGAGAAACTACCAGAAGAGGAAAGGCAGATTAGTTTTCTCTTTCTATTCTAATATTCCCTGATTGCTGCCAAAATGCCTTGAAGGTGTCTTTCCAGTGCAGATTACAAACATGTTTTGAATGTACATGACCCATTTTATGCTACATACATAATGAAGTAAATCTGTGTGCTGGTAACCTCTGTTAGAACTTGGAATTACCTATTTTAATATTAAAAAGCATAAATTTCTCACAGGCAGTTGACTGGTTTTTTTTAAGATGGGAGTAGACTTTCAAGTGTAACTGCAAAAGATCTTGAATGGAATTGGCTTCTGTTTTCTTGTAAAAAGTTCTGCCTAGTATTCCAACAAGAAATGGTTTCTATAAGCAATCAGTACAACTCTTCACATGCATTCATGTGAATTTCCTTGTTGTCTTTGATTTTTTGTTTTGGTTTGGTTTTGTTTCTTCTCCATTTTAATTCTTCTGCATGTTTATTTTTCCTTTTGTGGCTATCATAGCCAGCAATATTCTTACTGTTAGCAAATTTCTAATATTTTTGATTACTTCTTTATGTGTTCATCCTCTTAAGCTGCAGTTTTAAATTAGTTAATGTAGCTTTGTCACGTAAGACAAGTGTTATCAGTTTGAAATATTCCCTTGTCATTTATAAAATGGATTAAGGTATGTTAGAAGATATTTTGAATTTTAAGTTTTAGTTGAAGAGCCATGAAAAAGTAATCAATATTTTACTACATTTTCCAAAAAGGGTTTATTTGAGTTAGTAGTTTGTTTGTAGGATCTATAGAGAATTCTCATTAAAGCTGATAATTACAAACTTGTCTTGGTGCAAACAGGACCTAATAACTGTGGGTTTGGAATTTCAAATTACTTATTTCAATTTTATCCCTGGGTAACTTCCTCAAAAAATGTGATGCTCAAACACGGTTGTGGACGAAAAATAAGCACTGTTTTTAGCAAATAATTTTATATTCTTCCAGGTTGCTTTGCAAACAGGAAAAGAGCCTCCAGCTATCTGGAAAGTACAGAAGGCTTTATTACAAAAGTTTGTTCCTGAAGTGCGAGACGGACACAGAGAGTTTGCTGCTACTAACAGTGTGAGTCTTAAAAATTCCTCGTGAAGCCTCTTGGGAGCTGGTTTCCTTAATGGAAATCTAGGAAACTAAATAGAATGTGATTCTGGCATACATTCTTAGCAATCAGCCTGGAGGGGGAAAAAAATCTCCAACTCAAACTCTCCCTAAATATATCCATGGACTGATTTTTTGCTTTCCAGCCTGGGTTCTTTGATATCATTTTGGCTGCATAAAAGAACAAGTTTTCCTAACCAGGATAAAGTCGGTGGAGACAGTTGTGAACCAATTGCTTTCTGCAATAGGAGTGATACAGAGAGGATGCAATTTTATCAGGCAGCCTTTTCCCAGGCAGATAATGCTTTTGGGATAACACATGTGGGGAGTAAAATAAAGGGAGAGAATGAAGCCCGAAGTACCTCTTACCTTACATTCTTCAGTTTTAATTATTATCTGGAAATCTGATGGAGAATTTTTCTTGAATTCTAAATGCTGTGGAATGGCTTATCTTTCTATGTGAACACTTTTTTTTTTTTTAACTGACATTTTTCTTTAGTATTGAAATTTTTACTTCTTAAACTGACAAATTTTGCTTAACAGAAACACTTGTGGTTTGTTTGTTTTTTTCTTTTAGTATCTTGGGTACTTCGGGGATGCAAAGACAAAATACAAACGAGTGTATGTGAAGTTCGTTGAAAATGCAAACAAAAAGGAGTATGTCAGAGTATGCTCAAAAAAACCACGGATCAAGCCTGTCCAGTCAGCAAGGTATTTTATTTCAATTTGTTTTTCATTTTGCCATATTGTTTTCATATTAAGAACACACCTATTTAAGTAAACAGGAGTTATAACTTTGACGTATGTTAATTGTGCTTTAATATGGAAACAGAACTGCCTGTTTTGCTTAAGAAATTAAATATAAATTACTGCCTTGTCTTCCCTGCTCTAATCTGTTCAATAATCATTTATTTTGGAGGTGTTAGGGTTCTACATGCTATTTCTTTATGGCATCCTTTGCCATACAAGCCTGCTAGTGTAAGGATTTTATTTTTTGTGTGTTGTTATCTTGTATCCTGTGGACTTTGCTAGTTAGGTATGTCTTTCTGGATTGTTTTAATGACTATTCTGTCCCTGTATACTAGAAGTACTTAAAAACTAGCTAGGATTTTGATGCTCCTTTTTTCTTGGGCTGTGGAAGACTGTTCCAGAACCTATTCTTCCAGTGCTCTGAACAATCCCCTCTTTTAACAAAACACGATTGTGATTAGCTTGTTAGGCATATGCTGTTCTCCCAACACTGCTTTTGGCATTCCTTTCCATTTGTACTGCATGTTGTATTTCTGGAGAAATCAGCCAGATCTCACCTCTGTCTGTGTTTCACTGAGCTGCATTAAGCAAGGTCTTTCAGCTTCCTTGTTTGGGGCAGATTTCCCATTCCTCTCATCATTCTATTGTCTGTTTTCTCCATCCATTTTGGTGTGAAATCTTCATCTCTGAGAGATGTCTAGAATTATTCTCAGTGTTCCAGAAGATACTGACAATGTTGTTGCTGTACATATCACTGCTTTCCCATTTTGACAAAACTCTTGCCTAGCACTTCCCAGGATTGCTCCCAGGATGCTCTCAAAACTGTAGTATGTTATTAGTCCTAAAGTACAGAACTTTGTATTTGTGATATTAACATTCCTGTTTGTTTTCCTGTTTTGAGTGGTGTGAAGTGATAGAAGAGTTGTCTGGTTAAGTACTCTATCAAAAATATAGTAGTATATATAGTGTGTATGATCTAATTCACAGTTACTGGTGACAGTGAAATAAATGTATATAATCAGTGGGGAATATATTCTGGTTAAATAAGATTATAGCTATTACTGCCAAGACTTGTGCTAATTATTTTCATTTAAATTGTCTTCATAATATTGCAGGACTATTCATTGCAAACCTAGTAATAGCAACATCAAAGCCCCCGATCCACCAACACCAAAACCAACAGCAACAAAAGTCTCTTCTGTGAAACCCAAAGCTAAACAGCCAAAAGTAAAGGCTGAACCACCACCAAAGAAAAGGAAAAAGTGGAAAGAAGAATTTTCATCTTCCCAGTCTGATTCTTCACCTGAGGCCCAGAGTGAAGAAGATGGTGAGTGACACACCATTGCTGGCATCTAAGCCCTTTTGAACTTTACTGAGAAGAGTATTGTAAAATTACATTGTTTCATCTTGCACATTTTTTCTGTACCAGTATCAGAATAAAAATATAAAATCTGACAGTGCCATGCGGATAAGTTTCTTAAAACTTTTTACTTTCTGTTGGTGTATAAGCAAATGTGTGCAGTTGAAGTTCTTTCAAATGTAGTTTATCTACATAAATGTTTTACTACTTCCTCTCTGTGATGGGTACAACTGTGGGAGGAGAAGGCAATTTGATTTTTGAATACATCTCAAGAATGAGATTCTTCATTAATTTCCATTGCAAACTGCATGTCGTCTAAAATAACATTCCTGCAATGTTTGCCTGCATGCAGATGTGGGCAGAATTCAGATGCTGCTGTTGTTTTTTCAAAACCCAAAGAGAAAAAGCAGTTGGCTTTTTGGCTGCTTTATTGCTTGTCTGAATGCCAGCTGTTCCAATGTAGCCTGCTGAGCAGATTTGCTGTTAAGACATTTACAGGACATTGGGATTCAGTGTTTGCAGGAATTCTCCAGAAGAGAAAGGGATTTCTGAATTTATCAGTGTTTATAGAGGTTACCTGTGGTAGCAGATATACAGTGCATTTTGCAGGGTTCTTTTTGGGTTTTCCTGTATGTTTGAAGCAAAGCTGTGTATTACTCATACTTCATATATTGCTGCGTTTCTAAAGCATCCTGGTGGTTTTTAAATATAGATAAACTATCATTGGTGTACTGGAACACTGCCTCTGTGAAGTCAGCACCTTTAAAATACTATTTTTCAAGCAAACTTGCCCAAGTAACCATTGACAGGTACAACTGTCCATATTTAAAGCCTCAAGTAACCTGATGACTACAGTCATCCCTGAGGAAGTTTAGCAGCCTTGCTAGCAAAATTCTGCAAAACCCTGGTGTCAGACATGGTGCCTATAAAAAGCTGCAGAATGCTTACTAGGACTGATGACTACTCTGTGTGCATGTTTAAAATTGCTGTCTATGAAAAAATAAAAGCTTCCTCAGAATAAGCACAAATATGCCTATGTTGCTTAACTGTTAAAATTTTCTTTTACCTCTGTTTTTGCGAGTTGAAAAATTAGCTGTGATTGACTTCGATGGTCTGCAGACCCTTAAGTGACATTAGTACTCTGAATTTTTTTTCCTGTTGGAGGACTTCAAATTTTGCAGTTTTGGGAGGTACTTGCATTGACATGAAGCTTAGGGCACTTCACTTGACTGAAGTTATTCATTATCCTTTTCTCTCTAAACTTCCATCTACAATAGAAAAATGTTTAAATTCCTTCAAATACAATCTAAACACTGAGAGTTAAAAAATTGAACCATTTGTACCACATATGGTATCCTCCCCTGTTATTGACATGTAAGTAGTTTATTGCAGTTAACAGCATTGAGTTTTAATCTCTTGGGGTACCAGTAGGGGTCGCTTGTGTTTTAAGAGAAAAACCTTCAGTTCCGAAAACCACAAATATTTGTAGGATATTGAAGGAAGAAAATCATTCTATCCCGTTTACTTTTCAGAGGTTGTACCTCCAGCTCCACTTGTCACTCGCTTTTTGAATACAAGAGCTATGAAAGAGACTTTCAAGAGCTACATGGAGTTGCTTGTTAGCATTGCCTTGGATCCAGACACAATGCAAGCCTTGGAAAAGAGCAATGGTACAGTATGTTTTACATTTGTATGTTCTTACTAGATTTTAAGGTTACTAATCAGTAAAGCAATTGTTCTTTTAAAAAACCCCACAAACCTAACAACCTTCAAGTTACATAACCTCATCTGAAGAATCTACACATATTATTTGTGTGTGTATATATATTTGCACTATCTCTTTGAATAATCAAAGCAATTTGGACATACTGTTTTATCTGCTTTTCCACATTAGAATTCTGCTGTGAATGCAAGAACTGAGCTCTTTGTTCCTACAGTTACTATGCTTCCAACCTTAGCACACATTTATTTAAAATTACAGACTTTGAAGTGTGTTTGCTTTCCTATGAAGAAGTAGGCTTATACGTAGTTATGATTCCTGCCACTTGTAAAAATTCTGCTTTTCAAACTGCGAAATCTTAAAATTCTGATCAAAGAAAACTGTATTAATGCACACATCTTCTTTGAAGACAAAATATTTGGATTTGTTTACCTTGGTTGGCTCCAGGATACAAGTCAAAACTGCTGTTTCTCAAAATTTAGTAATACACTTACGTATAAAGATAAAAGTTCCAAAAGAGAAATCCTTTCATGTATTATTTAGTTGCAAGCTGATATTGTACTAAACTGTGATTGCCTGTATTTAAAGAAAATCTTTTCTAGCGTCTCCTTTCCTGCCTCTCCTGGTTTCTGATTGTGCATCAGTGCATGCTTACCTCAAGATTTCAGACCCATGCATTATGTCAGTAGTCCCACTAAAATCAAAGCAATTGACTTTATAAATAAAAGGCTTCATACTGTGCTGTAAATTTTCATTCCTGGCCACATGCCTATGTTCAGCTGTATATTGTGCAATGGTTTATGAGATAACTTTTATCAGTAAGCACTTTCCTCAATTTTTTTTTTTTTTTTTTTTTGTTTTGAATTCCAGCTGGACCATTTCTTGTCAAATGGAATACCAAATGTCAAAACCACATACTTGTCTTCATAAAACTGCCAACTGTGTTGCACAGGAGCAGATTATAAGAAATGGTGTAAAATTGTCTCTAAAATTTATGCTCTGTGTTGCTCTATCTTAATTTTTCCTTGCAGCAAAGGAAAGTCAGAGAAGGAGCAGGATTGCAGTCAGCAATTAAACTGCATACTATCTAGACAAGCTTAGTGGTCTGATCCAAACAAAAAAAAACCCAAAAAACCTAAAAACAAACAAACAAAAAAAAATTTTCTCTCACATTTGAAATTAGATTATGTGCCAATTGCTTTATTTTTTATTTTCCATATAATATATTAATGGGTCAAAGTCTAGATTGAATATGAATCTCATTATTGTGCATCTCTTAATAATCACCTGCTGTGGGTTTTTAATGTGTTTTTTAGATGAGCTACTTTTGCCTCACATGAGAAAAATTGATGGTATGCTGAATGACAATAGGAAAAGGCTACTTTCCAAATTGCGCTTGGATCATGCTTTCAAGGTATTCGCTTTCAAATTCTAGGCTTTTAAAAGTAGTATTATAAGTAAATCACTGAGTGTGTACCATGCAGGCATAGCTTAAAACCCAGAAGGCACATTTGTAACAGAAGTGAATATGGATTTGAAAGAGATGTTATGAATTTAGTGCTTGTGTGTGGCATTTGGAGAACATTTTGTGATGGAGGAGTTTATACTGCAAAGGTAAAGTTCTAGTTTCACTCCCCATGGCTTCTGGTTCGTTCGTTCTTAAAGGAAAAAAGGCATTTTTTCCTTTAAGATTTTCAAGTCTGCCAGAAGAAAATCTGTTTCCTGTCCTTCTAGAGCTTTTGGTTAAGTGATTGTATTGCCTAAAAATAAATTTTTGCATGAAACATCTATGCTGTGGAGCAGATGTCTGAACCTCTTTGAAGTACAGAATATGATCAGAGGAGTTTAAAACCAGGACAGAGGGACACAAGAACAACTCATTTGTGTACTCTTTCCTGTATATTCAACATGGAAGGTTGAGCAAAGTGTGGATAACAAGCCCATATTGCAGCAGCTTTGATGTGGTAATATGAAAACAGGTCTGGATGTGGAGTTCGTAGTGAATGCAATAATTTTGCTGGGTGTTCACTTTGAAGCAGATTATGTATCATGTCTCTAAAGTTAACTTAAGACTATTCCATCATATGATCTGCAAGACTTTAATGGAGTTAATGGATGTAAGGAAGGGATCCGCTTGTGATGTCACCTGCAAGATAGAAAACCTTTTATGTTTTTCTTCTGGTGCGACAGTGTGCCAACCTGTGCCATCCTTGGGTCAATATCTTGACTCAAGGAGCATGTTAGAAGATAAAAATTGCACTGTGGAGCCTCCTTTTTCCCCCTCTTTCTAGTGAGAGTATCACAAATGTTAATCTGACATACAGTGGAAAGATCTGCTGGTCTTGAAAAATTACAGTAGTCAAGAACAGGTGGTCATGCTTTCCAAACCAGATACAGTTGTATGATCTGATAAAAACACTTTATCAGGTCTTTGTTGAAGAATAATTTTTTCCTAATAGGCTGCACTCTAAACTTTTCAAAGACAGCCAGTTTATCATCAATGTGGCCGTTCTTGATCTTTTCATGATCCTTTGTCTTTGTATGCTCTGTTAAAGAATGCGTTGGAAAACTTTCCTGAACTGACAGTGATCACTCGGGATTCCAAGACAAAGTGTGGAGGGACGTCTGTGTCTAAGATCAAGATGAATGGTAAAGCTTACAACAAAAAAACACTGAGGGCTTCTAAATCAACCACTAAATCAGCACAGGTGAGTGTTCACAGGGTTTGTTGCTGCCACCATGTGACTTGTGCTGTGATACCCACATTTATACAAAACACTGCTTCATGTATTAGGTGGTTTGTTTGGTTTATCAAAATACAAAATCTTTGAGTGAGGTCCTTTTTCTGTAAAAAGGGAATGTTAAAAACCAACATTTAAAGGAGCAATTAAATCATTGTTATAACTCATATGTGAAACATAGTTTGTCAGCCTCCTGGGCTGTTGCTGGAGCAGCAATATTTTGCCTTCACCATTGCAGTAGATCATAATCATAACAGTTTCTTACACTTGCTGCATAGCAAATGATACAATGGCTTCTAGGTCAAAAAATTTTACAAATAGTGTTAATACTGTAAAATCTGAGATCAGATAACACTTGTTAAAATTGAGTTCTATCTTGTTCCGCTCCTCATTTTCAATGGCAGAATAAAGCTGTGTATCTTAAATTTTAAAAAAATGAATTAAAAACAACATGGTAACAACTTGAGAAGCACACATTGTTTATTTCCATAGTATTCCTGGGGAACACTCTAACTAGATTTGGCAGGTATTGGCTTAAACAGTGGCTTGACAAATGACCTGTACAAATACCTCACACTCATATTTCTTGCCAAAATAACGAATTTTAGATAAGTACAGATCAGTGTTCTCAAGCACAAAGTCTGTGCCTTTTGCAGTGATAGCCATCAGTCTGGTAGAAAAATGGTTAAGCTTTGGTAGTTCTTGGAATGCTTCTTGAGACGTGTCTTACCCATTTTGGTCTTGCAGTGCATTCAGTCATTCTCACACCTGGTTTTGGTAAAACAACATGGAAAATGGAGATAGGAGATAACTATGATATGATGTGAATTAGAGTTTGCCAAATTGTCACAATAATGATTTGAATGAAGCACTCCATTTCTGAATTGTTGAAAAAAAATGTTTGCAGAAGAAAATGTCTGTCTTATGTCTTGGTAAACATTGTGAATTTTCTTTTTGCAGGAGTTTACAGTAGATCCAGAAAAAGTACAGTTGTATTCTTTGTATCACTCACTCCATCATTACAAATACCACATATATCTAACATGTAAAGAAGAGGTAGGTATTGTTCTCATTTGTTGCATTCATTGAGGGAATTTATTGAGGGAATTGAGTCCAATTTGAGAGACTGTTCTCTCCTTCTTGGTAAATGAGTATGGGTCGAGGGCTCCTATTTTAATTAATTCTTTATGGCAAACAAAAGGCCACACTGACCACGTGGATTGCCCCTAACGGGAACTGCTGCTCAGAACATTCAGATGTGAGGCTTGCAAGGTTTGTGGGTTTCCCTGAAGTATTCTTCACTGTTATCCAAAATAAACAAAACAAAAGTTATGTGTATTAAAAAAAGCTTATTTTTTGTCTTAAGGTGCCAAGCCTTTATTTTTTCTGCAAACCCTTGGTGGAAATTTTTCAGGTAGCAGAAGTACAAGAGTTGAGCTCTAGCTTAGTTATCAAGAAATGCATTTTGTGGGGCATTACCCTTGTTTTTAAAACTTAAAGGTTTTCTGGCAAAGAATGTTCATATTTAACTGCAGACTATTATAAAAATGGAAATTGTCCAATTCTGGCAGCCTAACATCTATGTGTGTGTGCATCTCTCTCTCCCCCTCCTTCTCTTTTTTTTTAAATAGATTTCTTCTGTTCAGAAGACGAGTGCGGATCTAGGCCAGGAAGAGATTGTGCAGCTGTGCATGAAAAACATAAAATGGGTGGAGGATCTTTTTGAAAAGTTTGGTGAACTTTTGAATCGTGTCCAGCAGAAATGCTCTTAACAAAAATGTATCCCAAATCCCACGTTTTTCTACGGCACTAACCTGATGGAACAGAAAGCTCAGAGAGAGGCTCTGATTTCTTTCACAATGCCAGACTGCATTCTTGTTCGTAGCCATTTTTATTTCTCTTTATGGAACTTTGTGCCTTGGCTCCTGCTAAGGAAAAGTGATGCTGCCAAGGAAATCAGTCCTTTGGAGATGGAACTAAGCATAAACCTAACCACATTTTTAACCTGAAGAGTTATTTTCTATTTTATAAACTATTGGATAACTTAGTTTTATTTTCAGAAATGTTTTTGACAAGTGATAAAGCATGCACTACATATACTTTTTTTCTTTTTTATTGCTCAACAGATAACAACACTTAAAATACTACAGAATTTTCCATCCCTGACTAAGCGAGAGAAAAGTCAGCATTGGGGCGAACTAATTTTTACATGTCTGGCCACCAAATTTAGAGTTTTGTACATTATGTGAACAGAGCCGGAGTGACATCAGTTTCTGCATACATATATTGCCATCATAAAATCCAGAAATTTCATTATGCTTTATGGACTCCTTTTACTATTGTCATGTTCGGGAGACTGAACATGGAGTTGGTGCAATCCTATGACTGCTTTTGTGTCAAATTATATTGTAATGAAAGACAATGACCTTAACTATTTTCCCTGTTTTGAAGAAAAAAATATTTTCCTTTATACTGTGTTTTTTTTCTTTTGGAAAAAAAAATCAATTGTACATTTTATCTCACTAATAGTTGTATTTTTCACAGAGGAAATATTGTGGTTAAAATTGTTACATGTATCTTTGTAATACACTTTCCATTGTTTTCAGTAAATCCTATTCATTTATATGTTGATTTCATATTGTAAACTATGTATCTCAAGGTAACCCTTTTGTTTATACAGGTTTGCTTCAGTGTTAACCAGAATAATGCATAATGCATACTAGACTAGTTTTGCTTTTAGTGTAGTTGTGTTAGACACTGCAATTATTTTCTGATATGTGAAAATAAATTTCTTACTAAACTAGCACTTGATTAACTGAGAGTTTAAATGAAGAGCTACTACACTTTATCTTGGTCAACAAAGATTGTTGATTGAATAGATATATGCAGTGTTAAACACAGCTTACATAATTGTTTGTAGAACTGGCAGTTGCAGAGCTGTTCTCTTTTTGGTGCCTTTCAAATCTTCAGACATCTTTGTAGCTTTTCTCCCCCTCCAGGTTGTTAACAGTTAGTAGTCACACTCAGACAATGAATGTAATGGGCTCTGATCAGGAGAACATTTTCTTTAAATTTGCCAATAGAATGCCTTACTGAGTCATTCAGAATAGAGATGTACTCTGCTGGCGTCCTAACAAAAAAGTCATGTTGGTCTTTTTTCAGACAACGTAGAAAAAAACTTCATTCCTTTATCCTTTTACTGCCACTTAGTGCCTTAATTTCAGCCAAGAGAGCAGGGTTCACTATTCATTGGCCAAATGAAATAATGTTCATTGCCATGTGACCTTTTCCCCATGTTTTGATCCTATTTAGGTGTTAAATATTCATTAGACCATAGAACTATAAAGAGTTTAATGAATAGATGTGAAAATGAAATTATTTCACCTTGAGTAAGCAAATAGAGGTTTGAATATTAAAGTATGTACAGAATTTTAGCTGATTAGATTTAGAACCTTGTAGGATGTTAACCATATTTCCAAAGCGTTTCATCCTTAAAAAAGCAATAATTCTCCTTTATAATTTGTGTGCAGACGATGATGAACAGAAATGGATGTGTGCCCTTGCCTTTTTTTAAGCCTCTTCCTAGTGGTTTTGCTTTAAAAGGGAGGTCACTGTCGTGTTAATGACACATTGTGCTACTGCTATGTCTGCAATTATCAAGGAGAGTGATGTGGGTTTGGGTTTAGGCAGAATGTGCAGATTGTTAGCGCAATCATGGAGCTAATTAATTCCCACGAGGGTGGGGGGAAAAGAAGGGTAGCCGTGGGGGTGAGGAATTTCTGTCGTTTCTGTCCTGCTGAGTCTGGTAGGAGCTCGAGTTCATACAGTGACATCAAACAGCAGTTGTTACCAGCCTTGGCAGCAATCATATGAACTGATTTTAATGTAAATGTGCACACTGGAGGTGCAGTAGAAATGGGCCTGGTACAATCTGCAATCAGTAGTGGGCATTCCCAAGTTTACTCAGTGCATTCCCCATTGGGATGGCTGGCAGTGTGTGTAGGTTCATGAGAGGTTACTTGCCCAGGCAGAGTTCTGTAGTCACATTACAGTGATGAGCACAGCACAGTTTGGAAATTCCTAGTCTGTAGTTTTAAAAATCGTTAGGATACAGACTGAGGGAACAATTGAATTGGCTCCTTGATGCTGTAGTAAAGAGCTTGGCAGACTTTGTCTCTCTCACACCCCTTCCTAGTATGACTGTGAAGCAATGAGTTGAGAGACTTCTCTGTGCTTTCTAAAAGATTACCACTATCGTGTATTTACTCCAGATTTTTGAATCTAGAAGTAGCTTTAGATAGCTGCTTTCAGTCCTTAGAAGCTGAAAGAAGAAGTGAGAGGCTTTTGGAGTAACTTGTCCCTATTTAAAAAGAAAGTAATTTTAGTAACAACCATTAAAAAAAAAAAAAAGGGGACAGGGGGGCAGGATGCTCTGCACTGCCATAGAAAGTGACCTGGCTTATTTTTGGCTGTTCTATTCCCAAGGCCAGTTAAACAAGCACTGTGCCTGTAGAAGACAGGAAAAACTTGTCTTGAATAAAAGTAACTGCCCCAGACTTTTAAAGATTAATATAATGGAGCTTCCGTCTTTGTCTTGGGGTGCAAAAATGGTGGCCGGATTATTAATTTACCAAATTAGAATAAGTGAAAACATGGAACTCTCAAGTGTGTTGAAGGGCCATAAATCAAAGCAAAGCTTTGTTAGTGGGATTGAAGAGGTTTTTTTATACTGAAGCAAACTTTAAAAAAAAGTCAGTGTACAAATTACTTTTTTTGCACAAATATCTTGCTTTGTTTTGTTGCATTTTAGGTATTGAAGTCTGCACCCACACCTCAATTTTTTTCCCCCTGGAGTAACAGTGAGGTCTTCATCCCTTAACATCTGACAGTGAAAACTTAGCACTCATTTGACTACAAGAGAAGATGCACTAGGAAGGAACAAAGCCCTCCTCAGACTATGAATTAGCAAAACAGGGATGAAATAAATTGCATAATCAGTTATTTGGTTTTTAATTCCACTATTCTTTCCTTTAGTATGGCATCCCAGTTTACACTAGGTTTGGTTTTATTCAAATGCAGCATTTCTCTTATAGGCAGGTTTTCTTTGAGATGCTACTTCCAAAGTTTTGGTAGCAAAAAATCAGAGACAAAATTGGATTGAGAAATTGTTTCTGAAAACAGCTAAGGACTTTAGGGTCTTTGAGGTTCTGTGGCATGTGTTGTATTCCTATATTGTCAAAATGAAATACTACTTTTTAAAAAGTCGGATCTTACAGGCTGTCTTCCAAGTAAATGATTTCCGTAGGAAATATATTTTAAATATTATTTAAATATTTACTACTATTTAAAACAATTTTAAAGCAGAAAAGCTAATACTATGGTCACAAAATGTCAGTGTGTCATCAATCATTTCTTACTTCGTTGCCAGCACTTGACATTTGGTCTCTCTTACCCTATTACAAACCTGTGCATTTCACAGTGCACATTCTGCCATATTTTATTATTTAAGCTAATATTAACATGTCATTGGTAATAAATGCATGTTTTTTTCTGCATATCTGTTCTACATATGGCAAAAATGAAGCTAGGGCTAATTAAGAGACACTTTATGCATTCTTAGTCCAGATTTTCAGGTGGTCCATAATACAATGTATGGAAATGTGAAAAAGGACAGTTTTGTACCATTCATGATGTTATTAACTAAACCCATTAAAGTGAAAACACTTTTTAAACAAAAACCTTATAATGCTCAGTCATTTGTTATTGCAGTATTAAGTCTTGAAAAGTTAGATTGCTGGAAACAATTTGGCAATTTAGACTACATTTTCTGCTTGCAACATGAAGAAATACAGTTTCTTCAGGGTTTGGGGTTTTTTTTTCTATTATGTTCCATGAATTGAGCATGTCTGGTTGATCTGGATTTTTTAGTTTTGGGTTCTAAATGTTCTGAATTAATTTGTACAATATAGCTGCTAGATCTAAAACTGCTGTGGTGAGGAGCCAGACTGTTGGGGAAATGGAGAGACTGCTGCTGTGATTCAGGTGGGGTTTACCTGAATTTTAGTATTTTCATTTGTTCTCTTTCTTGCTAGACTAGAATATCATGCTCCACAGAGTTTTGGCATTTTTGCCACCCAGCTACAATGAATTACTCTGGATATTCTTACAACTGTTTTTCCTTCACACAGAGGGCTGAACCCCCATGCTGTGGATATTGTCCATAAGATCCATGGTAGGCCTTCTCGGAGCTACTTGCTTGCAGAAAAAGGTGAATTTGAAGGCTGGATTTTTTTTTATGGCCCTCTGTGTAAGCTTCTTCCCAAACCAAGGTGAATATAAAATGAGTCATTTTCTCATGGAGTTGATTGTTGATTTCTCAAAAAAACACTTAGGGAAGCGAGTAGGCAGAGAATGTCCTGTTGCAGTCCTGAAGATTTTGATACTGCGTTTCAGACACAAGTTATAAATCATGATTTTTTTTTAAAGAAAGCAAGGCAAGATGCTGAATGCGCACAGCTTTTTAGCACACATCAGCAGCTCCTGCTATCAGCAGATTGTGGGTAAGTATCTTAGGCAATCAAAATTACTTGCTCTGAATTAACTGTTTGCCTTTTTCATAGATAACCTAACAAATCTTTGTTTCATTTCCAGAAACTGAAGTACAAAAACCTGTCTTAAAATTCTTTTAATTTGATCTCTTATAAGAATGCAGCACTAAGTACAGAGAACAAGACATTTATAAAGGAGAAAAAGAAATGGTGAGTCAGGGAAAACAAAATTTCGGAGCTGTACTCTCTCATTTGTCCTGAGTATGTCTTAGCTTTTTGCTATTGGGCATTTTCTTTTGTGTGTATGTGTGTGTGTGTGTGTGTGTTTAGCTTTGGTTGGATTTGTTGAGTTTCTTTAGCTACCTGATGCCCACAGGGTAGAGGGAAGTAGCAGTAACAGCAGAGCCCATGAGCAGGCCTGAGGGAGTAGCTAAGGCCTTTCATTTTAATTTTTCATTTCATTTATGAATAAATGAAGTCTGTCTTTATTCTGCATGTGTTATTTGAAATCTTAAACTATATCATTGGAAGTACATGTAGCCTTATCAGACCTCCAGGACATGTGATAGCAAGACATTTTAAGTAAGATTATGTTGGTTTGCATCATCCTTTCCTTTCTAACCATGGTGGCTGCTAGTGTGATTTGTCTGTGCATTATTTATGTATCAGATATTTTTGCTGTGGCAACAGAAGGTAAGTGATATGATAATTGAATAAAAGCTGGAGCATCAATGTTTTATCATGTGGTTAGGTCAAATGGGCAACTTGTTCAAAGCTCTGGGAGAATGAGGGTTTAGAGCTGGCCCCTAAGTAAAGCAGCTTTGATGGTTTCTGAAACTTCATGGATCTTTGTTGTTGGTCAGAACGCAGAAATTCCTGTCCCTACAGCTTTCCTAACAGAAGATAGTAAGGGAACACTTACTTGTTTCAGTGCAGCATGCAGCAACTTTGTTTAGACAGCCAGAGAGGTAGTTTGACCACAGTCAGTGGACTTTGCACTGAAGGAATCGAAGAAAGTGCTTTTGTGTTCTGTGAGAATCTAAGTGTTGCAATTCTGGAACCAACTGGCTTTAATAAAGCCCAGAAACCAGGTGACAAGAAATGCTTGGCCAGGGACTGTTTCTTTCTTTTTGACATGAACTGAACTTTTCATGAACATGAAAGAATTCCCTTTGAGTTTAGTGGGGCAATAAAATTGTGCAGGATGCTTCTGGGGCCATTTTCCTATCCTAAACCATGGGCCCGGCAAAATACGGCATAATTGAGTTGGCTGGCCCCATCACATTTTACAGTAATATAAAAGGTAAATTATAGATTCCTGCTTCTAACATACATAAACAATAAGCCTGATTCTGTGCCCTAGAGCATAAAGAGTATGCAGCTGTTTTCTAAGAAAATCAAAACAAATGGTCAAAATCAGGATTGCTCAGTAAATCCATTTGGAGTTCTCACTTTTCTCCCCCCTCATCCATCAGCTCCTCCTGTCCCATTAAACTGGTGCCACTAGAGAGTGCTCACTATGTGAGAAGGAACCTGAAACTTGTCCCTGGTGGATTAGTGTAAATTTCTACTTCCCCGTGCTTCAGGTGGATATCACTGCTCATTCAGGCTCTCCACAACTATGAACTGGTGAGAGCTGCTCCCCTAGCACTTTCTGAACTTACCTAAAGCCCCTTTCAGTAGTGACACGGGTTGGCATTTGGTTTGGCGTTGCAAAATACATTTCACATTCGGCCAGGAGCTACAGCTCCCTGGAGAAATGTCACCTCCCAGCTGGGCAGAGTGACTTCTGCCATTTGAATTATTCAGAGTGTCTGATTGCACTTGCTCGTTCTGGCTGAACAGGTTTTCTGGCGTGTAGAGGACACTGAGCCTTCACTGTTCTGAGAGGAATCATTATCCAAACAGCGTTGCCAGGCCCGCTGCGCCAGGATGCATTTAGGGATGGTGGAGTCAGTCTCTGGTTATAGTGTGTAATCGTGCTTGAAGTCCCAGGAAACGTCCACTAGAGGGAAAAGCTGAAAAACCCATTTGAGGCAAAATCCTTTTATCTTTATTAAGACTGAGAAACAGGGGCTTGTGACATCACCGGTTGTGTTTGTGGTGACATTGCTAACAGTTTCTGCTCCCTGTCCATTTCCATTTCCTTACCTCGAGGGATCAATTGTGTGTCCAAGCTGCTCCCACTGTCACTCCTCCCGGGGTGCCTTCCAGCGGGGGTCAGTGTGCTCCAGCACAGGCTCAGCCCTCGCCTCCCTGCCCTGCACTTGCCGTGGTCCCGCAGCCACATTGGTATTCCAGCCCGGCAGTGGAAGGATGGTGCTCCCAAACAATGCGCCCTTTGTCGCCTCAAACAGTCCGGCACCCAGAAGCTTCTGTCCTGGGAACTTATTTATTGTTCCAGCCCCTTCAAAAATGCCGGGGTGGAATCCTTACTGATTTCACTTCACCGTAAAATTCCAGAGCTGCCCTTCAGGAGTAAATCATGCTCTTGCCCAGGCGAGATGCACTCTGGAGAAGCCTCTCCGTGGTGGGGCAGGTGCTGTGGTTGCTATGGCTTGGACGCTGCCAGATGGCATCGCTGCATCCCAGAGAACCTACACCGTCCTCTTTTCAAATTCAAATGTAGGTGAGAAATGGGACTAAGCAGAGTGAATTTGTGAATAACCCCCTCTGCATCCTAAGGAAGAGTGTCTGTCCTCTCCAGCCCGTGGAGTTCAGTCCCAAGCAATCCTCATGCTCTGAGCTACAAATGGCAGAACCTGTTAGTAAGAAGAGAAATTCACTGTGGCAGCTCTGTAGTCTGCCTTCAGATCTGCCCAGCTTGTCAAACAGCCCTTTGCAATCTGATAATGTATCAATAGCTGCTCATTTTCTTAAATTTGAGATTACTAGGGAAGAGAGTTTTCCAATCTTTATAGGTCTATTTCATTATTAAAAACCTTTCTGTAATAAACTGGGCTTTGTATCTTCCAGCAATGAAGTAGAGAAGATTTGATAATACCGTGATAATTGTAGCAATTTCTGTAACAGAAGCTGTTGATTTGCCCTTCCATGAATATCTGTGTGACAGTGAACCATATGCTGAACTTTAATTTGTCTTGACATTTGTGAATGGAGTGGAGCAACATTTTAAGGGTTACTCTTTATAATGTTCTCCTTTCATCAACTTCACCACTGTAGTGAATACAGGCATTGTTGATATTAAGTGGGGAAAACACAGAAATGTAACTGTTCTAAATAACTGGAATATTTTTCTGAATTTTTATGGTAATTATTAATTACTATGCTTTTTCAGAAAGAGACATAAACGTTGGGTTCAACAGATCCTAATGATAATGTTTTATGTATAAATACATTTAAGCTGTGTTGATACACTCTTAATCTTTAAAGCTTTTTTGTTATGGGAAGACATTTGAAACCTAAGGAATAAAGTTTGGTATAGAAGAGAGAGCCTTCTGATGTGTTTGAGGTGTAAGATCAGCATTTGAAATGCAAAGTTCTGTGTTTACCATTCAGAAAAGTGGGATCTAAATTCTTTTGGATGGTATTGTCTCTCTATTTCCTAGTCAATTTTCAGTGACAAATCAATATCGATTTTGGCATTTAAAATTTGAATAATAAATGGAACACTGCACATTTTTTGGTTTTAGAGCAGCTTATGTTCCAGGTTTGGTGTCCTTTCAGTTTTTAAAAAAACGATGAAATTGAAACCTTTTTCTGTGTTTCTTTGAAGAACACATAAGATTCCTCAGTCACTTAACCAAGCATTGATCTGCCATAGATAAAACAGCAGCACCCTATATTTTCTATTAATATGCCTCCATCAGTATGAGGTGACATAGCCTCCAGCGTTTGTCTTTTTGATAGTGATCCTAAAATACTTAAACACACACTCATGTTTATATTTTGTAAGGTCTTATATCCAATTATATCTCCTTCATTTGTGCCCAGAATATCTGGAAATTACAGGTGCTCTCACTTCCACATCCTGGTTGGCTGCCCAGCTTCCAAGTTCATTAAGGAAAAAGTGAGACAGCATTTTGCATGAAGGGGTGCATCATTCCTCATTTTGTGAGCTGCAAGTTTCCATTCTGCCTTCTCTCTCCCCATGATCAGACAAGGCCTGAATGTGAGTCTTTATCCTTTATCATCATCATCTTTATCCTTGAGCAAACACTTAACTGACATGAGGAACTTAATCAGCTCCTCAGCAGCAGACGTGCCTGAAATTGTGGCTGTTGTATTTAAATACTCTGTTTCTGCTTTATGCTTCTAATTAAACCCTACAGTTCTTACATGAGATTCAGAAATTCTCAAGAATTTAAGTTTTAAAGTTCTTCAAAACATAACCACTCTCTTGATCGTTCTGTAGGCTGGTACGAATACTTCTAGATGACCTGGAAAGAAAATAGATTTTTATTTTGCTGTACCTTGTGATAAAAGTTCTTTATAACAGTTGCAGAGAATCTGACCCAACTGTACAAACTAGGACTTGGCTGCATAATTTATTAAAAATACATTGGTCTGAAATGATTTTATGAATAAATTATGTTAATTGTGTCTTTGTAGTTGGCATTTTCTTGTGCATCCTGTGTTCAGCTTTATGGAGGTTAATTTGGGGAACACGCTGTGGAAGGGAAAACCAGATACAGCAAGTTATACTTTCATCCTGAGATCTTTCCACCACAGCCTAAGGAATTCCACCAGCCAAGACCATACTAGCTGCACGAGGTTGCACTATTTAAAGTGACTATATAAAAGTGTAAACAAATTATGATATTGTAAATGTGTATATATTAATAATTACATAAATGTCTATCTATGCTTTAGGAAAGCATTTTATAATTACGTAATTTTAAGAAATACCAAAAGGTAGCATTTCTCAAAATCCTTTGATACCAGATATGTTTGACCTCAGCTGTCTGACCAGCCAATACCTGCCATCTGCCCCTGTCAGAACTAGGGGGTCAGGGCTATGGTCACTGTGAGAAAACATGAAGGCAAAGGCAGAAATCCAGGGTAGGCTGCTGATCCCCTGGTAATAAAATACAATAAAAACCATACAGACTCCTTGATGAGCAGGTCCCAGTGGTTTGCTCTGTTCCCTGCAAGCAGTGTTTAGACAAATCATTCTCCTGTCTAAGGTGTAATGTTCTCAACTGCTTGGTGCACCTCCTATTTAAAAAGGTTTGTGGGTTTAAGTTCTCTCAAGATTAGGTGAACCTTTGCAGAATGATTGACTGCATCACTTTATTTCAACAACTCTGCAAAACTAAATTATTTTTAAAACTAAAAATGAACTCTGGCATTTACTGATTTGCAGTTATATTTTGGCAGTGCATAAAAAATGTCTAGCATCAAACTGCTACAAAAGCAGGGAATAATAAAATAGTGCATCGTGGATCTACTCATGTTATTTTATTGGGTTCTTAATGGCACGTATGAGTCAGGAACTTTTTTTTAAAATTTCTTCCCCCAATAAATCAATCTCTGTTAGTCACTTCCTATTGTTGAGGAAATTAAATTAACTTTCATTTCAGCCTACTTTTGGTAGGCATTTTGCTACAGTTTGAATAGGTTCCTTTCTCTCTGTGCCCAGAGATTCAGACTTCCTTATCTGAAAAACTTCACAAGAACTTCCATGTTTAGAACTCCCTTTATTAAACACTGTATTGCTCAGGCAATGAAACATGAAGAAATGTTTGCCACAAGTTTGCGGTACCTATTTGCCTGTAATAGTTTTTCACAGCTTCAAATGAAGTGCATTGTCTATTTATTTGCTTGTATACAGTGAACAAACGTGCAGTGCCTTACCTGTAAGCATGACAAATGAGGATAAAAGAAGGCTGCCCTGAGCTTCAGTGGATAGCAAACATCCTGCACTTACACCTGCTAGCATAGAATTTGACATAGAACAGGCCAAAGTTCAATAATCTGATGACTCAAAGTGAATTTTTGAATCACTTGTAGCATTACATTATTTGGTGTTTAATGTGCATTACATACTTCTGAGTTTGTGTATCACCGAGATCAATTTAGCTTTGTCTATTCCTATGAAAATCAGTCCAAAAAACATGAATGATTTTATGTTGTTCTAATACATTTTCATTGAGTAAGAATATCAAAATACTTTATACTTCATGCAAAATTATGTTGGATCTCTCAGCAGTTTGCTGCAGGCAGTAGGAAAAAATACTTATTACTCTGAAAATTGATTTATTATTTCATTGCAATGAGAAATGCCAGCTGCTATAATACACAGGTCATAGAAGTCATCACAGGAAATCTTCAACCACATGTGGTGTTCAAACTAAGGACAGTGTTCAGGCCACGGCCAGATACAAGGCCTGTGCTCAGGTTAACTCACAGAAATAGATCTGACCAGTTTGAGGGTTTAAATGGCATGGTAAATAGGGGAGAAACAAAAGGAATTAATTATGAGAGAAATTAGGAGAGTCATGGAGCTCCTGGAGTGGGTCCAGCTGAGGGCAATGAGGATGATGGAAGACTGGAGAATCTCTGTTACAAGGAAAGGCTAAGGGAGCTAGCCCTGTTCAGCCTTAAGAAGAGAACATAGAAGAGGGGATCTCATCCGTGTGTGTAAATATCTAAAGCCAAGAGGATGGAGCCAGGCTCTTCTCAGTGGTGCCAAGCAACAGGACAGAAATGGGCAGGAACTCATGCACAGAAGTCCCACCTGAACCTGAGAAAGAGCTTCTTCACTGTGCAGTGACTGAGCACTGGAACAGATTGCCCAGAGAGGGTGTGGAGTCTCCTCACGGAGATATTTTATCTGGACACAATCCTGTGCCTTCTGCTCTGGGATGGCCCTGCTTGAGCAGGGAGGCTGGACCAGGTGCCCCACTGTGGTCCCTTCCAGCCTGATGCATCTGGGATTCTGTGAAATCCATCATTTTGTGCTCTATCAACAGGGACATGTATGCTCCTCCCAGGAATGTGGGTGGTGCTCCCATTCCTGTAGGAAAGGTCAGGGCTGCTCTTGCCTGTGTGTCAGAGTGCAGTTCCCCACCCAGACCAGCGGTGCTCTCACACCAGGGCCATGACCTCAAGTGGCACCAGCTCTGTGCAGCATTTTCCCCCTTCCTATGGATCTTGGCAGTCTTACCTGGAGCGCCGTGTATTCCAGTTCTGGGCTCCTCAGTATAAAAAAGACAAGGAGCTACTGGAGAAGGTCCAGTGAAGTGTCACAAAGATAATGAGGGGCCTGGAGCATCTCTCTTAAGAGGAGAGACTGCGGGAGCTGGGCCTGTTTAGTCTGGAGAAGGCTAGGGGGATCTCATCAATACATATCAATATCTCAAAGGTGGGAGCCAAGAGGATGGTGCCAGGCTTTTTTTGGTGGTGCCCAGTGACAGGGTGAGGAGCAACGGCCATAAACTAAAACACAAGAAGCTTCATCAGAATATGAAAGAACTTCTTTTCATTGAGGGTGGTAGGGTACTGGAACAGACATTCCAAGCCCACCCGAACGCTTTCCGGTGTCACCTGCTCCGGGTGGCCTCGGCAGGAGAATTGGACTGATGATTTCCCGAGGTCCCTTCCACCCCTGATGGTTGTTCCCCGATTATTCGCGGAAATGAAGCTGCGCCGGCAGCAGTCCGGGCAGTGCCCGGGCAGTCGCTGCCCTCTCTGCCCCGGGCCGGGCACCACCCACGGGCGTGGGCGCGGCGGCTCCGCCCCCGCGGGCTCCTTGTGCCGCGGGCCCGCCCGGCGCGCCAGATGCGCGGAGCCGGCGCTTGCCATGGCCACGGTGCGGGAGAAGGCGGCGGCTCTGAGCCTCAGCACGGCCTGCAGCTCCGCCGCCAGGCCACCGGGTAAGGCTGAGGACTGGGACCGGGGGAGCGGGACGGGGACCCGCGGGAGTGGGGTGGAGTGGAGTGGGAGCGGGGGGAACGGGATGGGGACCGGCGGGAGTGGAGTGGGAGCGGGAGGAGCGGAGTGGAGCGTGCTGCCCGCAGCCCGGGAGCGGCGAGAGGGACAGGACGGCTCTGCCCGCTGCGGGACAGGGATCCCCGCCGGCGGCAGCTCCGCTCGGCGCCTTTCCCGGCTCCGCCGAGGTTCAAAAGTTGGCCGCGCTGTGGCGCCGGGAGCCGCTTCTGCCCGGGCGCCCCGTCCTGGCTGCGCGACCGCTCGGCCGCCCGGGAGCGGCAGCTTCGGACCGGGCAGCAGCGCCGCTGCCCGCCCGGTGCCAGGGGGGCGCGGGCAGCTCCGTGTCCCCAGCGCGGGTTCAGAGCAGGTGCCTCGTTAGCGCAGCGTAAGAGGTGAAAGAGCCCTCGCTGGGAACTGCTTTTGCCCTTTTTCTTTCTGTACCTTGAGCACCTTAACTTTGGGAAAACTTGTAGCCTTAATGCCACACTTAATACCGCTTCCCCCAGAACAGATCTGAAGGCTCTGTGTGTGTAAGGAAGAGGTGATAAAGCTGTGGGTTGTAATTAAAGTATTGCAGGTTGTACATGTTGGAATTTATTCTAGTAACAGGAACCAGGGTTGTTTTACGTTTGGTGGTGTTGAGTTCGGTTTTTGTTTTTTTTCCCCAAAGAGTGTAGCCTGCTAGGGAAATGTAGGGTTAGAAGTGAGTTCTGTGTTGTTTTTGTTCTGCCTTCCTGAAGGTGTCATCAGGTTAAACTATCAGCAATTGTGTACCTTTTCTGTCTTGTACTCCTAAAGCTTTGGAAGCTAGAGGTTCTGGGAGATTTCTACCTTGGCTGGTTCAATGCTGTGTGTTAAAAAGCTGGTTTGATTTTCTTTTTTTTTCCCTACCACAAATCTTTTCAGAAAGATTACTGTTGCTGTCCTTCTTAAGAGTTGGTGTGTTCAAACAGTATTTGTGTTCCCTTCTTTCTCTCCCAGTCTTGCTGACTCCCTACCTTTCCTTTTTCTGCTGCTAAATTGCCAGTTTCTGGGCTTTTTGGTAGCTGGGGATCAGCTGGAAACTGGTGCCCGAAATTGGAATAAAATTCTCTAACTAAAGCAACTTCAGACTAAATAGAACAGAAAAAAACACCTCCTGCATCTCTGGAAAATTCTCATGGTAATATGTTCCAGAAGGACTTGCATGTTGTTGTTTTTTTAAACACTGCATCGTACTGTTAATTCATTTGGTTTGAGGTCTGTCACAATCCCAGATGGCTTTCTGTAGGATTGCTGCCAACTCCTCGTTCCATATTTTGTCCTTCAGCTTTTGATTTCTCTCCTCTTCCTCTGCTTTCACTCTTAGTAAATTATTCATCTGACTTGCTGAGAAACATATTCTAATTCTAGCCTCTCTGGTGGCTGCTGCTCTGCCCAGTTAGGTGCCACCTGCAAACTTGGTGTGTTTTTAAGTCCTTGTGGAGGCTGAGTGTAGCCTCAGGTCAAACTGTTGGCCGCTGGCATTTTATTCTAATCAGACTGGTAAATGAGTAATACTTCAGTGGTTTCACTGGGGGAGGTAAGACGGATTGGCTCAAGGAAGTGGCATTGGATACACAGAGCTGAGGTCTCCGCTGGAGCCGTGGTGGCTGAAGACTTTTAGGTGGGACAAGTGTTGAGGGAGTGGTGTCTCAAGAGAATCCACGGACTTGTTAGTGATGTGCTAAGCACTGATGTTAGGTAGCTTGTGTGTAAGCACAATCCTATAGGAAACAAGGTTCTGATGTGTCTCTTCATGCCTTCTTCCCTCTTTGCCCATCTGTGATGCTCTGTTAGTGTTATTGGAGGAAGGGGGGGAGTTACAAGCACTTACAGCTAGTTGTGTTTGTGGGACCTGTGTGCTGTAGTTCTGCAAGTGTAACCATTAGGTGACAGAGGGACACGCAAAAGCACAGTGTCAAAGAGAGAGGCTGAAAAAACAGGAACTCCTGGTTGCAAGGCTTTAGGCTGATGTAGTGAGAGGAACCACCAGAGAGAGAGACATTGGCACAGAGCAGACAGGCTTGCTAAGGAAGTAAAGTGTTAATGCCTGAGCATTAACCCAAGCCAAAGTGGAAGTCTCACAGATTTTTAAATCCTTACAAGATTCATGAAAGCTAGAAGCCAGAAAGAGGCTGTTCTCTTCTCCCAGCAGCATGAATTCAGTCTTTGTCTCTGTTCTCAGGCTTTAGCTTGGCGCAGAAGCCTTTTGGAGCGACGTACGTCTGGAGCAGCATTATCAGTGCTCTTCAAACTCAAGTGGAAGTAAAAAAGCGCCGCCAGAACCTGAAGTGTTACCATGACTGTTTCATTGGTTCGGATGCAGTGGATGTTGTCTTTGCCCATCTTCTGCAGAACAAGTACTTTGGAGATGTGGATATTTCCCGGGCTAAGATAGTGCGCGTGTGCCAAGCGCTGATGGATTACAAAGTGTTCGAGGCCGTCTCGACGAGGGTCTTTGGCAAAGACAAACGCTCTGTGTTTGAAGACAGCAGCAGCAGCCTCTACAGATTCACAAATGCCTCCAACCAGCCAGAGCTTGAGAAAGATTACCAGCAGTGTACCCCACAGAGGTTAGTACATGGAGGTGAAGAGAAGGAATTTTTTATAAGTGGAAAATATTATGTATTCTGGAAGAGAGAAAAGAAAACTGTTGTACGTTTACAAGGAAAAAATAGACAATACATAGATGTTTGTGGGTGGAAGAGAGATAGGAAACAGCAATCTGAAGAGAGTAAATCACTCAGCCTGCATGGCTACTTGTTTTCCCTGTCTGTTATCACATCGCCTTGGGGGAGGGAGGTGAGAGGGTAGAAACTAAGTGCGTTTACATACTGATCTAAAGCAATATAACCAACTGGAATTCAGGTGCATCAAACAGGGCAATCTTTAGTCACTGCACATCTAGCTCTGGCATAAACCAGTAATCCATGCAACTTCTAAGGAAAAATTATTTTCTCCTTTCATCCACTTTGCTTCAGTACACTTCAAATTTAGCTTTTTTTAATCTGTTCCTTTATGCATATATGACTTGTTCCCAGGCAAGGCAGCAGACTGTTCTGCTGTTATGCTATTGCACACCACCCTAGAACCAGAGGGAAGTGCAATGCTGAGGTTTTGTGTCCTTGTCTCTTTAGGAGTGGGCAAAGAAAACCCTGGTACTAACTAACCCCCCGCAAAGCAGAACATGTAGATGCCACTTTGCCAAATAACTTCTCTTGAACAGTTTTTGTTGTGTTCATCTCTACACCTAATCTGACATACTCTTACAAAAAAACTAGATGTATTTAATGGAGTAGTTTTAGCAATGTGCACTTCTGAAAATTGTAAATAGTATTGACCCAAAGAGCAAATGCCTTATTCAATTGACATGTTCATGTGAGTAGCAAATGTGAAAGAGTGCATAAACCCTGATGGGAAAAGTAGAGGAACAGAGATTAAAAATACTTCCTTTGTCCTGCTTCTCCTCTCTCTCCCACTAGCTCTTGTTCTGTACTAAAGCAAACTGTCCCAAGTCTTTATTTAAAAAGAGAGTTCATGAGAAATTAAAGCCACTTTAATTATGTGTGTTATTTAAAATATTTTCATCACAAGGAGCTGTTAAAGTAAGACTTAGAGTATATTGGACAAACTGTCATTAAACAGGATTATTCAGGTATTATTACTGTAGAATGAAGGTGTTTTTCTTCTGGGCAGGGCACAGATCCGTTGGGTTACGTTTCTTCATTTTGTGAAAGGAACAGATCTATTGATGCGTGCAGCTTGTCACATCCATGTCAAAGATAATGGACATCAAAAAGGTCTTGCAGTGCCCTAAAACAAAGAAGCTGTGGGAATTGAAATTATAGAGCTGTGCTTGGAGGAACAGTAGTTTTGTGGCTGGAGTGGTTCTGTGCCTACCTGACTGTCTGTGAAAGCATTTATGAGAAGAATTGGCCAATGCACAGAAGAGTGCCAGGTTTCTGGAGCCTTCCCTTAGCTGGTGGCATGAACAAGCCCTATAACTAGGGAGCAATCACCTCCCAGGTTTTTCAAGAACAGCTCTTAACTTTTCTCATCACTTCACCCTCAGGGATAATGTATTAAAGCTCCGGAGGTTTTGAGGGGGGAATTTTGTTTGAGTTTTGGAAAATAATTGCCCTTCCTTCTAAATGTTCTCTGTGATGGTGGCAGTAGCCTGCTGATACTGGCTGTGGCAAGTTCCAAGAGAGGAATTGAGCATGCAACTGTTACATGCACGTAATTCTTAAAGGCATCATACATTCTCCTGGGTGACCTGTACAGAAAAAGTGTCAGGTAGGGGAGAAGAGGGGGAAGATTATGTAAATATCTATAGGGGAGAACTTTTTTAATCTTGGGACAGTTACCATATCCATATGTTGCATGATATGTTTGGTTATCCATATATATGGATATGGATATAGATATGAATAAAAACTTTTTAATTTCAGATGTGAGAAGAGCATGTTGTTCCATTCTACTCAATTCAAACCAGAAAGCTTGGAGGATCTTTGGGAAAACCTGAGTCTAAAGCCTGCAAATAGCCCTCAAGTAAATGTCTCTGATAGTTTGTCCCGCCGAGGTAAGCCAAATAATGTCACAGTCCTTTGTCTGTGGGAGAAAAACGGTACTTCTGTAGGACTGGAAAGACTTATGCCCCTCAGGTTGGAGAGGGAGACAAACTGACATTCACATTATTTTGGTTTGAACACCGTGTCATGAAAAGGCAAATGATATTTGTTGCAGGCTTGCCTTTTGCCTTTTTATTTCATTAGACAAAAGCATTGTCTCTTGATTGAAATAAATCAGTATTGAATTTTGTGGAGAAGAATACCCAATGTATAGAGCTTGATTTTAGTTAGGAATATTCATAATACTCAGTTCCCTGTGTTGTTTCTGTGCTTGTTTTAGTCAGGGCAAATAGTCTGCTGTTAGCTAGAAGTCCTCCCTAGCTTTTGAATTGTGTATCTGCACATCCAGCACTCCTTCCACATTGTGTGAACTATTCTTGACAATTCACATCTTCTTTCAGAGTAAACTAGTATCGAATGTTTTTTGCTCTGGTTAAGAGTGCTAATGCATCCTAAAAACTGTGGTTTCATCATACATTCAAGGAAGCTGTGATAAGGAAGAGTGTCACTGTTGCACTTTTTTTCATGCCTTACCTAGAACAAAGATTGCTTGCAAATTAGAGCACAAAGAGTGTAAGGCACTTCAGACTTATCCAAAAAGCAGTTCTCCCACACCTGTAGTTTACTAAACAAATGGGAAATTCTTGCCTTTTGTGGTGATAAAAGGCACTTCAAGTGGTAAGAGCCACGTGCTTTGCTACTGCAAGTCTCTGTTTTGGTAAAACTAAGGTTAGACCTGATGGCAGGAAGGGGAGTTACCTTTCTTGTGATCAGTTTTTGCACATGCTGAGTCTCCATGTGCTTTGTGCATCTACCCTTTCCAGTTATTAATGAAGTGTGGCAAGAACAAACAATTGCTCGCCTGCTGCAGCTGGTCGACCTCCCTCTCCTGGAGTCTCTGCTGGAGCACCAGGAGATCAGACCTCAGCTTCCACAAGGCAGGAAGGCAACTGGATATGTCAACACAAGTACCTACCTGGACAGAGAGATTCTCAAGGCTTTCAGTGTCTCTCAGTAAGTATTCATTGCTTTCCTCTGCAGCTATGAAAACTTTCTTTTTTCATGGAATATAAAGTATAGTTGGTCTTTGGGGAGAAATGTCTTATTCTCAATCTGGCAGAAAAGCCATGTGTAGGCACTTTTTTCCCGGTTGGACTTGACTGGAATAACTGGTAAATAAAAATTGAGAATTTCTGCTGAACACTGGAATGGTTTTTGAATGCGATGACAATAGTTGATGGTATTTGGAAAGGAAATTCTTTGCTGCATTGAGGGATGAATAGAGGTTTTGGAATCACCATGAAAGTTTTTCCTAGAGACATTACTTGTGAGGAACTAGTTTAGTTCCTCCTACTCTATTAAAAGACCTAAGAATGCTGTGTGCATAGAGTTAAAAACATTATCTGAAAAACTTGTACCAGTCTGAATCAGATCAAGGTTCATGTTTGTTTATCTAACGATAATTGTGTCCTTATCTAAGAGTAGAGGACATGATTGACTTTGGGTTTTACTGCTTGTGACTCTTTACTTGTGGGTTACTAATTCTTCATCTTGATTAAACACATAACAAAGAGGCTTATGGCTATGATCTACATGAATGTGTCAGGTGGAGTGTGGTGTGTGTGAATTTCTAATGGATTTAAGTGCCTACACATGCAGTTTTCACTGTGATGGAGGAACCAGTCTACCTGCTTTCTGTGGAAAGCATTGCAGCCAGCTCTCAAGGGCATCCACAATTAATGCTACAAACCTAAACCCCTCTGTGTTCCAGGACAGACGAGTGGCTCTCTGCAGCAATAGATTGCTTGGACTATCTCCCAGATCATACGGTGGTAGATATTAGCAGGAGCCTGCCTGATCAGCCAGATAAAGCAGATGCCTGGAAACTGCTGCTTTTCGAAAACATTGGTAGATACTACAGCCAAAGAAAGGAGCCACTGTTAAACCATGCATCTGAAATACATTTAGGAATTGCAGAACTATTAGGTAAGTAAATTAGAGCTATGTTCCAATGCTTGTGTGAGATATGTACTGAGAAAATGAGTATTTACCTCAGGAGGCAAGATTAAAGATTGACTTCTGCAAATTTTGTTTTGTGAGTTTTGTTTTGTTTTTCTTTGTTTGGATTTTTTTAACTTCTAATAAATAATAAAGATTGCTCTTTGACATTTTGGTTCTGACTGTATGCAGTTCTGTAGTCTTTGTTCAGCTCTATGTAGAATGGGTGCAAAACCAGAGTGCTGTAATTTGATGTTAGTTGGTATCCATGGAAATTGGATATCTATGGGAAATGAAATATAAATATAGCCTAATAGTAAATATTTAGGCTGTAAGAGCTAAACTGAAAGCTGTGTGTTTGCCTTGTACCCCATTCACAACTTTTACTTTTTTACGCAGAAATGTTTCTTAAATTTTGTTTAGACAGCATATTAGGAAGCTTTTGATGTTTTAGTTCTCAATTAACATTTCATCCTAGATCTCCTTGTTTTTCATAGTTCTCTGCCTTGATTATTCTTCTTGTTCCATGTTTATTGGCACATTATATCACATTCTTCCTCTCTACATCATAAAGGATATTAGTACAACCTATTGCATTTAAATAATTCACACATCTAAAATGGCTATTCCGCATAGTAAAGCAAATAAAAATTTAGCAAAGGTCTACAGAGTGGTTTGCAATTAATTCATCAAACTAGCCCTTGTATCTAGGACATGTTCCTCATTTTTTGGGAGATTTTAATTACCATAAGAGGTCATTCATTTTTTTTCTTTAATAGAACCATTTTCCTTTTTCAGTATTTCACATCCCAGTCAAGATGGCTGAACTGTAATTGAACTTAATTACAAGGGAGCTTAAATGTCAGGCTGAATGCCTGAGTGTGGGATGTTGTCAGAGAGTCTGCAAGCAACTCTCATCAGCCTGGGAGAGGTTTTTTGTGAGAATGAATTGCTTTGTTTGGCCAGTTCTCTTTAGAGAGATGGGTATCTCTTCAGTGGCTAATTTAGGTGTTTTATTGTAATATTTATTTAAATGAATATGGTAACAGATACCTTTCTCTCTCCCCAGTGAATGGGAAGATGGAGCAATCTTTAGAAGCTGTGCAACTCTATGTGAAACTCCTAGACAGCCAAGTCAGGGAGGAGTTCAGGAGACTGCTGTACTTCATGGCTGTTGCAGCACATCAGTCTGAGCTCAAGCTACAGCAGGAGGTAAGTGTGCAGTTTCTTTAAACTTATTGAAATCCGGAGGCCCCAGGTACTGGTGAGAAAACACCTTTATAGCTTAAATTTGTGACTACAGGAAAAGCAATGACTCAGAAGAACAAACATGGTGCCCTTCTTAATAGGGGAGACTAACTCTCCTGTTTTGGTCATTATTTCACTTTGTTCTTTAGAGTGACAACAGGATGGTTGTGAAAAGAACATTCTCTAAAGCTATTATCAACAATAAAAACTTATCCAGAGGGAAAACTGACCTCCTGATCTTGTTTCTTGTGGACAACCAAAGAGATGTGTTAAAGGTAAGAGCTAGAAAATGGCCAGGTTTTGGTTATCTTGGATATTCATGCAGAACGGCCTTTTCTAAGCTGCTGTTGGATTGTCCTCTCTTTCTGCTCCAGATCCCAGGTGCATTGCACAAAATGGTCAGCACTAAACTGCTGGCTCTGCAGAGAGGTCACGATCCCAGTAAGATAACAGGTAACTCTTCAAACTGAGCTTTTTCATCTTGCCATGCCCCCAAATGGGAAAAGGGTGATGGAAAAAGACTTGCTGTAACAATGACTGATTTAATCTAAAGGAGGGTGGGTCTGTAGAATCTCAAGGGTGGGGTGGAGCATGGTGATAATCCTCTGAAGGTCTCATGTTTTCTTTCAGGTTATACCTTTTGCCAAAAACTTGATGAAAGAGAGTATCGTTCCAACACAGAGAAGACCACAAAAGACGAGCTGTTATCTCTGCTGAAAGCTATTGATGAAGATTCAAAGCTCTCTGACAAAGAGAGAAAGAGGCTGCTAGGTCAGTTTCACAGTAGTAATCCAAGTATTTTTATGCAGTATTTTGGAGACAGAGTTACTAATATGTGTGTGTGAAATGTTTAATATTGATTACTTTGTATACCCCCAGCATTGAAAACAGTAATATATTTGTAAATCTTTTATATTCATGTATCTGCCTAATAAAATTATTTTGTGAAAATGGATGGAATTTATGCAATTATTCCTGAGTTTAGCTTTTCTCATTCTTAATTGCTATAGGACCAAAATAATCATTCCTTTTCCTACCCAAAAGCCAAGTCTGTTGACTCCCTCTATTCAAGTATCAAAATCACTGAGATGGAAGGCACCATGAATGAGATTTCTCTGCTACCTTTTGCCCCAGCACTGAAATTTATGCTGAACTCTTTTTTCTAACTTGCCTTGGATTTTCTGACTGTCACATAGCATTGATCTTTGACTTGCTGTGTGCTGGGCAGAGCTGAAAAACATGTTCTGCTTGATATTGCACAGCTTTTCTTCTTCTTTTCTAACTATCCTCCATATGTGTGTGACAAATTACTGTGCTGTTTTAAGCTCAAATGGCACCATATTGAGGAATTGGCTCTCCTGGGATGGTAAAGTCAGTCTGGCTTTGGTTGCCACAGGAAGTAGTGTTAGTGGCTGGTTATCTTCATCCCCCAGTGTTTTGCTCTGTCTGTAACTCTTACTGATGGCACCAGCTGTAATTAGAAAAGTGCTGGAGCAAAGGAAGGGCCTTTGGCTGTTCTTGTGGCATTTCTTATCTATGGCTGGTCTACAGTGGAAATCCCAGGCTTTGCAACACAGGTAACTGCAAGCATATATATGTATAAAATATTATTAGAAATCTAATTTTGACTCTTGTGGAGTTATCTTTGGAATGATGTCACCAAAACTTCATTACAGCTGCTGCTGGGAAAAAAAACCCCAAATTTTGTTCCATTTAATGTGTTGAGCTCTGCTCTTTTATTTGGAAACAAAAGCTAATTTAATTATGACAACAAAGTAGTAATAACTGTTGCAGTCACATGCGGTGAGCTGTTCTTAAAAGACACAGTCCTGTGTCAGACTGTCATGTCTCGCTAACTAATGCAATCAGTCATTAGTGGTGTCTGCTGCCAGATGCCAGGCTGTTTCTCTGAAATGGAGCTGAAGGACTTGGTGTGCAACAGGACAATGTTTTACTGTGTTCTGATGGGGGATGGAAGGCAAACATGTAAAAAGCTTCTTCTAGACAAGTAGAAAGGACTTCTAAATATAGTCAGTTCCTGAAAACTAATATAACCTTTTTTTTTGAGTAATATTTTACAGTTTGAACTGAACCTTTTTTTTTAATTAATGCACTTCCTCAGAAAAATGTGGGGGTGGAAATCCTAAGGCAGTGGTGGTGGTGGATTGGTTTGCACTTCAGCAGAAGTATTTTCCCTCTCTCCCTCCTGCCTGCTTTCCCATGAGGGTTAAGAGGATGCGATTGCTATCTCGAAAAGGAGCTGCTGCCTGTGGGCACGGCGTGCTGCAGCGAGAGGCCCGACTGACAGCTCCCCGGCCCTGTGAGTCACTGCGCTGGCTCTGGGGCCGAGTTTGCGTTCGGGCCGCGGAAAGGCAGCCTGCAGGGGAGAGCGGGCAGGAGCGCTCCGAGCTGGGCACAGGGCAGGGGCAGCAGGTGCTTTCTCTCCACAGGATGACCCAGCTCCTCTGAGAGTCCCTCAGCTTCCTCTTTGACACTGTGACCTGGATCAGGTGTCTGAGGACAAGCCAGGGCTGCTTTCCCTGCTCGCTAGGGTGGTGAATGTGAATGAGCGTTGTGTGCGGGGGCAGAGCCCATGGCTGGGGCTGAGGGGGGCTCCGGCTGGGGTCGGGAGCTGCTCCAGCGAGGCGGCCCGACAGCCGCGCTCCCCTGACGGCCGCCCGTGTCCCTCCGGCGGGCAGAGCCCGCAGCCGTGCGGGGGGCGGTGGGGCTGTGGGGCTCTCGCCCCGCCCCGGAGCCGCCGCGGCCCGCCCTGCGCTGGGGCTGCGGCGCCGGCCCAGCCCCGCTTGGCGGCCGCAGGAGGGGCCGGGCCCGTCCGAGCCGGCGGCCGCGGCGGCTGCTCCAGGGCGGTAAGGCGGGGCGGCCCGGGGCCCGGGGCGGAGGGCCGCGGTGGGGCCGGGGGCGGCGGGCAGGGCCCGGGCTTGACAGCTCCGAGCGGGCGCCGCGGCGGCTTCGGGCCCGGCCGGGCAGAGCTGCGCAGGGACCGCCGGCGGGCTCAGCACGCATCTGCCCCGCTCCCCGTTCGGCCCAGGAACCCACACCCCTCTGGGCTCGTTTTCCCCCGTAGCCCACTGATGATCTCCCGAGCCTTGCGAAGGGGTGGCAAGGAAAGCGTGGCCGGCGCGGGGCTGGAGCGGCGGCGCTGCTGGCGGGCCGGAAGGGGAAGGGAAGGGGATGGTACCCTGTGGACATGCCGATGGAGCTGGGAGGGCCCCGCATGGAACGGGCGGCGGAGAGGAATCAGTGGAATTTCACAGCATCCCTTTTAATTTGGAAGAGGGACAGGGGACAGGCTGCGGCTTGCCTGCTAGTGGATTAGAAGGGAAAGCAGGTTGTGATGTGTCAGGTGAACAGAGGGGAGAGGAGAGAGGTTGGCGCTGGAGTGAAGCCTGAGGAAAGGCAGCCTGGTGTGTTCGGGCCGCAGAGCTCTCAGATCCTGTGTCATTCAGTGGGACAGCGCTGGGAGTGAGCGCTGCTGCTGCTGCAGCCTTTTGTGTGCTCCAGAGGAGCACAGCGAAGTTTTAGTACTGGTGCACATCAGATGATTTGAGGACCTTTAATGAAAAGAGCCCTTGGGAAAGGTTTTGTTTACATTGTAATTTGTTGCGTTTTTCTCTTACATTTCTGTTTTCATTAAAAATAAATGGAAGGAAAGTGTCAAGATGTAGACTTTGGTCTGTTAAGTGTCAGAATTGTTTCTGTGAAAGGAGAGGTGATGATCATGCTTCTGGAAGAGGTATTGTCAAGCTTATTTACCCAGTGGCAACAGGATATGTTCTAGATGTGTTCTGGCAAATAATAGCAGTAATCCATCGGCAAAGAGCAGACTATTGCAAACTAAACAACTAAACCAACAAGTGTGCCTGTTTACCTCATCTGCTGAACAGTCATTTGGTAGAATGACCTGGGAGTTCTTCTACCTGCCCTGCATAGCTGAAATGGGACTTTTTAAAAAACAAATGGTAATTAAATAAAACTTGGGCTGGGTTTGAGGCTGTAGCTCTTGAGCTACCATTTTGTGGAAGGGAACACTTCAGGATGTAATCTGTGTAGTAGAAATGATGGCCTGCTGGGCAATGATGGGGGTAGCAATCAGGAGAGTGATTATCTTGTCCCTGTCATTTATCTTCTGTGAGTCCTCAAGCAACTGAACTCAAACCTCAGTTTCCGCTCTGTAAGTGAGGTGTATTATATTTTTCTGCTTTTCTCAGGCTAGTGAGGATAAAGTACAGTGAGAGACTGCAAGGCCCTAGGAAGTGTTGTGTGCATTAAAGACTTAAGAGAGGCTTGGTTGAGTCATCTTTGTAGTTTGGATTTGACTTCAGAAGGATGCCTTGAGGAAGAGAACAGATAGGAAGAACAACTGTCCAGTCTGGAATGGATGTGGGAGCCCTTATGATAATGCTTTTATCCTAGCCAAATTCAACAACAGGTTTCCCTCTCTCTTTAACCAGTCCTATTTTATGTTTTATATTGCAACGGTTGCTATGATCTTTGTGAGCAGCTCCTTTATTAGCAGAGCTCCTCATCCTCTTGCTGGTGGAGTGTTTCCAGTAACAGGCCTTTTGTCCTCTAGACAGGAGATCCACCTCTCCTGGAGCATGTCCCACTTGCCTGCTGGTTGGGATAGCTGCTCTTACAGCCAGTTGGAGGCTCTCCCTGCCTGTTCAGGGGCTGGCAGTGTGACTGCAGCTGTGACAGACTGACACTTGCTTATCCCAGCATGTGAACAGGGAGATGACCAAGCGTCTGGAGCAGGGACACTGGGGACTCTGTTCCACCAAGAGGTGGAATGAGTCTCACAGTACCTGTACTGATGCCTGTGTGCCAAGGGTGTTTTCCTGTGTCATTTATCCCAAGCTTTTCGTGCTGTTTTCTCTTCTAAAATAGAAATGACACAGTGCTGTGGGCAAGTGTTGCAGGCTGTTGTCTCTCATGCATCGAGCAAGATGATGATGATCCTGAGTCATTGCTGTAGAGCAGAACATCTCTTGCTGAGAAGTTGTCTTCCTTCAAAATTTGACAGTGGGGATGGTGGGATACCAGGGGAAAGAGGAAGTTGTTCTTTTTCCAGGAGCTTTCTTTTATTTTGAAAGGCAGACTCTTCCTGACTCCCACTTCACAGAACATCTAGGTTATTTAATTTAGAGACATCATACGCTCTCAAGTAGATTTCTGTAAAATTAAAGTCTGAACAGCAGCTTCCTACATGACAGTTTTCAATGGTGGATGTAGAAGTTAAATTCTTTTTAGGAAAATCTGAGAATGAAGTAAGTGAAGATAATGAACAGTGAGACTTGGTTTTTGCTGGTAATTTTTTCAGTGTAACTTTGGGTACTCTGCAGGTATTTGCAATATGATATATTCTTTAATATATAATGTCTAATCAATATTTTAGATACGATAACTGTTCTTTACTGTCTTAATTAAAAACCCCAAGCATTTGTAATATTTTATGCATAAATCAGGGATCTTAAATGAAATAAAATATGGGAGTAGAATTTTTTATTAGTTTCTCTCTAGTTATTTTCTTGCCTCTTAATGCTTTTGGATGGCTCAGAGTGAAAGGTTTGAAGTTTTGAGCAGTTGGGGCAGATCATAGTTCAGGAATACGTTACATTCAGGAAGATTTTTTGCTGTGTAGTGAGGAAATATCTCATTTGGCATAATCTTTGTGCAAAACATGCTTGTAATATTTTTCTGGGGGTGTTTTTCATTGTTATCTCAGAGGCAATGCTAGGGAAGAAAACAATATCTTTTTCTCTCATCTGTATCATGGCAAGGGAACAGTTTCAGATTTTTGGGAATTTACTAGTTCTGCAGATTAAATAAATGGTAGCTGTGTTGAAAGCATCCCATTTTGTGGAACATGGGAAGTGAGTCACTGAGTCCAGGTCTCCTGCCGTTAGGGGGATGACGTCATGTAATTCCTCATAAGAATTCTTTCATTCTTAATTTTTTTTCTTAATCAGGAGGACTTCTGGTGATGTTTACCCACTCAGTCATGTCAGAAAATGCTTATTCATTCCCTTTTTCGTATTTTTTCTTTTTGTAAAGAACCAACTGAAAATGTCGCAGAATCCTGACAAGCTGCATTCAAGTGAAGAAAAGTTGAGTGGTTTGGAGGATGATCAGGAGAACTTGGACAACTCAGATCAGTCTGTCCGAAAAAGAATACGACAGAGTGCTCCAGGGTCACACAGGGATGATACACCAAAGTGTAAGGAAAACTGCTTTATGAAATACAATAAAAAATAGTAAATTCTGCAGTTGTTGTTAGAGGCGATCCTAGTGTTTCATAGCATCTGTGCAAGTTTGACTGTCTTGCAGTTAAATGTAGTGTGACTCTTGATGATATGCCTTGAAACTGTTTGTAACACTTTTCTCCTCCTTTTCTTTTTTCTTTTCTTAATTGGACACATGATGTGTACATTTCCTTAGCTGTACACAATGACCACATTGCTCTGAGCTATATTTATCCTAAATACCCTGGTGTGTTTGTGCTCTTGGAAGGGATAAGCACTACCCCAGTGTGTTCCAGCTAAACTGTCTCTGCTGTTTGCATTATCAACTGAACCTTCTGGATTGCTGCAGCCCCTGTTCCTACTGCAGGGCAAGGAAAGCTATTATCAACAAAGGGGTGTCCTGGCAGCCCCCTCATAATATAGATGGAAAGTTTTATATTTAATCCTAATATTAATTCCAGTGTCAAGCAGGACTGCATATTCTTCCTAAGGGATATTTTAGGAAGAATAATATATATATTATATTATTAATTATTATTAATTATATTATTAATTAATTATTAATATATAATATATATTATATATTATATATTATATAAAATATTTTATATATTTGTCATCTGCTTTTAACATGAGGATCTGGGTGCAATATGGCTACCAAGTATTTCTGGCAAATCTGTAGGTAAAACCAAGGGGAAGTTTTCTGGCTCCAGGGATTCAATTCAAAGAGGCAGAAGCACTCAGATAGCTAGTTCTAAATTGCTGTAAAGAGTGGCTCAGCGGTGACATTTTGTTTGCTGCATTCTTTTTATTTTTTAATAGTGTTCACTATGACTTGAAGTTTAGGGTTGTGTTTAGTGTCGTGTTACACTGGGGAGATGTTCTGAGGGAGTTTGTGTTCCTATCCCTTGCTTGTTGCGTGGTTGGACACAGGGTGGATGCATGGAGAGAGGCTCTGAACACGTGGAAGTGAAAAGCATGGCCCAGTCTTGTGCTCCATTGTACAACAAAGAAATGGTTTGGTTTCAAGCCCTTCCCTCGTGTAAGGGAGCAGGTATGAGAATGAAGCAATGTGATTTAAGAGCAGTCTTTGGTCAATGAAAGAGTCTTAGCTCTTAGTGCATCCACTGCTGGAGTGAAGTAATTTGGCACTCAGACAAGAGCACTGTGAACTTTGCTGTCTGCTGGTTCTTCTCAGAATATCAATCCTTGCAGTGTTCCCCGATAAAGGGATGATTAGATTAAGTTGCACTATGCAAGATTAAGTTCCAAGCAAAAGGAAATAAAAATTTAGCAGGGCTGCATGAAAAGAAGATATTAATAAAAAATTAGCACATTAGAACCATACAGTATAAACTCAGAAGAGCTCAGAGTGGCAGACAAGTGATGGTCACTTACTTTGGAAGACCTTTTCTATGTAATTACTTAAGTCCAATCAACATGGATTATCAAATTAGGTGGTCCTGATAGTTTTCCTGAAACATATCTCAGTTAGCCCAGCCTATGAAGATCCCTGGTTGGTTTCGTTCACTTTGGGATTAGTATGTTGCTCCTATGCCTGAACTGTAGCTGAAGTGAATGGAATGGATCCATCGAGGCACTAACCCAGGTCCCAGTTTGAGGCTGTTGGCCCATCCCGGTCAGTCCCAAATGGCTGCCACAGGAAGAGGTCTTAGGCATTGGTGCTGGCACTAGGTCTTGATGTCTTCTGTTGCTTGGGTGATGGCCTCTGGGGGGGGAAAATTTGGAGGAGTGCCAGTTGCATTGGAAGTAGTGAGAATAATTAGCTGCTCGTGTGCTGCTGCTTAACAGTGATGGTGATTGTTTGTTGACTGCTTTAATGATGAAATCACTTCCTTGAAAAATGTAAAACTGAAATGGCAATGTCTGCGCAATGCTTGTGGAAGTAGTGTGGTGAAAATGGTGCTATTGGTAATTATTTCTTCCTACAGTGTGGAGAAAGATGCCAAGATGCTATTAAGCCATCCTAAAGAAGTACTGGTTTGGGTGTGGAGTTTTGTTTGGATATGGTTTTTAAAAGAGCTTGATAAAAACAATTAACATACTGAGCCCAGAATATCATCTGGTATTCACTCCTTCATTTTTTGTAATACTCCTGTATTTTTTGTAATAAACCTGTGTCATCCACCAGATGGGAAAGGAAGGGAAGGAAAGGAGAAAAACCTTCAGCTGATGCTGTTCTCTGTCCTGTCAAGAGGGTGGAAAGGGCCCAAAAGACTTTTTCTGCAGGCTTTTGTAGAGAACTGACAGTGTAATTGATGTTGCAGCCAGTCCTTCTCGGCCTGTGTCAATAGAAGAGCTCATGGAGACAGCAAAGGGAGTCACCAACATGGCACTGGCACACGAAATCGTGGTGAATGGAGACTTTCAGATTAAACCAGCTGAGTTACCAGAACACAGGTAAGGTTGTTACCAAATAGATACCTAGATAAAGTTGTATTTGTAGAACTGCAGAGCAGTCTGGGGGATCAGGTGAAGGCTCTGGGTGGTGTCTTGTCTGGCAGTGCCTGGGAGGAAGTAGGAAAGAATGTAAGAAGAAGGTGGTAACTGTGCAGTTCTGCTTGCCCACATATGTGTGAAAGGTGAACTTCTTGCAGTAATTATTTGGACATGTGTGGTGCAAATCCCAGAGTGCTGTGATTTCTGTTGTGTCTCCTTGTACCAAGTATCCCAGTCTGCCAGATGTGGGTAATGCTTTTACTCACAATGTTTAAGCTTTCACTGCCTGTGGGAGTAAAATGAAACTGATTATTTTAGCTTTTCCTGTCTATTTCTTCAGTGATGTTTTGGGAAGAGACTCCTGTGTTTTATTAGGTTAGTCCTTGCTCTTTTAAAGTTTGAAGCCTTTCCTTCTCTGTGTGATTCTACAGTAATTTTGTGTCCTGCTGAGAGGGAAGAGGGAGAACAGACTTCATCTGCTGTTCCTCTCTCTCACACAGTGAGGTGTGGCTGACGGTCTCCTAGGTTGATTTGGGAAAGGGAGTGCATATTTCATGGAAGGAACTTGGTCCCCACTGGGACCAGTGTTGTCTGTGTGTATCTGTTTGTGAGAGAGACCCCAGAGCACGTTGCCTTCATGGGTGCTGCAGGAGAGAATGCTGCAGGTGACTTTTGGAAGACTGGCATTGTTGTCCTCTATGGAAATTGGTCATGCTGGAACAAAAAGAAGCAGCAGTGGTTCCCCGTAGCATTAGCAGTGAGTGATCTTGCTTGGAACTAGAAATGTCTCTGACTGCAAAGGCAGGGGGCTTGGATTATAGGTTGGGATTTTTCTTTACGTTTCAAGCTTAAGAGTCCCATGCAGCTCGAATATACCTGAAGTGGTTGGAGGAGAAAGCAGCTGTGGAGGCTGTAGCTGCAGTTGTAGGCACTCAGTAGAGCCTGTATTGGCTACTCCTGGAGAGCCACAGGGCAGAAGTGCCTCCAGGCACTGCCTCAGCTGCACTTGGAGTCAGAGCCCTGGGAAGCTGGTGTTTGCTGGGGATTCTCTGTGTGCACCCAGGTATGTGTGACTGTTTTACTTCTCCAGTGTTGAAGTTACACCTGGTGTGAACAGGAGCCTGTCAGTGTTTTGAATTAGGAATTGGTAGTCTGGGCCCTTATCTCAGAGTAGGTGCAATAGTTATGCAGTGAAACAGAAGATTTTGTGTCAGGGAAGTTACTTAATTTCTGTTAGGTTTGCTAATGAATTTTATGTAGTAGAATTCATTTTACTTAGTGGGGATTTAAAAGGAACATGAATATTGGTCTTTTGTTGAAGACAAACTGTAATTTTTGTGATTTATTCTTTTTCTTCCAGTTGTCCAGATATGGCATATGATAAATACTTTGGAAGAATTTTAATTTGTAGCCACTTTTGCGTGTGTGTAACCCTTTATTAGGACATAAGCCATTCCAAATCCTGTCCAGTTTTTCTGGCTTTTCTGAGTAACTTGAAATGATAGCTCTCTGTTAATTGTCATATAGTTATTATTGCATTATATTCCTATGATTACATGCTGTGCTTCAGGAGCTGCCGGTTATCTTTGTAAGGTGGTGCAGAGACAAGTATCATTCTTTTTAACATGTTTATTCACAGCTTAGAAAAGAAAGTCAGAGATATTGTGCATAAAGCTTTCTGGGATTGTCTGGAAGCTCAGCTAAAGGAAGACCCCCCCAACATATGATCATGCAATTAAGCTATTGGGAGAAATTAAAGAGGTAAGATATGTGATATCATGGGAAATTCTTGAATTTGAGTAGCTTCACTGATATGAATGAGCGAAAGTGGTTGGAGTTTGACTTTTCGTATAAGATTCTCATGTTCTTTTTTATGACTGTATCACTGTCAGTGAATGTATATAAGCTATATAATCCTAGAGGAGAAATTTGAATGTGAAACCAAATGCAAAATCATGTAAGGTGATTAAAAGTTAAACAATACTAGTTCCATAATTCCAAGCTTCCTTCATTCCAAGCTACCAGTTATGGCCCTGGTATTAGTTACGGAATCAGTGAGATGCTCCAACACTGGGCTGATAAAACCAAGCACAACAGTCTGAAGTATGGTCTGTGCCACAGAGAATTTGTGCAGTATCACACAACACAAGGTGACACTTCTGGAGTTGTTGAGTGGTTGGTTCAAAAAAAAAAGCCAAACAGATAAATTCAATTGGTAAAGGGCAATTAGTTTAGATAAGAATCTGCCCCATCTCTGGAAGTGTTGGAGGCCAGGTTGATGGGGCATTAAGCAGACTGGTTTAGTGGGAGGTAACCTTACCGGTGGCAGGATTTGGAACTAGGTGATCTTGTGATCTTTAATGTATCTTCTGACCCAAACCATTCTATGATTCTATAATCCTGTAAGTGGTTCAGTAACTGTTTTGATCCTTGTAGTCTTTGATATATAGAGCTAATGCACTGTTAAAAACTTTCCATTTCAGAGTCTTCTGTCTTTCTTGTTGCCTGGCCATACTAGGCTTAGAAGCCAGATTACGGAAGTTCTTGACCTGGATTTGATAAAACAGGAAGCAGAGAACGGGGCCCTTGACATTTCCAAGTTGGTCAAATTTGTTATTGGGATGATGGGGACTCTTTGTGCTCCAGCTCGAGATGAAGATATTAAGAAACTGAACGATATTAGTGAAATAGTTCCTCTTTTCAGGTACTGAAATGTGTTTTCTAGAGTCCCTTAAATAATTTTAGAGGGGGAGGGGCAACCTGCAACTCCTAGGAAAAAACAGTGATAGGGAGAAGAATATAGGTGAGAGTGTGAAGGGGAAAGATGCACCAGGAGTCATTAACAAGGACCATCTCTGATCTAGTGAGTCGGAGTATTTGTCTGGCTCCTGCATGTCACTGAAGGACACTTGTCAGATGCAAATAAGCCTTGAGGTAGCAGATGAATAGTCAGTTTGTATCAGAATTGAATATCAACAGCAGAAGGTGGTAAAAGCATGCAAGAGCATATAGAAAAAGTATTACTGGCTTCCAGCCAGTTGTCCTTTCCTCCCAGTTTGAGCTGTCTTTACCCCACTCCCTCTATAGTGCCCTGTCAGTTCTAAAGGGAGTGTGTGTTCCACACCTGGGAGCATCCAGGCTTCCGCTTTGTCACCATGTTCTCAGTGGAACAGCTCAAGGTCTCTACAGCTGGAAGAAGCTTCATTAACCTTGCTGTTTTCTAATTTGAAACGTTTCCAGGAGTTCAGAATGGACTTGGAAGAAATATTGCCAGCAGGAATTAGGTTGCTTTGAAATTAAGGTGTTTTTCTTTGGCATTAGTTTGTTTTTCTTTTTTGCCCCTTGGGCCTGATGATTACGCTTCCCACTGAGGCTGGCTTTCCAGGCTGCCAACAGACATGGCATGCTAGCTTGGAAACCCAGATATCTTTTCATATACAATATTGCACATCTTGGGAGATTAAATCTATGGAGCTGGTGAAGTTAATTCCATGGAGGCTTTCTTACAGGAGAGCAAGATTTATTTCCTACTTGGAAGAGGCACATGCATGCATGTACATGCTTGCTCCAGCTTTGTCTGTCTCATGCTCTGAATTTGTTAAGCACCCTGTTACTGTTTCCCATGCATGTTTTTGCTCTTTCCTTAGACAATCTGTAATAAATCTTGTAAATAGCACCTCTGAAACATCTGCAGCCTTGAATAACTTTTTCTGTTTGTTTGTTTAGAGCAATTTTCTCTGTATTAGACCTAATGAAAATGGATATGGCAAACTTCGCTGTCAGTAGTATTAGGCCAAAATTAATGCAGCAGTCTGCTGAATATGAAAGAAAGAAGTTTCAGGAGTTTCTTGAGAAACAGCCAAGTACGACTTTGTTCCTTTCTTTCTTCCCCTCTGACTTCCCAGTAAACTCTGTGTCGATGCTTGTAGATCATGAAAAGAAATCAGATATTTTTAAAAGTTCTAGAATTCATATGGTAAATGACAGCTTGTGCCCCAAAACTGTGATTAGAAAAAATTTGCCAGAACAATAGTTTTGCCCTTGGTATGTTCAGTTTATTTCGATACAGTGTAGGGCATGATTATCCAGCATCATCTCACCTCTGATTTCCTGTAGCTGTGTGGTTTTATTTTAGATGTTCTGCTTGATGCAGTAAATGAAATGCATGTCATACCTGATATCATGGGCATTAGTCATAGTAAATAATGGGATTATTTGGAAATTATTGGTGGAAAAAGCTAACTTTGAAAAGGAATTTTCTTAACAAGATTTTTTTCCCCTGCTCTTCCAGATTCTTTAGACCTTGTCACAAAGTGGTTGCAAGAAGCAGCAGATGATCTTGCAAAGCTGGGACATGAAATGTTGCCTCCCCACTGCGGCGATGGTGCCACTGGTGGAGCTTCCACCTTATGCTTCACTGCTGTACAAAATCAGGCCTATCTGAAGCTCCTAAAATGGGATCATGTGAACAGGCCTTTTCCAGAAGTAGGTATTTAACAGAAAAATTGGTTCTGTGCTTGTTCTGCTCTTCTGTTTCCAGGACATAGGAGAAGCTGGATTTGTAGCCTTGAGACACATACAATGCTAGACCATAGATCTCTGCTTGGGAGCTCTGGCAGCTCTTCCTGATGGTACTTGTTTTTCAGTACTGGAGCCTGCTTAGTTGAAAAGGTGGAGTCAATGCTTTGCATTGTGCTCCTGGCCTGCTGTTCCTGTGCCTTTGTCTTGCCTTTGCTGCTGCATCCCTGTGTCCCTTCCCAGCCCTGCAAACTGACTCCATTCTATGCTGCCTTCCTCCCTCCTTGCAGACGGTGCTCATGGACCAGGCGCGCTTCCTGGAAATCCAGCTGGAGCTGGAGCAGCTCCTTTTGGTGGGGACAGTGCTGCTGGTCACCTTCAGTGCAGCAGGCCCAGCACTCATTGATGTGCCTGGATTCGCTGAGAAAATCAAAACCATCGTCAAGGTGCTGCTGACGGGAATGCATCTTCCGTGAGTATGGGACAGTCCTGCTCACAGGGGCAGGTGTGGCTCTGTTTTCACCCTGGGAAAGGATCAGTTCAAGACTCTTCCTGGCTGCAGGATATGCAGAGGAGGGGATGGGGCTTTCTGTGAGGCCAGGCTGACAGTTTTTCTTCAGCTTGCGCACACAGAGCTGGCTATTCTTGCTCTGTTCTTTCATGATTTGTATACATTGCTTTTTTTCCTTGTTTTTCTCTTGTGCCAGCCTGGCACCATGAGTGTCAGCATCTAACCCTGCTGAGCTAACCCAGCTAACCCTACTCAGGGTTTGGGCCAGGCTTCCCAAGAACCCAAGTGTGGCACAGTGAGATGCCTGCATATTTGGTGATTGCTCTACACATATGGGTTGGTAACTGGTTTTGCTTTAGTCAGAGCTGTCCTCACGCAGAAAGTCAGCTCTTAGGTGTATGGATTGTTCAGGCTGGAAGTCTTTCATGTCTCCTGCTTCCTTGCTTTAGATCTCAGCTTTATTTCTCAGAAATCTCTAAAATGTAGTATTTATAATTCTGGCTTTATCTGCATTATGTTTTTCCCATTACATTTGATAAATAAGGCAACTCTACTTGGATGGTTTATTTTTAAAAGGTGGGAGAAAAGGTGAGTAACTGATACAGTTGTGCTGTACCTCATGTTTTCTAGTTCCTTTAACCTGAAGGAATCCCTGGCCACCGTGGGTGAGAAGGTGTGTGCTGAAGTGAACAGCTGCCTTTCCCAGCATGGCTTTACCCCATTCTCAGTTGAGAGAGAGGCTGTGCTGAAGGGACAGATCCAGGCAGTGTCCAGCCCGGATAACTCCATATGCAAGCTCATAGGTAGGGCTGGCACAGTGCTCTGCTCTCCCCTGTGTGTGTAACTGGGGGTGGGGGTGTGCAGAGCTTCTCTTTCCATGCTGTTTCCATGTTGTCTTTCCAGCTTGCTGACCATTCTGTTGATTTTACATGAGGATACGCTGTTTCTAATAGACTGTCTCTTTTGAAAACAAACCAAACCCATTTTTTCCAGATTCCCGAATTCAAAAGTTTCTGGAGAATTACCTTGCATCCAGTCACCAAAAATCATTGCCTGCTATTCCTGGAGGATTAGGTCCTATTCAGAGAGAGCTGGAGGAGATTTCTGCCAAATACGTTCGTCTCGTCAACTACAACAAAATGGTCTTCAGCCCTTACTATGATGCAGTCCTTGGCAAAATGCTGACTAAGGAGGAATCCCAAATTGTAGGGAAGTCAGAGGAATCATAAAACCAGTCTGTGTGCTGCCCATACAGTATTGTCAGCTATTATATAAAAATTGTACCAATATTTGTCTAGGAAAACAGCTTTCCGTGTAAATACTGGTTCTTTATAACCCACGAGTGATGATTGATGAGGGAAATGCATGAGATTCAAAAGGGGTTCTGAGGTAAGAGATAAGAGATGCATTTCTAATATAATTATGCAACCTGGGGGGGGGATGTCATTGTAGTTTTCTGGCTGCAATTTTTAGATTTTTGAGCTGATGGTAGGTAAGGCAAGTTTAAGAACCAAACTTTGTATTTAAGTGGCTCATTTTAGGGCATTTAAATCTTAATTTACAGTGAATTTAGTTTACTTTATCCAGAGCTGATTAGCAATGGTTCTTCCTGGAAGGAGTGATTTGGTTTTTAAAAATATGTTACTTTAAAGAATTAATGAAGCTAAAATTCTAGAGAAGAACATAGACAAAACACCAAGCCAAACAGCACTTTACTGTAACATTATGGTTAGTAGGGTAGGCTTACTAGTTTTTTCTGCATTTTACTGCATTTTTAATAGCATTTTTTTGCTGTTTACCTGCAGATGTTACAAAACAATATATTTTTGTAGCAAATTTTCTGGTTATTGGGTAACTGTCCTCTGCTATGTACAGTCCTCACAGAGGTGGCAATCTTATAGATTGCAGCTGTATTTATATCTTGTAAAGATTTCAGAAGGGCAGAGCTAAAATGTTTTGATAAAAGTGTCATTTCTTACCTTTTTTTTTGCTAGTAGTTGACTCCTTTTTAGGTGAAATACTAATTTTGAAGTAAATTGTCACTTCCAGAAGGTGGATTTAAAGTGTGTGAAACTTTAGGTTGAAATTTTTGGGTTTTTTATAAACTACAACAGGAGATGGTTGCATATTCAATCATGTCTTCAAAAATACCCAGGAAGTGCAGAGCACTGTGGGGAGTATAAGTGATTTTCATGTACTGTGAGAGGTGTGATGTTAGTTTGAATATACAGGGAATATTTTAGTAGATTCTTTCACTTCATAGAGGTGTTCTTGAAACTTAGAATATTTGTAGGTCTTGAATTTAATTAGCTACATATTGTATAGATGAGAAGAGCCCAGTGATCTTACATTGCAATTTCAGGTTCAGCTGGGAGGTAAGTGCATCTGAAATTTTTCCTCTAGTTGAGCACAACAGTGTATTACAGTAATCAATATTTGATGGTTTTATGAAAGCAAAGTTTGTAGTTAAACACAGTAAGTGACCCAAGTATGAGGTTGTCCAAACCAGAACGTGTTGTCTTTAAAAAAACCAACCAACAATGTAAAATTAAATAATAATATAAACAATAAATAAACAATAAATGTAAAATTATTTTACATTTATTTATGTAAAATAAATGAATAAAGGGGCCTTTTTATTACCAACAGCGGGGTAATTTATTGCCAACAGCTGGGTTAATTTAGGAATCAGCCAAAGTTACAGAACGTCTAGGAGCACTTGATAATGAACCGCTGTTGGTGCTTCCCTTTCCACTTTTCTATTGAATGTCAGTGTGGATAAAGCTCTACCAACTTTGTGTTTGGAGTGGGATGGAATAAATAAGACCCTTTTTCTGTATTAGCCTATGCAATTCTAAACCAAATCTTTTCTTATTCATTACAAACCCCCTTCCCCAAAGGAAAAGCCCAGCAAAACTCTGTGAGAGTTTATCAGCTCAGACAGGTGATTTTTCTCTTGGCCAAATGTACTCAGCCAGGAAAATAAATGTCTATTTTTGAATCCTTCTTTGATGACTCAAAAATAAGTAGGTTGGTTAGCCAGAAAAAAAAAAAAAAGGGTTCTGAGTAGAGTTTGTTTCCTTGTTTGGATCAGCAAAGGATACTACAGAGGTCTTCAGGGCTGCTGCCTCTGCTTACTGGGCTTTGCTGTTAGAGCAGAAACTCCCTCAGCAGGCTGGGCTGAAGGAGCTACCAGAGCCATTACTACTGGAGATAGGAGCAAGATAAATAACCAAGACACAGTTGTTTTCAGTTTTGTTAAATGAGAGCTGCACAGGTTATAAATTGCTGCTATTTTATCTTTTAGTACTGCCTAGGAGCTGCCTTTAGAGCAGTTGCACTGACTGCACGAAGTTAGATGTGGTAGAGTATTATCCCCAGGGATGGGTGAGGAACATCATGGTGAGACAGGTACTTAGAAAAACCCTTGAGAGGTGAGTGACTGATGGCAGAATGAAGGGGACTGCTTTATTAGTAGATAAAATTGTAATCAAGGAGATGGCTGCTCCCAGGGCTGGGATTCAGGGTGTCCATGAGGATCAGCTCCTGACATCACAGCAGGGATCGTGCTGCCACCAGTGCCTGTATTGCTCACAGGGTCCAGACAGGAAACCCCATCTTTCCTTACAGAGGGGTTTGGTCCTAAGCCTTAATGTAAAAGAAAAATCGTAGAGAACAGAGTGCAGTACTCACCTTTGGCTCTAATCTCACCTCCAGGGCACACACAGCAGGAACAAATTCCTCTGGCTGGGTGCTGTGGGCCTTTCAACAGGAAAGATCTAAAGGGACTGCAATAAATGCCCACAAAGCATGGTAGTGATTCTCCCAGGCTGTTTTTTTTAATGAGAGTGTTTGACAGTTTCTCTACGTGCTCTCTAAAAGAAATAGGGAGATGCAATTGAGTGGCAAAGCAAGAAGGAAATTCCAGGATGGCTAAGGCCAGCCCTTCCCTCCATGTGCAGGTGCTGCTTCACCTCTTGCCCAGGCAGACAAGAGCCCTAGCTGAAAGGCAGCTGCGCTGAGGTGGGAATGTCCTTCATTTGCCACAGGCTCTGACTGCCCTGTAGTCCAAGGGGTTCTTAGGATCTTATCAGAGTGCAATTCTGAACTGCCCATTCTAAGTTAAAAGCTGAAGTATGCATGGAAACTGCTTGGAAAGCTCACGTAGAGTTTTTTTAGCTTGTTTGAAGATAACAAGTGCAACGATGTAGCTGATTATTAACATTTAGCTTTGTACATTACTGGAAGACCAGTGCAGGTATCCAGGAGCAGACTGTGTGAGCCAGTGCTCCTGGACAACACACATTTGAAACATGAACTGAGATAGTCTTACGATGCTGTCTTCTTCAAACAGTCCTGGAATTACAAGCTGAAGTGTGCTGTATCCTCTAGAAAATGGAAAGCAAGCTCATTCTAACATGTATGCTCTGATCAATTTCCTGTGACGGTATAAATTAGCATTGCTTTTGAAGTGGCTGAGTAATATTTTAAAAGTTCCTTGTTGTGTTTGAATAAAACCAGAATAAGGCATGATGTTATGGATATCATTTTATTTTAAAGGAATGGGTTTTTTGCTGGTTTTTTTTTATTTTTAATTTTCAACTACAAAACAGATTCCTTACATTCTGCCATAAATAAAAACGAACAGTAAGGCAGGACACTACATGAACAAACTGAGAACAACTGTTTTCCACAAAATGTGCATTAAAAATGCTTCACAAGTATAAGCCATCCAGTTTTTAAAATAAAACTGTTGAAAACCCACAAGATTTCAAGTGGTAGATGTGTACACCCTCAAAGAACAAAATACAGTTTTGACATTTTGCACTTTTGGTTTTGAAAACCTAGTTTTGTTCAGAGCACATTCTAAGGTTGTTCGGGCTGTTTTCAGATCAAGAACCATATGGGAGAAGAGGCACCACAGTAACGAAACCATTGTCAAGGATTTTTTTGTGTTTGCAGCTGTCCCTTTTAAATGCTTGACTTTTAAGAGACTGATTCAATGCAAGTCTTTGTCTGTCACAGCAGAACTCCAAACTTGTTTCACCGGATTCTCTTTTGCTGTCGTGCTCTGTAAATGTCATGTACAGGGGGAACTACAGATCCTTTCTCCTCATCGTCATCAGAATCCTCATGTGATCTCTTCACAGTCTTGTTGAGAATGGTGTTGTTTTCCACAGGTCCATTGCCTTCCACAGCTATTTCAGGCAGGCCACCCGTGATTATCCGTACAGCTTCATCAACAGCTTCAGAAAGAGACAGAGACATTCAGTTGGTGAAACTCAGTCCCGAATTAGCAATCAGCATCACCAGCAGGGACACCCAGCCAGGCACCTCAGGGAGAGTTCTGGAATGCAAGACACTTTTCCTACCCTGTTCTACAAATACTAAGTCTCAACTGTCTGAAACTCTGAGCTATGGTGAACAGCAATTACAGAGGAAATACTGCTGCTTCAGCTCGAGCCCTCGCTTAACACAGGAATTAAGGTCATCGGTGAGCTTCAATAAAACAGGAAGGCCTTTTGGGAATCAGGGTAACTAGTTCATGATTCACCAGAACGTCTGCAGAGCAAGTCAGTTTCTGCTTCTCAACAGAGGAAGCCTCAAAAATACCATGTATAATTTAAATAGATATTTTAGTTTTACTCAAAGAAATTAAATCCTATATTTCTCTATGATCATTTTTTCCTTACACTAACGAGGAGGGTGAAGAGTAGCATATTATCATCTGCTGTAGTTCAAAGCTTGGGGTATGGATCTGTACTGTTTCTCTGTTCCAGAACTCTCCTTTCCTTCTTTGCAGGAGCTCAGAAAGCACTGCCTTGAGCTTGTGCCCAGGCACTGCCACAACCTGCACTCAGAGTTATGCCCACCAATGTCCTCACCACGCTGCAAATCTGTGATTATTTCACGTTACAGCTGCAATGCTGCTGGAAATGCTGCCTTTAAAGGTTATTCTCAAAATCTTAATTTCTTTCTTTCAATGGTTACGTCCAATTATTACTAGAGGAGCAGCTGATGATTTCCAGGTTTTTTTATTTTTTGTTATCTCCCCACAGGTAAACATACAAACATCTCTATGCAGATTCCAGCCCAATCTCTTCTGCTCCTAAACACTAATTACAATCTGTAAATGAGGTCTGGGTTTTAGACAGCAATGTCCGTATGTAAACCCAAGTCTTATGCAGCACTATCACAGCCTCCAGAGAGGACAAGTAACTTACTGTCTGGCAGTTTGCATCTTCGGAATATCTCCATGAGCTCATCCACTTGAACAAAGGGACCCTGATTTGTTACCAAAAAAAAAAAAAACCAAATCCAAGTTTAGAAGGTTATCTTCAATCGAGTGATACACACTGTGGTTCTGTCATGACAGAATATCTTCCACAGCTTTCTGAAATGTAGAGAATTCTTAAAAACAAACCTGAAAACATATAGGAGGTGGCAGGAGCTTCATGAGAACTACAGCTGCTGGTGGAACAGGAAATACCCCACCCGGGACAGGATGTAAACCTGGAGCTGTGGGGAGAAAAGCTGCATGAAGCCAGTGCAAGACAGCTAGACCAGAGCTGCTTTTGCATTGCATTGTTATTTGATACAAGTAATTACTACCCTTGTCCCTTTTGCCTCTACTAATTACACATTGTTCACTCAGTGATCTGGTCTATAAGCAGTGTGTGTAACAACTTATTACCATTTACCAGACCCCAAACTCCTTGTACTTATTTATTTCCATGTGACCTTGGCATTAATTAGAACATCTATGCCTTTAGCAACCCGGTGAAATGACAGCCTAAAAGTAAAGTACAGGTTTAGATGACTGAGGAGTAGAAAAGCCTCTGATTAGGCTGGCTGAGCACACAGGTTCCTAACTTGCCACAGGTGAAACACAACCACTTCCCAATGCCTGACTTACGTGCTAAGTGCCTTGGCTGAAATGGAATCATCTGCTGAGTGTCTGGTTTGGGATATTCAGGTTTTCTGTCTACTTCATCCTTGAGAACAGGCACGATGGAAGGCGCAACCACAGGGTCTGGAATTACTGCTGCTAGCTTGGCACGGGAGACATCCTGTGAAAGCCAATTAGAGAGTGCTGAACTTGGCAGCATCACATTGCTTGCTTCAATTACAGAACAAAAGCTCACCCTAGACTAGTCGCTTATTCTCACTTTGTCATCATTATCATTTCAGATGTCCTCTTACAAGACCATCTGGGCAAAACTTGCGTGGTTTCATCAAACATTTCAATCCCACAGTGTCCCAGCTGGGAGTGGAAACATTTGTTGCTATTACTGAATGGGACTGTGCTTGTCATTTTCGAGTGGCTCCTTTTTTAGGTTAAAAGGATTTAGGCGAACAGGTGCAGACCACTAGCCCTTCACAACTATCATTTCTCTGTCATTTCATTCCCTAGATTGCTTTAGCTGGAAAAGAAAGCATAAGGCAGTCAGCAGGAATGCAAAGCATCACTTCAAACAGGATTAGATTTTGGCATGTTCCAAGCAACAGGAGTCAGCCCCAGGGCTTCACCATCTTAGGTACACACTGCCCTGCATGTCCTTAGCAAAATGTACTTGTTTGTAAACTCACATCTAACTTCAGAGTAACTTTGCCCCCACTGCAATCAAAGAAAACTATTCAGTGGCTCAGTGTGAATCTGATTTCCGCCTATCAGATTATTTTACAGCTCTGTGATGGCCAACAATTCAGCTGCTTTGCTAGCTTTGATGTCATCTGTATTTTTCATAAGTTACTTTTCTGTGTAAGAAGTAAATGGAAGCTGAGGCACTGTTTTAGACACATAAATCCAAGGCTCTCTTCCTGTCCATGTGAATGGCAATCAGCTGTTTCTGCTTCTCTGGCAGCCTTAAAAATATGTAAACCAACATTTTGTTCAGTTCTAATGATTCCCCAAAGTGTTACATGACTGAAATACTAGTTAAAATACATGTGGTTAGAAACAAGGTATGAGCCCACCAGATATTGGTGGCTGGCCTAGACTTTGAACTCCAAATGGCAGCACCAAAGCACTTTAGCCCTAAGAAACAACTGAAAAAAGAGGCAGCCACAGATCCCATTCACAGCAAACACTGGGGCTGCAGCATGTGGGCTTTGATGTGGTTCCCAGTGAAGTGAGGGGGGCTTTGCCACCTCAGAGCAGAAGGACAGACAGATATATTTCATACAGATGACCTGATCCTACAGACTTCCCAAAGATTTTGGTTTTGGAAGGAGCTCAGGCTTAAGTGTGAAGTGGAGGCCTGTAGCTGCGTGGTGATGGCATTAACACACTGGCCTTTCTGTGGGAAGATGAAAGGTAAACAGGAATACCCGAAGTCACAGCTGTTAGTGATGTTCTTTGCTCCTTTCTGCTCTTGGCCCCTGGCACTTTGCTGCCCAATGAGACAAGGAGGAAGAGGAGGAGGAGACCTGTTTCACCTGCTTTTCCATCAAGGGGAAGGACTGTAAGGCAAGTCCTAAACAACGAATTGCTCAGGTTTGCTGGTACTGCAAACAACAACAGTGAACTCTTCTTACCTACTTACCTTATAACCAAGGGCCTTCAGTTCGCTGGCAGAGCAAGGGTACAGATCCATGAACTTGTACCTGTCCACCAGCAGAGCTGTTTCTTTGCCCTCATACTCTTCCTTGAATGCTGTAAACCTCCGTTTTTCCACTTTCAGTATGCTGGCCAGATCCCCAATGTTACTTTCAAAAGCTAAAAAACGAGCCCAGATTTCCCTGGAACAGAACAGGGACACTGAGAGTTACTGAAGGAGGAAGGATAACTGAGCACAACCCAATTAAAAACACACAAGAGGAGAGACCCAGAGGAGGCCATCTGGGAGTGCCTGGCCATTTTATTTACTTTAGCTGCTTCTAACACAGGCCTTACCCTCCCAGTGCCTTCTGTGTTTCTGTAAGAGCTTTCAGTCTAGTGGACTGCATAGGACTTTGTAACACAAAGGAAAGGATTACTGGTGTCAAGGACTTCAGCATTTGAGCTGAGCTTACACTCATCCTGTACACAGAATTTTACTCTGATCCTGATATGTGAAGGACTTTTTAACATGCATTATGATCTAGGTCATCTGCACAGACTAGCATATTCTAGCAATATGCTAGTCTGGCAAGAACACAACAAGCAGCACTTCAGAATTTTATATAGCCTAAAATATATATAGTTGCTGCTGATTTCTCCATGGAAAATCTCATATATAACTTAAACAACATCTGACCGTATTTCTAAACTCGATTCAACTTTCATTTTAGCTCTGGAGTTCACCTTTGAAGAAGGTTCAGCTTTTAAATTATTGTGTTTTCTCACTTTTAAAATGGACATAAAAATATTTCTCACAAAAGACTGGAACTAAAGTGCAGAATGAATGTGCACAGCAGTGCTATATTTGATTCCTTACTTTTTATACTTTTGTCTACCAGCATAATAATATGAAATGAACCCTCAGACTGCAAGGATTTAGTGAGCATTTCTTTTTTTTTGAGAAAGAAACTTAAAAAGTAGCAATGAGAATGTGGCAGTGAGTGGTTAATTCAAGTCTTTTCTGGTCCTTTCCCTATTTTATTTTCATGGCTGGGAGATGCTCAGCACCCTCATCCATAAATTCCTGACTCGCCTTCTCTGCTCAGACCACTGCACCCTTACTGCACAGGAGGATTTTGCACTCTATCCTCAACAATCCTGCATTAATCAGGTTTTAAAGCAAATAAATTAATGAATTTCACTAGAAGTGGGATAGGGACTTTCCCAAATCTGTCACAGTTGTTGCTATTTTGGACAGCATGAAGAGGGGAAGGAACATCTGTACCTAATTTTGTCCTGCTGCTTATGTTTCTAATTTCTTTGGGATATTTATGGTTGAAAGGGGTTATGTTTCTTTTCCAGTGCAGACATACCCAGATTTCTCAGGTGGAAGGCTCCCTGAAGTTAAAACACGTTCAAACAAAACTCTTGTATTGTTGTCCTCTTTATAAAATAGAAAGAAAAGAATCACACTGAGCAAAGTATATCAAAGACAAGTTAAAATATGTCTATTGTAAGAAATGTGTGCATTGAATTAAAGAAAAGGCTGACTTTCATGGATTTAAATTTCAGTAAGCATAAAAAGAAATCTGAATACCCACATAAAACTTCACTAATGTTAAATTCCATTGTGAATATGTTCTTTAAAAGTCTGTTTTTGTTGATAGTAACAAACTGATCCTAATAGGTTCTTTCATAACAGCACAGCTATTGCTTAGCATTTCTTCAGGATTTCTGGTTTTTTGATCCATTTTCTTTAATTATCTCAACACAGTATCTTGATAAATTTAAATCTGGCCTTTCAATTCATGACTTCCCCTTCAAATCACGGCAATATTAATATACTTGTATATTCCTCAGAAGTCCTCCCCAAATTATTAGACCTGGTTCCCAACCAGCAGTCAGTCTTAGTACATTGCCAGCTGGGGGGATGGAGTGGTTGGTGTGTTTCTTCTTAAAAGTGCCAACTTCTGCCCTGTGCATTGCACCATCCCTTACATTTACAGGAGTTCAGAGATCAATTCTCCTGCGTTTCAGGAGTTCTGATGGGTTATTAAAATACAGCAATACACCAGTGAGTTTTAAGATCATTTTTTCCTCATGGCAACCTACAGAAAGGTGCTGCAGATATTCATGTAGACCAACAATAACTTAATCCAAAATTAAATATCCTTTAACTGGGAAAAAATCTCTCAGTTTACAGCTCACACAAGAAAAAACCCTCAAAATCTTTAAACTCCCAGTGCCTGAAAAACCAAGATACTGTAGTCTGACAGGAGATGAATGGTGCCTGGTGCTACAGAATCCATTCAGCAGCTTGGCTTTCTTTTTAAGAAGGCTATTCAGCCCCTGCCTCGGAGAATCCCACACAGAGACCTTCCACCACCCCCTACACCTCCTGCCCAAGTCTCCCCAGCCCCTGTGCCCCAATGCCTGAGCCCTGCTCTTTCCATTGCAGCTCCCCAGCAGCTTCCAAGCAGGACTGATATGCTCAGAATTGATTTTATACTTTGTTCATCTCATCTACTTGGGGAGAACAAGTTTAAATGAATTCCAGTCATGACCAGGTAATCCCTCACTCCTCTCATGATGACTTTAAACTCCTTTAGATCTTTTTCCTCAGCATTTAGATTTCTCGGTGCACTTCCCATTGTTCACAGCAGATGCTGTAAAACTCCTGCAATGCCAGTGAATTACAATTTGGAAAGTTCACTCTCCTCTATTCAGCAGAATCAAGATTTAATGTTACCACACTTCTGGAGCTTCAGTACAGAAAAACCGGCAGGTTTTATTTTCAGATTAACTGCTGAATTTCACAAAGAGGTTTCACTGCTTTTCAAGAAGAACTTAAATACCAAGAACTTGGCCTGGACCTAAACTGACAGTGAAGGCAGAGTAATGCTTCATTAGACCTCTCAAAGCTTAAAGCTTACCATTAAGGTGGGAAAGGTAGTCGATATATGCCAGTACATATTCTGGAATGTCCCCATATTTTTTCAGCCCTAGCTCAAAAATCTTAAAGGCCACAGACTTATCCTGCAAACATTGGGGGAAAAAAAAAAGTTATTAGCTTCAGTGAGCTGTGCACCCTGCTGACAGTTGTTTAGAATCAGAGTGAGCATCTGTGATTACCTTACTACAATAATACTCCATTAAAGCTGCTGTAACATAGACATGGTGGCGTGTCCGGGCATCCTCTCTTGCTTTCTTAAATATCGTCCTTCCAGATTTGATGCCTTCTGCTCGCCTTGCAAATTTCATGTATTGGATATAAACCTAAGGTGCACATTAATATTTAAATAGCATCAGTGCTAACAAGGAGTACCAGGATATCATTACGTTTTTCACTACATCTGAAATAATCTTTATTCACAAATTACAGCAAATAAATTGTAATAGAAACAAGACTGTCTTGTGCCTCTCTGTTGTTTTGCTTTAAATACTGAGGCAAAACTTTTAATAGATTTTTTAAATAAAAAAATTGAATACACCTAAGACTTGATCCCATGAAACGACAGTAGTTAATACACAGAGTTTTCAAGGAAGGGGGGTAAGGAGATGAATGTAATTTACATAAGCTGGTGCCTTCAGAGAACTCAAGGCTTGTTGTAAAAACGGTAACTTTCCAACAAAGTTAAGGCATCCATAAGGCCAAAGAACAGCCAAAAGGCCTGATGAAGCATTTTACTGTACATTATACAATCCAAGACACAAATCATCCTGCCTGCAAATATTTATACCTGATCAAGGGAATAATGAATGTGCTACTTAATTCAGTGGCCAATTCGTGATTTGCATTTCTTTGGGATTCAACTTTCCTTCACACTGAATTAGATCACAAATAATAGCATTCCTCAAGCAGGAGGAACTGGTACATGGTTTCCCATGCAATGTGCATTTGGGAAGCATTACGATCTGTCCCTAAAGAATGGAAAGTGTCAGTAAATGGATACCTCTCCTCTGACACTGACCTGTTGTTTAGTGTTAAACCTCACACCTTCTTTTGCCTTCTCATGCTTTGTTGTGTCTTCTTATAATAAACCAAATAAATTTTTGAGGGCAGGTCACTTCTGCTACCACTTGCTCAGCACTGCCACAGCTGGTATATGGACAGTGTTTACTGTGTCACTTAGCAGAGGTACAGCAACACTCTGATACTCACATGGTGCATTACAGATTTATTTGCAAACTACATGGACACAGGATGGCTACAAAATCTTTTATATCTTCTATCTTCTTTTAAAAGACTCTCCAAAAGAGACAGAGGAGGAAAGTGCACATGACTTAGTGTATTTAAATGGATTAAAAACTGTAATTATCAATCTTGCCGCAATTTTAATCTAATTCTGCCATCTCAGTACTCCATGTGCTCCATCATCCCTGTGACCCAAGGAACTCCTGTAGGTACTTCCCCATTCTCTGCCTGTATTTGGGGACTATCCATGGAAATGGAGCGACGAAGGATGATCTTACCAGTGTGGGATCGATGTCTTCAATAGCCAAGAGCCGGTTATAAATGCTGTGCACTTTCTCATACTTCATCCGACTCTGAGTGAAAGGAAACACAGACTGCTTGGTAACACCATTCCAGATCATCTCTGAGAATGCAAAACTCAAGCTGAAGACAAAACTAGACATGTTCTGTTTCCATTTTTCCCTGGCTGAACACTGTGTATGTCAGTCCCTTTACTCAGATACATTTTCTGTCTTGTGCAGACATTTTTTTACTTCCCAGATTAATTTCCCACTAATGGTTACCTACATGCTTTTCAGGAGTCTCTGAAGTGTTTTTCTAATGTGGTAACAGTGCAGCAGAATTGCCATTGGAGGTGTTTGGCATAACAAGACTGTTTCCTTTACCTCTGTCTAAATGCAATGTGCAGACAGGTAGGAAAACCACCTTCGTAACTCCCCAGCCTAAATGTTTGAAATAATCCATTCTGTTCCCTGCCAGCTGCAGCCCTCCAGGCTGTGTTGTGCAGCCTTGAAAAACCAGGACACTTAGTATACAGGAGGCTGCACTGAAACGCAAGGAAGGCTTTTTCTTTTAAAGGCACAGGTTTTTTTTCCCCGTTGCCCCGAAGTTCCTCCCGCAAAGACTCTTCTAGGTTACAGAAAGTGGGCAAACTATACCCTGCAGAGGACTCCACAATTCTCATCTGATTAGTAGGAAACAGCCTTTATTCCTGGTGGTTCCTGTGCAGAACCACCCACCACTGAGGCCCTGCTCCTTGTGGAGGCTGTACTGTGAGGTGGTGGCCTGGCTAAAGAGATTTCTCCAGAAAGCTTCAGCAGAGGTGACTCCCATTTTCTGTCACAGCAGTGCCAACACAAACATAACTCCCCAAGAATCAGACAGGAAAGTTGCCCTTTATGCCCATTTTAAAAGTGAAGAAGCTGATGCTCTGGTAAATGGAAATTTGTAAGCATTTCACTCTTATGATAATTTGAGAAATATAGTCAATATTTAAATGGAAAGACAGTAGATTTTCACAACTTTTGTAACTCATACTATGGACTTTTCATTTTGCCAGCTCCATCTCAGAAACACTGAATAAGGCTAGAAGAATCAGTAAATTAATTCTACAAAAATTTGTGTACTCAGTATATTTCAAATAAATGACATTATTAATGGGACATGTATTTGGATTTTAATGTCAGTACCTCACTATTTTTGCTCACCTCTTCATAATCTGCATATGCAAAATAAAGAAGCATATTCTTCTTTAATAAAGTGCTGATTGCTCTTTCATAAATATTAGCAGCCTCATCACTGAAAAGTTTAGCATTGTTCATGTCCTGTTATAAAATAAGTATAATAATATAATTGTTCAGTATCTGTGACAACAAAGGCAAATTTATGGAATATCTTCTGTGTGTGACAAATCCCAGTGAATTTCCATTCAGTGGTCCAACAAAGATATAATCATCTCCCCAGTACTTAAGGCATCACAAAATCAGGCCCAAAAAATCCCCCAAACCTAAAAATGGCCAAGATTGAAACAGTTTTTCACAATTCTTATCTAAAATGCAGACAATTTTATTTCTTAAAATACCCCATTTAAAATTCTGAACATGACACAACTTACAGTGCTAAATATTTTTCACACCCCCCTCCTTCATTCTGAGGAAAAGCTGACAGTACACTATGTCAAAACAAGGAAATAAGAGAAAAGCAGAGGCAAGCTGCTTACCCCCTTCTCAGCCAGCAGCTTACTGGACTGCTCAAGGTACTGAGCTGCTTCATACCAGATGTCTGGGTGGTGGCCCAGCACCAGAAGACACTGCTCATAGGCAAACATCACTGTGGGCAAAACATGCGAGAAACACTCCTTGTAAATGGTACCACCTTGCACAACCCCAGCAGGAAATACAAAAATTAGCAAATAAATCAGACAACGTCAACACTAATTGGCTGTGAATACCACAATCACTCCTGCAGTTCTTTTATATTGCCAGGAACTTTATGAACCATAACCAGCAGCTAAAATCTGCCTTGTCCATGCAGGAAGAAGCACAACTCAGCATCAGCCATTAAATAAGGCCCCAATCTAGTGTTTCCTGACCTGCACTGGAAGTTCAGCGGCACACAACTATAGCACTGTCCCCCAAAATCCATTTATTACTTTCAGCTTGGCTTCAGCAAAATCTAGATTTTTTTTACAAAAAAACACCTACCCATTTCAAGAAATTTGATCAACTTCTGTACCAGCATGGTCCCTGAACACCAAATCATATCATTACTTGTGCTTGAGCCAAGAAATATAATTTTATACATCCTGGGACAACATCTAATTACCTCTTTTTGTTATGAGAGTCTGATCTTCTGTTCGTAGAGGATTGCTCTTTTCCCACTGGATGTACTTCTTCCACATGTCCACCTGCTGAGCCTCCTGGGGGGGTGTTTTGGGGGGGGACAGAGGGAGCGTTGCGGTCCAGGCCTTTCATCACTGTCTCATATTCCTGAAACAGAAGCAATGTTTTGAAGAGCAGATTTAAACACATTACACACTTGCTTTAGGTTATACTTTGTGAAACAAACACTAACATTCTAGCATACCTATCTTATTAGTCTGACACACTTTTATTTGAAGAAAGAACCAAGTTTAATGCTGGTTTGTAGTATTAAATAAAACAAAGAAAAGTCAACAGAAGGTTGTACCTTTGCCACACGTCGTGCATTCATGTAATCTCTACTCCTGTCCTCAATCATCTTCTTAGCTAAGTGAATATTGATGCCCTGGAGAAGGGTGAGAAAAGGAATTGGGAATGTGCAATTTCACTTTGGAAATATTGAATCTTATCTTATACAGGAAAGAGCTTGAAAGAGGATGCAAAAGTGAGCAAGGACAAAGTTATTTTAAAATACCAATCTCAAAGTATTTATTTCTCTTAATAAATGGATGGGCAAGAACTTATATCAGAGGCTAAACTCACTACTAAAATTCAACTGACCTGAAGCACCTCAGCATTTTAATCACTTTCAAAAATACAATGAACTTCACATGAACTGTTTTGGGTGAAAGTAGAAAGAATATATTTGTGATTTACAATTTTGCTCTTAAATGATGGTCAGTGACAGCTCCCCGCCCTGCTGCTCACTGGGTGAAGATAGACAGCATATAAGCAATTTGATCTTCTTGTACAAGGAGTAACAGAGATTGACCTCCAGGCTCAAAGCTCTGCCTCTGTTGACCTCCAGGCTCAAACCTCTGTTCCTGAAGTAACTGACAGCTCTTAGAAGAGGTTCTACTCAACACACACCCTGCCACCTTTGTCAGCTGAGATCTGAGAGTCAGCACTGCGTGACACCCCTCCAGCACTGCACACACATGCAGAGGGCTCTGCTGTGCTGCTGAGCAAGAGCAGCAGTGGCTGGGGACAGCAGGGCCCTGGGCAAGAACAAAACATCAAAGAACTGCTCTTAGGCAGGATAAGCAGCCACCCTTTGGCTGATGCCTGTTTCTGGGTGGATTTTCCTGCCGTGGTTGCCAAGCCTTTGCAGAAGATGTGCACAGCTTTCAGTCCGAGTCCAAAGAGGCACCTGAGATGGGAAGCAAAGGCTCTCACTATGGAAGCAAAGGCACTGTCTGGGATAACAGTCTGGGCCAGGTAGCACACAGACCCAGCAATGCCCCAAATAACCCAGGACCAGCCTGAGGATGCAGCAGGATGCTCCTGGCCTGCACTCCCAACTCGGCAGCCACTCTGCTTTGTAAGCCAGACTGTCACTTTGTCACTTAGAGAGGTCTCTCTAAGAGCTCTACCACTTTTGACCATTTAGCTAATTAAAGACACTGGTGATTAACAGGCTGGTATTGTTACCTGGCAGCTACAGCTGAGCTAAAGGGAAGCTTGAGAGTACTTGAATTACAGCAAATAGCCATTAAATTTCCATACTAAGACCTGCATGAGGTCTCTGTGTTGTTGGGCTACTGACGTGGGGAATCACCTCGAAGAGCCCTTCTGGTGATGAGCATTTCCTGTGCCAGGACACCCATGAGCAGCAGCCCTTTCCTTTGAGGCCAGTGTAGCCAGAACAGGACTGAACCTTGCCTGCGCAGAGAGCCAGCCTCAGCTTCCAGCAGTTCAGAACAGCCTGAGGGACTGCTTGGAGTTACGGGTGTCAGCCAGAGCTGCCTCAACTAGAAACTGGGCAGGTCTGACCTATTGCTTTGGCAGCCTCCCTCTGTAAAATGAAAGCAACAGGAACCAGCAGTGACAGCCTTCACTTGCTGTTTGGGAAGAGGTGGTTTACAGGGAAGTTGTGTTGGGGATTTTCCTACACTGGAAAAGGCGTGTCCTGGGTATCCTCCCCGGTGACAGCAGGCTATCTGTGGTGTCCCCAAACACCTAGGGGCAATGAGCTATTACAGTATACATTCGTGGCTGGGGATGCCTGGAGCTCTCCCACCCAGAGGTTCTCCCACCTGGAATATTCTCTGAAGTTCTCCCACCAGCTAAGCACTGTGGCCTTATTAACATGAGAGGGCACCAAGCTCACAACTTACACAATTAGCAACAAGGAAGGAGAAACTGGCCCTTCTTGCCTGCTCAGGGCACAGTGACCCACAGCACACCTGGGCACAACCAAGCAGGATGAGTGCTGAATGAGCTTCCCTACATCAGCTTTGCATTCACACCACTGCTGACGGGCTGGCAAACCAGCTGCCACCAGATGTGTTTCAAAATACACTCTAAAGGTGCAGCTACAAATGGGCCTGCAAGGCCAGTGAGCTGAGGTTACGTTGGCTGAAGACAGGGTGGGAGCAGACTCACCTGAAGGGATGCTGGAATGGCTTCAGGTGAAGGATGGTGAGGAACAGTTTTTAAGCACTGAGAACATGTAACCTGATGCCGTGGAGGAAGTCCAAACCATCCCAGCTGAATGCCATTTGACCCTGTTTGACTCCAAGTGAAAGGAGGGGAGTGCCTCCTTGGGGTTACAAGCCCTCACTGCCAGCTGAGCTGCTTCACCTTCCATCGGATATATTCTCCATCACTGAGGACAGTGATGTCTCACTCACTAGCAATTCCACTGGGGCAACTGGGAAATGGGACAGTTGAATGCATCTTATGTAGAGGCTTTGAAATAAATTTAAAAATTGACTCAGGTACCTGTACAGTTTTGCCACAGAACTTGGTATATACTGCACACTCAAAATGTGTTTATACCGCTGGTCATCTCTTTTACATGTACTTATTTAGTGGATACAGTTTGGACAGCGTATTTGATTACATGATAATTATTTCTTTCTTAATGTCACAAACAATCATGTTGTTGATTACCTCTTCATATTTGTTATAATCTCTCCAGAGCTGCTCTATGTTTATCATTGGATTCACACAACCACGCTGGTAAACCCTACGGACAGCTGTGATCCTCTGGTTTTCTGCATAAGATCCTACAGCTTCTCTAAACAGTGGGGAGAGAGATCAACATCAGCTATTACAGGTCACAACTGGCAGGAACATCAGCATTACATTAACTGAGCTTAAAAAAAATTATTTTAAGGTACTTACACGCCTTTCAAAAAATTGATGTAATCCACCCAGATCTAGGTGAGAAAAAATAATACATATAATAAAACCAATGTTTAGCTGTACTTGTCATAAAGTTAGAAATAAAATGTGTTTTGATTAAAAAAACATACCTGGTATGACATGATTTCCATGCCAATCTTATCCAGAGCAAAATCATATGCCTGAGCCATTTTTTCTCTGAGGAAAAGAACCACAAAGACCATAAGGCAAGTGTTTAGTATTTTAAAAATTCTTTATTTAGGAGTATTCTCTTGTGCAGCAAATTCTAACCAAACACCGAAGAATGAGAAATAGCATTCAACAGTTGAGAGCAAAACTTGGTATTCAGATAGCTTTAAATTCTGTACTTAGGTTCTGCTGGGGTTTTGGTTGTTTGTTTTATTTAAGAATTATTTAAATCCATTGGTGGCAATCCAGCATTTTAACAGCTCCTGCCCCACCCCAAGTCAGTGGAGGTCCACGAATACTACATGAAGTTGAGAAGAAAACAACTGCTCTCCACATCGTCTTACCTGACAGATGCACCCATGGTTTCTTTTTTTGTTCCCCTCAGAGTTCCCCAAACCTTTTTGAAATTCTCCAGGAACCCCACAAGGCTGGGGCAATTAGGAGTAGCTCCCTTGTGTGGAAACTGCCCAGAATAGTTCACATGATTTCTTATTCCCCCAAATTCAGAGTATTTTCCCTCAAATTTAAAATGTTTACATAACTTCCTTGGTTAAGTTTCAGTGAAACTTAACTTTCTCCCACTTTTCTCCTAGTTTTCTTTACTGAGACATACTTCAGTACCTTATAACCTCCTTGACCACATTAACAGGAATAACAGAGGAAAGGCAAATTGAATAAACTGACACTCCTACAATTGTTTCAAAACAGTCTTGTAAAAGTAAATTAAAACCCTCTGCTTTTTTTTTTTCTTGTTAATGCATTATGTATCTTGCCAGTCATAGTGCAAAGAAATTACGGTGGGCTGGGAGATGCTGGAAGTTACTAGTATTTTTTGAAACTCAGTCCACAGAAATATAAACAAGCAAAATGTAATAACTGAAAAAGGATGAAGACTAGCATACCCCAAAATTTTGACACTGAATTTTATGCCTTTTTTTATGCATTCCAAAACCTCCTCTAATTCCTGAACTCTTTACTTCTACTCACTGGTCTCAGCTGGAACCAGTGCTGAATTTCGTGGAGACTCTAAACAGGACACTGAAGGGCAAGGACAAAGAGGAAGAAGCATGTTTCAGGTTGGGTCAAGCACCAATCCCATGTGCAGGGAACTGCCATGGATACACCAGATCCGTCACTGCTCTTATCCCACCTTGTTAGAGGAATCCACACTAAGGAACCAATTTCACTCAGCAACCTCAATTAAAGAGACTTTAACGTTTTCTAAATGCAGACTGTATATTAACCCCCCAACACTCCAAGAAAAGATCCCCACACAGATTTGTCACCCAGGTTCCCCACACCGCCCCCGGTCAAAAATCATGAGGAGATTCACCATAAAACTAGAGTAATTCAGAGCAACTCTGTGAACTTACTTGTAACTAGGTAGCTTCCCCTTGGTTTCTCGTACATAGGAAAGGTAACATTTCCATAAATCAATGTGCAAAACCTTCATAAGGCAGCGCTGAAATAACTGTTTAATACATCAAGAAGACGTGATCAGGATTCCAGATATAGAAATTAGGTTTCTACTTTTAAAGCCATACAAAATGAATTTAGATAATCCTTGTAATTATGACTGAGATTTACAAGACAGAATAAGTTGAACTACTCATTCTTTTGACTCTACGCAAGGGAACTGGAGAGAATTAAGCAGAGAAATCCCCCTGCACACTTCACTCATTACAGCTTGGAAGCAACAGCAAATCAACTTTAGTAATGTTTTTTATCCGTGATTCACATTCAATGACAGCTACAGCTTTTTTTCAATATGATTTATTCCAATCACAAGGTACTTGTTCTTGCTATAGAGATATATTACATACATTAATAGGACTCACCTTTTCCACTTTGTCATAATTTTTTGCTTTAATCTATAGGGAAGCAGAAAAAAAACACATCACTTAAGAAACTATTTTAGAATAGTAGGAATATATTCTTCATACACTACTATAGCATTCCAGTTTGTAGTTTGGCTGCCTAAACTCTTTACACTCAAACACCACATAATGTTGCAAAAGTATAATTAAACATACAAAAATCATGTACTTTGTTTGGCTTTTGCAAAATTACCAGTTTTATTTTTAATTATTCAATTCCAAAATGTAGGTACCAGTAGGCAAATTTGCTTTCCTTTATTCTGGTTTGAACCCTGACTTAGCCTTTAATTTCAAGGCACACTGCTGCCTTCAGTGCGTACATTGACTTAGGTATCAGGGCTTAAAGATCAAGATTTAGTAAATTAAGGGTAAAATACTGTATTTACAAAACTACCAGGCTAATGAATGTATTATACTTGAATGTTTATTTCTCAAGGTGCACTTTGCTCTAATATGCTGATGCAGAATAAGGGAATAATAACCATGGAGACCCTGTGTTTTGACAGCTGCCCCAGCCCTGGTGCTCCCTTTCAGGAGGGACCAAACCACACTCCCATCTCAGCAGCAGTTTCATTCAGACAGATACACACCACAAGGGCAGGGGGTGAAACCCAGACCCCAACTAACAGGCTGCCTTTCAGACAGGACAAAGAAAAGCACGAGACTGATGAGGAGGGCAGACTGGCACCCTGCATGTCTTTATTAGCTCCAGCTAGGCAATACACAAGGCAATCTACAGACACACCCTGATGACACAGGGAAAACCAACACCCTTCAAAGACGCTTATCTGCCTTGGAATGAAGTGCCTTTAATGAAATAAGGATTTGTAACACTGTGTTGCATTTCTGTAAATGCATCATCAAACTCCCCTATTAAATCTCATTGCTCTTTGTTTACTTAGACTATTCCCAGCCTTTATTCTCCTGTGAAACACAGGCACCTCTCTATTTCACTGAGGAGCATGGTGTAGGCAGCACAAAGCACCCTTTGCACCAGGGATTCATTATTTAATTTTATATAATTTCCACTCTAAAGCACAGCAGAACTTCTAATGGAAGCATTAGGAGACAGAAGCTGCAGGAGACCTAAAATAAGTATGCCCTGCCTCCTGTTTCCTGAGTGTCTCTACTTCTGCAACACCCTGGTCCTGAGAGGCTTAAAAGAGCCACCTCCACTTCTCTGACTCCTGAACAAGATCAATTAAAAATGAGAGAATTCAAATAATCTTGAAGAAAAACTTTATTGGTGCACCAGGCAGACTGGACCCTTGTGCCTGCACCATACCTGAACTGGAGCAGTATCCCACCCAGGTTGAAAGAATTCCACACAATCCAGGATGGGCAGTAAGGTAAACCTAATTGTGTCTTGCAGAGTCCAATGGAAAAAAAAAGCATTTTTACTTCATCCTTTTTTGACAGTAAGAGTAACTTTTCATGTCCGTCAGCACCTCTTAAAACATGAAAAGGATTCACTAAAGAGACAAGAGCTCAGTCTGTGCTTCCCACTCCCTAAAATCTCCTGCTATCCTTGGCTGAGTGTAAAAGAACAAATGAATCTTGGTTTTTATGTCTTAGCACACAGGACAGCTGCCTTTTCCCCTTGTACTTAACTCAGGTAAAGCCTTCCATAAGACAAGCAGAATTTATTTTTAAACAGAGTGAGATGGGAGATAATATGAATTCTTTTCTGAAAATTTAATAATTAATTCTTGGCTTTGCCACTGACGAAAAGCATCACCTTCCAGTCATTCGGTAACAAGATGAAAAATAATTTTTAAGAGCTCAGAATGAAAACATGTGAGCAGACAGGGTGTAGCCATGTAAACACCGTCAGCAACTTTAGTAGCTCCTGGCAGCACTGTCACCAGGCAACATCAAAGGTAGGAACACAAGGAATAGGTATCAATTACACTGCACACACTTCCCAGAACCAAAGACCTTGAAAAGAAAAATACTTTGTTAAGAAAAGAAGGTGAATTCTTTATTTGCATGTGTTATGACTCAAAGCAAAATATTTTCTGTGTGATTATCATATATATGAAAAGCTGTTGACCACATCTGGACTTAAAGTCAGCGTTACGTGTTTGTTACATCCCCGCAAGTCATTTGGTATCTTAAAATTCAGAAATCTTGGTAGCAGTGAAATTAGGAGGTTGGCAAGCAGGATGTGTTCAAAAAGAAAAGCAAAGCAATATTGTCCAATGCTTACTGGGTCTCTCAATGCAAAAGCAACTATCTCTCCTGCAGGAATCTGTTTGCATTTCTTGGCTCACCACTCCCAAGCAAACACCCTGGCAGCCCTGGCTCGGGGAAAGTCCACTCCCAGCAAGGGCAAGGGATGCCTCCACCATCACACATCTCCTGTTCTTCCTATTACAGACACTGCAACAGTGACTAGATGAGGGAAAGCATTAAAGAACTGATATTAATACTGTAATTTTGTCCTTAAAAGACAAACATAAAGTCAACTGTAGAGATATTTACAGCAGATTATCCTCCAGTTTCTAAGAGCGCTAGGATTCCTATTCTGATTGCTTTAATTCTAGGGGCAGGTGTTTCTCCCACAGGCTGACACACAGCAGTGGCTCCAGCACAAATCCACCTTCTATTCCATGAGCTGAGGGATATTGTCATTCCAAGGTCAAATCCACATAATGAGTGTCTCCTTTCCCTCCTTGGAGACTGCACAAAGACCACCTATAGCCTGACCAGCTATTCGTGGACATTCCTGTAGTAAAACACACCTGAACCTGCCTTCCTCTGCCTGTGACGAGAAATTCCACCTGTTTTGCTGAAAGAGTAACTTCAGATTTGATGCTCCAGTAAGAAATTTAAGTCACTGCTATATCAGCCTTGTACAAAATGAATTCATAATAAGAGGTAAATTTCTTCCCAGAATATACAATGTAATTCCCTATAACGAGCTTCACAAACATTCAAGGGCAAAACTTAATCCATAAATTACATAGCATTTCACCCTGTTAAACAGACTTTTACAAGATACATGAATCATTTATGATTATGCAAGGCAAGTGATTTTACTAATCTAGAGACGTAATACTAGTTCTAGTTGTCTGGCAACATGCAATACAAGCCTAAAACACATCCCTGTTTTATTTTAACCTTTTCAGTGTTTCTTGCGTTCCATCAAGCTCCTAAGGAAGCACACTTAGTATGTGATAATTAAGGACTAGCATAGTTTGTTCTGGCATTTCTTTCTACATCCCAACTCCATTTTCTTTCTTTCAATTGTTATTTTCCAGGGGGAAAAAACACTTTCTCCAGCATAAAATCTAATGTTCCCATACCCACTGCCTCCAGCTCTGCCCTTGGTGAGGTAGATCCCCTTGCTGTCTTTACTGTACCCAAGGCAACTGCACTATTCTCCAAGGCTTTTTAGAGTTTTTGGAAGAAAAGAAACACTATGACTGCACCAGCTGCTGAGGGACAAGCTGGGAGAGAAGGAAACACCACAACTGCACAGGTGTTAACTTTTTGAAGATTTTCCTAAAATCTGGTTTTGTTACAAATACTAAAATGCATGCGCCATCCTTAATGTTTGGGGTTTGTGTTTTTTTAAACAGTTACACAACATATATTGAAGAGTACAAAATTACAACCAGATTCTACATACATGTATTTGAAGTACTGCTTTTGCTTATTAACTGAACAGTGTGAAAGACCTATATTCATTGACAGTTACATGACTGGGTATTAGACAAATACAAGTTAATTTTAAAAAATAAAATCAGACTACACAAAATTTACAATCACTGAATCCATTTGTGTTCGCCATTTGCCTTTTTTGATTGTTAGGCTGAAATAATCTACTCCCCACTATAAAACGCAGAGGGATGTAATTTGGGTCTCTAGCAGCAAAGAGCTGTGGGTGTAACAAAACACACACCCATTTCTCTATGTGTTTCCAGAATATAGGCTAGGGACCACAGCTGTTCAGACCACCTCAAAGGAACATCACCTTTGAAAGGATGGAGATGCTAATTCTCTGTTCTATCTTTAGCAAATCCAGCTTTTTGCTGTTTGCTAAGGCTCCCACTCAGTGACTAATTGTGTGAGCACTTAACATGACAATGTCCATTTCCTACAGGTAAGGTAACAGCCATTACCTTTGCAAACAGCAATGCAAGCTCTGCTCAAGTACATGAAATGCAGGTAAAAGGCAGGACTAACACTGCACTTCCCCCTGGTCATTAACCCAAGGAGGCTGGATTATTACTGTCTAAACAACTGATGTAAAACTTATGTATGCTGAACAAAGTATATCTTTCATTTGCGCCAGATATTCCAAATCCTTCATTTAAAAACATTTGCATGTGATTGCAGATGCAATTTCTGTGATATATTGTACTACTACAAGTTGTACCAGATAAGGATTGAATGATTTGGTATTTCTGCTGTCTTCATTAGGAGTTTTAATATTCCCTGTGAAAATACAGCTTTTATCTTGCTATTAGTAAAGCCTGCAAGGAAGAGATAGAGTACACTGACCATAGGAAAACTCATTTTCTCAAAAGGCAGCAAGATGAGATTCTACATATTTTCATTCAGAACTGTAATTTTTCACATTCACCTGGTTATGTGTTTCAATTTCAAAGTCTGCCATAAAATGGGATTTGAAAAGTTCCTTAAAATTATTCTAAATTAAATGCCTCCAACTACTATTACAAGTATTATCTCTAGAGCTTCCAGAACCATGGCATCAAAATTTAAAAGTCACGTTGTTTCCACGAGATATATAACATAAAAACCAGAATTCAGTTACAGCTGCCATAAGAACACCTATAACGTAAAGGGAGGAAAACCTCACTATTTTGCTATCTGCTTCTGAGGAAACCTAAGAACAGAATATTGCAGTTGGAAGGAACCTACATTGATCACCCAGTCCCACTTCAGGGCTGACCAACTCAAGGATGCTCTTAAGGGCATTGTCCAAATGATATTTGAACACCAACAGGCCCTGGGCATTGACCATCTCTCTGGGAAGCTGTCCCCGTGTTCCACTAGCCATGCTTCCTGATCATCACCTTTTAGATGTCACACTTGTTCCCTGATTACCAAAAAAGCGGTATACCCCACAAACTATCATATATTTATAGTTAGATATGATTTCAATTTGCTCACAGTATTTAAGAATAAATAAACTTTACAGTAACTACTGGCTCTGCTAATGAACCAAAGATGCAATTCTGTAAATCCCATTACCAGTTAATATCCTGCACTCAAAAATAGTTGAGCAGGCATTTACTGAGCAGTTAGTGAGAAAGCTGACCTTTTTATAGCAAAATTCTGAGCCACATTACCATTTTGAACAGAAAAAGGTGGTCATAGGTGGTCATATCTATAGAAAAAAAAGATAATTAGGAAATGAAGGGCAGCAATTTTCATAAGGAGCTAAGTGGCAGCAGGAAATGGAGACAGGGCAGTGGCAGAGCTAGACAGAGCCACTGCATGAATGGCAAGTAATATGCAAGACTGCTCCTCACTCTCTTAACTTCTTGAGAATTGTCATTACAGCCTCATCACCCCAAGCCTTTAATAAAACCTGCAACAGCCTTCAGAAACAATTAACCAAAGCCTATCCAGTTAACACACTTTACCAACATCTATCAGAGGCAGCAGCCTAGAGAACCCTCTGCCTGAATATCTCCCTTGCTGACTGATTGCAAAAATTAGACTGAAGACTTGAAAAGGCTATTCTGAAAACTGCAAGCATAAAACTAGATTTATCTGGAAGTTTGGGAAAGAAAGGAACCCAGCTGCACCGGCCTGAGGGTGGTGAGGGAGCAGCTCAGAGCAGAAAAATACGAAAGAACTTGTGAAAGGCTATTCTGCAGACAGAGTAACACTCCCAGATAAAACAGTGTTAGAGTCATTCTTAAATAGAAAAACTGCATAAAAAAGTAATTACCAATTTAAAAAATCTGCAAGTGGAAGATGTCTTTTTGCTTAATCCATTAGTCTAAAAGACCCAGTACCTTTAATTTTCAGATGCATTGGGAAAGAAATCAATCCATATGAATACATGAATAGAAAATGGTTAAGAATGAGCAAACTAACTGCATTCCAGAAGTGCAGTAATACAAGGACTGAGAATACGGACAACCTCACTGTTACTTACAGTAAACATTGATCTAAAAGTGATGAAAGATTAATGCATTGCAGTAAACAAACTTACCTTTGCTACTAATAACATAGTTTGGAATATAAAAGAATTACCTACCCAGTCAAATTTCTAAATACCTACTCTAGTGTAAAAAGAAAGGACTTCACTAACAAACAAGAGCTCAGAGACAGAGCTACTAAAAATAGCTATTGTGCTTTGGTTTACACCTCTGTGCAATTTGATTAATTTTCACAAATAGACAAATCTTCAGGAGTAGCATCTGCCTCTACCCGACAAGAAATGCTGGCCTCTTGGTCCTATAGGGAGGGCCTTCATGTTAATACTTTGAAAAGCATGCATAATTTTCAGGCACCACTATCAAGAGATTAGACGGAGGGTGTACAGAAAAATATTTATTTATAGGCAGCCTTAAAAAAAACCCCTGTGGTGACAAAACTCTTCAGTGATTTTTCTAGTTGGAGAATGATACTGAATTGCAATCGCTGATTTACTCCATACTTTATTTATTTCTGACACCAAATAGATCTCTTTTCTTTTTAATCTGATTATAAAAAAGTAATTTCTCATGTCTTTTCTCTTCCTATCTATAGCATCCTACTGCAATCTCTTCTCATTTTGCTTGGGCATTTTACTTTCTTTCCAGAACACACTTTCACTGAAAAACCAAACCAAACACACCCCCCACCCCAATTTGCAGTTATGTTTGAACACCAAACCCACCTCTTATTACTTGCATTGCTATTCTTCCTGACAAACTGAGCCCATTATTGCAAAAATCTCTCATGGATTAGTAGTGAAGCTGCAAAAACAGCTGATTTCAAGTCATGATGAAAAGCACACTCTATGCTCTTCAAAACAAAAAGACAGACAGCTTCACTTATCTGTTACATTACCACCCTACAGATCTGACATTTCAAAATGCCCAGAGATTGGGGGTGAAGAAGAGAAATGCTCCATGTTTAAGTTTTATTTTCCTGTGAGTACTGGCCTCAGTCTACTGAACTGTCTGTTCTTTGATGAAGCTCGCAGATATACAGCTCACATAAGCACCGCCAGCTTTTCTTCCTTGCTCTGTTTCTGCCCATTCTTTAACATGTTCTCCAACTCAGCAAAATCATTATCTTTTTTATTTAGGCAATTTGCCCATTTTGAAATGTAATGTTATATTAGCTGTATGAAGTAATTTACAAATGCTAAGCACCCACTTCTTTCTAGCCAGGTTCCACTTCATACCCAGATTCTCAATCTCATTTTAATGAAAAGTCAATTTTCAACATGCCCTGTGGGTTGTAATTTCCTCTTCAATTTCACACTCCCTTTAAGCCACAGCAGAGAACACCATCCCACATTCACACCCCTGCAAACTTGCTTCCTTCCCAACTTATGCATTTTGGTTTTCCCATGTACTTCAGCTCACTTCTGCTTCTCATTCCTGTTTCTCAATGTCTTTTGTACTTCACAGAAGCAGTGGAAGTTCTAAGATGTTTTCAGATAGCTCACATTAACAGATCTACTGGGATCCTTTGCAGTTCTTAGGAAGTATGCAAAGCAGCAGTGATATTCCTCCTAATTTTGTATCATTTAATTCTCTGATTATAGGACTCAAAAGCACACATAGCACGCATGGATTACAAGATAATCTCTAACATGACAAAATGCAATGAGGGAAATTAAAGATTTGCAGTCGTATCTGTTGGCCAGATTATTAAAGTTTAAAAGTTACATTAAGAGGGAAGCCTAAAGCTAAGGTATTTGACACATCTCATCGGGTTAGAGACCCCTAATTTGTAAAATCAGACACATGAACCATTTGTCTACTTCAACTGCTTTTCATAAGAGAACAGTCTCAGCAGGGCCAATGGCATTGGACACAGGCACTCCTCTAAGGCTTTTTTCAGCTAATTTAATAGGTACCAGTGTCTGTTATCCTAGGAGCACAGATACACTGCAGTCTCACAGTGCCACCAGCAAGGCACTACCCCATAACTCAAGACAGAAACTCCTTGCAATGCTCAGACCTCAAAAACAAGGCAGAGATCAGACCACTGCAGCATGAAGGGTATAATGGCATAAAGGATATGTGAGGAATCACCACCTTGGCGGGGGAAAAAAGCCAATTGTTCTGCTGCACAGAACTCACACCTTACAAGGTTCTGACTTAAGGTTTAATTTATTGATACGCTCAATTTGAAATAATTGCATTTTTTCAATTCTATCAGAAATCAGTGTTCACTACCATAACACAGACCTATTTAAAAAAATCATTCCTGCTTTCATTTTGGTACCCTCAAAATTTGTAAGAAAGTGGCAGTTTAATATGTAATTTGATGTTACAGCTGGGGAAAATGGAGTATTTTAGGGGGTATTAAGTTCCCCATTAAGTTTATAGTTTCATCATTTCTCACTATACTCATCACATGTGTACAGTTTTGACACATTCTTTTCAGAAGAAAAGTGTGGCTAGCACAGGTCTTTCTCGTGAGAACATTCCGCTGTGTTTCATAAACAAAGATAAAGTTTGGATGTTTTTCAAACAGTGTCTCGAGATTTGGACAGTTCAGGCCTGGCCAATTAGGCCTAGGGGGAGGTTTCTGGCTGACCAATCTGGGTGACCTCTGAAAAGTCTATATATATGGAAATCAAAATAATAAACGCTTTTTTTTTCTTGCCTCACTGAGAACCTGGGTCCTCTTCTCTGCTAGTGGCTCAACAGCGACAGAAAAGGGCTTACGTAACAAAGGCAGAAAAGTAAGTTTGATAAGCATATTTTTCCGCACTGTCAATTATGGTATTTCAGAGAATTTTTTTTTAGTAAAATACAGTTATCAAATAATAATAATTCTTAAGAAAGGAGTCTGTTCATTTACCAAGCATATGTTAATAGCACACCTGAGCAATTTACAATTTCAAAGAGATCTTATTTCTTAAAGAGATCCTTGAATATCAAATTCTAAAAAGCAACACATCTATAAGGCAGCCTCCACGCTGACTTTGCAAAAATGGCTAATAGCCCAAATGAAGACATCTTAAGACCAGAAAGAACTGCTGCCCTTTTGAGTGGTCAAATTCATTCAGGGACCAGGCATTAATGACTCACATTTTCTAGCATGGAACTGGTCTCATAAAGGCTCTCCCCAAAATAAAGCCAGCCAAACAAGCAAATCTCCTGAAGAACACTTAAGGTTACTAAAAGAGTAAAAAATGGTACTAAAAGAGGTAATTAAATCATACAGCATAATCTTCTTAGTCTTGTAATATTAGTACAAGACTGGCTTGGCCTGTTAGCAGAGAACAAATTGTTCTTCATGTTTTGCCTCTGTTCTTAGAACATAAAGAGCAATTTTCCAATAATTTGTAGCAGAAATAGCCCAGAGAATGGTTCTCAAAACCATTTGACTGATCCTGAGCCTCCAAAAGTGCCTAAGGGCTCTCATGTCTGACCACAGAAGCCAGCTGTCTCATCACAGGAAACCATAAATCAGAAATCTCGAAGTTAATAGTGCAGAATAATGCTCAGGCACAGGTAGTTCTCTGCAACTGCACCTCAGTATCGATTTGCAGCTGACAAGATTTTGTGAATTGTATATTGCATTACAAAATAAACCCTACTAGAAGTAACCCACTAAACCAAAACAAAGCACACATCAACTGCAGTGCTATGAAAAGAAACTTAAAAGGAAGCAATGTGGTTCCTGGCTTTGCCATTGATTTCCTGTGGAATCATGAAGAAACATTATGATGTCGATCATTTATTAAACTAGGATAATAATCTGCCTCAGATGATGACAGAGTTGCTTTTGGTTTACAGTAACAAGGTATTCCTGCTGAAGTTCAGAAAATAAGCCTGTTTTTCTCATACAGGCAGCTGCCCTAATCAAAAATCCTTCACGTGTCTGTCAGAAATCAAGGAAATTCTCTGCTGTGTCTTTCTTGAGAATGCATATTCCTAATCATAGTTACCGAGAAATCTCACCTATAATATTAAAAAAGGAAAGACTGTATTTGAAGAGTCAATTACAGAATTAAACATCCAGATTTCTGTCTTTTTGCTATGAAGAGAGAACAGAATTCACTATAAAAATAGCATTCAGTGGTAAAAGTTTCCTTCAAGATTTGAGTTTTACTGTAGTCTCCTCAATATCTATTTATCAAGTCTGGACTGATCACCAACAACCTAATCTGAAACCACATGAACAATACAAATGTTTTTGGTAAAGACTTGAACCAAAAACTTTTCATGGATAGGCTCTGCGTAACTACTCTGGATCCTGTTTCCAGAATAGTTGCATCTGAATGTAATTACTATCCAAGCTAATGAGATTGCTTACATTACAAAACCCTCAAGTTTCTAGAATATTTAAATGCTATACTGCTTCTCCCCACTTAAACACTGTCCAAGTACAGTCAAAGCCAAATGGGTTCCCCTTCTCCTTCCCTAAATTTCAGCTTCATGCCCTCAAAGGTTAAAGCTAAGCCTGCTGGGCTTCCATCCATGGGAACAGTCCCACTATTCACAAAACAGGATCAAGACAAAAATAAGTGTATAGCTTCTTTTAAATCCATGAGTTGATATTAGTGCTTAGGTAATTTAATAAGGGACTACACTTGAATAATTGGCTACATGGACATGCACTGAAGCTGGAAAATAAAACCACAGATCACACAATCCCATGCTTTAGAAATGAAATGTAGGTGACATTGTGACTAAAAGGTGAGGGGGGTTGGCTCTACACTGAAGTTTTTAATTTTACAGGTCAAGTCAGAATAACTTACATGTCATGTGAGGTCAGTTTCTGTTTCTTTGTGGGTTTTTTTCCTACACATGCTGTGCAATTAGAATTACACGATTAAAACCCATTTAAGTCAGCTGTGCTTTAAGACAAAAGACTTGTAAAGACAATTCATTATGCTGTTCCTGTTTGAAATTCACTGGTGTTGGGTTAGCAGACAGAAGAGCTGCTCTGATGCCAGGTTTCAATGTAACAGTCATGTGCTAATATTCATTTCCCATGCAGCCTAGGTAGGTACATCTGCAGCTTATTTCACTTCTTGGGAGGAAGATGAAATGCAGAAGCCCATCACAAAAGCAGTATGGAAGGTCACAGCCCTTGTAGCCTAAACAAGAGAGAGATGGAATACAACTGACTTCCCAGCTTCCACTCACCTCTACCCCTCTCAGTATATGGAGAAGAAATACCAGGAGTTAGTTACATATTTAAGCTAAAGATTCTGATTTTGGAGTAATGAAAAGACACTGGCACAGGTAAACTCCTAACCTTGCCCAAGAAAGGTCAGTCTTGACCCATATGCTAGAAAGAACACCTGCTTACTGGCCAGAAATGTGCTACTCTTCCATACACCTATACAGCACAAATAAATGCCACTGGTAGTTCTGCCTCCCTTGCTAGAGAGCACTCTGAACAAGCACAGCTTCTTTGCAGTAAAGCTCTGTTTGGTACTAATCTCATTCCTTTGTTGCTTTTCACAGTGAAGTGTTTTCTTCTGCACACACCCCTTCCCCTAAGTGCTGGCCATGCAAAATGAGAAATATTGTAGGAAACTGTTGTTTCTGAGACAGCAGGTATTTGGTCAGTTTGATACTTCTTTCCCCTACCCCTCTAACTAAGCATTTTATGAATTTTCTGCTGTAACAGATCACTCAGAAACCCACGATAAAGTGTTCTAACACTTCCTCCAGAAAAGAGCTTCTTCAGTAGATGGATAGCAGGCAATTACTTGATTCACACAGTGAGGACTTGACTCCTAGGCTAGGTGCATTGTTATGTAAATAGAGAATACATTCAGATGCACTTGCATTATAGAATGATGCAAATGCCTGCAAAAAAATAAAATTAAAGCATAGTGTTAAAAATGCTATGTAGGCTCCCAGCTAATATAATTTGCATAGAAGCACACAAGAGAACTCAGAAATACTAAGATTGCTATTTTTTGTTATATTTTGCTGCTTTAAGCTAGGATGCCAAGAGCAGGTCTGATACAAAGACACCAAGCACAAGACAATACCAAAGCATACTGTAAAAGTGACATGTAACTAACACAGCAGCTTAACTGATCATCTCCACCACTGGCAGAAAATATTTGGCTAACTATAAAACAGAGAACTGCTACCAAAACATAAGGTAAGGCCTCTAAATTGAGATGGCACAGCTCAAAGCAAGGCAGCCAAGGTTCCCATGAAGAGATGTGGATCTCCCCACGTCCAAACTTTAGCCCAGCTTTTGAGGACAACGCTGCTTGACAACGGTGCTCGGCTCGTTTTGGGTGCATGTCGTCATGGTGACAGGAGGTTTAAAAACTCCATACGGAAGGCTCAGCAACACGGTGAGGCATCTCTACAAAACCTCTGTGATTGACTGCATCAGCCAGAACCTGAAAAGGGTACTGACTTCTAGTATTGATTGCAGCAGACATCTCTGCTGCCAGGTGAAAAACATCATTTTCTAAATGGTTTTAGTAACTACCACTGAGTTCAAGCAGCTGGTGCAACTCACCAGTTGCTCAATATTTCTATGCATTAGAGGCACAAATGAGCAGTGAAAAATGTTTGACTATGAAGCTTGTGCAGAAATGACAGACTGCCAGAAGTCTAATGGCACCTCCTCAGTGCAGGGTCTTCATTTGACTCAGACAAAATATAAGCCAGAATTTTCAATTTTGGAAACACCAGTATTTTTCTCACTGGCAAATTAAAAAACCCACAGACTGACCTTATTCACAACTTTTCTAGGGATAAAATCAAATTTTGAGAACATCAGTAAAATGACAAATAAACACATCATGTCTTTGTGCCTTTTTTCTTTTTGTAAAGAGCTGAGATTTCTTATGCAACTGTTAAATTTTTTATCAGCTAAGACTACTAGCAAAAAACTTACCTTCATTTGCTTAGTGCCAGAAAAATATTCCTGCTAAATTCAAGTCTGTCAGCTAATTTTAAATTTCCACACTACTTCCCTTTTAATACCCATCTTGTACACATAAAAAAAGCACGTGCTACATAACTTTTGAGTATCAATCTGAAATTGAATTCCCCCCCCCCCCCCCGCAGAAAAAAAGAGCAAGCCCTGAATTATGTTTAGTCACATCTTATATGGGAGAACCTGAAGTTTTATCCTTTAACAATAAATCATACACTCTGTTTCCTACTCAGGCTCACAAGCACTGGTATTTTATCAGGACCAAATACTGTGGAATATTCTGAGGTACTCATTCATCAAGTACCTCAGGTACTCCAGTGCAGAATTTCAGTCAAGATAAATTTACTGGTAACATTTCCCTGAGGAATGGTAACTAGTGGACAACAATAATGGGCAAGTAAGACACAGGTACCAGGGCAGCAATTACTTTTTTTAGGGGGTGGAGCAGGGATGGGGACGTTGCTCTGTATGCAGCTTGCACCCACAGCACTTCTTCAGGTAACCTGAGCCAACAAGCCAAGCATTTAGAACTATTTTAAGAGTGCATTTTTACAAAGAAAAGCTTAAACAGCTAGTAGAGTTTTCCAGGGCACCTATGTGTACTTTTAAACGTTTGTCCCAGTCTATTTACAACCAGTCTATTTGAAACTTTACATTCTTTATAACAAATGAAATGTACTTTCTCCTAGTCACTTCTTACATAACACTCAGTCATCATCACATGCAGTAAGCACATCTAGCACAATCTTGCAATCAGGCAGAATTTAGAATTCCCAAAGCCACAGTCAGTCAGGACTAGAATGACTAAATTCCCCCAGTGAAATGAAACCTGCTAGACTAAGGCTCTCAGTGCTGTTCTGAACTGGTAGGAAGGAAATGTTTCTTCATGTATGAACTTGTCAGCATTGTCAGGTTGTGCAGGCAGACTTGCAAAGCATACTGCTTGTAACAATTACTGCAATGTCATGAAGATCTGGGAAGGGGTCAATTGTCATTGGTGGAAGGAAAAGTGTAAACTAAGCTTCCAAAAGCAAATGTTACAAAAGCAATTTTTTAAAACTTATTCACTGTCATTCATCTTCAACTTGTATTAATTGCATATTAGAAGTGCTTAACACCTTTAAGTAGCTGCAAGCCTACAAATATTAAATTACCATCATTCTAGTCTCTGCTATATTAACATCAATTGCAAGGCTTCTTTTACCTCAAGCTCCTGCATGCTAGAATGAAATCCTCCAACTATCTGTGACAAAGTATGAAAAGAGTAACCTATAGAGACTAACTAAACCAAGTTTCAGGGAAAGTCTAAAAGAAATTAATTCACAACTGTTTCTACAATATACTGCCCAGCACAAGCTGCTAGATGCATTAGCACACTTTACAAATGCAATACCATCACAATCTCACCAGTAGCTATTCAGTTGCATACACAAAATTCAGAGATGGCAAGAGTACCAGATTTCTTCTGCGATAATTACAATGTTAAAAGGTTTGTCATGAGATTAGTTTTAGATTTATTTTTTAAACAAAATCAGGAGCAGTATTTCATTACTAGGGATTCCCCCCCCCCACCTCCCCTTGCTGCCCCATCCAAAATAGTCAGTGGAATGACAGCACTGGAAGAACACTGAGCTGTGCAATGACAGCTTCTGGCTAAGGCCTCCTGGAACCTCCTCGTCATATGACAGATGAACTGCAAGCACACATTGAAATTTATGGCCCCCAGCAATACCTGAGAGTTCACAACTCTTACACTGAATATACTTCTACGTCGATCCATAAAAACATGTAAAAACAGTACTGTGATGGGTAGGGAGGAATGGAGAAAAGGCAGGCCAATAGTGGGTTCAAGACAACAACAATACAGAGGAAATCTAGCTCTGTCTCCCCACTCCTTTACACACAGCACCAAGTCATGTTTTTGAACTCAGACTGAAGTTGCAGATGATAAAATCCTTTTCATTGTTATTCTAAATATATTTTACACACATTATTTTTCTAAGTACCTCTAAACTTTCAGGCAGCCTGAGTAAATTACCTGTAGACAATTTGCACTGATACACTCATATACTCCTATTTCTAGTCTATGATTTAAAAAGAAAATGAATTATGCTATGACCTTATTACCTAAACACATATATACACAAATTAACACGTGCACATACATAGTCTGAGAGATTCCTGAGGAATCCACAGGCACAGAACCTGTTGTAAGTCTTCATTTAACTCTAAAAATTAAAATAATCAAAATCCTAAATTAAGGGAATGTTTCAAACATAGTTTGGTGTATAAATGCAGCTCCACTGAACACAATGAAGTTAGCTCACATTTTAACTTCACCATGTCTGGTTTATCAGCAGGACAGCACATATACAACTACACACTTGCCACCCCATTTGCAAATCTAAATTTCAAACCGAGAGTTCATTTTTATTTTGTTTGAACAGGAGAAACTGTGTTTGAAAACCTCTACTTCCAGGGTGAACGACAGCTGAAGGAAACTGATGACTGTTGCAGTCTGGACATACAAAACACTATAAATTGAACAATTAGACATTATTTTAGTCCAAACGCAGGACCTGAAACATATTTTAAGCAATGTATTCATTCTCACACAAATCAATACAGAAGTATTAGATTCTTTATAGCAAGAATGTACAGTCATTTCTTGTTCCAGTTTCACACACTGGCTATCTTATTCTCTATTTCAAGCATGAATGCAAACTATGAAGAACTGGAGAGAGTACCCTGTCCTCATTAGAAAGTCTAAGTTTTATCCAGATGTAATACAGGTATCAAGGGAGTTAAGACACTTGATCCTCCATCAAGTTACTAAACTTTTCATATTAGTTGATTTAGAGGAATAGTTTGAATTAAGGATAAAACCTATATAATTTAAATAAATATATATAAGTGGTTTTGCTGAAACTCAGAGCCAGGGTGAAAGCCTGAGTAAAATTACCACACATCCTCAGCATACCAAAAATTATCTCTTCTCCTTCTGGAGTAGGTCAAAGATGTTAAAGCTCTGAAAGCCTTGAGCCCAGCAGTCTACAAGACCACTCATTACAGCATCTACTAAGAGATCAGCAGTGTGTGCTCACTGGAACTTGTGTAAACTGAGATTAATAGACAGCCCCTCTCACAGGACTTTGTCCAATCTGCTTCTAAGGGAACAGAGACAAAGTGGCTGTTCACACTCCAGGTTAACAGTGAGGTCTAGCAAATAGTCTTGTCTTAAGATGCAACAGAACTCCACTCTAGAGAAGTGTTAATGAAAACTGCAGAAACAAAATTTAAAAAGAACATCTTTCTACTTATCTGCCAATACTTAAAATGTAACATTTATGATGTTCCAATGAAATCTGGAAATACTCTCATGCTTTTGTATTAAGAATATTTGTCACTTCCAAACCAGTGAAACCCCAATATGGATCAGATTCAAATTATTTTAAGGTTTCCTTACATGTAGTTCACTACATGTGTACAATGTGCACAAAAAATTGAATGCTGCCTGGGCAATGGTACAGTTATGAACCAATGCATATTCCTTCTTCTTACTTTTGAATTGTCTCATAAGAGAAACAAAAAAAGTCACAGGGTATTAGGTATACCACATGCTATTGCAGAAGTCCAAAACTGTTACTGGATATGGAGCATCCATCACACTGAAGCCCCTGGTGAGAAAAATCAAGAAAAATGAGGGGGAATCTCAAAGCACATTTGTAAATGAAGACCACTGGTACTAACAGGACACGGGAATGCCATGGGAAAGGGCTTGCTGCCAGAGCTTCCAGCTAAGAGAAGCCCCTGGATTTCATCCCAGCCATGACTCAAAGCCTTCCCACAGTCTGTACAGACATTCTGCAGCAAATAGTCATGTATTATTTCATGTAGTAGCTCTAGTAGAGAAGGTTTAACAGAACATATTCTCTCAGCCATCACGCTTCTCAAAATCTGAATAAAGAGCATCAGGAAATTCAACCAGCTGGCAGCTGGAAGAGATGTAGGAAAGAATTAGAAATTACAATTATAGTTTCCCTCTCCTGAGCAGATCAAGAGAACCAATCCATTGCAAATACAGGGTACACAAGAAACCTTGTTTTACTTCTGGTTCTTTCAGGTTCAGACATAAGAAGCCCAAGTTTGTGCCTGACCTAACACACAGATTGCCCCCTCAAAATATCAATGAAGAATCAACAAATGACTTCAACAAAAGAAAGCACACAATGAGAAAAGTTTTCACTGTCCTTGTTACAACTGAAAGTGAGACTTCAAAAGTGTTGTGAACAAGAGTACACGGCTAACATTTCTAACAGGGATACATTTCTGTCACCCCACATGGAAAGAATACAACAGAACAGGAAGTAGTTTTTGTTTATTCATGTGAAAACAGCAACACACTATAGAAGAAGGTTCAGAGTAACATCTTCATTAGGCATCCCTTCCACTTCAAAACTTTCCTAAAACTTCCCCATAGTATTTTTAATGATCAAATACAGAAAACAGAATTATGAAGAAACCCACTAGTGTTGTACCACACATCTTCTGAAACTACAAATGTCAATATGTGGGCAACTCTCTGATATTACACAGCTTGTAGGACCGGGGGAACTACGCAAGATGTACACACCTGTATTTACATATTGAGCAGAAGAGACAGCAAAGAAGTTGCATTCACTTTCTAGTGCAAGTCTACAATAATCACACAGACAGAACAACATTTATTAACAGGAATGGAACAAGTCCACACATGAATAAGAAAAGATCATAAATAATACAGTTGTAAAAAAAGATTGAAAATCTCAGACTGAGGTAGTCAAGACTGTGCAATATGGTTATTTGTACAGAGCACCTGTACAGCAGTTTCTCAAAGCAGAAGTTTACCATGAGAAATGTGGCTGGCTAGTGGGGTGGGCATGGATTATCAGGGGGATGACTTTAATTAAGAAATTAACTAAGGTCAGCTGGTGATACATACAATATTTTCAGTTGAAAGGACCACTAAACAGCATCTCAGCCAAGAAGTCTATTCTACTTTGACTTCTGATCACTCCAACTTCCTCCTGACAGAAGTCAGTTCCCATTTTTCCCCAAGGAGAATAATTTTGGTGGTATTGTACAACATTCTCTTTTCTGAATTCATAATCAGATTAGAGTAAAACAGGGGAAGAAAATGCTTTGAAGAAACACAGACATTTTAAACAAAAACAATCATTTTTCTAAATGGTTTTATTTACATTTTTCATATACAAGTATGTTAAATGATACATTCTGACTAGTATCCACACCAGTGTGAATTACATGGATTAAAGATACTGATGTATTGCATATGATGAAATGCAAAACAATCAACCCTAAGCTGTTGTCCCACCCTCTGACTCCTCAACCAGCATCTGGTTTGTTACCAAGACATCTAAAATTCAAAGTGTCTGTATCAAATAGAAGTTATCTAAACAAATGTATCTAGTTGCATTTCTTTAGGACAAGCAATAACACAGGAGTGTTTCTTGCAAAATTTGCAAGACAAAAAATACATATTAACAGCCAGACCTTTTACATGCATGTTACCAGCTTTGTATTTACTGTTTCTAGACTTGGGCTACTTGTCACAACTGCCTTCTGGTTATGATTTTTATGTCTTTAATTATGGCAACCTTTTAGCCCCTACTAACAACAGTTCAAAGTGACCAGGATATAATGCTGTATACTCGATAAAAAAGATAAAAGGTGTGGTGTGAACTGGCCTGAAGCATTCAGGACAATTACAGAGGAAAGTTTCCATTCAGAGTAACTGGAACTAAAAATTCCTAGGATCATTAAAAAAAATGTTGCAAATACATGAACACAGTTTAATAAATGTGCCTAAGAGGATTTTCAACCTGGCGATTTCTCAAATGAAACTAGCAGAGGAAAAAAGTGACAACTTCAAATGCTTGCTTCAGAGCTACTAAAGTATTTAAGACACTGGTAAAGTAAATGTTCTTCCATGTGCATGAAAAGCATTATCAGGTCTTTCTGTAGCTAAAAGATGCTTCAAACAGTCAAAGTGACAAAGGAAATAGTAACAGACAGCTGGGCCTATGAGATCAGAGGGTATTACATTGGAATTTATTTTCACATTTCTGTAGCACCTTTTAGTCAGGTGCCAAAAGCACTTTAATCACTAAAACAGCCTCACAACAACCCTGTGAGGTAGGTAGATATCTGTTTAATCATGGTAAACAGGTTAAATAACTTACCCAAGAAGACACAGCTCATCAGCAGAGGAGGCTAGAGTCCAGATCGTGTGATCTATGAATTTAACATTACGGCACATGTGGCACTGAGACTTACATACTCCTTTATACAACTGTGAAAGAGGCACTACCATGTGAATTGAGTCAAGTTTTCTGAGAGGAGATTTTTATGAGAAAGGTATCAAGAGAAAAGCATACTTTAAGCAACTAGAGAAAACGAGTCTGGGAAGAGCAGCACTACTGTTACACTTCCTAAATTTTAAGAGATGCAGAATAGCAAGTTAACTATTTTAGTTGCTTAAATACATTTTAAACCCCAAACTCTACTTAGATGTTCAAATACTATAACCCAGAAAAAGTTGTGAACTGGGAGTTGTTTAATCCAATTATGCTATTTCTAAGTCCTGCAATTCTTCTTTGAAGGTCAGAAGAAATAAGAAGCAGTGCAAGAATCAAAACTTTTTCATCTATTTAAATTTTAATAGTGTAATTCCCATTAATAAACTGCCAAAGCAGTCCCTTCCTACTAAATTCCATGTTGTAGTGACTACAGTCACATTACAGGCAGCAGAGCACATAAATCAGTGCTTGGCACATTAAATGCTAACTTAAAGTATTCGGTTACTTCAGCATGGTCTGTATATCAATTGCAGTGAGCTGGATGATACACTAAGTGCTGAGCACTGCTTTTTACACTGTATTCCACTAGGGAACACAGTCACACAAAAAGGAAAACAGTCAGTGAGCTGAACAAACATAGCTATAAAACCAAGAGGTAATCACAGCAGTAAGGCCTGCACTTAGAAGTTATATATTAAAAAAGGAACTGGCATATGCAGTTTTTGTTCAGATTGTTTATAAACAATTTCTACTGAAGACTCAAAGTGACTAAAGAGAATACATTTGTCAAGTTAGGCAAAGGGAATTTAAAGGCTCCTATAAATTTCATCAAGAGTACAGCTGTTAAAGGGCTAATTTTTTTCATAAGGCCATTTTCATAACCCTCCCCCTGGCTTATCTTCCAATAACACACAACTAGGTAATATTATTCAGCTCTGATTTCTGTCTTTCAGAGGGCAAAATTCTCTAGTGAAAGACAACCTGCCAGAAAAGAACCCCCCACTTCCCTCTCCCCTTCTGTCTTTCTGTGATGCAAAGAGAAAACATTTTTTACGTTAAAGAATAAAATGCTTGTTTTGACATCAGAGGAAATGCAGGTAACACATGATTGAAGATTTTGCAATTTTCAGATTTCAATAAGGAGGTAGCAAAAGCAAATCAAAAGCAATGCTGGAGAGCTGCCACAGATTTATTTTACTAAGACATGGCTAGAAGATTCTATACTTCTGAACAGGTCAAGAAAAGCTTTCTAGCAGAAGACTACTGAAATTGCCAAGAAAGAATGCTTTTGGAAAATACTTTCCCTACACACCTTGTACATATTAAGGTTGCAATGAAAGAAGCTTGAATGCAATCCGTCTACCTCAAGTAGCCTTCAAAAATTACCTGAAGTCTTAATTTAACCACAGTGTTAAAAGAACATTTGATAAAGCATTTTGATTTGAATTCACCCAGATGAACTGTACATATGATATGCAACTGAAACTAACACTGTCAACAGTGCCCAATTGTGTGAACATATGTTTTTTTAGAGAGCAATTTGGAAATACAAAGCTATTTCAACTTACAGCTATATATGCTCACATACTTAAGAGAAACAGAGAAAAGCATATTGCTTCCTTGGTAAATTGGCTGCTATATGAGTTGTAATATGTTACTAGAACAAGGAAAGAAAAGCTGAAAATTAAGCCATAACTGGGATTTTAAAAATTTGGCTGTTGCGATGAAAGATAAATTTCTGAAAATTACCCTCTTACATTTCTTTCAAATATAACCCTCTTCAGCTGTAACCTCTACCAGAAATCTACATTTCCTATTTTTACATTGTTTTGAACAACAGAATCATATATTCCATTTCTCTAATATTGGAAGTGTATTATTAAGTAGACACACAGGAACTAGTGATGGCTAAGCAAATTCTTTCCCTCTCAGATTCACCTCATGTTACCTGGATACCGTAACTGCTGAGATGCTGATCTGCCTTCCTTGAAGGAGCAGGTAAAATACTACACCCTAGACTGTTACAAGCTTTGCCACTGTTAAAGTTTCAAAATACCCATAGATTACAAATTAGTTAAAAGGTATCGATTAGGGGAGGGGTAATGTCGGTCAGTTCATCTCTGAGACTGGTTTAAGACAGGAAGCCTTACACTGCTAACAGGCGTTTCCGCTGAAGGATGTACAGTACAGCACTGGCTTTCTGACGTGGCCTTACTCAACTCTTAGATTTCAGGCATGGGAAAGAGAAAGGTTTTTAAAAAGCACAGGAATCAGGTAATTTAATATAACTCTGAAATTAGATTAGATTTTGAAGACTAGAACTTGTAGCAAACATTTCAGGGTACAAGAGGCTAATGGATTTGGCTGCAGGGTCCAAAAGGAAAAATATGTATTTGTACATTAGTCCATTTGCAGTCTCCCAAACATGAATAACCACCAACACTCTAACTACTGCTACAAACTGCTGGAAACAAGAGAGTGAAAACTCTACACATTTAATTGGGTAACATTCAATTTAGATGGCACTGTTTTGCTCTGTAGCATCTTAATATGAACCGTAATATAAAAAATTCTGTTAGATTCCCATGATTCCAATTTTCCTTATCTTCAAAATTTACTGCCAGACATGTCTGAATATGTAATTTAATGTAAAATAAAATATTATCACTATGCAATGAAATTTCACATAAAATGGAAGAAAAAGAGAGCTCAGTTCTCATAGGCAGAATACAGGTCCCCACCCCTGAAGTTTAGCACACATAAAATCTGTCCCAAGAAAAATGTGCAGCTAGAAGACGCCCACAGAAACCATGTGTATTAGTATTAAATAACAGCTACAGAAAATAATCAAAACAAATGAACACCACCACCCCCCATGATTATACAGTGAATTTCACAGCATGTCATTAAAGACAGTTTAACTGACCAATGCACCTAGTGATGTCCTACCCAGTTATGTAAACGATCACAATTTGGTTGGGATTTTTAAAAGCTAATGAGTTGTGCTAATGCATTTTCATTCAGAAATTAGCTTCCATCCCCACACCCTCCCTGCAAACACCGTTTACAGAAACACTCAATTTCTAAGAAAGCAAAAAAAAAATAAAAGAACCAAATATTCAGAGAAAATCACTCAAGTAAGTTTGCATGTGTAAATAAAAAAAAAAGTCCTCTAAGTAAATGACACGGGAGGCAATAAATTGACACGACAAGCAAATAAAAGGCTAAAGCACTCCAATACCATTGAAACAGTTTTAATGTTGTTGCAATTCCATAATGCAACAATCATCAACTCATAAAAGACCCAATACTTTAGTATTCATTTTAATCATTCCTTTGTACCTATTTTACAAAATAAAGGCAAAGCATAGTTAAAATCCCCTTTCCCATAGATATTATCTGCCTATCTTATTCATGCTTATAAAAATATAAACTTAAAATCCTATGAAATGTTATATAAGAAAAAATGTAAAAATATTAACCTCTGCTTCAATGTACAGTTTCCAGAATCTGCCAGAACTGGGGAACTGGGCAACAAGGCGTTCATAGGTCTTCCGTGCTTTGTCTATAGGCTGATTCTAAAAATTGAAAATCAAAACAGCATTTACAATATTATGATTTATGTAAATGAATACGCTGATTTTACTCCAGAACCAAATAGTGTGAGTGGACCATAGATAAGGAAATGTAATCCTATATCACTAAACCTGTGCCTCTCGAATGAGAATGCTCCAAGCGTCAAGGTCATATGGATTTTCTTCTAGTTTCTTTTCAGCTTTCTTCACTTTTTCTGGGACATACTCAGCAGTCTAGAAAAATTAAAAAGAAGACATAAGAGATCACAAGCAGTGTTTGAAAAGTTCTGTCCCACCTACACAGTCAAGCTAAAGATAACATTCCGACAGTGTAACATTCCAGAGCTCAGTTTTTAAGATGGAGTTACTAAATTGGAATTCACCCAGAAAACAAGTTTTCCCCGGAAAATAATGCACTCTTAACACAAGTTCTACACATTATGAAGATCAACCAAGATGTTAGACTAAACCAATTCAATGTTTCTAAAACATAAAAAGAAGTTTGAGTTTGCCAAAAAATTTACTGCACTCTGAATTTTAGACATTTTTACCTGCCTGGAACTTCTAAGATGCAAAAAGGAAATTCAGACCAGTATTTCTACTACAGAGCTCAGGCAAACAAATCCAGGTTACCGCAGGAGTCATTCTACATATGGAAAACAGGATGTATTTGGTATCACACATTTCACCAGAAAACCAGGAGATGACAGTTCTGGCAGAAACAGATACTCAGTTTCCAAGCACAATTTCTTTGTTAACTTTCTCATCTCTCAACCCTACAGATGCCTTCCTGTAGCTCTGGCACTAAAACCGCCGATGTTTTTTAAACACTCAGAAATTCCTATGGCAGTTTAAAAGGGTTTTTTTGGGCTAAAAGCTTTACCAAATTGAATGCAGACTCGTTAACATATATTATAGTATGAGTTTAAGCGCTCTTTCAAACAATTCTGGAAATAACTCGCGTTATGATTTTTGAGGGTTTTTTCTAGATCTAACATTGTGAATACAAAGTAGAATAAAAAATTACAGTTTGAAGATCACACACAGATACACTTAAAATACATGCTTGTTACAACCCCAAATGATCCAGTTTATTATTAAGCACAAAATATTGTTCTGACCTCTACTCCAAACAATTTATTCACTAACTTTGCAAACGTGTCTCATTTTTAGGCAGACAGCAGCAATACAAAAATCACACCAACTAAATTCTTGTCCTTGTAAGATGTAACAACAGTAACCCTCAAATCATTACTATAAGACCTTGCTAATGAAATTTTACAGTATCACTGTATAATTACTGTTAGAACATTCACTTCTACTGTATAGTGCAGTGTGACTGATTTACTGCGCAAAGAATACTTTAAAAAAATCCCTGTCATTTGCTAAAAGATCATTTCAAGGAATTGATTCTAATTCTTAATATTGGGTCTAGGTCACAGAATTCCAGGATGGAAGGGATCACAGTGGGTCACCTGGCGTAACCTCCCTGCCAGCAGGGCCATCCCAGAGCACAGTGCACAGGTCAATGCATCCTTCTGAAGCTGAAAAAGACAAACAGCACAGACAAAACCAACACTCCTCTCTCTCAAAGGTCTCATCACCCATTAAAGGGAAACAGAAGGTAACTAGACTAGTTCTGAACATTTTTCAGCATTATCAGTTTTTGTGTCAGTCCTACTAGCAGGATATAATTCAAAGCATATCCCTTTAAAGATGTTTTCAAAGTGAAACTACTTATAAAATAGACAGATGATCAAAAATGTTGCAGAACTTTTAAATGTTCAGGTAGTAGCAGATATGCATTAAATGGAAAAGAAAAAAAAAATCAGTAGGCTGGGCTTCATTGGAGTTTAAAGGGCATTATTCCATTTGATTCATTTTTCAAGCAATCCTTAACATTAACTGCATTCTGCAAAGCAGTGTAGCTTGGATGGCAAATATCAAATCCCACAGTAAGCTATTATAAAACCAATTTGATTAAACAATCAAGTTAAAAAGCTGTAGCTCAAAGCTGCCAGCTCAAAAGTAGCAAATTTATAAATTGCCACATGCATAGTTTTACATCCCAAAGTTTACTGAAATTCTGATTCTGTAATACCAAGTTCACCTGATACAGGCTTAAGATGTAAAATAGTATAAAATGAACTAGAGGTTTTATTTCTTCCCAAATGACATGCATAAACAGATTTCATATTACAGAAACAGCACTGAAGCTGAAATTTAGGAAGTTTAAAGATTATTTCTGTAAGCTACCCCTACAGGTGACCCAAAGCTGAAATGCTGCTTATTGAATAAAGCAGTAATTCAAATACATCAACATTAGTGGTAAGCACTGCTTCTCACTATAATCGTCCCAGTCTCATACTTGTCGCAAATATATTGTTCTGGATACTATTAGAGAGAAATGCTTGTCAGATGTATCATTAATGTCTACTACAATAAAAAGGACCCCACCCAACAAAAATACAAGGTCCTGCGCTCTAAGTACAGACTTTTAAACAAGTTAAAGTAGTGGGCCACTGAAGGACCTCTCAATTATTATAGGAGTAGTTTTAGTTGTATTATCTCAAACCTTTCCACATGACAAAAAAATCATCATTTCACTGCAGTGTCAGCTGAGTTAAGACTTCCAAGAATTTGATTTCACCTGTGCAGATACAGGGTCATAAACTCAGAAAGGCTGAAACAGCTCAGGAAAAAATAGATGGCAATAAGATGTGCCACCATAGCAATCCTAAATTAATTTTGTATATTTGATACAATGATTCAATTATTCAGTCTGTGCAAGGAGCACAATAAAATGTCCATTTTTGTTGGAAAATAAAAATTACTTATTTCCTAAGTCGGTAAATATTCACTTAGCAGCAGCAGATAAAGTTCTCCATGCAGTTACACAAGGCAAATTATAGGCATCCTACAGAACTGAAAATAATTCTATGATCACAGTTTTAAACTGGGCTGCCTGGACTTACTTATCCCTTTTGCCATATATAAGAAAACACTCAACTTCTTACAGCCAGTGAGAAGTCCCTGTCCTGTCCCTCTCCCTCTCCAGCATAGATAAAAGCCATCTACATTTCAGGGACACACTGCACTGCAGGCAAATCAAGAGTCTTGGTTCTACCTGAGCAAAAATAAAGTCTCATTGCATCTTCACAAATAATCACTCCTCATATCCTGGAGGAATCAACACTTAGGATTTCCAGTCTGTACTGTTTTGCCAGAACTAGGTATGTGTGCAAATACCCATTGTGAGGGCTAACATGTACTGCAAGCACACAGCAAAAGGGAACAAAGAGCCTGACTTTTAACCTAACCCAACTATAGCCAGGAAGACATTTGATCCTAGTTTTGAGAACTGTATGTTAACTGCACTTTGTGCTTAGAGCTGCTGTTATCACAGTTCAAGGCCATATAGCTTTTGATTGTGCATTTTTCATTGTCCTGCTTGTACAACAGCCACTATTCAAAACTGTGAACACTTAATTCTTGGGTGTTCACTGCCATTATCCTGCCCCAGATAAGCATTTTCAGACAAGCCCATCCTGTAACAAGCCAGTTCAGGGAGTTAAATCAGCAGAAAAATAATCCTATTAGAAAAGCAATTAACTTTCTAATGGCTCAAGCCCTTGGTTTAAAGATCAGATCTGATGCAGAATAAAGGATGCAAAACCATTCAGGACTTTAGCAGCCCCAGCTTAGCTCAGGTTAAACTACTATGAAACTGAACCTAATCAGATGCTGGCTTTCAACTTTTCTTTACCACCTAAAAAAAGACTGCGAAGAAATATTGCACACAGACTGTAAAAACACTTTTTTTCTTCTGCTTTTGTTAACTCTGTTCAGTAGATCTCCACATAATCAGGATCCTGTCCCATAAACAAGTCTCTGAAGGTCACAGCATTATTTTAGCATTTGAGGTTTCTACAAATATCTACATTATTATCACCTAGTCCGCTTCGCAACTTCCCTTTTATTATTTATACACTGGCAAATAGCAATAGATTCTGAGTTTCACAGATATGAAAAGTATAAAAAGATCTTTCCAAAATCTGAAGAGAACTAAAACCAAATTTTCTACGAAGAAATCTACGAGCTCCTTCCTGTAAAATACATCAACTGCACAAAATCCACTGTTGAATTCATAAAGAATGTCCAAGGGAACAAAAGGAGAAGAAATAAAGTTGACTTTCAGTATCTGCTTATTTATCAATCACCACCAAGGGAATAGGCTTGGCTTATACCATACTTCTAAAAGCAACAGTTTCCTCAGGCCTCTTGAATGGACCTTCATGACTCCAAAGTGTCTAAGAAAGTACCTAAATACCTTTCAATTTTTTGCAGCACTAAATACATCCAATTGCTTAAGGCATCCTCCCGTTTCCACAAACGCATCTTCTGCAGTGAAAAGGAAATGTATTTAAAACAGTTGTTACATTTATGAAGTGGCCAGCTTAAGATGCCTTAAAAACTACCACTAATTATGAGATAAGAACTTCTTATAAACAAGACATGTAGGCAGTTGTACACAAAAGGCAGGAATTTTAATGGCTAGTTTAGTCAAATTGGTTCAATATCCAAACAAAGGTTTATGGCCATTAAGACACAAGCCACTGTATGGTGGTTTTGGGTAGGTGTTGCACACTTTAGCACAGCCTGGATTGTAACAGACCCAATGAATAAATTTTCAAATATATTAACAAGCAACTTAACAAGCACCATTAGTTGTCCAGTTTGCTAAGTTTACAGGGTGGTTTCATCTAGGGCTTTTTTTCCTTGAAGTTTACTTATAGCAGCACATGCACACAACAAGTTTTAAAATCCTTCCCTCGGTAACACACATCACTTCACTGGGGGAACTGTAGTTTAGGTTTATCAATCCTTGCACTTTCTTAAGTGTTTTCAATGCCTTGACTTTTTCTATTCTACACTAAATCAATTCAACTGTGAACAGACTTGAAAAATTTTTGTCTTTTAAGACTGGATTACTATGAGCAGACAGAGTCCAATATATTAATCTTAATTTTAAAAGGGTACTTTTGTAAGTACTGTTTCATCTGAATATAATCTAGGAGCAAAACTCTAGATAAATTGAAAGTTTTAGATTAGTAATGATTACTATTCTTTCCTCATAGGACTATTTCCCAAATGTTGGACTGACAGATTTTTTACTTTAACTGCTTACTGGCATACCTGGAACTTTCTGACTCTGGAAATACACTCAATTATAATTTATTTATAACTGTGTAAAAATTGCATTAAACCACAGCATTACCAACTTGGAAGCCTTCCTTCACCAACACTTGTATTCATTATGTTTACTCTTAAATAGGTTTCTCTGAAATGGCTCCTGAGATGTTAAACCCACACAATCCTGCCAGAAAAATCTTCTGCTTTCAGCACTGCATTCATTTTTAAAATGAATGACATCTATTTTTAAAATGTTAAACTAAAGTTAACTACAACACTTACTATTGTATTTAGTATGCAGAAACTTTCATGATGTACCACATCAAACAGACACAAGACAAAGAGAGGAAGGAATCAAAAGGGACAAAAGTGCCATCAAGAAACCAGAACAAACTGTTTTTGAGGTATTTTCTACAGTGACAGAGAACATCTTTTTTCTCACAGCTCAGTCTTAGACCAGATCCATATTCATGTAACATAAAAATGCATCACAGACTGGGGTATGTACCTTAGAAACAGTTAGAGGAACCATGAAAGGCATGCTCTAACCTGAAAAGATTAGAAGGCAACTAATGCAGGGGGGTAAAGCAAATGTTGTATCACCTTCAGATGAAGTTGATGCCGGTCAAGTATATATTAAGTGAGCAAAAAAAAGTGGTTTTTCCACAATACAAAGAAGCAGAGAAAACAAGGAATTTAGGTCTTGTTAAAGAGCTCATAAGACAACCACCACGAAACTAGATATGTACATTAAGGACAGGAAAAATGTAAAGACATGCATAAGTGCAAGCTTGGGTTCTTTGTAAGCCTGACATGTTTGGCTGGGAAGAGCTTGTCAGGGACTTTTCTGGCAGTGTCAGATGCAGCCTTTCAGCTTACAAAAGCGCATTTCTATCATACAGACAGGGCTAAGTGTTTGGTATTCCAGAAACTGACCCTGGAAATTCTGGTTTGTTAAACATCACGGTGGCCACGCTAGAAGTCTGGCAGAGGCCTAACAGATTTTAAGTCCTCACAAGATTCAACTGGTTCTGTAGGATTAACTTGGGTTCAGCATAGTTAACAGAGTCCAAGAATTAAAAATATATTCCAAGAGTTGTGACTGCATTGTATTCTTTGTCCTCCAGTTCCAGTCTCTTCTACAATAACACAAGGAGGAGACCTACATAACACAGATTAGGCTCCTGATCCACACAGTAAAGCAGCCCAAGAATTCCTGGAGCTAAGCTTGGCCTAAAGGCAGTAAGGCCACATTTCAACTGCACTGCACCTGGTATAATAAAGTCTCCTAAAGCCCACCTATGTCTTAAACCTTACACTACTTTTATCGTCTCTTCCTACATTCAACATTCTACCCTGTTCTTCCTTTCTTCACTACCACAGCTCTGTACTTGCTGGAGACAGCATGGCAATTTGTTATGCACCTGGCTGCTTTTTGGCAGTCACTTATGATGCCTTAGGATTTTAGCTTCTCTATTTTTCATGTGTCTGTAATCCTGTCATTCTTTCAGTGTATAACTAGACTCCACACAGGGTGCTAAGCTACTGTTCTCTCATTTTCAGACAAAACAACTTCTCTAAGCTCCAAACTCAAGGACACCTTACTGTCTCAGGCCCCAAGATATGTAAACAACAGTGAACTGGGAGGGAGCAAACTTGGAGTAACTGACTTCATTACCTGAAGCTGTAATTGGAGGATTAACCCCACATATGCAACTGGACAAAACCTAGAAAATATTAAAAACTCATGACACATTGTCCATTTTGCATGTAGCCCCTGGGTGGGCTGTGTCTGCCCTAAATACACCTGAAGGCCCTTCAATAAATATAATTGCTTTTCATTCTCTGAACTTTGTCTAGCCTCTATTTTAGGTAAGCATCACTAGGTCAAGGCAGCACTTCCAAAAGCTAGGATCCGGGAAGCATGATGCAGACCTCCCACAAGTGAGTGGGTCAAAGTTAAGAGCACTGACTTGTCAAAAATTTCTCACCTGCATCATACACTATCACATTTACATCTTATGCACAGCACAGATGCAAACTAACTGTGCAGTCCCCTCTTCATGCTGATTGATCCCTGTGACTACCAATGAAAACAGCACCCAAAAGCTCAGAGCCGGTCATGGGAGCAGCATGTGAAACCTGAAACAGGAAAGGCAGTTGCAATCCAACCTCTGCCCTGCTTCAGTTTCCTACAGAAAGGCACATTTAGAACTTTCAGAACACTGTGCCTGCTAGGTTAGAGGCCCTTCAGCCAGCACTAGGTTAGTGGGGAGTAGCTGCAGCGTGGGAAGGGAACAAGGGCCAACTGCCCCCATGAGCAGGCTCTGGTGTTCCTCCCTCCAGGGCCACTGGATTTAGATCCCTCATGCCATGTCACACCAGGATCTGACTCACTGAAGGGATCCCTCTGGCTACAGCACGGGGTGAGTGGAAGCTTCTGTGCTGAAAACTTATGCAGGGTTGCTAAAGACACCGGGATCTAATTACAGCCTACGGCAACATTAGGAGTCAGAAACAGAAGTCTGCCAGGTGAGAAAGAAGCTGTTACTGAAAGTAAGGAAAATTGATGGGAGGGAGGTAAGTGACCATAACAAAATTAGAGACTTCTAGGAAATTAGAATCCAGAAGCCTTCATTAAGAGGATGGAGCAGTAAAAATAAAAAAAATAAAAATTAACCCAACCTATAAGAGCTTTCTAAAAAATCTGAACTGCACCCAACATGAACACAGTAATCATAATGGGCAAAAAAAGATGAACTTTAGTATGGACCAAAGCCCAAATCACAGGGTAAGCTACACGCCTCACGTGAGCTGCAACTAACAATTTACAGGTTTTTGAATGCTAAACCCCTGAGATATGGCATGGTAATATTATAACTGCTATTTTTACTTCAGTAGTAACTCAACCTTTGCTTATCCAATTCTCCTTTGCAAAAAAAAATAAAGCCTAAAGTCAGCAGGGTTGAAGTTAAACAGTAACACTTTACAAGCTACAGAAACACACATGCTACTTAATAAACAGCTAAATTATGCTGTGAAACATCAATGTATTTTTTTTAATATATTGGAATTGGGAGATTAAATCTGGAATATACTACACACCAGGATTAACAAAATTTTGCTGTAGCATATGCTTACTTCTTTGAAGACATCTATCTTGTGATGAAGGGAACCATTCTGAAGAATCCTTGCTCAAACATACTCCAAATACACTTAATAGCATGATCAGCATGGAGCACACAGGGAAATCTGGGAAATTTTCCGAATGAGGCAGAAATTGGGTATTTTACACTCTGTGCATTATCTTTCCTACACCTACCCCATCCACCAAAATCGTAATCTTATAAAATTTACACACCGCCCTTTCTTTAGGGGTACAGGCCCAGACACACACAAATTAACCTGTTTCCTAAGAAACTAATATTCTACAAAGAAAAAGCTTCTGAAAGAAGCACTAAGACATCAGCTTAATTTTAAGTATTTCTAAAGGCTACACTGGCCACCAAGACATGCGACTGATCAATCACTCTTTCCTCAAACAGGAACTTTCATCCCCACCCCTCCAATTAATACCCATTTTAAACATAATCCCAACTACTAAAAAAAAGCCCTTTTGGAGAAACTATGCTAGTAAATCAGAGATGGTTTACAGTAATACCAGATTTAAAAAGGTGAAATACAACACTCTGGTGGCACCTCCATAAATTAAGAGGTTATGGTAAATGAAATAGTTTAGTCTATTAAAAGAACCCAAGCCAAACTCCACTGAAACTGTAGTTATTTCACAGAATACCGGAATTATTAGGGTTGGAAAGGACCTCTGGAGATTACCTAGCCCACCCCTCCCGCCCAGGCAAGGTCACTTGCTGCAGTAGGTTACACAGGAATGCGTGCAGGTGGGTTTTCAATGTGCCCAGAGAGGGAGACTCCACGCCCTCCCTGGGCAGCTGCTCCAGTGCTCTGCCACGCTAAACGTAAGGAAGTTATTCCTCATGCTGAGGTGGCACCTCTTGGGTTTTAGTTTCGTTCCCTACTAAACGGAATGCATGCTGTACCACAGAGAAGACCCTTTGACAAATGAACGCATCTTTACTGTTTCAAAGTTAAGGATTAAGTCTATTTTAACAATGCTTTATTCTGGAGGCAGGCGGTGCCGTTAAAGAGGCCTTATCCATTGAACGCCTGAGTTCAGCCAACGCTCACTTTACATAACGCCGCAAACTGTCGCTACAAACAGCTTCTCCAGGGTGCAATTTTCTTCCCGAGTGCGTTGTGTTCAGCCACCACGAGCAAGCGAGACAATGCCAGGGGAGCTCGCCGGGGCGTCCATTGTGCACCTCACCCCGAGGCAGGCAGACGAGGGCTGTGCGAGCCGAAGCTCCCGGCGCCTCACCGCCTGGGCCGGGGCGGCTCCGCTCGGCGCTTCCCGCTCGGGGACGGGGCACACGGACCTCCTGCCGAGTGGCGGGAGGGCAGGGGAGCCCCGGCCGGGCTCAGGACCCGGGGCAGGGCCGCGCTGCCCTCACCGCGCGTCCGCCGTGGCCGAGCCCACACCGCCACGCTCCCCTCAGGGCGCGGCCTGCGCTCACCTGGACCCCGCTCACCTGGTCGCCGGCGGTTCCCTCTCCGGACATGGCGCGTTAAAACCAGATTGGGGCGCTGGGCCCCGAGCGGGTTAAAACCCCTTAAAAACGCTCCTCCGGCCGCAGCCGCCGCGCCCGGGCCCGCCAGCGAGAGAGCGGCAAAATGGCGGCGGCACCTCCGGCCCGGGGGCGGGGGAGCGGGGCTGGCAGGAGGAAGTGCGTCATCGCGGCGCGCGGGGGCGCCCGGAAGTGGCGAGCGCGGTGCGCTGAGGGCGGGAGGGCGGCTGCGGAGGGGCGGTGTTTCTTCTTCCCGTTCCTCTGCCTTTCCTTTGCCCTCCTCTGGCTCTTCCTTCCCTTTCCACATTGTGGGGGCCCAGCTGGCTCCCCGGCGCTGCTCCTGCCCCACACGGGCAGGACGAAGCCGCGGGGCCCTGCCCTGCGCGGCCCTGCCCTGCGCGGCCCTGCCCTGCCCTGCCCTGCCCTGCCCTGCCCTGCCCTGCCCTGCCGTGCCCAGCCCAGCCCTGCCCTGCCCGGCCCGGCCCGGTCCAGCCCGGAGGGGTGGCTGCCGTAGCCGCGCTCATGGCACTCGCGAGGTTCGCGGCGTTGCCCTTCGCTCCCTTCGCCCGGCCCTCGTGTCCTGCGGGACGGAGGAAGCTGGGGGAGCTTAGTGACTTCCAGCAGCACCTCGCCGGCGCTTTGCCCTCGCTGAGGCAGCGCCAGCGATGGCTGCCAGCCGCAGACTCGTCCCTTCCGCGTTACGAGAGCTCTTGCTAATCGAGGCAAGTTCAAAACAGAGTCTAAGAGATCGCGGTCACAAAAAACCTCAAGGACACAGAAGTCATCCCTCCCCCCTCCAAAACTACTACTTAATCTTACTTACGAAATGCCTACTAGCCTGGCCATGAGAAAAGGGCCTTGAATCAGCCACTGCAGATAAACTGTCATATACGAAAAAAATCTGGAGGATTCTTGGCAGGTACCAAGGTCACTTAGCTGCTTCACTTAGCTGCAGTGTAAGTGTTCTTAAAATTGTGTAATACAGTCATACTTAGGCAGAAATACATGAAGTAACTTGGTGTTAGTACTCTGGGTTCCTTTCTGCCTCATCTTCCAAAAATCACTTTCTTAAACCACAGAAATGTGTGGAAAGAGGATGTAAGGAAAACATAATAGGCAACATTCTGAAGCTTCACCTTGGAAAAATAAAGGGAGGAGAGAGTGAACAGTTGTTTGACTAATTGTGCAGTAGCATTTCTCAGAATTTTGATTCTTCAAAAGTGAAATACAAACATGCCTATCAAGCTGTTCTGGTAGATAAGTTGTCCTGTCCTTGAAAAACAGTGACTCTGTGATATGAGCCTAACTTTTTGTTTCTTACAGGCTGTTTCTTCTACATCCCAACAGACTCTATTTGGAAAATATTTAAGAAATAAATATAATTTCTTTTCAAAAAAATTGCAATTTTCCAATTCATTCTTGTAATGTTTTTCCATTTCCTATCCAGGAACTAATTCCTTCAAAGTAATTGCTTAAAGCAATGCTGGTGAAACCTCTAATTAGACAATACTGCTGTTATTCCAGGACAGCAGAGTGTCATCTCTATTTTTGGCCCGGTTGAAATTTTTTTCCAGTTCTTCAGGTTTACATTTTGGAGTGAATCTCACACCAAAGGGACAGTATTACAATAAATTTTTTTTTTAAAGTGTAAATGATAGGTTGTGTTACAAAGTAAGTTTGAAAATGGTTCCTTGTCTTAAATTTAGAGTTTAAATAGGGCCATGTTTAGCTTAACTCAAGATCTGTCTTGCTGTAACTTAAGTTTGGGCCTCATGCAAAAGTCCCCTGGCTTGAGTTTGGTGGTGCTGTAAATTCATTTTAGTTGACCCATTGAGCAAAGCTCATTTGGGGCTTTTTCCTTGACGGCATGACAGCAAGTAATGGAGCTGCAACAGCTGAGTTTGCAACAGTTACTAAGTTGGAAATTCCTCCTGCACAGCCCAAATGTTTTCCACACTGGCTGTTCCTCCCCATCCTTCTAAAGCTGCGTCATCTCCAGGGGAGTAGCCCGAGGCTCCCAGCCTGAGGTAACTGGGGCAGTGAGGACATGATTACAGGCCTGGCTGCTTGGAAGGGCTGCACTTTAATTTTCAGGTGGTTTGTGATATCAAAGCAAGAGGACATTGTTAATACCTACTGTGCTGTAGTGATTCATGTGTATTTCAGTCATTGGCATGAAACTTAATGGCAAGCCATGAGTTAACAAGGAAACTCTTGTGGATTATACTGCTCTGGGAGGGAAGGTGGCAGAAATAAAAAACAAATCTGAAGCTGTTCATCAGTTGAAGACTGCTGTACCTACAGGTCAGTGGTACTTATAATGCATCACTTAGAAAAAAATAACTGGAAGAAAATGGGAACTTAAATACATGTTGAACCTTAAAGGCTGCCAGGCCATGATCTTGGCAAACTCTAAGTGAAGCAAATTTGAAAGGAAGCTGCTTTCACAGAGTTGGGACAATGGTTATCAAACCACTGACATACCTGTCTTCCAAGTGATTTTCACTCCCACCACAGACTATTTTTTTAATGCTAGTTATGAAATCGCAAGTTTTGTGCTACTATAACCACTAAAAACATAGTTAGCAACCTTATTTTTAAAAAGATGCAATCACAGATATAATTATGTCTGCACAATGCTAGAGAGAAAGTTTAAGAGTCTTAGATTTGAACTGCCCTAATAATTTCTGTGTCAGTGCTGAATCTCAAGCTGTCTGAATGCAGATGATGCTGAAGATTCTCCTCCCCACTGTGTAACCAGTGTCACCATGCTGTTGGAGGCTGTAGGCTGTCACCTCTCCTCTGAGATGGATTTCATACGAGGGGTAAAGGTATGTTGACCTGAAAACTAAGACCTTGTCTGGCTCTTGGTCACGGGGATGGTGGGCCCTGGTGTTTCCTCAGCAGTACTTGAGTCCCCAGAGAATCCATAATAAGTCCATAATAAGTCCTTTTGTATTTCTAAATTGACAACACCATGGGGATTCTGTGAACTAGAAAAAAAAAGAAGGCAGTCTAAGTTTGTATTCCCACAGGCCATAACTAAGAATTCATCCTTCTGCCAAACTGGTTTTGCTCCCCATTTGACATGCAGTCAGAGCTGTGTCTCACTAATCAGGTTCATCAATGTCAAACATGAGGGAGGGAGCAAAACTTAAACAGGGTTTGCTGAGTTTGTTTTCTTGGAATCTGCACGGGTACTTCTGGAGTTTGCAGTCAAGTGAAGGAAGCATCTGGGGGGATTTGGGTGGTGAGGAGGAGAAGGCAGTATTGGGATTGAAACTAGTTTAGAAATTTAGTGTATAAGCAGAAAACAAAGGTGAATGGATAGTGAATAACTAGGATGATTAGCAGAAAATAATTACAGAGGAATACATAATTGCAGTAATGTATTTTAATAGTGTAATAAGATGCTAAAATTCTGGTTTGAATTCTAGCCTCCTCAATATCAATTCATTTGCTTGAACTACCTATCATTTAATTGTATTTATTACAGTACTGCCTCATTTATTTTTTGTAAGCAGCTTTTCATTTTTCTAAGAAAATTATAAATAATCTACATGTTGACCAAACAAGCTTTTTCTAAATCTTGTTCTGTTTTCAATGTAGAATTCTTTCCTGGTGCAAGTCAATTGTTTAAGCCAACAACTGAGTATCCTCAAAGGCAGGGTTACACTGCTCTTTTTCCTTAAAATCTGTGGTCAGATATTTATGGATGTACCATTAGTAATGTCCATACAGTGAATGCTTTGGATGTATATTCTGGGTGCAGATCAGCTCCCCAGGACGGCCAGTCTCTGGCATTTCCTGCATGTCCACTGCCAGGCTGCAAGAGTGTCTGAGGGTCTTAAAGTTGGAGAGAGACTGACATCCACCAGCTCTGCCTGGACAAAATTTCTAGGCAGAAAAAGAGTAAAAATCTAGAAAACCTCAAAGTATACAATGAAGTTAAAAAAAAACCGCACACCAAAAAAAACCAAAACCGAATAGAAAAACCACCAAACCAACAGCAACAACAACAGCAAAAACCAACTGAAAAATGCTATTTGTTTGTGTACTGGATTTACGTGGAGTCCAAATCAAGCCTTGCAGCTGGAGGGAGAAAGATGAGGTAGTGTATACAAATAGCAGCACTGTACACTGATCGCAATGTTCTCAAATTTTTGTGCGTTTGTAACCTACGTATTTTTGAAGCAGTTAAAAAGTGCCTAATGATCACTACCATGGCTACATGTGTTCTTGTGGCTTGTCCTGTTGACTTGTGCCCACTGCGTGTCCCCAGCGCTGTGACTCACCCGGGAGGTGGCAGACAAACACCGCTCCGACTCGGCTGCAAGCGGAGCGAGGGGACGAGCTGCACGTACCTGGCAGCCGCCCAACAGAGAAAATGGCACGGCACCAACTTAGGGGTTTTATGTCTGGATTACAGGACTTTTTCCTGCCACATAGCTGTTGGACATCACAAGTGTCTTTCTGTGAATTCTACTGTCGAGTCATAGCTTGCAACGATGAATCATTTTAGAAGGATTTTAACTTTAGCCTGTTTTAGCAAGTCACACACATTTTGGGTGTAAGGGTTTTAACAGTTAATAAGAAGGGCAGAAAGTAGAAGCATATGGAAGGAAAATGGAGTCATCAAAGGATGATTGGAAATCAAAGAGGGAACTTGCCAGTAGGCAGCATAGAAGTCATCCAACAAATAAAAGGGAGAACAAAATGAGGTGGGGCAGAACATACTTGTAATTGGTATTATGCTTTTGCATACCGGTATGTAGCCTCAGGTGTTTTCTAGTGTGTGCTTACTCTGTCTTATACAGACAAAGCCTTTTAAAAACATAATTGTGATTGCAGTTATTTCTCACTTAAAGCCAGTGATACAAAATTTAGTGTTCATTGCAATAATTGGATATAATACTGTAGTTCTTCCAAAAAATGCTAGTGATTAACAGCAAATAAAGATTGACTATCTAGCATAATGTTGCTTGCACTCAAATGCCTTCTACTTAGCTGAATAATCCAATCATCTTAAAATGAGTGTGTAAGAGTGAGTGTATAAGACATTAGATGCTGTTCATTTTCATAATATACCAGAGAATGTAAACACAGGTTTCCACCTCAGGGTGTTTTGGGCAGAACTCTTGTTTTCTTAAATACAAGTTGTCCACAACTAGGAAGCTCACCCTGCTGACATAAATCCTACCTATTCAAGCACTGTGTTTGTGCAGCCTGGAGAAACAGGAAAGGTGGAACTGGCCACCTGGTCCACCTGTATTGGGGGTGGGGAGGTTGCTATGCAACTTTAGTATTTGATGTTTTGCTTGAAAGCTCAGCTCCAGGAAAGAAGAGTTTACATAAGAATCAATCAAGCTTTCTTTCTTCTAAATTTGTTTCCTTATATTATGAAATAAAGCTTGTTTGTATGATTCAAGTACATTGCAAGCTCCCAGAAACCTAGAAGCAATGTGAAAGAAACCAAAGTCTGGGGTTGTTTCAGTCTCCTTATTTTAGGCAAACTTGATTGACAAATCTTGGAAATGCCAGTACCCTCCTGGTGCTGGAATAGTAACCACCCCCTCCTCCTACATTCACAGAGTACAGCTTGAGCCACAAAACACCCCTTGCTTTAGTTCACCTTCAAACCCCATGGTGACTGTCCTGCGTGTGCCACCTTAAGCTGCATTTCTGTCTCTAATGAAGCCATTATCAGAGATTATTGTGGTCAAAGCGAATTCTGAAGAAATAACTGATGTTCCTGAATCTCCTGTACTGCTGATGTTACCTAGTCCAGACCTGCATGCTTCACGTGAAATCACAGCCCCCTATGAGTTTATGCCTGTGTAAATTTACCATGACAGATTGCATGCACTCTGAATTAAGGACTGTGTTTTCATATTTATCTCTAAAGCATCTGGGTACCATGGTGATCATACCAGACAAAGCAGACAAATACTCTTGAGCTTAATGGTAACTGCAGTGCTGGGGTCCTTTTCCATTAGAAGCTGGGGTTCATGTTAATGGAGCTGTGTTCTCTAGTAAAACCAGTTATTCCAAGTGTTCTTGTGTGCCATTTTTTAGTAAATTAATAAGGACACAAAGCTAAGGAGGTGTTTTACATCCTCCTTATTAGCTAAGCTTATACTGCAGTTGAACCTCTAATGACACCTCAGCCTAATCACCCCATGCTATAGTAGAATTCGGTTTGTTGGTTTTTTCTGAAATAGTATAATACTGCACTTTGAAATCTCATTTAAAGGAAGTGTCTCACCCTAAATACAAGAAAAAGTATCCTTCAGGTCAAGAGTCTGAAAAGTATTCCCTGTTCCAGGCAGCTCTAATTATGTATTGATTGTACTTAAATCTTGCATTACAATTCATTTCATGTTACATTTGTGCATTTGTTGTATTTTTTTTCCTTGTGTTGTTTTGACAGTTTTTAAATAATAATACATTGGGTGAGTGTTTACCTTGGAACGGCCATTTCATTTTATTAGCATACAGAGGGCAATGAGGCAGAAAAGGGAATGTCGTGCTTATATGTTAGTACTTGTTTCAAGTAGCATCTTTCCAAAGACTGGGGATAATTCCTGGGGAAATTACTCAAAATGTAATGATCCTGCAGTGATCTCTCTCTCTCTCTCTCTCTCTCTCTCTCTCTCTCACACACACACACACACATACACACACACACCAAAAAAAAAAAAAAAAAAAAAAAAAAGTGCATTGTATTTTATTATATTTGTTTACTCTTTGACCAGAAATGATGTGTCTTTATTTCTCATCATTCAGGCTTTCTGTTGTCACTCTTGTTGCAGTTATTTGTCTTGGTTTTGTTTCTTGGAGCAAAGAACTAGAGCTGCTGTGTTTCAGAAGTATGCATCCATTATATGAAAAATAGATTTTCAATGAAAATTTGGTAGAAAATTAATAAATCCCACAACTTTCCTTTTTCTTTCTGTAATTCTTTAGAAATCATGAGCACATTATGTGGTCATGTGTGTATCCCAGGACAGTTTGGAACTGCCATCCACTCAGATATGACAGTAGGTTTGGGAACATTGTCAACACTAATTACCTTGTAAATCCAGGCATCCATTGCAACAACTGTAGCTTTCCCAGTTACAAACATATTGCCAGGAGATTTGAAACAATCAAGCAGTAACTGTTTTCACAGAATGGGAGAAACAAGCTTCTGGGCTGTTGTTTGTATGCTGAAAGGACCAGGGCACTTTCTCACAAAACTGTATGCAGAGTGGAAAGCTCTGGACCCACTGTGGCTCAACCACCAAAATGCGCTTTCTGCAGAGTGTGCTCCCCTTCTTGGGCGAGAGACAGGCCATGGAAGAATCATTGCTCTGACAGGAGAGAACCAGGGCGGCCCATGGGGTCCATGGACTGTATCAGTGCAGACTGACAAAGTTGCTGCTTTTGTGGACTTCAGTTCTAAAGCAGCTTCTGAGACTCCCATTGCTCTCTCCTCATAGAAATGCTGCGTGTCTAAAGAGCAACATGCCTCTAATTAGGGAGAACAGTATCATCTTCTATGTGCTAACTTTGCTACTACTAAGAAATTATTCTCAGGAGCCTCCTTTATTTCGCGATCCCCAAGATGAATAAAGAAGTTATTCCTTAATTTCTTTAGGGTGCAGTCAAGAAATCACAGTGTGCTGTGGTCCTGTGTGAGCGGGAATTCATGGAATACAGAGACATGCTGCTATTTGTGTAGGTGCTTGTGGGGTTGGGGGCATGGCAGCAGCCTGGAAACCAGCACCAGTGGTCTGGTATTATGGAGGAATGTCCAAGTGGTGGTGAAAAGCATATGGCAATTTACTTCTTGGTTCAGATAATGAAGACAATGTCAAGGGAGTATGATAAGTGAACTGATGATAGTGCACATGTGATAGACTGAAGGATGGCACTTTGATAGTGCCTTGGAGGTTATTTGCTCATCAAAGGATGCAATTGTGTTTAGAAACTGGAAGACAGCAGGTTTGGCTGGTTGTGTGGAGTACTTAAAGGACTTAGTGCATTGTGTGTGTTATCTAGCTTGATGTGTTTTTTTCCAGCGATATCTCTGTCCTCACACTGCCTTTTGTTTCAGCCTTCGCTGTGTGACTCATCTTTATAACACCCATTTGCTACAATTATGTGCTGGGTTTCATAATGAATCCTACTCCTTCCTTTTGCTGCGCTTCTTTTCAGGCTTGCTTTGAGAATTCGTGTTTATAAATTCGTTACCTTTTTTTTTTTTTTTTTTTCCCATTTTTCTCACAGAAGGTAGCTCTCTCTGTACTAGTTACCAACTTTAAAGAACTATGCCTAAACTATGTGCTAAATCATTACATACCTTTTATTTTCAAAACGAATTCAAGTCTGTAAGGAAAAGCACTGCTATGTGCACCAGCAAAGGGAGAGCACTGTGAGAAATGTGAGTTAATACCAACCAATAATGGAAAAAAAAAAAAGCCACTGTTTTAAAAAGAGTGGTAAATGACCCTTACAACTCAGATAAATTTCAAATTCCCTATTTGCTCACATTTTCAAAGGCTTCAGAAGAGCACTGTGGATTAAAAACTGTTAATGACTGTTTTATCTCTCTCCTTTTGTAGTTAAAAGCTGGAGCAGCTGTCACCAGCACTCATACAGAACCTTCTATCTGAAAGAATTAGATTAGATTAAATACATTCAAAGTGTCTGTATAGCTTTTTAAAATGCCTATATCGACATGGATATATAAAACTGAGGAAACAATTTCAGCTTCTCTTTCCCAGCTGAATTTCACTTGTTCTGATTTTTGCATTTAACTCTTATTAAAAAGGAGGACACATAGCACACAATGGCAGCAACATAGACAAAGACATTTATAAACCCCAAACATAAGGTGTCTGGGTAAAAAGGCAATTTCAGTCCTGCATCTGGAAGTTCTGATTTTTTTTTCTTCTCAATCAGTTTAAAATATTTCATGTTATTAAAATACTTATTAGCTAAGACTGGCCTTAGGAACTATTTTTTTTGTGCTCTTGCTTCTGTATACTCAGAGCATTGCTTATACATTTTTCTAATATCTTGTGTGCTTCACATAGGGTTCTAGAAAATGAACTGAATTGTTACCAAATGTGGAACAAAAGCTACATTTAGGGTGATACAGTGTGTTGTCTGAGAGCCATCTGACAGAGCTTTCTGGTAGCATTGCCATCTGTTTCACTAAAACATCTGAGTGACACAGAACAACAGAAATTACAGTAACATAAGAAAGAGGAATGAAAAACAAGCAACTAATTTGAGAGAAACTATTTTACCTTTTATTTTTGTGAATTCAGAAAAAAATATTATTCCTAGTGATTATTTGAATATATAGGATTCAGTTAATTTGTTTTGTATTTTAGAAAAATTTTGAATAAATGCATTTTCCCATCGTAGGCTGAGAATAAAGAGTAAGTGAATACTTTAGGCACTTGTAAAATGATAAAATTCAGATAAACATTTGTGTTACTATTTTGTGATCAATACTTACAAATAACTATAGAATATCCTTTACAGGTATTGTCCAGATTTTTTACTGGGCCTAAAGAGAAGATCTCATTAGTTGGCCTCCTGTGTAGCTCTTTCCAGGGATTAATGCTTCTATTAAAAAGGAACAAATACTGAAAAAAAAAGTTTGAAACACTATTTAGAATGCAGTGTCAAAATGTATAAGATTTAAACCTGCCATAGACTAGATACCAAGAACTCCAGTGAGGATAGAGTAAAGGAAGTGTAGTAGCCCTTTGCTTTCTCGTTAGCCAATTTTGTGAATAAAAAAATGTAAGATACAAAGTTAAAATCTTCAATGTGTCAAAGCCTGTTTCTCTGTAAGGAAGGCATTGCCTCTTTCAAATCCTAGGCACCCTTGAACCAGCGCTGAAATTTACTGTCAAGTTCACCTCCATGGAGTAATGAATGCTTAATATTGGAGTGTAATTTGAAAAACACTATAAAAATAAACAAAAAACAGCCGTGGGTTCACCATTACTAAAGGAAGAAAACATCTAAACATACCATCTGAAGAGTTTGTACTCACATTGACTGTCAGATCTTTATTTCTTCTCCTTAGATTTGGCTTTGGATTAAATTCTGATCCTAGAGAAGTTAATTGTAAAACTCAGAAAGATCTTACCGTTGAACTGTTCTAAAGAACCATCACTTGCTGTAATTTGCAAAGCTTCAGCTGCAAAATGGGGTTACAGTATATTTGAGGTGGCCATCTCGTTTCCAAGTGCAATGCTGTTTTCTGCACATCAGCTGTGTCAGATCCTGTTGACTGTTGCATTTGTCCCCTAATTGCAAGAATAATGTCTTGTCCCCAACAATTACTATAAAAATGTGAAGAGGTGCTGTATTTCCAGAGCAAATTGTTTCTTTGACACCTATTGACCCTTCAAATCCTTTTAGGAACTGGCTATCTTTGAAAAAAATCACAAAATCATTATTGAATTTGCTCTCTGGACTCCATTTTCTGCCTCTTTCCTGACCAGAAAAGCAAAAAGGTATTAAAAAAAACATTAAAAATGGGGCATTCAGTCCAGACTGGTCTGGCAGCTCCAGGCTGTTTGAGTAGGGGAAAGTAAACAGCTTTTATAAGAAAGATTCCAATTGCAAAGAGTGAAAAGGTAAACCCAGAAGAAGACGTATTAGCTTGTTTACTTGCTTACCTCTTAAACTTTCCCCACCAGCTTTTGAGAATCCTGTCACATCCAGCTCTGCTATTCATAAAGGATCTCTCCTGCTTTTTTCAATGCTGTTTTTGCTACCAATGGTGTGCTTGCAGCTCACCAGTTCTCCTTCACTATAGGCTAGCTCCTCTACAAAGGCAGCATATGAAATCCAGAGTGGTGTTTGGGAACTGTAAAACATCACCAATCTAGTAGTGGAATATTTTCCTGATGGGATCCAGGATCCAGGATCTTCCCTATTCTATCTCAAGGCTAACACAGTTTTTCTATTTGTTAAATTTTCCTTATCATCTTTCTCACAAAATATTTGAGACCAAAAAATTTCATTCAGACAGGGTTTTAAAAAAAAAAAAAAGGTCGAAGACATAAAGGAAAAGACTCCAAACCCAATACTTTGGTAATTTCTCTGGAATAATTTTGCCAGAAACTGTGTCACATCACTCTGCATAGCACTGGGGTTTGCACGTGTGTCATGGGTGACACAGTCTACTTCATATTCTGTTTGAAAATGGGAAGGTGAGGAGTAAACTGGCTCCTCCCAGACTCTGCTGAAGTAGCTTTAGGACAACAGAGTACGTGCCATGGTACTCATTAAGTTGTGTCCTGGTTTCCTCAAGTATCCCAGTATAGGAGTTGTTACTGAGGCAACACAAGGACTCCTGTGCAACTCCCATAAAAACAAGTCACTGGGGTGTGTCAGGCAGCTACATGTACATACATAGGGCTCTGCATTAACATTTGCCTCCTTTTTGCTAAGTTAAGCAACTGAGAAAAGGCAAATGGGGATGGAAATAGTAATTTAAACAGAATACTTGAATAATTTTTCAATATTTTGATTTTGTGTCACTTTTTTTTGTTCGGCTTTGAGTAGGAGAGAACAGAAAACCTGCTTGTTAGCTGACCTGAATTGTCATGAGACAGATGGGTGGGTGACTTTACCAAATAGCAGTCTTCTCTGTCAAGTCTGATACTGTAGGTTGAGCAGAATCATTCCAGGTTGGACTGGGAAGAGTAATTTCTCCATTTGATATGGAGAACTTTCTCCATGGAGCTATCTGTGTTTTGTCTGTCATAGCCACACGAAGGTGTGGAGTAACCCAATGAAGGATAAGACCATGTTGTTCTAAACAAGTGTGGTTGTAGTGGTTGAAGTGCCATGCCGGGCTCACAGCTTCTACATTTGGGATGAAATGAGAAAGAGATGGGAAGGAGGAACCTCTTCAGTTAGCCCCAAATGGAAGAAGAGACCCTAGAGCCAGGCAGCAGATGCAGTTCTCTCATATTAAGTCACAAGTTGCATATAGCTGTCTGTCTGACCTTTTTGGTTTTTGTGTCTGTAGAGCAGATGTTAATGCACCTGAAAATAGAAAGTCTGAAGTTTATATATTCATCCTTGTTTCGTATTTTAAAGCTTGTGTGTGTATTTATATATGTATGTATAAAAATATGTATACAAATATGTCTGACACGAGCCTTTCATGGTAATCCCTGACCCACTCATTTGCATCATGCACAGCTGACCCCCATGTATCTGCTCTCTTCTCCAGATCCTGTTCGGGATGGTAACATCCATGTTGCTTTTGCTGGTAGGATGAGAATAAACCATAACTGGAATTACGAGGCACTAACAGGCTTCCTGCATATATCATCTCTTGGAAAAAAACTCTCTTTGCTCCTATCCTCCCTTGAAGCAGAATATGTGTAGATACTGTTCTATGGTGGCCCTTTGAAAGTCCTCTTGAAAGTCTTTGTGAAAGTATAAAAGGCAGGCAAGCCTTGCAAGTTGTTGCCTAATCCAGGTGTACCTCCTTATGTGTATTCTGCCCAAATCCTGCATTCTAGGGTGTCTTTATTTGTAATAGCTAAATGCTCTGATAATGGGAATCTCAGACAGGTAATGTGAGATCTTCATGTAGTAGTGCTTGTTGGGTTAGCTAATTTCAAAAATGCTTGTTTTGGCAAGCTGCTCTTTGTTGCCTAACTCTTGTTCCACAGGTGCCACAAACAGATCCCAGAAATGAAAGATTCCTTTGAAATGCACCCAGGGTTTTGTTGGGAGGATTTAAAGGAGTTTTGGTGTAGCTCAGTTTGCCATGGTGATGAAGTATAAGGGCATCTCTGAGTTTAAGACTGGCTTGACAGTCACGGGAGGAAGCATATTTCAGTGAGTGCTTTGACTGGTGTAAATACCTGTTGGGAAAGGTCCACCCCAGGCTACTTTTCCACCTGCTGCTGGATTTCCTTGCCAGTTTAGTCAGGCAATTAATTTCAGACTGTAGCCATATAATAAAATGGCAAATAGTAACTCTGATTACAAAATCAAGATTAAAAAATGGAAAAAAAAGTGGTGAAATGCTAGAAAGTGCTAGAAAGAGAAGAAATCACTCTAAGACTCCAAACTACTGATGGTCTTAAGATTGATTAGGCTGAAAATTACCTTAATGATCATAAATGTATGCTTAAAATATTGACATCAGAAGAGTGTCAGGATACTGACATGTGTTGGCAGCATCCATGTGTTCGAAAAGGTTAGGCAGAAACAAAATGTACTCTACTCAGGGAAGAAAGGTTACAAATTAGGACTTTATCTTAGTGGGGTGTCCAAGACAAATCTCTGAATCTCCTGAATGATTTCTGCATGGGTTGCTACATCCATTGGTCTCTGTGCACAGGTTTTATTGTACCAGCATGGAGGTACTGGGGAAAGATTAACTCTAAAAAGGAAGTTTTAAAATAATTGCTTTAAAGCAATTTTGAAAGATGTTTTTTCTTTTATTCAACCATGAAATGGAAGTGTCCTGCTGATGGCTCCAGCATATTTTTTTAATTGAATAATTACCATGGATAATAGGCATTCAACAGCATTTTTGTTGATAATCACTGGATTTACTAATCTCCCAGAAGGTGGGATGATTCAGAATCTTTTAATGCCCCAAAATAGAAGATAATTAAAACCCTACACACACAACTTGAAATAGAAATGAGTACAAATGGTGAAGACAAATTAGAAAATGAGCTTGAGGGAAAAGGATGATGGTGGTAGGGATAACAGTCCTAAGTACTAAGAATAGTAAGGATACTTATAAAATGACATGTTTGGTACTTGGGGTTTTTCTTCCTCTGCTACACTTCGCTCTCACCAATGCTGTGTTTGGTGGGACCCAGTGGGGAGTCAATGGTCACGCACATTCACAGGAGTGGGTGTGACACAAGTCAGCTGCTGGAAATTGTATGTGCAGTAATCTCTGGTGAGCTGGGCCATGGTGAGAGGACACTGCAAGGGTTTTGTGGGGAAGGTTAGCTCATACAATCAATGTTATGTCATTGCCAAAGGAAGTCTAGTGAGGAAATGCCCGTCCTGACTGTACTGCATTGTGCCTCTGTGAGCAGGAACTAGGATCCCAGAGCCACAGAGCCACAGAGTTGCACATCTTTGGTTAATCTCTGGTGTAACACCTTTTCTTGCAGTAACACAGGTCTGGATGTAGACCACTGCTTTTGTTCCATGTGTCACTTACCACATATCACTTACAGTCACTTGACAACAGAGGGGCTGCCGCTTGCTCTTGGAATTGATTCTCACAGGAATGAAGAATTAACACAAAACAGACTGCCTTTTCTCTTGCAAGTGCAAGAGGTATTATTTTAACAGTAAATTTTCCTCCTCTGGAAGAGGTGGAGAAAACCCTGCAGGTCACAAATCTGCCATTTACTTGACTAGATGGAGACAGTCATGCTGAGGTGACTGGGCATAGGATGGAACCCAAATGGAATAAGGAGTTACTAGTCTTATTTCCAGTGTCCATAAAACAAGCCTATTAATTAACCTGTTTAGTAAGTACTGTTTTTACAGAGCACTAGTGGATACTTGAGACCTCACTGTTTGCTTCAAAGAATGAGTGATCAAGTTCGTATTGCCACAAGCAGGGCAGGGCTGGATTTCTCTACAGTGTGCTTCTCTGCCAAATTCTGTCTATTAAAATACATGAGCGTGTGTTTGAAACATCATTTGCCAGCTTTGAAAAAAAGATGCTGTTCAAAGGCAAACATTATTCGCTAATTTGGACACTCCCTTTGGTTTGTGGCAACTGTCTGTCATGAAATTGGGAATCTCTAGAGAGGCCTTGCCTGCTCCCACAGATGTTTTTACAGTCCAAAATACTGACACATGGGTGGAAGAGAGAACAAGTATAACAGTGGGCAGGGCATTCCCACCAGTGAAAGCTTAAATTGCTCTGACTCTTCCCAGGCTGTGATGCCTTCCAAGTTAAGATTCAACACGGAAAATTGTTGCTTGCTCAAGGAAGAGTGAAGACCTAAGTATCCTCCTGGCACTAAACAGTTCCAGATTAGATTAAACAGTGGATTTCATGGAATAACCCTGATACAATAGAAGAATACTTACATTAATGTGCAGCATGGCAAAGCAGCCTGCATGGGAGCTGTTTTGGTCCACATTACTGTACCAGGATAGCTTGGCAGCCTCTCCGTGAGTCTTCCCAGGAAAGAAAAACAGAAGCTTTGGAAGTCAGTAATGCTGTGCATTGGCAGAAGTTTGAGGAAAAATTAGGCTGTGTCTTTTGGAATTGTGCTTGCCTCTAGCAAGTAGTATTGTTTTCTGTCTTGTACCAGGACTCTTCTGCAGACAAATGAACAGCAAAATAAAGAAGATTTGGAGCACTGCTTTCAATGAAAGGCCAGACTCTGCCTGGATTTTGTGCATCAGGCAGTATAAGAGCTACCAAGAGCATCGTGTACCCTTCACACAGCAAGTAAGCAAGAAAAAAATGTATTAATTTCTCCAGCTATGCATGTACACCTGGGGACAAATGTTGCCAGGAAGGGAATGGACAAGAGGACCACGATGATTTCATTCTCCATTAAATCCCTACAAGACTCAGAAAGGAGAAGCTGCAATGCTTTCTATTCAAGTGGCAGTTCTTAGGAGTTTCTTCTCATTTCAGTGCAGCTGGTTTGGTTTTGGTTTTGTTTTTTTCTTTGAAATCTTGCTGTTCTTGAAAAATAAGTTCAGTTAATCAAGATTTCCTTGAGCAACTGTTTTAGAAAATAAAACAGAATAGTGAATTTTAAAAACACAAATATCAGAATTTAAACTAACCCAGTATTTATTATTATTATTTTGAGGTTTTTTGGATGTCTGACTCTAGTTTCCAGATCTATATCATGGTAGCTTTCTCACACATTCTCATACCAACTATCTCTGGGGGTGCAGGTCTTTGTAAAAGCACTATTTTTGCCCCAAAACTCCATGGAGGAGTATAGTGTTTTAGCTCTGCAATGCCAAGGGAATTTGGGTCGGGGTTTTTTTGAGCATAATATTCATTAAATACTTAAGAAAGGTCTGATAGTTCAAACTGAATCCCAGAAGATTTTGTGGGAAATATTAGGCAGTGTTTATTCACATAACTAAAAATTGTAAATGGAAAAACATTTTTACAGTAATAAAATCATATACCCTAAATATTGTAGGTTATTTGACATATAGGGATTTCTGAATGAAAACTGAACTTTGTTAATAGAATACAGGCATTATCACTGCTGAGAGTTTCTACAAGGTCTTTTGTAAATGTTTTCCCCTCCTCGCTTTTCCTTTTCTTGAAAGCCATAGTTCTGGAACTGATGGTTTTGAACTTTAAATTTCAGGCTTGTATAAACTAAGTGGTAGAGCCATTTCAGAAGCTTTGAATTCACTTTGGGTTGTTCTGTGCTCCTAAAATTCATTCATTTAGTGCTTTGAAATACAACTGGGATCAGAGAACATATTATAAATGTTAATGAAATTGTGTTACCTCAACATTATCCATCCAGTTTTGAAATAGAGGTGGGATGGTGCCTGTATTACTTCATATAATCAAAAGAATAGTTGTTGGTTAATAATTGAAAGTTGCATTCCATATATACAAAACAGTGGAAATAATGTTGTATCTTATTTCCAAGATACTTTTGATATACTTAGGAGTATTGTTTGTCAATGTGCTGGTAGAATTATTGGGAATTCAAATCTCTGCTGGTGTACCAGAGTTCATTTTTTGGAAGTTTTTTTGAAGTTTTGAACTTTTGTTGAAGTTACTAGACATTTTTTGTGGAAGACAATTTTTGCTTTTTTTTGGTATGTATTACTGCCTGGAGCAGCTTGGGATTTAAGAAAATATTTTTTAAAATGTATATTTAATCTGTTTTCATTTTCAGAAAGCTTCATGTCACTTGCATGGTGTATTATAGTCTTGATTGATTGAATGACATTGAATTATGATCTGCTGTCTGAGCTGGCCTTACTACTCCAAAGCCTTACTACTTTAGTATCCAGAATTTTGAGTTAAGGTTGCATTAAAAGGCAATGCTGTGCTCTCATTTGCATATGCCAGACATGCTGCTTAATTGCTTTAGAGGCAAAACTCTCCGTGTGCATCCCAAGAGTGAGCATGGCCAAGTCTACAAGGAAGGGAGAGGAGGCTGTGCCTTGGATTGTCCCATCTTCTGGTTCTGCTGGCAAAGTGAATGAAGTAAGGTAGTGGGAATTTTCCTCTTTTGACCTGTGATTGGAGAAGAATGTAGATTAACCTTTAATTTTCTCTAGGAAATAGGATACTAAGCAGCATTTCCCTGTGGTTTGTTAAACAGTCCAAGATTTGAAAGAGGAGGGTGGTGGGGACCCTCCCTGTTACTGTTGCTGGAAATGTTGTAGCAATGCTGCTTTTTTTACTTTGAGGGGTTTTTTTTTTCTGATGAATTATTACTTTTGTCAATGTGCATTAGGTCATGATACTAGCAAAGGCTGGTAAAATAATTAGCATATAAAAATGATAAATAGCTTATTCACATCAGGTACAACTTAAATTGCCTGGGTTATTCAAAGAAAAGAGTACAAGTGGTGATATGGTATTGGGGACTTTGCTTGCCATTAAGCTTATATATCTCCTCTCACTTTCAAATACTAAAATTCAAACTAAGAAAACCAGAATTAAATGTTTTCTATTGTTCAGTTTCCCTGGTTCATTTTGTGGTTTTGTGTAAGTTATATATAAAGAAAAATCTATTTTAAAAGCTTTTTGAGAAATCTTTGTCTTCCATCTGGCACGAAGAGCATTTCTGGAGGGGAGGGGAAAGAAACAGAGCACTGTCTGAGGTAAATTTGATAGTAGAAGATGGGATAAAACAAGAGGCACTTAGACTAATTTAATTAATGCCATGGTGGATTTAAGAATATGCTGTCCCCTACAAGCATAAACATAGATCAGTAGCTGAATTAAGGAAGCAGTATTAGACTGCACCTGTTGGGTTTCAAACTGAATTCAGACCTTGTTTCAGTATTGCAGTTGGGACTGGCAGTTGCTGAAGGGATTAAATTATTTAAAGCCTTCAGCTGGCTAGTGTAGACTACCAGTAGCTTATAAAACACTTAATCTATTTTTTTAATCTCTTAGTATGTTTGCTTTACTTAGACAGTAAAACTATAGATGACACACACCTGCCACATTCTGAAGATTCTTTGTCAGATATTTTACATTTATCAATTAGAGCAGCCTTTAAACTGTAACCATTTGGGTTTCACGGACAATACACCTCTTGTTAGCCTGCACATTTCCTTCGGTGAACTCAAACCCAAACACGAAGTATGCAGACATAAAATTCTCTTTCCACAATTTATTCTAATAAAGAGGTTCCCTTCTAAAGGCAAATGCTGCTCTCCAAAAAATTAATGCTTACTGTTACCTTTTGGCTTGTCATTTAAAAAAAGAAACAGTTTGGAACTCTGGAACTATTTTTGCAGTGCATTAGCCAACTGCTTACAGGGTAGTACGGTAAAGCTGTTCAAAAATAGGTGATATGGTTTAGCTTGTTACATGATATGTCTCTTGTTTCTAGAAAGCCAAGAGTAAGTAATGAATAGTAACAATATGGATTGGACAGAAAAGCAATTTGGGTAACTGTGCAACACAGGATTAATTAGGCAAATCCTCTTAGGTTTGATAAGCCATTGCTTAGATCTACAGTTTATTTTGTCATTGGTTGCTCCTATTAATGTCTTCTTTCTGTCAGAGTTTATTACTCTGATTTCAGTTTTGCATCGTATCTTTTTGTGTCAAAGTGAAGTGCCACTGAATTAACTTACAACCTTCCAAATAATAAGCAGAGAAATGCCTGGAGTCAATTCAAATCAATCTTGGCATCCTCTTAAGAGTCTTTTAAATACTAAACTCTTTATATGGATAATTTCTGTTCAGCAACTGATGTATGACATCTTTTTAATTAGGCCTTCAATGTTAAGTTACAGGACAAGTAGGCATATGTGTCTGCTAATAAGGATGAGCAAATGCTAATTCATGGAGATGAGATGGTTTCTGCAGTATGCTCTTCATAAAAAGCATATGTTTCTGATATATCTGGGCAACCTTTAATTTTTTTTTCTTCTTTATTACATTGCAAAACTGTAATTTTATTTCTGTAAAAGGGGTTTTTCTAGCACCATCAGTACAAAATAACTTTACTGCTTGATCTCCCCTAGGGCTTTTATTTTTTTGATAACATGTAGCCTAAACTTGAAAAATACAAAATACATATGTTGAAGTAATTTTACTAATTAGTGTTTCTTAACTTACATTCTGTCTCAAACTTTTTTAAACTAAAGAATGTGCCATTCTTCAGAAATAAGAAAGAACAGAGGAGAAATAAAAATTCTTACTGGCAATAAAAATCTTAACCCCCTGCCCAGGAGACAGAGACTAACAAGCAGACACCTCAGGACTACAGCAGGATGGCTCAGCCAACTGGGTGGGGGGAAATATGCCAAAAGGCATGGGAAGAATTGGGCATTTCAGTGGGTGGTAATCAGAGTTTCATCAATGCTGGGATTTTATACTCTTAGACAATCCTTTGTACATGTCAGGGCACGGCTCGTGGCTGCTGTGTACATGTAGTACAAAATCTGGGAGAACAGTGGCTGTTTGCTCTACTCCTTCTACAGTGCAATGTCTTAGTCAGAATTTATTGCAAATCTTTGTTCAGCAGTCACCTGAATGTTGTTTCTTCTGTGAAAAGGTATTACATCTGAAATTCTGTTTCACCTTGAATGACCTGGGAAACTTTTCATGTATGATTCATCTAACGTGATCTGTGAACTGGGTTAACCTCTATCATGTCACCAGACCAAACCAAAATAAACCTGAATTATAACAGAAATTTATACAATACAATGTCACTATACAATGCCCTTTAATAGCAAATCAATTGAATATCACAGCTGCTTCTAAAACCTGCAGGAAAAGACAAACCAGAATGCTGGTTGCAAGAGAAAAGTGGGGAATGCAGATGATTAAATGGTACCTTTAGAGCCTTCCCATTCCTTAAACTGGAGCCGGCTTGGTGCCTGTGAAAGATGAGAACTATTCCAGTATGCTCCTGCCTGACAACCCCCTCGGGGGCCATTCCAGCAGCCATGGAGTACAGTGTGTGCCCTGGCACACCTCTGGGCTGGAGTATGTGGTGGCACAGGCACAAAACTGCGCTTTGGAAACCTCAGTTCCCAGAGTCAGCCGGAGTTACCGCACACAAGGAGAAAGGGAAGGGTCTGAACCTTGGCATGTGCGGGAGGGAGGGCTCTGGAAGTGGAAAAATAATCATGCAGCCCAGGAGCAGTGTGTTTTAATATAGGATAAAAATTATTGAATGTGATGGAGTTAAATAATGTTAAATGGATATAGTGTTTATGAAGTTTAATGTCATCTCATTAAAAAAAAAAAACAAAAACCTTGCTGATACTACAGCTGATTTTGTACTTCCTCACAGACCACTACAGAGCACTATGTTTTCCCTTAACTGGAAAGTGAATGGGGAGCTGGAAAGCTCTGTGATGGGAAGAATAATAACCTGATTTTTCCACCATTTCTCTTTCATTCTCTGGCTGGTTTTCAGCCCTGCTGTGTTGCTGGGACCATGATGGGCATGAGGAGATGCCACAGCTACTGTGGACACATCCATGGGTGGTTTAGCTCTGCACTGAAATGGCATCAGGGAGAGGAAATTGTGCAGGGATGTCTCTAGTTGGCCTCAGGAGACAAACTCATTTCAAGAGCTTTAATAATACTGGAGTGATAATCAGTGGAAGAGGAAACAGCTTAGCAACTTTTTTTTGAAATTGTTCTTAATTTTTTTTTAAACCAAACCACACAATTTGCAATAATTGCATATTCCCAATCCCAGGATGGGATTATATTTATAAGGTTTTCTTAGAGAATAAAATATTCAAAGAGTTTTTATTGTGATTAATGTCTAGATTAAGTTCAGCAATTTTGCAGTGTTTACCATTCTTTTCTGGGAAACACTGATTAAATCTGGCTTTCTTCTAAGAAAGACTGATTCAACTCAATTGGAAGAATTCATGAAAGTCTAATGTTTTTGTAGATATTTGTAATAAATAATGTCAAAGTGTTGCAATGCATTCTAACTGTTGTCTTTAAATCATTATTTTGCTCCAATGTACTTCAGCTCAATTACATCTCTGACCTGTCTTGGTGTGTCTTAGAAGAACCTTTCTACACAAGTCATGGCAAACGTTTTAGGGGATGTGTTAACTACCTTATTTCTACATACTCATTAGCACCAATTAGGCAAGAACAGTATACAGAGAAGGATTATGGAGAGACAAAATTATATTAAGGTGTTTGGGCAAAAGAACCCTGGGTTTCTCATTGTGATTTGTGGAAATTAATTATTTTTAGACAGCATTAGATATATTCCCTGCAAAAGGTTACTTTTAATGGTAAAATACATGCTCTCTGGCTCAGATAGAATAATTTTCTGAGCTAATATTGATTTAGGATTAGAGTGAAAAATAGATCTCACTATCTCATGTTAAACTAATTCCAAATTAAGATTTAAATTAAAAGGTTAGAAAGAGGTCTCAAAAATAAATCACTCTGGAGGCCTTGTAACTTCATTATTGTTCATCTAATAAATATCAAGCTTTAAAAATTGTACTCAGAAAAGAAACTAAATGAAAATTATGATTCAGAAAGGAGCTTTGCCAAAGATGTTTTAATGAGTAAGTTTGAGTTTACAGTCACTTAGTGAGTGTAGTAAGGTACAAAAGGCAATGTAAAGTTGTTGTAAATAATGTAAATGCAAATGATGTTAGAAATGACAGAACTGAGCCTGCTGGACCAGAAGGCATTTCTGAGGCTACTGTGGACAGATATGGGATACACTCACTGAAATGAAAGGGGAAAAGGAGAAATGGCAAGGTTGCAGCAATAAAGGTACTCCACCACTGATCAGAAATAAAGCTTGGAGCTGCATTTTTTTCTTAGGTATATATAAAGCTTAACTTAAGGTACATGAGTTAACCTGCTCACTTTTAAGTATGACTTAGTGCAAAAGCTACAGACAGTGATTAAATTAGTTTTAAGTGCCTTACACTAAGAAGTACATTGTTAAAGAATTAGATAACCAGGAAATTTCCTGTTGTGTTTCTAATTAAAGATAATATTTTGAGCTTGGAAATTAAACACAAGAAAGTTAATTATTGAATTAAACTAGTGCTTTTCAGTATCATCTGCTGAGTGCAATGCTATTCTGCCTTAAAAGCCAGCTAATAGGCAGCTAAAGCAATCTTTCACACATGTAACGGATACAACTATTTAATAAAAAATGAATGAGAAGCTACTCATACCCTGCTGTGAAATAGTTATTAGTTTCTACTATAATACATGAATTTGCTTCTCCTGAAGAAATGCATTTAAGTGGTAAAGAATGGTTGATGTCTGATAGTTACATTTCAGGTGTTAAACCAAAAATATTTATACTGCTTTTAAGTTCAACAGTCAAATAGCTGTCATCATGCCAGGCTACAAGAAGCTGATTTCTATGTCTTTATGGTATGCAATGATGAGTGGAACCACACTAACAATCCAGGTTTGTTTGGGATTTTTTTTAGTACTTTTCTCATTAAATGGTCATCTCCAAGGGCTCACTTTTGAGGGGGAGGAGTGAATATGTGTGTAAACCGTTCTTGAAGAAATGGAAAAATGTCTGAGTAAAATCTTGATACCACCCATGTAACTGATGTACTTTTTGAAGGTTTCAGTGTGACTCGTGTTATATTTATTCAGCTTTACATGATATGCACATTTTTGTCTTTCAGGAGAAAAAAAAAATGTTGGCAGTCCTACAATAATGAATAAAACTGGTGCTGGCAAAATCTCTTCCATCAGGAAATAAGGACTCCTGAGGCAGGTGGGCAGCTGGTGCACTGATATGATGCTCCCTACAGTGCTGGCCAAGATTGTCTCCTCTTTCTTGTACACTCCTCTTTTTCTCTCTGAATCCATCTGTCGTCTCTTGTCTGATGCTTAGATAGCAAGCTCTGTAAGACCTCATTTGGAAGCCATCTTTGTGGTTTATATTTCAGGTGACTCCTGACCATGAAATTCTTGTTCATAATTTGGGCTACTTTAGTAATATTGCTGTCTCTATATATATATATTAAAATTAATACTGATAGTCTGGGTATTTCTCCTAAGTGTTCATTAGTAGTTTAATATAAGCATTGTGAGATTTTGTTTGAGTTTTATGTAGTAGTTACAACACAGAAAGCATCAGGAGATATTTGAATGAAAATGGAACTTCCACTATTCCAGCACTGATCTTAAGAGCTGTATACGTAAGAAACGTAATAAATAAAATATTCAGTGTGCAAATTTTCTTCGGTAATCAATAAGCATTTAGAGCCATATTCATCCTAGAAATAATTTGACTGACACATTGTGTGATTACCAACTACAGAGAGGAAAACTAGGTACAAAAGCAAGCTCTGTGAGGTATAGGAGGGGAGCAAAACTGCTGGCAGGACTGCTTGTGTTTGTGTTGGCTGTGGTGCAGGACGTGGTACCTTGTGTGTGATGCCCACCATGGTTGCCAGGGAGACCGTGCTGAATGCAGACCTTCCCTCCACCAGGACCTCTGTCAGGTGGGGAAAGCTGCAGGATTTCTCTCCAAGTAATGATACCCCTTCCAGTGTCTGGGATGCTGCTTCCCAAGACCTGTGCATGTTCTTTCCCTGTTCTGTAATCTGTGCTTAAGCATAAGTCATAAACAAGTAAGGTATAAATGAGGTATAAAACTGGCTGCAGATGTGTACACAAAGTCATGCTTAAAAATAAACACCTTAAAACACAATCAGTGAATTAAATGGTGTAGCTTCTATTCTGTACACAGGCTGCGTGAAAAGCCCATGCCTGTTGATAAAGTAATGCCTTTTTCTTCTCTTTTTCATGCTTAAATTTTGGGGTGTTTCAGTCTGTGTCCTAATACTTGCCCTTTTAGCTACTATCTTCAGCTGCTTTTTGGTATTTTTGTGAAACATGAGTGATGTATTACTATATTAGAACTGTAGAAACTGTTTTCTTAGTCACAAATATAGTGTTGACAAATAACTAATTTGTAGAAGGATCTCCGATTTTCATGAGACCTTCAGCTGAAGTAGCACCTGACACTGGAACTGTGAGCTTTTTCTTGTGCCTCTGTGCCTCATGGCAATTCTTCCATTCCTTGTGATCCCCTCCAAGAGAAAATCCAGCAAAATCATTGCAGTGTTGTTGGCAAACTCATAGGATGCCATGAGACATTTTGCATATACACATTGAGTTAGATCTCACCAGGATCTCACCAGACTCAGTCTTCCTGGGGTGGTGGTAGTGTTTTGTGCTCTGCAGTTTCTGTCCTTTCATTTTCTCACCTGTTTTATCTCATTGCTGTTCATTTTGATGTTGAGCATGACGTCTATGATCCTGTTTTTATTTATAGATACTTGTTTGCCATTTTCCTTTCCACTTCTCCTCTCTCATGGTCTTTTAAACATCAGATCATAAATGTGTAGGGCTGTATTCCCTGTTCCAATCGCAGAGAGTGATAATTATATCAAAATATGATAAAGCCATAAAACCCAATTGATTTCCTGTCTACCTTCACACCAAATCTAATTAAAATGTTACATGGCTAGACATGTCATTTCCTGATGACCTGATATTTTTGTGTATTTTACACTAAAACCTTTTAAAATTAAATTTGTTTAGTCAAAAGTGTCTGTGAGTCAGAAAGCAACATGAGCTTTATGTCTAACTAGCAAAGATGTGTTAGAAAAAAGTAAATAAAAATATTTATAAACCTTTTACTATCATCAACATGCTTATAAACTGAAAATGCTACAGGTCAAAGCACCACCACCACCACCACCAAGCGCACATGCAGTTAGCTAAATTAGAAGTGTTACCTGATCTCCCCCTGCATTGTTTGAAGAGAGATTGCTCAGAGGTGACAGGGCTTTGTGGGCCGTAATGACAGTCTGCTGCTATTGTTCCTGTGATATGATACTTTCTGCAAAGTGTGTCATTACTAGGAGGGGACTTGGTGTGTTTCACTGGGTCAAAGCACTTCATTAAGCTACTCCTGAACATCACCTTTTCCTTTGGAACAGATTTTGGCCCTTCCTGGTTTGGAACAGAAAAATAAAAAATAAGCACAAATTACTTTTGTAACCTTTGTAAGAATTCTATTAGAACATTTGCATCTCTGAATTAACACATTTATAGGAAAATATGTTCTTTGCTAAAGAAGGAAATGGTTTTTTTCTTTATAATGGTTTGATCTGTTTTCATATCTCATGTAATTAATGTGCCTTTTCTGTTGTTCATTCTAGGCAGAGAGCCTCTAATGTGGTAATTTAAATCTTTAGAAGATATTTTTAACTGCTATTTCATTAACGATGTCTCACAGGTGAGGGGCGAAATATGGATATCTGCTTTTAAAAGGTAGGAAAACATATGGATAAGTTGCTGATGTATTAAACTCTTAAGGGAGGGTGTAAGTGAACATTTGCAAGCCACGTGCAAATTGACTTGGGTAAAACTGCTTCTCAGGAAGGATTTGTGCACAGACAGATTAGTAACAGGGCCTTACACTCTGCAACAAAAGGGGGTTTCTGTTCCCTTTGGGTTTTGTCTTTAACGTGGTCATACTTTAGTTGCTGATAGCAAAGCCCTGGCTCAGTCCTCAAGTGCTTTCACGGTGATGTTGGAGAGACCCAGGTAACGAGGTCATCCTCCATTTAATTCTAAAATAGGCTTGGATGTGATTCAGTGCCTGCCAGAATTAAAGCAGGCTCCACTCCTGTGTGCTGTGGATTGTGGGGGAGACTGATACATTCTCCATTAAGATAAAACAACTCTTTGCCACGGCAAAACATCAGCCTAGACTAGCAGTCAGTTAATCAGACTATTTACTTTAAAAGGCTTTGGAATATGTTGCAAAAGCACAGACCCAGAAATCTTTATTCATGTCAATAATTTTCCTGGAGTCAGTAGACCGGCTAATAAAGCACCGACTCACTCGAGTAATGCAGGATTATGTTTTACTTCTGTAATTTGACTGGCTTCTTGTGTTTAATGATGTTTATTTGTAGGAATGATGCATTTTGGAAAGTGAGGTCAGCTGGAATATTAGTTGTGGTCTTCATCTGTCTGCAGCCCTTGATCTTGCAATGTATCAGTCACTAAGGAGAGAAGTCATTACTCAACAGTAAAAATGAAATGGTTGTAGTATTAGTGGACAGTACTCTATGAATATTCTTAAATGTAAGGTGCTGATTGATGTTTATTTCAAAACAACGGGAAAAAAAGACAGTATTTGCTATTAGAGATTTTTAAAATTAGCACAGTATCATTGGACTTCTAGTTTTAAATATGCTTTTTATTTGAAAAAGTAAATTTTCTCCTCCATAGAAAAAGGTGTTTCAATGTGTTTTTAAATTTTCATGTAAAGTAAACATTTTTCCATTGTTTGGGTATCATTAAATTGTTAGTGGATTATCTTATTTTTTGTTGATTGCCTTGGATATTATCCTTCTCAGTTTATATCAGATTCTCACCATTTTATGGTGTAGTAATTAGATATGGTAAAATATATTTGGCCTTGCCAAACACCTCAAAAATAAAAACACACTGTATTTTTATATTCATTTAACATCAGCTAATCCTAACAATCACTTCCAATTTTCCTGTTGGAGAGAGACAGCATAAAAATGTAATTATTAAATATACTTATGTGAAAGACACACAGACATTGCAAAGGCTAATGACTACCAGAAAACAGCTAATTAGAAAGACTCTTGCAAGAAAATTTATTGTGTTAAACTACAAAGGCACATTATCATGACACATTTCCTGAAGATGGACCCTTCCCTTTTGGATCTCCTAACGTACATACATGAGGAATGATCTACTTCTAGGGCTCTTAAAAGAGGAAAATCGGATTGAAAATGAAAATACAGTCTGAAAAATGTAATACTATGATACCTTAGCATTTACATGATCCAATAAAGATATTTCAACTACCCCACAGAATATTGCATTTCTTTAACTCTTTGTTAAAGAAAATATGTAAATAGGAACAAGACCTTAGCATAGTTTAAAACACAGCAATGAAACGTCTGTGAAATCTATACCTAATGATGTAATATGAACACAAGCAGAGAAATAAGCATCTCACAGTGTCCCTGAGCAAAATCATCTGGGACAATTAGCAGGGTGCCATATTTTTAAATTATGGTTGTCCCAGTTAGCTGTTTCAATGACTGTGGCACTGAAAAGGACAATAAGGTTGAAAAGAAACAATTAAAAGAAAAAAAGAGAGAGAAAAGTTCTATAAAACTTAAATTGAAGTAGTAGGTATTTATGTAATTTCAAGATAAATTAATGACATTTTTCCACTTATTTTTTTTCCTACTGCCTTGTATATAAACATCCTCTTCTTCTAAAGATTGGACTCAATGATCTTGGAGGCCTTTTCCAATCTTAATGATTCTATTTTGCAGTTATTCTGCCTTTCTGTGGTGTGAAGAATTAGGGGATTAGTGTTTTAGTTTGGATAAGGTATGCATCTCATCTTAAGTCAGCCAGCTTTTATGTACATGATAACCGGAAAGATTCAAAGATTCCCTCTACATTTTCTAAGAATTACCATTTTACTCACCCTGTCATTATCTTTAGATACCAGACAAGTTTATTTCCTAAGAGCTAAGAGAATTTGAAATAGCAATGTCAGGATGATGCTGGAGGTTTCTTGGAACTGGGTTTTAAAGGCTGAGGAAGGGAAAAGCAGAAAGACAGGCAATCTGAAGAATGTTTTAATCTGATTTTCTTTGGAAGACACTCAGTGGATCGCTCCTCATGCATCCCATGATGCAAACCATCATGAGGCCACGGAAGGTATTTTCTGTCCTTAGCAGCTTTTAAATCTTTCCAGAGGGGCCAGGCTGTTGAATTTCTGACTTGAACAACAAACAACAAACAAATACCTTTGCCCACCTCCACCCCAGCCTGTCTTTATTTTTTTTTTTTTTAGGCCCTATGTTAAAGCTGAGAAGAATGAAGTGGAAATAAAAGGTGAAATTTGTGTTTGAATGTATGTGCTTCTTTTTGCAAATGAGTCAGTGTAAAATGCATAGAGAAACCTGTGTGATTTTTAATTGAGGAATGCAGTGCTTCTCAACTGACCTTCCAGTTATTGCAAAAGGAGCAAAGTGTATGTTTGCTTTAAATTTGAAAGTAATTTTCCATTTACACCCAGCAACAGAAGGTTGGATTTTGGATATGTGCAGCAAACATGCCTATGGGGAGGGGAGATGGGGAACTTTGAACTGTGCTTATCTGAATATGATGGTAATCAGTGGAAAGTGTAAAGTTAAATTTTTATATTTTAAAAGAGCACTTTTTATCAATTGAACTCTTATCCCTTTACATGTTTCAGCAGGAATTTGGATCTTGAAAAATTTTAATGCAAATACAGAATATTGAATGCTTGTTTGTCATAATAAAAGTCACACCTCAGTGACAGTTACATCAGTTAAAAAATGCTTTAGATAAGGAATTGTGAGGATATAAAAAATACTTAATTTTGTCCAGTTTTATGTCTGTTTTGGAAGGATAAATATTGTAAGCATAAAATATTTCAGCCAATGTGAAAGACAGTAAAGTAATACTATAATTTAAAATCCCACCATGACTTAATTCCCTGCTTAACAAATTATTAAGTACTGTGTGAAAGACTAAAGACTGTGGCCTGCAAGTTTTAAAAAAAGAAAAATCTACTTGGAATCTTTGCTTGTTCCACCCTCCTTGAGTTGATCTGTACTTGCTGCTTGTATTTGTCAAATTAGATGAAGGCCTGGATACCTGCAGTGGTCGCAACACCACGTTGTCTACTAGCTTCTGGGTTGTTTGCATTTCATAATTTCTACCCAAGAAACTCAATTGAAACCTGCACAGCTCTCCCGACCAGTTGACAAGGGAAAAGCTCTGCCTTCCTCTTTGTGTTAGCTCTGACAGTCACTGAGTGTTTTCCTGACCCAAGAAAACCCTTTGCTGCTGGGTGGGTTGAATCTGCTAAATGGGATGTTCAGTGCCAGCAGCGCAGAGTTATCACTGGGGAAATGTAACTGGTCAGGAAGATTGTAAAAGGCCAGTTCTCCCCTTTTTCACAGTGATGAACTGGGAATGTGGCTTGCTGTTTCATGCAATTGCACCTATGCTGTTAGGGACTGAGCGCAGGGCCTGACGGATGGCATTACAGCCCTGTGGTCTTGCCTCCTCCTGTCCTTATCTTTGTGGCTTTGCTCTAATAGCAGAGCCTCATTCAGGACTCAAGCTTATTCAAAAATTAAGAGTCTAGCTGATACAAACAACTCGTAAGTTGATATAAACGACTCATACTGGCTGTAAAAAGTGTTTTGATGATATAGCTTATAGTAGTTTGACGAGTAAAACAAATTGTTCTCGCCAAAGCATTTTCAGTCTGCATCTACACTTGGGATTTTGATAACAAAAATAGCACAAAATGTCATTGGTAGGTGTTCTGCCAAAAACTTCTAGCTTGTGTTTGTCCTTAAATCATCTCTTTTTGCTGCATAATAGTCTACGTCTGTTGGAAATATCGTCTTCTAACTTTTGTTTCTTTTTTCCACTCAGAGCACTCACACCTAACTGGTGTTTATCCTCTGCAAAGGCTTAGGAACAAGGAGGAACAAGAACCCATGGAGGTGTGTGTTTCAATGCTGAACTTTATAAATGAATCTAAATGACACGGGGCCTCCTTCCACTGAGTTACTTAAGTACTTTGAAACAAAACACTCCCCTCCAAACCCTATCAGTAGTCCACAGTACTTTCAGGTGTAACAGGAGTTTCCACATTAACCCCTCAGTTGCCTACCAGCACAAACGTACTGCCAAGAGAAAATTAGGACAGGGAAGTGTTCAATGTTTTTCTGGTGACAAAAAATATCATGTGAGGGCTTCCCAGACACAGTCATATTTAACCTGTGATAGAAACGTTCATCAGAGTGTTTAAAGCTTGCTGATACATCTAATGTTGCTTTACTGTGCTTTGTGGGCACTTAAAAACTCTTTTGTGGCCGAAGTAATCCTTAGGAATCACTGATGGAGGAGGTTCAGCACTTTAGCTCACACTGGCTCTGGCCAACCACCAGTCCTAACACCGAGGAAACCTGCAGTGGACAAGGAAGCCTTTAACTGAAACAGTCCCCAAAGGAGGGAGCTCATTGAGGGTGCTTGTAAGGGTATAAGTGATCAAATAAGGACAAATAATGGATCTGCAGAGAGATGCTATGCTCCATAAAAGCAACTGAAGGAGTTTCAAAGAGATTTGAGAGTTTGATTACACACTGATGATACTCCTGTTGCAAGGTGAGTGGAAGTCTAGCTCGATCTAATTAGCAAAAACTGGAACATGAGGACAGAACTGACAGTGCTGGGATGTTTTGGGAGGTGCTGTAACTTAGCAAACGTGACCAACCCAAAACTCCAGTGAGAGAACAGTATAATAAGAGAGGTTAACGAGCCCAAAGTCACCCCTTCTTTTCTAAATCTAAATTAAAATCTGTTTCTGAAAGCTGGTTAAAATTGTGCATATGTATCAGTGGAACACTGGATTCATAATTTTGCCATTCAAATTTACAAATGCATTTGGATTGTTTTGGTTATCAACCTATGAGAAAAGAAGGTACATGGTGAAACATGAGACAATTTCTAGAAATAGATCCTAAGAAACAGCTGGCAAAATTATGTTGAGACTTGTTGGTGGATTACAATTTGGGGTGATGTACACCAATTTAAATTTGTGGATGAAGTATGGATTAAATCAGCACATATTTAATGCTTTTTTTTTTGGTTAAGCCATTTTAGAGTTTGTCTGGCTAAGTAATCAAAAAGAATGTGTGTTTATCAACATTTATGGTCTCTATTCGTGTGTTAATAAAACATGTAGGAATAATTCTCTAAGATGTTACTTTTTAGGAGCTTGATTAATATTTCTAAAATTAGTAGGCAATAGATGTGATGAGCAGCTCTTGAGAGCTATAATTTACTACCACTGACACCCACCTATTTTTCCCCCAGCCCTAAATTATATGTCTCATTACTTATAAGACTGAGTATTTGTGGTGTTGTGGTAGTAACTCCAATGTTAGGTTTTAATACTTCTGTACAATAAGTCTGTATTCTCCAATTAATTAATTCAAATTCTGACTTCACATCCTAACAATCTTTATGACAAGGATTGGTCCTAAATAAAGGTTAAAATCAAGCAGACACGTGTTGAAAATACTGGAACAAGCAGTGAGAAAAAAATAGCAGAGTACGTGTAGTTGTGCAAGTAAATAAAGAAATTCTTTGTTATTTTTGGCACGAGGTGGAGAAGCATGTGATGTTCAGTTGTAGCTGTAGCCAAGATTTATCTTGGGGCTAAATACTTTACAGGCAAACAGTAATTCCTTTTTCGCCCCACATCAGTTGAACACTGTTTACAGTCAAGAATGCTGTTTGCAGAAGTTGACCAGTCCTACAACCAACCACTAATATTTAAGTAATGTATAATATTATGGATATGTTGTTACTGAGGGTGTATCCTGTTATTTTGTGAAGAGTTGAGCAAGGCAAAATGCTGAACTGTGATGCAGGATGCAAAATGGTCAATACATTTGCTCCATCCTGTTACCTCTGTATGTAGTGGTGTGTCTGATGGGATTGGGCTAACTTGTCAAGGAAGGACTTCCCTAACAAGGACTGCTTGTCAGGGAAGGATGTCACACCAGATCTGGAAGGTTGGTGCTTCACATCAAGAGGCTGAGGAAGTCTCTTGATCTTATAAGGCAAGAGCCTTATAAGGCTCATTTAAATGAATTTGGAGTACATATGTTCATTCTCACCTTGTCATCTTCTAAGCTCCAGGTCTTGAGAGTCAGGCCTTTAGCCTGGCATCAGTTTCCTTATCGTTATGTACGTTATGCATCGGTGAATGAGTGTTACAGGAGTTGGCAGCTAACGAGGTGGGAAGAAAAGCTCAGCGTTTGGGGTGAGCTAATTGGGACGGCCAGCACTGGAGGACTATTGGGGGTTTTACAGGTGCTCCTAGGAGAGCTCCCACACAGCACGAGGTTGCCTTCCTTCAGGTTGTGACAGACCAGGGCGGGCAGAGAGCAGAGTTCGGGGTATGAGCATCTCAAGTTGTCCTCCCAGGGCTTCCCGGGGGACCGTCAGCTGGCGCTGAGGAGGCTCCGCCGCTGAGCCGCTGCCAGCGGCGCCGATGGCCACACAGCTGCCTCGGCCGGTCGGTGCGGAAGGGCAGGAGAAGCTCCCGGCGTTCCGGCCCGCTCCGGGCGAGCCGTAGTGCGGGGCCGGGCGGGGAGCGCGGTCCGAGCGCTGCCGGCGGGCTCGGGGCGGCGGCGGCTGCGGCGCGCGGCGGGGCCGGGCGGGGGCGCTGCCGGCGGGCCGGGCGGAGCGGACGGGCGGCGGGAGCGCCCCGCAGGCTGCGCCCCGCGGGCTGGGCGGGGGCCGGGGCGCGCCGGAGCGGGGCTGGGCCGGCGCCCCCTCCGCAGCGCTCGGCGGGGCCGCGTCCCGCCGCTCCGGGGCGATGGGCGGCGGCGGGCGCCGCTAGGCCGCCGCGGGCAGGGCGGAGGCGGGAGGAGGCGGAGGCGGAGGAGGTGGCGGCCGGGGGCGGGTTGGGTCCCTCCCCGGGAAGATGAGGCGGAGGCCCGGTCTGTCGAGCGGGCTGAGCTGGGGCTCTTCCCTCCCAGCCGCCAGGACAAGATGGCAGCGGCCGAGGCGGCGGCGGCAGCAGCAGCAGGAGCGGCGGGGCTGAGCGGCTGAGCCCGGCCGGAGCGGCGCTTCCCCGGAGCGCTCCCGGACATGCCCAGGGCGGCGGCAGCAGCTCCAGCGCGGACGCCAGCGCGGCCCGACCCGTGAAGGTGAGCGGCCGGCGGCGAGCGGGATCGGCCCTGGCGGGGGGAGAGCAGCGCTACCTCCGCCGGTGGCGTTCGCAGCCTGCCCGCGGGGGGCTCCGGGGCACACCCGACCCTCCTGCCCGAGGCGCGGGGCAGCGCCGCCAGCCCGGCCGAGCGCGGCGGCGGGGAGCGGGCAGCGCCGCTTCCCCTTCCCGCCGCCCTCGGCGGCGCTTGCCCCGCCGCGTCCCCGAAGTTTCCATTTCCCCGGCGCGGCGGGGCACCCACAGCGAGCCACCTCGGGTGCCGGGCGAGGCCGCCGCCGCCCAGCGGGGGAGGCGTGGCCGCCCCTCTCCAGCTCACGGCCGCGGCGCTGCCCCGCTGCCCCCGGCGCTGCCCAGCTCCCCTCCGGGCACGCCGCCTCCCCCTGCGCCTTGTATGGAGCGGCGGGGCCGCCCGGGCGGCGGGGGGTCCCGGGGTGGTGCCCGGGCGCGGCCGCAGCTCCGCCCGCTCCGGGTCCTGCTCGGCTGCCGCCGCCGCGGTGGCTCCTGGCAGTCCCGGCGAGACGCGACCCTCGCCCCCTGACCCCCGAGGAGAGACCCGCGGGCGCCGCGCTGGGGGCAAGCCGGGGCGGCAAATGGTGCCGGGCGCCGGTATCGCTAACAGCAACTGGAAAGGAAGTGGACGCTTTAAAATTTGGTCAGTTCCCAAGAACGAGCTCCGCAAAACCAGAGGGGTTTATTTGCTGGAGGCTTTACCGTAATGGTTGCGGCAGGGATTTTGTGGGGTTTGTTCTGGATGCATCGTGGTATCAATTGTAAAGCTGGCAGGTGCCTTTACGTGTGTTTAACGCTGTAGGAAATAGTAATGAGTTTGTAAAAATGATTTAAATTAAGCCTTCAATCGTCAGTGCTATGTGCGCTATGAAGAGCTTTTTTTGAGGCTATACTTTTGTTACTAACTGTTGCATTTGACTTAAAATGTCAGAAACTGCGATTGTTTCCTATTTTGTTAACTTAGTTTTTGGGACTCCAAGGCTTGACTTCCCGGAAATTGTGTGGTGCTCTGATGTTTTTGCATCTTCCTACTTGTGTATTTTGCATCTTTTAGTCTTGTGTATCACCTTGTTTATTTCAGTTATTTTTGTGTCTTTAAACTGTGGGAAAATACGATACTATGAGAGACAATTACATTAGGTAAAGCTGCAGTTGTTGATAACAATGCATCTTTCTGTGATTATTTTTTTTCTGCCCAGTAGTACCTCCCATTACATCATTTGCAAGAAGTTTTAAGCTCTGATTGGTGTCACACTAAGTAGGAAAGCTCGGATGAACTGTGAGGACTTACTTTCTGACATAATAATTCCATAACAGAGTTAATTTGCTAGAGGGTTCTATAAACTTAAGTTTGAAATACACACAGTAACTGTCTAATAAGCGTGGCAGCCAGCAGAGTGATTAATTAAGCACCTGGAAAATAGGTCAATACTGTATTACGAAGTGGCATGGTGAGATGGCAAATAAATAGAGCAAAGTGTTAACGTGGACTTACCGGGGCGGGGGAAAACTGATCCTGATGGCTTTATCTGCGCTGCCGCGGACCATTTATGGTAGCGCACGGTGAGGGGGTGTTTGCAGCCCTGCAAAACAGGGCTTGGAGTTTTCACTCCATGCCCTTGTTCCTGGGGGCTTCTCTTGTAGTTGCTTGCCCAGGGTGTGGCACTGCTCGTGCTTGTAAATTATTTTTTTCGTAGATATATTTGGCTGGATGTTCTAATTCTGATTGCGGTGGTGTGTGGCTCTCCAGGCTTGGGGACAGTTTGGAATTGGACAGATTCCATGAGCTGGAATAAAGTTTCATTGAAAAATTGCTCGGGAAGCTGCCCCTGCCCTGGGGTCTCTGCGGCAGTTGTGATTTTTCTTTGTTTCAGGGTTTTTTGTGTTTGCATGTTTCCTCCCTCCTCTCTTTTCAAACAACAAGCTACAGAAACAGGGAAATGAGACCGGCTCCTGCATAACGAGATAGCAGAGACAAAGACAGGGTGTGGGGAGGAAGAGTGAGCTTGCAACTCATCTTACAGCACTAACTGATAGAAATACTAGAATTTGCATGTGCTGCTTTTCTTGTTGTCTCCTCCAATTTGTGGCAGATGCTTGAAAACAAATGTTGTTGTGGAGGCAATTTTTCAAAAAGCATCTGTTGGATCGACTGCGTCTGTTAAAGGGGATGGGAGGCTGAGCAGCAGTGCCAGAGGCAGGGGGTTGGTTACCTCACCAGCTCCTGGGTGGAACAGAATTCACTGTGCTTAGTTCTTGTGAAAACCCCAATTTAAATACGCAGGAATGTCACGCTGTGTTTCTCCAAGCTTGTGTGTTTAGGTGTATATATACACTTCTTTGTACTATTTTAAGGGATTGCACACTTCCTGTTTTTGGAATAGTTTTCTTTTTACCACTATAGGTTCTCTTTCTTGTATTTTCTCTTTTGCTAGTTTGCTGATCGTGGCAACAAAGGCCCTTTGGACAAAGCTGTGCGTTTTGAAACAGGAATTTTGTAGTTGGCTTTCTTGTATGTGGCAGGGAGAAGAGCAGCATTGGTAACTGGAACAGCACTGTCATTTGAGGCTGAACATATATTTTGGAAGAATGTTAAATACAGAAGGAGAAAGTGCTTTTCGTGGAGCTAAATTTCGCTGTTGCAGTGTGAGGTCTGTGAGGTGCTGTGGCATACAAGTGCTGTGCATGTAAAGAATAGTTACTGTAAGCAGTGTAGCTTTCTGCACAGAACTTTGGGGAATAAAGCAGAGGACAGCTATGCTTCCATATATTATTTTATTAGATAAGCCTTGGCTTCTCTGAATATATATATAATGATTTCATCTGATCTGCAGAAGCAATACACCTGAATTAAACTGCTCTGACTGACAGAAGTATGAGTTGGGTAGAGCAGGCCTGATAATCACCCAGTGATCCTTGGTTGAAGGAAGAAGAAATGTGGAAGTAGGATGGTGGTGCTACCAACATTCCTCTGTCACAAGTTTGCTGTTGAATTTTGGGAAATAGTATCCAGCTTTCAGACCTCAATAAAGGTTGTTTGCAGCGTTTTGTGTTTTCTGAGTTCCTAAGTCACTGAAATATTATATTTCTTCAGGTCCCTTCACTGACAATCGGAGGTGGAGTGGAAAATAAGGTGTTACTTTTAATAGATCTTGAAAGAAAAGCTCATTATTTTGGGTAAGTATATGATAGGTCCTTAGGTATCTGAAACTGTATTTCAGAGCCCTGGCTGGGCTAAGCACAGCATCAAGCCTGAGTGAAAGAGCAAGGATGAGCACTGAGCCTGTTGGGTGGCTGCTGTGTGCGCACTGCACCCGAAGTGACCATGTTAACTGTATTTAAAGCAACCTTAAATAACTAGTGCTACAATATGGGTTAGTAATGGGTTACCTTTTCTGACTTCTACAGGCAGCGAACACCCTCTGAAAATAACCTGAAATAACCTGAAATAACCTATAATGAAGGATAAAGCCTGGAAAATCCTGTTACCTGGTCTTGGCTGCCCCCACCCCCCTTTATAGACTGCTTTAATTTAGAGTCTCTACCTCTTACAGAATTTAAGAGAAATTGTAGCTTCATTTTTTTTCAGTCACTGACTTTTGAGTAACAGGTGAGCAGGCGAACAACATGTAATTGTGAAAGTGGATTTTAATTGGTGACTTTATTTGATAATGTATAGTATTTCCTACAGGTAGGTCCTCCCCATCAGTTCCTCAGTTTTATTTCAATGTAGTGAATATTGAAAAAGATGGCAAGATTTGGTGTGAGTCTTGGTTTTAGATGCAGTTTGTGGATAATCTTTGTCAAGTTTTGTAGTATTTTTTCATGTTACATCACCTTTTATTTTTTTGTATAGTGTCTTAATATTCCACTTAATTTTTGAGAGTAAGTAACTTTCTGACAAAAGGGAGTTAACCTCTGGTGTAGTAATTGTGCTTGGAAAAGGAAGAAGAGCCAAGTAACTGAACTGTTTTTTAAGCAGGTCAATTCAAGTAGTTTAGTTCTGTTTTTTTTCTTATGCTGTGACTTGGAGTGAGTGTGTAATTTCAAAATACCTTTCCCTATATTATTGACTTTGCATATTTATTAGTTCCAGCATTATGTAAACCTTTTTACTGTCTTTTTTTGTGTTATGTTTTCAGAAAAAGATTGGAAAATTATTCCTTTTTGTAAATAAGGAATATAATCCTTTTCCCCTCTTTTCTCCAGCTTTCTTCTGCTCTGCAGTATTTGGGTATAATAGGAAAATGTTAAGTTCAAGTTCCAAAATAGAACAATAAGATGCAGTCAAATATCCAAAGACAAAGCAGACATAAGAAATATTTTCCTATCTTTTAGTATGATCAAAGCTACAGCAACTCCCAGTATTAAAAAAGCAATTGGGCTCTTATGGACAGAGAACTCTTATTGCACATGGGGAGGGGCACTCACATCAAAAAACTATCTTTAAAATCAGTAATCTTAAACTCATATGATGTTTTCCATTCTTGCTAAAATAACTTAACAGTTTTAGAAAACTTTTTAGTGCTTTTTAAAGCATGTTACAAATTAAGTACAAATAATATCTTTAATGTAAAAAGTCAGTTATTGTCAAATGAAAATCTGCTTTTATTTGTATAAACATCACTTGCTGAATACATATGGCACGACAGTAACCATCCATTTAGAATAAATGCTGGAAAACTTAGGGACAAGAAAGCTCAGGTCCTGATGTGGAGAGTCCCATAAACGTCCTTGTTAAAAGAAAAGGATGTAGCTCCTGGTTGGAGCTGCCCATGGCCACTTTTCCAGGTCTGTTGGAAACCACCCTCTGTAATTCACTGGTTTGAGTGTGTCGTGCCTTCCTCTGTTCTGGAGGCTGTGCTGCTCTAGGTTACCATGCCCCGCTGTCCTGCAGTTCTTTGTGTCACCAGGACACTAAACTTCCAAGGAATTTCAGTTGCTGGGTGAGGCAAGATTTTTATCATGGAGCTTGGCTTGGCTGTTCCCTTGCCTTGGGGCAAGCCACTACCAGTAACCCAAGAAAACTTGCTTTGGGTTATTTTAGGATTTTTAGTTTTATTTGACTCTTGGTTAGAAGATGAACTGTGAGATGGACGTGGATCTCCTGGCCTTGTGCTGACCTTATCTTGCAGTGGTGAAGTGAGATGGCAAAACTGGTCCCTGGGCAGGAAAAAGTTCCAGGAGAGCAACTTCAGCTGGGATTGCAATAACTGGTGCAGCTGTGCTTTGTGTGGGGCTGGAGTGTCCTCATTGCAAAGATGTTTGCTGCTTTTATTAGCGTGACCAGATCCCTCCAGGCCTGCTCCCTAGGGTCTCTGGATGTCAACTGACATCTGAACCTCTCCCTGTTCCTGCTGGAATAGACAGAAACAAGTGCCTGCCTGCACAAAGGACCTAGTGCAGCTCAAGGGCAGCATGAGGAAGCTCACCTGTATGACAACACAGAGAGAATACTGCTTCGGTACTGATAATCATTAGAAAGTTTATAAGGGAGGAGAAGAAACTTTTCTTACTGGTGGTCTTAGCTCCCTTTGGAAGACAAGAATAACCACTGGTCTCAGGTATCCAGAAAAAAATATCTGTAGACACAATTTTATCTAAAGCTTTATTTATTTACTTTTGCAGAAGTAATTTACTTTTTCATATGCAGATAGAATAAACATTTCTTCTCTTGTGTTTTCACAGTCTCAACATGTTTACTACTTCGTTTTGGTCCTTTGTCAGCATTAAAAAAAATGCTATGTTAATTTTTACCAAATTCCACTAGTTTAAGTAAAATATATTCATTTTTTCCCTCTTTCCTATGGTGCAGGTTTTGTCTGTGTTGGCACAATTGGTGGAACTTAGAGAATTTCCAGGAGGCTTTTTAGTTGTTTCTTGTAAAATGCCTTTCTGCCATTTTGACTGAGGCTGTTAATGTGCTTCATTGCCTTGTAAACATCTTCCTTCCTGTGTTTTCCTAGAAACTTGGGTCATCTGCTACTTCTTATCCCTGTCCTTTCAATTCTCCTTTTTTTAAAAAAAACCCCAAAAAACAAAAAAGCCAACTATTGGACTTGGTTGCTTGTCTATAGTCTGTGTTCCAGTTAAGAATTTTTTTCCACAGCTTCTTTTTGAAGATTTATAGGGATTGTGTAGGGGTAGAAGAGGTCCTCAGATAATCTTTATTTTTCAGCATTTGAATCTGTTAAATATGAGAATTTTGGTGTTTGAGACCTTGTGAAGCCCTTCAGAAGGAAACAGCTTTATTCCTTAGAGAAGGAAAAAAGGTGTTTGTCTCCTCTTTCCTTATCTTTTAGTATCAACTTATTTCGTGATTAATGAAATTAGTTGGTATTCAGCCTAATAGGAGTGGATTGCTTTAATGAGATTCTAAAGAGCGATTTTAATAACTTTTCCTTATGGCTTTTGTAGTGATGCTATGGGATGGCTTCTTCCTTTGAATGTGGCAGCTCTGAGCACTGCAGGAGGATATCTCAAGAAATATTTTGGGAGCTCTTTGAGACTAAATGTGTTTTTAAAACTGTGTTGCAGAGATGTCTAAACATTCTATGGAAGATTAAAACAAGAGTGGCTGTTTAAAGTTTGTTTATGCTACAAGTGGAAAGATTTTTAAACATGGAAGGGAAAAAATGTATGCACATTTATCAGTATTATTGTGGCCCCCAGTTAGTGGGTCATATGCTGCATCTAATCTTGCCTTTCTTTTTGCATGCTTTCTGTGTAGTTAAATCAATACATTTCTTTGCATAGGGAAGAGGGAGAAATTTCTTGCCCTGGTGGCTTTGGGAAACTTTATAATATGGGCTATTACAGCTATTGATTCATTAGGAGGCAGAAGGCTGATCCTTCTGTGAGAGAGTCTGCATTTCTAATGCACTGATATTTACCTGTACGAAACACTGCTTCCTCCATATCCTTAGAAAGCTGAAAGAAATGGTAAACATCTCTTTTCCCTCTGTATTTTTCTTTACTGTTCTACATATGCCATGTCCAATTTTTACAGCTGTTTTTGGTAAGCAACCAGTGCTATTTTCATGATGGTGTTGCTTATAAGGAAAGAAAAACACCTGTTATATAAAAGCAGAATATCCAAACCATTTATAAATAAGGACTTTTTATGATGGGGAAAATACTGGGGCTTCACAGAGGTTTTCTTCTGTCTGTGTATGTATAAAAATACCTTTCAAACACGTACTTACCGTGTGTATGTGTGTTTACTTCAGTCTGTATATGTTTGAAAGTTGTTACTGGATGTAGCTGGGGCAACTGATCTGAAAACTGCAGCAGAAAAAGATCAATCAAGATAAGTGTGTTGGATAAGGTGCCTTAATTATTTTACAGTTCAGTCAGTTTTAAAACAAATAAAGGTTTAAGTTCTTATTTACTCTGGCATTTTTGTTGCAGAAGAAGCTGAATATGTTCTAGGTGTGCTGTCTTGACAACTCAGTAACCACTTGATAATGACATTCTTGTTGGTCCTCTTGGAAGAGAGACTGATTTTTCCATGTATTTGGGGAAAGTTTTAATTCAAATACTACTTACTGCGAGGTAGTTTCCAACATGTAGGAAACAGTTTTATTCATCTGCTTGGTACAAGAGAGCCTGATTTGCAAATTTTTGCATCGTGTGTCAGATTCGATGAGCTTGACAGGTTATTTCTGTGTGCACTGTTGCAGACTTAATGTGCAGGTCCTGTGAGGAGAGCAGGAATTTTATGGTGCTATATTGGTAGGGCTGGTTTTTGGGTTTTGTTTTGGTTTGGTTTCTTTGTTTGGTTTGTTTGTTTTTGTTTTTTTTGCAGGTGAAAATATTTTATAGTGAGAGGGAGAAAGAGGTAATTTTGGATGAATTTCTTCCACTTTGAGTAGCTTAGAGGACTTTGTGTAAGTAGGACCCTTTTGTGTGCATGCAGATGTGCTGACATGCCAGACATTCTGTGAAGGTGAAGTGGCAACAAAGATAACAGCCATCTAGATTTATATTCTTACAGGAGGTGCATTTGATATTGTCTAGAGCTACTCTAAAATGAAACTTCTAAATAAATTAGAAATAGCTGGGTTGGTCTGTTTCTAGTTCTAGCAACAGCCCAGCATTCTAAAATATGCAAAATTAGGCAATTGCATAAAAATAAAATGACTGGAAATAAGAAAGGACTAAGAAGGATTTTTTTTTTTTTATATACAGTGGCATTTGAACACGTGATGTACCAACAGGCAGTTTGAACTAATCCCCTCTATGAAATTTTATTTCTGCATTAGGGAAGGTGGCAAAATCTTTTGGAAATACTTACAGCAAAGGAAAAAGTGTGGCTGTATGTCCTGCCTCTCTGCTTGCCTGAGTCCCGCTTGCTGCATTGAAGAGTGACAGACAGTGACAGTAGCTTGAACAGATCCTTCAGCATTCCTGTCATGCAGAAGGTGTGGGCTCTCCTAAACCCCACTGTTTGACACTTTTATTTGAGTGTGCCTACTGTTTCCAGGTTCAGAAAGAATTAGTCTTCTAAAAGAAGAGATTAGGCTGGCGAAGCCCTGGCTGGTTGAAATGTGCTGTTTATGTTGATGGTGGCACATTCTGATTTGGAGGGCATGTTCTCACTGGGGGCTGGTGGCCAATACTGCACTGCTTGTGCTTGCTTTCCAGTTGCACAGCAGCAGCTTGACCAGAAGGAAAAGAAATGCTTGAAGTATTGTTTCATTTATCTTTTTAGTTATGATTGCTGTCATATTGGTATCACAAGATTTAGCTTTTGATATTAGTGGAAAATATGAATAAAGCAATTGTATTCTTGAGTGCTGCTACTGGTGTTATGGCAGCATTGAGTCATAGCAGTTCAGTCTGATATTTTATGTAAAATATGTTTGTGCTCAGTGTATGGCATCTGTTCTCCTTCCAAGTATTGAGACAATGGGGCAATTGAGACTGGTTTGTATTGCACTTAAATGAACTCAACTTTTCAGTTTCTGATATCAATGCACTATTGGTGGTGTCTGATTAAAAATACCTCCACTGTTGCACAGACCTAAGTCAGCCCTGTAACATTTTGTTCAGCTGGTTAGTAACTAAGTTCTAGAACTGCAGAATGGGATCATTGTATCATTTGCTTCCCACTAAGACTCTCTCAAGCTTGGAACCAATCTTTGGCCTTTCAGCCTTGACCTGTGCCACTGACCTGTGCAGGACTGAGGTTTCATGGTGGGCAAAGGCTACATTGGCTCAGCTGAATTCTCTTGGTGCATGAGGGGCCAAAGTCCCCTGAGCTCTGAAATATGTGTTTTAATCAAGGATGGTAATGATTTCTTTTGCCATTAAACTGCATCTCTGGTTGCTACCCCAGGACTGGGTGTTGGCTTGTTTGGTGAGGTACCATCAGCTGCCTCTGCATCTCCCATTTCTCTGTGCTGGAGTGTGTGTTCCTGTGCAGTTTGTGTCCAGAATTGCCCCTGTGCTTATGCAAGGAAACGATTTATATGGCATAAGTTACCTGAAACACCTTGGTGCTTTCTCCTTTGCTATGCTCTCTCCCTTCTGTATGTTACAGATCTGCTCACAGAGCTGGTTTTGAGGTGGCCAGAGGGTGTGACTCCCTGGGCTTGTATTTCTGGACACTTTGTGCACTCTGTGGATATATTTTCCTTTATAAATTGCGTGAAACCTCAATTGCCAGTGCTTTGTTATTAATTGTACAGCTGGAGTGAGGGAATTCCTCGGGGTGAACAGGTCATGGGTTATGAAAGTACTTGCATCAGTACAGTTTGTTCAGCTACATATCCAAAATAAACAGTAACATAGAGGTGCTGCTACTACTGGTAATAAACTTTCATCTGTGAGGAAAGAGAGGGCAACTAATTCAGCCTTGTATTTGCTAAATAACTTGAGAAGTTGGGTGGCACACAATATAAAAAGAACAATTGTTTTACCTGGGAAAAATGACAGTTAGTATCCTTCCAGTGTTTCCAAAGTGATGCGTAACATAAACAAAACATTTCATAAGTGCCACTGCTCAAATTATGCATTTGCTGGAAGTTACTGAGCTTTTAGAAAGCCTCCCTCGATGCCCAGCTGCACTGCGAGGAGGGTGTGAGAGTGTTGGAATTAGTTCTTGCCGATGGAGGGCTGAAGGAAGTTGGAAAACAAGTTTTCTTGGGTTACAATTTAACTCTGTTATTAGGTGGCTGCTGCTTGCTGGGCTTTGCCTGCCGGGGATTTACTCCACCTGGAACAAGGTGGTGATTGCACTGCTCGGGGCAGGTAGAAGGAGCTCTGTATTTTGCAGAGCTCTGTATTAAGCGAGCAGTGTGGCAACTTCTCCTGAGCTCCCCTGCAGTGGCCTTATTATTAACCAGTTACTTGGCCACACACCCCCTCACTCGGTCATGTGGAAATGTCACTGTAGAGTTAATTATTAATGGTGCTAAGGCCTGGAACGGCCTGTGCTTCTCGAGGTTGTCACAGTCTGCCAAATCGGTCATGTTCCTGAGTTTGTGTAGAACTGCCCGAGAAGGCTGGAGACATAATTTTGAGACATAAAGAGAATTGTTACAGTCAGGTGAACATTAGCGAGATGTTAACCAGAAGTGCCTCATTTTGCTGAGACACCTGTGTGGTTTGTTGATCAGTTTCTGTAGGGAGAAGCTTGGCTGGGTGGGACAAACTGTGAAGTGCCTCCTGTTCATTGACTTTACTTTGTAAAAATGTTTGCATCCTGGAGGGGTTTTGTAGTGCACACATTAGGTTTATATTTTAAATTAAATTTAACTGGAAGATGTGCACCAGCTGCTTATGAGTGTTCAGGCTCAAGTAGCTTCCCTGAAATGAGCCTAGAAGATTTTTCTGTCCTTTATCACTGATTGCTTTGCTCTACGCATCTCTCTCTTACTCTGCTGCTGGACTTAATGTATATGCAGTCTGACCAGCTTCAGTTTATACAAGGAAGAAGGAATAATCTCATTGAGAAGTATGCAGAAAGATGTATAAACTCAGTGAAATGTTTTGTGATGGGAGAAAAGAAAGATCCACTCCCTGCTAGGTGAAAATGTGCTGTGTATTATTTTCTTTTGCTGGGGGACCTGGCTAAAAAAAAAAGGGCAACAAAAAACCTGCAATACAATAGCTCTTTATTCGTTCAGGTGTAGCTATCCATAGGATTGCATTGTAATCCAAATCCCTCAAAATAGTTTGAAAAAACAGCTTCCAAACCTCACAAACAAATCAACCCAGTCAGATAAACAACCAAAAATCCAAACCACCCCCAACCACCAAAAGCCCCACAACCCCTAACCAACAAAAACCCCTTACAACACAGCAGTGCTGTTATAGTAGAGGGTGTTGTGGTATTTTCCCTTTCTCTTCAAGGCTGGTTGTGCAGCTCCGCCGTCTGTGGGGCTTTGTTTTCACCTGGGTGGGGGGAAATCAATTCCATTTATAAACTTAGCTTCTCAAGGCAAAGGCCTCCAGCAGCGGGTTGTACTGGATAGTTCCATGCTGTTCTGATGGATTTCATTGCATACGTGTTGGGTAGATTTGGCTTCTGTCTGAGATGCCTTCTGAGCTCTATGAGTCTGTGGCAGAGGTCTTTAAGCTGTCTCAGGTGTAGGATACTGCAGGGTTTTATGTGCCTGTTCCAAAGAATCACCTTGTTCACTGCTTATGTGAACATACTGTAGCTTCTCCAAATGAGATTGGCATCTAGAAATGTATGTTTAGCAAAGACAAGTAAAATGATGGAAGTAATGAAGAAGTGTTTAGGGGAAGGTAAGAAATTCGATGATTTTACAAGTCCATTTGTATTTGTCTGGAGTAAAATTTTATTTTGTTGGTTCAGAGTGTGATGATTGTATCAAAGGTTGTTCTTCAGGGTATTTTTTCTCTTCTATTTAGTGCTCAATTTTCTTTCTTTTTTCTTTTTTTTTTCAAGTTGCTAAAAATATTCTGGTAATAACTCAGTAAACACTTCTTATCAGAGAACAGAGCTGTTACTGTGGTTGGAGTTCAGGGTCGTGGAGTTAGGCTTGTAAGAAACACACTAACCCCAAAAGGTGATAGTCTAGTTTTTCTTATCCAAGTGAAATTAATATTAAAGAGAAAGCTGGGACTGTGTTCCTCCAGACCTTCTGTACTGGTTTGAACAGCATAAGCTGTAGAAAACATGCACATTTTTGAATACCAGTCGTCCCCACCCCACATGCTTAGGTGAGGATTTGAGTGGGCTTCTGGTCTCCCTGGGGCTTTATGGTGTAAGTGAGGCTTGATTTTTGGGTATCTAAATAATCTGATCAGGATAAGTGATTTATTTAAATATAATTATAGAAAAGAGGGTAAGTCTCATAGTCAATGCTTATGCACCTTGTAATGGGGTGCGCTATTTAGGAGAGAAGTCAAGAACTCAGGGAATTGTTTGGCTGTTTTTTAAGGTTTATAGTTACTGTTAAAATCCTTGGTGTGGAGCAGGAGAGCAGTGGCAGTCCAATCATGTTTAGTGGCAGGAGAGCTCAGCTGCTGTCTGTTTCCTGGCTGTCTCTAACTTTCTACATCTTCTGGCTCTGGGAAAACAGCTTTGGGAATGAGAGGGCTTTGAAGTTTTCTTCTACAGCTGGGACAAAACCCATTACTGGATTCTAAACTGAGGTGTTGGTATGATTAATTGCTCTTAAGATATCTAAATGTTAATTTGCATAAATCAAATCACAGCTCCAGAATAATTATGCTGTGCTTTTGGTTAGTTTTCATTTGATCAGAGTCATTGCAATGTCTAGCTCAAGTTTTGTATGACTCATCTGCAATTTGAATACCTATTACCAGAATTTTCATGTGCTTGGTATGATTAAGTGATTTAATTAAGGTATTATTGGTATTGAATTCCTCTCTGGGAGCTGATCAGATTGGTATAAGCCGTAACTTCCTTGAAATGTTGTAGTTACACTGGGGTCCATCCAGAGCATTTTTCTTAGTATTTAGTTAGCATTACTACATGGCAGACAGTTTTAAGTCTGGTATTTGACAGAGCTGGAAGGGGACATGTGGTCACTGCAAAGAGGACACCTGCAAGGTAAACTTGGTGCCTTTACCCCCTGACTCTGACACTGACACACAAACTTCTGCAACAGGGTGGAACAGAACTTGGGGAAAGCACCTGCCTTTCGTGAATGTATTAGGTTACTGTACATCATAATTTACTGGAAAGTTGTTGTTGTTTATGTGTACATACCCATGCCCCCTAAGTTATTTTGGGCCACATCACATGGCTTGATCACTTTCATTTTCATCCCAGTGAAGTTCTTTGAGCTTTGGCATTTGTGACATTTGTCTGTTCTCAGAAGCTGGTGGTGCTTACTATGAGTAGGTTGGATACCTTGTAAAACAGGTAGCATTGACTCACAATTAACAACTTCTGAGTTACTTTGTGTAATTTTATTGCTCAATATTGGAATTGGGGTTTTTTTGTGTTACTGAACACTGTGCTACTTTTGTATGTAAAAATGGTGGGAGGTTTTAAGTGAAAGCTGAGTTTAATAGCACCAAGATAGGTCCCCTGCTTGACAAATGACATGTAGTAGCCTGCTGCAGATTATCCTAGTGCAATCAACTAAAGCACTGAACTGCAGCAACCTGCTGCTGCCAAAGTCCTTGTGTGTGCACTGGTAAACCATGAGGGCCTCGTTCTGGTCACAAGAAACTAAACATGAAACAACTTTAGACCAGCTCATTTGGAGAACATAATTGTGTCCTGATTTTTCTTTCAGAAGTAGCAGCTGCTGAAAAGTATGGAAATGTGCACAATTTTCACCTGTTTTTCTTTTTCTCTCCCTCTGTAGGTATGGCCTCACAAGTCTTGGTCTATCCACCATATGTTTATCAAACCCAGTCAAGTGCCTTTTGTAGTGTGAAGAAACTCAAACTAGAACCAAGCAGTTGTGTGTACCACGAAAGAACCTACCCGCAAATCTATGTGAATGGTAAAAACTTTGGAATTTCTCCCCACAGGGTTAGTACTTTCTTTCAGACTAAAAACCCATTTGATAGACCTCGAGGACAGAACTTTTGGTTGCAGTCAAATGCTGTTGCTTTAAAAAATACTGCAGGTGCTACAAAAGTGTTGGCAGCGTGGGCGCAGCAACCTCAGCTAGAGGCCCCTCGGGCTGGGACGCAGGGCAGCCGGTCAGATATCCTGGAAGGAGCCCAGCGATGTGGATTGAAGCGTAAGAGCGAGGAGCTGGATAACCAGAACAGCACGATGCAGATTGTTGATGAACTGTCCATCCTGCCTGCAATGCTGCAAACCAGCGTAGGGAACCCTGTGACGGTGGTGACAACGGCCGCAGCTTCCAAGCAGAGCGGTACCAGCGGGGATGGAGATTACCAGCTGGTGCAGCACGAGGTGTTGTGCTCTGTGAAAAACACTTACGAGGTTCTTGATTTCCTGGGACGAGGGACCTTTGGGCAAGTAGTCAAGTGCTGGAAAAGGGGGACAAATGAGATTGTGGCAATCAAAATCTTGAAGAATCATCCTTCGTATGCACGCCAAGGGCAAATAGAAGTGAGCATCTTAGCGAGACTAAGCACTGAAAATGCTGATGAATTCAACTTTGTGAGAGCCTATGAATGCTTTCAGCATCGTAACCATACTTGTCTGGTTTTTGAGATGTTGGAACAGAATTTATACGACTTCCTGAAACAAAACAAGTTCAGCCCTCTGCAGCTGAAAGTAATAAGGCCTATTCTGCAACAGGTGGCCACTGCACTGAAAAAACTAAAAAGTCTGGGTTTAATCCATGCTGACCTCAAACCAGAGAACATTATGTTGGTGGATCCAATTCGGCAGCCTTACCGGGTCAAAGTCATAGACTTTGGGTCTGCCAGCCATGTATCAAAGACTATTTGTTCAACTTATTTACAATCTCGGTATTACAGGTAGGTGTCTTTTGATTTGGTTTTTTATCTGTTAATGGAGCAATGTTTCAGCATTTCTTAAAGTTAATGGCTTAAATAATTACTTCTCAGGTAACTACAGGTAACTAATAAGAATAACATGTAAAAGGTAAAACCGTCTGAGAAGGTAGACCATGTGAAGATTGTGTTTGCCATTCTGAATGTGAATACTTGCTTTAAATGTTTTTACAGTGTCGCTGTTGAGCCGCTAGCAGAGAAAAAGACCTGGATTCTCAGAGTGGCAAGAAAAGAGAACTTTATTATTTTGATTCCAACATATATAGACTTTTCAGAGGTCACCCAGATTGGTCAGTCAGAAACCTCCCCCTATGCCTGATAGGCCAGGCCTGAACTATCCAAATCTCAAGACACTGTTTAATAACATCCAAACTTTATCTTTGTTTATAAAACACAGGAGAAAATTCTCATGGGAAAGACCTGTGCTAGCCACATTACAGTGTTGTTTTTTTCCTGGAAGTATGTTTTGTGTTGCTCTCTGAAGTCATCACTTACTGTTATTTTGAGACCTCTGAGGCTGTTTAAAAGGAAAAGAGAAAAAAATTCTTTCACTTGCTTTTTTAGGATGTTTTTCCAGCCTTTCTAGCATGATGGATTTTTTTTCTGTAAGCAGCTGGACAGTGTACTAGAAGTGCCATGTTTCTACATCCTGTTGCCAAAGATTATGTAAATGCCTCTGGTTTTCTCCAGCACTTGTAAATATTTTCCCTAGTTCTTAGAAACTTCATTCTGACTGAGTGCCTTCAGCAGCTGTGGACTTCAGTGAACTTCTGGAGTTAGGTAGTGATAGGATGCTTAAATGTTTGGGGTGATACCAGAAGGGCATTTAAAATGATTTTGGTATATAGTTGCATTCTACTTTGGCCTGAAAATGGATATATGTTTTTGATAGCTTTGCTTGGTTGTTTTTTTAAAGCTTTCTTTGAATAGTTGTCCAATCTGCCTGGCATTAAAAAATTATCAATATCTAGTCCTTTTATTTTCCTTATAAGCTGAACTTGTTTTGATTGAGGACCCTTTTCAGTTCTGCTTTGCTTCATTGGCACTAGTATGTGCTGTGTATTGCCTGTCTACCAATTCAGTGAAAAGCTAGTAAACTAGGACAATGAGTACTTTGAAGAAAATTTTAAATATTTTATGGCTATTCATGCTGGAAATGAAAACTTGTGCAGTACGATTCTAGGCTTGATGAAATTAATGATTGGAGTTCATGCCAGAGGAATTTATTTTTTGAGTGTAGCTTGTAGACAAGAATGCTTCATGTACAGTGCTCACATAAAATATTCTGATTCATCACCTGCATTCTGTATTACTTAATTGCAAACTGCAGCAGAGGGTTTAAAAGCTACATGAAGTTCATCAGCAGAAAACTAAATTGGGAAACTATATGGATTGATGCATGCTCACATTATACAAAAATGTGCATGAGAGGGAATAAAAAATTAAGTAACTTGGGAGTTCATTTTGGTGCAAAAGTTGTACACCACTTAAGATGCTGTGCTTTTGGAGCTCTCAGGACAAATCAGGCCAGGCTTGCAAAGATGGCAGGAATTTTGAGAGCCTCTAGACAAGTGCAAAGGTCTTAACTTCTGCTAGTCTATAAAAGTGCATAATCTAGCAGATACTCAAGACGCATAGTCTGAGAATGTTTCCCTATCTATTTTGGCTTTTTTATTTATTGAAGGAATTAGAGATGATTGTGAGCTATTGTCATTTTTCCCTTCTCCCTCCCCAAGAACTGACAAAGGGTTGGCCAGGCTGGGTGGTCCTATTGTAGTACTTGAGCCTCAACTAATTACTTTAATTTTTTTTCTGTTTCAAAAGGCTGAATAGTGTTGTGCTTATTTAGTTGCCTACATAAAAATGTAGTAGCTGTAGTTCTGTTTTACTTGGCTGGATGTTGCTTTGCTCCTCTCTATAGAATTTTGACATGCTTATGGGGTTGAGCAGGTCCATATTGACAGATAAATGTACAACTCCTTGGCATCCTGTGTGCATTTTGGATGCTTGCATTGCACTCAAGTGTAAGTGGTGTTCCCTGTGGAGGTTCATTCAAAAATATCATCCCCCAAGAATAAGATTTGTGGGTGCATGTACTTGCATTGCCTTGGTGAGTGATATTTGAATGGACTCACATGGCATGTGTACCTAAAATTTCCTAGTTAGTGTAAGTTGTGCTTAAGTGCTTTGTAAATATTCAGGCTTCAGTAGAAGATGATTTGCATTGTCTTGTATAGTTTTATAATCCTTCTATAAAGTAGCATTTCAGTAAATAATTTTTGAAAATAAGAAGGACATACAAAAAGAAAAAAGATTAGGGTCCTTCTACTTAAATGTTTTTTTTTAAAATATACAAATATATAAAATACTGCTTGGGATACTTAAAAAAACCCAAAACAACCCTATACTTCAAGATTATTTTCAACAGAAGTTTTGCTTCTGAAAAGGTTTTCAGTGTGCTGGATTTCATCATGGATGCATAGCTCTCTACCGGTTGTGTCATTCAAACTAACTTTGTGCGGCCTGGCAGTTTCTCAAAATTTCTTTTTGTTCCTTTGGAGGCACCTGACTAGTGTAAATAATATCAGAAAATAGGGATTTGATTCAAAAGGTTTCAAAGTAGATGATGCTGGGGAAATTTGAAGAGAAAAGTCTAATAGAAGAATGAGAAGGATCTTCAGAGAGTATATTGTATTGAGATGGATTTTTTTTTTTATGAGAGACTGTGCTTTTTGTCAATCAAATAAGGAGCAGTTATATATAAAATATAACTGTACTTAAATGCTTTTTGTTTTACAAGAGAATGGGAATGATAGTGCAGGTTTGACCTGTTTTGTTATGATGTTTTGAAACAAGTTTTACAAAACCGAATAGAGAGGAGAGGTTGGTTGTTGTTGTTGGTTTTTGGGTCTTTTGTTTTGTGGTTTTTTTCCGACCTGATCACTGCTCTTTTTTTTTTTTTTTTTTTTTTTTTTGTTCTTGGGACCCTAGTGAACTAATGATCATGAGAATGGAGAATGCCACAAAGTCTGATGTTATGGTATTTATTTTGAGTTCTAGTGTCAGTATTTTGCATCTGTAAGGGGAAGTGGGTAATGAATTGGAAAAATGAGTAGTAAGAGGATTAGGACTTAAGGAGGGGAACATAATGTAGCCAGGTGAATAGATAATGGACTGATTAACTTAAGCCTATAAGAGGAGAGGTGACATAATGATGACTATTGGAGATATTACAGTACTTTTGTATGAGGAGAGGTCCTAAACAAGTGAGACTAACTGAATTTTAAAAGGGTGTAAGCAGCAGAAAAACAGAGACAGTCTGGATGCAGTGATAACGACTTCATGTTTTCCTGTTTCTGTTTCAGCTTTGTCAAGCAAATAGAAAATAAGAAAATGGTTAAAACAATTATGAAAAACAGATTTTGACATTTGGTTACCTTTTGGAAACTCATACTTGTTATATTGCTAGAAGTTGTCAAGTATGGGTATGAATAAATATTAACTACAACACACTGTCTGAAGTCATAGATAATTTTGTTTTGTTTTAAAGATGAGATGTTATTCTCAATGCTCTTTCCCTGAAAGGCAGTGTCCATGCTTACATGCTCTTTTTATGCTGGTCTGGATTTTAATAGCTGTGGACTAGAGAGATCTGGTATTTGAAGCCCTTTTTTACTTCTGGCCTCACACGTTAAGACTGCTGACCTTTTATGAGTGATCTAAGGAGGTGAATAACTAAGCAATGTGTACATTTTCAAAAGAAAATTCCCTTACATACAGTGTAGGTGATGAAGCTTTTGTCATTTATGGAAATGGTATGAGAAGTGTGTTGCTGTCCTTTTCATCCACTGTGTCCCAAATCGTGAAAAGGGGAGTGTTGCATCCCAAATGGAAAGTTTCTTTCGCAGAGTACAGGCTGTGGAGGAGGAGAATTGAAACATTTGTTTCTATGTCTGGTTTCTTGTGCTCATCTAGCGAGGCAGAAAGTTTTCCCAGGCGTGGTGTTTCTCTCTGGAAGTAATTTTCCTTTGTTTTGCCTCTTTCCTGAGGTGAGATGCATTTAGGAAAGCATTTATGAGAAGAGGGGCTTCAAAATGTCTGTCTGCAATGAGCAGTAGCCTCCGAGAGGAGTTGAGTGATCTGAAATGGTCAAGGTAGTCCTGCCCATCTGCTTCAGGGAGCCAAGTTACCTTCCTCTCTGTTGCCATGGCAAGCAGTGGCCTTCTCAGTGTATTGCCTTCAGAAGTAACTCTTTAGGGAGTTACTGCTTAATTTTTTTCCCAAGGGAATCACCTTCATATTGATTTAATTTGAGTTGTCTTCCTAAGAGGATTTTGAAAATGAGTCTTCAGTAAACCTTACCAAACCCATCATTCAAAAAGTCCATCTAATACTGTGAATTTGGCAGTAGCCATTGCAGGCGTAGGAGTGAGTTTGCTACTTCATTGCAGGCTTCTGCTGCACAGCCCCCAAAGGGAGTTGAACAGTGGCTCATTATCAGCCTCCATGGTTATTTCCCCTCCTGTCTCCAAAGAAAACATCATCATCTTTGTGCTGTGTCAGACTGTATTGCTGGTAGAGTGCAGCTGGAGACTTGACTGGAAATGTGTTTTGAGGGTAAGCACTTGGTTTCCCGACCAAAGGATGTTCCTTTTGGCATCCAGAGGTCTGCAGGCAAAATTCTGTTTAGAATAGCCAAATTCATTTGGAAAACGAAACGAGTGGGAAGCAATATAACTATACTCTCTATTAAACTGGGCACCAGCTGGACCTGAAGTTGCTTGGTGGGCAACTTGAGTGATGTGGTGGAATGGAAGGTGTCTGGTTAGTAAGAGATGCTTGTAGCTCAGAAATGTTTTTCTACTCTGCTGGTGACAGCAGTAAAATACGATCCTAGGTATTCAGCAGTGCACTCATAAGGAAAAGAAAATGATGTGAGTAAATGCACTCAGTGCAGTGAGCTCATTCCAGAACCGGACAGTGATAGTCTCCCTCCAGCCTTCCAACTAAGGAGAGTTGCTAATCGACAGAGTTGTTCCAGACAAAATGCCAAATGTCAATAGTGTTGCAACAGAGCTCAGAGAGATGGAAAAACTGCTGTTGGATGTATTCCTGGTGGATCAGAGCAGGCTTTTCCCCCTCTCCTTCTCCTACCCTTCACTCCCATGAAGATCAGAGAAGGACAGAGGAAAAGTGATAATAATTATGTTCTGTGGTCATGGTGCTGTTTTCACTTGCCTGGTCAGTTCTGCTGAAGCTTAGAGTGATTTGGTCTGACATGGGCTCTTCTGTTTTAAAGGATTTTGGAAAAAGAATGAAGTGGTTGAGCTGTGTGGTTTAATTACAGCCTGGGAGCTGGGCTCCAGCGAGGGCTCTGTGCGTGCTCTGAGGCTGTTGCACCAGGACAGCTTTTTATTTATGACTTTGTCAGCTTCATGCTAAGTTTCAGAATAAACCACCAACAGCTTGTGCTGTTTTTTCCCCCTCTAATTTATGCAATTTACTTGATTTCTTGTTCCTCCTCTTTCTTATATGCATTCCTTCAAAATTAGAAGAAAAGAATCACATGGCCATAAATTCTCAGAGAGGCTTGTTTTCTCCCTGGCCTTTGTAACTTGGTTAGATGTAGTACTTGTCACTCCAGGGACTCCTGAGAAAACAGGCTGACAGTGACTCTCCCTGGAGTGGTTTTTGGAAATTGAATATTTTCTCTCAGTAGGTTGGGGTTGTCAGCAGGATGGGTTGTTATGACTCAGTAACAGCCATTGCATCTGAGTAACTTGACTATTATCTTGCCCTGATATTAGATCAACGTATGATTTCTGTATGTGTAAAATAGCAGCTGAAAACCTGTATACAGACAAATTCCTATCTTAATACAGCTTTTCTTTATAGCGGTGATCAAGGGGAGAAGTTGTGCAAAACTTGACATCTCAGGAAGCAGCTGCCTCTTCAAGTTCACCCATTGTTGTCACATACTTGGAAGTTTCTAAATGAGCTTTATCTAGAGTGGGATGTCTTGGGGTTTTTTCGTCTTTCACAATGCCTAAAATTGTTGCTCAGTATTTATAAAATCTTGGGGTTGATATGTTTAAATGAGAAGCAAAGCTTTGTTAATAAATTGATTTTTCTGTCAGTGTGGGAGGCGCAATACAAGAGCAAGTTAAAAATGCCTCTGTAAACATGCACTTCAAGTTCATGAACTTGCACTTCAACATGCTAGCAGATGTTATTCTATCACTTTGAACTGTGCATCTCTGAAGTGTATTGGGATATCTTAAAATAGTCAGGGGTAGTGGCCAGAGGCCATAAACTTCTATAGATGGTGAGGCTATTTCACTGTTGCAGTGAAATAAGCCAGAAGTACATGCTGCTGAGGTCGTTTGCTTGCTCAAGGTCAGCCTGTTCAAAGTCAGCTGCTCTGCTGTGAGCATGGTTACTGTCAGTAGTAGATGGAAGAGAGTCCTGATAGTGTAAGGAATTGCTATTACAAGTGAATTGGGACACTTAGCAATGTTTTTATTTCCCTTTAAAGTTGCAGAGCTGCGGCTGCTGGTTTATTTCCTTATCTGAGCAAACGGAACTTAATGTCAAGATAAGATTTTGTGGCTTGTGTCTGCGAACAAATTGTTTTGTTGATTTGGCAAGACTTTGTTTGTACTTTTTGCATACTGTTCATTAATTGTTTTATTGAATTCCTGCTTTAAACTTCTAGTTCATGATTAATAGGACTTAACAAAAACCATTATGAGTATCATCTAGGAGAGGCAATCTTAGCTCGTCATAACTTCATGTTTATGTAGGTGTTTGATAATAAATGTATTTTCAATTCTGTCATTATTTTCTAGTCAACATAATGTGGTCTCTAGTACCTTATTATTCTCTGTTCATAAAAGCAGAAAATAAAGAGTAGATTTTTTGGTAATGGTGTGGGTCTTTTGGGTGTGTTTGAGTTTTTTTTTTTTTTTTTAATTCTGTAGAAAAGAGTGGCAGGGTTACCGTAATTTTGCAGCTTTTTTTTTTCCAATCCTTTCTGAAGATCCAGAGGAAAATTGCGGGAATGGGAGTGCATGGAATGTCATATAGCCTTCATGTGGGTTTTTTCCTGAACTAGAGATTTTCCGAGTAACATAAGGTGGGATAACATATGAAGCATTTGAAGGTACCAAATACCTGCTGCAGATTCTAGCAATGTCAGCCCAGATTTCAAGTTAATCTTGAAATGGTTAAAAATCTAGATGGTTGGAGCAACAGTGTAATTCAGAGTTCAGACAGGGGTTCTCTTAGTCTTTGGATTGCTTCAGTTTGAACAGCAGGGAAATTCTTCCATGATTTTGAAGGCAAAAGAGCTCTTGGTTCTTGCAATATTATATTTTTTCTGAGGTTGAATGATAGACCTGTTTGTCGTGGCTAAAGTTTTGGGAAGCAGCTTTTATTTTCACACATTAAAATAGATCTACTGAAATGTGATCCTTTTTTCTTGCTGCACTGATACTTATGTCACAAAGATCTGTTCATCATACATCTGTGTGTACGTGAGTGTGGCTATATCAGATATCTCAGTTGCAGAAAATATCAGTGGTAGCTGCAGTGCTGTATTTGTAAATATTGTAACAATTTTCTCCCACTGGACCTCTTTTGAAAATATGGCTGTGCATTACTGGTGTAAAAGCAGGTAGTACTAGATCTGGAAACGTGATTAAAGGTGAAGCCTCTGCACCAGCCCCGTCTCTTCCACCTGACATCCTGGGCTTCAGGGGAGAGGGGTTTTGAGGATGAAGGCTCCTTCTGCCTCCATGGCACCCAGCGGGAGTGGAGAGGGTGGAGCAGACATGCAGGAAGTGTGTTGACTGGAAAATCAAGCAGGTTGAGCAAGTGCAGATCGATAATGTGAGCATGTTTAGGACACTTAGCACTGATGTGGATTCAGACCAAAACCAGCAAAACTAGGGAATTAAAAAAAAAAAATTGTCTAGAAAAGAAACCTTTTGTCAGTTCAGGCACTGATTGGAAAGTGGTAGAGGTGTCTGGCATAAAAAAAAAAGTATTTGGGATGTAATCAAGTAAAAGTAAAGTTTGTATGAAAATAAGTTGCCTGAAATGTCCAGACTGTTAAATTTTATACTGTATATTTGAAGGTCCTTGGTCCTACAGTGCTAGCTAATGTTTTCAAGGTTTTTGTTTGGACTGTTAATAAAGCAGCTTCTAACAAGTGAAATGGGATTAGGGGGCTGGGAGAAGCAAGCCAAAAGCATTTCACAGATAAGATTTTCAAGCAATTGCATTTTGACACTATGATGTTACCTTAAGAGCATTTCCCCATTTGTAAATACCAAGGATATTTCTGTTGTCCCAGGACAGTGCAGCAATCTCTCACAAAATATCATCCCTTTATGTGGTTACCTTTATTCAGAATTGCATTGTTGAGTTTTCATCAGTATTTTGAATGCCTTCTGGATGTTTTTGAGAATGATAGAGTGTCACCCTTACAGTGACTCTTTCAATTTTAAGTAGTCAAAATATTTAAAACCACCAAATACTTAATGGTGTAGTCTTTCACAAGAGTACACTTCATTGTTTCAAGTGTAGTGCGCAAAACATTTTTAATGTTGATGATTCAAAAATAATGTCAATTTAAAATGTAGTTTATTTGCCCATAATTAATTTCAGGAATTGAATTGAAACAGTTTTTGTAGTTATTTTTGTTACTTTCAGTAAAACTTAATTCCCTGATTAAGTTTTGAGCACATGCATTTTTTTGATTTCTTTGGAAAACTACAAGTATCACATCACTTATGTACAATGCTTTTTTTTAAATATAACACTATATGATGCTTTAAAACTGCATGTTACTGTCGTTTTATCAAGTGAAAAACTGTTAGGGTGTGCTGTAGGTCATAAAGCAGTAATAGCACTTGATACTTGCCGAAAAGATAGGATGGCAAAAGCCATGTTCTCACTACTAGTACTGGATGTTGTTCTCAGTGCCTTTTTCTTGAACCACAGTAACGTTTAAATTTTTGAGCTCTTAATTTTCTCACTCTTTGACTACTTGCCGTCCAGTCAAGATCTAGTTGGTGTTTTTTTAATATATAACTTACACTGTACGTCTACACGTGTTTTCTTGAGTGTTTTTAATATCTTGAAGTATTCTTCAGCATGTCCACATGCTTGTCCCCCTCTCAATGTAAGAAAGCTGTGTATAAACATCTCCTGCATCTTCTATGTGGCCAAGATTCTAAATTCACTAAGGTGGCTGTAGTCCATGGGGTTTGGTCTTATGGTATATCTGGAGACTATGCTATAGGTGTTTGGCTCCTCTAGAGAACTACCTGGTCAATTAATTCTGTGTTGGCTGCTCCCAGTGGGTCACAGCAGGGCTGGGGAGACTTCCAGCTGCTCCTCTGCTAATGCCAGTAGCATCAGAGCTTGCAGGATGCTGTCTGTGCACCATGTACCTGCTATTCCTATAATACAATCATTAAAGTTGGAAAAACCACCAAGATCATTATGCCCAACCTTTGAGTGAACACCACCCTGCCAGCTAAACCATACAATGTAGTGCCATGTCTGCACCTTCTTTGAACACTTCTGGAGATGGGAGCACCACAACTTCTCTGGGCAGGCTGCTAATGCTTAATCACTATTTCAGTGAAGAAATTTTTACTATATTGAACCCAGACCTTGCTTGGTGCAAATTGAGGTACCCTTTGTCCTGTTGGTGGTTCCCTGGAAGAAGGTAACTTCTTTTAGGTAGTTGCAGACAGTGACAAAGTCTTCCCTGAGCTTCTTCTTCTCCAGGATAAACACCTCCAGCTGTTTCAGCTGCTCCTCATAGGATTTTTGTTCCAGATCCTTCACCAGCTTTGTTGCCTTTCTCTGGACAAACTCCATTGTCATGCTGGCTCAGCATTGTGTGGAGATGGAGCTGGTTTTGGACACTTTACCTCTAGTAGGCATAGCTAGAAGGGGAGCAGAAGGCCTCAGCATTTTTGGTAACAAGCTGGAAAGTAGAACGGGAGGATATAATTTGTAGATTATATGGTATGGTTTCTGACTGCTTTGGTTTTCATGTAGCCTTAAATTATTTCAACGATTTCCAGTAAGAAAACGTTCTTAAATTGAAAGCTTTCCTGTACATGCAGAGTAGCTGGGAAATCTGTGTATTTGATGTCTGTCTGACTGTGCTGTGTAACTTCTGTAGAGGGGGACGCTAAAAAAAGTGAAGTGTTTAACTGATTCTCAGGTTTATTTCTGCTGTTTTTTTACTGGTCTCTTGGCCCTACCAGCAGATGAATTCGGAGTCTTCTCTCTGTGTTGACAGTGACTTATTTTTTCATGACCAACACCACTTACATCCCTAGTGTTGTCTTGCTTTAAGTAATTTTCCTATTTAATATGGCCTTTAATATAGACAGCAGTTATTTAGCTGCTAAAAGCCTATCGAAAAAAGAAATTAAGAAACGGACTGATACTTAACAGGGGAAAAGCCCTGCAACCTTGCAGTGTATTACATAGCAGCATAGTTAGGAATTAGCATGTGTCATTAGTGCCCCAGTACTCCACCCTCCCCATGGAATGACTGTCCCACAGGGATGGTTGCTCGTGGAGTGGTGCCATGTGCCATTTGGGATACTCAATTTGTAGCCATGTAGTTGCCTTCCTGAAAGAACAACTTCAGGATTGACTAAGATGAATTAGCACTAATTTTGTTCCACTTAATCTCTGATTCTTCTGAAGTTATGATTATTAAGCATCTGTAAATATGAAACACCATTTTTTCTTTGTGTGTCTCTGTAGCATCATTATTAGCCTGTGTACAAATATAATCAAATGACTCCCCACTGACCCTGTTCTACATAGAGGTATCTGATATAAAATTTGAAAGAGAAGCCCCCAAACTTAGTCCAATATTTAATTTACTAAATTGGATGGGGGTTGTGCCCATATGTGGTTTCCTGTTCTGCAGCTATTTTTTAGCACTTGAGTATTTTCATTCTGTGTCTCCAGAGGCCTGAGGTTATGTGAGACCACTGACTCTCTTTTGCAGGCTTGTAGAAGTAATGCCAGTGAAATACCCATTCAAGCACTTTGTTAACCAATGTATATAGGTCATATTCCCCCAAGATACAGAATCTGGATCAATGTTACCATTTCAAAGAAGATGGTGTTACATGAATGTGGAATGCCAAATGCATAACAGCAACCTCAGCCCTTCCCTCTCCATTACTGACACAATGAAAATTCTGATAGAACTTAATGACTTTATAATTAGTGCTGTTCTCTCTTCAGACACAGGACACCTGCAATTTCCTAGTTTTTGCATGGTCTTTGTTTTGAGTTTCTGTGTATTTCTGATGATGGGTGCCAGGCTGATGCTCAGGGGAGCCAGAGACCATGTGACAAAATGCATACCTCTTGGAAAACTCGTGTGTTAGTTTGTAGTTGCTTAAGTATGGTGAAAAACTGCTCTACATGGGGCTGTGGTTGTGTTTTATTTGTGCATCCCACCACCGTGTATTGCACGCATGCATGCTCTCAGTCCTTGTTGCTCATGAGTTGCTTGTGTGTTTTAAGTATGAAATTGGATGCAACAACTCGTTTCTCCTTGCTGTTGTGCTTTTAGCTTTGCTTTTTAAGTTTAGAAAGATATTTTCAAACATTTTCCCCTTTTCTTTTTTTTAATGGCTGTGTCTTAAGAGAGAACTCTTTCCTAAAGAGCTAACTAATGTTTGGTCGAGCCAGTGATTTACATGTTTTGAGGTAGAAGGGAATAAATACACAGGCTAGTGTGTTTCAGCAAATCAAAAAGTGTTCTGTGGTTTAATGGCCGTCATCAGAGTGGATTCATTCTGCAGTTTTTAAGTTACAGTGACGCAGCTTAATTTTTCTTCTGCATGACACAGTGTCCATGTAGTTCCTCTTAAAGATTCTTGGAATGTTTTCTTTGAGTTTTTCATTAGAGAACGGTTACAGATAAATCTCTGAGGTTTCTCTGTGTATGTTGCACCTCTAACTTGCTCAGTTGAGCTGTGAGGACAGGTGAAGGCACCTGTTTTGAAAATGTACTGTGATCAGCTGTTGGAGGGGACATTCGGTGGTCTGCACTTGCACTTCTGAAATGGGTAGTGCAAGAAATTCCTGCCATAAGAAATCTCATGTTTGCTGGGTGGGTGTAATCTAGCGGGGATTTTTGGAAAGACTTCTGAGCTGACCTCTGAGCTTTTTTTGTCTGACTGGTTAATGTGCATAAAGTGTGCCTCTGTCCCAGTACCACTGAAGCTTCAAGTACTTCAACCCAAATCTGTCAGGAGATGAAAATCCTCAAGGTGCCAATGCCAAAGGTACAAACAGCAGCTGTGGAGTAGAGAGAAGATTCAAACTAGTGAGTCCTGCAGGGTGAAAAGGAAGAAGTTTGTAGTTATCCTTGCTGTTTTGCAGTAGCTTTTTGGCAAGTCAGTGTGTGCTTAGCTCTGGACTAAATAATATGTGTGTTGCCTTTGTATGCTATAGAAAACAAAACAGAGATCTAGGGTTGTGTGTTGTTGTCTGGGGAGAGCAGTAGTGCAAATCTGAAAAATCAGCAACAGCGAAGTATAATTAGATCCAGTGGTTGTTGATAAGTTTGTTTACATTTGTGTGGCATGACAGCAGATTCTCTTCTTCAGCAGAATGTGGCACAAAGACTTGTGGAGTAATGTGTGAAAAACTTCCTGATTGCTGAAGTAGAAATAGTTTCCTGATGTTGACTAAGAGCCTGTGTTCTTAGTTCTCTCTCCAGCTCATTGCTCAATGCTTGCTTCTCATGGCTGCCACTGCCACTGCAAGAGGAACAAAAAACTCTGCAGACAGGGCAGAGAACTTTATTTAAAAAAAAAACAAGACCAAACAGCCATACCCCACCCAAATGCAAACAACAAACCCTCCACCCAGCAACCAGACAAACTGTACAAAAAGCCACAAACCCCCCAAAAAAGACACCTCCACCCAAAAATGTATTGGGGAATGCTAAGAGAGTGCAGGCTCGGAATCATGTGAAGATAACTGAAGCTGTATACACCTGTACTTATAGGATTGCCTTCTCAGAGCATATTACAGTATTTAATTTTTCTTCTGTTAGGTGCTTTGGTTGGGTTTTCAACCATCCCTTGAAGAAACAAATACTTCATAATGTCTTGCGTGCTTTAACTAGTATGTGGTGCCTTGTGCCAAACTTCTGTAAGTCTGAGCCTGTGAATAAATATCTCAAAAACTGAAATTAGATTAGCCCAGATTGTTCTAAAATACTCTTCAGTGCTTGACATCTGAAATACCACAATGTGGGATTCTTCACATATTTCTGCTAAGCACTGTCTTTTAACTGCAGCTTGAGCAGGAAGGAGAAGTACTTCATGCCTGTAAATTAACTTCAGAGGGAGCCATATTTACCTTACTGATACAGCATAATTAGTTCTGTGGCTGGGGAGTTCTTCCGTCACTTGGAAGTGTGTGAGTGTACCAGGAGTAGTGTTCAGTCCTAGTCGGCCTCCTGGTAAACACACAAGGGTCAGCATCTCCCACCTCAGCCCTTGGGGTATGGAATGCACCTGGAGAGGCTGGAACAGCTCCTTCTTGTGCTGCAGGTCGGCAGCGCTGCGGCTGCAGTCGCTGGCTAATCTGGGTAATTATTTTGAGTATTTAAGTATCTGCAGTTAAGCAGCCAGGCTTTGCTGCCTTAATAACATCTTACGCAATGGGACCCTTCCCACGCTCCTGGCTGGCTCAAGGCGACGTGGCACACTGGAATTTTAGTGTGCAAAAGTGGTGGGAGTGCAAAGGGAGTCATTGGAAAGGGACTATGTCCAATTAAGCATATTTTCTTTAGCAAGTCAAAATACCTTTTTTTTTCCCTTAAATCTCTTGTACAACAGTTATTCCATTTTTCTTTTATTTTTCTTTTATTTTTTTTTTTATTTCAAATGAACATTTACATGTTACTACAGAGCTGGTAGCTGAAAGGGATTAATACCCTGGGTATTAATTTGTGATGTGGTTTAACACAGTCTTTTTTTATTCCTTGTCAAACTTAGCTTTTAATTTAAATAGGATTTTAAAGAAAATATTTTTATTTTTATACTTTTCATTTACAATCAGACTAAGTTTCTAATTTGTTTTTAGTTTTTTATTAGCCCTAGCCTCTTTTTTCTTTTGGACTCAGGTGTGGCTTCCCTAAGAAAAATGTGAAAAGTTTGTCACGCTTTGAAACCTGATTTGTGTAATTTGCATAACTGACAAATGCATGCTTAGGTGTAATGTTTTCAATACATTTTAAAATAGTAAAAATAACTACTCAACACACATTTCTATGAGCAACAAATGTATATCAAGCAGACCTGGATGCCATTACAATATAATTTCCTTTGTAAAGGGGCGTTCTTTTGCTCAGTCTCATTTTTCCTGTATCAAACATAACCCATTCAGTAAATGATGGGATGAGGCAAAGAGCTGCCTCTAATAACTTTGTGAAGAATGCAAACCCAGCTCTGAATGATCAAAGATGCAGTCAGTGTCCAGTTTCTTCTAGTGCCTAAGAGCAAAAGTGAATGCAAGGGCAAAGCAGCAAAGAAGGTGCATTTATTGTGTGGTTCCTTGTCCCCTAGCCGCTGGCAGGCTGAGCTCTTCAGCTCCTCTAGGTTGGACCTTTTGTGTCTGGTAGCACATTAAAGGTGCTTTTTTTGTTGCTTCTTTTCCTTTTTCTTTTTTTTTAAAATTTTTTTAAAATTAATGACATACTACACTTCTGGCCTGGCAAAGTTGCGCAGTGAAGCTCCCCAGTCCAGGTCTGTTTTATGAAATAGATTTTGTATTTGTTGTGTGAAAAGGTCCTGATGAGGAGCTGCTTTGCAACAGACTGTTTTATTGCATGAGTGACCAATGCTTTGAAATGTGATCACTGGCTGCCGGTGTTGCTGAGGCAGACGAACCCAGGAAAATAGGGTAAATTGTGCTGGAAAGACGGTCTCATGAAATTTTCCAAGCAGCCCTGTGTCAGTACAGTAGGGCAGTACTTTTTGCCAGTACAGAATACGGAAACTGTAGCTTGCTTTCCGAGTCCTTTGTGCAGCCAGCACGTTGGCCTGGCCTGTCCCTAACAAACATGTTTTCTTTGGATTGTTTTCCTTGTGTACTTTAACCTTTTTGGTTATTCCCCTTTGGCCCTTCCTAGGTCTGTTTTGGGGCCCTTCATTAGGAAGGCTTGTGCTCTGTCTCCCACCCGGCATTATCAACATCAGGAAACAGAGAGTGTTGTCGGGAGACGAGGAAGGAAGTTAGACTGAAAAATGCCCCAGTTTGGAACCAATTAGGTTTTTGTATTGTTTTGGTTCCTGTTACTAAGCCTAACTTTAAAATAAATTCTCTTTATGTGAAGTACAGTAGTAACAAATGATGACTCCACTTACAGGGCTTTTTTTTTTCCAGTTTCTTTCTGATTTTAGTTAAATGCTACTAACGGAAATACGATTTAAAAAAGTGAGGGTTCTGCTTGCATTAACATGGTTCTTGATTCCATGAAAGCACAGATGTCAGAAGTTCCTCTTCCTTCATCCCACAGAAATGTGAGGGTGATGGCTCTGCGAAGGTGAGTGGTGCAGGATGGAGCACATTTTCCAGTGGCATTACCCTGAATGCAGGTTTGTGCAGGAAAGATTATCTTGAAGAAGGTTATTTTTGTTCTTTCCCATCTAACATCTCTGTGTAAATTTTGTGTAGTGTGTGTGTGTTAAGAAATGGGGGGAGAAAGTGAGTGTACATATCTGAGGGTTGCTTTTGATAAGAAAAATGTAGACATTTTCATGAGAAGTATTTGCTGAGAATGCAGAGCTGGATATGCTTTCCCTAGAAAACATCTGAGAGTTGAGATCTAGGCAATAGTCAATTTCCACAGTATCAAAATTGAATCATCTTTAAACTAAAAAAGAAAAAATCACTAATGTTGAAAATCAGATGTTAGGTTCTTGGTTGGCTGCAAAATGCATTTAGCCTTCCAGCCTGTGACTGATGTATGGCCTAATTTCATTAGAACAGGTAATCCTGTGTCATGCATCTCTTGAATGTTCTTTGCAGCAGTTTTTTTTAGAGCACTTTGGGAACAAATTCATGATGAGCTTGGTGTAATAGTTGCACACAGGATAAAGAAAATAGCTTATAGGTTTGTTCTGGAAATGATGACTTGACAGTAGCCTCTGGCAGTGGAATTTAGCTATCAATAGTGTGTTAATCCAGTTAAGTAGGGAGCCTTTCATAGGGAAATAAGTCATGTGTTCTAGCTAAATAATTACGTTTAAAGTAATCATGCAACTTGTAAACATTGCCTCGATATTTTTGTGATTTCTTTTTTTGACACAGTTATGACACAGCAATAACTTCTTCTTCTTAAAGCAATGGCTTTGGATGGTATTTATTTGAGAACATTCTTATCTAAAGCTGTGTTGATATGTGTTAGCACTGACTTCATCAGCTAGTTTTTGCTTGTTCCTGTTTACTCTTTAGAAAATACCAAATGTATGACAATTGTAATTAAGCTTGTGTTTATATACCACTTTTAAATCACAGCAAGCTTGCATTGAGACACACTGATGCTTTGGAGAAGTTTAAGAAGCCAGTCCTCTGTTTTACCTGGTTAGTAGGTGTTCCCAGGGGTCTGTTTTCAGCTTAGAGATCTCCTGGACACAGTTCAGCTCCCATCCTCTTCCCCCTCCAGAGGTTGGGTGATGAAGTCCCCTAGAAGGAAGAAGACCCAGTTAAATGCATGATGATTTACTTCAGTCAGTGGAACTTTAATCTCTCAAGTCATAGATTTTTAACTTATTTGTTTTTCTATGCTGAACAGTGAAACAAAAAAAACCTATGATTTCACTTGTCTCTCATTTCAGTGGGTATACTGGCACCAGTGGGGCATAAGAAATAGACAACACAGTGAGGTATGTGCTTATTCTGTAGAATGAAGCCTATTTTTGGTAGTCCTCTTGAATTTTGTAGAGCTAGTAAGAGTGTGCCTTGTTAAGATTGCCATGCCATTCTTTATTGAAAGGTGCTGCTGTAGAATCCTTAACTCTTCCACATGTAAGACATTTGAGAACAATTCTTTTGTTGCAGATGTTTGAGGCTGATTGTAGGCTTGTTTTTTTTTCTTTTTCTTCTGATGAAATTATAATCACTCAAAGTTGAACACACTGACCCCTGACCTTGGCAGATAAAGTCTGATGATGCTTGTTTGGTTCGTTGGTGTTCCTGATAGTTTACCGTGCTGCTTTGAAGTTGGAAAGATGTTGGAATCTAGTGAGTGGCAACCTGTCATCTGTCACAGTTCATATGAACTTAAAATGAAATCAGGGATATGCATTTGAGTCTATTTTTGTCATATTTAATATAACAAAAATGATTTAGAAACAGGTCTGGCGTCTTTGAGAAACCTTCACAGCTACGGTTTTATAAATTGTGTAAACCTGTTTACATCAGGTTTAACTGCTGCAGCTCCATAAATACATTGCATAGTTGTAGTTATAACTTGCAAAAATGATCACTTGTTATTCTGTGGAGCTGTAACCATCTTTGGGAAAGCACTTAGGAATCATAATGCACTTTATTTCTTACATGAGGCTTAATAAGCCTTGAAGTGAACACTTTACATTGGCCATCCTTGGAGAACATGAAATGGCAGCAGAATGTAATGTTCTCTGTTTTGTAACAGGGCCATCTTGCCTCTTATTTCCAGGGACATTTGTTTGAGGTCACTAAGGTAAAAGCCTGTTTCCTTGGTACTTCACCAGAGCAGCTCCCTGCCTTTAGGTACTTACAGTACCCTACCAAGGCTTGAAAAGTCAGTGACATACTTTTTGTAGACTTTAGTGATTTTGATCTTCAGATGAAAATTTATTTCAAAAATGTATCTTTGGAGATTTTTTTGCATGTCTGCTGGATTTTATGCCTTTCTTGGTTGGTTATTTTTAGTTATTTATGTTTATAAAACATCTGTAATCTTAAGTCATAGTACAGGCTGATTTGTCTGAGGTCATTTGCAGTGTCAGAGACAGAAAATAATAGTAAAGAATCTGTCTAGTTCTGAAATAACTAATGAACATACTTGTATTTTTCATTATGCTCTGATGGACTCTTCCTCATAAGGTTATGTTAGCAGGCTCTAAGTCTCTTCTATTTTGATTTTGATGTGGATCTGACACTGTTCTTGCTTCCAGCTAGTTATTCTCAAGAGGCTATTTCTGTATAAGGCTTCAAGTATTCCAGCATCTCAGCAATTGTCTGATAATGGATAATTTTGCTGCTCCTTTCCCAGCATCATCATTAACATATATGATGTTTACAGAGCCGTGTCAAGGCTGGTTGACAGCAGCCATTCCTGGGTAATGGTAAACAAATTTGTAAGTCTGTCTTGGAAGTGGGATTACTGTCAAGGATTTATTTAGTATATTGGCCTGTAGTTTATGCTACACTATTCATGGATAATATAATTTCTTATTCTTGTACAGTCAATACTCTTTACTGCTGTCAATCTTAAAATTGCCATTTTGCAAGGAAGACATTCAGGAAAACTGATTATGGGGAAAATCATGTTACACAAAAATCTGATTTCACCTATAAACTTTGGTCAGTGTCAGAGACCCAAAAGAGCTATAGGAACTTCATTAATATAGAGGCAAACCACAAAGATTTCCCCACCAATTGAGGTGAGTGTAGGAACTGCTCAGACTGCAGACAGCAAAGTAGGACATTGCTGAAATGGAGCTGGAGTTGGCTGTTTTGGGGAGGTTATTTTCTTTCAGTAAGACTTTTTCCTTTTCCCTTCTCAATTTTAGCATATGCAGGTTACACTTATGTTTGTAGGTTGACTTCTTCCTAAAAGTGAAAAGCAGAGTGTAAAACTGCCAGAAAACTTAATGAACTTGACTCAAAAGGAAATACTAAATCTGTTAGCAAAGACACAGCAAGGCTATTGCTGGGAGCCTTACTAAAAAGCAATGACATAGTGCAGGGCTGGCCTTTGAAAGTTTGTCCTATCAATTTGTGGTGTGACAGCATAACCTAAAAATAGTTCCTGGGACTAAGAAAAACTGGCGCTTTGATTTGAAGGTTTTTTTTTTTTCTCTCTCTGGAAAATTCATATGTGCTGGAAACAATACAATGTGGAATTCTCCACATTTTTAAGGAGATCAGAGACACCTTTTTAGTAGAGATTTGTCGACTGGACTTTAGTTTTCATCCTTTCAAGGAGCAGGAGTTCCTGGTAAATACTCCCACTACGCAGACTCTTGTAACACCATAACCTTTAGGGCAGTGTTCAGGGTTTGGCCATCACATGCCAAATAGTCCCAACTTCACAATTACTTTATTTTTGCAATTTTTGTTAGTTGTTGGTGCCCTGATAAATTTTTAGTTGGCATTGTTTTGGTTTTGTATTTTGGTACAAGTCATTTGAAAGTTGAACCTGGAATATCTTCCTGGTCTATTATGGTACTTAGATGGATTATGGGCTTTATGTGGTATGCATTTCAATTCTCAGTTCAGGACATATTTGAGAGTGCTTCATAATCTTTATTGTATTGTATTAAAGCATGTTTAATAGTTCAAATGAAATGACAGTTGTGTTCCTGAAATAGCTCTTGCTATTATTTTTTTAAAGTGCAGAAAATGTTTATTGACCCTTGCACTTTTCCAGCAGAGCCTTATGGAGCCTGGTGAAATTCAGTATAATTCTTTCTCTGCACTCTGAGAAGAGCAGGCAGTGAAGATAATTTACCTTTCCTTTTCCTCTTGGAGACAAAAGTTCTTCATCCCCAGCTCAGGGCACTGTGCAGTCCGTGGGCTTCAGACCAATTTGAGCAGTAGCTCTTCTGTAAATGAGGGGAAAGTTCCCTGTGTATTTGATCCTTGTTGCTTCTGTTATTATTGTCAACAAGTGTGCCTTTTCCTAACATGAGTGTCTCTCTATATTGGGAACAGAATGAAGTTTTTAGCCATAATTAATGAGCTACTTGCAATTATTAGTGTCCTGGACCAGACTCAAAGGGTTCACTCAGATTAAAGGCTCCCATTATTATCCACTTATTATCTAGATCTTATTCTAATATTTTTTTCTTTAAACTGCACTTCCTGTTTTTAACTTTCATTTGCTTACAGCAAAATTTTAACATTCAGTGTGATTATGAAGAATTCCCAGTATAATCTGGTTACCCTGATTTCTTCCTCTGGTGTGGTGGTAGAGGGTCTGGGTTTTAGTATATCAGTCAAGAACTGCTTTAAAAATGATATCAACATTTATGTAGTGAGAAGAAAAAATGAAAAGAACCCCTACCCTATGTTTTAATGTTCAGGTAGATACATTTTTGAATATAAACTTGCTTTAAAAATCTTTGCAAAGCTGGGCTTGCAGAAATGCTGGGGCTCTTTGCTGTAGTGGCATTCCTGTCGTAGCATGTTGTCAGGGTCTGATGTGACATCAATTCTGAATGTAATAGATACATAGTTAAGCAGTTTATTTTAGGCTCCAAAACTCTTCTAAGAATAGACAGGCTCTGCTTTCAACAGGAAAGGACAAATAAACTAAAATGGAATAATAGGGAGGGAAAAATAGGAAAAAAGCAGAGAGGAAAAAGCATCTGAGGAGAACAATAAGAGGGAAAAACCTGCAGCTTTGTGCTGGTGGGTTTCAAGGCTGGGATGAAACATTTGGAGAGACCATTGCATATGGATTATTACAGCAGATTGTGGTGTAATGGGAAGCAGGTGATGGGACATGCTGGAAGGCTGAGGTCTTACAGTCTAGCCTACCAAAATAGACCTGTGTAGTGCTCCTTGGGAGCAGTCCATAGGTTAAATGCATCAAGGAGGGGAAAAAAATTGCCCTTTAAATCTTCTAAAGTAATTTCTTAGCTTTGTCAGAACATTGACAGGTGATGTTCCATAGCGTCCCAAAGCTGTCCCTTCAGTAAGCTGTGGGTAAGGATGGGACTTGTTCTGGTGGTGTCATATTTACACCACAGGTCTAATCATAGAAATTTGTATGGGAAAAACTCGCCAAGTCAGCCACTTGGTTTGCTTGCCAGGGCATCCTGAACTACTACAGCAGTGTTCAAATTAAAATCAAGGTTGTTACGTGTTGGTGTGTACTGTGTGTTGGGTGTATTTTTCTGCAGTGTTCTGTGGAAGTTACAGATTCCCACAGGACATTAAGCCAGAAATGTAACTGTTGGGTGTAAATCCAGCAGAACATTTAGTACCTAGAAAGATTTAAAAAGTCACCAAAAGGTCTCTGCTAGTGTAACCTTGAGATAGCAGATTTAATTTCATGTGTGTTAACTCATCTACCCCAGTTGCTGCTCTGTAGGTTTTCTGTCATAACTTCTGTGTTACTATTCTTTCTAATTTCTTGTGTTTAATTTAGCAGCTGGCATAGGCACTAAGTGTTTAGATAACATTTTATATGTGGAAGTATCCAAAGTGAAATGGATTCTGGTGGTGTTCCATTTATTTAGTGAACAGGAGATGAATCTCCAATGTGAAGCTGTAGCATCAAATCATGCTATTTTGCAAGACACTACTGTTTAAATTATATGTGCTTTGAATATTTGAATTCTAAGTGATCACATTGCTGTTGAGAGATAATGTTTTTTAAATACTACTTTCTCCTACAAGTCTTTTGCTTGTTTGTCTTTCAAAATTAAACAGTTTTAACAAGCCTACCATCTCTATTTATCCTGATGTAATGTTGTCAGTGTTGAATCTCGATTTGACAATGTTTTTATAATCCAGTATCACTACAGAAAATTTTCTGTAATAAAGATATGGAGGTTTTTCTAAGATTACAATTTTTTTTGGTGTAAATTTTTGGAGAGCTTTCTATAATTTAAACAATGTAATTTTAAGTCAAAGTTTACCAGTCTGAGTTGCAAAATTTCACCAGAATATCGCTTTGCATCACCCAGATGGGCATGTATCAGCAGTTTAAAAAATCTTCTTCACAATGGACAAGGATGTGAGCAGAATTTCTTACTCTCTAGAGTATCTGTGGGGTGTGTCCATCTCCTGTGCAGTGTGCCTGCCTGGAAAACCACTGTGCAACAGCCTTATGCCGGAGGGTTGTTTCAAATAGTTCAGTAGTGTCATGGTTTATTGAACTCTTGGGCTGAGCTGCAGCAGGCAGGTATGTTGTTGCCCTTTGTTGGAAGGCAAACTCTTTTACAAGTGTTGATGAAGAATGGAAGAAATTTTCCTTTGCATCTTCAGGTTAGACTTTTCTTTGGTATTGTTTTGGGTATTTTTTTTTTTTTTTGGTGTGTTGGGTTTTGGGGTTTTTATTTTTTTTTTTTGTTTTGGGTTTTTTTGTGTGTTTTGTTTTGCTTTTCTTAATAGCTGGTTAAAATTAAAGTAATATGTTATGATTCACTTGATTCTTCACATAACAGCAGCATCGTTCTGCTCTCTGTTTTTTTACCTGAACTATGTCAGTAACAGAGATCCTCATGCTAATCAGTCATATTAGAAGCTAATTCCTCTTTCCATTGCCTTGTGTCTGCTGGGATTTTTACAGCAGGATCTGTCTGCTTGCTTCTTTAGCACCACCATAAGTTGGTATTCTGAGTCCAGTTGTAGGACTGTTGTCATCAAGCATTAAAGCACAAAAAGCCTTTGCACAAAACTGACCTAAAAGGTCTTGGCAAGGATGCTACGAGGAAATACTGCTGTGCTTCTTACCCTTTTGTAGAAACTCTCTACCTGTCCTTCAGCTGATGTGTTTGGGCACTGCAAGTCCATGTAGACACTTAAGAGAGTTAGAAATTGTTATTCCCACAGAATCAACAATAGCAAAGTAAAGCGGGGGGCAATTCAGTTCTAACATGTCTGATCTGTGAGGCCTTGAAGCATCCCACAGTGTGCTCTTCTCTTGTCCTCTTCCAGAGCTGGAAATCTGTGTTTGATCCTCTCTTTGGGTGGAGGTCAGCTTGTGGTTGCCAACAGCCCCACTGCTGGGCCCTCCACAGCCACTTGTGCTTGCCTTAAAGGCAATCGCTGTTCCGAACAAGATCATTTCAAGTCTGGTTTTCTTCAGAAATAATCTGGGCAATTCTGCAGCTCATCTCGGAGATTTGTTTTGCATAAAACCTCTGTACAAGATTTTGGATGTTTTCCTTTTTGGGCAGAGGCAATGTCTGTGTGACCATCTCTTGCCAGGATAAAGCACTGCAGGGTGGTCCCACAGTTAGGAGTAAATCATACAAGGACACAAAGGGTGTTGTCAAAATTCAGTTATTGGTAAGTAACTTGATTTGATGCTTAAAATACTGGCACTTTGCTATCCAAAATGTAAATGGATTTAATAGCAGACTTTATTTATCAATAAAACATTGGAAGTGTTTATCTCTACACCATGTTGTTCATTCTATTGCTACATCAGTATCTACTTTGCTTAATTTTCATGTAATTCAAAGACTGCTTAAGATAACAAGTACATAAATAAATCACTCGGTAAGTCTTTTCAAGGAAAATCAAAATCATGAAAAGGCAGAAGCATAAACATCTTTTGGTTTTAATAAAATCAGCTCATCAGTTCACGAGAGATAGTGAATAATTGGAAAGGAGTCTACTGAAATCACTTGTTTTGTTATTCTCATCTGAAAAATCAAAAGGAATAACTAAATGATTATCTTCACCATTTTTGGTAAGTGGTAAGAGAAGGTACATTAGGTTAAAATTGTGCTTGCTCTTTCAAAACAAAATTGGTTTTTAGTATCAGGAAAAAGATCTAGGATAGTCTGTGATTTTTTAAAATTATTAAATGAAATTACTTAGGATTGATGAAATTCAGTTATGAACCATAAGTTCTTAGGAATTTTTTTGCAGTGAGTGCTTCTTTTTTTTAAGCAGTCACATATGTGGGCCACTTTCTATATAAGATTTTTAAATCCTTCTCTAGGGCAGATCAGGGTTCAAAGTTAAACTGGCAGCTGCATGTCAGTCTTATATGTTTTATATATATATGTATATATCACTGGGAGGCTGTGGGGGAAGTATGTCTTTTCTAGCTGTTGAGCATGCATAGCCCTATGAAAATGTTTTATTAGGCAAAAATGAAGTTTTAACATTTCAGGTTAGGAAGACTCGTACTGTGGCCATAGAAATTTGCAGGAGATACAGCATCTCATTTCCTTGTGTCTTTACTACCACTTCCCATGCACCAAACTCCTTCAAGAGAGGAATGAAGCTAGGAATGAGGATAAAACTTGCAATATCAGCTTGAACATAATTATTCTCACTGTATTTTGAGGTACATGGTGACTTAGCCTTGAATTGCAGAGTGTGGTGGGATTGAGTCTTTCCTGCTACCTCAAAGACACAGGTGCCCCTATCCAGCTTAAATAATATTTTCTGAGTTTGAACACTTACATTTTTGCTTTCAGTTTAAGTCCTCTTACATTCTTAGAGCTTAAAAAAAAAACCCAAGCAGAATTTGCTACTTGTGTACTTCCTAATGCCTAATCATAAAAGAGTTAAAAGAACCCTAGAAAACTGTGCAAAAGCCAGGCTTGTGAATGTAAATCTAGAATTCAATTTTTCATTATAGATTTGCAGCAGCATTCATGCTAAAGGATAGGGAGGAAGACTTGTTGTCTGGCATCATGTACCATACTTGCTTTTCTAAGATCAAATATATGTTAACACATGACACTGCCAATCTGCATTCTGACATTTCAGTGGATTTTTAAAAGCAAGAGATAGTTCAGCTATAAAAGTGTTCTTAGGAAGTGCAGTTGAGTGGTTTGTTTTTTTTTAATGTGTAACACAACTATTTTAAAGACTTCTATAAATTTTATTGATATTCTTAATTTAACAAAATGATATTACAAATAAAAATTATTCTGACCATGAGGAAGATTGCAGAGACTAGAAGATTGTAGTTTGGGTCAAGGGATTTGCTTGGGTAACTCAAATATTTGTGCAAGAATAGTGATTTTAATATGTAGGAAATGAGATGTACATAATATTCTCAGATCTGCAGTCTGTGTATCCTGGTATTTTGTTGCTGGAGAAAATTGACCGTAGCAGAAGGTTGCACTTCAGTGTCTTCTGACGCAAGTTTCTTACAGCTCTACACGATGGCTGGTTTTGTTCTACATGGATTCAACCCTTACTGTATAATCTAGAGCCCTTGTGGTTATTTCTCTATCTATTCTTAAATACTCCTAATATTTTTTTAATCTCAACAGCGGCCTGTGGTTCTGAGGGTAATTGTAATTCTGGCTTTAAAAAGAGCCAGATTTTATATTTAATACTTTTATATTTACATCAGTCTTTATCTCAAAGTGTGTGGGGGATTCCTTGATCTTCTAGAATGAGGCAGGGCGTTAGAAGCACCTGTCTGCTTCTCTTCCCTTATTTATTATATAATTTGAGTAATGTTACTGATCATTCATTCTTTCCTGAAACTTTATAGTTCTAACCAGGGTTTCTTCTTGTACCCAAATCTCTTCAAGTCTTTCATTTATATTGTTCTTTTCTGCGTCTTTTCTATTTGATGTATCCTTTTTCAGATGGGGGTGACCAAAACTGAACACAGAATTCAAAAGTGAACACACACTATTCAAGGTGAGGGAATAAAACTAGTTTTACATAAGGCATAATATTTTTTGATATGTCTTTGTCCTTAAAAATGAATACTGATATCCTGATTATTTTTAATCCCAATTGTAAAATATTTTTCTTGAGTAATCTGTAAAGTTGTCTGGATTTTTCATTGAAAAGTTGGTTAATTTATAACATAAATTCTTATGGGTAATAAATTAATGAATATAGTACATTAATATCTGCTGTGGTTTACTATACACCATGTGTGCTCTACTTCCTGTCATGTTGATCTAATTGCATATTTGAAATTCCTTCTGAAGACCATCATGAATCCACCGTAGTGCCAACTGATCTTTGTATCCTTCATCATTCACAGGTTTTAACATTACGTGGTTCCTTCCCATTTCGTCCTTCAGATTATTGAAGTGTATTTGCCTGGGAGATTTTTCTGGGTATTGCCACCTTGATTTTTATCCCTCTGGTCAAGAGTCTTTCCTATGTTCTTGCAGATCTTGAAGAAAGGTTTACATTCCTCCATGTAGATGGCAAAAATTGGTAGTTGAACAGAATGAATTCTACGTGAGAATACTCATCAGAATGCCCACTGCCATCTCTCATTAACTCTTTCACTGCATGTGATCCTTCTCTTAGACCTCCTCTGTTCAGGAGAAGAATTATACATCTTACAACCCATGTCTGGTTTTTTCTTTCAGAAAGGATATGCTTGCATTATGCTCATGATGGTAGTAGGAGGAAAGAGGTATTCTTAGGCTGGTAATCTGGTTTGACTTTAACTCTTGCAGATTGGATTCATTTACATGAGTTCTCCATGCCATGACTTTCACCGGGTCATTAATAAAATATATAAACATCCCACCCTTTTGATGACTTCCTTGCATTTCTTATAATGGTGACATTGGGTTGTATCCAGGGCAGATTATTATTAGGCATTGTCACCATAAACAGTCGTAAATAGAGGTAGTAAACTTCGGTTTGTATGAGGAGAGCATACATTTTGTGTAACGTGCTCATATTAGGAGCATTGTCTCCATTTACCTTCAACTGCATGGATATATAGAACCCAAAATTTACGGAGAACCAGTATTAAAATTCTTATTCAGTATGTTTGATATTGCAAAGTTGAAATGGCATGAGAAGGATTATATGCCTCTTTGGAAAGAATTTTTCTGCAAAATGTGTAATGAAGAGTTAACATTGCCGAGGATTTACCAGCATTCCTGATGCCCAGCATCTTTGGAGGAGGCAATAGCACCTGTAGAATGGAATAGCTGCATGTTTCTCATACAGCGCCATTACCTTAAAACATGGAAGTTGGGATGGGTTGTGGGTAAAAGTTGTGGTCTTGGAAAGAAATCACACAGCTGTGTTGGAAGGAGTGAGAGAGCCGAGGGGAGGAAGGCTGTTTCTATACTCTTCACTTGCCTGGAGAGTGGCAGGTGGTCAGTGAATAAACCCATGGTGTAATCGACAGTCCAATATATTGATCCTCTCACACTGCCAGAAGGAAAACAGAAATAAAAATTGCTCAGTCTTTAGTCTCATTTCCTTGATCTGTGAGGGGGTTTGTGTAGTGTAACTGTGTTACAGGACCTTCTGTGAGAACATGTTTGAGAAGTTATTCCTGCATTCAACTGAACTTTTCATAAAAATAGCAGTTCTGGGAAGCTGCTGTTCTTATTGTTTTGTGCCGTTCTTCAGTTGTTATTACGTATGTTGGCTGTTGAGTTTTAGCTTTTTCATGTAACTTCTGTTCTAAATTGGATTTCTAACCAACGATTTCTAGGTAATGATCATCTGAAATGGTTTGACTTCTTAGAGATTTTGTTACGACTTTTTTTTTTAGTATGGGTAATTCTTGCTCTTCATTCTTTGTTCCCCCAGTGTAAGGGCTGGAAGAAATTTTCTGTTACTATGCTACAATTTTGAGGGGGTTTTTTTTAAAGTTTTTGCTTGGAGTTTTGTTTTGGTTTTTTTTTATTTTTTAATTCTCCATCACAGAACTATTTCATTTGTCTTCAAATTTGTTTGTTTTGTTGCTTCATTCCAAGCTGGCTAACAGGCTTCAGATAAACTATTTTGTGAGATGCTCAGGTCTTTGAGCAAGTTAATGGAAGAAATTGTGTGATTTCTTTCCTCATAAGCATACAAATATTGATAGGATAGTATATGTATTTATGGTCTGTGATGTAATAAATAGAAATATGACTATCCAAACAAGCAGCTAAAGCAACTATTCATTTGTGTCTTCATCTTTTTAGGTATTTCTAATTATGAAGTCTAAGCTATGCTGTTTTATGATAATGTTTTTAATTAATATTTAAGTTACACTGCAAAGAAGGAGATAGATGCTTTCTCTCTAAAATCTTGCTTTTAATTTAAGTAAGATTTGTTGTCCTTGAGAATTTAGAAAATTCCGGTGTTCTCCTTGTTGATGTCTTGGTATGGGATAACAAGTGCTTTACTAAGGTGGAGACTGGTAGTTTCTGGTGCACTGAACATCTTGTGATCTGCAGTAAAAATCAAGCAGGAGTGTGTGTGGTGCTGCTTGGAGAGAGGGAAGTACTAAGTTATGCTGTTTTTTGAGTAGTCTGATGTTAAAGTGACTGTTGGGACATCTGGAGTTCCTACCACTCTAATGTCCATGGTTGTAGTTAGGAAAGGGAATACCTTCCTTTTGAGTTGCATGTAAAAATATTCCTTGTAGCAGAAAAGAGCTGTAGATGATCTTAAAAATAAAAATTAAAGAATGATTGTCTCCACTTTAACACTTTTCTCCCCAGCTCTCCAGACAGATTTTAACAGGAGCTTTAAAAGAAGGAGAAACAGGAGAAGGTCCCTTTGAGCATGACATTAACAAGCTTTCCTTTAACAAAAATTTTTGAGCTGATTAAGACCACTCCACACATAATCAAACTCAGTTACAATTCTCCTGCAGCTTTGTTTGCTGTGAGAAAATCACTCCATTTTAAGGAATAACATGAAACATGGTAGGAGACATTGGTCCTGAAAGAGCAGCAGCTCTTCATCTTCCTCTCTCCAAGCTAGCCTGGAAATGTATTTTATTCACTGTACTGTGGTATGGCACAGGTAGCTCTGCTCAGGAGCACTTTTATTTTCTCTTCCTTTCTGGATGGTAGGTCTGGTGTTGGCAAGTGAGGAGTACTTTGCCTCTCCTGAAATATGTCCCTTTTCCTTAGACTTATTTACTAGTGCTCTTCTCTGGGAAAAACTAACAGATCACTGTATTTCGAAATGCAGCAAGCTTCCTCTTTTTTTTTTTTTTTTTTTTGGCATTGTATCCACCCTTATCCTTCTTCTCTTTGCACTCCCGTCTCTCCAAAGAGACGCCCGACAGACCGACGGACTGCGGCTATTTTTATACGGCGCACATATTAACCATTGAGTAAATGTGGGAGGTTTTACAGAGCTTATTTTAGCAGGAGCATTTGCTAAAGCCCCTATATCCATAGGCTTTGTGTATATTCATTAACTATTCAGGGCTGTAACATAATACAACAGAAGGAAGTGTATTTTAACAGAGGTCTGTAACAACCATAGGCAGACTGGCACCCAGCCAGTGAGGAAAGGCAGACATTTCTTGCTGCTATTTCTGTCTTGTGGCATCCAGAGATACGGAATTGATTTCTTGGATAACGAAACTAGCTAAAACTCACTGCAGTATCATGATCCTGCATTACAAAAATATGTGTGTTTGATCCCGAGAAGTTTATTGTAATCAAATCTTTGGAGGCTGTGGAAAACTGAGCCTCTCCAGTTTCACTGCCAGCATGACAAGATTTAGCCTTCATATAATCACATCCAAAATGGTTTGTGGCAAGGATGGGAAGAACTGAAGTGCTAGCATGAATGGAAAGTACATAATTATTTAACAGAATATCCTGTCCTATAGATTTTCTTGTCCGTGGAAAGTGTTGGATTTTCTCTGTAGCAGAAGCCTGAATGGCTTCAATGGTCAGAGATGGGGCAGAGCATTGGTCTGTCCTTTCCCTGGTGGTGAACATGCATCCTTGGAGCTTGGAGTGTGTCTGTGTACAGCTTCTGCCAACTACCCCTTGTGAAAAGAGATGGAGATGCTTCAGCTCTTGGTCTGCTGTATAGCGACAAAATAGCTTCTCTGTCCCAATGTAGCACAAAAATAGGAATTTGTTCCCAATCCAGAACATGTCAGTAATTTAAAAAATGTTTTGCTAAAGGTAAATGTCAGAGGAGAATGAGATATGTAGGTATTTACTATGATCAGAGTCTGTTTTGTGTGTGGAATGGTAATAGACTATGCCAGGATGTGCTGAAGCGTAAGATTTGTGAGCTTTTACACAGGTGAGAAATCACATATTTCCTGGTCAGTTGAATGTTCCAGTTCTGCCCAGCTGCAATGGGAATTACCCTTAGTTTTAACCACCTTCCTACTGTTCTGTGACAAGCGAAGCTAACAGCAGATTGTCTGCTCTAACAGTAGATCCCTTTATAGTGTGGTGCTTTAAATAATACTTTACATCTCTAGGCATCTTTCTGTGTTAGAATGCAGATATAAATTAATTCTTTTTCTTTTTGTAATAGCTTGAATGAGCTGGGAGGGAAGGTTTTAAAAGAACAAATACAATGAAAATGGATATTTGTGAAATACTTGAGTTCAATTCCACGTGAACAGAAATGTTAAAAGCCCCTTTAGCAGCTGTGTCAATACCAGTTTTTCTGGTTCTTGAATGCAGACATAAATTCAGATGGTGTTGGTTAAATAATTCACGTTTGTTTTAGGTGAAAAATAACACCTGCTCTGTTTAGCAAGTGCAGTGTTTTCATTTAAGTGATTTAAAATTGATCACATTGAGCTGATTTGAGTACATTAAGGGATTTGCAGTTATGTGATTAAATTGATATTTTAAATAGCTTTAACTGTACTGTACAGTTGAGAAGTGTGCAAGTGGATTTTCAGATGAAACTTTTATTTTTAATAAAAGATTGTTGTGTTTAGAATGTAGTTACAGACATGACATTGAGTGAACAAATCATTTGAGGCATACTGGAGGAAAGGCAAAAGTTTTCAATCAGGGGCACTCTGTTTTTCAGGCATATTAGTTATTTTCATGTACATAGCAAACTAACACTTGTAGGAAAAAACATCTTGGAGCTGCAAAATATTAACTAACACAGGTTACCTAGATAAAGAAAACTGGGTTTTGATGCTATGATTTTATTGAAATAGTTATCAAAAACAAAAGCTGTTTTGGTGGGTTTTTTTTTTTTGTTATGTTGGATTGTTGAATTACCTTTCGTCCCCAAGGAAAAAAAATTCAGTAACCATGTTTAATTTGCAGAGCACCAGAGATCATACTGGGATTGCCGTTTTGTGAAGCCATAGACATGTGGTCGTTAGGGTGTGTGATTGCAGAGCTGTTTCTTGGATGGCCACTGTACCCAGGAGCACTGGAATATGACCAGGTAGTAGAACAAATTTCACAAGCATATGTGCACTTTCTGCAACTTAAGAATTTCAGATCATTAAATCCAGAATTTTAAATGCTAAAGATATTCCCTGTTATGTTGCATTCCTTCAAGTCTGTTCAATGCCTTTAATTTAGTCTTATTGATTGTCCTAGAAACATAAATCCTTCTTCTGAACCAGGCTGTATATTGTGCAGCTTTTTATGAATTAAATTTCCATTTGTCCTCCTCCCTCTACCTTACAAAATAGATGTTGGTATTGAAGCTGCTTTTTCTGATGGAAACCAGAGTTTGCAGCTACCATCACTGCATTATGATCTCTTTTCATTTGCCATGAACAGGGTTGACTCTGGAATGTCTATTCAGATGTCAGGATTAATTGTGTTCTGAATACTTTCTTATGCTTTCTGGAAACCCAACAAAGCTCAAAGATTTGAGAGCCTGTACTTCACGAGGAATGAGAATGAACTGCCACTATAATACTGTAGATATGCAGTGGTAAAGCTTGAAGCTGTTGAAGCTTTACCTTTGCTCTGTTGGAGTTTTCAGCTACTGACACCATCAGCGTTAGTGAATGAACTTAATAAAACCCCGCATTGGTTCTAATGAAAGATGTAGAATGTTTTCTATTTTAAACACTTAAAAAATAATGTGGAATTTGGAAGGAATATAATCAGCATCCCGACTATCCCCGCCTGGTTTTGAACTTTGCCAGTGAAGCAATCTCTTGAAAACCCCAGGAGGAGTTTGCTAAGTTCTACATCTTTGATTCAGCATTGAGTTCAGTGGCAGTTAACTTTTCTAAAAGTTGGTTTGTTAAAACCATTTTCAGGGGATATATTAATTTTGTGTTGATGTTTGGTAATATTTCGTACTTCAGTTTCCTCAATTTACACAAAATGCAGTGTTTCATGCGTGGAAAGTGAGCTATGAGTGGAATGTGGATTCATACTTTGATGCATTTAGAAGACATTTTTGCAGACTGTTGCTGATAAAATCGAAAATAAAAGAGGAAACATCTAACAACCCATATAATTCACTGTTCTTTTTAAGGATAAGGTGAAGGCATTTCTTTTTGGGAAAGAATCTACAATGCTCTCTCAAGAATTTCCAAGAACTTGGCAAATTTATTTACCTCTTAGATATCATTCAAGCTTGCTGGAAGTCTGAGTTAATAACTCATCTAGCAACTTGCCTGATCATCATGTTGGAGAAGTTGTGGTGGAAGAGGGGCTGCAACCTCCTCTGCACTAGCAGGAATTGCCTTACTTTAGCCAGACTTGTAATTGTGCTCCAGCAGATCTGCAAAACTTTGGAGAAATTTGGTTCAGGGTTTTTCTCAGTACACATGAGTACCACAGGAGTAGGAGATAGCAGAACGAAAGGAATTTCCTTGGAAGCTACATGGTGTCACTGAGTAAACGAACAGGCAAGGGCTTTGTGCAGTGGTTTCCCCCCCTGTCCCCCTGGTATGTGGCAACCAACACACTGGCCCTTGAAAGGGAGCTCTTAGTTCTTATATTCATGTGTGGTTAGAACCAGTAGCAGCTGTACTTCTCAGTGGAAAATAGCCCTGTCTTCTGAGCTTTAATACTCATTAAAAACAGGCACAGGTGCATAACTGCAGAATTTTTCAATTAATGCACTGTCTTTTCCCCTCTACTTTTAAAGACTGTTTTCTAAGGATATTATAAATGATATAGAAATATTTCTGGTCAGGGATTCTCTTTGTTCCCTGAGGTAGGGAATTATGGAGGATATTAAATACCAAAAGTTGGCAGCATTGTATTTAGTTCCTCCCCACTTGGGTCTGTCACTTACTTCCAGCAGAAACTTCACATGCAGCTTTCCTCTCTACTACCCATTAGTTTTTGTCCTCTCAGGTGCTCCTAGCTCCAAGGTCCTGTCTCTTTCATTGACTTCATTTTCTCATCTCTCAGTTTCTGATTTGTTCTATTTGACCACTCTCTCCTTTAGATTTTTCCCTTTCTTCTGTCTTATTCTCTGGCTGCTCCACCTTTTCCAGGGGTTGGCTCACCCCAGCAAGTCCCACTGTGGTGTGGGACCCAGCCTTTCAGAGGTGCAGCCCTGGCTGCTGGAATCTATACTCTCTCCATCCCAACCTGCAACAAACTTAGTTTTCAGTTATTGCCAATTATTGTTCCAACTCCAAGGTGGTTTTTAATTTTTAAAGCAATGCTGCTTCTGGGATAACTCCTCCGTTGTACAGTGAGCTAACATTGCATGCACAGTGGTTAAAACACATCCTGTTTCAACAGTTTTCTGTTGAAGCCTTGAAACTTAACTATTCTAGCTAATACACTGATCATCAACTATGATAGGTAGTGCAAAATGCTTAGTAAATCATCTTTTAAAATAAACGCCTCTTGATCATTTCAGTGCAAAGTTTCTTTCAGGCATAAAGCTGGTCCATTCCCCCATTCACACTCGGTAGCAGATTTTCTTGAACAAAAACACTATCTCTTGCTGCCTAGTAGTTGTACAGGCACTCCCTTTCCACATGGAATGTTGCCTTGAAATGCAGGTGTGTCAGATTTGTAAAGGACAGCTACACTGGAAATAGGGAATGGGAAGGATTTTTATTGAGTTACGTAATGAGAACATGCAAAAAAAAAAAAAAATCATCAAAGTTCTTTAAGCAAATGAACCCCTTCTACTGATTTTCCTGTTAAGAATTAAAAAAATACATTTTGGATTTGTGTGGGTTGAGGAGGTAATGGCTGCCACTCTCCTGAGCTCCTCATTTCTGTGACCCAACCTAAAAAGCTTGCTTATATAGGTCACTTGAGAGGTTTGTTTATGTATGGCTTTCTCTGGGAGATGGAGAAAGCAGTGCCAAGTGCTCAGTGTTAGGTTTCTCCCCTATGTAAGATGTAGCTGTCAAACTGCTGTGGTCTGAGCATGGTTCATTGTGTAACTTTTAAATGACAAGTTTTTGACTGTGTGGGGGTCAGGTTTTGAAAACAGTAGGTAAATTATTTACTCTGTTCTGTTTTTTTCCTCAGATTCGCTACATTTCACAGACTCAAGGTTTGCCAGGAGAGCAGTTGTTAAGCATGGGAACGAAAACTGCAAGATTTTTCTGTAGAGAAACGGATGCACCGTATTCTAGTTGGAGATTAAAGGTAAACACTAGAATGTGGTAGAAAACAGCATTTTATTTTGTGAGCAGAGAAACCAGAGAGGCCAAGATTTGCTACAATGCTGTTATCTCCCTGGTGCATCTCCTGTGGTTTTTACCAGCTCCTGCTCTGTATCCCTTCCATTTTTTCTGTTCCCCAAGGTGCAGCTGCCAGGCTGTGCTGCGAGTCACTGCGTGGCTGCCAGGTGGGGAATTCAAATTAAGCCTTGTATCTCCAGAGGGTACTAAATGAGTGGGTTTGTTTTTTTTTCTTCCTTGCTTGGTTACTGCTTTTCACTTCATGTAAGGAATTTGTCTCTGAGGCCCACACTGCTCTGTCAAAATTTGTCCAGAACTGGCTTCTGAATCAGAAGTTCCTAGGAGAAAAGGGAGATGAAGAAATATCATGTCTGTGTCCATCTCATTTATTTTAGATCTCCTGCTGAAACACTCTTTGTTGGCTGAAAGCTGCATTACAGTGAGTGCAGACAAAGTTAAAACAAACTGTACTTTTGTGTTCTGCACACCTTGCTTCTCTCTAAGCAACATTATTGGACTCTGGCCATAAACAAAGCTTTCGCTTCCTATGCAAATAATTTACTTTTTTTTTTAATTGTATTGCTTCACGACCCAACTTGCCTGAGTTGACAGAGTTCTCAGGAAGCAGTTACAGTTGACAGGAGATTTCTGCAGCACCAAGCAGCTGCCGACCTCCCAGCACAAGTTGCGTAAGTGCCCCCGGCAAGTTGGTAAATCCCCGGCGGCGCTGGGCTGGGGCTTCGCTGGGGTTATGTAAGATTTCTCCAATTACACCAGCCTGCTTAATCCCATCCTCTGCTTTCTCAAGCACTTGGTCTTTAGGTGACACTTTACATCTGGCTTCTCCAAGTCAGAGAGCCTGAGCGAGTTCTTGGAGCAAACAGCCCTCCCCAGTTTCAGGAGCTCTTAGTTACCTTGCAGAGCTTAATTAGGAATTTTGCTATGGACCATTGGTCATTACTTGCAGTTTTTGTCAAAGTTCATTTTGGAAACTCTTCTGTAATCTGTATGCTCCAAACTTTTTCCCTGAAGTCCCCCCTTGCTCTTGGAGCGCCAGCCTACTGATGCTGTCTGTGTTGAAGGAGGAAAATTGTAGCAGAAAGTACTATACCAGCTCAAAAATAATTAATTCTCTAGGATTTAATAGTTTGTGTCATACTTCAGTATTTAAAATATTTACACTAGCTGTTGCATATGTAGAGGAATAAAAGTGTAAAAGTGAAAAAGAAAAGAGAAAACAAGTTGAAAGAACGCTGCCTGGTTTTTGGTTTATTTCTTTTACAGTGATATGATGTTGCTTCTCTTTGGGGTTTAATGTCTGAGTTTGAGAAAATTGGTAAAATACAGTAATAGAAAAGCTGTGATATATAAAAATATAAGCACAAGAGGGGGCTTCATTAAATAGCTCTTTGCTAGGCTTTTAGCACTTTCTGCATGATTCACAAACTATCTGGTATAATCCAGTACTGTGATTTGTCAGATATAAAATATAGTAGTTTTTATGTTTTGATTTAGAGAATGAAAGCAGCCAGCAAAGCAGCATACAAATACACAACTGAAATACTAATTATTTGAAAAAAAAAAAAAAAAGTTTTTTTTGGTCAATAAATATATAAAGTTACTTCGTAGTTATAGGTGACCTTTACTGACAGATTCTAAACTCAGGTTTCCTTTTCTTTTTTTGAGACATTGGAAGAACACGAGGCAGAAACAGGTATGAAGTCTAAAGAGGCCAGAAAGTATATTTTCAACAGTTTGGATGATATAGTGCACGTGAGTATTAAAGCATCCTTCCTCTGCAAAAGGAATGTGTGGGAATGAATGGTGATTTCAAAACATTGTCCTGGTTTTGAAAGAAATGCCTTTTAGAATATTATTCATTGTATCAGTCATATTCATTCTTTTTTAATGCTCTGAGGAAAATGTCTAGCTGTGTCAGCCCTTTGAGCTTTTAATAAAGATCTTCCTTTTCCATTACTTGGTACTTGTCCTTGTGGTGGGGGAACCTTTTAATTTTGTTATGTAAAATGATACTTTCTCTTCTACCTTATCTGCTGTTTTGGCAAAGAATAAGCAAAGAATCCGTATGGAACTCGCTCTGTTAACTGTGTGATTTCCTGTATAATTCTGTTATCTTAACAATATAATTCTCAGCATAGTTTCTTTTTTTTTTAACATAACTGTTTGCTTGCTTTTCTTCAGCTTTATACCTCTCTAGTCAATCAGAAAAGGCAATTTTTTGTTGGCTTTCATATCCTGAAAAAAGGATCAAATATTGTTGCAAGGTTGGCTAATACATGCTTGAAATTGTTTTTTGAAGATTAATTCTGTGGTTTGAGTTAGACCATATAAAGATCCTTATTCCAAGTCTTCTTAAACTAAACTCCAAGTCCCAGACTGGAATAAAGCCTTCAGCAGTTTTTAACTGGGGAGGATGCAAGGAGGGAGTAGCGTGTGTGCCTAAAAAAAGTCACCAATTCCAAACCAACTGTTTTGGGATAAGACAAATTCACCGTACCCCATGTGATAAAAATGCTGAATATTAGTATTTTATAGCAGAAAGCAATACCAGAAAGAGTTAAACTAATGTGCACGTCTTCTATCTTTTTGTTCAATGCCAGGTGAACATGGTGATGGATTTGGAAGGAAGTGACCTGTTGGCAGAGAAAGCAGATAGGAGGGAATTTGTCAGTCTGTTGAAGAAAATGTTGCTTATCGATGCTGATTTAAGAATCACTCCAGCTGAGACCCTGAACCATTCTTTTGTTACCATGAAGCACCTCCTCGATTTCCCTCATAGCAATCAGTATGTAACGTAGAAATCTCTGTTGTTGCAATTCATTTGTATAATAGTGTTGTTTCTTCTGCTATCAGAGAGAAAAAAAATCCTTCATCATTTTTGCAATGTCTTAGAGAATTCTTTCAAATGCTAGCAATATTAGAAACATCTACTGGGTCAAGGAAACTGATTAAATAACTGTAGTTTTTCTCGGAAAGTTACAGTTAGAGCAGTAGATTTCGAAGTTATTTTTATACATGATTGTTCTAATTCCAACACTGCAGAAACTTAAGCTTGATTTTTGGAAGTATGAGGAGCCCTAGTTCCTATCAGTCATTGGGGGCTAGGGTAGGCATTTCCTCTTGAGGTTAACATCTTGGATACTTCCTTTCGTGTAGTAAGTAATGTGGAACATATCGAAAGTTTTCTTTCAGTTCTGGAGTTGTGCATTTCACTGTGGATTTGCTGAAGTCCAAGAATTTCACTGAAAGAGCAAGGTTTCCGTCCATTTAGTTTGCTATCCTTCCTGTTTGTACATAGCTGCTAGAAAATGGTGTTAGATGGAAGGAAAAGGAAATAGCAGTATTTTTCTTGAATTTAAAACATGCATTATAGAGGGCTTGACATGACCATAGTAACAGCAGTGTTTCTGTTTTTCTACCTGTGTGTATGATCCCATTCTGTGAAACTGGGAAGTGTGGGCTTTGAACTAATTTTTTTGCCCCTTGTTTTGGGGAATTGTGTTTTACATGTAACATCATGAAATGGTGATTAAAGCAACTTATTTTTTGGTTTTGATAGAGTGAAGTCCTGCTTTCATATCATGGATATTTGCAAATGCCGATCAAACTTGTATGACTTAAGCAATCGCAATAAAACATCACTTATGAGATCAGTTGCCTCAGGCAGTGCAGCCAACCTGACTGCAAGCTTTACCAAAATTGGTCCAGTAAGAAGTCAGGTAAAAACAGTGGTTTGTGTTTTTCTTTTTAAAAATTTTTTAATTTGTTTTTTTAGAACAAGTTCAATTAATGCACTTTTTCTAATTAATTTAATAATTGAAAAAATTACATCTGTTAAGTGGCAAAATCTTCTGTCTTTTGATCTCATTTTTTCCTAAGGTTTTCTTAAATCATTCAGAGTATGTTTCAAATTAAGTTACAAACTGGGGTTGCCAGTGCTGTATTCTGGTGCCCTCCAGTGGCCAAATGTGATGGCTTCCTGTGAAATGGATTTGAAATTTTAATTTTTATAAGTTGTTACTGCATAAAGTGGTGGGACCAAGTATGTGAGAGATGTAAATTCACAGTTCTAATAACATTACCTGTGTTGAATCTGTTCCCATAGGCATTAACGGCATCTGCCCACTCAGTTTTGCACCAAGGGATACCACTGCAGGCAGGAACTGCTCAGTTTGGTTGCAGTGATGTTTTCCAACAAGCACTGATTATATGTCCTCCAGCTATTCAAGGTATATTTATCTGTAATTGCCAAAGTTCCTAAAATATGACTGTTACTGCCTGCCTGTCTGTTAGCAATATTTGAGTTTTCCATTATATCCACTTAAGGTTTATATTTTAAACAACTTAATTATGTCATTTAAAATCAGCATGTGAGTCAGATGCAGATACATTGCATTTTTCTGAAAGAAATAGCAAGTAATCATCTGCAGAAAATTATTTAAGCAATCCAGGGCCCATCTTCATGTACCACCCATACACATATAAATATGTATCTTGGATAAAGTAGAGGAACAAAATATGGGAGGTGAAGCAAGAAAGGAAGATGTTCTGAGATAAAATTTTAGAGGAAACAGGAAAGATGAAGGGAATATCAGTGTCTTATAGTAACAGTCATTTATGGAAATGGGGAGGTAGTTTATATTGTTAGCTTATTAACTTAGCTTGATTATTTGCTTGGTTCCAAAGATGTAATTTATTTGTCTTGGTGATGTTCAGCTTCATATTGAGATCAGATCTTGAATTTGTGGAGTTTATAGGAAGAAGGTTTTTTTAAGAATGACCTTAGTTCTGCCTCTGCATTTTAAAGAAATCACACAGGATTCACTCTGAAAATAAACAAACCAAAAATCTTCAACCTAAACTTAAATCTCAGGAAGTCTTAATCTCTGTAGATAAAGACAGATACAGCAGACTTTATCAATAATGTTATTTGTGGCATCTGCATTTACCTTGCATTCCAGAAATTTAAGGAAAGGTCTGAGTATTCACCAGGCATGTCGAGTAAAGCTGCTTCATACAGATTTTCTTCTGAGCATTTAATTATTTGAATTTGTATATATTCTTTACACAATGACATACTCCATAATTAAAAAACCCTATTGTTTTCATTATTCCCAGATGAATAAAGTGACTTATAGAAAAGGAAACAGTACAGGCAGACATTTTATCTGTGATCTGTGTACTGTATTCTTAATACGATGATAACTTTCCAAATTTAAATTCTGCTACAGCTGAAGTGAAGGGGATATATTGTTTTCATCACATAGGTGATGAGTTGCTGGCACAGATGAAAAGGGGATATTAATGGTATCTGGCACTACTTCAAAGTTTCCCAGCTTGGCTCCTCTGTGGAATATCTGAAGTGCTAAAACTCTCTACTTCTGTCAGAGCTAGGATGTTGCTCTTCTAGATGGCTGTGGGGAAAAATATCAGTCAACTGCATTTCAAAATTAAAAGCTTTGAAGTATGTGGTTACAACTTAGTATTGTTTGAGAGAATTGCATCAGATGAAAATGTTCTTTCATCCTGTACTGTAAAGATTAAAAAAAAACCCAACCAAAACACTTACGAACTTCAGTGTAGTAATTCTTTAGTAGTGACTTGTGAACATCCATTCTTAATCTTTGACTAAAGCTCAAAGCATGAAAGGCAGTCAGAAGATGAGACCAAAGATATCTTTTCCTAGCCAGTATTTTTGTCAAGCATGGATGTTCTGTTGCAATGTCTGTTAAGAAAAATTCCTCTTTCATTATAGTTTGATATTATTATGTAAAAAAAAATAAACGTAGTAAACATTGCAGCATTGCTATAAGTGTGTTAGTTTCCTGTTACAGTAGTGACATCTATACAGGGCATGAGATGCATCTTTTTTGTGTCATGGTCTTGTATTATGTTGATGAAGGGAGAAACAGGATTATGGATTCTGTGCAAATATTTGATGAGATACACAGAAAATTTTACATTGTTTCCCATAAAAGAGATGGTAGCAAAGAGGAACATTATACATGTGGCATTGCCAGCTGTAAAAGCTGAGAGGAATGGGTTTCAGCCTGCTGGAAATACAGAGCATGAGATGTGCAGGGGTTCATTCTGAGAAGCTTTGAAATTCAGTTCTGCTTAGTTCTGTCTGCTTCCTTTCAAATTCTTTTAATGTAGTTTGTGATAAAGAGTAAATGCTTAGCTCTGCAGAACTTTCTGCCAAAGTCATTCCACTTTCTAGTAGTCAGTTTCCAACTAGTAGCTATTGGCAGTTCTTTCTGGAAATTACAGCTCAAATATTTGTGTAGATAAGTTATGGCACAAAAATCTTTTAGGTGTTAATTTGTTTGGCTTGAAAATCTAAATTATGGAATTATATCATAAACACATGAAAAAAATTGTGAAATATTTTAAAATTGTCCTCAATGTTTGTGTTTGCTCAGAAAATACATGCAAGACTGCTGTTTGCCTAATGCTTGGGTATATGGTTTTTTCCCTGATAGGAATTCCTACCAACCACAGCAAACCCACCAGTTTCTCCCTGAGGGTGGATAATGCAGTTCCACTGGTGAGCCAAGCCCATGCAATTCAGCCACTACAGATTCGAGCAGGAATCCTTTCTCAGGTTGGCTTAATTTGAAGCAAAACTCTTATTTTTTTAGTTATTAAATGTTTTTAAATGTAGAGTTCTGTTGCAGTCCATCTTCTGGTCTGCACTGAACTACAAGCAGTGAGGGTAATTTCAGTGAATTGCTTGTGCTGTAAAAACTTCTGTGCTTCCCAACAGACATGGTCGAATCAGACCCAGCAGATCCTGCTTCCTGCATGGCAGCAGGTAGCACCAGTGGCAGCTCCAGCCACATCTCTGGCCTCTGATCCTGTGGCTGGCCCACAGAGGCTTGGAGACTGGGGGTGAGTCCACCTGCTTCTGTGCAGCACCTCAGGGGCTGGGATTTAACAAGGACCATGGATGCTGATGCAAATGACTTGCAATATAAACCTGCCTTTCCTTTCCCTCAGGAAGATGATTACCCAGGGCACCCACTACAGCTCAATGCTACCACAGCCTCTTCTAACTCATCAGATAACCCTGTCTGCCCCTCAGCCAATTAGTGTGGGCATTGCACACGTTGTCTGGCCTCAGCCTGCAGCTACCAAGAGGAACAAACTCTGCCAGAACAGGTTGGTAGAATATTTCTAACAAAGACAGGGTACCTGTTGTTGCTGTTTTGTGGGCAAGGGAACAACCTGTAAAAGTGGGGACACTTGCTCCTAGACAGTCTTTTGGGAAAATGTGTCCTTTCTGCCTTAAATTTTCAATGTTATTTTGGTAGTAGACTAGATGGAAGAATACTTGTGATAGTAAGAGGTTTTAATTCCTTTTGATTAGTAGGTGCCTGTCATGGTGGAGGGTTGTTCTTACAGGCTTTGGGCAGGTATAAGAATATATTCAGGTAGATCTAATGTGATACGCCTAAGTTTGCATGAGAGAGGAATATATTTGGCTTAGACAACTGAAAATAAAGAGAAACTGTATAACGGGGTTCCAGTGTGCCTTGCAGTAGTCTTTCATTGGTAGCCAAAAATTCTTCAGCTGCTTGCTGAAGAAAATGTGCCCCACTGCCATGCAAAGTACTGGCAATGGTGTGGGATGCTCCATAAAGGGGGAAAGTATGGGTTACATGGGCAGTGTCAGCAGTCCTGTATTAAGCAAGGAGTTTATCTGAAGGCTACCAGCTTTTGTTTTCAAGGAGAATCTTTGTAGGAAGTGTGGCTGGATTTTGTGTGCTTGTTTTTCACCGATATGGGGTTTTAATTTCTTTTTACCTTTATAAGAAAGTGGAATTTTCAGTATACTGTATTCAGTGTTGTTATCTTAGATATTACATACTTTTTATCTTTCTTAATGCCTGAAGCCATCCATGCCAAGTATTTTTGCCTGTGTTTACTGTTCTGTGTTTTTCTTTGGAAATTTGGTGGTTAAGCCTACATTGGACTGTTGAAAACAGTCCAGTTTCCAGGTCTCTTGGCAGCGATTCACTAAATGTCAAATGATGTGTTTCCCTCGCAGGAGCAACATGTTACAAAACACCAACATCCAAACTTCAGCCTTTATCTCTCCCAAGATACTCAACCTGAAGGCTGTCAAGAGAATCAGCTGTATAGAAGCACGGGACAATCTGAACTCTGAAGGACAGGAGAGTGGCTGTTGTGAGGCCTCAGTCAGGCTGGCCTCTGATCCCTCTGTCCCCAGCACCCCACGCCAGGCTCTGTTCCTGGCCAGCTCCCCCAGCCCCGCCGTCAGCGTCATCACCATCAGCAGTGACACCGACGAGGATGATGTGGCACGGACACACTCACTGAGGGAGTGAGGAGCAGCCTTTCGTTTTGTTCAGCTTTACTTAGAGACAGCTGTCTTAGCACAGCTATTGCAGCCAATGAAGCTGAGTTAGAAAAGGACAAACAATGAGCTTCTAAGCAAATTTCAAGAGTTAATTTCCTCTGTAGCACTCTTAACTCTATAGCACTTTATTATTTGAAAGGAACAACACTGTCAAAAGTCTGCCTCATTAATCTGTGTGTGCTACACCTTTTCAAACCGTAGTATTTTTGGGATTTTTCATCATAACATCATACTCTATTGATTTGTTGAAGACCAGTCTTGCTGTGTATAGTCAATGTTACCATTCTAGCAGTAGCATCCAGTAGATACTATTCCATACTTATACATAGAAAATACTTCTGTAACAGTGTGAAAAGGTAAACCTTTGGGTATAAAAGCAGATGGTGGTTATGGTCCCCCAGGGGACTTTTCTTTCACAGAAGCATACAAGGCTTAAAAATTTAATATTTTCTTGACTTCATCCTTACTTGTAATGATTCTGAACTCGAGGAACTTGTGTTTTAAATCTGAGCTTTGTCAAAGGTTTCAAGGCTCTGAATTGCTGCAGTAAAACATTTTAATCTACTTGTTTTAGTATTGATTCAGTAAAATGATTATTTGTTTAGTAGGTTTCAAAAAATGGTTGTTTAAAGGAACACTGGAAAGGTTTAAAACCTGTTTTGGATGTAAAAGGAGCAAGGAATTGGATATTAATTTACATGTAAAGGACCTTTTCTAATATTGGACTCTTTTTTATTCCATAGTTGGACCTAAATGAGTGGCAGGTGAGAGATGGTGTGTTTGCTGACTGTGTTTTTGTGTGCAGGTGCAAAGGGAGCCTCGAGTGTGAAGCGTGCCAGAGCACCCTGAACATTGACCGCGTGTGCTCCCTCAGCAGCCCCGACAGCACACTCAGCACCAGCTCCTCGGAGCAGTCGAGTCCCTCTCCTTGCAAAAGATCCAACAGGTAACAAGTCAGGCTCCTTTCAGTAAAAATAAACATCCCAGTATACAGCAGACCCGGTTTATACTAAAAAATGCGCAAGTTTTGTTATGTTGCCATCTGGTTAGGGTAAATGATCTATTTAAAAATTAATTTACTGGCCTACAGTTGCACAGTGTAGACTGCTCTGTTATCATTCCTGACAGATCTGTCTTGCTGCATTGGAAGCTTTCAGAATACTGAATGAATGGTGTTTACACAGCAAATGTAAACATGCTGCATGCAACTTCCTTTAGAATAAAAATCTTCTGGAATTGCAGAATTGAATGAGCCAAAGTAGGATGTGACAGATTTAGTTACCACATATTTTTTAATTTTTGCAGCCTTTGGTTCTCTCATTGTATATCTTGTAATCTTTAATTATATTGATGCCTTTTTTCTGCTACCAAAAGTAAGCCTCACTTAGGTGAACACCTTTTAAATGTTTCTGTTTTCATTGCCTCATGTCTAGCTTGAGCCTTCAGCAGTTTCATTGTGCAAATTGAATTCTAGTTAGGGTTCTAATGAAAAAAGTTTGTTTAAAATAAAGATTCTATCACAGCATGTATTGACAAGGAGGTGGAACTCCAAGTCTGTACGGGCAGTTTTATATTTTTTAAATTTTGGACAGCCTGAATTATGGATGCTTTTACTGGATAATTTGTGTATATAAATCCTTATATAAACACAATTCTCTTGCCTCAAGAAAAAAAGTGGTGTGTTAAAAAAAGAATTGTGAAAACAGCTTGTGCGTGGAGAGCTCTGGTACCCATTTGAAATTCTGTAAAGCCTGACACCTGTGGTGAACAAGCCTCTGCAGTGCTGGTCACTGAATGCACTGAAAGGTGTAGTGGGTTGTTGTTCTCTGCACTGTCCAGGATTAATCCATCACACAGATTTTTTTGGGGATTAGTTTTCTGTTAGGTTCCTAAACATATCCAGCTCATTCTGCAGGCACAACTGCTAGATCCAGCAACAAGAGGCTAATAATGCAGCACATGGATAGATTTTTCATTTTGTAGGGTGACACGATGTAGAAAATAATCCCAGACAAATTCCTGATGTTTCTATGACTTTGAAGATATTAAAATAGAAAGTTTCCAAAGTTAAATAGATGGACTAATCCAGGTACGTTTCCCTGGTCCTGTTTTTAAAGCTTTTGTCATATCTGATTGTAAAAGAAGAAATATCTAGAAGCAATTGAAGAATTTTCATTCCAATAATTAAATTTAAGTAAATATTTAGATAACAAGAAGTGTCTTATACTGGGAGGCATCAGGTGGTCTTACTGGCTGGTAGTTAACATTGTTAGTACTATGATATCCTTTAATATAAAAACTTTCAAAACGTGAGATAAATTTCTATAAAGACCTGCTTGATTTTATGGTATTTTCTTTGCATTGCAAGAAACTGACCTGTTATTTAATTTCCTTTGTAATTCAACTTTATGCCAATAGCGGAGGAGTGTATTGGATTCTGGTTTCAGTAGCGTTTGACTTACATTAAGTCATATAAATAGTAACTTGAATCACAAGTTAATAACATAGAAGTACAATTAATTGCTTAGTAATTGTCACAGTGTCACTATTTGTTACTTAAAAATCTACTCAGAATTACCTGGTTCTGTTGGCTAAATCTTCAGGCTTTTGTGTTGGCCCTCATAGTCTCAAAGTACTTCTCACAAAAGAATTAATTTTTATAAATGGTTTTATTTATATTGTCCTATTTTAAACCATGCAGTATGCACATGTTACATGAGCCATAAAATCACTAAGGGAATTGACCATATGTTTAGGCAATAGTGAATTCACTGCTGTTTCTTGTATGCTTTAAGTTAAGCATGTGTTCTATCAATTTTTAATATAAAGAAATCATCTCCTTTCTCTGAGTCTTGCAATTTAAGGGTAGGATAAGTTTGAATGTATGTGCTTATATGATTACAGTGTATCTTTTTAATCCACCTTTGAGTAATTTCAGTTCCATAAATTTTATGTGTTCATTTAAGAAAATGTACCTCTGTCATGAAAATATCTTTGTTTCATTGCAACACTTTTATTTTTTGACAGTATGTCAGATGATGAACAGGAAAGTGGATGTGACACAGTGGATGGTTCCCCAAGCTCAGACTCCTCAGGACATGACAGCCCCTTTGTGGAAAATGGCTTTGTAGACAATAACAATAAAAATAAGGAAGCAAGAGCCTCAGTTAACCCTGAAACCAAATCAACTGTTTGCACAGTAGTGGTACCACCAATGAGACTTGAAAGCAGTTTACATCTTGAGGAACAGATGGTGAATACAGGTAAGTTAGTTCAGGTGTTTTTAGATAAGAATAGAAGTTTCGGTATTTATTCAACACATTTATTCAATACATTTATATATTTTTATATATATATATAAGAAGATTTTGACCTACTCATACGACTGCTAATCTGTAGTAACCACTTCTAAATGGTGCTAGGGTTAGACTTTAATTAGTGTTTTGTGTTACTTTTTCTTCCTGCATGCTTAAGCAAATGAAACCTTGTCTAACTTTTGCCGGAAGAGAATAGTGACAACAAAAGCATAACATTGTTTATTTCTGTCTTGGAAGATGCTACCTGCCAGCCACTGAAAAAGGGTCGGTCTGTCCTGGGAAGAATAAACCAGTCTTCTGTTGTAGGAAACCGTCAGCAGAAACTGACATCAGCATTCCATCTGCAACATGGAAACTTCAGTCAGGTATGTGCACTCACATCTAACAAGCTCGAAACGTGAAGTTGGGGAAGTTGAGTTCCCAGCTGAATGCTCACAGTTTAAGTTGCTGTCAATGGCAGCTGCAGGTTTTCAGCAGCTTGATTAAATAAGTGTTCAAGTCTTGAAAAATGGATTGCAATTTCTGGGCAAGTTATAAGTATCTTTCATTTTGGGTCATTTTCTTAAAACAGCTGACTCTATTTTAAAAAATAATAGAAAAGCCACACTGGCAAAATTGTCAATGCTTACACAATATAAAAGCATGAGACAAAAAGAAAAATATGTTAGCATTTAGTTTTCCTACATCCAAATGCTAAAATACTCATAGTGTGCCGTTAAAATCTGCAGCTGTATCTCAGTGTTGTTCTGTCAGTAGTGCGCATGAAAATGCTTTTAGTTTGCGTATCCAGAGATGAGATAGAGATGAGCAAACCCAACTACTTCTTACCTTTGCTGCCAGGTAGTGAAGCTGGAGGGGAGATGGGGTTTTTATTGTAGTTCCATCCAATGTGAGAAGATCTCCGAAGCTAACTTAAAAGTTACTTTTATCGTTGCCCAACAACATAGTAAATGTGTTGCTGCAGCTGAGAACTGAAGTTGACACACGACATCAAGCTTAAGCCCGTTTTAATTAATTAACTGTGAGCTGTAGCTGCATTGAACTTTTGGTTAGATAGATGGAGGTACATTAATGTGAGAGCAGTACCTGTTTGTGTCAGTCTTGCAGAGAAACTGTGAATATTGTAAGTTAAATACAAAATGAAAGCTTGCTATGTGTAGAAAAGAGGATTTAGCAATAATGACTTGAATAGTTTAGATTGAAATAAATATTTGGGTGGGTGACAGTCCCCCCTTCTGTATGATTATGCAAAAGGATTGGTTTAATTAATTCTAAGGAAACCTTAATATGATCAGCATGGTATTAATTTTTAATCTCATCAGTGTCTGCAGCTCCTCAGCCTCTTGGCAAAAAGTGTAGAATGTTATTTTCATTACAAAAATTTATGCTGATCCTTCCTTCTTTGGTAGATGCCCTATGTAGTTTGAAGTCTGCATCATTTAATGGGAGTAATTGATTTTTAGTCTTTTCTCTTTGCAACTGTTAATGATTGCCACATCTTCCTGTGATCATAGCCCTAGACTTCTGTTTGCCTAGTTGTCTCAGGTATTTTCAGTCCGTTTATTATTTTTCCTGCTCTCCTCTAAAATTTCTCTCCTATTTGTCCTCTTTGTGCCTCATTATGGTGCCCAAACTGAATGCAGCACTTCCAATTGATGCCAAGCCAGTGCTGAGTAGAGTGGAATAAGCACCTTGCTCATGTGATACATGGTATTTCTGTTAAAACAGCCCAGCATGGCATTTTATCCTTTTTTTTTTCCTTTGCAAGAGCATTAAAAATAACTTGTGTTCTGTTTTCCATCTCTTATTGTCAGATTTCCTGTCTGCGCTACTACCTAAATAGCTAACACATTTTTTTTGTTCCGTCGAAGCATTTAATTATTCCTGTCTCTATATTACTCCTGATTTTAGTTTGACTAGTTTTAGTGCATTACTCCATTTTTCCCACTCTCTCTGTGCTCGGCATCGCTAAGCCCTGCCTGTTTCTGTGCGCACAGGTTCAGCACTTGGGCTCGGCGCCGCAGGAGTGGAACGGGAACTACGCCCTGCGGAGGCAGCAGGCTTTCATCCCGGCCACCGTGGCTGGCCACGCTTTCTCCCTGCCCCAGGGGAGCCCCAACCACGGCACGGTGCACGCTCACCTCTCGGGGAGCTCCCACCTGGGAGGGCAGCCCACCATCCTCCCGTACGCGTCGTCGGCGCCCCTCAGCACCGCCGCGCCCGTCGCCCACCTCCTCGCCTCGCCGTGTACCTCGAGACCTTTGTTACAGCACCCGACCTACAGCCTGACTCACCCCAGCGGGATAGTGCACCAAGTCCCGGTTGGCATCAACCCCCGCCTCCTGCCTTCCCCCCACCATCCATCAGACTCAGTACAAACCCCTTTTCCCGCCCCACTCGTACATCGCGGCGTCGCCCGCCGCTTACACGGGATTTCCGCTGAGTCCCACAAAACTCAGCCAGTATCCGTTCATGTGAGAACTCAGACACGGTATATTGAGGAAGCTCAATGATACACAAGTTTGGTTTGAGAAGAAACATGGTATTTATTAAATATTAGCCATGGCACAACAGGAAAATTATTTTTTTGAATCATGTAGACTTGGGTGCAATTTAAACAACTCTGAGCTTTAAAAAAACTCACTTTTAATGTGTTTTGCACATTTGGTATAACTTGTCTTTGGTCATGTTATCTTCTTATATAGTAACTTTAGACAGGTGACTTATGGGAGCAGAAACCTGGTTTTGCTCCTGCTATTTTTTATAAAATTGCCTTCTAACTAGTGCAAGACACGTCTACATTTGGGAAGCCATTCAGTGTACAGAACTAGAGCAACAGATGCACATGTGTCAGCAGTACAGTGTAGAAGTAACTTGTTTGTATTGCGTATCTTGGTGTTTAAATGTTGAGTCACTTATCTAAAAGTTGAGCTGTTGTTCTTCACATTGCATGTGTCTTTTGCATGGGCAAAGAAAAGGCCTAAACATTGCTCTTAAATGTTGTTGTCCTAATAATCTCAGCTGCATTGTAAACTGTTCCCACACATAGTGCCTTAAATATTTGAGGTTGTTAATGTTATTACTTATATATAAATGTTGAGGACTGCAGCACTTAAAACTTCAGATCTGCTGATTTTTTGATAGCGTAATGCTCATTTTGGGTTTTGTGTGGTATGATTTTAGTATTGGGTGTATTTTCCTTACTGAGAAGGCAGCATGTTTTGCTGTAGCTGAATTTTGCTGTCTTTTTTTTTTTTCCCCCCAGAATGATCTAGCTTCAAGACAGGACTTTAGTAGTGCTTAAGGAAAGTTGATTCAGTAGTTCTTGAATAGTGACACACAGAACAGTATTTCATACTGGTAAATGGAATTGCAATACAACCTAAGTAGTTTATTTTAAAAGTGTTTGTCTAATTGGATATAATAAAATGTTTAGAGGTGAGGTAGGCATGACTGACTAGCTAATGAAAGGAGAAGCCAAGTGCTCATTGATCCATGATGTGGTTTCATCTTAGCTTGAGCAAACCATGCAGTATTTAATAACTAGTAGCAGAATATTTACTGTTGAAGCTTGAAAAAGGTGTGAGTTCTTTGTGTGCAATCTTTCATTTATGCATGGGAGAGATTTTAGTCTTTTTACATGATAGTATTTGTTTTAGCCTGTTGTGGGTGTTTGCTTATTTAATACATTCCGTCAGGGACGTAAATTACATGCTTTTTTCTTTTTTTTTTTTTTTTTTCCCTTCCCCTTAGGAAATGTGTCTTTTTGTTTATTTGTTTTGTTCAAATGAAGTTGCTTTTGCAGCACCAAAGACTTAATCATCCATTTCCTATAAAAGGTAGCTACTTTTTCATAGACCTCAAGTATACTGTAGTGTAGAGATGGGATTTACGGAAGGTATTAAGCTGAGGCTGTGTTTTAGTTTATGGGCAAGTAATAAATTGTATCATTTATCTTGAATGTATCATAGATAAGCTGCTATATAATGATTGCCACTTCAGATAGCTGTGAAATTAGGTGATTAACTAGTTCTTTCTTAGCCTTCTAATTTCTGTACAAGTCTAATTACATGAAATAGAAGCTGGGTTTTGGGTTTGGTTTTGTTTCTTTTTTTTTAATTTTTGTTTTCATGTTTGAAGTGTCGTAACTACTATACTGTAAATGATGGAAGATGATTGCATATGTTTTTTGGGGGCGTGTTATTTGCATCAGTATTTTATCTCCATTAACTTTGAGCTCGTCACTGCATATAAGTGGATGTGTTAATGTAACTTAATTTTTTTATGTTTTCATATTGGCATTATGTAGACACTTAAGGAGCTGCATCTTGCAGGCTTGACTTAACTTTTTTTAAAACAAAATCTGGAATACAATCCTTGCAATGTTGACTGGAATAAGAGTGCAAAGCATTTGAGTTTAACTCTGTCAATAAGCTAATAACTGGTAATCTTTTTCTTTACTCCACTAACACAAGCAGTGTTTTATTTAATGAATGTCTGAATGAAATAAATGTGCCTACATTTGATTTATTTTTTAAGTAATAACTAAAATACGACAGTATTAGATCATTAAAAAAAAATACCAGCAGTACATTTTTAATCACACTGAAAATTAAGAAACCTAACTTTCCCCAAACATTTCAATGTTTGTAGTAATCAACTCTATGCATTTTGTACAAGTGTGTGTGTATATAAAGTATACATTAGCAACTAGGAGTATCCTGATGAATTTGAACTTATCGACACATATGTAAAGCCTAAACGTAGGGAGTCAAATTGGATGTCCACCTTACCACTTCAAGCTTGTGCTGTGTGGTCCAGCAGACAGTTTTCTGTTCACTGCCTTGTGCTGGGAATCGACCCTTTTTTGGTGCTCACTCCATTGCAGGCAATGGACACACCAAGAGCCACCAATGCAAACAGAGCACATCAATTTTGTATTGTGGTAACAAATAAAAAAATACTGCATTTCTTTTTTTCCTGGGGCCACAGGGATCATCATGGGTCTGATATATTTTCTGTACTTTCTTTTTACTGTGCTTAAGGTTTGGAGCTGACGTGCTCGTTAAATTGGCACGGTTCTCTGTATATCACCACAGTATCCTGTCCTCTTCAGGAAAAGATTGCTGTAAATGTGCCCCAAATTAGATCTGCTGCTCTTTCTATGTATTGTAACCTTAGAAATGTCTTCATTTCAAAGAATGAAATATTTGGGATCCTGCCACAGCTTAAATTCAATATACCAGGTGACTTCCCCCCTTCCTCCCCGCAATATTCTCTGAGAGAATGGACTCTTGTCACTGCAAGTGTCTGGGGCCCATCTGCAGAAAAAAAAGCTTTCAGGGTGAGGGCCTTTTCTGTGAAAAAAGTCATTCTCTGAGAAGCATTTTTACATGATACTGTTTTAATGCCTTTTTTAAATAAAACACTGCATGACTTTGGAATTGCATATCTGCATATTACTTTAATTTGCAAGGTTTTATATGAATTTCCTGTGTTCAGTTTTTAACTTCAGGGTGTTTTATTGGTCAAATATGCTACTGTATTAACTCTTTTTTTTTGTTTTAATTTTTAAATTTTTCTGTTTTTACTGCTAATTAACGTGGTTTGTGTTAAGTAAAAGTTAAATCACACTGCAAGCTGTAGGAAGACTTGTTCTAGAAACACCCAGTGATAGGGACTTGATTAATGAGGTTGAACTGTTACTGTTTAACAATTTGTAGACTTGTGGCTTTTTTTTGCTTTGGATTTCTCTGCTACACTAGTTCGCCATGTAGCAATTGCACTGTGCAATATTACAATATTGAGGACTGGGAAAATTTTTTATGGATGTAATGTCTCTTACAGTTTGCGATAGTATTTCTTTCTAGTTCTCAGTGATTTAAATGTGACCAAGCCTTCTGTACTTTGTCACAAAAAGCGGGTTTTCCAGGTGACTATTTTGGTGAGTGTCAAAATAAGAATTTATGGTGTATTACTGTCAAGATTCACTTTGAATTAAAATATATATTGCAGCAGATGACTTTTGGTGGCTTTTATTTTTTGCTGTGTTACATGAAGGCAAAGATGATGAAAATTCAGTGGGAGGGCTCTAAAATTCTGATGTAATCATTCAACTGAGCTTCTTTCTGAAATTTTAAATTTTATAGGCTTTCAAGTCTTGCTTCAGAGGGTCTTGTAAGGCTGTCTTTAGTGTAGCCCCACCTTGAAGGCTCTTTGTTCTGGATGTCCCACTTTTACAACCTTAGAGGAAGGTCATCTGGCCCAGATACCAGCAGACACCTCGCTGCTGCCGAGGTTTGTGCCAAGCTGGTGGCAACTGCTGCTTGGCTAGCAGGAAGGTGCTCCTGCTGCTACAGATGGCTCCACATGGTCAGTGGCTCCAGATGGCCACCTGGTATAGACCAGACATCCATGGAAGGCACATTTGGCAATGCTGTTGCCAGCCAAATGTGCTCAGTGTGCCATGGGGTTGCAGTGCTTGCTGAAATCTGGTGGTTTGGAAGCTACATGTGAGCACATGTGCTTGTGGGGAGGAGGGTTTCTGTGCCTATCGTCGCGTTTAAGGTGCAGTCAGAAATGAAACGTAAAAGACTGAAATGACAGCGCAGTGTATTTTCGAAAACAAAATATTTCAGAATTGAGAGAAAGCTTTAATTTGCCAACTACAAGGTGCTGCTGATACCGATCTGTCACAACCCTCACTCTTCAATGCAATTGATCACTGTGTCCGCAGAGTTTTCCTGCGGCTCTGTCCCTCAGGTGATGTGTAAACACAGCTGTGCAAATTCTACGGACACCTGTTGCTTTGAAAGCTTCCTTTCCCTTCTTTCCAGCTAACCTCGTGTGTTGTTGACTTTTAACGTGCATGTTAGTATCTAGATCCCACTTTCCCCATAGCAAATAGCATAGCCACTCCCTTGGTGTGCTTCACCCTCTCACTGCTGGCAGTGTCTAGCAAACCAGGAAAGGCAGCCTTAGTCTTTTGAAGGGAATATTCTGCCTGTGAAGTCCTTTCTGTTCTTGCTTTCTGTTAGTAATCATGTCCAACTGTCCCCTGTTCTCATTCCTATCCTGTGGAAGGAGTGGACTAGGACAGGCAATTATGAGTAAGTCATCTTCCTCTTAACTGTCTTAATGATGACTAACACTGGTTTAAAATTTGGTATTTTCCCTGTCACTGACAGGTTTGTGCTGCAGTTAAGGTGGCAGATTCACTCGAGGAGAAGCTTCCGGAGTCAATGGGGCTGTCACACACCTCAGATCTGTAGTGAGACAAATGGGTTCAGGGTGAGGCTGTTTTCTCAATGAATCAGTCTAGGTGTTCAGCTGGAGAAAAGATCAATCTCTGGGAGGCAACAGAGAAGCTACTGTTTGGTACAACTCCCAAAGCAGTCCTGATGGTTGTGGTGGAGTCACATTCATCACTGCGGCTCCTGCATGATGTGAGCTCAGCTCCTGTGATGGACTTAGGCAGCATGAGCCAAGGTTTTGGGAGGGTTGTGAATAGTGCTGCTCCTCCCTCAGAGAGCTGTAGCTTCCTTGGAGGCCCACGATGTTCAGCAGGTGTTGTCTGGAGCAGTGCAGAGCTCTGGGAACACCAGAGGAAGGCTGTAGCCCCTCCTGCCTCTTCCCACACTGTGACTGAAAAGGCTGACGTGAGGTCCTGCTGTGCAGGAAGGCTTATTAAGCCATGGATAAGGTTTGATGGTGATTAATGTTAATTATACCTTCCTGCCTTTCACCTGTAGGAAGGAAGCTCCATTTTCTCTCTCAGGAGGGGTAGGCATTTGCTCTAAGCAGATTCACATAATTATACCTGCCCTTGTCCTGGGGAACAGCATTGAGTATTCTTTGTTAGAATGATAAAGCTTTATGCTGAGAGGCTGAAATACACATTTGAAAGGATTCTTCTCCTTAGACCCTGAAATAGCAGGTTAGGAGCATCTGCACTGTGTTGGTAGGGGTGCCTGGAGGCTGAACTCCATTCTGTGATCGTATTTGGGGAGTGAGATGTTCATCAAAATGAAAAATCCCAACTGTTCTTTAGCAAAGAGAGACTATGGCCTGCCACCAGCTTCACCTAGAAGTCTGCCTGGCCACAGTCACTTCTCATCCCTGGATCAGATCCTCATCTTACAGGTTCCCTCGTAAAAACAAGCAAGACTCGGAATGTCTGCAAGCAAGGTGGTTTTGGATCTGGGAAAAAAACCCAAACCAAACAGGATTAGAAAAGTTAAATTTAGGAAGTAGCTAACCAGAATTACTTGGTAAAACCCCAATGATTTTTCACTAGCTGTAATATATCCAGTCATCATTCTGGAAAACATGCATTTTAAAAATTCTTTGAAATAACAATCTGCTACTTGCATTTTATGCACAAAACATACACAAACACACTGTGCAACAGAACATTAAGAGAAAACCATAATGCTTAAGAGCCAGGCTGAGAAAAGGTGCTGTCAAAGTTAGCTTATTGATGGCTCTATTACAAACCCGAGTTATGATAAAACCTAGAAAAATATGAAAATGATGAAATGGGGTTTGTGCAGGGCTCCCTGAAGGTGCCAGCAGAGGGCCCTGCACTAAACGTGCTGGCCCTGGATTAAGCAGAGTGATGAGCAAGCTCCATTTCACTATAATAATCATAAACTGCCATCTTTGCTCTGGATTGTTGCTAGTAGTCATCAAGCAGAAGCTAATTTTGCACGGAATGCATTAGTGATTTGGGGCAAAAGTAAAACGTCAGAAATGGGACAGCATAATTGTGTTGGTGACACTGGGAGTGTGCTGAACCAGCCAGATAAATATGTAATTGTGGGTTGTCACAGCTTTGGAGATGCTGTGAGCGGCTGGGGACCAGGGTGTCAAGCTGTGGCTGGCCCATGCTGAGGATTGCTCCACATCAAACCTGACTTCCAAGGATTTCTCAGCAGCACAACTTCTAGCAGAGCAGAATTGCCAGGAGGCTGGGGCAGCTTTCCTGCGTGTGAGCAACGCTGTAGCCTTTCAGGATCAGCTCTCGGGGTCGGGGAGAGTGTTGTGTCCCAAACCCACCTTTGCATTTCTCCTTCTCCCATCATCTCTGCCTGTTGCCCACGGGCATGATCTGGGAGCTAAAAGAACTCATGGATGTTGTTCCAGGACAGAGATGATGCCAGAATAAAGAATTCACACTGCCACTGCTGAAAATAGGACTTGGAGAAAACACTAAATGAACTAAATGGGGCAGATCCTGGGCTCACCCTTTTGCTGTCCACAACACATTTCACGTGCTGGTTGCTCCCCCAGTGTACCTTAAAGCAAAACAGAGAGAAACCTCTGTCTTTTGGAGCTTCCCTTTCAGTCTGGAGGTCTGAGTCCTATCCCAGGCAGGGCGGGAGTGATGGAGTGAGCGCAGGAGAGGGGCGACCGGAGGAGACCTCGCCCGTGTTTGCACCGTGGGTGGCTGGGGACGAAGCTGCCAATTTGGTCACCCCCTGCGGTACACTCGAGCTCCTTTATTCTCAGAGCTGCTTCTGCGCTTGCAGAAATGCTGCCAGTGGTAATCGTCGCTGTGGCAGGGCTTGGGCTGCTTTGCCAAGAGGAGGTGCTGGCTGCCTCCTGGGATAACGAGGGACATCTTAGGGGATGTCCCGGCCCGGCGACTCCCAGGCAATGAACGGTTCCCACAGTGAGCAGACAGGGACTTTCAGCCTCGCCAGGTCCCGGCACCGCTGCGGGCGGAGCCAGCTCCGTTTACACCCCAAGGCAGCGCCGGGCTGCCAAAACTGCGGGAGGTGACGGATCCCGCGAGCCCCTGTGGCTGTCCCCTGTCCCGGCGGGCACGGCGGGAGGGATCAGAGCCCCACCGCCCCCGCGGCCGCTCCCAGCTCCTGCCACGGCCCCGGCGGAGCGCGGGGGGCGGCGGAGGGGTCCCCGCGGCCCCGGCAGCGCCGCCCCCGCTCCCGCCTCCCCGCGCTCCGAGGGCGGGGAGCGGGGCCGGCAGCGGCGGCGCCCAGAGCCCTTTGTGGATGAAGCTCCGTTCCGCGGCGCTCCCCGCGCCGGAGCCCGAGGGGCCGCGCCGCTGAGCAGCCCCGCGTCCCGCGGCGTGCGGAAAGAGCCGCGGGCGGCATGCGGGGCCCCCCGCTCCGCCCCTTCGGCCGCCGCCTGCCTGCGGAGCCGCCGCTCTAGAGCCCGGCCGGCCGGCGATGGGCAGCGCTGCCCGCTGAGCGCGGCGGGCCGTGCGAGGCGCGGGGATGTGGCGGCGGGCGGCGGGCGGGCGGAGCGGGGCGCTCCCCGCGGGGGCCGAGGCAGCGCCCGGCTCCGCGCCCCCGCGCAGCGCCCTGCCCGCGGCTACGGGAGCGGGCCCGGCCGCGGCCGTCCTGCTGCTCGCCGTCATCGTCGCCGTCGTGCCGAGCGCCCGGGCCGAGCCGGGTAAGCAGCAGCAGCGCGGGGCGGGGGGCGCGGGGCTGTCACCGCCCTGCCCGCGGGCTCGGCGGGGCTCTGGGGCTGCCGTGCCGGAGCAGCCTCACCTGCGGCGGTGGCACCGCGTCCCGCCCGCCCGAGCCGCGCTCCGGAGGGACGCACCGCGAGCGTGGGATGCGCTCGGTGCCCGGCGCCGCCGGGAGCGGGGAACGGCCGGGCGCTTCCCTTTGTCTGCCGCATCCTTTCTCACCGCTCGCCGAACAGAGGCTCCTCTGTGGGCAGGATGCTCGGGGTTTCTGCCGCTCCCCGAGACAGCCAGCGCTGCCATCACCCCCGGTGTGCCTGGCTGGCACACAAATACCGGCTTTTCCTACGGGACGGGATAGTTGGATTAGGTCTCGCTCCTTGCGGAGAAAGAGACGGGCAGAGGCTTTTGTTAAAGAGAAAGATCATTTCTAGTGGTTCTCTGTGTGTGTGGCGGGGAGGAGGGGAAGATAAGGAGGGGTTAGGAGAGGGCAAGCTCTGCTGAGATCTGAGCGCTACAGCTCAAATGCAGCTGAAAGCTCCGACAATTTCTGGGTTATATTTTTCCTGTTTCCTTCGACTTTTTGAGCCGGGCAGTGTCCTGTGCTCTCCAGACTTCTTACAGCAGTGGATATACTCGGTGACCTCAATGCAGAAATGGTTACTGTGGCTGGCAGTTATTGTATGTGCCAGATAGAGATGCCAAATATAATTCTGAGGCTGTGCTAAAAGAGGCTAAAATATTGGTGCATTAATAATATGGATTTAAGAAAAGAGTAGGTATGTGGGTCCATCTTTTCAAGCTGTTAACATGTATCTTCAGTAATTGTATACAATTGATGTCGGTCTCACGGCCATAACATAATGAGGTTTTTCATTTGCAGGTTGTAGGGTGGTGGAACAGTGCCTCATACTGCATTACTGTGCTGAGCATGTAAATACCACAGTCTGGCTTAGCTCTATAAGACAAATGGACCCATGATCAGAGGAATGGCTAATTTTTCACCTTTGTTTGTCAAGTCAGTCTGGATTTCACAGGAACTCTCACACCACATCTAAGTTACGAAATGTGTGTTCACTTGGAGGTAGCCAGTCTCTCAGAGCTGAGCTGCAAAAGCTGAGGTATTTCTGACAATGCAACAAGACACCTCTTCACGCTCCAGGGTGAGATTCAAGAGTAGAATGAAAAGTGTTAATATTCTGTTTCTCCCCTTGTGGTCTGTGTGTCTTTAATGCACAGCCATGATCTCGTTTGTGAGTGAAGAAATCCAATAGAGTTAAAAAACATTTGTGTGTGTCTTGTAGCTGACAGCTCAGAAAAAAGCAAAAGAGGTGAGAAGCCACAACAGTGCCAAGCCAAAGTACATAATTGTAGTGTACACAGCACACAGAGTGGAAAATACTGTAATTGATAGGCTTTGCCTGGGAGTTTTAGATTATTGGGTAGTTACATGAAGATGCTGAACATAATTTGTTGTACTTGATGGCTTTGAGCTTTACAGCTGGAATTGCAAATAAAACTTTACTGCTCCTGTGCAGTGTTGATCATTAGACATGATTGCCGAGGTGCTTAAATTGGGTATCAATTAACCTTAAAAGCTCTGCCTTCCAGAGGGATAGGGCACATGCAATGCTGTCTCCCATTGAAATCAGGAGCAAAACATGTGGTAGAGCCAGATTTTCAATCAAGAATGTAATTTGTGTCAAAGATTGTTTATACAGAGCAGTGTACATGCTAGAGTAGGCCTGGATTTCTTTTAGGAAAATGTGCTTTTACTGATTTTGGTGATTGCTACAGGAATGTATGCATTTAACAGAGCAGATCTACTGCCATGGTGTTACAGGATGCAGTAAACACTGAGAACAGCACTTGTCATGCACCATTATTACTACAGCTTCTGCCACTGGGGAATATTTGCCTCTGTGGGTAAGTGATATCTGTACAGATGCACACACTCATGGATAAATGCTGCACTCTTCTTTTGGGTTTGTGTGCAACACGTGGCATCGCAGTGTTTGAAGACAAAGCAGAGAACCAGCAGTATGGAGGGGAAAACCAGTTTTACTCTGGTGCTACTGCTTCAGAAGACAACTCAAGATTTTCCTGATCCCTGAGATCAACAATATTTCCTTAGAACTCAACAAAAATTCAACATGAATGGGAATGATCTCCTTGAAAAGAGATCCTGGCAGGATGAAGCATTGGGTTTCCAGCTGTTGGGAGCAGAGAGATTGGCTGTCTCTGTGTTGGGGGCTCAGTGCTGGGACACTTTCACCATTGAGTACAGAGTGATTAGGTTTCAAACATCAGATAAGAAGCTTAATTTGTAGTTTTAGAAGTATTTTATACTTCTTTAGCTGGGTACATACCATACTGCCCTGTGACATGCAGAGTTAATAATTAATTTCCACAGCATGTCACCCCAGGACCACTGCTTGAATTCAGGTTGAAAATAAAATTACATTGTCCACCATCATCAGGATTACAGAACGACCGGTGCAAAAATTAAGTCAAACTGAACATAGCTGTCAAGAAAGAAAAGTAAAACACCAGATATCAAATGAGGTTTTGGGTTGACTTCTACCATGCTCCACCCAGGTAGAACTCGCTCGTGACCCAGAGGTGTGAACCATGGGCAAGCATTTCCCCTGGGCGAAGAGAAAGACAGTTTTGAAAGGCAGCTGTTGAAAGCTGATCTGGTGTTGGTGGAGCATCGCTCATCCAGTCAATACTTGTGTCACTATGTGGGTAAAACAGAGGAAAGGACACATTGCTCATGGTCGTGTTGCTCACGAGATTAATCAGCTAATCAGACAGACTGCAGTAGGGGGTGTGTGGCAATAAAGTTTTCAGAAACAATAAAATACACCTTTTACATTTTGAATCATCCTTTGTGCTGGCTTGTGTAGCCTGTTTGAATGATAAACCTGTCAGGGAAAGGTCCATTTCTTCCTGTGCTTGCTGCACACCAGCACAGTGAGATCTCACCTTAATTAACAATGATTTCACAAACAGTAGGGACACCTCCAGCGCAGTGGCTGCTTCTCGCAGCTGGAGCTTTGATTGAACAACTCGGAGAGTGCTCCGTGCCAGCTGCTAAACTGCCAGTGCCACCTCCCACGGACCGCGGCTCCCGATGGATGGCAGCTACCTGAGCCCTGACTCACAGCCTCCCAGCTCCTCAAACTCCCCAAAAAACACCGGAATTGGCACATCTGGAAGTGTGTGGGTCCAAAGGAGCTGCTGCAGCAGGGAGGGCTGTAAGCATATGGGGCATGAGTCCTTCCCTGGATCCAGCCCTGCGTTATGGAAAGTGGTGAGGACATGGGAAAAGGCACTCCACGTCTCCTGTGATTGCTCTCCAGAATTACCAATCCAGCATTTTAGAAAATCAATAATTTCAGATTGGTCATGTTGCTCTTTTAACATTCTGATCATCCTGGCAGAACAAAATGCATGCAGACATCTCAGGTACCCTGTGAAAGAACAGTGAAAAGTTCGTGTTCTAGCTCATTTTAGTCAGAACAAAACAGGGATCTGCAGCAAGGCCTGGAAGAATAGGCCACCAGGAGCACATAAAAAGGGGCTTTGGGAGGATTTGAGGTCCTGATGGATATGCTTGGCATGGATCCTCCAGTCATGAGTTACATTCTTCCACTGCATTCCTGGATCTGAGCTGATAATAAATAATTAGCTAACAATAAATAATCTGGTTTTAGTATCCATATAGATGGAGAATATTTTAATTCATATATACTGAAACCAGTTTGTTGAAGCTGCTCTCTGTAGACCTCAGAGGAGGTTGAAGGGTATCCATGTTTTTCCTGTGGGAATGCTGACTGGCTGTTCAGGGCCTATGGTAAAAGAGCTTTTAAATCTTCTTTTCTGACATGTTCACTCACCCAGTAGTGTATTGCATCCTCCTAGTCTTCACTGCGCTGTTTTTATAAATCTTTCACACTTGCTTGAGGTCAGGCCAATGAACAAGAGGAAGGGATTGTGAGTAATTTTCTGTTTACCATATTTCCTTAGTCATGTGGGAAAGGTTGTTTCTGCTGCAGTAAGTACTGATAATGTTTGCATTTGAATTCAGGCTTCAATGTCCAAACATGTCAACATTTCGTTAAAAAAGAAATGAGCATTGTGGTGCTTATTTAGTGTTCTCACTCCCTTCTGCTGAGCCCGGTGAAGGAACTACTGCACTTACTGAACCAAACTGCCTTTTACTGCCAATCCTCAGGGCCATGACAGCCTTCCTGCCAGCAAGGTGGGATAGCCCTGATGGGCTTGGACAGGGCATTTCTCAGCTCAAACAGCCCTCAGAAAAACATTCCCAGTGAGGGCATTGAGTTAGAAGTTCAGGAAATGGGAAGACCAATGTACACATCATACAGAGCAGTTTGCTGCTGGAGTGGTTGGAGCATTCTTGACACAGTTTAGAAAACCCACCAGGGTCTGCCCTTCTCCCTCCTTAAATGTAACTTTCAATGATTGTAGATTTGAAAAGGTCTATGATAAAAGGTCTGGAAATGAAAAAGAAGCCATAAAGAGCAAAGCCCTATCTTTGAGCTGACATTTTGGTGGCACTCTTACACACGTGCAGAAGGACATAAAGGGAACATCTGCATCTCATAATTGTCACAAAAACAAAGGTCAATAATGTTCTCAGAGACTGAAATGGAGAAATTATGCCAATAGATGTCTAAAGGGTCATCTTCCAACAAAGATTAAGCTTTTAAGGGCCTCTCAGGAATAGATATGAGTGACTGGGTTTGGCTACTCCCTTTTATAAAAGAGGAGTTGTTGTAGAAAATGCAAAGCCTGAGGATATCAGTACTGTGGGCCCCATTTGGGTGAAAAAAAATTACTATGTTACCAATATTTAAATAAAAATATTATATTTTTATATAAATATATTAATCTCAAATACATATAATTATATAATATGTAGTTATATTTTTAAATAGATATTATAAAATATGTCATTGATATATAATAGATCTATAGTACTTAAATAATAATTGCTTTTACAAAGTATACACAGTGTATATAGCAAAATATATACACACATAATATTTCTACTTGATCAGGAGGTTAAATCAGAGGAAATTCCTTTCTGTATTTTGGGAGCAAGAGGAAAGTAGGAAAAATGAAGATGATTCAAAGATGAAAAGATTCAAAGATGAAAACAATAAAAACCCAGACTCATAAGATAGTGCCCCTTTCCATGTTTTCTCCACCATGCATTGTTGTAGATATGAAACCATCTACAACACCTTTTTATCTATCATTTTAACACCTGTTAGCAACCCTTTTAGGGAAATGCTCCAGCTGATTCCTACTGACTTTGAACAGGAAGAACCCATGGGAGAAATGACAGGAAAACCTGTGTAAGACTATAAACATGGAATGTAAGTCTGAGCCTCCAATGTTCAGGTATTATCATCAGGTTTGGTGCGTCAGCAGGGGAGCAGCTGTAGCTCTTCTTTTGAAATTCTCCTGAATCGCCCTCATGTGTCTGTATTTTCCTTGTTGTGGCTAGAAAGCCTCTGTGTTGACTGCAGTCATTTTAGTTGCTCTCTAGGAAAATTCTTTGTGCATGATCTGCCTCCTGGGGTGTGCTTTCCTCAGTGCTCCTGCAGATGGGTGGTGATAAAACCTTCCTGGAGGAAGCCAATATAAATTGCAATCCATCTGGATCCCAGGTAATAAAAAAGCAGCAGAACTATTCTGCACCACTCTGCTGTTTGGTGATGTGATGATCTCACTGCAGTGTCTTTAGCTGAAAATATGGAAAAAGACTTTAAAGAAATTGGTGCCCTGCGTTTTACAGGTGTGGATTTTGTAAATTAAACCTGGCATTGTTGCTAGCTAGGCTAGCACAGGAAGATTGTTATATAAATGTGTATCATTCACACGGCTGAGAGACAGATTTTCAAGGGTTATTAAGACAAGAGAAAGGCAAAGTATTTAAATGCATGGAAATGAAAATGTCAGAAAAACAGATTCCAAAGGAATGGGAAACAAAGATATATGCATTTTCTGTGGCATTTCTTACACAATGAAATAACTGACAGCAACAAAATATTTTGGCAACCAATGTAAAGATAGTAAGAAAAGAGTTGAAATATGGAAGTTTATCTGTGGAAGCAGTTTCTTACCAGATAGTTGTTCTTTGTTTTGAAAATAATAAAAATGATTTAGCTTGCGTGATGCTCTTTGTCACTCAAGTTCTGAAAAACTGATTCAAAGGAAATCATTACAGACTTGACAAATTCTTTCTTTGTGTAGTTTTCCTTTAATGTGATGAGTAGCTTTGTCAGATTCATGTGTCAGTGGTGAAAAACTGGATTTTTACAGGGGTCATGGCTAATCAAGGCAGTTTTCTGTCATTATGTTCGATGAGAGGTCTTAAAGCTGAAATTTTTAGGCGTAGTTTTCAGAAACTCTTAAAGCTGATGGTTTTGGTTCTATTTAGCATATTCTGGTCTGGCCTTCCATTTTTTTAAAGGTACTTCTCTGATCCTTGTGGTCTTGGCTGAATGTTTTTAGGTCTGCTTTGGGCTTGATTGCTGTAGGTGTCCAGTATTCTCAGATGGGTTTTGTTGGCTTTTTTGGGGTTATTTTTGTTTCTATCACTGACTGTAGCTGCTAAATTAGATACAAGTAAAAGTGGATTTGGAAAAAGCCCTTTGCACTATTGGTTGTCAGTCCATAAACAGGCAAGAGCTCTCACAGTGGATGCTACAGGGATGTTTTCAAAGCTGCAATCTCCTGAATTTATCGACACATATCCCTATGCAAGGTTTGGTATCTGAAACATGTTGCTATTTAAAAACAAATGTTTGGCTTTATTGGAGTACTAGTGCTTGACCTCTAAATTGTCTACAGGCAGTGGTCTTTTGCTAAATAACTAAGTGGGAGTGTTGATTAGACATTTTATGGGGTGTTCTTTGTGGCCCTACTGCTATTAAAAAAAGCATTATTTTCTATGTGTACCTTTCTCTAGGCTATTGAAACACCTATAAAAAGATTATGAACTTGTGTCACATAATTAATATGGAATTATTGAGTTATTTTCAAAAGGAATTTCACCAAATTATCACCTACCAAGAGCTCTCTGTGTTTTACTGAGTGAAGTAAAAACTCAATGTTTTACTGAGAAGCCATGTACAAAAATGTTGACCAGCTGGAGCTACTCCTGAGCACGTGGAGCTTTTCCTCCAGTCATCCCATATCCAAAAGAATAATACAAACTGGAGAAAGGTAGTGGTTGGCTATAAGAAGGGGTACAGAACAGGGGAAATTTTTATTGGTGAAACAATTCCAGGCATTTAGGTCACAAAGGAGTCACTGGTGTCAAATCTGCCTTCTGAATAATGTGAGCTGCAAGTTTTCTCTTTGTTTTAGTAAATGATACATATGTGGCATAGCTGCTTTTGTACTGTGATCGAGTCACAGCTTTTGCTGTGAGTTCTCAGAGGGTTCAATCAAAGTTGTGTATTTTCCACATCTTTCATATTTCTTGTGACTCCTCTCTGAAGTCTCTTCAGTGTGGTGTCCCTCTGAAGCTGCAGCCTCCACAGCTGGTGAGTTATTCCTGGTTCAGCAGCAATGGGCAGCAGCATCAGTGGCAGATGTAATATAATTTTTTCTTGTAGTGCTGATCTTTCCAAGTATAAAAGTTGAATTAAGGTTACTCCTGTAGCAGTTTCCATTGATCTGATTATTCACCTCTGCCTCCAAGATTTATTTATTTTTTTTGGAACAAGTCTACTCTGCAGACTTTGGCGTAATTGAGAGAAATAAGATTAATGACCCTGCGGCTCCAGTGCTGCTCCTACTAGTGGAAGCTGCTCAGTAGACACAACCCTTTGTCACAGCTGCCCTCATGGACAGCCTTACCCTGTAAAATTGGTCTCCAGTCTTTATTTTCAGATGTGTGGTCTGGCACTTGACTGCATCTGCTGGGCTGCCACATTGCTCCTCGCCTTCCCAGCTGTTGTCTGAGAACTTTTATCAGATAGTTTTGACTTCCTCCTCATAAAAATGTTGGCTGCAAGGCTGAGAATCAGTCCATACCTAAGTCTATTAGAAGCATTGCTGCTCGTTTTAATCATATAAAATCTATTGCATAGGCACCATATCAATTTTATGTTTTATTATTCAAAATGTGAGATGTAAAGTCAAATGCCTCATTGAAATTTAAGAATCCTAGATCAAAAATTTAGTCTGATAGAAATATAAAATGAATTTAAAGTGGCTCATTGTCCATAAAAATTCAATGCTGGCCATTAATTATTCCATCTTCTTTTTGTTCCATCATCAATCAAATCCTTTCTCTGCTGAATCCAGTCTATCATTGTAATCAATATAAAAATCTCTATTTGACAGTTCCCATTTACCCTGTTTAAATGTCACAATATTATAGAACAAAGGTAAATACTGCTCTTTTTCTTTGTCTCCTGGCACTCGCAATAAGGAGACAATCAACAATTGAGGGACAAAGAAGCTCTTATTGCAAACCAGTCAATGCTGCTTCACACTCCCTCTGCCTGTAGGATTCACTGTCACAAAAGTGGGTACTTTAAGAACCCCCAGACCCCCAAAGCTAGTGGGATGCTGGGTGAACACTTGTAGGACTTGATTCCCTAGATGCATCTAAAGAGTTGGGGTATCAGGGTTGTATCAGAAAGGGCTCAACCTCTTGTGCTTCCTGGTGTAATTAATTTGGAAGCTGGAAATACACTGGTGGAAATCCTGGCCTGGGTGGAGCCCACAGAAACTCCACTGCTGGTTTTCATGGGCAGAGGGTTCAGTAGTTTTCTCTTACCTTTGTGGTCGCTTTGGCTTCCTCTGTTTTGCAGCTTGGTGCCCTAGGTAGGAGACTGGAATGGCATCTTGATATTAATCTCCTTTTTGTCCTCCAGAAGGCCCCAAGTCAGCTGCTGCAATTAATGAAACTCTTGGAATGCTCGAAGGGAAGCACGTCTAATGCTTATCTGAAATTACACTCCTGTCCTCCAACATGCTGCAGAACACTCAGTCCTGCTGGATGGGCTGGCTGGGCAGGGTGTGCTTGGTTGAAAAGCCAGCAACTTGTTTGAAAATATGAGTGATGAATTAAAAGTAATAGACAGTGGGAGCAGGACTGAGATAATAGTGTGTGGAATATTCAAAGTTTATCAGGTACTTTAATATATCCAATATTTTCAGTGTAATGCAGATAATTATAATCACCCCAAAGAAATCTTACAGGAGCATATTTCGGAGTGTGGTTCATTTTCAACAATATTAACTTCAGGCTACAACAGTGCAGCCTATTGTGCAGAGTCTGTATAGGATAGATTTCGGTAGCTATTATAACAGCTGTCCAATCAAAGAAATCTCTCTGTATAATTTCTACAATTATTTAACTGCTGATTTGATTCTAAAATTGTCTTTCTAGGCAATTATTGCTGAAATCAATGCCATCTACTTGTGCACACAAAGAAAAATTCTTGCCATTGCAGCCAGCCTAAATTCACTGAATTGATGTCGAATTGCTTAAAGCACTAGGGTATTTCCATGACTAATTAGGTCTAGCCATGGGTATATTGACTTTGAGGTCTGGGCTGGTCAGGAAAGTGATAGGAGATGTCTGAACAGCAAGCTGGGTCTAAAGCATGGGCTGTTTCCCCTGGGATGTACCACTGAGTTTGTAGGGATCCTCCTGGGAGAGGCTTTCAGAAGGTTTTCAGGGGTTTTCAGGATTTTGCTTGTGTGTTCTGCTGTAATGACAAAGGGAAAAGGTGAAACTAGTATGGAAGGCATGAAGTATATAAGATGACACTGATGCTCTCCTAAAGTGCAGGCTTGAACAGACTTGAGCTGCCTTTTCAAAGTGCCCAGCAAGTTGTACTGCTCATCTCTTGAGCTCTTCAGTAACTGGGACAATGTAAATAAATACAGTAAAGATTAATCTGCAAGATAAATAACTGCACTGTGGTATTTGAGTTATCTGTGCCTTCTTAAAATTGGTTTTCCCCCTTCAGTAAATGGTAGGTCTTTCTAGTCAATGTAATTGTTAACCAACAGAGTGTGAAATTCCCTGCGTTAGTTACACTGGTGTAGTACTGAGACATCTCTGCCTGTGCTCTAGGTGGGTAAGACATTTTCAGGAATGCCATGAACTTTATTTCAGTTCAGAGTTGTTGTTTTGATATTGCTGATTTCTCTTTCCAGAAGGAAGAGAAAAAACCAGTGAAACATGTATTTTAAATCTTCCTACTAGTTATATTTTTTTGTTTTTAAATCCAAATACATTTTGGTTGAGAGTAAAGACAAGGATATTGACTCCTCCTTCTCTTGTTAGAAAAGATTTGGTCTCTCTATGGTCTCTCTTTCCTTTGCTTTTGTAGAAATGAAGTTTGGGAGTAATTAACTTGAAAAATGCATCTATCTTACCTCACATCATCCACTAGTGAACTACTAGGTAAACATTAAGTCAGACTGTGTGTGTGAAAGCTGCTGTGAGCAGCAAATTCCTTATTTTCAGTATCTGTGTGTATATCTGGGTGTTTCAGCACGTCTTGATAGAAATAACATGGTTTTGCCTCTTAAGCACTGAATGTGTGCCTCTGCAAACAAAGATTGATTACTTTCAGAGCACCTTCGTCTTTTACAGTTTTTTAATATCAGAACAATGTCATTGTTTGTCTTCGATACTATTGAAATAGATGAACAGTTAAAAAAAAATGATAGAAATTGCATAATGAAAAAGTATGACTTTTATTACTCTATTTCTGTATTAAGCAAGACTTAGCCCCGTCAGAATAAAACTTAGAATTCTTTTGCTTTATCAGTTATTTTCTCAGTGACAATAATGGCATTTATTCTTGTAAATAACTGAAGGATTACTATTTTAGGTGATGTCACCATCTCCCTAAGGAAACTACTTTTTATGACTATTAACACTACACCTTTGATAATTTTCTTGTCTCAAAGGCGAATGTAATCTCAATTTGGAGCAAAGAAAAGCTTTCTGTTTATTACAAGTGGATTCTTATAACTGAGATGGCACTATGATCTGGAAAACTTAGAATAAATGGAATCTATGTGTGAATTCATTTTTTATTCTTAAAATGTAGACCAACAGGTTTCTGGTGTGTATTTTTGTCAATGGGGTGTGATGGGGATTATTTTTAAATACTTGCTAACCTGTACATATCCCATTGTGTGCAAAAACTTAGGAGTATTTTTAAGCTCACTGGATAAGCTATATTTGCTGGAGAAAATGTAGTATTCAAGAAGAGAGATTGTGAAGCCATTTAAGGAAATGTCTCCTGTGGGTGCCCCAGCACTTGTAAGGAGTTTGTATTCCTGTTTTGTGTTCTCCCAGCTGGGAAAGCAGAGAAATTCTTCATCTCCTTGAGGGAACAGAGATTTTACATCCCTCAGTCCACATTGAGCCTGTCCCCACCAGGCTGAGGGGCACAGATCCCACGGGCAGTGGCTGTGCTGCAGGGATCTTTTGTTTCATCTGGAGTTTTCCAGCTCTTCTGTGAGGTTTCCATGCTGGAAATTGTGCTGCATGTGCTCTGCCCTTGGTTTTGTGCAGCTTCTGGGTAGCAGGTGCTTCCTGCATTGACTCCAAGCTCACTGTTCCACAAGTACAGTGTGGGCATGTGTCAGATACTTCCGGTCTTTACTGGGGTGTGAAGCATCTGAAAGGCTTTAGTTAAACTCTGCAGCCTCGCTGCATGGCTCCTGCTGGCAGAGACATGCAGAGATGACATTATGTACACTTATTCATACCATCAGCTCTAGAGAATTAATGTACTTTAACGAGCATCTGTGCTCGCCACGTTGACAGCAGTATTTACATTCAATGAACTCAGGCTTCTACAATCCACCCTATTGCACATTTTGCCTCCAAAATGTCATGAATTGCAGGAGCACCACCGATGCAGAGTTAGAAATACACTCATGGATCTTGCTGTATTAAACCCCATTTCTTGATGCATTTCTTGGGAAATGGTGATCATAGGGTAGTTTCTCTCTCTGTAAACCCAGAGGAGAGAGAGGGAGCCAATCCATTTTACTGTGTCATATTCCCTTACCTGTGGTTGCTTTTGCTGAGTTAATCTCGGCATAAAAGAGCAAATTTTCCTCTTCACTGTATGTTAACTTGGGTTCACTCAGATTAGACAATCTGCGTGGTCACAGTGCTATATCCCTGCTCCAAGTTTACAGTGTTTGCCATGCCAGTGTGACAGCACTTTTTGGGGAGGATTTGCAGCAAAGAGGCAATATAGATCTGAATGTATTTCTCCTTGGTGCCACCTGCCAGCCCTGATGCTCTCTGAAGGCAGCAGGCCACCAACCTGCCACCAGCATGGTGATATCAAACACCTCCACAACACCCAGAGAGGCTGCTCCTTTTTCTGGCATCACAGGTCTCCATTTTCTCTTTGTTCTTGTACTTTGACTCAGGCAGAAACACGCTGTGCATTTCTAAATTGATGTTTTTATCTAATTGTTTTTAATAGTTGTTTCTTTCAGGCCAGCTGATTCATACACTTTCCTGGGCATTTAATTTGGTTTCTACATTAATTCCATATCAGGGAGTAATTAGAATAGACAAAGAAAGAATAAGTAGGACTGAAGTTATGAAACAAAACTGCCATGTGAATTTATTGCCTGTGGTTCTTCGGGACCCAGTCATCTGCTACAACTTCTTTTAATAGCTCCTTCTGACTTTAATGTGATCAAAACAAATGTAGCATTTTGTTCTTGAGTTACATTTGGATTCTGCTGCTTCGTCGTTGGCACAGAACCCATGGAAAGAGTGGGAGCACTGACCCTGAATCTTGGAATACCCAAAGCACTGGGGATGTAGTGCAGAGCCTGCCTGGAGCCCTGGGATACAAGGTTCTTTTCCCTCAGGCAGTTCACTGTGGGATGGTGCTGGCAGAAAGCTTTTACAGAAACCTTGCTGACTTTTCTGGGATTTTGCAAATGCATCGATTTTCGGTAAACTTTGATAGTGCAAGGAACATGAGGTAACATTTCGAAATATTTTGGTTGCTTTCCTAGGGAAGCAAAACTAGAGCCGTGGATTTTACCTTTCTTTTCTCGGTCCATTTGGAAGATTGACAAAGTACAACCTTTCTCAGTAACTTTTTAATCCTTTGGCCAGTTTCCATCAGGTTTGTCAGAGATAGAGTTGTCTGCTGTCTCAGGTTCTTCCTGCTTTCATAGAATTCCGTGCCTGCAGAGATGGAAGGGAGCTGATAACAAATGCTGTGCTGTTATCTGCCATTTCCTGATGCTCCCAACCAGCAGAAGTGTGTGATGGAGCAGCTGTCTCAGGTGGCAGATTGAGAGCCTCTGTGGGAAGGGCTGCAAGTTCTGAGGTGCAGTGTGGAGGTGCTGGCATGGGGAGAGACAGGCAGGAAGAGGGATGGGGCTTCTGAAGATGTGGGGCAAGCTGGATACCTCTGCTAGGGATAATTTCCCCAGCTATTCCTGTTTCATTGTGGCAGAGGGGCACTGGCCCTCGCCCTGTGCCTGGGAAACAAACCTGAGTTTGGCCATGATAAGTAAGGAGTCAAGAGCCTCTTGTGGGTGTGGGGACAGAAAGTGATGACAAGCATCTGTCCCCACTTCCAAGGAACCAACCACAATAAGTGCAGCTGAAAGGCACTACAAGCACAGTTGCTGTTTCATTCCTCTGACACAGGGTACCAAGAAATACAAATTATCTCTTAAAAGGTCTGACCTATTTCTTCGGGCTTTTCCCATTTGAAACAAAAATCCTGTCAGCATTTGGTCTTGTTTACACAAACACATGCACACATGCAATAGTCCTCTTTTATTCCATGTGTATTATCTTGCTGAGTGCTCACTTGCAGCTCTGGGTCCTGTATTTAACATTGTGGCAGTAATTTCAACTTTTCAGCAGTTTTCAACAGTGCAGTTGTCAAAACCCTCCCCTCAAACCAAACAAACCTCCCCAAACTCCCTCTGTGCACATTACAAAGGTACAAAATTAAATTTTGTCTTCCAAGATATCTTGCGTTTAAGACATCAAGTGTCAAGCACTCAACAACTTTCTCAAAGTAAGATTTTTATTTATTATTTTTCCTCTGAGGGATTATTCAGAAATTGTTAACTAACTGGTATCCAGTTTATGGTAATCCCATGAAGAGGTGATGCAAGTCCCTGGTGCTCAGCCATTTCCTTGGAGAGAGGAAAAAAGGACATGCTGCAGTGGGGAGATTTCAGATCAGTGATTTACATTATCACAAAGTGTGATTTAAGCTTTTATGGTAAAACAAGATGAAATTAACATAAACTTTGGTGCAAAAATAGCAATATGTTCCAGTTGGAGCTTTCAGAAAATGCTTAGGAGTAAATAGCAAGTTGGGCTCTTGGAAGCGTCTCTCCCCCAGCTCATCCCAGTTGCTGCCTCCTGGAATGGAACTACAGCCTGCTCATCACTCCTTGGTAGCTGGGTCAGGGCTTGTGGAGGTGCTCCCATGGTTACAGGAGTGAAAAGGGAGGATTCCTGCAAGAAGTCATCCCTATTTCGAGTTTGCTGAACTCTGCCTGTCATCGTCTTGATGTGACAGCCTAATGCAGCAACCTGTGCTGTTCCTGCCTGGTTCCTCATATCTGGTGTTTTAGCTTCACAACTAAAATTTACATCAAGGCTTTCATGGGCCACAAGCTGAGGGTCTGCAATATCCTATTTCTCGTCATTTTTGCCCTTTGGTGGAAGGAAAAAGGAAATTCTAAGTATCCTAGGGTTTCTGAAGTCTCGGTTTGAAGTGCTGTAGGTAGCTAAGACAGCAGGGCTCAGTGATTTCCAGTGAATCAGTAGTACCACAGCCCTGACTGGTGAGAGATACAAAGGCGTTTGGGTGCCCACAGTCACAGATGGGAGCTGCAAGATCACTGGAGGAATTTAGGCACAGAAATTGCACTGCCTCTTCAAGGGGCTGGTGGCTTCTCGAGTGAGTAGGTGTTAGCTGGCAGCTCCTGCAAGTCTTACGAGGCACTTACATGCCTCATTTGTAAATCTGCCCCTGAGGCTCTTGTGATGAATTGTTCCAAGCTCTGTATGAGTTTCATGTTTGTTTTGTCATCCGTGCAGGGCTGCTTTCCCTGGGTTGTTTGCAAGGTTACCTTCTGCGGGTCATTCTTTCAGGAGCTTTCGCTCAGCTCAAAGTCTCTTTACTTGCCTTTGGTGTTAAATATAAACACCAGCCCTTCATGTTGCTAATACTAAAGAATTAAAAATAGCTGGCACACACCAGCGTTAATTTTGCAGTAGTTCAGCAGATACAATGTGCTCGGGCTATTCAGTGCTGCCTGTGAGCAAAGACTGTTGCTTACTTCTGACTCTGATTTACAGCTCTCAAGAGGACCAAATGCCCTTTCAAAGGTGAAAGAATCTTTGCCCCATGCATGTGTTCATAGGTATTTCATGCTCTTTTATATGGCAATGAATGTTTTGGTAGCTGTGCTAGACTAGTGTATTAAGTAAATGCATGTATTTGTATATAAACATATTGCTTGTATGAAAATGTATGTGTTTTCTACATCCCTACTTTTTCTCCATGGTTGTGGAAGGCCAGCATCTGTTTATGTGAAGGTGATATCTTTAGAGTTGCTGTTTTCATGAATATTTGATCTGATTTAGGATGCCCAGCTCCGTGATTTATGTTAATGAATTAACAATCACTGCAATTTCAGAATATATGAAAGAGATGGAAACTAGCTCTTTCCCTATATTTATTCCCTCAAATTTCTATTCACTCCTGATTTGCATGTGCCTTGAGAGCCACCCACACTGCATCACACAGGTTGGTGTGGCTGGGAGGGCTCTTCAGCACAGCAGTGTCTCCTCCTCACGCTGTGTGCGCTGCACGTCTGCCTTCCACCTGCCGTGAGGAGCAAGGCTGCCTTCCATCCTGGCCACGGGGTGCACAAGGGTTGCACCTCTGCCAGACACGGAGCTGGGATATTAAATTGAACAGTCTGTGGGATTTCTTCATGTTTTTCAGGATATTTAACCTCATACTGCTTCTTTACTGCTGCAGACTCTGTCTTCCTTCCAAACTACCTTTTAGTTCCTCTACGTGCAGCTACACCAGACATTTCCAGGAATGCTGGAAATAATCACACCAGTTTGCCCTTTCACAGAATTATTTTGAAAACTCAGAGGAACTGAGAAAGCCCTCCAGCCCCTGCTCCCTGCAGCACACGTTGCACACACAAACCAGAGCTGGTGGAATAAGCAGCAGCACTGCAGATGCTGCAGTGCTTCACACCAAAGGTGCCACACACTCTTTGCATGTGCGATTCTGTGCTTTGCCACAGAAAGGATGTGCCACCTTTACAGGGTGGCTCCCTGTGCCTCCTATCACTGCTCTCCTCGGTGCTCAGCAGTGGAATTAATGTGACAGGAACATGGGGATGGTGACATGTTTGTTGGAGGAGATGGATAAACACTTCTGTTTATCCTGTCTGCCCAGCTCTCTGGGTGTCTCCATCACTGCCATCCTTGGCCTTTGCTTCATGAGGAAGAAGCATATTAAAATTCTTTAGCCTGCAAGTGATGAGTGAAAGGTGATTTTTGAAATCATGAATAGCCTTTCATGGAAGTGATCACAGTAGTGAATAGAGAATCACTACTGGCTCTTTCCATTTATTTTTATTTATTTCATATCTCTCTAAACCTGGGCTTCTTACCACTAATTGCTGTACAAATACCAGATTCAAAGATTTCCCTTCCCCAACAGCTCATAATGTTTCTGTGCCCTGCTCAGCCCACTGCTGATGGGCAAAGCGTTCTGTGCTGCTTTGAGTTTAATCTGGAGTAGTTTTCCTCTTCCATTCAACTTCACAAGTTACTCTGTAGGTGTTCTGTCCCATCCAGGTGTTCAGGAGTGAAATGTGAACATCTTCTGGCACCACAAAACTGGGTCTTGCTCCCTTTCCCCAGACATGCTTTCTTTTCTAATGAAAACATTTGCAAGTGAGAAAATGTCTGTCTGCCACTTTTGCTAGTTGAAAGTACAGCCAATTTACTCCAGGGAGCTACATGGGGCATTTTTAATTAATTCTTTCCATAAATGTTGACATTGCATTACATGATTGGGATAATGGGTACTAAATTCAGTGGCTCAGGGTTGTTTTCTAATTATCATTTTACAAACATAAAGGAGAGAGAGTATGAGGTTCTCCTAGAATACCTTCTGTTATGCCAAGGCAATACTTTTTTAATCACACCTCTTCCATAAACTTTCTTCCATTACTTTCTTTTCTGGCATTTCTAATTCTTAGGAAACTACTGAATACTACGCAGTTATTGTAAAACATGAGATTAAGGTAGGCTGCTGCTTATCCTCAGGAAACATCCTCATTCTGCTGGATAAGGGCTTGCAGAGTGTTCAAAGTGTATGAACAGAGTTTAAATCTTGATAGTGAACAAGGTACACTGAGCAGAGTCTGTCACTCAGCAGTGAAATGGAGTCAGCATTTTATTACTTAGAGCACTGAAATTAATTTAATGAAATTAACAGAAAAAACCAATTATATAAAATTGCTATGGCTGATATTTGGACTGAAAGTGCAGTGTAATAAACTCATATTCATATCAAAATGGAAAATCATGTGTAGGGCTGATCATTAATTTTTTAACATATTTAATGAGCTCATTTTGAAATGAATGTAGTGATTTCAGTGCAGTGTTGATTTTCCTCACCTGCAATGCACTCACTGTGTTATTAATGTCATTTATATGAGCAGTATTACACTAATGCCTCAAGGTGTGCATTGATAGTGTTCCTGTTATTGATGGTTTATTGCATCAGGAAATCTCGTGTTGATACACACCTGGCAATTTTTTGCCACAACACAGGATACCTGTTTTTGTAGTCTCTTCTCTGAACCTCTCAGCTCATCTCTCAGCTAAAGGAGCTCAGTGAGTGGAAGGAGAGTGTGGAATGAGGCACCTGAAGCATCTCCACTTCTCTCCAGCTGAAGTGTGCTCATTGTGGGGAGTTTCTGCATCGTGAACAGAACTGATTTGCTAATAATTTATTGAAAATGGCTAAACATTGCTGATCAAGGTAGGAGGAGCTTCCCTATAACTGTTTTTGTTGAATTGCTGTTGACAGTGTTCCAGTTTGGTCCTAGCACTCCAATGGTGCATCACGATTTACTAACTATTGTCTTCACATATTTAGCAGAATTCCCTGTTATAGACATTAAATAAGGGAACTATTATTGAACTATATATACTGATAATTAAGCGATGAAGTGACTGGATTTTAAGTTGCAAGTGTAACCAGCACAATTTACAGCTCACACTAAACCACATTAGTTAGAGCCAAGATAAGGAGTTTTTAAGAGTTGCTTGGATAACTCATCTTTTTTCTTACTTGGGTAGTATTACCAGACAGTATTTGAAATTGTGGAGTAAAATAATTTAATGTCCTGCCCGTTCATGGTCATATACTTGGAAATAAAATGCTGTTACCTTAATGTGCACTACTCAGGCCTGGGAGCCATTAGGTGGTGAGGGGAAGCTGCTGTTGCTGTTGGCTTTTATTGGTGTATAACCAGAGTAAAGGGCACAGCAATAGCGCTGCAAGGAGGCACCAGAAGTCTGGAAATAGGGAAATGTTACTGAACAGTCTTTAATTTCATAGCCTCTTTTCTTACTTATTTTTTAAGCCCTTGAAAGTTTTTATCTATTTTAGTGAATAATTTTTAGTGAATAATGGATCAAGAACCAGGAATGAAGCAGGGCTGTGAAGTAAGTGCTGTTATCAGGGAGAGCACTGTCTCAGCTGCAGGATTTGGAAGATGCTTTTTGCTGTGGAGAACAAATGCAGAAAGGGAAATGTCTCTTGGGACAAGACAGCTACCAGGGGCTCAGTGCTTTTGAATGTAAAGAGTGAGCACAAGAGGGTTTGTTCAAGACGCTAATGCAAAATATCTCAAATCAAATTTGAGTTTACTCTTTTTCTGAGTGCCTAGTTTGAGAAATCCAAGGCCTGATTTAGAATATGTGTTGAGAAGAGGGAGTTTTGACAATGCTGCCAAATTCTAACGAGTCTTTAGCATGAGCAAATTGTCATTTTTTCAGAGGCTAGTAATGAGTAGATTTGGCTGGATAATCATAGGGACACTAAATGACACATTTCTGTATTTCACACTCCTGCTCAAAAGAATTTGAAGTCTTGTATTTCTCAAAGAAAGAGCTGCACTAATTTCTGAGAGGACAGAATAGCAAATTTCATCCTGAATATTCTTTTCTAAAAAAAAACCCCTCCTAATCTGTTTTATTGAAAACCCACATCCCTTTATCTCCATGTTTGATTTAAGGATCATCTCTGTATCAAACCTCCTCTTGAATACTCTGGTTTATAAAACAGAAGAGAGTGAAAATAGGGCATTATGGAAAGAATTCAGCAGCCTCAGCTACAGGAGTCCTTACCAGGGATGCCTCTGCTTTGGCACCTCCTGTCACATTGAGAGTGCCACGATCAAATGTGCAGATGAGATCTGGGAACTGAACTTGCGTGCACCAGTCCAGTACATCTGCACTGGGGGATTTCTTGCCTTTCCTTCTTTTTAAGTCTCCAGTGGGTTGTGATTCATGATGCTTTATTAAAAGGATTCCCAGCGCTAGCTCTCATTTCAGAGGGAAATTTTCATTCCCCTCTAAAGGAGCTGCCGAGGCAGTTACCTGGCGGGATGCAGTGTGGCAAAAGTACTTCAGTCTTGAAAAGTAATAAATATTTACAGCCATTTCTCCAGAGCTCCTTAGTATTGATCAAATGAACAGCTCCAATTAAGGAATATTTGTTGAGGCTGTGATGACTCAGCCTCTGGTGAGATAAATAGAGGAACAGAGACATTGTCCTTCCCTGCTTTAGAAGGTGCTCCTCCTGTGGTTTTGTGGCATGAGTGACCAGAGTTGGCACCATTTGGGCTGCCCCACACCTATGGACCTCCTGTTGCATCAAAAGCTTGCATCAGCCCTCTTTGAACTTCTATTAATATGCAAAGTTAATTAATAGCCAAAGTTAAGGAGCAGTTACTTTTATGTCTATTTTGAAAATGTCTAGATCATAGTGAACAGTTCTCCAGTGGCAGTTTTCTGTGCTCAGATTAGATAATTTTGGTTCATGATTGAAAGAAAAATGTGAATATTACCTGCAGAGCTTTCAGAGGTAGCACTAATGCTGATCAAGGTTTCTGCCCAACAGCAGAATGTGCTGTGCAGTCCTACCCAGTTAGTCTGAGTTTTGGAGTGAGTGGTAGGAGAACACAGCTCTTGACCTGGATTTCTGGGATAACCAACCCCAGGAGAATAGGCCTGTAGAATTTTAGAAGGGTGTAATTGGCGGGTTTTATAGAAATTAAACTTCCTTTAAAAATCTCAGCAGCTCAGCAGAGAGCACTCTGTGAATTCCTACAGGGTCATTCAGGAGTTCCATAGAAAACAGGAGGATCTGCAGAGAGCTGTGGTCACTGTCAGACCCCAATGCCTTCACCATAACACTTATTTTAAAATGCACTTAGCCAGCACGGTAACTGTGCTGCAGCATTGCACAGAGTGAGGTGGTGATTTACAAAACCCCTTCAGGTATGAGAAATTTTGTCCTGCAAGCAGTGGTGGTCTCAGCTGTGAACGCATTGTGAGATACAAGGATCTCAGCCACAGCAGGAGTGGCTTCTGCTGCCTTGCTTGGACAAAGGCAATAATGAAGAAACAGCCTCAGAAGGGCTCAGGAGAACAGTAGATAGTGAAAGGTAGAGGTAGGAAAAGTAGTCAGCACATTGATTACACAAGTTTTTGTCTAAGACAGTGTTCTCTACAGAGGGTTGCGTCTGCCACCAAGAAAGAACTGAACTAATGGTCAGAAACATTGGCCACCTATTCATTTTTCCTTCCCCTGCCAGGAGCTTTCCCCTGTGTGACACAGGTGACCGTTGTGCCTTCTCCAGCTGATGGCACCACAGCTGCTGCTCTGCAGCAAAACCAAACCCACCCTTTTGTGAACACCTGACATTACCAAATTGCCCCAAGGCAGGGAGAGAGAGACTAAAGATTTTCCAGGAAGATATGAACAAAAAAACCAAACAAGTTTTCCACTAAATGAATGTACCTGTGAGAAACAGTATGTGACCAGACTGTGTAGAAGTTTTTATAACAGTATTACAAATTACAATTTGATTTTAGATGTCTCTGTTGTAGCTGTGAGAAATCAGGAGCCTTTGGCATGAAAAAACCTGAAGCACTAAATTGTTCCATTAAACTCTATGGGCATCCTAAATTAAGCAGGTCAGCTCATTTCAGACTTAAATTTATAACAACACACCTGAAAGCCTTTGCAGAATCGGAGGTCACCCACAAAACAAAATGACAACCTAAACCTAAAAATGAAACCTAAAAATCACAAAATTGCTGCAAAGAGAAGAACCCTTCCTTAGCAGTTTGTGAAAGTGATATAAAAATTATATTTGACAGGTCTGTTTATGGTTTACTTCATTCCAAGGTGGCAATATCCAGGTCCAGATATTGGACCTGGAGCAGCAGAGAATTTTAATTATGCTGGCGTGGTGTATTTGCAGCGCACTGTGAGTTGTCATTAGTGCTGCCCCTTGAGTGTTTGACCTCACCCTGCCACCACCCCTTCCTCATGTGTGGCAGATCTGAAACCGGGCATATGTGATTTTATTATTGTGGACTCAGCTTTCATACATGATTAGATCAAAGAAAGGTAGAGTTTTATAGTGCAATTCAAAACATTATCAGCGTTTGGATTCATATTCATCCCTTTAACACACCTCCTAGTGGTTTAATTCACTCACTTTGCATCCTATGTAGTTCCGTGGAGGTAAAACTTGTCCTTGCAGCTTAATTTTCACCATCCATACACACATCGGAATTATTCCACGGGGTTTCTAATTTATGCTGGAAGTATCCCTATATGATTTGGCTCAGACCATTAGAATCAAAGGTAGTGAAAAATTAAGTCTGAAATGGGCTGACCTGCTTAGCTCTGAAAAGTTATATTTATAAGCTCTGACAATGGAACAATTAAATAAGACACAGTTTATTGTGTCAATCATTAATGGACTGTTGCCTAATGATTTCAACATGGGTCATTACATAGAATGATCCAGCAGCACATAGAAACTACTATCAGCCAACCGGAGAGGGAAGGAGATGCTATTGCTTCCTTGCAGCAAAATGCTTTGCAGCGAATTGGCTCTGCTCAGCTCAGGCATTTTGTGATGCTCTCAGGATTCTGCCCGCAGCTCCTTCCAGCCCACTCTGAAAGGGCTCAAAAATTTCTGTTTTAAGTACAAAGCAGAAACGCAGCACTAATGTGAGGGATCTTCGCAGGAGGTAAAGCACCTGTGTTTTGAGTTTTTTGTTGTATTGCAGTTCCTTGAGGCCACGGTTTCCAGTGGCAGCAGCGAGCTTTCGTGATTTGCTAGTGCCAAAGACTCTGCTTGCTCTCCTCCACACAGCAGTGCTCTGCTTAGTCAAAATCTAATCTTTACAGCACACTTGATCCGATTGAAAGGCTGCATTTTCATTGTCTTTTTTTGGCTTCCATATTGCTTCCTATCCTGCTATTGTCCTTTGGATGTCAAGTGGTATCAAGGGTGTTGTACCCTTCAGGTCTCCTGGCTCCAGGGGCCATGAAGTGACCTCCCTCTGGTATCTTGCTTCATGGCTTGACGTTCCTCAAGAGGCAAATGCTCTTTGACAAGATAAAATATGTCAGTTGTAATTCTTAAATCAACTGAAACATCGAATCAGTTGGTATGCAGGAGCAAAATTACACGAATGGGCAGAAGAGCTCCAGCAGATGACAGAGAAAGCATGAGATAATGTTGGCTATCACATGCAATCTGGCAGCCTAATCAGGATGCCCTTTTCAAGCTGCACCAAGAGCTCTCCAGCTAGACTTATTTTGAAAAGGCCTCATAATTCTGTGGTGGGTAAAGCAACATAATTCCTAAGATTCATCAGGGTTTTTTGTTGCGCGTGCCTGAAAGGTTGCAATTTCACACTAGAAATAGAACTTAGCTATATGCCAGTGAGAGGTGATGGCATTATTACTGGCCAGGACTGATTACCCTGCAGCCAGACACAGTGTGGATATCTTGCCATAGCCTTGTTATTCTCTCTCTCTTACAAACACATTCCTTTGCTGCCACAGCCCCACTGTGAATTAGACATGGCTGGAGCAGTCGATCTGCTGACTGTGTAAATATCCCTTGGACTCTTCAGCTGAGACCATCACTATAACTCTCCTTTCTCCCATTTTTTCCCCTCAATCTGTCAATAGCTACTGTGCTGCTTCAGTTTTAGTTAGAGCTGGCTGAGTCACACCTGTCACTTGTTATTTACTTGTTCCAAACCGGGGTGTTCTCAGATGAACTGTGAGCAGCAGGAAAACTTGACTGGCACGGCTGTGGGAAGAAGCATCGAATCTTTCAGTACACTCAACAAAATGTTCACTGAAAAAACTGGTCTAGCTTGTTAACTGTTTCATGCAGCCCAAAATAACATTTTCCCCAGGTGATTTACATGTTATTATTTCACAGTATTTGCTGACTTTAGCGTGAGGATAGAGATGAGAGGCAATCACTTCATAGCCTTCAAAGAGCTTGAGAAATCCTTGACTGTGCTCGTCTGTCGTTCCCTAGCGGAGGAAAATATTTTTTAACCACGGTTACATTTGAGTTGATGTCTTTGGGAATAAATTAGTACAGAACCTCAAACTTTCTTCTCCAGAGTGTGCAAAAGGGGTGATTGTTTCTCACTTAGTTTTTGTGAAATGTCTTGTAGACATTGTAGTCTGATTCAGTCTCAGTTACTCCCAGAGCATCGTAGAGGATGTAGCAGATACTCCTCAATGACAAAGGAAATCTTAATTTAATAATTTGATATTACTCATAACATCTCTTTCCATTAGTAGGTACATTTATACACTAATATGCCAACTGGTTTTAGATTTTATTATAAATAAAATAAATTTCAGGGAAATCTGATGCATTTAAGTAAGAAATGGAACAACATGACACATAAATTGTGGTGTAGTTGTGGAAGAGCAAGGAAATCCTAAGAAATTCTGTGTTTCAAATGCTTTATGCAAAAATGAAAAATTCCAGTGCTGGAAATAGGACAGGAAAAATGGATAAAACTTAGATCTTCAAAACGAAGCTAAATTGTGTTTAGTAAATCCACAAAACCAGACTATAAGAATGGTCTGTTAAAATCTTAGCATAGGGTATTGCTTCTTTTTAAACACTCATTGAACCATGGAATAGCTTAGCTGTAAAATTTCTTAGCCTCATTTTGTATTTTATTTTATTTTATTCATGTATGTATTTGTTTTCAGTGTGATCTTGCTAGGCATGTCCCAGTCATTGGAAACAGTGCATCTATTCAAAGCACTTTCTGGCAGGAAAAGCACTTTCTGGTAGCACTCTAGGTAGGAAAAAATATTGTTGTGTTCTGTATACTGCTTTTTTTTGGGGGGATTTAGTTTTACTAAAATTCCTTTGCCATCTGAAGAACGATCTACACTTGCTGTTCTCATATCTTATGAAATGACAGGAGCAGTGCATCTTTTGGAGGTTAACTCAGAAGTTATCAGGAAACAGCATCTGATTGGGATAGGCACAGCCCATTAAATCAGCCCTGCAAACAGTCCACAGCATGAGAAAAGTAGAGATAGTGGACAAAAAAAATAGTGGAGAGAAAAAAATTTGAATGTAATAGGGAGCCAGCAGAACTGGTGTAAGATCTGGGCTGTTGTTGCTGTTGGACCGCTAACAGAGAGAAGAAGTCCAGGTCTTCAGTGTGGCAAATATCTGTTTTTAGTAATTAATTTCAACTTATATAGACTTTCAAAGGTCACTCAGACTGGTTGGTTCAAAACCTCCCCCCAGGCCAAATGGCCAGGCTTGAATCATTCATATCTTGAGACACTGTTTCAACAACATCCAAACTTTATCTTTGTTTATAAAACACAGGAAGAAGAGAGAAAAATCTCTGATGGGAAAGGTCTGTGCTCACCACAGGCTGTAAAGGAAAACATGGAGCTGTGGATATATTTCTGCTTGGACAGCATGACAAATTCACTTGATTCTCTGGACAAAAATCTCAGAGCTTCTCCTGCTGCCAACACATGATGAGAAAAATGCATTATTACAGTGTCTGAGAGGGTATTACCTAATGCTGCTTCTGCATTGGTTGCCTGTAACAGTAATTTTGATAATGTAGAGAGGTTAGAAGAATGAATCAGTGTTTGGTAACAGAACAGGCATTTTATTTATTGCTCCTAACTCCTGGGCCCTTTCACAGCTTCCTTTCATCTCACAGATGCATTTTCCGTGCTATGACTAACAGGCTTCTCCATCGCACCGTGGATACATGCCAGAGCACCACGAAATGCAGATTTCCGACTGGATGGTGATTATGTTCTAGCCTGGGGACACAAAGGGAGCTATAAGTCCTTTGGGGAAGGCTGACAAAATGTAACCAATATCTAATCTTTTCATTGCATGGCTGCTGATGGAGCTCTAGTGACACATCTACCAACTCACTTGCTGCCCACTCACCAGCCACCCCAGGTGTTAATCTGTGCTCCTGGGAAGCAGTGAGTCTCTGTTAGCACAACTTTTTGCCTTTAATGTCTCCTTTTGCTGTAGATTTTTTTCCTGCACAGAATAGATAAATACAAATTTAATCTGCCTATTACCATGGGATTGTTTTGTGATGTACATGCAGTTGGTAATTTTCAGACAATGTTTGCCAATAGGGAGGCCTTATGAGTAGAAGGGCAGCCAAAACCAGCTCAGTGGTATCATAAAACTTCCATCAATCCAAGGACTAAGATTCACTGGCTTTGCTTCCTTACTTACCACTTTGAATTAATGTCTTGCAAGTGTTGTGGCAGAATGGCTGGAAGTACAGGTGAATTATGGTTCCTCCTCTGTCTGAACAGGAGAATCCTGCTGCACAACTAGTCTTAGGGTTGGTGAGGTCCAGACTCATTTCTTTTCATTGCTATCTGCAAGGCTGGCTTGTGCTGGAAGGGGTGAAAATTCAGAGCTCTTCCACCAGAATGGCTTAGTACATGTTGACTCTGTCTCTTGTTAGTAGCAACTCTCATTTAGGAACAATTACATTACAACAACCCCCCCCAAAATAGCCATTTCAGAGTTGCTTTGAAAATGAAATCTAAAAAGGGTTTGTTTATTTACTTATTCAATATTTATTTTTTTAAGGCCATAAAATAAATCACTGCAGTGCTGCTTAGATCCTGCATGCTGAAAAATGAATCCTTTTGTGTCTTCCAATACTAAATTATTACTCTCTTTTATCCAGAGCAAGGAATACTTTTGCCCCAGTCACAGCATCAAGGGTTCAACTAAAAACTGTTTTTTAAAATTTTTGTGTGTTGCAGTTTCTATACCCTTTGGTTAAAAACCAGTGAGGTTCATTATAGGAAGACCACTTCAAAGACCCAATTTACATTTTTTGACGATACAAATGTTCTGAGCACAGACCTAGGCTGTTAATCCCATCAGGATAGACCTCCTCTAACCTCCTGCAAATTTTAGACACTTTGGGCAGATTCTTTTTGGCTGATGGGAGCTCTGACTGTTTGCAGTGGATTTATAACAGCAGCTCTAACACTGTGTGTGACGAGAGTGAATTTCCTGTAAGGCATGTTTACTTTGTGCCTTATTCATTACTGTGAGCTGTTTTCCAGGGAACTGCATGGAAGTGTTTGCTACACTTACAGATCATCTGGGTCATTCTGGTAAATAGAAACCTTCTGGAATAAGCAGATCACAATCTGAGTTTTGTGCTGGTGAATTTTTACGTATTAGTGTTTCTACAGTAAAGCTGAAAACTCATTATTTTACAGGTATAGGATTTTCTTTTTTTGCCTCTTTCTCATTTGGTGTGTCCCTGTCACAGCCCTAGTTGGAGAGGTCTCTAACCCACCAGGAAGTTAGCCTAGAGCTCTCTCCTGATAAACCCCCACTCCTCTTAGATCTGAAATACCTCACACTTCTACCTGCTTAGGTAAAGGTTTGCCATGAAGATCTATGCCAATGCCTTTACTCATCCCTTTATTCAAGAGTTCCATTGAACTTGTATAAATATTAAAATAATTCAGATGAGACCACTGCCTCTGAAATGATCACTTTTTACACCTACTGCAAGTGGGGCACAAAAACACAGAGGGATTAAATACTGTCCAGAGGCTCACACAAGGAATTATTGTCCAAAGCTGAGCCCTGGAGTCCAAAATCCATTTCAGATTTGCAGGAATCTCTCACGCAATTCCCTTAAGTGCTGAGTATACAGGACACACAAAATGAAAATATCTCTGATTTAACTACTGCATGCTTAATTAAAGCCTGTTTGTATTTTGTAGAAAGGGTATCAGAGTTTTGATTTATGAGTCTCAGATTTGTAGGAGCTGATAAAACAATGAGGCAAGGTTTTATATTTGCAGAGGCTGTTGCACCACTGAAGCTTTCTGTGACTGATGCAGGAAAGTGAATTTCTAAGACAGTCACTTGAAAAACACCTTTTAAAATGGAATATAATTGCAGTATGTGCACTTTTAACATGCAGATGAATGAATATCTGCTTGCTCTGACTATCAAAATACAAGCCAAGCTGCTGCCCTGAAAATCTTCATCTCACAGCCTGAGAGAAAAATCTGAGTCTCTTCACATACTGATTTGGCTTGTATTTCTCTAATGATTATTTTAATAGTTTTATTTTATATATACTTTTTTGTGCGTGATGTCTGTGCATTTTGTGAAAATGTCTACTTCCCTCTCAGACAGTCTCAAAAAAAAATCCTAATCTTTCTCACGTGCTCTGTCACCTGCTTTTTTAAGGTGCATTCATTTGATCCTTTCAGGTAATAATAAATCTATCATCCAGTGCCAGGGAGCATCATAGTCCCTTTTCAGCTTGCTAATATAAGTCTAAATCTTTCTTCTTATTTCATTGTTGTCCACCCAATGAGATTGGTTTTAGGGTTTTACTGTCACATTGCATGCATGAAGCGTTCCTTCAGCCTGTGCTTGGAAACCATTTGTATAAAATGTGTGGATGCATAACTTCTGATCCCACAGCATCAGTTCTTTTCTTACACTTTCCCTGCCTGCACACACCACCTACATGCTCCCCATCTCCTTCTGGCCTGCCTGTCCCACCCGCTTTCCCCCTGCTCTGCCTTAGGAAATCTCCCTTTGCCTGGGCACAGCCTCCTTCCCCGGGAATAGAAGAGGGACCACAACCTCACTGGGCATGCCATCAGTGCTGCTCAAGTACTACAGCCAGGATTTTCTCCAAAGGAATCCCCCTTTGCTCTTTTTTAAGCATTTAAATGAATTCCAAAGAGAAATCCCAAATCCTCTCTTAAAATGAATACTTTCCTAGCAAGGTGATTGCAAGTAACAGCATCATTGAAATGCTAGATTGTTGCAGCAGAACGTGATATGCTTGCTCCCATGAAGAATATGAACTTCTTTACGTGATTAAGAAACAGTATTCAAGTGGACAGGTCTTTCCTTGTCATGCTCTGACCAGCAGTGGATTTACACTGATTTATGACAGATAAAATCTAGCCAGTTTGACTTAGTGGAAGTGACTAATCCAGCAGCTTTGATCTTGCCTCTCTTGATTTCAGTGTGTGAAGCAGAGGCAGCTCTAAGCTTAATTTAGCAGTTCCAAATATGCTGTTGGATGAAATTATGAGCAAACTACTTCATAAACACTTCATAGTGTCATTTAAACTATTGCTTGGACATGTGAAAGTCTTTTGAAGAGAAGCATATCAATCATGCCTCCTGGTTTAAGGCTGAGAGGCATGAAAAATGAAGCACACATATCAAGGCAAACTCCTCTAGAAAAGCACTTATTTCTATAACTGTGGGCAAGCCAGAAATCTGGCTAGTCGGAGCATCAAAACCCACTCTGGAAATTAATAGCATTTCCTAAAAATATGTCATTTGTCTCGCTTTCTTCTGCAGAGAAATCATCTCTTAACCATGAATATTTCCGATAAATGAGATATTTGTTGCATTCAACAGGAACAAAGGAAAATACAAATACTAATGATTTTTTAATCACTTGGCTTAGCTATTTTTAACCCCTTGCAATCAATAGCTGACTTTTCCCTAATTCAGCAGAAATGTTTATACCTTCCCAAATAGCACCAGCTTCACTGGAAAGAGCTATGGAGTTTATTGCTCTCTATATTTACAATTTAAAGACCTTTTTGTCAAAAGAATGCACATCCTTGGGACATTTGCAATAAGACTTTGATGTTTTAACCCACAGACCAAGTGTGAATCTTTTTTTCCTTGTTGTCTGTACAGATCTGGAAAAGTGTGAGCTTGTACACCCTCCCTGTGCCTCAGGGTTGTTAGTGGTTAGGGTTTGTACATGTTCTGCTGATGGTTTTGTCCATAAAATATACAAAAAAACCTCTGATGGGTCTAAGAGGATGAATGAGAAAAGATCAACTCACAGCCTTCTTTTCTGTGTGATGATCTTTGTGCTTTTTTGACTCCCCTTGCTCATGGCACTGCTGCAGCTGGGATGGTTTAGGGTTACAAGCAGGACAATGTTTATAGATAAGATGTTTTGTCAGGAGCATCTTGTTGCAGAGTTGGCAGAATTCACCTTTTAAATGTATAAAGCTTTCTGCATCTTTCAAATCTGAAAGAAAACCAGCAGCCTACAAAGCTAAATGCACAAGTACAGGTGCTCAGGGTATAGATAGAGAGGTGTGAATCAGAATACCTTTGAGGACTCTACCAGAGAGAGAAGGAGATAGATTGCTTTGTAAGGGCATGAAAAAGTATGTAAACTCCACATAAAAAATCCTAGTACAGGCTTTGAGTCCTTTCAGTTTCCTGATACCATGTACTTGCCATGTGTCAGTTATTTTCTATTTACATTTTCCTGTCTTGCTTCCCTTTAAAATACAGTATAGAAAATGAATAATTATTATCTGGTTTGGACTCTGACAACCCAAAGCAATAGACTTGGAAAAACCACGTTCTTGGGATTCCAGCTTTATATCCAAAAGCAGCAAGGAGTGGATGAATTTTGGCATTAATTTCCTTGTACCGCAGATTCTTCTTTTTTTTTCATTTAAGGAATGGATGAGATAATTTTGTTAGGGACAGCATCCTCAGGGATAAACAGGAAACAGGAACTCATGACTGAAACACAGTGCATGCAGCAAATATGGCAAATGTATGGTATGAAGGGATGATTAAAAAAAGCATGAACTGACAACTCAATTCTTGATTGCTATCCAGTCCCTCTGCTGAATGAGGCAAGGATTTGGAGGAAAGGGTCTGCAATCAAAGGCTATTGCAAGAGGAACATTTCTAATTTTGGAACACTTGACTTTCCAATTTGAGCAATGTTTATAACATCGGGTTTCAGTTTTTGATTAAATGGGATATTCAGCACTGTTGTACAAAATCCTTCTGTTATGTCAGTAGAAATTACAGAAAGGGAGAACATGGCATTGAGCTGCTCAGACCCAGAGCTCTGAGTGAGGACTCTGCCTTTGGTGTTGCATTTGTTTTCCTCTGACTTGCTGTGAGACCCTTGAGAAGTCATCCTGCAAGATGTGTCACATACTCCATCAGCAAATAACAGAATTTTGTAGTGGCAATTTATATCTTAAAATACCACTTTATGGAGGGATCAACCTGGTATTGCATATAGAGGAATACTTTGCTAGATGAACCTCTGCTTCATTTTGCACACAACATGATTATTGAATTCACAACTCTATGATTTTCTTTGTGAATTATCATTACAGGATGTGTAAAAAATATAGGAATGTTTACGTATGAATTAGGGAACCATTTCTATTAGTAGATTGAAGTTTCACTCTTTTTTTACATACCTTAAACACCGCTGGTTTTGGTTTTTATGAGGATCACAGTTCATTTTCATTGTTTTTATCAGTGAAAATTATTATTTTTAATGTTGAAATGAAATCTGTTGCTTCTGTGTTCTAAAGCTGGGATCACAAGTTTATTGTTTGACTGGAGAGGTTGCTTTACCACCGAGTGGTTTGTTGTCCTTCAGGTTTTCTATATATAAAAATTATTGCCAGACAACATCAGATATATATTTGTGAGAAGCTCTTCAGACTTACTAAAACTTTATATTTCCATTAATTTCACTTTAATAAAAGAACCCATTTTCTTTGTTTATAATTGTTATGAAGCCACCAGATGGGATTCAAAATCCCATTTTTATTAGTGAGGGAATGCCTTTGTTAAGTAATCCATTGTGCTGCAGAGTCTTGGGAGGACAGCAGCCTCCCCACTCTGTCCAGGAGTGCTCTGAGGCCATTCCACAAGGAATGGGGAATTTTTTTTTCCACAGAAAACCTGCCTTTGTGTGGCCTCCAAATCTGGCAGGTCATTAAATAAGTAATTTTTGAGGGGAAATCTGTAAAATTCATTGTGTTTTGACCTAATTGGCAGCCCATTTATAAGATTATTGTCATGTCATCCTTTCCCAAATAGTTACTCACTTGAGTTTCTCACTCACCACCAATCCTCCTTCAGCTGATCTCACTGTCTGTGGTAGGTGAAACACCTACTAGAAAGCTCCCACTTGTTTGGCATTTCCTTGCTTTTTCAGGATTTGTGTTGGAAAAATTATCAAGTGACCTCAAGCAAAATGTGTTATGCAATATTGTGTAATGGATATCACAGCTAAAACTGTAAACCTGGAGAACATGTTTTCATGGTAATTTTTTACAGGGAGGTCTGATGGGAATGGTGAGATTAGGGCTGTCTGGGTGCAGAAGGAGTGGAAGGGATGGCAGGAAAAGGGTGCCAGAATGAAATACATCTCAGGACATGACAATAAGGATGGACTTACCCAGAATGAAACAGAGGATGTACAATGGCAAACGGGGAGTCAGTGAGCTACTCATCAAGAGGTGACTGCAGGTGATTTAGGGTGAAATAGAAATTAATGATTTAAAATAACTAGAAGCTCGATAATAATAATAATAATAACTTTTGAACTGTTTTAGAAGGCCAGAGATTGGATAATGATTTACTAAGATTTGCCTGCTGAAGACAATTTATTATTCGCTTAATGATTTTGTGCCTACCTAGTATTGGGGAGGATGGAGAGAGGAGAGCCAAATAATTGAGAAAAACCACTGAGTGTAACTGAGCATCCCACCCTTAGACCCCTGGTACAAGTTGGCTCTCAGGCTTGGACTTGGGCCAAGAACCAAGGGAGCATGCGCAAGGGAACAGGGTGAACAGTTCAACATGAGGAAGACTGCTGATTTCGCCGTCATTAATCATTGGGACCCTCGCCCACAAATAATCTGAAGACACTGCGCTTGCGTGAGCATATGTAAATGAACTTTGAACTCATTATAATAGGAAGCGGCTACAGGTAATGAATATATATAGGGGCTTTGTTTAACTTTATGCATATGTAATCTGAAACCTAATATAAACCAAGTGAAATGCTGGTGTGCATGCCTTTGGAGGGGCTACCTCCCATGCACCTCAGCTGGAATAAACACATACCTACTTCATAACTTTCTGAGTTGTGGAGTCAATTCCGTGCTTCACAGGAAGGTGAAGAGCAAGGCTGGAGCAGATGGAGAGACAGAAATCTTAGCTCCTGGAGAACACCCCAGGGGTGGGATGGAGTTTTTCCCCAGAGCTGCTATGGGCAGGGCACCATTCCTGCACACTCCTCTGGGCACGTGTGGGATGGTTGGTTGCAGGAGGTGAGCGAGTGAAAGGAATTTTGTTTGAAAACAAAATCATCTCCAAGTCAGGCTGCCCTGCAGCCTGGTGCCCAGCTGTGGCTGCAGCATGATGCTTGCTGTGCTGTGACCTTGCAGTGTCCCCAAGGTGCTGGCACAGCACAGATGACAGAGCAGTGTCACATCAGGGCATTTGTCACATCTGGGACTGTGTCCTGGAGAAAGGATTATTGGGAGTGGGTCAAGCATGGGAGGGAGTATTCTAAAGGCTTGGCAGGAGTTTGGCAGTGTGTGAGTCACAGTTCCAGCACGGTATGTGTTTTTAGCATTTACTCTTTATCTTTTCTCTCTCTACAAATAAATAATTCACATTGGTAGCACCAGTTGTCCCTTTTGCCTTCAGCAGAGCAGTTGTGGAGATGTGGGGCCTTGGGAATGGGACCTGTCTGGTGTCTCTGGCTGGGAGAGGAGGGCACTGACCACTTCTCAGCCCCACAGATCTTCAATTTCCTTGTCCTGCTCAGAAAGCCCTTTGTGATCTTTCCCTTCTCTCTCCAACCATCACGTGGAAATGTGAGATGTAAGTGCTGAGGGACCAAGCTGTAGTTTCTCCAGGCTTCCTGAGAGTCAGGCTGGAGGAACGTGCCAGTATGATCCATATGTGGCTCTTTTGAAGGAAGGAGAACTCCAGGATCTGAGAGTTTTTGTGTCTTTTAATCCTCTCTCTAGATGGAGGGGAGAAGATCTGTTCTGTTGATGTGTAATCCAGGAAAAAAGAGTTATAATAACAACCCAGGGTTATCCTGCAAGTCACCATTCCAACTCACCTTATTTGTGAAATTTTTACATATTAATACAACTACTAATTAAAAATGTAAAGAAATAATATTTAAAAGAAAAGCCATGTTTTTGTATATTTAGCTCAATCAAGCGTTAAATAGACCATTCCTGCACCAAAGTATATTTAATGCCATGACTGAGAGCTTCAGGCTGTCTGCCTGAAATGTGGGTGATACTGCTACACTTTAAGCTTTCAGTGACATTTCAGCACCTCTGGGTTGAAAACATTTGAATTTCCCATTTTTGTTTGAATTAGTAGCTCATTGAAAACTCTACCTGGTGTAAAAAACACCTGCCCTGCTGCAGAGTTGCTGTAGAGGCAAAAGGCAGAGGGGCTGCTCTTGTAATGCTGACAGTTCAGATTTGTATAAGCCCTTCACCTCAGGGTTTTGTGGGTTAGTTTGGCCTGAAGTTGCTGAGAAAAATGTAAAACCTGGCCAAGATGTATTTGTGCTTCAGAGAGGGATGTTCTTAAGGCTTTGAGTGTACAAAGCAGTCACTCAGTGTGTCCAAAATGAAATGACTTCTCATTTTCTGAGAAAAAAAGTGCAGTTTCTGAAGTATTTCCTACTTTCTTGTATTGTTTTGCCAATGTAAGTGGCAGATGGTTTTTTAAATTGCTTTTAATTTGCTAAGGAAGCGCGAAGATGTATTAATGATGATGGGAAAACAAGTTTACTTCTGCCTAATGAGTTGGTGTGCATTATGCTTCGTGAACTGAAAAGAAAGAACAAAGTTGTAATAATTTTTTTTTTTAATTTTTCATATGCTTTACTTATTTTCCTTTTTTTTTTTGGGAATTTGAAGTGTTTTTCCTCAGGATATATCAATCTGCAGTTGTCTGTGGGTCCACAGTAATGATATGTGCAAGAAATATGTGCATTCTATGTGCTTTTGAATATGTTACAAAAAATTGTACCCCCATTTAGGAGAACATACAGTATTTTAATTTGTATCACTTTGCTCTTTGACTGATACCAGCAACACACAGCTTTTGGTGCGTAAACAAGGAATGGGAGGTGATAAACATAAATGTACTTTACCTTCTGAGTACCTAGAGGTTTGACCTGTCAATTTCCTTTGTCTTAGAGCAAAATAGGGCTTCTGACTCTTCCAGTTCCCTTTGATGTAATTTTTTTGTACTTATTTTGTAGCACTCTGCTGTGGGATGTTCTGTAGAAGCAGGTGTGTGAGCATAAATGAGTCATTTAATGCAGATTTTTATCATCCTGTGGCTACTTACGCAGTTTGAAAAATAAAGGAATGGTTATTAACTAATTGGAAAAATGTGCTTCCCGTGTGCCCTGGGACTGTGGACTATAAAGCAAATCCCTGGCACAGAAAATCTTTTTAATAATAACCTACTAAACCTATTAGTGAGCTTCACTGAGGCAAGAAGGTGAGTTGCCCTGTGAGGAGGATTCACCTCCAGCTTATCCACTCTCATAATTATCTGCCTTGTTGCAGATGTTTGCTGTAAATCAGGAGAGGCAGGTGCTGTGGATGCTCTTCCAAGGTCACACCAGCACTGCTGGGCTGGGAATGTTGCAGGGATAGCCTGGAAAGAAACTCTTCCCTGGGTCACAGTCTCCCCTTCTCCCCCCAAAAGAAATGACCTGTTTTTAGTAAAGGCTGAATTTTCTGCTAGATTGAAGACATCAGGTTGTGTAGACTAGGTCTGAAATAAAGGTGAGGTTTTATTGGTGTGGCCTGATTTTCCTCACTTTTTCACTCCAGGCTCCAGGCTGATTTATGCCTGCTGAGGGTGTGGGACCCATAGGTTTTGGCCAATCTGACAGCTCACTGAAGGGCTTCTGCTGATGCTTTAGGAACATATGTAGCATTTCAGGCTGGAGAAGTATCTGTCCTAGAGGAGAAATTTGTTTTGCAGCATGAACTAGCATGGGAAAAATGGTCATTGCCGTGTGAAGCAGATGCTGTGGGGAGGCTGGGCTGCCTAGCTAGGGATGATGGAAAAGAACTCCAAAACGTTTCTCTCCAGAGCCATGTGAATTGTCCAGCTGTGACTTCACTCATGACATGGTGTTGATTTTAATGTTAATCAAAACCTGCAGTGGAGAGCAGACAGCTGAGAGCTCACCACAGTAAACAAGTAAAAACTCTCTTGGACCTGGCAGAATTAACAGAGCTGGAGGGATGCACTGGTGTGTAAAGGTGTGTTTGGGCTCCTCTGGGTCTTGCAGAGGAACATTCCAGAGGACTGGATGTGCATGCAGGGCTCTCTCCTTGTCATGAAAAGAAAAAACTTTTTTTTCACCTTCTGGTTCCGGGTAAAATAAGTATCTGATTAAGTCAGAAAAATATAAGTGTTTGGATAGGTAGGGAGGGAAATTGTCCCCCTTGCCCTGCTGCATGGTCAGCAAGCTTGGTCATGGCCACTGAAACCAGCTCAGGACTTGCCACTGGCTGCAAATTCAATCTAAGGATCCAGGATGATGCAAGGTCATTTGGGGTCAGCAGGGTAAAAACTAAGCCTGTCCTGTTTGTCCTCCAGACATAACTCCTTTTCTCTTGAGTGAGATCCTGAGAGGCATTTCTTCATCTGCTAGTATTAGGAGAATTTAGGGAAAAGTGTATTTTATGCCCTCTCTATTAGTGCTATGGTATTTTAATGAGCAGGCCCTGGGGACTGGTACTGTGACATTAGTTTTGGGTGAATACTTTGTAAAATCTTGCCCCTCTGCATGTGGAAAAGGTTGCTCTTGGTCTCATTGGAAATGCAGCAAATTTGCTACATTATTGTCAGGAGAAAATATTTGTTTTCCCTCAGCCTTTTGGAAGAATGATCTGCTTTTATTTCTGGTGTACAAACACATCTGTTTTCATAGTCTGTGGGTTTTTAATAAATTGTATCTAGAATGAGCATCCCAGTTAGAGAGTTTAGATACAGAATTAAGAATTATTTAGGTGTCACCAAGATGCCTATAAACCCCATTGATAGCAATTAGATGATTGGCACATTGAAACAGGCTGTGCCTGAAGGATTGCACCCCGTGGAAGAGTGACCCACAATCCAGCAATTTTGGAGTACTGTTGCCTGTGGGATGGATTCATGTTGAAGAAGCTCCTGGAGAACTGTGTCCTGTGGGAGGAACCCCATGGTGCAGCAGGGACAGGACTCCTACCCCTGACCATGACCCCATTCCCTGTCTCCCTGCACTGCTGGGGGAGGAGGGAGAGCTGAAGGAAAGGTGTTTTTAAGATTTGTTTTACTTCTCATTGTCCTGCTCTGATGTTGTTAGCCATAAATTTAATTAATATCTTTAATTCTGTTTTCCTGTGAGGATATTCCGTGAGTGATTTCTCCCAGACCTTATCTTAACCCTTGAACCCTTCGTTACAATTTCCCTCCCCTGTCTAGATGTGGAGGGCAGTGGTAGGGAGGTTTAGTGGGTGCCTGGACACATTCCTTTCTAGTTCCAAGCAGGATATTTGTCACCTCTCCGGGTGTATTTAAAGGTGACACCTGCAGTGGGAGCAGCTCTAGTCTGTCTTTTAGGATGTTATTGAGCTTGGAAAAAAATGCTCAGAGCCTTCACACTGAGCAGGGAGATAACCTAATGGTCTATTAACTGTACAGCTTGCCCCATTAATGATACTTAGCACCTTTTCTTATCGCTGCTTCCAATTCACTACCGTGTTTAGCATCTGGCACTGCAGTTTAAATTTATGTAGAATTTTAATTTAAATTTACACAGAACTGTGGTCTGTGTTATTCCGTGTGGGTTGACTTAAAACACCAATCTCAAGCCCTTATCTTCCATCACACATCTTCTGGAGAAACAGAACTACTTTGTAAGGCGTTGTAGGATAAAGACTTTAGGGGCTGGGGTGTGAATCCTCTCACTTCTGTTCTCAGCTGAGTTTTTTTTGGTTTTACTCCAGTCAGACCAGAAGTAAGTATTTTGTTTCAGATTAATTTCATCAGCATCTCAGTTTTGAATCTATCAGCCTTCTCACAAGGGTTTCAGATTGGCATGCAACAAAATATTTAACTGAATCTTCATTTTATTTACATTCAGATTACTTATTCTCTAAGCAGGTGTAAAAAAAGAAGGTTTTATTTGAAAATGAAAATATGAAATACTCTATTTTCAGGACTATTTCTTTGTAAGGCTCTTTTTTAAATCAAAATGTTTTAATAGCTTAGGTAATTTACCTGTCTTTTATCTAATTTAAAATAGTTCCATCAAAATTCTTTCCTATTGTATTCAGCTGGAATGGAATAAGTCTCTGAGTTTTCTTCTGCCCTGATTTTAATTCTAGCACCATTTAGACCAGCAAAGGCTTGGAAATCAAATGTATTTATTTCCACAAACTGGTACTCGTTGTCAAATTTCACCTTTCCTAAAAATACTCAGTTATCTACCCAAACTAGCGATATACGCAGGACTATTTTTTTTTTAGTGTAAAAAAACCCCATAAAACCACCTCAAAAAGAAGAGCACAATATATAAATTTTTATTTCTAAAATTTGTTTTTATTTACTTTTAATTTTTGAAAGGGCAGATCACAGAGGGCAAATATCCAGACTGCATGAAAGTGTTGATTGCTGTGTGCCTGGCAGCTTGTAAATGCCAAGTGCTTATTAGATGTTTATGAAATTATTTTCAGACACTTCAGCTGATGAGTAGCTTGCAAATTGAGCCTTATTTTATTTTATTATTTTTTTATATATATATTCTCATTCTGCCAGGCACCCCACTGGGCAGTTTGCCTTTCCTTTGGAAAAGACTGGATATGTGTTGCCTGATGTGTTCAATCCCCTCCTCACACCACTGGCTTCTCTCTTCTCTGTGCCATCACTTTGCCCCTCGGTCCTGAGCCCTTTTCCACACACTCTGGAATATTTCAATATTTCTTACCTTTAATGGTGGTGTTTTTTATGGCAGTTTGGCTGCTCTCTCCCTCTGAAGTACCAGAGAGTTTCAGCTCCCTTGTTAAGAACTGGGATTTGCAGCTCTTCATCTGGGCTTTGTGTAGATGGTAGGAGGAGACCAAAAAAAACCCCAAAAAAACCTTCCAAAGCTCCTAGAACTGTGATAAACCTCCAAGGATCCTTCCTATTGTGTTAAAATGTTTATGTATTTCAGAGGCTGGAGACCAAGCTACCATATAAATCTTTAATGCATAGAATTTTAAATTGCTGTTTAGTGAACTCATTGTAGAGGGATGGTGAGAAAAAATCCCACAGGAGTGGAATATTGTTAAATCTAGCTTCCTCTCTCTATATTTTCATTTTCTTAGAAATTAATGTGTTTATGCTCAGCAACAAATATACTTTAGGCCAAATAGCTGAAATACACATATTTGGGGGTCTTAATTTGGGGACAGGAAACACAAATTTAGCTATCTTCATGAAATAGGATTGAAATCTCCAGTCACTGCATAATCAGCAGATGTTCCTGGGCCATACAGCTCAGGAAAGCAGGTTGCTGTTTTGGTGACATTTAAGCAGGCTGTGGAATTTAGTCCACCGAGTTTGTAAATGTTGCTGTAAATAACTAAATAAAACTGCTGCAGGGGCAGGCTTTGGGCAGTTTCCCTTTGTGACGTGTCACACAACGGTGTCACTGCTTCCCAGCTTGGTCCCTACATGCATTGGGAATATGGAAGGAAGGAAGGAAGGCTGATTAGGCTAAGAATTCAGTAATGCTTTTGTACAACCTCCTCCTTCCCACAGAGAGAATAAATATCTTCATGGAAAATACTGCACAGACCTACACATCCTTGAAGTGAATGTGTCCATGAGTCAGGAATTGTGGGTGAACATGGAGATGGGATTAACCTCAGCAGGGAAATTATTTGCATCAAGAGTGGGTTTGGAAAAGGTGCCCTGCCTGCCCTCAGGGTCCAAACCACCACTCCAAACTTGTGCCTTGCTGAGGTTTGTGGTTCAGAGCAGCTTGCCCTGGGTGCCTGGCAGGCAAGGTTAGCTCTGAAACCCTTCTAGAGAGAGCAGAGAAGGTAAAAAAGGAAAATCAGTGGCCACAGGGAGGTAATGTTTGGATGCTCAGTTAAAGCAGATACTGGATAGAGTCTTCCTTGGTGGTGCTTTGACTCAACTGGATGTTGATGAGGTGGTTGCATTGCAGGTTACCTAAGCAACTGTATCTATATTATTCAATATTCCATACATTAAAAAAAATCAAAAGAAACATTATTAATTATCTAGGTGAAAATGCTGTGGTGGTGTTTTTTCTGTGTTGGTTTTTTTTGGGTGGGGTTTTTTTGTTTTTTTTTTTTTTTTTGTTTTTTAAAGACTTGTCTGCAGAGAAGCCTATTTGGATTGTTGGAAGCCTAGTTGGATTGTGAGGCAGTTTGTAGCTGAGCAGCAGGTCATTGATCACAGAACACAGATTCCTCCTCTGCCTGTTTTCTAAGGGAATGGTGTTTTCTTAAGGATATTTGTCTAAATGGTGTGCTTTTTTTTGGCATTGTATCTTGCAAGTAGGGAGCAACATTACCCTCAGCATTGGTGCAAACCTTGCCCCAAGATTTATTTGTCTCTGCTTAAATAGACCACATTTTCCTGAAGAAACAGCAAGGTCAAGTGGGTCAGCAAGGAGTAACTTTGTAGTTAAATCACTGGTGACTCTTCCTCCAAATCCTTCAGCAAACACTGCTTGGCTCAGGTCAGCTCAGAGGCTGAATCAGTGCAGAATGCCTGAACTCTAACAGAATACTAAATATACCAATTTATTTTTAACCTCAGAGCCCTTTGCCACACTGAGGAGACCCACTGGAAGATATTTTTTGCCTCCCAAATGCTGTTTTCACTTAGCTGGATGTGGTATTTCATGGATAACTGGAATGCAATACCTCGAGGCACGTTGTGTGATACCAAGTGCAGTGTGACAGCGTGACTAATGTGCATCTACAATTAAATAAAGTTCCTGAAGATTTATGTTTTCATATGATAGTGCCAAGAGATTTCAGAGACTTTGATGTTGACACTTACAGTAATTGCACTGCATCCATTCTAGTGTTCTTGGCAAATTAGATTTCCTGAGTTTGCCTTAGCAGAGGTGCAGTATACCTAATTTGAATCTGTTGTCTGTAATCTACCCAATTTTGATCCACTGAGTATCAAATTTAAGCTGGGGATACTTTTTCTGACTGGATTACTTGCAGATATATACTACACTTCATTACTGATTCTTCACACATCTCATTTCATATGTACCTGAGAATGAAGGTGAATAATAAAATTGCTTACAAAAAGACTCACAAAAAGGGAAAAAAAAGCTACAGACAGGAATTTAAATGAAAATTAACATATTTCTCATTGGAATGCAGAAAGTATGACTTGCCTGTGGGAGTATCCATGTACTATTTCCATTGCTTTTACACCTGTGCTGACTGGGTGTGCTGCTGGGTGGTTTCCCAGAAGTCTCATTTGTACTTTCCCTTTCTCAATAGCCTTGAGTCCCTGGGAAAGCTGGGAACCAAAAATAAGGGGAAAAAAAAAAAAAGAAAAAAAGGTTTAAAAAAAAAAATCTGGCATATTTGCATGGTGTTTTAAAAAGTAGCACAAATTTTCCAGAGCTCATTGGATCTGAGATGCAGTGGAATGCTGGAGCAGCAGGTGTGATTTACTCCTGCCCTGCTGCTCTTGCAGCTGTTTGCAGCTGTGCAAAGCAAGGTCAAAATACTGTCAGATCAACAGATAAGTCTTTATTCCTAAAAGGGATGGGTTTAAAAACAGGAGCCAAGGTATTTTAGCACTTCCAGTCCTTTCCTGGGATGAGATGGTATTAAGTGACCAGAGTTAAGATAAGCTTTACACTTTAAAACTCAAGTGATAACAGTAGGCTCAGGGCAGTGGGGATTAGATTTACTATGCTTGCAAAAGGTTGGAATATATTTACGTAAGTAACTAAAAAAAAAGAAAAGTTGACTAAGAAGAAGGCAGGCTGTATTTTGATTTAAAGAGTTCTCATAAACAAATGGAACTGATATTTGTGCAAACTCTGCTGTGCAAGTCCTTACTAAGAAGATAAGGAAATTGTGCTTTCATGGTAGAACACAAGAAGTCACACATAGGCAGACAGAGTTTAATCCCATCCTGGCTCGCCCTGTAGTGAAGGCTCCCTTTCTAATCCACTGCTGTGCTATAGCATTGTTTCTTTATGATGGGGATAAATGTGTGGTATTAATTTTTTAGCTTCTAGCTAAATTTTGCACTGCCAGTGAACCGTCTTATTTCATAACAGTGCAGCCTCATTGTGATAGCTGCAAACTGAGGTCCTGTGATTGATGCTATTAACTCGTGTAATATACTGCCTTCTGTTGTCAAAATTTATTTTTGTTATTGTCAGCATTTTAATATTTCTAGGCAGAGTTTTAAATAACTGGTGCAATAAAAGAAGCTTGTGGTTGAGAAATATGGTGCCTGGTGGTTTGCAGGAGGGGGATGTGACTGAAACATATTTATCACTGTGAAATTACAATTTCTGAGATAACAAACCTTTGCAGAAAATAGTTGTCATTTAGTTTTTTAATTGGAATTCCAGCAACATTCCTCGTACTCTTTTAAACATCACCTGTTAATGAAAAAGCAGTAGCCAGTGAAGAATGAAGTTAATTGTTAATCTCTTCTTAGGATTCAGATCACTTTTGGTAAAACCATGAAAAAAGAAATTAATGGGAAAGCCAACAGGAGAAATCTCTAGACTATGACCAGAATTTACAATCTCATTTCTGTCCTCTCCTGCAAATAAAGGTTTTGGTTTCAGATTTAGGTAATTCAGAATAGCAGCTGTCTTTGAGCCCAGGCATCAAGGGTCCCACGTGTCCCTCTCCTTTTGGGGAATTTAGGGGTGCAGGGTAGGTCCCACAGCTCAGGTTCCTCTTGGAGCTTGCAGGAAAGGACAGACCCTGGAGGAAAAGGTGCCCAAGAAGCACCCTTCTTTGAGAGAATTTTAGAAATCACAAGGTAGATACACCTGAGGCAAATAAATATTTGAAAAAATAATACACAGACCTTTTTTTCTGCTTGTGAAATGGTCATGAGCGTCTTCTGATCTTTTCATGCTCAGCACCCATGCTGTAACTCTTTACTGTACTCCCAGCTTTATTTAATGGTTCACTCATGAAGTCACCAGCATTCTGTACCAGTGTCCAGACTGATGAAAGAAAAGCAGCAACCTCCGAATTAAAATGACTTCTCATGAGTGTGGTGTGTCACCTCTGTGGCTGTCTTTGCACCCACAGTTCCCTGTTTTCCTGACATCCAGGCCAACAAATCTTGACAGTGAGGAAGAGCATGTGTTGAAAGAGTACCTGAAGTGCCATAAATCTGACTTGAGAAATTTGCTGATGAGCTGCCCTGGTTTGTGCAGTATGTCACATGTCAGGAAAGTTATGGGAAGAAGCTTTCACCTTCTGCTTCTGATCTTACCTCGAGCTAAGCCTTGGATGGTCAGGGTTTCTTTTTTATAGCATCAGGTACTTGGATCTTAATGCTGATATTTTGAAACCTGAGAAACTCATAACTGAGAAAAAAGAGTAATAAATGACTGCTTGACCTGAAAGTTTTAGCACCTTCTTCCTCCATGCCTTTTAATATATCTTTATTTAATTTTTAAGAAATATCCCATATTCATTAGTTTCCCCTGGTTAGCCCTATCTCATTTGAATTATCTTATTTAAATAACAATACCAGCATAGAGCAGATTAACTGAAAACCTTCTTAAGTACTATATAGTGCATGTGTTTGACAGTGTAGCAGCAAAGCTCCTAAAATCCTGGTTAGGCTGAGGGCTTTAAAATCCAGATATTCAGTTATACTGACATGAATGCAAAATGTTTCCACAGTGTGTGTACAAAGGAAAAGCCTGTCTGAGTATGGCATCGTCTTTCTCTTTTTGTTAGAAGTGACTATGCATGTCCCTAAAGATTAACTGGGTGGTTGGAAAGAAATTAGGGTCTGTTTTTGTTTGAGGCTGTTTTTAGAAATAGCTTCCAGAGAATTTTGGAGAACAGAATCTTACAAAACTTTAGCAAAAAGTGCAGCAATCAAGTGACAAGAAATGTCCTGGCTGTACCCAAAGGGGGTCACAGAGATGGGCTTTTGGGGGGTTTAGTTCTGAGTTAAGTTAGAAGTTAGAAAGATGGGGCTCAGCTGGGGATCCAAGGGGGAAGATTTTCAGTTTCTGTCCGGCCAGAGCCATGTTTGCCATTCTGTTAAGTGCAATGTGATGTTCCATGTGAGTTCCATGAACAAGCACAGCAGAAGGCAGCTGAGAAACTCATATTACTGTAGAGCAAAAAAATGCATCTTATTTGGCTCATTTGAAACTTTTCAGAGGGAATTTTTACTTACTATCTATTCAAGAGTCCCAAATCTTTCTACCATACCTTGGAGATTTTAAATTAGGAGGTCCACCAACTTGTGCAGTGCTGTTCACCATCTGGAAATGGCATCATCTTTTCTTTCTAATAATGCTCTTTCTCCCAGGAAGTGTGTCTTATTTTTGAGAAACCAGCTGCTCACTTGGTAGTAGTTAACCATTTACAATTAAAAGTGACTTCAGCTATTATTAAAATATTATTGTCCCTGCAGCAGTGATGCTGATTTTTAAATGATTTTTTAGGACTCCTGTCATTTCACAGGGAAGATGTTGTCTAATGATTTGACAGAAAGTGTTAATGCCTTTATCTTAGGGAAAAGAATAGCTTTTTCACACCACATCACTGATTAGTACTGACATTTTTTGTGTTTGGGCAGCCAATGCAAGCACAGAGCTACACCCTTTGGGTACATCTACCTGCTTTATCCCTGTGTTTGGGTCTTCCTGAGCTTTGGGTTTGCTGCTTTGATACATGTAAATTAAATTCATGAACGATTCAGACAGAGCCATCACTTTTGGAGGGAAATAGGTGAGGAGCACATGCAGGTACCTTGTCCTGGAGGGGGTTTGAGTGTCCATTTCTCCCAGGGCAGACTGGAGCTGGACTGGGAGCTCCAGCATTTTTGGGATCCCCACAGTTTGCCTGTGCTACTATTGATTTTTTCAGATTTAGAAACAATTCTCATGTATTTGCATCTGTATAACATTTCTTCTGGATTTTCATTTTGGACTGAAAAGTGAGGTTTGACTGGGCAGTTTTTTAACCTTTTTGCCACCAGTGACTGGGCACCCCTTGGTGCTTTATCTTCTTGTCCTCTCTCCATGAATGCAGCTGACTTTTTTGTTATGGACTGCTAGCACTGCTTTTGGCTATAGCACTGCTTTTGGCTATAGCACTGCTTTTGGCTATAGCACTGCTCCTCTGTCAGACAAATATTTGCACAGGTTTCCAAGAGGTGAGAAAGGGAAATGAGGCAGCATATTGCTAGAAACTCGAGCTATTGACATCTTTATGCAGCAAAGACCTTGAAAATAAAGACTAATGGGCTGTGCATAGGGAAAGTCATAGAAAATGGAAACAACTTTTAAACAGTTTCATGATAATTTCTAGTCTGAGTCAAGTCTTCATTTACTGTCAAACAGACAAGGAGCTTAAGAATTAATTACCTAGTTGATATGCATAGTTCATTAATATGTAATGGATATTGCACTTCATGTTGAATATCCACAGCAGGTCACAGCAAAGTTGCAGGTTGATTTGTTGTTCAGCAGAATTTAATTGCTGCCTGTCATCCTGACCTGACCTCAGGATGTTCTCTGGCAGCTTCCTGTAAGCTGAAAGGTTCCTCTACAGGAAAGTGATTTCCCTCTTTTTGAGGCTTGGCCATTACTACATTTGTAAAAGGTAGGAATCAAAAGCCAATATTGAACTAAAAAAGAAAAATATCAGTTTTTTTGAAAGTGATTGCCTTTAAATTGATAATATCGGAGGAGTGTATCTGTAAGAAAGAGCAAGATGTTGTATATAAGAATTTTTCCCTAGTTTCTGTCCTATTTATGTTGGGTGAGAGGAAAATCCCAAAGCCTTATAAAGCAGGGTTCTATACTGTCCCTTACCTTCAGTGCTGTTAATCCTGCTCAGGAATATAGTTTTACTAATCTAAGAGAAAAACATGCATTTTATGTGGATTCGTTCTCATCAACAGCTTATACTTGTAGTCCCATTCATGGACATAAGGAGGATTCCCCTCCAAAGAAGAATGTCCCAAAATTTCAACTCAACATTTGTCTGTTGGCTCATTCATATATTCAGTATTTTAACCTTTGTGCATTCTTAGACTGTGTAATACACTTCACTTTTTTGGGTTCAGAAATTTCATTGTATACCAGGATGGATAAACACTGCTTATTTGGGGCAAAACTTGAAGAGAGAATGGAATCTGGGTTTGATTATTTTGTTGCAATTTTTTTTAAAAAAAGGTGTGCTATTTGCTCTTTTCACACCCTCTCTTCAGTGTGACCCAAAAGTTTTCTAATCTAAAAACCAGTATAGTTTTTCTTTTTTTTTTTTTTTTGAGAGCAGAGACTTTTGTACTTTGAAAGCATTATCAGTGGGGCAATATTGAACACTGTGCAGAGAGAGAAAGCAGGATGCTTCTGTGTATGACCTACATTTCTTTCCTGGTCTGCACCTCTTTATCCTTCATCACAGGCAGTGGGAAGAGCTTGAAAGTAGCAAAGCCGTTGTGGAAACCTCAGTCCTTGTATCGATCCTGTACTCCTGGCACCTCTGAGATTGTATCTGTCCTTAGGGAGGATTAACTTCTCTCCTGGTTATCTTGCTGGAACAGACCCCAAATATGATCTGCCTCCGTGTCCTCCAGGGCAAGCACAGAGGTGTCCAGGGCACAGCCTCCCTGTCTGCCCTTCCTGTCTTGGCCTGAAATAGTCACTGGAAAGCACAGAGAGCTTGTCCTCTCCCAGCGGTCTGTGTGCATGTGTGTGTGTGTGTGTGTGTGTGTGTGTTACCTCTAGAAACTGAAACTCCAAAGTTCTGAAATTAGCTGAAATTAATAAGTATTAGGGTTGTAACCCCATGAGCTCAATTATCAGCAGTGTTGGATGAAGCTGCTGGTGCTACCAACCTGTTACCTCCTCTCTGCTGGAGGGATGGCTCCTGTGGCACATGAGGAACTCCCCTGCACATCCTTGTTTTGGTGTCCTGGGTTAGCCTTGTGCTGCAGCCCCAGTTTGGGTGTCCCCACTGCAGGGGAGTGGGTTGGCTGAGCCCACCCCTAGCATATGGTCCGGAGGGTCTTCTCCGCTACAGGCTGTGGCCTCAAATGTTCCCTTGAAGACGTGCTTGGGTTGGTGAGCAGAAAGCTTTTTGGCTCAAGGGAACATTCACAATTGCTCAACAAGCATATCAAAATATGTTGTATTATGTAATTTGGCCCACAGTTCAACCTTTTGAAAGCACTGTCTTTTCTTTAGGAAAGTTCTGCAGACAATAGGTTTTTTTTCTTTGTAGAATAATCTAAACGGCTTTTAGCAGGAACTCTGCAGTCTCCTCTTGTGTCTGATTTTGCTGGGGAATTTAAACTCTGAAAGCTTTATTAAAGGAGTAGCTTCTAGTTAAGAAAATATATATTTTGTTACATGGAATAGTAAAGCTGTACTACTATTACTCTTATTTAGTCTTTAGTTACAGGCAGTAGAAAAACTGCTGCACATTTCGTGTATTTTGCTGCCTAATTCCTAGAGATCAGTTTGCAACCCAAACTCTCTTAATGCTCTTTAAGAATTTGATGCCACCGTTACAGTCTATCCTAGCTCTGTACATTTAAAATAAATAAATAACTTAAACCTGTCCTGTAAAAATGTTATTTGCTCAAAAATAATGGCATTTAAAAACATTTTAGCTTTCTTTTTTTCCCCCCCGCAAACATAAGAATTCAGAATTTTCATGTATGGAATGAAAATTCAAGTAGTAATACAGCCTGCCTTACTTAAGGTTTTTCTATATAAAAAGGCTCTCAAATATTGTAAAACTCAAGGTAAAAGCAGGAGAACTGGCAGCTTTGCTATTGTATGATCCCAAATGACCTTGATTTTTTTGCCACATAGTTCATTAAAGCATTTATGCTGATGCTAGCAGTGTCTACAGAAACTCTCCTGAATAAACACAATTCCTTTGCTAAGGTTTGTGTAAATGTCTGTTTACAAATAAATAGATAAGCAGGGTGCTAAAGCAGGCTGTCAGGCCCACAAAGGTATCGATCCTAAAAGCGTTGCTGAAAAAGCAATAAAAATTAATTGAAAAAATAACAAGCAAAGAAATATAGATGTCATTTATTCACTTAAATTCTGTGGATAACCAGATAAACTCGAGCAGAAATGCTAACAGGGATGTTCAGCAGGCTCAAGGGCAAGAGTTTCTGGTTCCTGTATGATTATGTGCAATTATCCCGTGGCACGGCGTGGTGATGAAACCCCCTCTGCCATGCTCTTTCCTGCATTTCCTAATGTTCCAGCTGAACATCTGCTCTGTGAATACAACATGCAGATGATGCAGCTGCAGTCCCCGGTGGCAGCATTGTTTCCCCTGTGCCAAGAGCTGGGTTTTCTCACCCTGGCTGATCCATTGTCTCCTGCACTGCTCTTCACCCCCCTCCCTGCTGCTGCACCCGATTAAAGCCTCCCAGCAGGGCTGCCTGGGTGGCAGAAGAGACACTTTGGAGCCCCAGGCAAGGCTGGCACTGGGTACAAGTCACACCAGCCTGTCGCTTCCCGGAGCAGCGTTGGTGACAGCCACAAAGCCTCTGCAGCCTGGGCTCTGCTCTCCTGCATCCCAGCCAGCTGACATTTGGGCTGGGGGACCAAGGAAGGCAGGCCATGCCAAAAGCAGCAGAGAAAGTGCATTTCCATTGCAGCTCTGTGTTTTAATTGATAGCCAAGAGGTTGTCCCTGATGCAAAGCTCTGCCGCCGGAGCGTCAGGACCCAAAGGGAACTCTGTGGGAGCAAGGAAAGTTCACAGCATTCCAAGCAGAAAAGATTGCTGCTTTGATTTTCATGAGAGAGAATACATGGCAGTGCGTATCCAAATGTTTCCTCTCTTATTTATTATAAAGTCCAAACTTTGATTTATTGAGAAGGAAACCTCGTGCTATGGGGTACCTCCTCACACAGATTTTCCCTCACAGTAAAATCATTTCATTTCAACAGAATTCTCACAGTGGCAGGACAAAATATTTTGCCTTGTTTTCAGAATCAAAATAATAGCAGTTTTCAGGTATGATTTTCTCAGATCACGAGGAAAAAAGGCTTTTTTTTTTTTATGGGAATGGTGCTTTTTTAATGACTGGCGCTTGTAGACATTGGCAGGTAAATAGAGGCTAGTCAAATAATCTGAGTTTAAACCTGTCAGGATAGAATTTTCAGTTTGGAAGGTCAAGATCTAATCTGGGAAAAGTTGCAGCTGAAACAAATGTGAGAAACTGTTGAACCACCTAACTTTTCCTAGAATCTGCCTAAAAAAAAGGTTATTAAGGTATCTGTGAACAACAGGATTTAGTTTTCTGGTTTCTTTACCTTCTCTCTTTTGCAGTTTTCTCTGCCTCTCCAACATCCATTCCTTCTATAATAGCTGTGAGTTTGGCAGCTGCTGAGAACACTTCTGTTCTCCCTTGCAGTGCCTTGCTGATCCCTCCAGCAAAGTCCCTCTGAGGCTGAACACAAAGCACACTGACCAGAAAACCAGGCATGGCTCATGGGTGTGAGCCAGGGCTCAGGAGAGGTGTCTGTAGGCTGGCTTGGTGTCAGAGCTAGAAAACACTTACAGGTTAATTGTTTTGCAAAAGGTGTGTAATTAAGCTGCAAATGCCTGGAATGATGCCATAAGTGGGATGTATGGCATGCATAGTTGTGATGTATTAATCTCATCGATGTATGATTGGGATAACATATTATGAAGGCATAATTTTTGCCATTCTGCACAGTGAGCAAAATTTTGATATGCTACATGGCTATTTTTATAAGTGCTTTGCTGAGTATTTGTGTTTTTCATTGGTAGTGTATTTCATATCCTTTGACTCACGATATCTGTATTTTTGTGCCATTTCTCCAATTGCAAACTCTTAATGAATAATGAAAAAAAATAGATAATATTAGGAAACCTCTGTGAAGTGGTGCTATTATCTTACTGTGTCAGCTTAATGCTCTTCAAAGGAAGTAAATTGCATAACCCTGTGATTAGACTGTGCATTTTTTCACTGGTGTAACAGAGATTCCTTTCCTGTTAATTTTCTTATCTGACCTTTGGTCACTTAATCTCTTGTGGTAAAACAATAAGTGGGAGGCATCATACTTTTGAGTAGGGAAAAAATATACATTATTTGATATGTTAGTGACATTGTTTTAAAGAGGAGATGCAGCCCTAGGATTGTATTAATTAGTACTGGATAGAGTTGGGTAAGGTGTTACAGGTTCTCTCAGCAATACTTGCAAGTAAGTTCTTGTTTTTAAAGAATCATTAAGGTTGGAAAAGACCTCCAAGATCGTCGAGTCCAATCTTTGGCCAAACATCACCATGCCAAACAAACCACAGCCCTAAGTGCTCTGTCGAGTCATTGCTTGAACACTTCCAGGAATGGGGACTCTGCCACCTCCCTGGGCAGCCCCTTGCAATGCTTATCAATCCTTTCTGTGAAGAAATTCCTCCTGATGACCAACCTGAACCTCCTCTGTCACAGCTTGAGGCCATATCTTCTCATCCTGTTGCTATTTGTCTGAGAGTCTGACCCTCACCTGGCTACAGCATCCTTTCAGGGAGTTCTAGAGAGCAATTAGGTCTCCCCTGAGCTTCTCTTTCTCCTGGCTGAGCCCCCACCACCTCCCTCAGCTGCTCCTCATGGGACTTGTGCTCCAGACCCTTCCCCAGCTCTGCTGCCCTTCTCTGGACTCTCTCCAGCCCCTCAATGTCCTTCCCGAGCTGAGGGGCACAGAGCTGGGCACAGCACTCAAGGTGTGTCCTCACCAGTGCTGAGTACAGGAGGTCAATCCCTGCTCTGGTCCTGCTGGTCACTCCATTCCTGATACAGACCAGGATGTCATTGGCCTTCCTGGCCACCTGGGCTCACTGCTGGCTCATGTTCAGTCCCTGTCAACCAGCAACCCCAGCTCCTTTTCCCTGGGTCACTTTCCAGCCATTCCTCCCCCAGCCTGCAGCTCTGCCTGGGATTGTTGTGACCCAAGGGCAGGCCTGGCACTGGGACTTGTTGAACTCACCCTGCTGGGCTTGTCCCCATCCCTCCAGCCTGTCCAGATCCTTCTGCAGAGCCCTCCTACCCTCCAGCAGATCAACACTCCCACCCAATTTAGTGCTGTCTGTGGATTTACTGAGGGGGCCCTTCATCCCTTCATCCAGGTCATGGATAAAGACATAAACAGGAACAGCCGCAGCACTGAACCTGGGGGACACTACTGGTGACCAGTCCCAGATGGATGTGACTCCATCCACCACCCCTCTCTGGGCCTGTATTCCTAAAATGTAGCCTTCACATTACTTAATAGCAGTTGGGGATTTTTTTTGGTAATATTTCTTTTTAATCTCAGAAATAAATAATTAAAGCGACTTGATTTGAAAATTGAAATTCTGTCTTCAGTATGCTGAAGGTTATGAAGCGATACATACTTGGACATATAATGGGAAGATGTCTTCGTCAGTCATGCAATAAAATTTCCTAAAGTCCTTTTTATCAACTTCCCTTTTAAATGTTATTAATCCAGGTGATCTGTAAGTAATGCAATGTAAGTCAAGACAATAAATATCTTCTGTTGTTGAAGATGCCTTTGAGTTGATATTTTGTATTGGCTCAGAAGTGACAGAAGGATATTATTAGAGTTATGTCCAGAGTAGGGTGATGAAGACGATGAAAGACCTTGAAGCAAGATGTGGAAAAAGCAACTGCGATCACTTGGCTTGTTCAGCTTGGAGAAGGTGAGGGGTGCCCTCATGGCAGTTCACACCTTCCTCACAGGGACCCTCCCTTTATTAAAGGGAAGGGGGTGAGGGTCCTTATCACTCCTTTAGCTGAACACAGAAATGCTCAGAAATGTAAAAAACATGGTTTTCTTCAAAATGGACCAATTTTTAACCTCCTGCTGTAGCATGTTGGAAATGTTTCTCCTTATTGTTAATGGAAAGGTCCCTCATCAGTGAAGGCAGTTGCAATGAGGCTGCTGCTAAATGGATTTTGGGATTGTTGGAGGTGGTTTGTCGACATTAGCCTGAAAGAATAACAGGTAATAAGACTAACAGGTAGGAGAAGCTGTTGGTGTGCACAAGCAGTGGCTCAGTGCACAATGCACACTGTGGGGAGTTCTTACTGTGGCTTTCCTGTTGCTTTGAACTCGTTGTCTCCTCCTTCATCAAGTGTGTTCAGCTGTTGATGGATGTAGAAGTGAAATGCTTTCCTGCCTACATTTTTTTCCATGATGCAGTCTTGTTTTGCAAGGTTTTTGATAGGGATCTGTAGTGGCTGATACCACCCTAACAATTTTCAAGCAAAGAGTATGTACTTCAGTTTAAACTCTGTGTATTGCATCTCTCTGGTTGTTGAATTTATAGCAGTTTGAAACAGATGCTGATAGTCAGTATCTTTCCATAGGCATAGAATCAAAGAAAACCTGCTGCAGTTGAATGCCAGCATTGTACATAGGTTGCAGAATATTGTATAATTTTCTTGAAGCTTCAGTAACTTGGGAGCTTTACTTCATTAATGGGCATAAACAGAGAAATTGGCAGTTGGTAGGGAATGGAAGGAACAAGAGCTGAAGGGCTGGAATTAAGCAGTGTCTAGAGGATATTTTTATTCAGTGTTTTATCTTCTTTGCAATATTTGAACTTTTCTTCACTTCTTGTCAATATGCGGTAACATCAATGCTTTTTCCAGGTTTATGTTGTCTCTCTGCTCATAATCATTCTCATTAAACCGACGTGTGAAGAAATGTATGAGGAATGGTGCAGTCTGTGAGAGGATTGGTGTTGACAGGTTTTGCTTTTCTAGAAAACAAGAAAACATTGGCTTGCTTAATTCCCCTTTAGGACTTGTGCTAGACTAGTTCTAGGACTAAGTGCTAGAAGAAATCCCACAGGAAGGCTTTGCAGTCACTTTTCAGTTCTGAGGTGAAACAAGACAGTTAGAGGTGTAACAGGTCAGGTAATGATGACTTCACCAGCTGAGATATTTAAGCTGCAAGTTGCCTAAAGCCTGATTTTTCAAAGCACACCATCTAGTTCTTAATTTCAAGCACACGTTTGAATCCATTCTAGTTGAGCAAAATTCATGTCAACTTCTTTCCTACTTCTTGTTAAAAAGCTGCCAGACTCACAAGGAAGGAAAAGCCACCAAAACACAGTCTAGAATGCAATGTGCCCTCCAACATAGTGTGGAGCACATAGAGTGTCAGAAACCAGGCCACACCAGTCTCCAGCACCTCAATGACACATCAGCAGCCATGGCCCACATACAAAAGCATCTCTCCTGTGCTACAAACCTCTCCCAGTGGGTCAAGTTCCCTGGTGGACCCTGCAGCCTCCTGCCCAGCCTGCTGACCTTTTGGTGCAGCTCCATAAAGGTGGATTGGGCTCCCCCTTGGCCTGCTTGTCTCTCATTGCCATGGGTAGCCCTGTGTCTGCCTCCCTTTGCTTTTCTCCAAATCACTAGCACGCAAGTTAGCCTGCAGCAGCTGAAAGGTCTGGGGACTTTGGTTGCTGGAGGGCAGAGCTCTATTTTGTTGCCCATCCTGGAGCTGCTTCCCTAAATGCAGTTGCTTCTGGAGTCTATATTTATCCTTATGTTCCAGTGAAGGAGATAATAATGGCCATTTTCAACCATGGATAAAATGGAAGATCTGTCATTGGTTTGGGTTTTCTTTTTTTGGTTTTCTTGGGGTTTTTTGGTGCATGTATTTTTTTTTTTTTTGAGAGAAAATGCTGTATCAAACGTAATTCCAGCATGTTCCTGTTGAATGGTCTAATCACCTTCTTTGCCCCCATGGATGATGGGCAGTGTAGAAACTTAGTATGAAAGAAACTTAGCTTTAAATGGGTGCAGTGTGACCCATTTTCTTCTCTTTTGCTGTAAGGTCTCCTGCTGCTGCCTCCTGTCTGTGTGGGCTAAACCCAGTTGGTGCTGTTGGCTCTGCTGACCCTTGAGTTTGTGGGTGGCTGGAGCTAAAGTCCAGCCCGTTTTACCTGTCTTGAGCTCCTGCTTGCTCTTCCACACCATGGTGCTGAGCTACTCATACGGCTATGGAGGAGGTTGGATCCAGATGTGCTGCAGCTGGAGGGCAGGATTTAGCTCCATGTTGTTCCTCTGCTTGGCTATGTAAGGGGACACAGCTTGGCATGGTACCAAGTGCCAGGGCTGAGTTTTGATCCATTGTCTTGACATGGGGGAAGGGAAAAAAAACCCACCACCTTAAATTTTACTCTTGAGTGAATCTTAATCTTTAAATTAGTACAAATGTGAGAGTTGCCATGCTATGATTTTGGAATAACTGTAATCATTTCAAGAAAACAAAGCCTAGGAACATTATGGTGTTGAATGCAGAGTAAACTGGTGTTTGAAATGATGTGTTGCACATCTGCACATATCAAAAAAAAGAGTTTAATTCCCTAATTTGTTTTGGACCTTTCCTCCCCCTCCTCTTGTTTTATTTTGCTCCTTTTGTGTCAGTAATTGCATGTGTTATTAGAACTGGCAGGATGAGCACCTCCAGATGCATCCTACAGGAACACAGCCAGTGCTGACTCTATTCCCATGTCAGACTGCGTGCCAAGTCACTGAAGCTTGCCTGTCAAAACCCATACCCTTTCTACACTGCTTCTAAACCCTTCTTCTCACATAATATTTTGACATTGAGTGACTCATGATGACCTCAAGAATTTTCCCAAGCTTAAGAATGTGTCTTTTAGTATGTTGGGACATCCCTGGTAAAAGTAGGATTTTGGAATAGCATGGCCTAGGCAGCTTTCTTTATTCTTCTGTCAGATGAAATGAGCTGAGGGGTTTGAAATCTGTTGTGTTGAACCTTTCGTTGGGTTTCATGGTTTGCTTTTTTTTGTAAACTTTCTCTGAATTTTTATGCACTTTGAAAACAACAAAAAATTCACTTATTTTACTAAACATAATGCATTTTCTGTTGTGGTTTGCAACAATAACACAAAAACTCCTCTTCCTTTTGGGAAAGAATATACTAATTTTGTTTATTATTTTACAGGTATCAGGCAACAGCATATCAATGATGCTCCTTCTACAGGATCTTTTCCTAACTGGAGATCTATATTATCACCAACACGGCCTTCCACAGAAACTAAGACTTCCTCAGTAGCTGATATTTCTCTGGGACAGACTTTGGAGAACGCAGACTTACTTCAGATGATAAAAACGACGCTGACTGGTGCACGTAGCAGGACTTTGGATCAAATGCACCTGTCACCCTCCCTTTATCAAGGCAGTGGGAACAGTGCACCCCAGGAACTCGCTGAGGTGTCAGCTGAGTCGCCTCTGAGGTCATCATCTCAAGATGCAGATGACACAGCTGCTCTAACAGGTTTGCCTCAGCTTGGTATGTTTGCCATATTGTCCACACCACCTGTGACACATTTGAGTACAGCTGTGCCATCCCAGCCATTAGAAACACCCTCCATTACAAAAGAAAGCACATCAGGATCAGACATGCTTGCTGCTGCTCCATCACCATCATTCTCCTCATTGGTAATTCAGTCACCTCATGCCATTAACTTTTCTAAACCAGCTGTACTGCCCATCAAAGTGCCTTTGACTGCAGATCCTGGAGGTTTCTTCATCACAGATTCAGCTAGCTCACAGGTTAGTGAAAGCAGGAATAGTTCTCTAAGCATGATGCATTCCAGTGTGGTGAACCACAGAAGGGGTCCCAGCTTGTTTGTGGGGGCCATGCTTTTCATTGGATCCACAACAGTGCATTTCACAGAATTAGTGGGAAAAGGGTCTCCTTTGGAAAGGACCTCTTTTTCATCTGTGTACTCTGATATTCCTGGGTCAAAAATGCATCAGTCTCCCCGGGAGTAACTTCCCAAAGCCAGTCATGGCCCCCTAATGAGAGCATGTATAATGTCTGCTCCTCTGGAGTTAAACCACTCAGCCATTTAGGGCAGCACTGACTGACAGAAGTAGTGGTATCACTCTTGTGTCATCATCAGTTTTTCAGGACAAAGCAGATGCTCCTACATCAGTCTCCCATCCTGTGGATGCATCACATCTAATACCACCAGTGGGTCATCCTCAGTCTTTCCCAGCACTGACTAATTGCCCTACAGGCTCTAACCCTGCACCTTTCATGTCATCAGCCTCCGAGAGCCCGGCTGAGGTCTCCAGCTCAGCACAGAGCACATCCTCCCTTTCCTTGCCAGCACCACTCATTCCAGATGCGAGGCACGCTCGCAGCGCAGTGCTGCCAGTATGAGAATTTAGAAGCAAAACAGATTTTCTCTTTAGAAATGCACCACACTCCTCTCCATCAAGCCCAAGGTGTCCCTTGCTAACTGAGACAAACGAGGTGTTTACTGGGGCAGCACGCACAGACAGTCCCAGGGCAGCAGCAGCCAACCAGGATAGCTGCAAATCCCTCCCTCTGCTGCCTCGCAGCACTCGCTGGTGCCTCTGAATCAGAATTTTGCAGAAGACCTGACTGGTGGAACTTATCAGGCAAACAGCAGGAGACTGCCAGCTGCTTCTGCCCCTGCTCTCTCAAATCCTGGTGGCTTTCCTGTGGCAAGGACACTCAACAGCCTTTCACAAGAGGAGTGACTGCAAAGATGTCCATGAACTTTAATGCTAATAACGTTCTGCGCTGTGGCGCTCAGATTTGCCAAGTTTCTCCAGGTATCCAAACCAGTACACTCCCCATAGGACCCAGGATACTAGGCACTGTTTCGGAGATGACTCTGACTAGTCTTGATCTAGCTGCCATTAATTACTCCCACTACAGGCCTTTCAAAACCTGAACCTGCTATCACAAATACTTCTGCCACTACTGTTTTTGTGACTGCACATCTTCCACCTGGAGATGCAGAAGGTTTAGATGTAACTATAAATGAAGAAAGAAAGATGACTGTGCCCGTTCTTGTGACTCCACATGCAGAATATTCATCTCCAAGAGCTTTAAATCATTTAACCTCTGGTCAGACTTTGCATTCAGTTGATGAAAAGCCACTCACCTCTATCATGCCTCCAGTGTGGTATATGCTGCCATCACTTGTTTCCACGACAATAGTGATGGACAGCCACAGCTCTGGCTCTTCCAGGATTTTGAATGCAGACTCTGAAAGCAATTTAGATCCTGTCAGCCCTTCTGAAGTTGTAACTTCAGCTTCTATGTGGACCAATAAAGCATTGCTGTCTGCAGCTGGCATTAGTATTCCTTCGGTAAAAACTTCAGTCCAAACTGGAATAAGAGAAGTTGCTCCAAGTACTTTTCCATTGGAAGATGAGTACCATGCACCATACTCGGTAGTTTCAAGTCTGCAAAACATAATTAATACAAATTACAAGCAGCCACTCTTCTCCACCCCTCCAGCACACTATACATGTGCATCCTATAGTCCAAACATTTCAAATTTAACATTTGCTGAAAAGAAAAGCATTTCATAATTTGATGTAGATGCATTTGCACTGAAAATATCTCCTGTTCAATATTCATCCCTTGCTACCGCATTGACAATGCCTGACCTTCTGCAAAAAAGCATGGAAGCACGGCCGAAAACATTACTGATTTCTTCCCTTTTGGAGATGTTCCTGTCAGTATACATGATAAAGCACCTCTCCATTTACATGTCCCTCCTGTTAATGGTACAGGTGCTCTCCTCAGCTCTCTAGAATCCCAAACAAGTGATGCTGGGAAGATTCCTTTACTGACTTAAATGTTAGGCACAGCACCAGTGCTGGCTTTTCAGCTCACTGACAACTTGACTATTTCAGCCCCCAACAGAAGCAGTGTCACCCTCAGCACACTTCCAGCCCCGTCCCACTATCCCCTAACCAAGCCTTCTGGCTTGACACTCTTCCGTAGTTTTATCTCGGAAGACATTGGTTCTGGAAGTTTTCCAGAATTTGCAGACAACCAGTTGGAGGCCTCTGGTTATTTGGTTATGGCTGACAAAAATCCAGCCATGTTCAGTGTGGAGGAGTGGGACGCTGGTGCTACCAGTCATAGTCAAGTTCCCAGTAACATATCTAATAAAGCTACCAAGGGCATCCCATTGCAAACCCCTACCACCACTACCACCAGTGCTCTGCACTCAGTCATCATAACTTCTGTCCATGCATCACCAACACAGATAGAGTCTCCTTCTTTGTCAACAACCAACTTTACCCATTCTGTTCTTACAGTGTTATCTGGAGTATCTTCTGGTGCAATACCTACAGTAGAAACTTCAGAAGCAAAACCACTAACAAGAAAATCATCTCCAGCTTCACCAGTGCCAGCTTCTTCCTTCTTTTCTCTAGGCACTGAAAACACACCTTTGCCATCTGTGATGGCTTTAAGCACACCGATACTGACACTAACAAAAAATAACACTGCCACCAAACTGGCACTGGATCTAAGATCAGTAGAAACACATGCAGATTTTCCCTTTGCAACAAGAAACATGACTGTCTCACCTGTGGACATGCCAGCTATGCTCATAACCCCCAAGAGCAGCACGGTCACAGCTTCCACACTCACACCCACAGCCCATGTTCCAAGGCAGATAACTGACACCCAGAAGTTCCCGAGCTCAGACATCACCAAAACACCAACCCCATACCCACTGACAATGACAGCAGCTTTGACATCTATTACAGCATCAGCGAAAACAACTAGGCTTCCCCCTTCTGCAGTGGAACTCACCCCTGCTCCTCCCGAAACCACGGCTGCAGCCGCTTTCGCTAACATGACAGCAGCTCCCTCCCTGGACTGCCGGCTCTCTGCCAACATGATGGTCAAAACAGGTATGTGACCACTGGGTTTGCTAAAGGGACTTCGTGTGTCTGTGGGGGGCAAGTAGTGAGGTGTGAGAAATGCACTGATAAAAATTGTGGGGCAGTAATGATTAACCTTCTGCCCTGGCAAACTAGATGGATACCAGCAGGGTTGTTAGATGGAAATGGCATTGGCTTTACTTGTGGCTTTAATTTTAATGCAAATTCGACAAATGAAGTGGTGAGATCAGGAGGTCTGAAGTTAGGGGGTCACTGCAGGACCACCTGTGTGGAGGGGCAGCCTTGTCAAGCAGGATGGTTTGGCCCCTGCTTTGCAAGAAGGATTCTGTGCTGCTGAGGAGGACAGTGCAGTAACCTGCCTTGGACCTCAGCCCTGTTTATACACAAATACTTAATCCTGTTCTAATATGAATGCCTAATTCTACCATTAAAGATCCATTTGAAAATAATGTGTAGCATTTAGAGTAGCACACTTCAAAATGGGAGTTTTCTGGGTGAACAGTGCCACTTCTGGCTCTGGCTCTTTTTACATGGACAGCTTCTCTTTGGCTGTAAGAACTCTAAACTAAAGGGGCCTGGAGAAGTACCTTGCCCAGGATTCACATAGACTTCTTGTGCTAGCACACCACAGCACAGCACGAGAAGATGTGTGTATCTTGGAGATCTCAGCAAAAATAGGTACAGAAAAGAGTTTATGACCTTGCATGATACAGGCTACAGCTTTTGGACCTAACATGTTTGTTAGCTGCTAAATTCCCCATCAGTAGTGTGAAGAGTACAACAGCAGTTTCTAAAGATGGAAGTACCTTGTGTACAGTATATGATTGAAAGTATTCAAGTGCAGCTATAAAACTCTTCCTGCAAATTAAAAGAGAAAAAGAAGATAGTCTTAAGTTTATTAAAGAACGCATACAGATGCTTCCTAAATGGAAATTAATTGTAGCAGTGGAGCAGCAGATTTCTTTTATGTAACCCTGGCCATGAAGCTGAGAAGCCTGTCTGTGCAGCTCTGGCTCAGTCCCCCGGGAATGCTGTGCCAGTCTGTCCGCAGGCAGTGAGTGGCCTCATGCCTCACTTGGAAAAGCAGCATGGCAAAGACTTGTTGTTGCTGCTAAAGAAATTATATTTTTTAGACCTTGCTCTGGAAATGTGGAAACAATGGGCTATTGCCATGGGATGAACAGGGAGCTCAGGAGCTGCTGAGCCCCTGCAGTTCTGTCTTTGGAGCTGCTGCTAATCCAAGCTGCTTTGATGATCCCTGCACAGCCAGCCCGATGTAAAACAATTAAAGAAAGCAAACAGGAGCGTAGTGATGTCTCAAACCACCCTGTGGCTTTTGTTGCTTCACAGTTCTGTTTCTGAACACAAGGAGAATGATGATCAGCAATGCCTTCAGGGAGAGTGTGAGAAAAGGACTCAACCAAGTGCTGAGAGAAGCTTTCAACCAGAATGTCAGTGCTCAGGTAAGCATGCTTGGCTTTACCTGTATGATTTCACCAAAACAGCTCTCCCAGCAAAGAATCCCAGCTGGCTGCAGCTCCAGTGGTGTCTCTGGATGCAGAAAGCCTCTCAGAGGGGAGCACTGAGCTTTTCATATGGAGAGCAGTCACAGGTGGCACCCATTCTGGTCTCTAAAAATTTAAGGGATACTCCAAAGCTTTTACCAGATTTTTTAATGAAGAAAAAGAGAGAAATGCAAAATTCTTTTTAGTGTGTTCTGGGAAACAATTACTGACAAGTTTCCTCATCCTCCTGCAGTCAGGAGTGACTTCTGCTCAGGGGCAGCTGAGTGTTCCTGTGCTCAGCCTGGATCAATGGCGAGAGCACGGCTGGTGAATGGGATGTCACTGCGGTCAGTCAGCTCCCTGCTTTGAAAACCCAGCACCTGACAGGTACAATTCCACAGGGACAAAAATCCTGAGCAGGGAGAAAGCACGTTTTATTGAAAATAAACAGAGGTGAGGTGTTCATCACTTTGCAGCTGAGCTGCACGAATCTCTACGCTGCTGTGTGTGAGAGCAGGATCGGGTGGGCTGCCAGGGCATTTTTCCCTGGGACACAGCTTCCTGTGCACTCAGGCTGGGCTTTGTGTGCAGCCCAAGGCTGTTAGGAATTGCACTCACCATGACTCTGGGAAGGAAAGAAGTAATTTTGCTCAAAACAGAGGGCATCAAGTTGACTTTGGTCCTCACGTTTTATTGCTGCAAGTGTGGAGGATGTTAGCTGGTTTGGGAATTGTGTGTTCCTGAGTCTTGGCAGCAGCAATAAAAACTGTCAGATTTAGTCCCCTACCTTTTTACAAGGTTGAGGGGAGCTGCCTCCTAATAGAGGGAACCAGCTAAAAATTAGTGAGAGAGACCAATTCCAGGGCTAAAACTTTCTGGAAAATACAGGATTTTGAGGTAAAACTCAGCTCATGTTTTGACTCACGGTGGGTCCATTCTTGTGGTTTGGCACTTCCACTCATATAGGTCCATTCATAGATTTAACCATCTGGGACAGTACAGGAGAATAGATATATATTCTGTATATAAGAGACAGCCCAATCAAATATTGGAAACTTTTGTCTTTCAAAAATCTGTCTGCAAACCTGCAATGAGGGAAATGCTCATAAAGTCAGTGAACTTCAGACATGGAGTAGAAAGCTCCCTGTATTTTTCCATGCATAATTAAAATGTCCCAGTATCTGTGCATGAATGAAAGCCCAGCCTTACCTGTGGGTTTGCAGCTGTGGTAGCAGCACTGCACTCCTTCAGTTTGGAGCCCAGGCTGCGTGGGCTGAGCCTAAAACTCTCTGAGTGTTTCTGCTAATACCATGTCTGATATGACACTAACTGATCCCATAGGGGCTATAGGGGATTACAGGATAAAAACCCTGCAAGGAACACACAGGGTGAGAAGCCCCATCAAACAGTGGCTGAATTGCAAACGAAATAATGAAAACATAATGCTTCCTTGTGTTTTTTAGGTCGAAATCCTGGAGCAATCAAGTAACCTCACAGTTGGTTACTACGTCACACGGGGCAGACTTGTTTTCATGCCAGCTGCTGTCATTGAAAAGCTGCTTGCCTATGGCATCAGCAACGCCACAGCAGCCATGAAGCAGCACGTGCCACATCTGCAGGCTGTGGTGGCCCTGGCCCTGCCCTGGAAGCCACTTCCAGCCTACCACTTCCAGCTGAAAACGGGTGAGTGATGCCCTGCCTGGGGGAGTGTGTGCTCAAGGTTCAGAGCTCAGGGACTCTGCAGCAGTGATGTGGCAGCAGGACAGCTCTGCTTTGGTTTTAGGTGTTGCTTTGCTGGCACAAGCAGGACAGGCAGTGTGGGCACCTCTGTCCTCCCAGTGCTCTGCTGCCACAGCCACTGGCACTGCTGGGAGGGGAGGTGGCACCACACAGGGATGAGTCACAGCAGTGTGCCTGACTGAGGCTTGGCTTTTGGTTAAATGGTCTTCAATTGATGGATTGTACAGTAACCTGCATGCTTCTTGTGGGGCAATCAGATGAGAAACATGACTGTATCTTATATATATATATATATTTTAAATTTTTTTTAAAAAAATATATATACACACACACACATTGTTCTGGCTGGACCCATCTGACCCAAGCCCCAGCTTTCTGACGCAGAGTCACTGTTTTAACCCCTCTGTACTGTAGCAAGCATCAGCACAGAGTGATTGCAGGGCAGTATAAACTATGAGAGGGCAGAGTGCTCTAAAACGATGTATTAAATGATAAAAAATACCTCTTGTATATATGCTTACATGTCTATATACACATACTTGTGGCAGTTAGAGTTAAGTACATTTTTCCTAGAATGAAAGTAAAAGAGAATGAGAATCAATATTATGGTTGATTATGTTTTGCAGCACCAAATGACCTGCAAGATTTAAGGCTGTAACTTGTCTTTTAGAATTGCTTCACTTAATGCCTGGCTCTGAGCAAGTATATGCACAGTGGACTGGCCTTACCATCTTATATATCATTGCAGAAGCAATCTCCATTTGTTTGTGGAAAGTATCAGCTATAATGATGCAACTTAAGTTTTAATTCTTACTTTACATTTTAATTCTTATGTTTTGTCTTAATTAAGGCTAATTTTGCGCAGTTCCTGAAGTGGCATTATTTTCACCTGCTTAATGTGTAAATTGTTCATTTTGTTCTTGGTGCTGCAGCTGAGAGTTTTTATCCACATGCATCCTTCCTTTTCCAGAGCTGCAGTTTGTGGGTCAAACAGACAACATTCAGTCATGCAAATTTGCTCAGACCATGGAACAGAGGCTCCAGAGAGCATTTCAGGATGCTGAAAGAAAGGTCCTAAACACCAGCAACAACTTAACTGTTCAGGTACAGTGCTGAGTGCTTTGCCACTGTCTGTTGCCAAACTCTCCTGCTTATTCTTTGTTATGGATATGTTTGTATTCCAACACAGTGCCTTTGCTAGCTTCTATGGAAGGAAGTTTATGTTTTCATCTGAAATCAGATTGTTTTATGCATTGCATAAAAAACTTATAAATGCATTATTTATAGAGTGCTGTTGCTTTTCATGAATTGGAGTTTTACTGTTTGCAGTTCAGTGGTATAAATGAAATTCAAAAAACCCCAAGTATAAAAACACAGTCTTCCAAATTTATGTTTTTACTGCATATGTTATTCTGACATATTAGCTGCTTTCAGTGAGGCTATTCAGGTATAATGATGGTGCTAGGCATATCTGTTTGTGAGATTTGAAATAATGGAATATATTTCTTTCTAATTTTTGGTATGCATTTCAGTTCTGTACTCGTGAGCACAAATTCACCACTAAGGGCCTGATTTTTACACACCTTTATATGTATAGGGGGCCAACACCTTTATGGTCTATTGCCATACTTCAGGAATAATGAAATTATCCTCTGGGTGATATTATGATTTATATTTGACTTGTGATAAAACTCTGTATGGATTGTGCTCTTCAGAAGGAGAAAATTTGTCATCAGAGCTCTGCTTAGTTACTTTGGTGCTGTTTCTTGTGAACTTGAGTTCAAACTGGGGGAGCTCAGAGAGGCAGAAAAGTTCACAGCAAGAGAGGACCTACCACAGCAGGTCAAGCAATTATCAAGCTTTCCAACAGCTGGACCCATGGCATTGAGGAGAACTTCATGGTGGCTAATTTTCTTGTGGTGGAAGTGGCAGATCTCACAAAGCACCTGAGCAATTTTGGAAAGAGCCCTAGGAGAAGGCAGCAGCTGTTTTTGTGGGTATTGCCAATTTAAGGAAGGATAGGATGGAGGTCCTGGAGGCAACATACAAGCTGGGAAGTAAGAGGCTCAAGGGTGTGATCTTCATGATAAATTTTTCTGCAGTTATTCCAGTATCATGCAAATGACTAAGCTGGTGCAACAGAACACTCTATGAGGGTTTCAGATTAACTGAAATCTGAGGAACATTTCTGGAGCAGACAGAGCCTGTTCAGAAAAGGCGTTGCTGCACTACGAGAGTAGAGGGAAGGGCAGCAAGGTGGGCAAAAAGCATGAAACGTCTTCTGTGCAAGGAGAAATGAAATTGGCCATGGTTCTCCAGCCATGAGTGCTGTAATGAATCAGGCCAAACATAGAATAAAAAGTCATCAACCCTTTTTAAACCCAAGCATAAGATTTATGGCTCTAACCATGTCTGTGGGATAATGTTACACTGTTGAAAGCCACCTACTCCTCTTGTCCTGTTCTAATTCTCCAACCCCCTGCTCCAGCATTTGTAAGTGCACATTGGCCATGCAGACCTTTGGTCTGGCCTTGGATTCTTCTGATGCTTTTTTTATACCATGGTTTCTGTTTGTACTTGGTGATCCAGATCATAAAAATGTGGTATTTAAACAACATTCATGAATGCTCTTGGGCCTACCTATCAGTAGCCAAAAAATCCCCATCCCTCTTGTCCTAGGGCATAAGTTTTCCAAGAAAACATGTGGGTTTTTTCCCTGGTGTTTGAGGATTTCATCCAGTACTCGCTAAACAGAATAAGTCCTAGAAAATGCAGTCATCAGATTTGGGCTCAGGAAGAGCCTGGCACAGAGCTAGAGTGAGGAGGAGAGGAAGTATTCATATGATGCTAGGAAAAGACATGAGAACCCTTTATTTCATATGGAAAAGTTGTGGATCTAGAGAACTACAGTAGGAAGGCAGCAAAGACAGCAAGATAAACAAGCCAATTTCTCTACATCAAGCACTGGATGACTTTTCTGATAAGCATCCTCTCCCTCATCCCACATTTCCTGGTGAAAAACCAGGAAAAATATTTTCAGTCCTGACTGCACGTTTCCTGCCTGCTGCTGTCCTCCAGGAACTCTGCAAGTGCTAAAGTAGGGATTAAAGTATCACACAAGTAAACTTGAATGGGAGGTAGCTAATCCATTTTTCAGATAAATATTTCCCCAGTTTCTTTGCACTGGCTTGGTGATTTTTTGGTCTTGTTCTAAACTGAGCTGAACCACAGCAACACATTATTTTTTTGCCTGTTTCAGATTTTGAACACCTCCAATGTCTCCCAAGCTGTCACTCTGTTTTACGTAGTGAGAAATCAAAGCACAACTCTAAATGGCACTATTTCCAGCAACCTTCTTAATCAGCTGTCAGCTGAGCTGGTGGGTTTCTACCTCACCTACCCGCCTCTCACCATTGCTGAATGTAAGTATGTGCTTCCTAGCATCAAAATTAGCCAGCACCAGAATTTTGTTTTGTTGTCAAGCTCAGGGATTGTAGATAGTTTTTCTGACTACTTTTAAATCTGTTTTTTATTTAAAAAAATGTAGGGTAATTGTTTTTTACTTTTCTGGGTTCATTATGTATTTTGGCTGCTGGCAACACTGGCAAATAACTAAGAAAAACATACATATGCTGTCATTAATAAGAAAAATTCCTGTCCCAGGTTCCAAACAAAATATAATTGTAGTTTTATGTAAAGCAAAGCACAAAAGGTCCCAGATTCTTCATTTCAGCAAAGCTTAGCACAGCACTGAATGAACTTCAGCTTCATCATCTCCCTTTTGCTTCAGTGGAATCCTCAGCCCCAGTGGTTGCTCCAGGGGCTGGGCTGGGATCAGGCTGTGAGTGTGTGTTTGGGCAGTCAGTGAGATTCTTCTGTGCCTCTCTTTTAAAAAGTTGTTGGTGTATTTGCTGAACTGCACCCTTGGTTTAAAAGTGGTCTGAGTGCTTTAACATCAATAGTTTTCTTGCATTCCAGTTGCTAGGAAGGCTGTGAGGTACAATTTTGTGGGCAGCCTCTGTGGTGTGTGTGCTCTCTGGCTCTGTGTGCTAATTTGTTTAAAATGATTAAAGGGACAAGATGCTTGATTATGGGGATCTCTGATTAATCTGCTCATTAATGGGATGTGTGAAATTAAGCTCACTACAGACAGGTTGTCTCTGCTGGGTACATCACTGCGGCAGCAGACTGTTGGAAAGTGAGCACTGTGAAAAACACAAGACTTTTTTTTTTTTTTGATCAGTCCATTTTGTTTGCAAACAGCTCAACAGCAGAGAAATTGTCTTGTGCAATTCTTCACCATTGACTTGCATGATGAGCTTTCCTTAGGATACGTGGTTGCTCTCTGCTGTGAGGCAGTCAGGTATTACAGCTAACTTAGGTGACTGTGCAAATCTTTAGGGAAGGAGGTTTGTATGCTGTTCTTGAGGCATTACCTATCAAATTGTGATATTTGGAAGCAAATAGGTGAAACTGCCCAATGATAAGTCCTTGCACTGCATTGGTGCACTTTTGAATCAGAGTTTTCATCACAGGGTAAGAGACACCTTTCAAGGTAGACTTGCACTTTCATAAAGCCTTTCCACAGGCAAGGAGAGGTGGAGATAGGCTGTTGACAAAGGATATGCTCAGGGACCCAGGAAGGGATGTACCCCATTCCTCATCAGACAGACTCCTTCTTTTTCACTGTTGGCGAGTGCCCTGTGTGCAGGACGTGTCTTCACGAGGCATCCAGGAGCACAAGGAGAAAGCTGGAGAAAATTTTGGTGCTGGCTGTGCTCGGTTCAAGTGTCTGGCCTCCACAACAGGCCTATTTAGGAAGAGGGTTATGGTGCTCCTCACAAAGGCAATACAGGCGTATGCTTGGTAATCAGGAGCTGTGAAAGCCATTTGTCACCCAGCAAGCCTCGTGTGGTGCTGCAGTTCTCTGCTGATCCCCACACATGATGAACAGACTTGATAAAGTCTTTAGCAAGTGTTTCTTTAACAACTAATGGCTTATATTTCATTCTGGAGTTCTTGGTTTTATTCCCACTGCAGCAGTTGTACTACAAACTCCTGAACTTAATGCACACGCAGTGTTTACGGCTCCAGACTGATAGTGTGTCTGGAAAATGTTTCCTTTGAAGAGTGTTTGATGCTTATTCATGTGGCAGTGTAGTTGTCTCAGTTTATCAAACAAATATTGAGGTTGTTCCCCGAGCATGTTATTTCCCAGTAGGCTCCAGTGGCTCCTCCAGAACCTTCACAGTCTGTTGTGGAAATACGCAGCTCAGGGCATGCTGTGAAAGCCTCCTCAAAAGCAGCTACTGTGTGTAATCAAATCCTTTACAATGTTTACTATTCCAAGCCACTTTCGGGTTTAAAAATCAAGGTGACTCAATAGCAGCCTATCAACGTGCAGAGCATATATGTTTTCTGAATTAAGTTCCCAGTATTAATCTACTGAACAAATGCTGATCTGTAGAATGAATTAGCAGCATATTGAGCTTTACAGCCTAGTGCTCTTTGGAGATGGAGGAGCTAACAAAAGGCATCAAAACAGCAAGTATCAGTTTCTCACAGATGCAGACACATATGGTAGTAATGCCTTAAACCGTGCACAGTGAGAGAGCACCACACTCCAAGGTGTGCTCACAGTTTTGGTCTCGTTTGCAATCCATGATCCTGGTGTATTTTCATACTATTTTAGGCTAAAACAGAGGTCTGGGTTATATAAGGATTAATCACAGACTCATCAGGGAATCTCATCCATTTTTTTTTCAGGGGAGAAAGCAACAGAAATGTATACAATACCTATTACCTATCTTTCTTGGTTCTGGGCAGTCCTGGGCTTCATCCCAGCCAGTATTTTGGCAACAGGAGATATATGTTGTACTTTGTATGGCACTGCTTCTTCTGTTTACACTTGGTGTTCTTTTTTCAGACAGAAAAGAAATTGTAACCCTGAAAATTATGATCTAAATCTCCTCTTGGGCCATAGTTGAATTTTATTTATCGCTGTCTGCTTAGCCGGTTTTAGGACACATAGTGTGTAGGATGTTGGAATATTATGACATAATTTAATCTTTTATTTTTTTAAGCTTTGGAGTATCCAAACCTTGATGTCTCAGAATCAACTAGAGACTACTGGGTAATAACAGGTACTTGTTAATGTCCTTCCTTTCTCTGTGCACTCCAGGTAATAATTTTTAGTGCTCACTTGTATGAACACAGTGGTGCAGTAATTTTATACAGAAATAAGGGGCTGCCCACTGAACCTGCATTCAGCTGGACAAATGTACGCACAGTCACTCTGTGATAAGTGATTCATCACCTTGAACAGTGACACCTCCAGCGACCAACACTCACCTCAGAATTGATGGCACTTTTGTTTAAACAATTCTGAGAACAGCATTGTCTTCTCAAAGTTTCATGACATAAGTAGACTTTTTTTATTTTTAAAATACGTTGGGACTTGGACTAAGATCTGAAATCAAAAGAGACTCATGGACATAACCCAGGAACAAAGGTGAAGCTGTTACACCAAGGAACTTAATTATGACTTACTGACTATCTGGATGCAGGAATTTTTGCATCTTTCACTTGAAGCTCTTAGGTTTCAAAATACTTCTTTTATCAAGTCATTTCACAGGTATCACATTCTTATTCAAAATAATTTTGACTTCAAAACTGATGGCTGGGCAAGAAAGAAACCCTTTCCCCCAGACATCTGAGTGATACCAAAGCCTTTCTAGCTGGTGTGTCTGTCTGGAATTATTTAATGCTGGGGAGAGTAAGAGCAAAGGGTTCTGACATGAAATATGCTTTGTGCCAGTTCTATCTTTTCATAAATTTGAAATAAAACATAAGTTTATGCAGAGATTATGATCCTCTGAAGGGAGTGGTACAGTTCCTCCAAGTATGGACCTTATGAACCTGATACTCCATATCTTGCCTTTGTGCACTTTCTGCACTGGAGTATTATTGATATTACAGTGAAAATTCTGTTTTCAAAAATATTGTGGTGGTCCCAGAAGACCTTTTTTTGAAATAATATTGAAAAAACTATACATATGTATGAATTGAATCAGCATGTCATATCACTTTTTTGAAATTTAGAATCCAGTCTCTTTTAAATCTTGCATTCATTTATACTTCAGATGCCTTCATTTATACTTCAGAAATGTTTATTCAGGTTTCAGTGCTCTCAAACCAGATATTTTGTTTGAGATTGAACAAAATCCTAACTTCACAGTTCAAATCTTCAGGATGGAAAACTGGTTCAGTTAACAGGAGCATCTGGCAATAAACCCAGCAACTCTCAAATAGGTTTTAATTTACTTTTTACATTGAAGATCACAGAGTAGATTCTTCCCTGACCCATTTTGGTAAACTGAAGGCCTAAAAATGGTATTTTGAGATTTTTACTCTCTGAAACATCATTGAGATTATCTGAGAAGAACAGTGCAGGGACTGACACAGAAGCACGTTGTATTCCCATTGGGAATTACTGAGAGGCGATAACAGCATCCAGGTATTTTTCTTCTGAGTTACTCTGTACCTCCCTGTCCCAAACTGTCCCACAGACCACATGTTATTTTACCTGTCCATGCATGATGTGCTGATGTGTGTTTTTTCTCCATTCCCACAGTCATTCAAGGGGTTGACATGGCTTTACTGGGGCTGAACAACCAGAGCTTTGCCAGACTGATGGAGCAGCGTTTGGCCCCGCTGTTCATGATGTCCCACCAGCAAGGGAGGAGGTTCAAACGTGCCACCACTGTGGGCAGCTACACTGTGCAGGTGCTCAATGACACGTGTTAAAAAAGTGCTTAGCTTGCATGTGTCCTGCTTCACTTCCTGTAAAAGACATTTCTAGCTAGGCTGAAATTTCCTGTATTTCTCATGAATATCAAAGCAGCGAAGGCAGAATGCTTGGCATTGCCAATCCTGTCTTTCTGCAGCCAGCCACGTTGGCATGCCTGTCATCCTCAGGAAATCATCATTAGTTAATCAGTGTTCATAAATATTTTCTCTCTGGTTGCTATGAGGATTGGTACAAAGTACATATTTTAGCGTATTCAGCATAATGAAGAGTTCTAAGATTTTTTTTCATGATAAAAGTTTCCTAGGTAACTCAAAGCCAGAACTTGGTGTTTTTTCTTTTTGTTGGAAAAATGTAAGCAGCAGCTTTTATTTGTACAGGGTTAGTCATCAAATCATGTGCCCCCAGATCACGTTATGAAGTAAAGATTTCAGACCTGAGTAATTTATTAATTATCTTTCTTTTATTTACAGCATTTCACATTGAGTATTTTGAAATGATCATATTTTGTTTTCTCACCAATTAAGCCAATTGATGCTATGGGGAATTCAAAGATTTCTTCTTCAATCTTCAAAAATTCGCTATTTAAAACAAAATTTCATTATGTTTTTCAAGAATTTTTTGCTGTAAGATATAAACCCAAGTTATTACATTTTCCATTTGCCCACAAAATTCGTTCTATTTTTCCACTGAAATAATTTAAAAGAAGGAACACATTTTACTTGCTAAAAGTGTAAGCCTTTGTGAAATTTTAGTCCACAGCATAATGGAGAAGAATCACAAAACTCCTTTTTCTTCTCATCATTAGAAATGTTTGACACTTTCTTTACTCTCAGGAAAGGTAGAGGTACAATGGAAAAATTCTGCAAGTGTTCTGCAGAATAAAATGGGAAAAGCACGGTTCTCTTTGTTATCAGCCTGGGATAAAAAATAATGAGTATAGAAGTGAAATGTGAGGCTATTTTTCAACTGCAATATGCCAGTAAAGTACAGTTTTCAGTATTAGGACAGGTTTTAAGAATTTCCCCTTTACAGAGGACTGTAATGTCCAAACATTTGATCCTTTCCTCTTTACAGCATGCTTTTCTTAGTGTAGGGTTTTACCTTAGGATTATATTTAAATTTTTTTAAAGTCAGTCGATTCTGTGACTGATTGACTTAATAGCCTGGGCTGTGGAGGGGAGAAAGTCTGATCCTATGAGGATATTTGCATGGAGCTTATGCTTGTAGGAGGTCTTGAAGGAGTTGCCTGTGGGCACTGCCATCAAAGAGCTCCTGGCAAGGTTTGTAGCGGTATAATTTGAACACAGTTTATTCCTCTTTCCTTATTTATTTATTTATTTGTTTATTTCCCTTAAAGATGGTGAAGATTCAACGTATTCCAGGACCCAAGGAGCCAGCTGAACTGACATATTACACTTTATACAACGGGAAGCCTTTGCTGGGCACTGCAGCTGCCAAAATTTTGAGTACGGTTGACTCCCAGCGGATGGCCTTGACACTGGGCTATGTCATCCAAGTGCAAGCTGACCGTAAGGGTTCTTTTAAAAATTCCTTACTTAAATCATTGTCTTATTCCATGAACTAGACACTATGGAATTGTGAAGTCTGGATTAATTCTGTTGCTGACGAAACCATGACACCACAGACTAATGACTTGGGCAAAGTTGCTGTTCAAATAACTTGACCCAAAATAAAATGTGGCGGCTATTAAGATGTCTCTTATTTTTGAGTTGATCAAAATAGTGTAGATTCTTTCTATCTCACAGGGATTATTATTTTTTCATTAATAATTTTCATCAAGGAAACCACATGGTTGTCAAAGATATAGTTTAGACACAAATCAGAAAAGTGAAGTTGAAAAGAGCTACTTGTGCATATGGACAGTTTTCAGAATCAAGATATGATAGTGTCATTCAGAAAAACACTGCCAAAAAGTATTCAATTCTTGAAAAGTAAAGTGTTTTCAAATTTCTCTTTCAAGACCTTCATCAGTTGCAGACACATATTTCTTTAATTTTTGTGGGTTTTTTATATTCCTGTATAGTTGACCCATAGTCATAAACATGTGGTGAGGCTTAGAGTGTTTTTTCATACAGTAACAGATCACTGTCCAAATCCATGCCTGTTGCTAACTGGATCTCTCCACTTTGCCAAAATATTTCTTTAGAAGGAATCAAAATTATACAGTGGACTTCTGCACTGGATCTCCTTACTGGTGAAACAGCACATAAAATGGTTGTCCCTGGTGCAATTATATCTGCCTGAAGAAGCAGTGATGCGGTAATAATTACATGAAATGGTGACAGGAAAAAAAGCGACTGCTGCAATAAGTAATTCATGTATCATACATAAATACAGGATTGAGTTAGAAGAGTGAAATGTGATATAATTTCCAGAGAATGCACCATGTACTGTATCTGATCCTTGATTTGATCATGGTCTGCAACTGACTTTAATTCAACTGAACCCGAGGATCTCCATTCCATAAATTCCAGCATTTAAATTCTAAATAACTTTGTTTTCCACAAGAGTATTACTTTAATGCATTTTTTACTCTTTGTGCAGTGATGTGATTTATATTTATGTGGATATGTAGGCAATTATGAAATCTGCTGCTCATCATCTAACTTTATATTTCCATGGTCTGATAAGGCAGACTCATTTATCTGTAGATTTTCATGCCAGCCAAGTATGCATAGAACACTGTAAGAAGAGAGTATACAGAAATTGAAATTATGACCTGAGGTAACTGAGATTCTGAAGGTAGAGTATTTGAAATGTACGAGGTAATTCCATCCTTATACCTTATAATGGGAAAAAACCCCAATTTCTTTCTTTTTGGACACGGTTATTTGTAGTCTGTCTTTGTATTGCCACAGAAATACTTTGTGTGGATTTCATTTTTGCTTATTATGATTTCTGTTCTAGCAGAATGAAAAGTTCTATTCCAAAATACAGTAAGAAAAGACACATACCCTCAGGAGTTCATGGCTGGGTTAGACAAAACAGAAGAATAATAACCCAAAATATGGATGTTCCTGTGTTATGAGCCAGAGACTGAGGTTTAACAGAATGAAAGGCTTGTTTCAAATTCCACTGAAGCCTTACTGAGTTGAATGAACCATGGGTTGGCTTTAGGTCATACTGGAATCTGGTAACCGAATTAAAGATGCAAATTTCTACTCCTAAATGTCTGTCCTATTAGCTATAAGGTCATAATTTCCTCTGCATTCCCTAGAAGGAATAAATATAATTTTTCAACAATTGTTTGCTGCTTCCACAGCAACAGTCTATGATTAAAGTTACTGTTATTTGTTAAAATTCAGATTCAGTTCCCTTCCCCCACAACCATTTTATCCCCAAACTAAATGTCAAAGTCAATAATTAAGAATTTTTCAAGCCTAGTGAAAAGTGAAATGCTCCAACCTGGCCTTTTGGACAGTCTTGTGCTCAAGCTCTGAACCTAATGGTGCTGTTCCTACATCACCCAACAAACTATGCTGGATTTGCAAAAGTCACAAATCTACCAAGAAACCAGGCTCAGGCTCCCGCCAGACTTTCAGCTGGGGAACTGCAAGTTCCTCATAACTGCTGCAGAACAAGCTGGTTTGCATGTGAAGTCTGATGCTGAGAGATGCTGAGTATCTCTGACAGGTCATAAGCTCAATGACATTTGAAAGCGCCGGTCCCCTAGGAAATGGGAACAGCTGCTCTGTGCTGGTATCCTCACCATTGCCTGCCCACACCAGCAACAGTGCCACAGCAAAATAAACAGGGATAATAGCTTGGGGAAGTCTGCTGAATACTTCACTACAGCAAAATGCAGCATTATAAGGAGATTGTCTGATTGTTTTTCCAGAAAGAAAGGAAATGAAATGACAGAACTGGGAATGTGTCATGGGAGGATCTCTTCTATGTGAACAAGATGAAGGCTCATACTAGAGAGATTATTCTGATAAAATGGAATCCAAAATGTTTTTGCATCACTGCATCTCTGAAATGAACCCTTTTCCTGGTGCCATTATTAATACATCTGCAAGTAGCTCTTTCCAACCTCGTTATTTCCACTCCTTCAGAAATGATGAATCCACTTTGACCTTAACTATGATAAATTATTTCTAGAGCACTAGAGAAGCATTTTCTTATTGCCTTATTGATATGAATAATAACTCCTTGAGTAAAATACTTATGTTTTTTAAAAAGGTCTGCCAGTTTACTCTTGCTGAGCCAGTCTTTGACACCAGGTATGGACTCCATGTGTGTTCTTTTAACACACATGCTACCTTAGTCTAAGACGGGTTTGTGTTTGGAAAATAGCTAAGGATGCATTACTTGCAACTTCTTTTTTTTGTTTGTTTATTCTGTAAATGAACCATTGGAGTGATATCTCACATGGCCTCTATCTTGACTTTGGAGCACATGGCTGCTTTTGCATATAACCAGGTTAGACAACTAAGAGAAGAAAGATGAGGAATTTCGAAATTGAGCAATGTTACTGATTCTTTTTTTTTTCTACTAAACTAATACAAAAGTATTTCTTTGTACAGAAAGCTAGATTACCTGCAGTCCTTTTATACTAATTTTTACATGAAGGCAATTGAAGGCTGGGAGCAATCCTGCCCAGTGAAGCTTACAAGTGTTGGTTTGCCGTTTTCTGTAGCTGTGGTGAAGAACCCCCCAAACAACCTGTGGATCATTGCAGCAGTGCTAGCTCCCATTGCTGTGGTCACCGTCATCATCATCATCATCACCGCCGTGCTGTGCAGGAAGAACAAGAACGACTTCAAACCAGACACCATGATGAACCTGCCTCAGAGGGCCAAAGTGAGTGACCCAGCTCTAGAGCCAAAGGTCCATTTGCTTGCTGAAGCTGTGACTCTCTGACAGATGCAGCTGAAGGATGTTTGGAATTGTTCTGAATTTTCTATTTTATTTTTGTGTATTTCTGGTTGTGTTCAAACAATTGTGTTTTTCTTGAAGTTACTAATCCGTATCAATTCCAAGATTTTTTCCTCCCAATTCAAATGCATTTCCAGCTTGATTCTCTGTCTGTGACAGAAAAATGCCACAGAATACTATTTTGTCTCCATAGTGAAAAAGTATGCCCTCTCAATGCTTCTATTCAATTGCTCTTGACCAGGGCCACCCAAAGATGGGGGTTTTTAGCCTACAGAGCCTGTGTGTAAGTCAGACTGCTCCTTTGCCCTTTTAGCTGGCTTTGTTCTTCTCCACTGGCATAGGATTGAGATGATGAATTTTTTCTTTGGTTTCTTAATGCTACAGACAGCAGGATTATTGAGATTTCAGCTCTGTTGCTTCTGCTGAAAAATGTAGATTGGAAGAAGAGTTGAAGGAAGGCATGATGCACTTGACAGCTCTTTTCTTCTTATCTTAGGTTCGTTGCAGATGGGTGCAGCTGGTGCCAGTTGGAAACCAGACATTTGTGTCAAAAATGATGCAAAAGAGACATTTCCATTTTGGTTCCAATGTGCTCCTCTATTTATCCACTCTTATCCACCCAGTGTTAAGATTAGATCTACAAAAGTGAAACAGAAAACACAAACAAGAATTAATATCACTGCTGTAGTATTTGATGCTCCGTTGAAGCCTCTAAAATGCAAATTATGCTTTATTAGGGGCTGTTGCAAGTGGTATGCACCACTTGATTATTTTTATATATAATCTTAGTCCCAACTAAAGGAAAGAAATAAGGCTAAATTTATACATTGTTTTGAACTGACCATCATTATGGGATACTTTCCAGCTGAAGTTGCTATTAAAAAAGACTCAACAACCTACTGCTGGTTGCAGCTACAGCACAGGAAAAACTTGAAAATATTTTCATATTTTAATCATTGTTTTCCTTCCTAAAAGAAAGACAAAATTGGATTTTCACTCTTCCTGAGAAATCAGATTTAATCAGGCTGTGAGATATGTGGTCAGGTTAAAACTTGTTTGGTCAGGTTACATGTGCATCAGCTGTCAATGTCATCAGATGGATTAATGTCATCAGAGGAACAAAACAATTGGTGCTGAGCTCCCAGCACCACCACCACACTAATTTCAGGAGCTTTTCCTGCAGGTTTGCTCACAATGCAGCTGGAGTGCAGAGCACCCACTGCTAGAGTGCATTTCCCCTTTCTGGTTTATTTTGAGAGTCCATAAAATTTAATTTAATTCATTATCTGAAAAGTGATGCATTTCCAAATGAAAGCTAAATTGCTTTCCATTTAGTTTTACAATGATGGCTCCATCAGGAAGGTTCTGCCAGGTCTAGTTTATAGTTTATGCTGGGATATGGACTGTGGAAGATAAATCCTGCAGTGGGACTGGGAATGGACTGGTTTGGTCATTCTTGATTTCAGCATTTTTACTTAAAATAAGGCTAAGAATCGTATTTTGGGAAGATAATGAAAAGAAGCTCATTTTAAAAAGAAGTGTTTTAGTTTGATTTTCAATTCCAATGTTAGGGATAGTGGTAATTGCCTGAACTGTAATTGCCACATTTCATGCAGTTTGGGAATGCAAACAGCTGATGAGCACATATCCGTGTCACCTTTAAAATGAGTCTGTTGTGTTTCACGGCTGAGCAAAGTGCCTGAGACTGCTGATTAATGCTGACTCTGCTCGAAGTGGAGTCACAGTGGAGTGATTTGTAGTTTAAGCAGCCTTTTGAGCATTTTGCTCCTGTGCGTCTGAGATTTGCCGTTGAATCACAGGAGCGATTTTGCGATCCCTTTTGAGCTCCCAGCAAACTGCGCAGGGAGGGAAGCAGAACATGACGGGATACCTGCATCCCGGGCTGCCAGGTGTGCTTGTTCTTTGGCGCTGCTGCTTCCTGGGCTCGGCCTGCACAAGTCCTGCTCCAAGGGGACTGGCAGGGCAGAGCTGCTGGCTGCTGCAGTCCTGCTGTCGCTGGCAGCCTGCAGCGGGAGGAGCAGAGCTGCCACATCCCTGTGCCACATCCCTCGGCCGCTCCGTCCCTGCGGCGGGACAGGAGGCACGGACACAGCGTGGAGGGTAATGGCACTTTTGGCATTAAATATCCGTGCGGAGCAGGGGGAGGTGATGGAGCAGAGCAGCAGGGCTGCTGCCTCTGCCTGGTAATTAAGGCATGACTTTTGTGCTGTAGCAGACTGAAGGGTAAATATGGGAAGTTTACAAAATAACCTCTCAGATGTAGCGTAGTTTATGGGATCTCTCTTGGGAATTATGTTTCTGTTCTGAATTGCCTCAGCAGTCAGGGACATCTGGATAAAGCTTCAGGGAGAAGGGACTGCTAGCTTTTTTCAATTTGCTCTCCAGTAGTAAAATGAAAAGAAGTATAAATTCAACCTGGTGAAATGCTGATGGGATTTTATTTTAATGTTATTTCAATGTTGTTTTTATTTTAGGCAACTGTTTTTGCTTTGAGGTTTTGGATGGAGGTTAACTTTTTCCTCCCTTGCTTTCTAATTCACAGCATGCTTTTTTAAAGTCTAGAATCTCATTTGTCAACCCACCTTTTTTTAGACTATGAAAAAATAAGTTCGCAGGTAAAGAGAGATAAGATCTGTAGTCTGAGACCCACAAGCAAAAGCAAGTACTGCAGACCATGGGAAAACAAGCCATATCAGTTTTGTTATAAATGGGAAAAAAAGCCCTATCAGTTTTATAAAGTGCGCAGAGAAAAAAAAGTCAGTGAAACTGCACTTGGGTATACAAATAGAGGAGAGGGGCTGACCCTTCCTTCCCTTCCTTCCCTTCCTTCCCTTCCTTCCCTTCCTTCCCTTCCTTCCCTTCCTTCCCTTCCTTTTGTTTAATGTATTTTTCATGACCATTACAAGGAAAAAGAGTCCCAGGAACAACTCTCTGTATTCAGTCTGCCCTTTGCCAGGCAGTGTAATCTAGTGGTCTCATTATCCATTTATTATTTCAAAAGCAATATTAGAATCTCAGTCCTTCAGTCTCCCTCAGTATTTTGGATGTATTGGACATCTAGGCTTGCAGTGCTTCAGCGGTGCCTGATGGTGATTTAGCCTTGCCAGTTCCCTTCAGGGGTGGTAAAGCCATCTGCTCCTGTGGGCTTTTGCAGAGCAGGGATCCAAGATCAAATTTTATTTAATGCAATATGTCTGCTGATGAGGATGACTTTCTCAGCTCTCCTTTTATTGCAGTTTGTTACTGGACATGGTGGTAAGTAGAACTCTGATTAAAATAATCCTTCATTTTCTCCCTTTGGCAGATCTGAGCTGGGACACTGCAGAATTCTTTAGTAATTCTCATGTCCTGCTATTTCTGGTTTGGTTTGTTTTTTGTTTGGAGGTTTTTTTTTTTTTGGGTTGGGTTGGTTTTTTTTTTTTGGTGGTTGTTTTGTTTTGTTTTTGATTTTATAAGATATTAAGTATAAGGTGAAACTTATTTCACTCTTTCAAAGGGAGAAACAACTGATTTAATTGCCTCTTCTCTTTCTTTACCTTTTTTGCAGAATAACTTGGTGGGGGGGGCCTTATCTGATATTTAATATTTATGATGAGGTTGAAACCCATTATTTTGGTTAACAATATTACTGTCTAGAATGTTGTGCAATGTTTTTTCCTAGCTGTCCATCACACAGCTTCTGCTTCCCTGTCTTCATTTGCTGCCTTTGTAGCTAATTTGGTGGCTGTTTTGTGATACTCTGCTGGCCGTGGAGGGGTGATGGGGAATTGGAATTTCTCTAATACGTCACAAGTTCCACAGGGGTGATTTGTGGAGATGTTTGCTCTCCCAAATCAGCATTAGCTCACTCCCTAATGCACTGAAGCTCCTTATCAGAGGAACGCTGAAGTATGGAAACACATTGGAAACCATCAGCCTTGGTCAAAACAGGAGATTGGGAATGCCATGCAGATCCACATGAAGAAAAAGCATGTTTTATGTTTCAAAAAGTTAAAGACAGCCCCATTCTTTTCAGGCTGAGATCACCTGTGAAATGTGTCTGTATTTAGAGCTGCAGCCCAGATTCGGTAAAGGATGCAACAAGAGAAAACGTTTTTCAGAGCTCGCCCTTTTTCCATGCCAACAGCAAATTTTTTTCTCCTGCTGATTTCCTTCTGGAACTAAAGTATTAAATGATGACATGACAGGAACCTGAAGAGACTAATCAGAAATGAACTAATTCCAAAGTATTTCCCAAAGTCTGTTTGAGGTTTAAAAAACACCACTTCTCAACTTTGAAGTGTTTTGTGGTCCTTTTTTAGCATTTTGTCAATAGTTTTTTTATTTCAGGAAGAGCAACCTTCCAGTTTTTGGTAAGTTAATTCAATTTAGTGTACTGAGAACATATTTTCCAGAGGTGGTCAGGAATTTTTTGCGTGGTTTTTTTTTTTTCCCCCAACAGATAATGCAGGTTGGTTTTGGATCTTTGTTTTCCCTTCTCTTTTCCTTCCAATTGAAAATGCAGTTTGGGAAGTCAAGTTTTGTCTAAATGTTTAATTTTTCCATTGAGAGAATCCACCTTTCCTTGGCTGCTTTGCCCAGAAGGCATGTGTTAGCTCTGCTGGGCAAGAACTGCCTTGCTGCAAGGCTCTGGTGAAATGCCACTTCCCAAGAGAAACAAGTGAAGTCAGGAATATCCTTCCCAGTAGGCAACAGGCAAGCCAGGGGAAATATAATTTCACTGATCTGAAAACAATTCTTTTCTGGTAAATGTTGCCCATGAAACTTTCTTATGTGTGCCTTTTTTACTTTTTCTTGACTGGGAATAAATTACTCCCACTCTCTTTGGAAATGCAAGGGTTTTGTCAGAGAAAGTTTTCTGTGTGGTATTATTTTTTTCCTCTTAATTTTTCTTCCACATCCTCATTCTTTCACTGTCTATCAAAGTAATTTCTGGGGTGTTACAGCAGGGTAAGAAAGATCAGTTTTGTGTTAGCCAAGATCAGTTTTGTGTTAGCTAATCATGTTTAAAGTGTGTGGAAAGGAGATCTCATCAGAAAACTGGTTCCTTGTTGGGCATTCACATGGTAGTCTATGTATTTTTGCCCATCACTTATGTAATTAAAAGAGTTAAGCAGTAGTGAAAAATTTGAAAATTTATATGAAATCTAATACATGCTGGAAATTCCTGTTATTTCTCCCATTCTTTTTGCAGCCAGTGCAAGGCTTTGACTATGCCAAGCAGCACTTGGGTCAGCAGGGAGCAGAGGATGAGGTTCTACCTGTGACTCAGGAGACTGTCATACTTCCACTTCCAGTCAGAGATGCTCCTGCCTCCCAGGAGAGAGAAACTACCCAGGATGGGAGCACCATCAAAACTGGTCAATCCAATGAAACAAGGAAAAGGTATGGACTGGCACCTGTGATCGTTCCACAGAGGGCTGTAATAGGATCTGTGCTGCTGGTCGCTGTAAGGTTTGGCACCCAGGCTCTGTGTGTGGCAGATGGTTCCTCCATGATGGATTCTTGGCACAACACTGGTCTGTGCTGGATGTGTAAGATTGCTGCAAAATATGAGATGAAACTGAGTGAAGTCCTCGTAGAGGAGGTGAAATGGCTTTTCTGTGCATGCTGGTGTTGTACCAGAGATGAACCCGAATGAAACACATGACCTGTAGCATGGACACTGATAATTTCTCAAGGAACTAAAAGACAGGTCCTTAGCCACTGTAAATTGCTGTAACTCCACTGGCAGGCTCTGTCACTCCAGAACCGGACCCAATGCCTTCACTAGCAGAAGGGAAAAGCCTAAACACCCACTAAATTATGGAAGGCCTCTAGATCCAAAGCATATACAGCAGGAAAAAAACTTCTGAAGTGTAAGAATAGACTAGATAATGTCAGTTTCTATGACAAAGTGTCCCAGGTTTGCACTCTCTTCATATGAAGTCTCTAGGATTGTAGGATCATGGATTCAAGGTCCCCAGGAAGCTATCTGGCCCCTCTTCAATGCTGCAGGGTCAAACACACCCCCAAATTCAACTTTATCTCCCTTATTTTAAAGTCTTCCACTGGTGGGATGATCACAGCCTCCTCCAGCAATCTGTTCTTTCCTGTCTTTCCTGTTAGGAAGTTTTACCTCATGTCTGCCCTCAACCATCAACAGAATAGCTGAATAGAAGGTCATTATTTCTTGTCTATGTCCTTGCAGGCAAGGAAAGCAGATTATCCCTTTATCCTAGCTGTTTTGCATGCTTTGAGGCCATTTTTTCCTTGACCTTCTCTCCTTGGTATTAAATTAGAGTAGAGCTGAGGAATGATACTAAAGGGAAGAGAGGAAAATAAACCTGTTAGGTAAACAGCCTGAATGGAGGCAGCAGTTGTTGTGTAGATCACAGGCATCACACAGCCCTTGCCTCTTGAAGGGATTTGATAACACACAAGAAAAGCATCTGACTAGTGCAGAGAAATTCGAGAGAAAACCAAGCCTTCACAGCTGAGTCACCTCATCCTGTACAATACTTCCTCCTTTGGAATAATGGGAAAGCTCGGGAAACTCAGCACAGTGTTGCTGCACACTGTGACAGGGACACATTGCAAGGGGCTGGGCAAGTCTTTGCAGGAATTGTTCTGTAAAATGTTTCCAAGCCTCTCCAAAGCCATGTGTAAACACATATTAAAAAAAAAGTAAACCAGCCCTATTAATTAATCCTCTAACCAAAGTGATTAAGCACTTTCCTCAATCCTTTGAGTGACCTCAGTAATCCCTCACCTAATCTATGCCATTTTAAACAAACTCTGATAAGCAAACTTGATCCAGGAAAGTTATTTGCATTATAGAATGTGTTGAACCTTGGTGCCCTTCTATGCAAATAACTAAGAGTTAGTTTTCCCTCCTTCAGGGTGATTACTTGAGTAAGTGAGAACATGTAGAATTTCAGTATTTTTCATTCCCAGGAGCTGTGTCTGGAAGTGGAATTTAATGGTTGCTGAAGATGAAGAAATATTTCATGACCTTTTTGTATTTGCTCTTTCATTCAGGGTACTTTACAGCCTGGAAAGGTCAATTTAAACCAGACAGCCATGAAGTGGCTGATAACTGATCAGAATGTCTCCTCTGCTATCACCATGGAAGGAAACTTCTCATTAATAATATGAGAGCTCCTTAAAAAGGATTAATATTTAGATTAGTGTCAGCACAGAAATAATTGTGCAAGCTATCCATGCTCATTTCTTTTCTGTGTTCCCAAGTTGAGCAGATTTTCTTCAGGAGTTGGTCTGTCCCTGGATGAAATTTTTTACTGGGCTTGGATTATTCATTTAGCAGTGACAGACAGGTTTATGGGAGAGGAATCCTGCTTCTCAAAAATACTTATTTTCAATAGAATTTCTCAAGGAAACCCTCAGTCTGGACTCAGTTGCATGCTGAGTTCTCCTAGAGCCCTGTAGCTGAAAAGAGCCTGTCTCAAATTATATATATTTCCACCTAGGCTATCTTCAAAAAGGAGTCCCCAGTAATTGCTTTTCTCATATTTATCCCTTACTGTTCTGACCAGTAAATGCTTTCTACCTACACCATACAGGGTGGCAAGGACTGGAGGTAAATGAATGTTTCAAGCTGATGATACAGTATGGGCAATGATTTGCAGGATGGTTTCAACAATTGTTTTGTTTTAGTACCATTTTCTGGACATAAAACCATTGTGGCAGCAATAGAATTTGATTTGATTCTTTTTCTCTGTAAATGGAAGTCTCTGTGACTAGGTCCATTTTTTTCTCTAATGTCACCTCTTTACATCACCTTGTCGCTGGCCATGACAGTTCAGTGGTCAATTGCAGAAAGGTTTATGAATAACTACACAGGTCCTGTGGAGAATTTTCATTCCCTTTGTGACAAATTTCACGTTAAAAAAAAAAAAAAAAGGTGACTGTGTCTGGATATGGAATAGCACTAAATTTACTATTTTTTACTTTGGCCTGCTTTTCCCAACTTCTGCATGAGGATTTGAGTAACCTGACCACCCCAAAAAGCAGAGAAGCTGTGGTGGGAGCTTGCCCTCAGTGCAGCCCAGAGCACGCTGCTCATTTCTGTCCCTGCTTCTCTCTGGGACTGAATGCACAGTGGCTCTGCCCTGCCCTCCCTCCTCACCCTGGGCAGGGATGAGTTTCAGGACAAGCATGTGCAATGGCTGATTAAAACAAGAATTTTCTTAGGAGTTTCAGCCAGTAATGGTGCCAGTTAAACCAGGTTATGTGCCAAAAGGAGAAAAGGAGAATTTTCTTACAGCGTTGTGTGTGAGTGAATTTTGCACTGTGGCTTACAACAGCTGACTGTAAATGCAGGCTAAATAACAATGGAATTGGTTTAGCCATACATCCAAAAACAAAGATCTACTTTATTTTGTCTGGATTAATGGGATTAATGGGACAACAGGACTTTCTGTCCTCTGTGGTGGCACTTCTGTCATTGTGGGGCTTGTGCATTGGGAGCAGTTGCATTGCAAGCCTCTAAGATGCCCATCAGCCCCGAACTAACCAAGAAAGTTATGTTCACCTCCCATCATTCTGCTCCTACCTTTCCTGTGTTGCCGCGTGCTGTTTATATTCTGTCTCCTTTTGGTACAAAATCAAACTTGAAAACTCAGTGATGCAAACTGTGCAAACGAAATAACCTTGAAATGAGGTTGAGAAGAAGAGCTCACGTACTCCGTTGTTGCTATGGTTACTTGCAGCCGGTCCCCGAGCCAGAGCGGCTCCATCCTCAGCAATGGGTCGGGAAAGCCCAGCTCGGGCCGGAGCTCCCTGCAGAAAGTGATGGCACCGCAGAAAGTGGCCAAAGACGAAGGAAGGAAAAGGAACGGTGAGAACTGTTTGTTGGTGGTCACTGCTGGCCACAGTTGTCTGTGGTCTCTCCCACAGGCACACACACACAGGCACCAGGGATGTTGAAACCAATTTCCTCTACCCTCAGCAGTGCTTGGGCATTTTGTGTGTATAGCTGATTTGTTGGGTTTTCCCCTTCCCCTTTACTGCTATAGCTGTTCCTCCAGATCCTATGAAACATTGTGGTGTCTGCTCTTTGTGTGGGCTTTTGCAAGTTTTCATTCTTTTTTGTTTTTTTCCTTTTTTCTTGAAATGCCAGTAAACTAATGAAGACATGATGCTGCTTAGTAGGTGGACAGGGTTTACAGCTTTTTTTGTTGTGTAGATCCCTAAGACATTAATTTTGTTTGCTGCTGCTGCTAAGCTGGCCCAGATCTGATGAAGATGACTTAATTAGATAAAAATTAATTTGAGAAAGTGTGAAACATCCAGTGCTTTATCTTTCCTCACATCCTAGGCACATCTCATTGTTATTAACACTTACTGGCAGCTTGTCCTGATGCACCTAGGATGTCATGCCGGATGTTTCTTACAAGACCTTGGTTGATGTTGGTGACCTTGTCACTTGAGATGGATCAGAGACATCTAATGAGAGTACTACAAAATCCCCCTTTTTCCTTGCTTTTCTTCTCTCTGATTATGTTTCCTGTTTCTGGTTTTGCTCCCAGAGGTACATTTTCCTTATGAATAGAAAACAGTGGCTAACATGTTCTAAGTTTCAAAGGGGTTAATTATTTTTTCACTATATCAAATGTAACTCGTTTTACAAGACAATGTTTATGTTTTCCAGAGTTAAAAGCTGTAAATTTGTGCTGTCTCTTTTCTTACCCCCTCAGGAAGGCCAATATTCAAAACCAGTGCCAGGTGCTGTTTACATGTGTAGGCAAAATAACTTCGTGAAGGTATTTTTTGTTTTGTTGGATTCTACATCTTCAAAGAAAACTGTTAAGAACTCAGGGTTTGTTTTTTCCCTTTTTTTTTTTTTTTTAAGAATTTATTAGCACTTAACATCCTTTCTTCTAATCTGGACTATAGTGCATTTCTAGAACATATATATGCTACTTAAATAAACCCCTGAATGTAGTATAAGGAAATATTGACCCTTTATTTTAAATCTTAATTTCATTAGAATTTAGGAGAAACGTGCATGAAACGCCATCTGCAGAGCCCTCCTGGTAGAGACTTCAGCTCCTTCTGGAGGAACTCTCTTCACTTGACTACCATGACCCTAAAAAGAGTCACCTGGTCATCTGGCATGGATATGAAAGGGAATAAACACCTTGTTCCCTGGTAAAGAGATGGGAACTTTTCAGCTGTAGGTACATCTTTTAAGATATGTTTAGGAGAGTTTCCTCAAACAACCCTTTCAGAACAGCTTCTGAGAAGGAGGATGTGGTCACGGGAGATGAAACGACCTCCCCTTATCAGAATTATAGAGTTGACTTTGGAGTTTTGTAATCCCAAATACCTATTGAAGTTGAAATTAAAAAACCCAAGAACTCAAGGCACCCATTACTTTCTCATCACAGAGCCTGCACTTTCCTGCACTTTGTTCCCCCGCACTGTGATTACGAACACTGTAATCAAACACATCTTTGACAGTTTGATCTTTCTGCAGGGTTTTACCTTTATCCAGTGTGATTAGCAGCCACAGGAGGTGGTCTCTGGTTTTCCTTCTAGTTGGAGAAAGAAGCTTCTTTTCACCCAGTTGTTTGCCTGAGGCTGCTCGGGCTCCCCAGCCTCGCTGTTGGCTGGTGGATCTCACGTGTGCATCGGCAAAAGCAGCAGCAGATTTCCTTCTTTGAGGAGCAGCATCTTCAAACTGGAATGGATCCCTTGATGGTCACATGTTGGATTTGGGGACTCCAAGTCAGAATGGCTCATTAGTTGCCATAGTTACAGACCAATTTTAGATTCTATTTCTTGCTGACATTTAGTTACAGGGAGAAATGACAGCACTGGATGTAACCTCAGTACGTAAATTCTATATGGCTTGTATCAAAATTGACTCCAAATGGAGTGTGTCAGAGCTGTGAGTGAACAATGTGAAACCAGTGCAGACTGACAGGCTTGGCTTCAGGACCTGATGGTTTGGAGGATCAGGAGAGCTCTCCAGCTGAGCATTATTCCTACAGAAAACACAAAATATCTACTTGAATCAAATAGTGATAAGCTTTTGTAAGATAACCGCATGATTTTTCTTGAAGAACACTTTTTAGTATTTTAATGGAAAGTTTCCTTTCTAAAAGTTGATGAACTGTACTTCCATTTACTTTAGGCACTTAAAAAAATTTGAAACCTTTTAAAAAAAGGTGCCCAGTTATGTATTTTATAGGACTGTACTTGGAACAAATCGGCCCACAGAGGTTCTGGCAATTTCTGAGATGGGATTGTAAAAGAGTGGAAAAGAAGAACAGGATATTTCACCAGTTTCAGTATTTTCAGCAGTTCCACCTAGCATTTTATCAGGCCAAACATCATTCAGGGAGAACCAAATGGCTGAGCCCACTCAGACCTCAGGAACTAGAGCAGCCTACAGTACAATCTTTCCTTTCACCAGTTCCTCACTAAATGAAGCCAATGAAATTTTTATAGGTTGTTTTTCCAACCTTTGAATGCTTGATCTTGCAACCTTCCCATTAACATCTCTGGAATAGTGTGATTGCTAGTTTCTTTTTTTCAGAGAAAAACGAAAGTTTTGATTTGCAATCAATTCTTAATGAAAGAGATGGCTCCCCAACTTCTGGGCCAAGAAGTTGTGTAGTTGAGCTCAGATTTGTACTTGAACTTCGTCATCACAGGACACTGTCACAGGTGAAGGTGTACAAGCAGCATTCCCAAAGAGTCAAACTACTTTGTGTAAGAAGCCTTCCCCAGCTGGACCAACTTCTTATTTTCCAATCATTTGGACATTGTCTTTGAAAACAGATCTAACTTTTCAGAAGTCATTCAGTCAAGGGCCTCACTCTTTTTTAAAATATCAGTCTTATAATTTCCTTTGCCCAGGAAAACACTGTCTGCAGGAGAAAAGTAGCAGGGGGAAAACTGTCTGTATTATTGGCTTAGCTAAAATCAAAGGGATTTTTGGATGTAACTCAGCTGAGCTATGATACACTGCCTCCTTTATTCTACAGAAGCGTAAGCCACTAGTTTTCTCTCTGTCTGATGCAGCAGCTCAGCGTCAGAGCCTGTTTTTCTGAATTTCTGGGCAGTTGTCTGTGGTGACTCAAAAGAAAATGAAATATGGCAACTTCAGTGTAATCCAGTGGCAGTGATGTAGCAGCTTGGGCACAGAGTTAGCTGGGGGATCTGATGAAGCACAGCAAACATTCATCACCCTTCTTCTGCCTTTCTGTGTTGGGTGAAGTACAAGACAGAGTGGAAAAGGCTGCTTCCAGAAGGTCATGGCCAGCTGGGACAGATCTCTGGAGGTAGGATCTAACCAGAAAGGAGCCCTGACTGAGCATGGAAGCAGATGTGCAGATTTGAAATGAGATGATTCCCATTCATGATGCCTGTGTCTCTGTAAAGCTAAGAAAAGAGAGTGATGGGAAGAATTCATGGTATAGAGAAAGGAGCCTCCACTTTTCATCCTGAAGCATTGGTTTCATTTGCCCGGGAAAAGGTGTTAAGCAGGGATTTGAAATGACTCTTCACCTCCTAACAGTAAACTCCAAGGCTTTTTGGAGTAATTTACTACATTTAACCACAGGGGGTAAAAACCCCCAGGAATAAACAAAATCCACTTGTTTAGCTGTAATGCTGTGCATTGGCACCAGTTACTATTGACCCTCCCAGAAGCTTTACACTTTGATTCCGTGTTTTTTGTCTCCCAAGTTTTCAGCTTGTGTGACACAGATTAATTCTTTCCCATACTGTTTCCATTTCTTCCACTGTCCTTTTTTTCCTTGTTTATCTACTTGCAATATTGAGAGCACTGTGATACTGCTAACATCCTGCTGGTGAATGTGAACCTTTTTTTTCAGACTTACTTAATATCACTTCTTTGTTTTGTTTTTTTGGTTCTGTCTTTTTGGTTGCTTTTCTCATGGCAAGGAAATACTACGTGCCATGTTGTGCCTATTGCAGTAGATCTCTGAAGGATCCTGGATCTGCAAGTGGTCACACAATTAAATATTTCTTCATTCACATTTGCCTTCCCCTCTGGATGACCTTTACTTTGCCAGTAATTGAGTCTGACAGGAGTTTTCATCCAAGCAATAGTTTAAAGAGCATGTAGATGCTCCTGCCATCAGATCCAGTGGCAGCCTGGATGGCTGAGATTTTTCACTAATGTGTCATTGAAGAAGAAGAAATGTACAGTATTGAAGAAGAGAAATGTACAGTTTTATTGTACAAACATAAAACTATTTCTCCAAAGGTTTTTAAAACTCATAGGGCACCACTTCCTTAAAGATTTGGCTTCTGTTGTAAGCTCTCATGCCTTCCCTATCTTTTGTATGTTCATCATCCTTGTCAGTAAAATAATTTTCTTTTAATTAGCAAACGTACCTACTTATTACTGAAGCGTTAGCCAAGAAAAGGGGCTGATGGATTCACTGCAAACATTATGAAATGCGTGGTCTCTGTTTGAAAGACTTTGATGTTTAGAAAGATGAGGTAGATGTGGCTGGAGAAGAAGACATAACCACAGAGAGAGATTCTTGCTCCTGCTTATAAGGACAGGAAACCTTCATAGAAAGGAAACAAAACAAGCAGCTAAGGGAAAAGTACACAGTTTCATAGGAAACCTGCAAACACCAGTTTAGAGATCTCAAATGACCTGCTCAGGTGGCTCCTGCTTCAGCATCCCAGGCAAACCCAGGACTGAAACACCTCAGGCACATCCCCATGCTTTTATCAGATTTTACACCTAAGGAAACACTGTCCAGGAGGAATCATGAACTGCTTCTAGTTAATATTTAATATTAAGAAAACATTTAATATTTAATATTAAGAAAAGATAATATTTGTGCTGTTTGTGAAAGGTTTAGTATTGCAGTGTCTCAGAGCTGGTTGTATTTTTGAAAGAGGGAATGTGTATACAAATGTTTTCTGTTACATTGCAGTATTTTATAGGGAGGTACTTCTGTCCTGAATAGATTCAGATACTGATGTTAGGAAACTTGTATTTTATTTATAGACCTATAAACTCCTTTGGAAACAGATGTTTTTTTATTGCTAAGAGCTCATGTTAATACCTTTCAGTAGATGGTCATCTGACCAATAGAATGACTTGGATGATAAGTCAATGAAAATGTCTAATTTTTTTTTCTATATATAGAGATTTTCTCTAAAATGAAAATTAGTTCCTGATTATTAAATTACATTCAGGAGTCAGGATTTCTGTTTGAAATACTGATACCTGGGCTTTTTCCTAAAGAGCTGTTTTAGATATGTGGCATTGCTCTTTGTCAGACTGTAGGTATATTCTGTAGGTATGGTTACAGCATTTGTCTTCCCTTTATGTAAAATTAATCCTTTAGGATTTTAATACTTAGTTGGGTGACAGAAGAAAAGGCAGAGCATGTCCACCTGCTTGCAAATGCTACCCAAGTTTTGGCTTTATGCATTTTTCTCTATTGATGTCATTCTTTTTCTGAGGACTTCCAAAATATTTCAAATGGTTGCTTCTGAGCAGGACAGCACAAATCTTTGCCTCAAGTGTTTGGCTGGAAGGTGACCTGATTCACAGGCAATTTAAAGGTCCTTAATTTTATTTTTATTACATTTTTTAGGTGTAAGTATTTCAGTCCATTCTTTTCTTCATTACAGCATATTTTGATGGAGGAGAGGGGAGGAAAGACAAAGTATGGGGAAAGACAGGGGAGAGAAGAAATATTCCGTGGCCCTCATTGAAATCTTTGGCTGACAAAAGTATAACATTTTTTTGACTCTGTATAGTTACCTAGATAAAAATAGAACACTTCCCCTGTCTAATTGTTTTTCAGTCCTTCAGAGCTGCAGTTTCACAACTCTTTTTCCATGGGACCAGCTGGTCACGAGTGGGTAGCACCACCTGCTGGCACTGCCGGCTGGTAGTAGCGCAGAGCCGCGTGGAAACGTGAGGACAGCATCCCTGGGGCGGCATGCATCCAGCAGATTTTGTGAGCTGGTAGCTGCAGGGGTGTGGAGATGCAGCAGTGCCACCCTGCTCTTCACTGCCATTGCCACTCTACCCCAATAAATGATGGTTCTGGAGAGACTTTGTGTGCTGCAGTCACAGAAAGATTAGGAGGAGTAATTCGGTCAATGGATCATGTGGCATGACATATCTAGCAGGAGATATTTCAGAGATGGGAAATTGCTGTTAAGCAGTGATTAAGTTGCATTTTGCCCTTTTCTGCTGCTGAGGTTCTAAATCTCACTCTGCTCACACAGACAGTGCAGGCACGAGTAGAACCACTCCAAAATAATGCTGGAATGCGTCTGTTTGAAAACAAATTTCAAACATCACTTTTAAACCATGTTCTAACTATAATAAGATGCTTATTGTGACTGACTGTAAAGATTATATGGGCAGTTTTCTGAAGTTTCCCATGCTGGCCAGTTGCTCTACCAGCTGAGATGCTGGGATGGGTGAACTGGCCCAGAGCAGGGATACACAGCAGAAACAACCAGTCCAGGACTCCTCCCACATTTCTCTGAGCTTCCTTTGGTTTGTTTTTCAGAGTTTGGAGGTTTTGTGGTTCAGTCATGTTATAAATGGTTGCTGTAAATTCTCTCGGGAAGAGACGGATAGTAGCAAATAATGAAATTCCCAGTGCTTGCTATGGTTCACTGCCAATACAGATTATAGCAGTGCACCAGTGACTGCAGACCACAGGCTGTCCTTATCACCTGCCAATGAAAAAGGGGCAATGGGAAAAACCTACTTTTAGATTATAAGCGACAGTTAATGAATAAACGCTAAGCTGAAGTGGAATAAAATTCCAATTTCTAGTCTCTTTTGGCTCTCATTTCTATGTTGGTAGCACTGCAGTAGGTGCAGGAGATGTGCTCACTGTTGAGAGGGCTGATACTGAGGGTATTCTGTGGTGTTAGTGCTCCACATCAGAATTAGCTGTCAACTGTGGTGTCTGATTCTCTTTACCCTTATTTTTTCTTTTCTTTAATGGGTCCTAGAGGAATTCTGTTTTATTAGGGAAAACTCATGGTTTCTGATCCTGAAATGAGGCCGGGGGGACACCCCATGCATCTGCAGGTAGCTGAGCTCTCTGTGGGTACTGGGTTTCAAAATTCCCCCAGGGAAGAGCATCCACACTTCACTTTTGTATCAGTGCAACGTGAATGCCTCCCTGCTCATGTGTGGTCAGTGCCAGGTGAGGGTCCCCTCCTTCTCTGGCCCTGCTGCTGGCTTGTCCTGGTGGTCCCTGGCAGTCCTGGTTACTGTCACCGATTCGACTGTTCATGAGCCACTCACTCCACTGAGCACACATCTGCAGTGTCTGAACAACCCTGGGAGGGACAAGGGGATTCCAGACCCACTAAAGACTCCATCGTGTTTGGACAGTTCTGTGCAGCTGCAGGGACAATATTTAGTGACAGAGTGATTTAACCCATCTATTGCTCTTTTGAGTGGTGCCAGCTCCACTCACACTGAGCACAGGCGGGAAGGAATGAGCTTACTCAGAGGGTTCCTATTTTATGTTACTGCTGTCAAATATTTTCTTAGCAAAATCATTGGCTGTCTAAACTGCTGAGTTGATACAAGTCCATTGTAATTTGTGCAGTGATTAAATATTAAACCAGAGTGTATTTTCAGAGGAAATAAATTTAGAGCAGACCACTTTGTTCTTTAGCAGAGGATCTCTGCTCCTGTCAGTTAGGAGATGGAGCAAACATTCTTCCCTCTAATAGCATAATTATTCAAAAATGTTTGCAAGGATCTCTTTGTAGAATCTGTGCTCATGCTTTAGTGTCATTCTTTCACTTCAAAATGTGGGTAAGAGGATTCAGATTCAACAGCTGACAAGGTGATTCAGGTTTGCAAGGAAGATTTGGAGGAGAAAGGGCCCAATTGCATGTGGAAGAATTATCAATTTATATAGAAATCTAAAACAAAAGATGCTTTGCCGTGCTGTTTTATTTTAAAGATTTTCAGAAGCCCTTCTCTGGCTCTTAAGCAATTTTAACTGTTTAATTTTACAGACACCTCAGGTACTGCTGGCAGAGCAAAAAATTAGCATTAGATGCCATCAGTTTCTTAAGCCTTTTTAACACACAGCAGAAAATGTTTTTATTTTAATAAATGCTGCTTTTAACATTAATAAATTTTGAAAAATAAACCTCCTTATTTTAGCAAATTTTGAATATGCCCTTGCTCTTGTAGTATAAGACAGAAAAAAAGCTGCTGTCTTGGGTTAGATCAGGTGTAACTACTGATATCTTGGCATGTGGACACTTCTGTTTTTCCATGTGAAACCTAGGAAAACATGTACTTTAATTTTCATTGTCATTTTCATACAATTTCCAGTTTCAGTCTTCTCCTTTTTCCCCATCCTATTAGTACAGATTGGAAATCAGCCTTCTTTGGGGAAATGACAGATAATCCTTTGAATAGCTGCTGTTTCCTGTGATCTAATGGGATGTTATTCCTGGTGTAAAGGTCTCCCAGGTCTGCACCTCGAGTGCACTGAGCACATCATTAATCCAAAGTGTGTGCTTGCTGAATTTCCCCTCAAGAAATGCAGCAGAAATGTCTGTGTCTCTGTGCTGAATGAGTTTGCTGTGCTTTAGTGGCCGTGAGTGACGAAGAGGAAGGTGGGATTCTCTTTGACAACATTGCCAAGTCTGCCATCGACCCCTTCGACACCTCCTCAGGATCGGTGCAGCTCGTGGCCATCAAACCTGTGGCCCTCCCTGCTGTCCATGCTGCTTCAGAGAGGAGCCAGGAATCTGCCATCATTAATGGGGAGGTAAGGACTGGCTGATTATGTCTCCAGGGGTTTCCTTGGCTACAGCCACAAGTGGAATGATCTTAAGCCTGTTAGAGTTGAGGGCTGCTGGGAGCTTGTCACCTTTATGCTATATAAAGTTCCATTAGCACTGTGTGCTCAGAGATCTGAGAATTTAAGATCTGCTCTTTCACAATGCACCTGTAAATGCCTGCAACCTTAGAAGAGGCAATTTTCTATATTCCTACCCTCCCAATGTCCTTCTCTCTTATCATATTTTAAAAAATGAGTAAGGAAGGCAGAGAGCAAAATAAGATCTTTTCCTGCAGGAATTCTCTGACTGGGTATGGAAATATATATAGATCATCTGGGTGCCAAGCTCATCTTCCTATACTGAGCAATATATCTCATCCAGAGTGAGATGGGGTGCAATGGGACCATTGGCCTTATTCTGCACTCCAGCCAGTGAACAGAGGGTGCATGCTGTTTAGAAGGAAAAAAGTGGGGTGGCACAAATGTCTGATCCAGAAGATGGCCAAAAAACATGCTTTGATTCCAACACTAATATTCTTGTTTTGATGTAAATTTAATCAAGACTGGTCCATTTACAAAGGGCTGAGGCTTTTATAAAGTTGTTAAACATGGTGGGAACCAGACACAGAGGTGCCTTGTTTACAAACTCACAGTGCAACAGTCATTTAAACAGCTAAAAACAGCTTAAAGGCAGCAGGGAGGGCTGCTGCAGGGACACAGTAAAAGACAGTGTCATCAGAGTTCCCATGTGGGCCTGGATTACAGCAGCATGTTGTGTTCCATTTCTTACTTGTATTTTAAGTCCTGATGTGCCACGTAGCTTCCAAACTTGGAGAAAGGCTTATTTAGATATCATCTCTTTTCTGTAAGGCAGCAGGGTGACACTCCTGGTGCTGTGTGTGCCTTTGTACACACACTTCCTGTAGTTTGTGAGAAGACTGGAATTTGGAAGCACAAAGCCCAGGTAAATTCCTGATTTCCAAGTAATGTGCAATTTGAAGAAGGAGGGAAATTTTCTCAATACTTAGGAGCAACCATGGGACTGGGCTGTACCAGGACAGACTAAACGCCCTTTTTTTAAAGGATCCTCCATGACAGGAGCCCATGACACATTTGTCAAAAAGTATGTAAATAAAAGAAACACTTGATGACATTTCACTGGAGTTCTTCCTCAGCCAGCAGTGGTGACTTATTCAAGGTTTTGTGTAGTCAGGGGTGATGTCTCTGTACCTCAGCAGAGTTTTGATGGGTGAGCTATGCCCATGGTGCCCAGAAGCACACGCGGTGTTGGGTCATGCCAGTTGGCTAACACCACCAGTGTTTTTCCTCAGTGGGTGTATCTGAGTCACTGTTGTAACGGTACACAGTTTTTTAAGGCTAAAATTATTTAACCATCTGCCAAGCCATAAAAATGCAGCGACTCTGTTCACTTGCAGTTCCTTGCTGCTTGCAGATGGCACGGTGTGGTACGGAGAGATGACACATGCAGTGCATCAAACACGCGCTGACAGTATCCTTTGGAGTTAGCCAGCCCACCAGCAGCCTTGAAACATCTTCTTGCCTTTTAGGTGAACAAGGCTTTGAAGCAGAAGTCTGATATAGAGCACTACCGCAACAAGCTGCGCCTGAAAGCCAAGAGGAAAGGGTACTATGATTTCCCACAGGTTGAGAATAACAAGGCACTGACAGACAGAAAAAGGATGTATGAGAAAAGCCAGAAAGAGCTTGACCACATTTTGGATCCGGATGCAGATATCGCACCTCCATTTGCTGAGCCTAAGAGCAGGTGAGAGTTTTTATGTGCAGTTCTTCATCTGTGAGGAGAGTTGATGTCCTGGGAGGCAGAGAGGCTGTTTTAATGAACCAGCTGTTTGTTGTATGGTCACTGGTCCCTTCTGCTTTATGAAGAAAATCCATACAACCCGTGGAAAGCATGTCCTCTGATAAAGCTTCAGTGTGGTTAAAAACAAGCAAATGGAAAGAAAACAAATAAGAGAAGGGGCTGTTGCAAGTTCTTGTGAGTCATTCTCCAAGGTAAACAGAAAAAGTGGGAGTAATGTTACTGGTAATACTTAGAGCAGACTTTAGGAGGGAAGTTAGCAACTGAATTTGTTCTTTTTCAAAATTCAGTGGTGTTACTATTTTGTCATTATTTTAACCTAAATAAAACTATTGCAGTAGGCATGAGATAACAGAATTGTCCATGTAAATCCTGCAGGGTTAGTATCTGTAAGGTGTTGTGTGTGCCTGTTATTGGTGATCTTCCTGTGCCTTACACAGAGAAATTCATAACTTGCTCATCTGTCACGTGAAGCTGGCTTATTGCATAACATTACTAATGTTTGATTAACACTTCACACCAGTAGCACTCAGCTCCCCATTTCAGAAGTGAGGGGGGAGTGCAGGTGCTCCCTGTGCCTGAGCCACTGCTGGGGGTGAGTGGGTGCTCTGCTGCTGGTGCTCTCTGAAACACAAACTGGCACACTGGGAAGAGGAAATCACACCAGTCTTACCCCAGGAATGGCACAGTGTGCAGATTCCTCTTCCTTGGAAGTTCTGGAGGTGGGAAGGATTATAAGAGTGTGTTTGCCATTGCATCCTGCACAGGAGAGCTCTGGCTCTTGTTGCTATCAGGGACAAACATCAGCTAATCCATCAGAGAAAAGGGGGTACTGAAGCACCTCTGCTCTGGAAATGGCTCTCATGCCTGGAGGTGCAATCTTGCATCCCAGCTCCTGGAAAGTTCAGGCCAAAATTTTCTTATGAGAGTAAATTGACTGTGATCAAAGCATCACTGGTGACAAAGGCATTGCACACTGCAACTTCAGCAATTACCCTTGGGGCACAGAGATGAAAAAGACTGTAATGGGACTTAGAGAAGCAGTGTTTGCTCGGACTATGGGCAAAAGCTGTGACCAGATGAATTTCTATAGGTCTCGAGTTCAGTGCTGAGGGATACTGCCCCAGAAGAGCTGTTTGCCAGGGCTGCACTGGTCAATGAAAAGATGCTGACTCAGCTGTGTGTCATGTTGTTGCTGGATGTCCTGGGGCACCATTTCCTTGTGCAGATTTTCAATTTATTGTGTGCTGAAAAGGTAAGAAATGGAACCTTCCCTACATGGGAGCCCTGCCCTGCACACTCTGTCCAGGAGGTACAGACAGAGCACTGGGACCACTTGTTGAGGAATACATTTAATCCAGAGAGCTGGAAAGTTCCCTTAACACCTTGGTGTGGCTGTGTGCTGTACTGACAGTGACTGATCGAGGCATTAATTTGGATGTTCATTATGTGTCACACGGCTCATAGGAAATGTTTAAAACATTTTACTGAAGCTTTAATACAGCCATGTGCTTTTTGTTAAACACACTGGTGCTTGTTTTTTCACGTGCCCATGTGTGGGAAGATCCCATATACTTTTCCTGCATGTTTTCCAGTGTGTTGTGTAAACCTGTCACAGTCTGTTTGAGACAGTGATCCCTGGCATGATATAAACTGTTGGGAGGCAGGTAAACCACTGGGGAGGAATGATTCCAATGTGTAGCTGAAGCAGAAAAGGCTGGCTGCTGGATATACTTTTAATATATTTAATTTTAAATATATATCTGCATCCCACCATGGGAAGAGAGAACCATTTCTGATGCACTTTCTGTGAAGACACAGAACACTTAACAAACTTTACAGATTCTGCGGGTGTTTACAAACAAACCAGTTCTGAATTCTGTGCTAAAATTTCCATACTAACGCCTGGAGCTGAACTTGATAGGCTGCAACACACATGACAATTATTGGCCTTATTTTTCTAACAAAAATAAGATGGCTAAAATGACACAGTGCTGGAGGAAAACCTTGAAAAATACTACATGGTAATGTGGGGTTTGGTTATTGATAAATGAATCAATACAGTTATATTTCTATAATGAAATAAAATTGCTTTAAAAGCAGTCTAGGTAAGCATACAATCAAAAAAGAAAAGATTTCTAACGACTTCTCTTTTGAATCATTGTTATAGCAATTAAAACTTCAAAAATCGTAATTTTTAAAATGATACCGCTAAAAAGTAAGTCAAAGATTTTAAAGTTTCTAGAGAAAAGGCCTTTTCTACTCTTTTCTGTTTTGTATATATTCCTCTAACTTCAGTCACATTAATACAGCACTTCCAAAACATATTAGAAAACAGAGATGCAGTTGATTACTCAAGATTGCCTTTATATTTCAGATTATTTTAAAATTGTATTTAAAAGTGATTTACAAAACACTGCTGCTAAATGATTTGATATTTTCCAGAACAAAGGGCTTTGTGCTCTGGGTACCTTTCAGCCATCAGTACCACAATGCTATGTTTTAAAACATTCCAGCTGTGTTCCCAGAAGGCACTTCCTAATCCATTTGAATGCCAGTTGTTCCTGTTCATACCTCCTTTCTCATTAGTAAAACTCCCTTAAATGAGGTAATTGGCAATCTCAAGGTAATTTTTAAGAGCCTACTGATGATTTGCACTATTCTTGGATTTTCTTTAATGGTTTGTAATCAGGTCAAGAATCTGCATGTTTTAGAGCTGCATGTTTGAATCCCTTAGAAAATACATCACAACTGCCTCAACTAAGTATTTATGGACCAATTGTTAGACATATGAAATTTTAGAGACCTTTGATGTTAAAAGATGGTCAGATCTGATTAGCTTGTACATAACCCTGTTTTCTGGTAATATCAATGGTATAGTCAGAGAAAGACAGTATAGGAAGAAACAGTTTATTCAAGATTATTTTTATAGCCGAAACTTACTCAAAAAGCTCTGCTTGTCTTCTGCTTTGGCAGCACATTTGGGATTTTTTTGATTTATGATCAAAGGTCACACAGAAGTTTTTGAAAGTTGCCTTAAAACTAAGTACAAGCCTAAGTAATTTTTTTAATCAGGAGCGTGAAATTGGTATTTTTTTGTCCTACCTTTTATCCTGTCTGATCATGTAAATGTCCTACTTTCTGGATTTCTGCAAACCAGTTTCTGCTGCTCTAATCTGTCAAGGCAAAAAGTGCTGTTAACAAGAACTGGAATAAATGAAGAATTATTTATCAGTGAATTAATTTGGACTGTCATGTCTGTTCATTTCATTGATGGTTCTTGAGATGTTAAACCATGAAGTGACTTGAAAGTGTGAATTCAGACATAACAGTGCAACTTGACTTACTTCACTATGAGCACTGCCAGGTCCCCTGTGTAAAATAAGCAGCACAGAGACATGTTAGATGACCTGATGTAATTTTAATATTCTGAATGGAGTAATTGCACAAGGCAGAAAAATAGCATGGCTAGGGAAAGATAACTTTGTCAGGCTCTAAGAGTGTAATTACTATGTTAATAAATGATGCTGGCATGCCAATGTTTGATTTGTTACTGATCTACAGAAGGAGCAATACTTTTCTGGAATGTGCAACAAAATGAGTAATGGCCAGATAGACTATGAGAACAAGAACTCATAAACTCTTCTGGTTTAGAAGTAGCCTTCTTAAAAGATGTAGCTTGATGAAGCATAAAGGTGCTGTATCACCATTTGGCAAACACTCCTGCAGATATGTACAGATATGTTCTGCATTCCACACAGAGATGCTGCATTTGTTTTTGCATAACCAGTAACAAGCGCAGAAATGGTTTTGCTGGAGAGATTACAGGGTATTTTGGATGTTCAGTTTTATTCTGCCTTTCTCATTCATTTGCTTCCCTTTGCTTAGGAGCACCCAGTGGTGGAAGGTCAATGCCTGGGGGTGAGCAGCACTTTGTCCCAGTGCTGCTCAGAGCTGTGCTGGAAGCAGCTGAATCCCAGGAAACACAGCTTTCTGAGAAGGCTGTGGCCAGTTACCAAACTGGCTATTTGAAAACAGTGTCTTGCGAGCAGTTTCCTTCCACCACTGTATCTCTTCCTATTCCCTTTCCTGGGTGTTTGTTTCAGTGGAGTATTTTTCTGCTTCTCTCTCACTGCTCTGGTTCAGCTACAAAAATCTCTGCTCCCCATCTGTTTGTGTGGGAGATCCTGTTATTTTTTTATATGTTGTTTTTTTTTAAAATGGATTTGAATCATATCAGCTGAGGTTAAAAGGGTCCTGATACCTTCTTGGGGCATAATTCTTCTGATAAGCTCCCACATCCAATGTCCATGTCTTGTACGTAACTTTATTTTCCTTAGCTGTATGAAAAATTAGTCATCTCTTAATAACGTTACTGATTTCTAGCACTTCGTATAAGAATATTCTGTAAGAAAGTGGAATTTTTATGAACCTCATAATTTAAGAATAGAGGTAAGTACTGAAAACTGCTGCTTGTCATTAATTTTTCTTTCCTTTTACTGTGTTCTTGTTTCATGTTTTCTAGGCAGCCATTGAAGAACTCGGTGTACAGGAGCAGGCAGTCTCTGAACAGTCCCAGCCCAGGAGAAACGGAGATGGATCTTCTGGTGACTCGAGAAAGGCCTAGACGTGGGATCCGTAACAGTGGATATGATGTAAGTTTACTGGATACAGGCAGTGGAATCTGCTCAACAAAGGCTTAACTTTCTCCTAAACCCAGAAACCCACAAGCCAGATAGCCAGGAGATATTTAATGCTGCAGGACTTTATGTGCACTCAGCACCCTGAAAAAAAGCTCAGGTGCTTTCATGTACTTTATCACTCAACATAATTTTACAGTCTGAAATGCAAACAAAGAGTTTGCTCCAAACCCCATTATTTGCCAAAGTATTAAATTTCGAGTGTAGATAGTTCTTCTAAGTGTGTGGCCACTTGACAGTGAGCTTTTCTCATTGAAATTAAAATCCTCTGTTTGTTCTGAAGAGCAGGCTGAAGCATCTCTCTCCAGTCAGAAGAATGAACAACCAGCTTCTGGGATTTTCACCTAAGTCCCAATGTCAGTGTTTTGTGGAAATCCCCCAGGGATCAGTGTTGTCCTCTTGCTCCCATCAGAACTGGGACAGTTTCGTGTAGGTAAATGTCAAACCCAGCCAGAGTTTGCTTTATGGTCCAAGGAGCTCATGCAGCCAGCACAAGGCAGGAGTTGTCTTGTGGAGTCTGAACAAACACTGGGTGCAAGCTGACACTGTGTGAACCCAGGGAGAGGATTAAAAATAGCCCCACACTGGGGCAATGTTGAATTTTTCAATCCTTCGTCACGTGTACAAACTGCTGGAGCTCAGCCAGCCCTGAAGATCAGTCCCTAGAGAAAGTCTAAAGCATTCTGGAAAATAAGGAAGTTCACCTGTGGTTGCCCATCCTCTAAACATTGTAGATGAAATATATTTTTTTGGGGGGGTGGTTTCATTGTCAACCCTGTCTCTGCCAGGAATGTGTTTTTAGCAAGGTGAAAGAAAGCACCAAGGTTGGGGAATGCATTCAGGAAAGTTTAAATCTTTTACAAAATTCTTCAGGGCATGTTGAAGTTGTCAGATTTCTGAAATGATTTTCTGCCTTTGGACACTTCCCATCAGACTGCAGGAGTCATGTGGGGCCATGTGAGTGGGCTGACTGGTACACTGCTTTCTGAGGAATTAGGATACTAATACTATACTAATAAAAGGTAGTTTTTCACAGGGGCTATTTTCCTGAAATCACTGTTGAAAACATCCTGGGAGCAGGCATGGCAGCAGATATTCTAAATATATTTCAATACATTGTGTATACTGTATATAAAATGTATTCTAAAATAAATTCGTTAAAAACCTTAAAAATAGATTAATGAGCTTATGCGAATTCTGGAGTGTCCTCAGAGTAATTATAAACTCTGAGATGTGTGCACATCACAGAAAGAACTGCTTTTGCCTTCCCTTTGATGCTGCAGTCGGGCGACCTGTCCCTGGCACAGTGTTTTACTGATAAGTTACATAAACCCCCTTTGCCGAATGCACTGCAGACTCACTGCAGTGCACCTCTTCCAGCTCTGAATGCATTTCCCGTCTGAAAGTACAGAAATGCCACCAGGAAAATGGGACAGGATATTGAAATTTAGCTGCCAAGCCTCAGCCTGCAGCGTGGGCTGGTCCCTTGCTCCTGCTTGAGACTCCTCAGAGCTGTGCTGAGCGTCTGACAGGCTCTGTTTCCCAGGATACCCACGGGTGGGCACTGATGGCTGGATTTGTGCCGGGAATTCTTGGATCTCACCAGGGGTGCAGCAAAACACCTCTGTAAATCTGACCTCTGAGAAATGGAGTAAGAAAGGGCTATGGGAAAGGGCTGGTTTGAGAGCTTACTCTTGTGCCCTTGCTGTTTGATGCAGTAACACCTGGTACTGATTTTGACATCCAATTTGTCATATTAAATGTTCCAGCCTTCTCAGACTCCTGCTAACCTCTTCCTCCCAGCGTGTTATTTAGCAGCCAGTCCTGCCAAAGAATAGTGAAATTTGCATTTTATAAGCAGTACCAAATAATTAAATTTATGAATCAGTTTGCATTGCTTTCATGTCATGAGACTTTCTTTCCAGCATAAAAAATAAGTTTTTTTTTTTTCAGCTGTTACCAGTATACCCAGGTTATGTGCTGAGGTTTGTCTTCCCAACAATAATAATGTTTTATTTTTAAAAAAAAGAGATTGAGATCTCCCAGATTCTCTAAGAAAACTCCTTAAGAATTACTACACTCATGTGCACAACCATAAGGTTTCCCTTCAATAACAAATTTCTAAATGGTTTTCTAAAATAATTCATTCATACTTTTCCAAAAATACTTCATTCTCTATAATTATTTTTGTGATATTTCTCAGAATCATGGTTCTGTTTCTCAGAGCTAAAAACTGGTAAGGGTATGAGGATAATGATATAATATTCTATATTTGTCCATATGGAATATGTAGCTTTTTGTATTATTTTGGAGTACATGTTCTACTGTTTGACGTTTTCAGTATATTATTTGCCTTTATAGTGTCTTTTATAAATGAATTTCTATTGAACAATACCTAGCTTTCAATTTTAAAGAATCCCAACAGGGTTCACCATTATCACTTTCGCCCAGGAATTAGATTAAGGAGACTTTATTAATATGTTTATTATTATTTTCAACATGTTCATGAACAACTGTGCATAGAGTAAATTCCATAGTGAAAGACTCTAGAACCTCTAGACTGCAAATGAGCTTTAAACCTGAGCAGAAAATATTTAGGTTTGTTTTGGTATAAAAGGAAGAAAATGACCTTATTATACATGTCTGAGAGATCAGTATCCAAAATAATTCACTGGCATAATTTTTCTGATATACCTAAATTAACACAATGCATCCAAAAGCTTATAGATTAAAGTTCAGATAAAGAATTTTACTGATATATTTGCAGCAGCAGAATTATTCCAGAGGTGTATAAAATCTGTCTGTCACTGCAGGGTTTTGTTTGCCTTCTTGATGTAACTCTAGTTCCTTCTATTATACAATAACTGTGTAAGATTTTTTCTAACAGTTGCATTAATGTGTAGTGGCCTCTATTTATGATAATTATGTGTTTCAGTTGGTAGGATAGCAAATGGCATACCTCAGAAAGTGATGGGATGAATTGAAATAAATTTTAAAATATGAGGAAAAGAAATGATTATTACTCTTCTCCAAAATCTTCATGTCAGCTTTTATATTGGTAAATCAAAGCTGCCTTAATGTTGGTTGCTAATATGCATCTTGTAAACATGTGATGTATTTCAAACATTCTGTAAAGGTCTAATGGCTTCACTGGTGAGTTGTAGTAGAAAACCTGATTTATTTCAGCCTTGGGTACTAATAGGTCTGCTGTGGGATTCCACTCACATTTTTACAGGCATGAGCAAGTAGAAGAGTCATGGTTATTAATCATCCAGTCAGGACATTATGATTTCACAGGCTTTTTGGCTGCACTTATACAAACTACCATTGCATTTTATAGTCAGGCTTCTAAAACATGCCTGATTTTTATTTATTGTAGCAACACAAACAACAGTGGAATCAATAGGAAGGAATAAAGTTAAGGGAAAGTATTTAGTTCAAGATTTTCTACAAACTTTTTCCATTAAAGATAATTTTGTGCAGTTACATTCTCCCTCCCCCAGTCTGACGTGTGTACCATTTAGAAAGCCTGAATTTGAGTTTGTGGTTTTGAATTTAGATAATATACTATATAACCATAACTATATAAATTATTATTAAATTTTAATGTGCAAATGATTAATTGCTATCTTAATTTCTTTCCCTGCTGTATTTTCATGAAATACAAAATATAGCTGTACTTAAAGCAGAGAAGGTAAATTAATATTTTACTTAGATTTATTATCAGTTTTCACTAGCAATGTAACTCTTTTCTGGGTGACTGGGAACAGAAGAAGAAAACCAGTTTGATATTTCCCTCTGAAAAGGCAGAAATACATATTATGATTGTCCTATAGCTAAAGCTTGGGGGCAGAGCTGCTTATCTATTCATGTGTAGAAAAGCACTATTAAACGGGGAAAATGCATACCACACCAGGAGCAACAGAACACTCAAATGATCAGGACAGTGCTGGAATTTTTAATAAGAACATCCTGTTGTATTCTTTTATTTGTGGCTATTTTAAACACTAGCACAGCTCTAATCACACACTATATATAGAAGGAGGCACATACCCTATTGCTCAACCCAGTTATCCTGGCATAGTCAATGCATTTTACAAATATTTAAAGAATTATAAGCCATCGGTTCCTGGATTAAAACATATGTTTTTAAAACCCTGGGCTGTAAAACTGATTGTACAAAATACAGATGAAGTGTGGTATTTCACTGTCAACTTCTTACAACGTGATGATTGTTTTCTGTCATGGAGTTACAGCCAAAAAAAGTCAGGGAGGTGATTTCTGTTTATACTTATCTGTGCAGTAGGAATCACCCTAGGAAGTGATTCTGAAGTGAAGCTGCCCAAACACCATCTGCTCATTGGAGTATGTGCTTCATTCCCTGCTCCCAGGGTTGTTAACTTTGCATAAATATCTGTATATCTCCTGCTTGGGGCTGGGTAGGACACCTGAGCAGGGCCGGGGTGTTCTCTGCAAGGGGCAGGACCGAGCTTGCGGAGTCATTTTTAGGGAGTTCAGAAAAACTCCTGAACTTTAGTTCTTCGGAAATCTTAATGTGAGAGGATGAACAAAGGAGCTTCAGTCTCTCTAGCTGTAATAAGCTGTCCCTTCTAAGGGTCCTTCATAGTGACAGCACTATTTAGGGAACCATTCTCTTCCTGGCACAGTTGCACTCCCATTGATACCACAACTAAGACAAGAATTCAGACATTAATTCTAACTGTTTTTAAGTGAGTCACTGACAATTTAATCTGCTACAGAGTGTCCCTGCTACTTTTACCAGCAAACAATATAGAGAATAAAAGGCTATTATACTCCCTTGCGTCATGTAATTAATTTCCAATATTTGTCTACGCTGTCACAATTCCTGACTTTGTACATGTTACAGCACAAATATTGTCTTGTGCAGCTTTTCACACATACTTTTATTCCTCCCAACAGACCGAGCCTGAACTTATAGAGGAAACAAACGTTGACCGTGTCAACGAACCGCGGAACTACAGCCGGGCCCGCCAGGCCAAGGGCCACTCGGAGACATCGACGCTGAGCTCGCAGCCCTCCATCGACGAGGTGCGGCAGCAGATGCACATGCTGCTGGAGGAGGCCTTCAGCCTGGCCTCTGCTGGCCACGGGGGCCAGGCCAGGCAGGACGCCTATGGCTCGGCCCCTCACCTGCCCTACTCCGAGGTGGTGACCAGTGCCCCTGGCACCATGAGCCGGCCGCGGGCTGGAGTGCAGTGGGTGCCCACCTACAGGCCGGAGGTGTACCAGTACAGCCTGCCAAGGCCCGTAAGTGCAGCTGCTCTTTACTAGTCTCCCCTATCAGAAAGGTGTTTCTACTCTGAGTTGTGTTTTCTTCAAAGCAGTGCCATTTACGTGCTTAAAACCAGATGCTCAGAGCAAATAGGTGTGGTGTGGTGCATATGGATAGGATGGGAGGATGGGTGAGCCACACACATACACCATGAAAGACTCAGTCTCTGTCTTAGCAGCAAGGTTGTCTTGTCTAAATTGTACTAAGAATTGGAAGAATAGGCTGCACTAAGCTCCAGGCTATTCAACAGATCCAAAACTTGTTTGGTGTTTCCTTCTATTCAGTGAATGCGTATTGGGAAGCAATGTGGTTTTATGGAATAACCATGTTGGCAGCTGGGTGTGGAGCACCGACACTTCTGCATCACTGGAGAGGTTTGTCACTGAAGAGCAACCTGAAATGTGGGCTGGTATTTGCAATCTTGCACTTACAGCTATTGGCTTGGAACTCTAGAGAAGATTTAATTCCATGGGTCTCTTGGCTGACCTTATAACTCACTTTGTCCTTTATTTTCTAGCCTCAAGCAGCAGCTAACATGTCCTTACCTCACAGAAGTAATACATGAATTAAGAACTGAAACCCATGGGTGGAAATTGTTAATGGAGTTTTGTAGGTGTCTAGACAGCAGTCACACTAGCACTGTGCACACCCTCATGTGTGAAACTGCCCCTGAATTCCCACATATGGTAATGCGGAACTCAACAACACATTTTTTAATATGTCAGATACAAATCTAAACCAGACCAGTATGAAAAGTTGTTCATTTTAAGGCTTTTTTGGGTCAGATTAAAAAAAAAAAAAAAAGAAAAAAAGAATGTATTTCAAATTGAGTCCCTTACTCTGGCTAGAGTAAGAGGATAATGCAGAAAAATTTCCTCAGTTCAAAATAACCATTACCATGACTTCCTTCTATGACAATAAAAAATACATTAAGGGATGCTGCTTCTGAACTATTTTGAGCATATTTGAAAGCCAGTGGCACTGCCTGCAAAGGTTCAGCTTGGTGCTATTAAAACATGCTAAAGGTTATTTCTGGCACTTTGAAATTGCTCTGATGAAATTCGTACAGCATATAATCATATTTTACAGTTAGAATTCGATTAAAAGCTTAAGAGACGGCTAATGGGGAGTCAAATTACCTCAACACTTCAAAGAATCTTTCTAAAATTAAATAAAAAATACTATATGGTGAGAGGTTTTTAAAAAATGTGATAGCCATAGTTTTTCTAGTGAATGATTCCCTGGTTTTTTTCTAAGACTTATTAGTCTCCTAAATCATCTGTGTTTGGGATTTTTAATCATTTGCTTATCTTTCTAGCATTCTGAAGACAGTGTTAAATTCCCTGGGGATAGCTGATTGCCACAGATTAGGATAGGCACAGACTGTTGGGCTTTGGATAAGGGCTGGTAATTCATAGTTTTCTGCTTATCAGTTTCATGAATATGCACTGTGCTTTAATCACCTCATTTTCTGGTTTATTCTCATGGGGATGGAGGTTTGTAATTTCAAATACCCCCAACTGTGGGGATGAGAGGTTCCTGTTGGGCACTGGGATGTTTGTTACCTCTGCAAACCAAGAATTAGTTATTTTTGCCCTTTCTTAAAATTCAATTCTTAGTGGCAATTAAAAGTCAACATCAACAAATTTACAATTTAAAATACTGAGCATTTTGAAAAAGAAAATTTCATCTTTGAAAATTCAAGAGCTTTTTGCCTGCTTAGATGGAACAAGTGCTGAGGGATCCAGAACCACTCTTCAGTTCTGTGTTTCTTCAGGTGTCCCCCAACTTGTGGATCTTTAATTTTTTGTAGTCAACTTCTTGGTTAGTCCCACCATCAAACATTTCTGTATCTCTTCAGGGTGTGCACACATCTTCATTTTCCTTTTCGGTTCTCCCTTTTGAGGCCTTCTGTGTGTTTTTTATTTGGTTGGTTGGGTTTCTCCTGTACTTGCTGACATTAATACCCAAATTATCTGTAGCTGTTGTGAGGGAATGCCAACCTGCTCGTTGGGTGACCTGTGAGAACACGATTCCTCCACATGGGGCTCACGCCTTCTTCTGGCAGAGAAATGCCAGTGAAATGCAAACTCTCCCTGTTGTTCTGGAGCCTACAAACATGTGATGAGTAACACTTGGCTGAGCCCTTGGCATCCAGCTGGTGTGCTCTGACTGGTGGATGGAGTTAAAGAGTTGAGCATGGGACACAGGCCCGATCACCAGCACTGTGCCTTGGTTTGGAAATTTGCTCAGCTGAGTCAAGCAGACAGCTGAGGCCAGGGGAGAAAACCCTCTCCATTACAAGGCTGGACCAGTTCCCATCTCTCCTCTTCAGTCTGGAAAAAGGAGTGAGGGTAACAGAGCTCTGGGTTCCAAGGTGAGACCCAGCACCATAAACAGGCAGCACTTACAGCCTGAGTAACTGGTAAAGTATCCACCTCCTCACAGCTCCCCTTCATGTAACAGAGGTAAAGTGGGAGTATTTTACCAAAATTCAGCCACTTTCAATAACTGCTGCTTAGTATCAACCAGGACAGCTATCGAGGCAAAGCCAAATCAATAGGTTTGCATTATTCCTGGATTGCAATTTAATAATCAAATAAGTTAAATCATTCAATGAATAAACAAAGAAACTGGCCTTTAAATTCCTATGGTGAGATTTAAGGAGATGGATATTTCTGTAATTAGAAGGCAACACAGAATACTTTCACCCAAGACCAATCTGTAAGTGGGAGGTGGTAAAAATATTTGAATATTGCACCTAGAGAAATGTAGCATTAAAACTAACTGCAAAATTTCTGCTTTAGCCTATAGTTATTGTGTGCTGGCCTGTTGTTATGATCCAAATATTAAGGTTCTTTGGAAATACCTCTGCCCAAATTAAGGTGCAAACGAGACCATATGCCAGTCAATAGTTTGGGTTTTATTTGATAGAAAATGTGAGAGAGAGAGGGAGGAAAAGAGAGAAAAGGAGAAGTAGGAAAAGAGGTGGGGGGGGACAGAAAGAGGGAGAAAGAGAATATCACCATCTGTGGATCTCAACGATGTGCTGATCCTCTCCGGCTGGTCTTGGTGGTGATGGTCCCCCCAAAAAGCACAGAATGCCATGGGTTAATGTACACTCAGGCCAGGGGCAATGTCCAGGCATGTCCCCCCGGGGGAGGGGCAGTCTCTTGCAGCAGACTCTGCTTGCCTCACCTGCAGTCCTGTGGTGCAAGGCCTAGCACTCTGGGGGGTCTGTGATGGATTGTGACTCCCCCTCAGCTGCCTCTCACGTGAAAGTCCCGTGGATGTGGCCAGTGGGGTTGGGGGTTCCACAGCTGGGCCAGTTTGTGTAAACCTGGCTTCTGTGAGCTGTGCCCTGCCCCCACCCCAAACTCAGCCAGGGATGATCCTTAGTGCAGCTGGTGGCTTTGGCCTTTGTGAATGCATTCCTTTCCCTCAGCCTGAGATGACTGCACAATAGGTTTCCCTTTATCTAATCGCAGCAGTTTGACTCAGTCCAAAGTCCTACTCCAGGTATCTTCTGGGAGGCTTCTTTATACACTTTTTGTTATAATGAACAAAACTTTATATCAATGTTTGAGGCATGAACTATTTCAGTCTCTGACACCTCTGGATACAGGCTGAGACTTAGGATTGTTCTGCCTGGAGAAGAGAGGGCTCCAGGGAGATCTCAGAGCACCTTCCAGTACCTAAAGGAGCTACAAGAGAGCTGGAGAGGCACTTTTTACAAGTGCAGGGAGCGATAGGACAGCAAGGGATGACTTTAAACTGACAGAGGGCAGGGTTAGATTGGATATGGGTAAGGAATTCTTTACTGTGAGGGTGGTGAGGCACTGGCACAGGTTGCCCAGAGAAGCTGTGGCTGCCCCATCCCTGGAAGTGTTCAGGACCAGGTTGGACAGGGCTTGGAGCAACCTGGTCTCATGGAAGGTGTCTCTGCCCATGGCAGGGGGGTTAGACTTTGATAATCTTTAAGGTTCCTTCCAACCCAAACCATTCTATGATTTATCTTTTCTTTCCTGCATCCTGACAGGTGGCACCTTAGATTTTGTGGGTTGTAGAATGGTGCAAGTGTCTACTCATGGCTCAACTTTATCCTCCAGAGGGTTTATTGTCCTGGGCCTAAAGGCTGTTAAAATGCACTTCCTACTTTTTAAAATTATTTATTGGTTTGCTTTTTAAATTGTCAGCATTGTAGTCATAGTAGACTCTTTCACTGGCATTTCTTCCGGAAAGGGTGGCATGGGGTCTGCACTCTGCTACCTGTGCAGTCTGTCCTGGATCTCAAGTGTGATTACTTCTGCCAGTGATTGTAATAGCCTTGGTGTTATACAAGTTCTCTTTTTACAACAAAATAGAGTTTGTAACCCATGCAGAATGTTTTTCTTAGATTTTTTGGCTTTGGTTCTTTTTGGGCTGTTTGTTTGTCTGTTTTTGTTTGGTTGGGGTTTCTTTTGGCAAAATAACAAGAGATTCTTATAAAAGGATAAATACATTTTGAAGAGTAAAAATAGGCAAATCTGTGAAATCAGCTGGGTGGTTTTTTCTTTTTTTTTTTTCTCTGACTGCATTCACAATGGTGAAGTGACTTTAATTCTGCAATCATGCCAGTTAGCCAAGAACCTAAGAGCTCATAAAAATCTATAACAGCCCTCTGTAGTAAAACTTTGGTTTTGTTTAGCTACTGAACGCTTTCTTCCCATTTATATGTTGCCTGCAGGAAAACACTGATGCCCCAACCCATTGGAGAAATTCTAGAAATTTCACTGGATTTCCCTCCCACAACCATCTAGCTGTGTGTGGTAGCTCAGGGCACTGAGGGATGACTCCTGTCCCCTCTGGACAGACTCTTCCTCAGTATGGTGCAGCAGATCCTTTTACAGGATTCTTCCCTTTAACAGGATTCTCATGGCCAAGCCATTAGCAAAATATTGCCACTCACTCAAAATTGTTCATCTCCTGTGTAAGCAGCAAAATGAAGGCTTAGATTTTCTGTTTTGCTTTTCCCCCCGAAATTTTCGGTGCAAGTCACAGGATATTTGTGAACTGTGATCCCTTAAAATTCCTCCTTTGATGACCATTTTCCAAAGCGCAACACACATGAGAAAACCCAGATCTACCTCTGCTTACCCTGCTAAACCATGTCTGGAGTCGCTTTGCACTCCGAAACATTATCTCCTGTGCTGTTCCTTTAAAAAAGGGGGAATAAAAAGGATTTCATACTTGGCACAAATGCATGCTGAGAGCAAGATGTGGGATGAAAGGCTTGTGGAGCCAGAAGGGAGTGTTCAGTCAGCCTGTGAGAGCACTGCCAGCGTTTGAGATGCAGAAGAAGCATTGCAGACCATTTCACTTCCAGCACTATTAGGAGAAGTATAATTGAGGTTTTCTTTGATGCGAATAACATTTGTTTTTCCCTTACAGTTCTTTCATTAAAAATCAGTGTTTCCAACCCCTGGCTAAAAAATGTACAACAGTCTTTTTAGATTTTTTGTTTTTCCCCACCTAAAATGTAGAAATTCTTTAAATATCACATAGCACAGTGAAAGTAAATATTAGGAGACTTTGTAGGTGGCATGAAAGAAAAATTATTTTCAGAGACATGCCTTTGAGGGTTTCTAACCTGCTTTAAAGGGGGTGGCAGTGAGAGAAGAGAGAAAGATGCTTGGTCTGTATTGCTTTTCCCTTGGAGACGCATCAGTGTTTGATACATTACCTTCCTCTGTTAACCTAGTTTTGCAGGTATTTGAGATTGAAGGTATTTGGAATACGTCTAAATGTGTAATTTTAAAAGATGATTACTGAAAGACAGTGTTTTCTGATATGTAGTGTGGGATTTATATTGCCAAATTCAAACCCAAATGTAGGTGGTAAGTCTGAAATAATCATGTAAATCCTGTAGGCTCTTTCTCCGGGCAGGAGATAGAGTGTGACTCATCCCATGGTAATGTGTTTTTAACTTTCTCTGCTCTTTGTGGAGGAGCTTCTCTGGCCAAACCAGATACTTCTGGTTTAGAGGACCACTGGACTCCATTTTTTTTTGTCAAAATGCCGGTGTCTTGCTAGTGGTCAGCCTTCTACAAATAACTCAAAAGTTATTTGTAATTGCTCTGATTTCATTTTTAATCCTGTGCATTTCTCTGAAGCATCATCATGAAAACCATAATTTAAAAAAAAATCACAATAACGCAATTAAACATAAACCAATAGGAAAGCAAAACCCCCACCCATGATGTGTTTAAGAAAAGTGTTAGTGAAGCATCCAGTGAGATATCATTCCTCTGTCTCTAAGTATATTTGGAAAAATTATGGCTTCTAATCTATAGCAAAGCAAAGGATTTAAGAGGAAAATTTTGTCCTACATGTAATTTTTTGGGTGCTATGGGTTTACATGCACATAATTACTTCTCATTCACATCTATTGGTGACAAAATTCAGAATTACTATGGGCAAGTTGCTTGATTTTGTGACTGTGGGTTGGGTCTGGTGTTCCTCTGGATCAGCCTGTTTTTTCAAAACTGTTTAAGGCCTTTGTTTCTGTGTTGGAAAGTTACAGAACTTGGGGGTTTTGTGAAAAATTTTCTTTTCATCTCTTGAAGGCTAAAAGGAAGAGGTTGAAATATGGGTTGCTTGCAGGAGGCTTCACAGCAGTACACACTGTTCTGAGGATGCTTCCTGAATCTTTAAAATACCTTTTTTCCTGGAGAAAGTGAAAATACTCAGGTCTTTCTCCCATGATCCAAAGCAGCTGTTGAGTCTCACATAAGCGCAACAGATCTGCTTTGCCAGCAGGTTACAAATGTTACAGAGACAGTGCTTAATACATTTCATTTTAATTAGACTTCATCTTGTCTCTGGGCTCATTTGTTCAGGTTTTCTTCCACATTCTAAAATCACCAAAGCACTGTAAATTCTCAAATAAATGCAATTGCTATTGATGCCACAAAAGGTTTCCTTCCTGTTGACTGGCACATGGAGCAGGTATTTAATTTCTGATTTTCTTCTGTTTTTCCATTTGACTGAGATCTACTGGTGTTTCAGAAAATATTTCTTTTTCTCTGTTACAGGCTTATAGATTTTCTCAGCTTCCTGAGATGGTAATGGGTTCTCCTCCCCCTCCTGTCCCTCCCAGAACGGGCCCTGTGGCTGTTCCCTCTCTCAGGAGGTATTTATCTGTTATTTTATTTTAGGTATGGTCTCAAAACCCCACTGTTGTAGTAAGAACTGGGGCAAACCCTGAAGGGGCACTTACAAGGCACTTAAAAAGATACATTCATGAAATGAGAAACATGCTGGTTTTATTTCATTTTAACACAAAAGGAAATAACAATGAATTTTCTTTTCTATTAGCTACTTGGCGTCAATAAAACCAGGAAATGCAGGCTCTTGTTTCTTTTAAAGCATTCTTTGCCTCAAGTTGCACTGTGGTGTATTGGATTGAAGCAGATAATTCACCATTCTCCTGCTTGCCTGTGCTGTGAGGACTTGCAGCAGGAGAGGGATGAAGTGCAAGGTGCTTCTCAGTAAAATCTGGGGATATCAGCCCAGCTCTCAGATATCTCATATCAGATATCTCAGATATGTATGCATATCTAAAGCCAAATAGGTGTGCATTTCACCTCCTCCTCACAGGAAGGCATCCTATAAAATGTATTTCAAGGAATTTCTGCGCCTCTGTGGTGGGGAAACTCGTGTAGCCCCCAGTGCTGGGTTAGGCACTGCCTGGTTCCAGCTGCAATCTGAGGCACCACAGGCCTGTGGAGAGCTGTGGAGCCCCGAGGCCAAGGGAAACATTGCCAAGTGGCTGCTTATGGTCCTGGAACCGCCTTGAAATATTCAGTATACGGGCGTATTGAATGCTGCCATATTCTTGTTCATCCATTATGTTTTAACTCTAAAGCAACTGGGACACACCATTTCCAGAGGTGTTAGCACTTCCAAGTGCAGTTACTGTTATGTACAATAGGATCTTCTACTATATAATATCCTGTCAAACACACTGTCTGTAGGCTGTGCTGGTGAATTATGGCAAAGCTGTGGTGAATGATGGTAAAGCTCTGGTTTTAGCATTGTATTTCACAGGCATTTGTTTGAAGCAGCAAGCAAAGGCTCTATACAATGTGCTTTGGTAAAATAGCAACCAGGTAAAGGGGTTGTTTGCAACCTTCTCCAGACTTCTGTCCTCCAGTTGTTCTCCAGACTTCTGTCATGCCAGAGAAAAGTTGGACAGCTTGCTCCTAGCTGGCCTGTCCTGCTGTAGCTGATAGGCATGCATGTGTCTATAAATTACATCTGTAGGCCAGAATGACAAAAGTTTCTTTTTTTTTTTTCCTTTCTTAACCCACAGGTCTACATCAGATATTGGCAGCAAAGTGAGAATACCTGAGTCCAGTGGAGCAGATCAGGCCCCCCATCACGATCAGACAGCTTTTGCTCCAGGCTCGAGAGCTCCCATGTCTGTTGGTCCACTGGATCAATCAGCTTTTCACTCAGGTGAAAAAATAATGCAGACCCAACTTGCATCTTTGAGAGCCTTAGAAATTATTTTGTATATAAATGAATGTCTCTGATACAGCAAATAGGGATGATTATTTGAAGAAAGGCTGTATTAGGTGGGATTTTCCCTGGTGCAATTGAAGGAGACCTACAAAGAATTGCCTGCCCCTTTGTAAATGCAGCATCTGCTGCATTGTAAAATACTCATCCTGCAGAAGCACCAGGAAATGGTCTTTTCTGAAGGTGAGGTCCAGCAGTAATGTTCCAGATGTTCTTTGTTCAAGTATGGCATTCTGCTGACTCAATAATCGGGACTCTGAATTAAGAAAACCCAGTAAAACTGTTTATCTGTACCACAAAATTCAATAGAATTTTTAGGGAGGGCATAGAGGGTGTTGGTGGCAATACAAGTTGCAGTATTTGGGGCTGCTGAGTGACTTGTTTGTGTTGCACTATGTACAAACAAAGCAAAGTGGGAGAGACAGCTAATGGGGTTCTGAGGGGAGAAATGAGTTGGATCCTTCCAATATTTTATCAGTCAAGAATATCAATCCAAATGCTTGGTAGCAGGATGTATAATAGAGTAAGTAGTACTGCTGAAGGAGGCTGAAGGGCTCTCTTCTCTGCTTGGTGTGTCTGGAGAAAAGGGAGAGAGAAAAGGGGAGAAAAACAAGTGGACATAAAAAATAGCATGTAGAGACTGAGGTTTTCCCACCTGTGGGATGAGTTTGATGACTCCCTATTTCCTCTTGAGAAACTTCACCCCTACTCTTGTCACAACAGTGGGCTACTGGAGGGCAAATTGAAGGTACGTGGCTCCTTTCCTTCAAAACATATGGCAGTGGTGCTTTTGCATACTCAAAGGTAAACTGTTAGCTCTCCACCCCTCCTGTTTTGGAGGATATGGTTTCTTCCCAGGTGCAGAACTTGTTTCAGATCTAAAAGTCCCAGTTTTATAAGGCTATCAGTTCCTTCTCCTTTTGATAGGAATTGTATTTATAAATTAATTGAATTAATCATGTGATTAAACTGATATACTGTTTTGATAGTATCTGAAGTACATTCAGCTGGAAAAATATTTGAAATAGCTTCTTATTTGCAAAATATGTTTTCTTGAAGAGTTATGGAAAAGAGGCTATGAAATTCAAAAGAATTTTACATCTGTTAAAAGCTTTGAAATTTGTAGGTTTGTTAGACATTGCTCTGTTAATCTGACAGAAAAATTCTTTCTTAGCTTTGTCAGAAATAATAGAATTATCTGCATTATCTTTGACATCATCTACTGAGAATAATAATGTGGCTATGCAAATGTGTTGTCGATTAATTAAATACAATAGGTTTGAAGGATCCATTCTGCTCTCACTTACTGTCATACCTTCTGCAAATGGCATGGTACCTGAAAAAAGCAGATGCTCACCCCTTCAATTTTAAAAATTTTCAAGCTATAAAGTATGCCACACTACCGAGACCTCTTTCTTTATGTGTGCAGCAATGTGATATGTGGGATATACTTTTTTATTGGTTCCAGTGACAGGCAGATTTTATTGCTGTCTGTTGTGCTACTATGGAAGAGTGGCTGCAGTTCAGAAAAGGCAAAGTGACCTTCGTGTATATTGTGGAGTTTGCCAGAATAATTGTGGGAGTAGTTGGAGGAAACTTTCATATATGAGAGGTGCTACAAAAAGCTGTAATACAGGCAAGGAAAGACAAGGACAGTGAGGAATCTGCTGTTATAATACAGGGTTTCGAACGTTCTGATATGAAAATAAGTTTTTGTCGCCTCAATACATGAAGAAGCACTTCTGCAGGTGCTGATTTGGAATGTAATGGCCTGATGTGTCTCTCATGCAGCCTAACATCAGGTCTAAGACAAGGATGTTACAATAATAAGTTAGGATAAGGTATTACATCAGCCAATTGAATATTCATTTTGAATAGTAGTTCCTTTTGCTGTGGTTAAATTAAGAGTATTTCGGTGTAGAAGCCATACAGGACCAGCACCTTCTTCTCTGTACTTGCCTGAAGAATGCATATTTCCAGCCTTGCTCACCCCTTTAAAACAGCAGCCCTTGTGCTGTTTATGACCTGGAAAGCAAGACGATTGACCTTACATCTTCTCTTAGCCTACTTCCTTCCAAACCTTGGGGCTGGAAAATTGGGGTAGAGGTGATGTGTTTCTGCTCTGGAGAAAAATGTGTTACAGACCATATTTTTGTCCTCTTCTCATGCCCTGATTGCATCCATAGCACTTCAGACTGGGACAGCGTGGGAGGTCATTGAGAAACTGTAAATATCTGGGTTTGTGGAGACTGCATTGGGGATGGATGTCACTGCTGGAGTCTTTCTATCTCTGTGCATGTGGCCATGTAGTGTCCCAGCATCTGTCAGAGCAGGCTGCAAAACCCTCTAGTAGATTGTTCAGGAGTAAAAATCTGCCGGGGCTGTAAATGACATTCTGGGGGACAGATATTTGAAGCAGCCAGTAATTTATGCTAATTCAATTATATTCTGTACAGATTTCAGGGGAAAGCCTATGTCTTGTGATTTTGTCAGCATAGTGGTATCATAGCTACTGAGAGCGATTAGTAGCAATATTCAAATGATGTGGAGTTGGAAGGGGGAGAAATTGTATTTTCTCTGCATTGATTCTAGTACAGGGAATCTGCCCACCTGTGTAAAGTTACTTTGCTTCCATTCCTCAGTGAAAATATTTGAGTTGAGCTTTGTTGTGCTCTTAAAGGGTTTAGTGACTCTTCTGCTTTTAAATAAATGATATTATTTTTGCTATATTCTGTGAATCTGAAAAGTAAAATGCATATCCATGTACTAGAACTGAATAAGCTAAAACCCTAATAACTAATAAAGATGATATGCAGCTCTCCCTTCCAGGATTTAGGGATGAAGATTTTGTGCCTGCAGTGTGGTGGTGATGGTTCACTGCAGGAGTCTGTCTTTGCATATAAATAGATGCTAGAGGAAGGAAGACTTAACTGGGCAAAAAAGTTGTTTGTATTCTATTCCAAACTTGGCAAATACCTGGAATTATGATAGCAAATCTCCTAGGAAATACACACGTTAGAATGCTGGTCTTGCAGACAGCCCAGCTATAGGCTGTAGATAATCTCTGCAGCTGCAGCAAGAGCCTCATTGCGCTCTGCATCTCTGTGAGCCACAGGAATCAACCCTATCTGAAAGCAGACATAACCATATCCAGAAATTTGGCTGAAATATGCCAGGATGGCTGGCTCCTTCCACACAAATTGGAGTGTGATAGTGGGATTTTAATAGGAGGCTTCCTGGATATTCCTATGCATGCATCTTAATCAAGATATGATAAATCAGATTTGGAATCAACAAATTCTCCTGGAAATATTTATTTCAGTTGTAGCTGTGTAACTTATGGCAGATATAGGCTGCTCCTGGGAAAGGAAATGGGCAGGTAGAACTTTGGTATTTTTTGCAGAAGCATCGAAGTTTTGTGATGGAATTGTTGAGAATACAGGCTGTTAAACATATCAGTCACTCATTTTTGTAGTTTTTTTTTTGCCTAGAGATATTAAGAAAGACTGAGTAAACTGTGAAAAGAAAGATGCATTACACTGAAACCCTTGGTAACAACAGCTAAAAACTGAATACAAGGAAGGAAATGTAAAGTGAAAAAGGGCCTTTTCTCTGAAGATTCAAAGTTTTGATGAAGATCATTTGGCACAAGGATGAAGTCCTAAGGACTCTACCTGAAAGCTAGACATGTTTATAATGCAAATCGCGCCTTCTCCAATATTTCCCAGCATTATGAAGATGCTCTAGTCAGATGGTGGGACAAAAAAAAAAAAAAACAAACAAAAACAACAAACCAAAGAACTAACAAGCTACTATCTGCTGATTTGTAACTGAAAATCTCAGCTATTAATGATGTCAACTCTTTTTTTATTTCACAGGAAATACAGTACCAGCAGTGTTTGCCATTCCAGCAAACCGACCTGGCTTCACAGGCTATTTTATCCCTACTCCACCCACTGCATACAGGAACCAAGCCTGGATGCCCTATGCTGGAGAGAATGAGTTGCCAGGGCAGTGGGCAGACTCTGTAAGCACCTTTGCTTTTCTAACTACCTGTGTTTTCTGTGCTTTGCACAAGAAGGTGTTTGAAGCAATTCTTCACTGGTCTGCAAAGAATCTGATCAGAATAATTTTTCCTTGGATGTGAATAATCTCTAGTAATGAAAAGCCATAAGAGAGGGCATAGATACTTCAGCTGTTTATAACATGAACTGTAAGCAAGGTGTTTAGAGGGTGGAATCATTCACCAACAGTTCAGGGCCTGGCACTTGTTTAAAGCTGGTGGCTTAGATGTCATTTTTCTGTCCCAAGAAAGGTTAAGTATTTGGATAGACACATCAGGAGAAGGTGATGCAGCCTCTCACAAGGTCACCTTGCCGTGTTTGAAAGTCGGAGGGAGCATCTTTCCCTCCTGGAGGCTTCTCTCAAGACAGCCTGCCTCCCAAATCTTAGCTCCCAACACTGCTGCAGCCCATTTATGCAGTGTTTCAAGTCCTCCTGCAGGCTGGAGTGAAAGATCATAAATTAAATAATTAATTGTACAATCCTAGACTGCAAGAGATGTAATTTTTAGCCCAAAGTAAACCTACATTTCAAAGAATTGGAGTTGAAACATCCTAAAATGAATTGCTGTATTTTATCATGTTTGAAACAGTTTCTCAAATGTAGGGCTTTTCTTCCACTAGGGAAAAAAAGATCAATTCTTCTGCTTGAGCTCACATCTGGTATTTATGCAGAACCACTCTGGCTAAAAAACCTGGGAGACAGATTCTATTTCCTTGTGCAAATCATCAACAGAACATTTTAATGAATTGCAGTTGAAATCTAAGTCTGCTTTGAGCAGCTATGCAAGAGACAACACAGTCATATAAATGTTCATGAGGGCAGCTATTTGTTGTTAAGTCTTTATTGCTGCTCCTGATGCCTGAGAAGAAAAGAATTCAGTGTGACTTTGAGATGCAAGTCTGAATTTGAAAGCTGAACTGTCAGAAAAAAAAAGCTGATCATTTGCAAGCTGAGCACACCTGCTGATATGTCTCTGACACCTGGAGGCTTGTGATGGGGTGGTATAAATTTTCTTCTCAGAGCTGCCTTTTAAAGCATGAAAAACTTTATTTTCCTTTGTTGTTGCTGTCTTGGTGCTTGCTTGTTTGTTTGCTTATTTTTTTGATGTGTGTTTTTAACCCTTCTGACATTTTAAATCCAGGAAGCCTGTTGTATTAAGCAATCATTTTAAACGTTTTCTCTGAGTGGAATGAAAGCCACAAAACAAATAAGGAGATTTTTACTTGTCTTCCTTTCATTTTCTCTTTTGTATCCCTACTCTTGACTGCAGTCCTGTGGAACTAGATGGAAAGAGGTGGGAAGAGCAGTTCAGTGCTGGTTCGCCCTATCCAAAGGAATGGAGAGGGATGCGAGAATCTGTCTGAAAAATAACCATGGCAATATAGAACTCAAAGGAAACAAATATCCCTGTAAACTTCACTTACCCATGGCAGAGCTTTAACAACTCCTTTTTACTCAGATTTTCAGCCCTCTGGCGGTTTTGCAGAAGGGGTAAAAATGTAGAAACCACTCCGTTTCTGTGATGAATTTGCATCTCCCAATGAGTGCAAATCTGTCAAGAAATTATCTTTATTTGAAAATCATCACTAGAGGAACTAGTAATAGCACTAGTGACATAACACAGTCAGGAAGACTGAATAAAAGATCTAAAGAAATACTCTGGTTTTCTCAGTAATAGGGTTTGAATTTCTGGATGTGCTCTGCTTTGTGAGCCTCTAGATTATATCTTGATCACTCCCCCTAGATTTTCTTGCAATTATTAAGAACAGAGGCTTAATAACTATAAGATTCTTTACTTCTCATGCAATTCTACTAGCCTAGAGTGTAAAGAAGGGAGTAGAGGAAACAGGCGATTTGATGACAAAGAATTATTTTATAAGCTCAGTTTCTGTAATGTATTATTCTCTGAGGTAAACGGTAAGTATTGAAACACTAAGTTTTGTGGGGCCTGGCAACTGTATCCAACAAAGCACTTCTTTTCCAAACTGCTGGCTGCTGCTTAGTGAAAGCAGTAACTTGGTGGCCTCTAGTGGTTGTTCACGTGTTGTTCTAGTAAAATCATTTTGAAGAGCCTGTTGAAAACTAAACCGAGTTGCTTGCATCTAATGGTCACTTTCATATCATACCTGCTTCCTATATTTGTCTTATCACATCATACTGAACGTGCTTGGCATTCTCTTTAGCATTTGATGGATACCCAAGGCTGTGTAGAGGACGTGTAAATCCTGATTGTCAGGCTTCAAATATAAGGCCGTCTTCAAAATTAAGGGCTGTAGATTCCTATTTTGTAGACCTTTGGAAATCATAAATACAATTTTTAATTTGATGCATTAAAGTCTTCTTTCTGAGTGCTATAAAGACTGGTATTGTGGTTCGTGGATTTGGGAAAGAAATTTAATCTCTCACCATGACTAAAGGGCCTATGTTATTATTTTAGTTTTAGCTGGTGTAACATGCAGCTGAAATCAGTGAAGTTACAAAAATTATGAATCCCTCATGTAATTCTGTTAAACATGGCCAGAAATCCTGATATTTCTGAGCAATCAATCATCCCTTTCAGTCTTGAGTTTCCAAACTGCCACACCTGAGCTTACTTCTGTTGTCTGCATCCAGTGAGTTGCTGTTAGGCACAGTGAGACCAGAGACTTGGCTGACTTGCAGTGGCTGCAAATCAGAAAGCTCTGCTTTTCTTTTCTGGGCTTTTTGGTGTCCTGAAATGTAGTCATGCTGTCTGTTTAAAACCAAAATGCTTGGTAAGCAGAGAGCACACTTTCAGAAAAACCTTTTCCCTTGGACTTTTTGAGGTGATGATAAATGAGGACATGCAGTATTTTTCCTGGTAGAAAACAGCTGGGACACTGACATGTGGATAAATGGCACATGCCAGGATAGACATTTGTAAGAAGCTTGGAATTCTGAGGTTTGCTTTCCCTTCATTTGGTGCTTTCTGTCACATCTGACTTTGCCTGGGGAGGTTTGCAGTACCCGGCAGGCAGCACTGTGGATCGACTGTTCTGTATAATTCTGTGTCGTTGCCATTCTCCTCAGGTTCCACTCCCTGGCTACATCGAGGCTTACCCAAGGCCACGCTACCAACACAACTCGCCGTCCCGCCTGCCTCGGCAGTACAGCCAGCAGGGATTGCATCCCAGCCTGGAGCAGGCGCCCCTGGCATCCACCGCTGCTTCCCAGCAGAGCCTGACGGAGAACGACCCTTCCGACGCGCCGCTCACCAACATCTCCACAGCTGCCCTTGTCAAGGCAATAAGGGAAGAAGTGGCCAAACTGGCCAAGAAGCAAACAGATATGTTTGAGTTCCAGGTCTAATATCTTCTGTGCACGGTGTTTGTATCTTGCGACCTGGGGTAGCCAAGAAAATAACTCCTTTAATTTTCAGCCACAAACTTCCTGTGAATTGTGCCAAAGTGATGGCATTTTAATCTGTCTGAAAAGTCAATGCTATGAAATGACTTAAAGCAGAGCAACAGGACCCTGGAGATATGCGATTCTGCTTTCCAGCTAAGGAAAAGCTGCCAGGAAACTGTTTCATACGGATGAGATCGACCATATGCAATTGTTTGTCACTTAGCTCTCGTATTATGACCCATCATTACTAGAGATGCTGCTGAACGTGTCTGCGCCACTTGAAGTTTTGTTCACAGGCCCAAAGGCAGAGCTGCTGAAAAGAACTTCTGCATGCCAAAACTTTGAGTAAAGGAGAAAAAACCTGCAGAACATGGTTTGCTGAAGGCTGCGGTTGACGTGGCAGTGGTTGTGAATTGTTTGCTGTGGGATGTTGTGTAAGGGGTGCTGCTTTCAGCAGAGCAGTCATTCAGGCTTTTCATTCCAGAGACTGTGTGCAAACTGAAAGAATTCAACATGATTAAGTAATACAAATAAAAGTCCTGTAAGTACTGAGTCTCTTCATCCTATTAACAGTACAAAGAAGAGAGGATTGTGCAGAAGGTGAATGACATTTTGATAATTGGTGGCTACCTTGTCCTTCAGTGCCACTGATGAGTTACGGAGGAGATTTTTTTCGGTGTGACAGAATACAATGCATGAAGAGCCAAAAAGGTGCTAAAAGCTTCCAAGAGAAATGAAAAAAGGTTATTCGTGTTTGCTCTATAATCAGGCTTTTCTCTCTGAATGCATGTGAAGCCGGTAAACCTGAGACCTTTAAATCCTTCCAACCTGGAAAAATGAATACACCTGCTTGGACAAGAAAACCTCTGTTCAGCACAGTGCTTTTTTCTCTTTCTTTAACAATGCTATCTACTAATGTGATGCCAGAAAGTGCTACCTGAAGCTGTGGTTGATTTTGATTTTACAGTGGCACGGTGAACGCGCACCCAGGAAGTTCTGAATGTAGAGGACCTAATTACTATAATAACATGTAAATAAGTTAACAGTTACATGGATTAACAAAAACACTAATGTTCTGTGAAAAAGAGAGCATCGCCAGAAATTAAGCTGACTTTATATTGTGCAAGATAAAGGTCACTGATTGTTACACTGCGTTGTGGTATGAATCCAATCCCAAAAGAAAATCAAACCAGTTGGATGGGACAGTGGTTAATATTTTGCAGTTGTAAAAACTATTTGGAGATCATGAACAGTTGTTTTCAGTTCCTTCAGCAATTAGCTTCAGGAACTGAAGTCATTGCAAAATTTGTTGTGTTGGGTGTGTTTGATGTCAACTGGAGTTAAAGGTAATGTCCTTCATTTAAGTAGGTTATTTAGTTATCCTCAATTACTATTTTGTCTGATCATTTCATTTCCCAGAGTTTCTTTGGTCTTAACTGATGTGAGAAAGGGAACTTGGTTTAGCTTTTTGGCCATCAGTAAATTGAGAGAAGGAGAGAGAAGACTAGCATAGGGGATAGAAGAAGAAATTGAAGAAGCACAAACTTTTAAAGCAGAACTATTTTTCCCCCCTAATAATTATATTATAAACCCTGAGACTGTGATGCATAGTTATCATAAAATATACAGACATCTTCTGCTCCAACACCTTAAACATTGCAGAAGCCTTTGGAATGCTAATTAATCTTTCAATAAATGTGAAATTTCATTTTTATTATTTAAAACCAGATATAAATGAAATGTATTTTTGTAATTTCTATGTATATATGTGCTGTATATTTATATAAGTGACTAGTCTATAGTCAGAAAATTTCCATAAACTAAGTGGAAAAAGAAAAAAAAAAGAAAGAAAGAAAAAATGCCTGATAATTTTAATGATCAGTGTAAACATGCTATGTCTGGAGTACACAAATATACATTTGGGTGACTTGGATACTAAACAACCAAAGAAACTCAATCTTTCATATAAATACAAGTCTAGTAAAGACAAACTTCTGTCTCAGTTACCCGTCAGCCAGATAATACTGATCTTATCAGTGTAATGCAACACAGCCAAATTTTGTCCAATTAATAGCTGCCCAAGAGCCTCACACTTTAGAATAACAACTGAAAAATCCTGGGCCAAACTCAGTGTGCCCCAGAAAGACTTGTTCTGCTTGGGTTCAGTGGGAGTTTCACTCACTGAGAGCAAGGCTGAGTTTCTCCATTGGGCTTTGTCTATACAAAGAAATATCACTAGAGCCTCTTGAACAGCATTCTGCTTATTTTTCAGTCATTTGGATCACTGCAACATTGAGTGCAGATGTAATGGAAGAGCAGCTGACTTTAATTTAGCCTAAACTAGTTCACAGCTGGCTTGACCTAATCTGGGAAGTGAAACCTATGCCAAGTTGTGTCAGCCACAGTGTGCATCAGCTTTATTATCTCAGTTATTTAATGATCATTCTATGTAGCCCAGCGAAATCTTGCAAGTAAATGGGCCCTTCTATGCAATGGGAGTGAAATGTACTGTGTAATAAATTTCTCTTAGACTCCAGTTTTGCAGAGGCTGAATTGTGGAAGCAGCCACGATTCCATGGATGGGCATGCTGAAGCCATAGGGCTGGGAAGGGCAATGTAACGATGTATTCCCAAAAGTAAGTCTGTTCCCATTCTTAAATTTTAGCAGTTTAATAGTTCTGTTGAAAGATGTGTGAGGGTAAAATCCCATATATCTTACATGATGAATCTTACATTGTGCCATACTGGTAACTAAAAATTTTGGAAAGTATAGGGATGTCCAGGAATTGGATGTCTGTAGAAAACACAAATGCCCTAGACAAAAGCATTTAAATAGCCTTCAAGAAAGAAAAACCATTTCAGTAAAGTTAAACAAAGTACTCTTCATACTTCTGAGGAAGACCTGTTAGAGTTTCAAAGTTAATTTTTTTGGTATTATTATGACGATGTGCAGTCGATTGAATATTTCCTGAACCATCACTCTGAAACCATTGTGGTGCACTTTATTCAGAAAACCATCCTACATTCTTCATTCATAATGCCTTTTTATCCTGTTTGTAATATGTTTCTGTATTTTTTTTTTAAGTATAAAGCAAGATTATATCAAGACAGTAAGGACATTCCTGGGAAAGAAAAAACATGCTGTAATATTTATACTGTCTGAGCACAAAGCAATGATAAAGTGAAAATATAGTGTACAAATAATTTGTAATATAATAAACATTTTGTATGGCTACAATTACAATATAGTTTTTCAATACTGATTTCAAAGAAGGAACTATTTGTGTTTAAAGTTATAACCTCATCCAGGTAGATATATCCATGCCATTTTTACTGAGAAAAAAGTAGTAATTTAGGCTTTTCTACTTATTGCCCCAACTTTCTTTAGATATGTTCAATGTTTAGGTGAAAATACTGTTTTCTGTGTATACAAAATGTTGATGTTCTGACCACTATTTGTCTTCAGATTTGTAAATCATCGGTAGAAACAGCTGCAAATGAAACAACATAAAATTACAGCTTGGTATGTGTGTACTGAGCACTTTCAGAGGGTAAACTACGTGTGACATGTATCAGCATCTGTAGAGCAGTAACTTTAAAAGGATAAGAGGGAACTTGTTGACAGTCATTTATTGGCTTGTTGGCAGTCTGTTCTTGACATATTATCTGGATTTGAGAGAAGCTCTAGCACTCAGTCTAGAAATATGAGTAATATTTGTGTGTCATAATATTATGCGTACAACTTGATAGAAGTGCATGTAAATCCTACATAGAGAAATGAGGATATTATCTTAGGCAGTGATAATTTCTTTTTCAGACTCTCTTTGAAAAGATGAGACACATAAGAAGTGTAAGATAAAAATGAGAGGCAAGTAGAAAAGGAAACATTGGGTTGAGTGGCAGAATTATTTTGTTTTAAGGGCTGATATATACCAATCTGACCACAGTTTCCATTACATTTGAAGATGTCTGGCTGTTAAAGAATTAATCACATTTTAATGTATGTTTTAATGTATGACAATGTATAACCCTGCATTGTCAATATAAGAGCTAAATGCCAGCTTCTAGTAGTCTGAGGGAGCTTGAAAGCAGCAAGATTTGTGAGCTCGCAGGAGTCACTTCATTTTGCTGTCCCTGTTCATCTGAGCAGTTCCAAACACTGTCCAACCAATTAGTGTCCTGATCTTCCATTTCTTCTACAGAAATAAATCTCAGTGGCTTCCCATCCCTCACTGACATGAAGTGGCAGAGGGAGAGGTAATACGAGGGATATAAAGAGGCCAGGAGTACCTGAAGGGTCTGGAAGCCATGGATTTCTCTTGTGTGTCACTCATACCTGCTAGAAATTGTTGTGTTTGGCAGCTGTTCTCAGCAAGGTGAATCCCATATCAGTGACTGAAATGCATAAATTTCAGGCTCAGTCCCGTGCCAAGAGAGTGGATCAGTTCCTGCATCCACTCCTCTGCGCAAGCCCTGAGCATTCTCAGTGCAGCCCCACGTGAGAATGCCATAATTAAAGTGAGTGGTTTCTGGTTATTCACAGTAACCTCTTGTAATAAAATACCAACCTGTGTGGCATCTTCGATATATTTTACTATGTTGTTAGGAGGGGAGTGGGGGAAAAGACGTGATCACACAGAATACAGACTTCGTAACAGTGCTGTATACAATCTCTGGGTCAAGTAGAAACTTCCACTTTCAGTGCTTAACTTTCTTTTAATGGGTTAATTTTTATCTCCAGGACTGAGTAATAGATTTTATTTGTTGCTTATCAAATAATTTAAAGTTAATTTTTTTTTTCATTTTTAAGGATAAGAGCACTCTTTAAAAATGCTTTTTTTTTGAACTTTTGCCTTTCTCTCATAAATAAATAATGCAGAACTCAACTTGTGCACGTGAGATTTACACAGATCAGGAAATAAATTTCTCTTTAAAAGAAACTTTCAAGATGGTCAAGTCATAAAGGCAAGGCTGGTTAATGCTGCAGAATCTCTACTGAGAATAACTGCATTGGATGTCCTTGATCAGAATTGTTTTGCTGTGCCCCAGAAGTGAAAAGCAATCAGAAAACTCTACATCTGGTGACTCCTGTTATTCAGGGAACTTTTTGCTTGGGCTATGTATGAGACATGGGAGATGAGACAGAGATTTCTGTGGGGTTCTGAGATGGCTATACTGCACTATGAAACACATTTGCCCCTTGGGTTTTCCTTAATACCAACAGACATAGGAACTACAGCCACCAAAGTGATGTGGTGGAAAGGTGGTTTAAGTCCTGGTTTTAAAAATAGTTGTAATGCCCCCAATCATATAATATTTCATGCTTTTAAAATCACCTTAAGACCATATCCTTATGAGTATTATATCATACTCGTGTGTATATATGCGTGTATGTGTCAAAAATATTTTTTCAAAACTAGTTTTATCTATTTGTCCATCAATTTGCCACCATTTATTTTAGGTTCCTTAAGGTGTACAGAGGCAATAAATAAGAGATAAATCTCAGAGTTGCTCTGTTATAAAGTTCATGAAAGACGAGAAATGGGCTTTAAATAGTAAGGTGGTCAAATGAATAGTGGATGTCTTGAAAATACAAATATTGTGAAGAGGTGTTTTGGAATTTGATTTTTTTTTTGCATTTGTTAAAAATAATTCTTGTTTCAAAAAGTGCCTGACTTCATGAATTTTCCCCACTTGATTCATACCCAAGGAGCAGGTTGAAACTATATTGCATGCTGTAAATAATTCTGTAACTTTACAAAACCACATTTATCTTCTGGGCAATAATGGGAGCAAATGTTTATTAATCACAAAGAAAGGTGATTCCACTGAGTAAAATATTTAGAGAGCAGGTGAATTTCTCTTCCAAAATATTCCCTTTTCACTACAGCTCAGTGCATTTCTGTGCTTTGTAAAGCAGTGTCTAAACACCATAGTACACACTGGCATCAGTTAAGGTCTTATGTGTCTTGCAAGGAGGTCTGGATGTAAGTAAACTTCAAATTTATTCTTTATCCCTGTCGTTACCTAATACTTTTTACACTGCAATAAGGAAAAAACCCAAACACTTTATCCTACACCAAACACATTTTAATATTTCTTTCCATGACAAAGAGACTGGGAAGGTTTTCCATTTAATGTTGACTTCTGCAAGCTGTATTTAAGGTTGCATTTGATAGAAAAAAAAAAGAGAGTGAAGCCAAAAATTTTGCAAAATATGATAGAAACCATCTTACCGAGGCTTAAATATTGGTGAAGGATTTAGCAACCCAGCAGCCACAGCTCAGGCCCAACAAAAGTGTCCATTCTGGGCGGTTCTTTGGGTCTCGTTAGAAAACATGTTTGCCCAGCACAGATTCTCCAGTGATTTTTGACTTTTTATTTTCAATTAATGTCTTTCCTGCTATTGCTGCGCATTCTGAATTTGAGTTTGACATTTTGTACACAAAGAAGTGCACTCTTTACCTCCCTGATAGGCTGCTGGTGTGTCAGAAGTAGGAACTAACAGGTGACAGAATTTTTAAACAGCCGTTGCATTGCCTGGCTTCAGCCCATGTTCTGCTTTGTCTGTTCTCCTATTAGTATTAAGGCAAAACATGACTGTAGGTAACATTTTCCACTGAAGTTACCGGCAAAACACCTGCTCTCCTTGGAGGAGAGCAGCACTGAGCCAGTAATTCCCCAGTAAATTAGCCATCACAAGTGTCTTAAAACTGTGCCAAGAGAGGAAGGAAGCTGTCAGGTTATGGGTGGCTGGAAATGGGGAGATCGAAGGTCATTTTGCTGCTCTTCAGGATTTTGGATTGGGCCAAGATGTGTTTGTGCCTCAGTGTCCCATCTGTACAGCAGGGTGAAGGGACTGCCTCTCCTGCTCACTGCCCCGCTGAAACTCTGCAACCCTGGACTGCAAGTGGATCCTTTAGCAAGAAGCACTATTTATTACTTCATGGAGCTTTGGTAATTTTTCAGGACTATAAATTACCTATTCCTATGGTAGCACTTAAATAGATGTGAATTTACAAGGGAAAACCCACCTCTTGATAATGTTGCATTATGTTCCAGGAAGCCTTTCCAATAACAGCCTCTACACTTTTTTACAGAGATTTACAGAATTTATATCAATAAATCATCTCACTTCCCTGGCAACAGATCTCACTTTCCAAGAAAATGAACTTTTCTTACGTCTTTGAATTACGGAAAGGACTAGCTCTGCATGATTACAAATATCCATGTTATCTTTGGTGTTCACAGCTTGATTCAACTAAACTGTAATGGCTGTGTCTGTGAAACTTGCTCAAAATTTATGAGTGTTTCAGCTGTAAGTGGGAAAATTAATTTTCTGAAGCTGCAAAATTGAGAGAAAATTTAAGGCTGAGTGTAGGGATTAAATTGAACAAATAGAAAAATAAATAATTAAAATTTTATACTATGCAATCAGAAGGAAAATCTCCAAGAATTGGTATGTAAAACCATGCTGATAGTAGAATTTTACATATGACTGAAAAGGAGACATTTAAAATGTTCTGCGTCATTACCAAATTACTATATTTTTGCTCTAAGCCGTAGGGTGATTCTAGAAATAAAGCTTACAAGTACATAGAATAGTTCTTTCCATGTTAGTGGCTATAGCTTAGCTGAAGTTGTACATGTGTTTCTCTTGGCGATTTTGCACATTAAATAAAATACGTCTTAAAATCTGTGTTGCTACTTATTGGTTGTTCTTGCCATGTCCTCTTTAGATCAGCTGCCTTCAAGCATGAGCCTTAATTTCCTTGGAGTTCCTGGGCTTTGTAGGGATCCTGTTGCCCATCCAAAGGACAACAAAGGAGTTTTAAGAACTCCACAAGTCTAAACTGTGTATTCCAGCGGTGGCATTGCCTCTGTGGAAAGGTGGTTGCCTCCCTTGCAGAGGTGAGCAGGGCAGTACCCAGCAGGCCTGTGAATTTTGAGGACATCTTGTGATTCTCTGTTTCCTGTGTGAACTTTTGTTCACACCTTAACGTCCTCTGTGCCTTCCCCTATAATTCAGTCAGTTATTGTGGTTTTTAATATTTACTCACACCTAAGTTTCCCACTGTCAGTCTGAAGTAAAAGGAAGAGGAAAATCCAGCTATGGGCTTTTGACAGGACTGCTTTTGTGTAAATTGTGATGCAAGAAATTTGGAACACAGAGTTCCTTTTACTACAAGGCCTCTCTTTGTAGTTTCAGAGGAGAAAAGAGGCAGGAAAGGATCTTCCAAAAATAGAGGATAAATGAACTTCCTCGTGTGCATATCACTACTAAGGTTCTATACAGATGGCATAGTTAGATATATTTTTTTAAATGTATATATGTATTTATATATTTCATATATATGCTGTGACTGTCATGGAGTTCTGGTTTTTCTCAAGATACTCAAAATCTGAGCCTATCTCACAAATGTCTGTTTTTAGTGTGTGACAAAAAACAATTGACTGGGGTTATTAGTAATTATATGATTCCTTAGAAAAGACAAATGCACCACTTATGGAATGCTTCCTGATTGGCAACTCCTTGACTCAATACCTAGATGTCAGTGACCTTATAAAACTCTACCTGCCAAACAAAAGTTTCCCAGAGTTAAATGCTGCTCAATTTCCCTACTTTATGTTGAGATGTTAGTTCTGAATTTTCAGGGCAGGTGAATCTCAAATGCATCATATGCTGCTGAAAGCAGAAAAATAATTTTATGATGACTTACTGCTTTTGGATTTCCTTTGTAATCTGTCCCTGAGCTAATTAAGACAGCTTGACTGGAAGATTAATTTAAATTCTAATGATCCATTGTAATAAGGCTGAATATCTATTTGGAGAATTGTAATGTGGCGAACTCAAACACAGCAGTCTGAATTTTAATGGACCCAACTGTTTGGTGTAAAATAATTTAAAGTTCAAATACATTCTTGTTTTCAAATGGCTTTGTATCTCATTTTTCCCATCATAAAGCAGCCAAGGCCATTTGAGGTTTCAGAAGTGAGGGATCTGAGGGCACTCCTTGGGTAGAGCCTGGGCATCACTGCAGCTGCAGATGTGGCTCTTTCACTGCTCAGCCCTCAGGCTGGCTCCGAAGGTGTGGCACCCTGCTTTTTGAGAAACTTGCTTCATTTAGCATTGGAAATGGGAGCAACCTACTGATGTTTTGAGATCTCTGCTTATGAACCCAATTTGTAGCCTGAAATTTCTTTCTTGAATGCAATGGGGATAGATTTGTTGAGTCAAAAGGCAGCTACATGAAAGAGATCTGAACTCTGCCAGCATCTGAATATCAGCTTTAGCCTCCCTTGAACAATCTAAGAAAAGAGAAATAATAAAAAAAAGAATTACACACTCTTTGTGAATAAAAGAAAATGCAGTAAGAGTGCTGCTCTATTTTGTCTAATACATGACTTAATTTTTACAAAAAAACCCAATAAACAGATCAGCTTTGAGATGAAACCACAAGCCCTCAGATGAGAGCAAATTACTGGATTTAACAAAGTCAGGTGGAAACAGAGCAGAAAAGTAATGGTGTATAAAATGCTTAGGCACAAATGAAAATCAGCATATTTGCCATTATGTATTAATAGCCTGGTTTTTCCTCAAGAAAGGATTTTGACCAAAGCATGCTGATGGAAGAGCACTGTGGGTGATGCTGGCCAAGGATATCCATTCTGCTAAATGCCATGGTCCAGATGACTTTTTTCAGTGGATGTGTCCCTAGGCAACTCTGAGATTACATATTAACTGACATTATTCCATGCATTATCACCCAGTAACGAAGCACCAAGTGTTGTTTTAACATAAAGGCCATATGAAAAACAGAATAACAGATGGAAAGTACTTAAACTGTGTAGCACGAAAAGCAGCTCTGTTTAAGCCAAGAAAACCTGAATGGGTAATGGCTGACGAGAGCTGCATGTAAAGTGAAAGACTTGGTAAAAGCTGAGGAAGGAATTGTTAGGAAGCAGCAATTCCATGTAGTGGAAACCTTTGGAGGTCCTTGCAATAACCCTGGAAAACTTAGGATGGCTTAAGAACAAAGTTGATGTGGAGATTTGGGAAAATGAAGACAGCTCCTCCGATAAATTGATTTTAAAGTTCTCACTTCTGCACAAAGCCTTTGAAGACCTCTATGTATTGGCCCTTTTTTTCCAATCCAAATTTGTCTTTTGGTATTTAGTTTGGGCACTAACACAATTCTCATTTTCCTAGTAATCAAAAATTTCAGTTTAACCCCATTCACATTTTCACAGCAATTATTCTGGTTTAACCTCAAAGCTACCTTTGAGAGACTTTTTATTCTCATTCTGCAGAGGGAGCAGTGAAACACTGCAGCCCAGATTTCCAAAGTGTTCTGGTGCTCATTTGTAATCACATTAAAATCTAATTACTATAGTTTGATGATTGACAAATGGGAGCTATAAACCAGACCTTTTTTTTTACATAAACTCTGTGTACAGTTGATCAAATCTGGCTGGAAATTTTGAGGCAGTATAAGGGTGAATGCTGTAATAAGCAGTAAGAAGAAATAACATTTTGATATCGTGTTGTGTTAAAATATTTCACAGTTGAGCAACTTGACCACAGTTTAAAAAAAAGGAGATTAAAATATTACTCTTAAAGCTGTTTGCCAAAATATCGCAGCTTCAGGCTCAGTAACTTTATTATTTCATGCTGCCACCTACTGCTCTGGAAATCGAATGGGAAAAGTAATTGGTATTGTTTTTTCAGTCTGATGAGCCTGTTTGCTACTTTGTGGGTTTATTCTGCATGCCATGTGTGGCATCATTTTTTGAATGGTAAATGCTCTCCAGATCTTCAATCTGTCATCCCTGCCTCTGTCAATTTTTCCTCATGAAAAGACACACCTTCCAAATATAAGGATGTTGTCACTTAAAAACTGCCACAGGCTTTTATTCCTAGAATAATTAGTAAAATGTTAGTTGACAGTCAACGTCATATGACTCCTCTGTTAAAAACCAACTCAAGCCACAACTTCTGTAATTCTGTGGTACACTAAAGGCAATAAAAGAATACAGTGTGATTGTAACAAAGATTTCTATGCTAACATGGAAGTAGTTTTTTAAGCTGATTTAGAGGCTTAGGACTTTTGACCATACCTATTTACTCAAAATTGAGCTTAAAACATTTAGAACTTAAACAAAACAAAACCCAACCATATTTTGTATTACCATTACCGTGTTTCCCAGCTACAGATATGGACTGCTGGGCATCCTGACAAGAGAAGTGTTAATTTCTTAGTGGTTTGATGAAAATATTATATGCTTCCCATGTGCTTATAGTAACTGGAGAAAAAAAATTTAAAACGCACAGTGGCGTTATCAGTAACTAGTACCAGAGAAATAATACACCAAAAAACCTCAAAAATATGCTATATTTTTAATTTGTCAGGAGAACAGCGTATAGTAAGCGAAAACCCAATATTGAAGACCTATTGAAATATGTCATAGTGATACAGTGACAGAATAGCCAGCTGAAATAATCCTCAATATGCTGGTGGCCATTACTTCAAGTTCTGCATTGCTTTCATGCTTTGTATCTTCTTTTCTTCCAGTGCCTTCAGGATCTTATCTAAAGAGGAATGAAACATAATTTGCCATTAACTGTGTCACTAATGATGTACAATACTTCTAAGTAAATCAAATAACGTATTAAGTGAACTAATAATTCTTACAATGCCTTGGCTAGCAAATTTCTGAAAACTAGAGTTTCTCAAAATAATAGGTATTAAAAATGGGAAGAGGTGAGTATTGCTATAACGAAGGGAAACATATGTAAACTACCAGTCAGAATTTCTTTGAGATCTTCCTTTGAATGCAAATATCTGATGGACATTTTCCCTGTGTTCTTGTAACCTCTGCACTCCTGAAAGTTTGCTGTCCTGCAGTCTGTGGCCTTGCAGGAAATGATGAGCATCATATACTTGTCATATCCTTGCAGGTGTTGGCCTCACTACCGGAACTCTAAGTACCACCGTTTATAATTTAACTGGTTTTTTTTTTTTTTTTCTGTTGGTTGTTTCTTTTGGTGTGTGTTGTTTGGTGTTTTGGGGGGAGTGTATTTTGGTTTTGAGATTTTTTTCTTGCCTCCAACTACCTGTGGCCGCCAGTACCCTTTATTTCACATCAATGCCGATGTACAACCGCAGGGCATCACTGCTAGTCGATAGATTTCGCACGCACAACCTCCCTCTCACTTCACTGTTACCCGCGATATTTTTTTGTTGACGCTTAATGGCTTTGGGGGTTTTGTTTCTTTGTGCACCACTGACTACACCCGTAGCTCTTGTCATTTCTCTACTTAGTGGTCACAAGCGGGTAGCCTGCTGAGGCTCATGAGCAGTGACCGGCGTAGGTGACACGGGACAGTGGCATTTCTCCCTGCGCCCCAGTGCTCCGCACGCACCTGCGCTGCCCCCCGCCGCGTCCCCGGGCTGGCTGTACGGCGCTGCGGGGCTGAGACACCCAACCCGCCCCACGCACATCCCTCCTTAGGGCTCACTGCCGGGGAGCCCCGCTGGCTCCGCGGCCGGGCGGCGCCGGGCGCCGTCGGGCGGTGGCTGTGCGGGTGGCTGTGCGGGTGGCTGTGCGGGTGGCTGTCCCAGTGCCTGTGCCGGTGCCGTGCGCCCGCCCCTCCACCGCCCCGCGCAGCGCTCGGGCGGGCCGGCCACGCACACTGCCTGGCGTCGAAGCCGTCGCCGATGAGCGCCGCAAGCTCCAGCTCCTTAAGGCGGATGCCCAGCTCGCACATCTCCTCCTGCAGCTGCAGCTGCGCCAGCTCCGGGGGCCGCCGCGCCACGTCCCCGGCCCGCTGTGCGGCCGGCGGGCAGCAGAGGCGCGGCGGCTCCGGCACCACGGCAGCGGGCAGCGCGGCGTAGCGAGGCGGTCCGGCCGCGGCCGGCAGCGGCTGCCACGGCCAGCACAGCGCGGCCAGAGGGGCCCAGGCTCCGCCGGGTGGCCGCGGCACGGGCTCGGTGCCGTGGAAGTGCGGGAAGTACAGCGGCGGCCACGACGGGCGTTGCACGGTCATGGCGAAAGGTCAGCGCGGCCGCTGCCAGCCGTTGTCCCCGCGGCGCCCCGGGACGGACCGGCCGAGACCGGCGGTTGTCCCCGAGGAGTCCCGGGACAGCTCCCGCGGTTGTCCCCGAGGCGCCCCATCTGCGAAAGCCACCCGGGCTGGGCTCGGCACCCTCCTCTCCATCCTTTCCGTCTCTTGTCCCGCTGCTACCCAGCCTCTCCCCCGGTTCCCTCTCCCAGCGTCTTGCCAGTTTTCCTGTGGAAGGGCGGGTGTTTCACCCTGCAGTTTTATTTCTGGTGTTTCAAAGGGTGAGGGACCTGATGAGGCTAACAGCTAGTCTGAAAGCGTCACAGAGTTTGACTTAAAAACAATCAGAATTTACCCGTGAGAATCTGCAGTCACAGTGAAAGCCACAGTGATAGCCTAGAAGTAATAAATGAAAAAAGATGTTCTGCACACAAGGAGAAGATGTTCTTGTTATGGAACATCAAGACCCTCCAAGAAGGATCTTGCATATAATATGTAACCAATTGCTCGTGTAGCTAGCTGTATTATTGTTTGTATGGTCATTGTTTTTTTAGATAGCCCTGTCATTGTTTGATAGCAGCCAAAAAGGTATAAAAGCAGCAGCAGAGAATAACAAAAAACCTTCTCTACCCGTGGATTACAACAAGTGTTTGTGTCACGCGTCTGTCTCTACCACGACAAAAGGATGCGCCAGGCTCTGGAAGTAGCACTGTTTTAAAGAAGTGAGGGAGGCTTTGTCCCGAAAATTTAAACTTTTAACGGTTTGTCTTCAGGCTGTACGTGAAACAAGTCAGATACTGAGGAGGGAAGGATGCTGGTGATGAAAATAGGGGAAAAAAAATCTTCAGGTGGTTGCTCATGGATAACTAATGCCCTGCATATCAGGTGTTCAGGATTATGAGGTTGTGGGGGTTTTGGTGGGCGGGGGTAGGTGTTTCCTAGTCCCCAGAATTTTCCAATTTTTTTATTTATATTTGAGGATGAGACCTGTCGCTAATACTGATTGGTGACTATTTCTTCAGCCTTCCTTCTTTCCATTAAATATGGAAACAGACCCCTCCTACAGCCCTAGGCAGCAAGGGCATTGGTGATTACTTCTGTGGAGCTCAGAGCAGACCAAAAAGACTCTCTCGGGCTTCCAGCAGGAGGACTTTTGGGATGGATTTATTCAGATTTGAGATATTCTGGACAACCTTAGTAAGAGAGGTGCTGTATCAGTGCTGTTGATAAGGGATTGATGACTGCAGGGGCTGTGGAGCTTAGGCAAGATCAGTAAAATCGTTTAAAACATGGTGGAAAACCCGCAGCACTACTAATGCAGCCTGGGGTGGAGTTCAACAGCACACAGCCCCTAAGGGACTGCTGTGTGCTCTGGAGTCAATATAATTTTTTAAGCCTTACCTTGAATAAAAAGAGACTGCTTTCTAGAAGCAGAACCTCTGTGTACTCTTAACTGCAGTGCTCTGTGCTATGAGCCAATACTGTTGTGAATGTTTTGAAACTCAACAGATCTACAGATGCTAGCTGTCTCCAGAGTGACACTCAGTGCCCTGAAATTGGTAGGGACAGAAAAATAGTGGCAGGAGTCACTGAGTATTTTATTTTAATGTGCACTGTTAAGGGAGTGTGCTCTGACCTAGAGTCAATGCATATTGTGTTAAATGCAGTGTGCTTACATCATTAAATTTCTAGTACCAGTATAATCCCAGTACGGGTTGCATATTTTGTAAATGTACAGTTTTCTGCCCATCAAGACTGTCATGCTGTGAGACGTGAGAAAACTTCTGCTTTTAGCAAAGGTATATTTGCCTTATTTATACAGTGTTACACACGGGTCAGACACCTGCCTTCACCTTTGGCGTTGAAAATTTGTTACCAAGATGGGGAACATTTAATCCTGAGTTCTCCATATGGACAGACCTACTGTAAATGATACAAAGATCAGAATTTTGAGACAAAATATGTCTATGTGTTTTTTGGCCAGCAGTCTCAGTAGAGCCAGTAGCTACAGAGATGAGATCCGGCAGAGGGAGGCAAACACACACTTGTTACTGTGTCACTGTCTGTCACATTTAGCACATCCACCTCTGTGGATTCGAGTGCTGGTATATGAAATGCTTATGAGAGTGTTCATTTTGGAGAAGCAAATCTTTTACTTATCTAGCAAAGGCTGTAGTGACAGTATTCCAGACACTGCTTCTCTACATATGTACATAAAAGCTTTTGGAAGATTTTTCTGTTGAGAGAGGTTAAGGAGAGTGAATCGAAGCCATGAAGTCTGAGGGCGGCTGAAGTATTCTCATGTTAGTGACAGTAGTTAGTGACAATTACTATTGATACTCAGAAGCATTGATTGTGCATGTGTGGGAATTAATGTTTTTACACAGATTGCTCTAAATATCTGTAAAAGTCACAAAAGCTACAGCTTTCCCATTTTTATGATAAATTCTGATATCAATTAAAAAAACCCAACAGATTTTCATCGCTGGTGTATCATGAAAAATTGTAGCAAGAAATTGGATCCAATGGGTTATTTAAAATATGTACTGATAAATCACATTGCTGCACTCAGCTGAGAGTTGTGTTGGTCTTCCAGCATGGATATTCTGCACAATGATCTACATTATTAGCTGTGAATAAAATGTAATTATTTTTCCTGAGTTCATCCTGGTTTCAGTTTATAACCTGTAGGATTTCTTGGTGAAATTGATGTCAAAAAGATGCCATTCCCTTCCCTGATGCATGTGTCTGGCCTGCTACATGTGTCACATTACAATAATGCAAACCTAGAAGTGGGCTATTTATAAAGTCTCAAAGCACTTTGCCAGCAAACTGGAAATTAACAGAGAGCAACTAATTAACAATTATACAGCTTGAAAGAAGTGCTAATTAAAAAGTTTTTAAGAGAAGAATTTTCAATTGAAATACAAAATTAACCAGAGACTTAGTGCCTGAAATAGAAATTTGGGCTGATTAACAGAAATGCAAAAAAGTGCTAGCTGTGTAAGAAATGAATTTTTAATTTTCTCTTCAGGTAAGTCTATGCCATCTTTAGGATCTGAAGAAGATGCACTGTTTGGCTTAGAAGGTATAAATCAAACTATTTTTCAGTATTGTTTTTTCAGTCTTACTGTGTTTATTGTCTGCCCAATCAAAAAAATTGGAGATGTTGGCAGAGGAACTATGACTCTGCCTCTCTCTGATGATTTCTGTGCTACTGAGTTCAAAATGCCTGCCTTATTTGAAGAACACAATAGGAAGTAAGGAACAAGGAGCTTTCTGGAAGACAGGAGTTGCTTAAAGACATTCAAGTCTGGTAACTGGGGAACCTTTTCAGGTTTTAAGGTTTTTTTTCCTCTTTGCCATTATGTCCTGTTCTTCTATGCAGTGTTTGGAATGGGAATCTGGTTGCTTCAGGAGACTAAGTGGAGCAGGGTGCATGGTGGAATAAAAGTGGCATTAAAAACTGATCTACCTGCCGGCTCTCTGAAAATTTCTTTTGAAATCCCTTGGGTTTATTTGGGTGCATTTTATCTTCTGCATGAGTATGTGCAGGGTGATGGAGAAGAAATCAGATTATTTTGACAGAGCAGAGTAATGTCTGCATATTAATTGAGCAAGTAAATACTTTGATTAGCTGTGTTTGCATCTGAGTTAATGATGGGTGCTTTTTCTTTAAACATGAATCTTTGCCAAACCTTGATGGCTGTCACCAAATATATCTCTAGGATGACCTCGTTTCTGAAATGTAATTTTTCATAGTCTGTCTCTTTTCAGGAGACTACATTGTTTTAGTTATGTACTTGGCAACTTAAAAGAAATAATGAGACCTCCTGTGAAATGAGAAAGCTGAATTCCACTGAGCATGAGACAAGAGATGTGGGTTCAGTGCTTCTGAAATGAGTCATCACAGCAGGTGAGGTTGCTCAAAAAAAGGCACAGTTCACCACATAAAAGATGAAAGAGCTCCCAATCCATACCAGTTTTGAAATAATAGAACTCATGAATAGTCCTGAAGGCAGACTCAAATCTTGCTCCTGGCTGTTATTATGCCATACTCCCAACATCTTCTGAAATTCCTATTGTGGAACCATTTAATTTTGGCTCAGTAAGTGCTACTAGCATTGACAATAATAAAGTTTACTTAGCAGTATTCAAATGGGTTGCATATTTTGTTTTTTCCTGTCTTGAATTGAGATATGCTGGGAGAGAATCTACATGCCATCTAATTATTTTTCTTTGTGTGTTGGAAATTGACATTGATATAAATCTTTGCATTTTCAGAGGATAGTGCGATCTGTAGATCTCAAAATTTATTTGGGAGGTTTTATGCTTCCAAAATTCATATGGATTTCACTGTGAATATACATATTCTCATAATTTAATTCAAATAGGCATTAACAAAAAAGCCTTTTCATGGGTCTGTAAGATTTTTTCTTTAATAGTTTACACTATAATTAGGGTCTAAGCATTGTGCTAAAAGCTTACTACATTTTTAAGGGTCAGCATTGTATAATGTTTTTCCAGAACCATGTAAGTTCTGAAATTATTGACATTATTGGCATGTAAAGTGAGTTTTTTTCCCACACTTTGCAATAATTACTGTAAAAGATAATTTATCCTGGTTATCCTCAGGATTAGAATTGCTGCAGTTTGGAGATGTAGATACTTTTTAACTATGGGATCAGTGGAATGTGAGTGGTCTCTGATTCACTTGTGAGTCTCTTCAGAGCTGCAGCCCATCCTATGGAGGAATGTGAAATCATATCAGCAACTGCAAGATGTGCTACTTACATTAACTAAGAATAATGGAGACTGCCTCATGCCAAACATAAAAGCACAGTGATTGCAGTTGAAACTGTATTATAATGGTACAAGGAGTTTCATTAAGAGTCATTTTCATCACACAGCATAGCTGATTCAGAGCAGAAATGTCATTCAAGAATTTCAGAGCAATGTGCCTTTGCTCACTCTTACTAGTGCCATGCACTGATGAACAGAAATTATGAGAAAAGTAGCATTTTCTTTCAAGCCTGTTAAGGCTGCTTTATTAAAGTGTACAAAAAAAGATATATAGCTCATAAACAGGAATGGCAACTGGTGTATGTTGACTGATTGTTTAACTTTCCTCTGTTAAAATATATTTTCCTTGAAGCATTAGTATTTCTAGGGCTTTTTACTGTTTAAGCAGGTGTGTTACCCCAAATTTTCTGCCGCCTCTTGGAAAATTGTTTTCCCATCACTGCAATTGACTAATTTGAACAATAATTATATGCTCTGATACAATGAAAAATGAGCTTTCAATTAATCCTGGGCCACCTCTGCTGCTTTCTTACTTTCAGTACTGAATTGTAGCTGAAATGTGAACAGGCCATCTGATTTAAGCACGTGTTTGGGGGTAGAGGCAGGGAAAATACAGTGAAGACTAGCTGGCTGTTACCACAGACTCACAAAAATATGAAAGGAGGCAATTGTCTGTGAAAATGACCTTGAGGGAGAAATGAGAGTGGGGGAGGGCACAAGGAGGACCTTGTGAATTTGTGTCCTGTTGGGAGCAGCACCCCTCCAGAATGCTGCTTTCTGAAGATCAGGTATTACATGCAACCTGGTGTGTTCCAAAAGAAAATGGAAAGTCTGGTCACAAGAGTTTTCCTGAGGCTAAGTCCTGGAGAGGGAGCAGCATCTGTTGTTTATGGATGCCATCTCCCACCTTGCAGTGAATATGGTGGAAAAATGGGCTTCCCCCTGAGCTGGAAGGCATTGCTTGATGGTTGGGAAAAGAAGGCTGGAAAATTTAACAAGTGGATAGAATCAACTGTGAGGCAGCTGCACCAGCAGCTTTGCAGTGGCAGTGGGTAATTTTGTGCCTTGCTGTTTATTTGGAATGTCCTGCTGGACACCTGCAGCACATTTTCCTCCTTGGCTCTTGCTAAAGTTCAAAATATGAGTATTAAGCCACAGACCAAACCAAACCAAGCTAACAAGGCTGTGGATAAGTGTCATTTTAAGGCATGGGTTGAGAAGGCTTTTTCCTTTATAGCTCATGTGAAAGTTGTCTAAAAATAATCTTTGTCCCAATTACAGCGACAGAGCTCCAGCACTGGAAGGCTGTCTGGATTCTCAGCCCCCTGGAGCTGTGCCAGCAATCACACTTCCTCTGGTGCCAGTGCCTCTGCTGTGGGTGATGTTAGTTAAGGTATCATCACAGCTTGATCGTTGACAATTAATTGCTATGTGCTAATTAGTTAATGGGTGGCATCCTCTCAGTCATTTGCTAAAATTATAGGACTGCTATCTATAAAATACCTTGCACTTGGAGCACGTATTCCAGCTTTAAACCAGATGTGTGACCCTTTTGTTAAATAAACACCTCTTGTATTAATCTGCATCCATCCCTCTGACCACATTTGTGAAGCAGCCTAGAGCAGCAAACCATGTCCAACAAAAACAGGGGAAATACATCACAATTGAAACAGGATGCACCTGGGAGACAGTGTAAGGAAAGTAAACACGTGATTTCAGCAGATTGGGTGCTTCTAATTAGCCCTGAATGGTTCATTTTCATGGATAAGTACGTATCCACATAGGTGGCTCGTGATGGGTGCCCTTTGCTTTTATTGCCAGCAGATGTCTCTCTTGATTATTGCATAGCACTGAACTGAAATCTGATTTACAGTCCATGGACAGCGGGGAGGTGCCTCCTTCCAGCCCTTCTCTGCAATCCTGCTCTGTGCAACAGTGGGGCTTTGCACACGGATGGGTAGAAATGTGTCGAGGTAAGGAACCCAAGAGTGAATGTGTGCAAATGTCGCCCACGTCTGTGTTAGTGCCATGAAAAATAAAAATGGAATGATGTGCGCCAGGAAAGACAATTTGAGAAATACCTCGTTTGATTTGTCTGCTGAAGGTTAGAAAAAAGTGAAGGCTCAGACAAAGCTGGAAGAATCTAGCAGAAAGAAAAATCTCTTACCTAAAGCTGAGAGAAAACATGCCTGGTATAATCATGAAATCACTCAAGTGCCAGTTGTGGTAATTTTCCCCTATTCATATTCTGAGCTGAAATAATAAAGTAATCTAAGTAGGGGTGGCAAATAGATACTATAAACTGTTATATGTTTGACCTTTCCTAATACTAAAGTAAGTTTTGAATGAGAAAGTGGAATTTGAGGAGAGGTTTGAGCAAAGTGGAATTTGACTGAGTCCAGTGTACAGCATGGCAAAGCTGTTCAGGAGGTGGCTGCTGAGATGCTGAGAAGATGAAGGCAAGGCTTAAGTTGTCTTTTTTCAGTAGAGGGACATGTCAAAGATGTGATGTGCTTGAAATTCCAGCTGCTCTGATGGGTGGCAGAAATTTTGACATGCTGGGAAGGAGCAAGTACAAACTAGAGAAAGGCAGAGGAGTCACAGCAGAGGTTCACTTGTTATGGAATAGAGTTTGGCAAGTAAATGTGGAAATTAATTAATTAGTATATGTTGCAGAAGAAATGGTCTGAAAATAAAGATTAAACCAGACAAGGATTCACTGGGGACTTTGTCCTTATTAGCAGAGCCTAGTGCTTCAACCTGCTTCAGAGATAAAGGTTCACAGGAAGGATAAGAAACTTTGGAAATAGAAAGGATTATTGAGTGGGGAAAACTGGGAAATGGAAAGGTTCCAATTTTACCACACTGAATGAAAATGGGGGTGGTGTGTCCAAGCAAGCATGTGCAGCATTAACAGGCTCTTAAAAATACATCTTCCTGAAATGCAAACCCATTTTACACCCAGCTCCCTCAATATTGGTCGAGATGGGATGTGGTGAGGCAGAAATTCATTTGTCTAGAGGTGGAGCCAAGGAATTCTCCCCAGTGAATTCTCTTCAGGTGCTGCATGAGTAGAGTGCTGGAGTGGAGGATCTCATCTGCTACCTGACGTCGATGTTTAGTGTAGCAGGATTTTTTCTTTTCAAATATACACTTCTGGAAAATCAGTTAGAAATACAGCCTGATAGAATCCCTAAAGAAAACTGCTGTGTGTTTTTAAAGTGTGTTTTTAATACAAACCCCATAGGAAACAGTGCCACATCTCCAAAAGGATAGATGCTTCATAAAAGCACTGCTAGAAATAAATTCTTTTATTGTGTTTTGTATTACTTTTCAAGTTCTTTTAGTTTCTTTTATGGAAAGCTATTTCTCTTTCATTGTCAGGGTGTTTCTGAGGGAAATATATGTCTGATATCAACAGATTCCTTATAGGGTTGTTTCAGGGATATGTGTAGTTTTGAAGGCATAACTTCCATTATAGGGAAAATGAAAGTTCTCCTTTTTTAATGAACCACACAATATAAGAACAAAGAGCCCCTTGATAACTTTGCAACAAAGAAAAGGGAAGAAGGTCTTATTTCCAAGCCTGTAAGCAGAGATTTTATGAGTGTAGAATTCTAGATATGCAGAAGGAAGAAAAATCCTGGATGGCGAATTGCCTCTAAAATGAAGGCAAAATGGGTGTCCATTTTCCTAGCTGGCTTTAAAAATGTCATTGGTGGAGTTTTCCTTGCAAATCTAACCTTTAAGCTGCAGCCCTGCTGCATCCTGTTGCTGTGCATACCCTAGGAAACAGCGGAACATCTCTCTCCAAACAGGAATTGATTTGTTGGAAGCTGTGTTTCTGCGCAGCTGGTCAGACCTTGTTCCACTTGTGTGTATGTTTGTATGCAGGGAATACTGCATAAAATAGTGGCTGTGGGTTTTGCTGATAGGAAAGGATGAATAATTGCTGGTAAATAATTTGGTTAAATTGCTGATCATGACATTAACATTGGTTTACTGAATTGCCATGCTTTGCTGGGAAGGGATTGGGAATTGCTGCAGGGAAAAACTTCTTGCTTTCACCATGTGCTGTGGAAATGCAAGTAATTTGGCTTTAAGTAGCAATCTGCCTCTGGAATTAGGACAAGAGAATAAGGACACTTCAGTTATAACATCCCAGTTTTGTCAGCCTTGCCTGGATCTCATGTCATTTTACCGTCTCTGAATAGAAATAATATGGATCAGCACATGTTCATTGCTGCTGTGGGTTTTATGACATGGCAAATGATGTCTGGGCTTTAAAAAATGGATGGTCAATTAATTTATGGCTATTAACAACACTGCAGTTTGCAGAGATGGAGAAAATATTACTCAAATAATGCTCAGAATCTCTGCTGGTTGCATCTAATTGGCAAAATTAGAATTATTTTTGCATTTCTCTAGTGCTGCACAGAAAGTGCCACACATAAATCTTCTGTTTCATGCTGTGGTGCATTCAGTGTTGAAAGGTGTGATCTGCCCTGGTCACTCCATGCACCCTGCTCTGAGCAGGCAGGAGGCTGAGGTGGCCTCTGGTGGTCTCATCCCACCTAAATAATTCTGTATTTTCTGTAATAAGAAACAACTTTCTCTACTATTTCTAGGGAGGACAACTCCAAAAGCAAGTTGTGCAGCTTTGGCTGTCCTTTGCTACTTTGTTGGTTAATAAATTAAGCTTTAAAACCAACTTTGTCAGTCCAAATATTCTACTGCATTTGAAATGAGTGGGAATGTTTTTATTGGCAGCAAAAAGATTTAGGTCAGACTTCCTGCACACAAATTTTCACTTATTTTAAACACAGTCAAATTCTTTCAATTTTTATGTAATTGCACTTTTTAAAAAGGTATCCTTTCTAAAATTACCTTTTTCTAGGGGAGAAAAACCCTGTTGGAAAATAGTTCAAAACCCACATTTAGTATGAAATGTTTAATAAAATCAACTTTAAGAGCTACTTGGATGGTTTAAGTAATTTATGCTGCTTGGTATTTGAAATCAGTATGTTTTTCACCATATGAGACTTTTTTTATGTTTTGTATTTAATTTATGAAGTTCAGGTAGATATACATCTGGATATAGACACCTTCTTTTATATTATTTTAAAACACCAATGTATTTTTGGTTTTGGCACTGCAGAAAAATACCAAGATAAGCTCATTTTGAAAGCCTTGTAGTATTATTTATACAGTGTCCTTAGAAAGGTATCTTTTGTGGTGTTTTGTCAAATCTTTTATGTAGTATCTAAAATTTACTTTTGAATTATTTGATTATATGATATCTAAATGGTACCAGAAGCGTGATACAAAGCAGGACACAAGAAATGCCAAACTGAGAATGCCATTATTCAAGGTTTCATTCTCAATAAGATGTATCTAAGTGAATATTATTTCTTTGACCTTCATTGTTCTGTGTTCTACTGCTCATATATTATTATAATATGATTTTTGTCAGTGTATATGAACTTCATGGGATATTATATTCCAGTAACTTTTGCCTTAATGGTTCTGCAAAATTTAATAAGTATATACTGCAGTCACAGTTTATCCTGATTTACAATTATTAATCTGATATTTCTTTGCCATTTTAGGCTAATGTACACAAAGATCCTTGTTATAAAGCTTTTTTTTAAAGTGACTGTGAAAATTGGCTGGGTAATAGAAAAAAGATTGAAGTACACACAATTGCACACAGTGTCTGCCTGTGCAATTAATGCAATATTTAAAATTTACAGCTGTTATGAAGATCAAAGCAAACAAGCTGGTTTTTTCTGTTAATACAATGAGATACACTACAGAGAAATGCATTTTAAGGTTATAGTTTCTCACAGGAAAGAACATAGCCCTTGTAATGAAGTCTTTCCAGGAAAGAAGAAATTTGCATAGTTAATGTTGTGTTTTCTTTTCTGGGAATACCCAGTCCACATCAAGTCATGGATGTGTTTGGAAACATTAAAGGGAAGCTGAGGAAGCAGTGGGAGCTGTGTGATTTGAAGGTATGAGGATGGGAGAGGGCTCTGTTTGCTTGAGCTGGTCCTTCAGGCAGGGGCTGGATAAGAAAGACCTGCCCAGAATAGGAAAAAAAATTATCTTGCTTTTTCAAACAGCAATATGGTTATTCCAAGGAATAACTTTGGAATGTGGGAATTTTTATTCAGATTTGGAGCATACTGCTGAGCTTTGTTGTAAGATGCTCCTGAACATCTAGAGGTGTGCAGGGCTCTGGTTTTTCCTGTGACATGGGTGGGCTGTTTGAGGCTTCTTGGACCAGTTCTGCTGCACTTTGACTTCTGTTGTGCTTGGGAATACGACATTAAGAGATGGCTTTGAATCTGCAGGTATAATCAATATGAGTTTCTGTGCTCTTTACTGCTTCATACACACTGCAGTTACTTTGTGGTGCTTGTGCTGACTCCCAGCTTGGTGCTACATGCATTTTAAGCAGTTAGCTTTTTTTTTTTTTTTTTTTTGGGTATTTTTAATGTGAGAAGCCAATTGCCTTTTTCTTTCAGTGCAATTAGGATCAAATGAGGCAACTGAATTCAGCAGCACAAAGCATGGAGGAAACCTAATACTGCTCTGTTCTGATGTGACATATGCATGTTTCATTTGAAAATCAATTGTTAAAATGTGTTAAATTTTCAAGAGCAGAGCCAAGGCCCATCCCTCTCACAATGCAGTTACCTTGGCTTCTTGCCTGGCTAGAGCTGGAATCTATAGTCATTTCACAGCATGCCAAGTTACTAAATCAGAATGTAACCTAATAGGAATTTACAGGAATCAAAGGCAAAGGATGGGATGGCATCAGCTACCAGTTCCCCTCTGAAAAACACTATCTGTAAATCTGCAGGGGAAAAAAAAAGAAAAATAGGAAAGAGACAAAATTCCTGCCCTGTGCTACACACTTCACTACAGTGCAGCCTCTGCCCAGACGGCCTTTGCTGAATGGGAATAATGTACGTGAAAATACAGAATGCAGCCATTGTCATCCTCCTTTCCTTACAGAACAGCTCCCTTCTTCCTGATGAGAACTGAGGTCAAATTAACATCCTGAGGAGCATTATATCCCCTGCCCTGTGGGCCACAGATGCCTTTTGTGAGCGTTCCTGGGCTGTGACCACCAGGGTCACAGGGTCCTCGCATGTCTGCTAGTGGCTCTGTCTGTAGCACTGGGACTGAAGGGCTGTCCAAATTTGGGAATGAACCACACTCTCCTGGTCTGACTGCGTTCCCAACAGTGCTTCTAGACTCACTGGGATTTCAGGCCACTTCATTTGAATTTTGTGAGGATCACCTTGGAGTAAGAGAGGATGAATGCCTTAATTTCCCAGTGAATTTTCAGGAGGGGGCTGCTAGTGTATAGCTGTGATGGGAGACCACTTTTCCATTTCCAGCCTGCTCTGCAGAATGATTCAGCCCCTGCACCTGGGAGTGTCTCTGGTTCACAGTTTTTCCTCCTGGTCTCTCCTATCCAAAGGTTGTCCTTCCCTGGAGAGATTGAGGGTGTCAAGGAAGCTCCTCAAAAAACTGACTCGGCCTCAGTTTTCAATGAGGTTGATGAGCAGTGCAGGAACAAATGGAATTATGCATCTTCCTTAACTTCTGTTCCAGCTTTCCATGCATGATGTACAACAGCAGTGTCCTAACAGGGCCTTTGGAACCCCTGTGTGTTTTGGAAAAAGTAGCTCTGCACAGCTCAGCAGATGAATTTTTCCCCAGCTGGAAGGTCCAGTGCCCCTGTCATGGCCCAATTTTCTCTGTAGATGCACCCAAAGTGGTGGAATTGCTTGTTCTAATGCTTAATTTTTCTGTTTTTTTGAGACAGGTCTTTTCCCTGGTCTTCTTTAATCTGTGTTCCCTTAAATTATTTCTAGATTGCCCTCCTGTACCATAAGCGGTTTCCTCAAGTTTGTGTATTAATTTATAAGCTACCTCCCCCTGAGAATATTTCCTGCACAGTCAGAACTCATTTTTTGCAATAAAAGAGAGACTAAAAACTTTAAATGAAACTTTGATAGAAGGAGAACAATAAAATAAGTATTATTTTTAAAGAGAAGAATTATTTCTCCTGTCTTCTGCTATCAGAATGCTCAATGCCTGATTTCCAAAACACAGGCAGTTTGCAATCTCTAGTACTTCATAACAACTGCAGGTCCCAAAAGATCAATAATAAACAAACATTTATAGTCAAATCTGACAGTTTCATTTTTAGAATGAACTATTTGAGTGTAGAGAATGAATCTGTGCTGTTTAATTTAATATTTATTGTCTGGCGGCCTGTCTCCCTTTGCTTTAGTGATGCCAAGAACAGTGAGGTTTACTGATATTGTCTTTTTCTCTGCTTTCTGATGCTTTTGAAATAACAAAATATGGAAGGTTGGGCACTGGGCTGTGTTACAGACGTGTTGCTTGTTACTGTCAGGTTTGTTTTCAGTAGCCTAAACATAAGTGGTGTTTTATTTCACTGGATCAAGGAAGCCACAGTCTTTTATAATTATAATAATATTAATTAGATGGGGGAGAGATCACATCACACATTTCCTTTCCCATGTGCTAATTTGCCTGTTCCTATTGGCAGTTCTTGTAGTCTCTGTGTTAGTGCAGTGTCTAGCACACCTTGACTTTGATATCACAGTATTTATTACTGATAACTACAATACCATGTTCAAGAATATATAAAATGTAAGAATCAAATTTTTAACTTTTTTTTTAATCTTCTATTTTGTTTCAGGTATGCAAATATTTCGAGGCACTTAATATTATGTGTTATTAAAAATTCCAGGGAACAGAGTTGTCATCACCCATTCTAGATTTATCTAAAAATAAGTAAATTCTGGAAAAAAAAAAAAAAAAGATATTTGTTTAAACATAAATTGAGTAAAGAATGGACTGTTGCAATACCAGTGATGTAGCTCTAGATGTACAATTGTTAGGACTTTATCAAAATGTACAGTTTATGTGGCTTCTTTCTGCTTAATGGGGATAACAAATGATTAATTTCACAGCAATTCTCTACTGAATTAAAAGATGAAAGTGCAATTTTGTTTGGTGACAAAATTAGTTACTTTAACCAGTTCTGAACATGTTTTCATGATTTTAGCTGTTCCAAGCCATTGCTAGAAAAGTGCTCTTCATCTTAAAGACTCAAGAGATTAATGGTCTTTCTGGGTGGTTACTGTGCTCATACATATTAAGAGCTACATTTGAATATGGAGATGGAAGCCCATCTTTTCTGCATACTCTAAAGGATGTATGACAAATGCTGCCATGTGTATAAATGACCCAGGGGAGTAATGGTTGTCTGTGAAGACTTTCAGTTTTAGAATCTAGGGTATTCAATGGTACTGTGGTGAATAATGATGAAGAGATGCTTAAAATAGAGTCAAATTATTTTCTTTCCGGGTTTCTCTATGAAATGGGGCTCACCCTCGCTGTTATGTGATCATAGACAATGATGCCCTAGTAGTCTGTAGTTACTGCCATCTCAAGGATCGTGGGGTTTATTCTGTTTTATCACCTAGATTTCATGCTTATTCCTGAAGCACATGGATGCAGCTGTACCAAAAAGTGGGATGAAATGCCTTGTTCTGCCACTTGCTTCACTGGAGGCAGGATTCAAACCTTTTAGGGGACTTATTATATATTATGTACATAAGCTTTGGTTTTGTTCAGCTTCTGCCATCAAGTCTTCTTCATATTGTTTCATTTGTACTTCATATTTGTGTCTTATAAGACTAAGCATAGAAAGTATTAAGAGATATTTCCAAAGGCAACAGCAGAGGACAATCAAATGATTAACAGACAGTTGGTGGCAGGAGCAAGGCAGAAAGTGGAATAGTCAACCCAGGCATCTTTGAAAAGATCAGAGATTCCTCTCATCCTTTCAGGCTGATATTTATAGACTTTGCCTCTTGACTTAGTACACAGGTTACTGTGGGGTTTTTCTTCCTTTTCTCAGTTCATCTGAAACCCTTTTTTTCCAGGAAAGAGCAAAGTTCAAGCAAAACATGACTTTGTACTTGACCCCTTCACTACAGAGAACTACCAGGTTTGGTGGATTCCTGGTATTCTCCCCAGGAGATAAGCCTAAGTCACACAGATTTTTTTTTGAGTGAGCTTTTGAATCTGCTGGACAAGAAGGTCCATGAAATTTTAGAAATGACAGAATGGCTAAGGCCAGAAAAATACCTTTAAAACCTTTTATTGTCCTATTATTCACACTGAGGCTTGCAATTAGGAGCATAAAAGTGTCTTGAACACAATGCCAAATACAAAAATGTGTTGTATTGAAAACAGAGTTAATTAATTTTATTGAATATTGATTCAGAAATCTTCATTCTGATTACTCAGATTTGAAATTTTTTTCAGTCAAGATGGTTAGAAAAGGAGAAGAAGAAAAGGTGTAGGTGTAGCAAAACTTTCCCCCTACTGTATGAGTACTGCTTGCCTTTTTGTCTCTCTTTATTGGAGAAAAATTGGAGTCTTTATATGTCTCAAATGTTATATTAATGTCTTCTTCTATTTTTAAAATTTTTTTTAAAATTTATTTGGACCATAGTAGTATGTAGCAGGCTGGATTATGGATAGTGCTAAATCCTGTACTAACGTTTATGAAAAAGCCTGTTCTTTCCTGAAAAACCCTTTTTCCAAGTGTTTGTCACTTGTGTGACAATTATTACTTTATTACACATACTCTGCCAGATGTTATTTTTTCTGTTGTGTTAGAGCTTCACTGCTCTGCACCGCACTAATTTTGTGTATTACACATAATTTATTCCTACCCCAGCACATTATTAATAATTACCATAATCTGCATTACACTAATGCCAAGAATTATCAGCTGTAGGCCAGAAAGCTGTTGTGCTCAGCGCTGTTAAAACACATCACTATGGCAGTCCCAGGCAAGACAAGCTTTTCATGCAAAATCATCATGGCTGAATGGATAATAGGTAGAATTGGAAGCCAGTAATTCTTGTTTTCTAATTCTGTGTCTGCCACTGATTTACTGTGTGGTTGGTGCCATCAGAGCTGCTGCTGAGCCAGGCACAAGTTTGCAGATGTCTGCAAGTGTCTGTTTTCCGTGACACAACATGGGATTAATTCCCTGCCACCTTTGCATGGAGAAGAGCAGATAATGCATTATATGGAGAAGATAGCTTTGCTTTGAGCTTGTAGGAAGGGGGAACGATAACAGAAATTTAGGCTGGAGGTTCAAGTGAGGGGTCAATACTCATCCATCAGGATGCTGAGGTTATTGTCTACAGAGCTGCTGCCCAGCCAGTCAGTGCCCTCCTTGAAGGGATTCACAGGGCTGGTCCAGCCCACATTCTGGGCTTTACATGTGTCTTTTTTGGACTTCGTGGACTTTTTTTTTTTTTTTTTTTTGATGGCTTTACCTCCATCTTATTGAGTTCCCCCTGAATGGTTGCTCTGCCTTCAAACTCCCCCTCTTTGGTGTCACCTGCAGGTTTGTAGAGAGCACAAGCATAGGAATGAAAGCCCAGCTCCTCTCTCAGCGTAGGTAAAGTTCTTTTCCAGCAGTTACATAAACATGTTCCAAACGCTTAGAAATTATGAAAACTGATAAAAACGCTCTGTGCATTTGTCCAGATTCCACATGGGCATTGTTTTCACTCCAGCATTTTGGAGTTGGCAGGTCTAACTGAAGGATGGGAGACAGCCCAAGGCCGCAGGTTTGGGTTTGAGCTGGGCTGCAGCATTTCTGTTTGGGCATCCAGTCTGTTTAAAGCTGACAGTACTCTGCAAGTGCTCAAGAGGCAGTAAACCTGTGCCAGCAAAACCTGTGACAGCAGGTGACAGGAACTTGAGTGGTGCAAAGTGGCCCTGCAGGACAAATTTCATGTGAGAAATGCAGCTACCAGAGATAGCACTGGGGATGCCCGTGGTGTGCATGGCCATAGGCTGGTGCAATTTGTGCCTGCAAGAGGGGAAGAGTGATTTTAGAGAGGGGGAGCAGCTTATTTCCCCTTGCTAGCAGCCTGTCCACACCAGTCCAGAGGTGATTTATCCAGGGCTACAGAGTGAGCGGCATCAGAAGTCTCAGTGGTAGCACTTTGTGTTAGTGTTAGCCATGCTAAAATGAAGTATAAACTTGATTATACCAATAAAAGCAAAGGAAACGCACAACCATATATAACATGTCTGATCCCCCCTGCCTCCTTTGTGCTCAAATGTGATTTAAAAAAAAAATTGTGTTTGATGGGGAGAAGGGAAGCAGGGACATTGTGAGGGCTCCTGTCTGCACACAATAGGGAGATTTAGAAACTAGGTTGCTGTCTTAACTCTGCCAGTTTAAGCCAAAGCCACAGGGATATTATTTTTGATGCTGAGCAGTGGATTATAACTTCAGCTCCCATTACCTCTAATGGGATCTTTGCTTGCAATCTGCCACTGCTACAGCAATGAAAATTTGTCCCTTAATGCTATTTTACTATTGCAGGTTTTTGTGTTTAATTATATTATATAATAATTTGTTGCAGCATCTACACGATTCCTTTAGGAGTGCACTTGAAGTGCTTATGAATTTTTATAAACACAAGCTGTGTATCACTTTAGGTCTCTCAATGCTTTTGTAAACTATTCTGCATTAATATAGCAACATTTTTTCTCCCTTGCTGGGTGAGCACCATTTTTACAGTGTGGCCATTTTGAAAGGCACAAGGATACTAATGCTGAGAAGCCCAAAGCTCTTGTTATTGCATTTATGGCTTGTGAGAAAAAGCACTCAGGTGTTACAGCTGGCTCCCACTTGAGTCAAATGCAGGAAAAAAGAAAAAGGCAAGACACAGTAGGTAGAAGATCTATCTTTAGTGTTGGAATGCATTATAATTGTTATAAAATTACTGACATGAGAAAATAGATTTATTGCCACATAAATTTTTTTCATGGATGTGCATTCAAACTCTTACATGAATTGTTTTACATTTTGCTGCTTTTTTCTCAGACATGCGAGTACAATTAACTGATCTGCACAATGCAGAAGTTGTGAGATATATCTGAAAATTACTGTGTCTGAATTATTCACCAAACTCTGTCCTTGTGCAGGCTGTCATCAGCTCTACAGCCCTGCAAAGATAATTTCTCAGAGAGATAAAAAATGAACATAGTGGCTGTTGCTGTTTTACTCCTGCAACTTTATTTTTTTATCTTCTCTCTCTCCCTACATATGTATATATTTGCTGTAGAGAGAGATTTGTATGTCGGGAGGAAAAAAAAAGCACGATTTATTATGTTCCTTTCAATTTGCTTTGGAGGCATTGCTTACTGGGGACACAGTATGTACTGAACAGAGTGTTCTAATTAAGTAGCAGAAGGCAGATCAGCCCAGTTGCTCAAGACTTTGCCACAGATGCATTAATTGTTTACACATCACTTGTTTCCCCCCTCCCTCTTTGTTTTTGAACCATCTACACCCTCTGTGTGTGTGTGTGTGTGTGAATATATACATAATATATGTGTATATATATACACGTATATTGCCAGATAGCAAGGTGATCAGCACTACTCTCCCACCTTATCAAAGATAGGAAACATACCTACTTCTCCAGGCCAAGGAATTATTTTTTCAGCTACTTGTCTTTTTGGCAGTGGCTGTAGCCCTGGACTGCTTTGCCCTCGGTGTTTGTGCTCTGGGTACACGATGTGATTACACTTTGGGGCCAGCAATAGGTTTTCTCCATGCTACTGGTAGGGAAAAATGCTCTAATTTGAGCACTGATCCAAGGAGCTCAGAGTCAAATGTGTAATTTGAAGCGGGAAAGAGGTTAGTTGTGGGAATTGTCCTGTGAGGTGGGATGTGCAGGGGTTTCTGCTTTGGGCCTCCAGAGTTAACACATACGTGGGGAAATGGATGCTGGAATTTCCTGATAGCTGTGTATGGAATAATGCTATTTTATTTGCTGAAACTAGGAGTTGTGTGGAGAGATTTGACCCTTTGCCTCCCTCTGCTGACCCCAGTGAAGTCCTTGTGAGCGAGGATGTGTGATGTGTTTGACTGTTTTATCCAGCCCTGGGAAAAACACACAGAAATGTATACCTTTACATGGAAATGCCACAGCCCAGCCTATGTGAGATGGGGGAAACCAAATGATGCTTTTTATATCATCTGAGTTGATTTTTTGACTCCCTCAGTACAACATTTACATGTGTGTTTTAAAAGAACTATTGAAATATTGGATAAAAAGGTCTTCTAAAAGCAATGCCTCTGGCAAGCAGAAAGGAGCACATTTCTCATGAAAGAATCTATTTTTGGTATGATTTCCATCCCAGTTTGACAGGATGGAGAGGTTTGGAGAGCATGGCTTCACGATCACTTAGACCATCCTTACTTTGTTTTAACTAGAAGTATTTCTAATTATTGGTGGGGCACTAACTCAACAGGGTGCAACCTACAGTGAACTGGGACTTTGGCCATTTGGGAGTGTTCTCAAAACAAATAAAAGGTCTAACTCTGGCATCTAGTGCCGAGTCATTAATTTCTTCCAGCAAAAGAAACAAAACAGTAAACCATCGCACTGTGTAAGTAAGGTATGATTTGTTCTCAGTTTTTAAAATTTGATAGATTTTCTTTCATGTGTCTGCCTTCAAAGAAGAAGGTAATTGTGTTTATGTAGCTGAGGTAGAAATGGTCACAGCGGTTTTGGGAGAAGCCAAGAAAGAGCACACTGTTATTCTTCCTTTAAATTTATTACTTAGAACTTAATAAAAACAGCAGTATTTTTCTGTAGTTTATTTTATGTATTAGTGTATGACAAAACCCACTGCATGTCCACATTTAAACATCCGCTAAAGGAATTCTGTAAAATACTGTGCTAACATATAATGAGAGCTGATTTCAACAATAGTCTCCTCTAAAATGCTAGTAACTAAAGTGGATTTACATGGTGTCTATACATTATTTAAAGGTAACATACCGCTGTTGCACAAGCAGATGTGTGCACTACATCAAAACCTCGTTATCTCTGCTTTGCAAGTTACTTTTCTCCTTTTTTAGAAACCAACATTTCTGTGTATTACTTACATATCTAATTTTGAAGATTTGCTTTAAAAGTTATATGTGGCATTAATAAATCTCTGTCTTCAGAGGCTGATATTTTCTTAGTGGCACTCCTTTTCGATAGCTTCTCTTTTGGATGTTAATCTTAAATTGCAAATTAAAGATTAAAGATACTTCGGGAATTGGCGAGAATTCTGAGTCATATTTTGTTGAGTGTGACTTGATTTGACTTGATCACAGGCCCTGATATGTTGTGTGCTCTAAGGAATACATAAATTATTCAAAGAAAACAAAGCACAAGGAAATTCTAGCCACTAGAACTCAGGAAGGTAAGCAAATTCATGAGTATCACAGCTCAGGGAAAGCATTTTTAATTCCCTCATACATGACTGAAGAACTGATTATCTGCTCTTGCCTTGTCACTGTGGCTGCAGTAATGATTATGTCTGGGATAAACTACTAAGGATGTCTATTAAAATGATGATTTGTTGTTCAGGTCTGGAATTATTGAAGCTTTGGGGAAATAAAAGACAAGATTTTTACTAAGTGAATCTACCCGTTTATAATTCCACCAGTCTCAAGAATAAAAGTAGTTGTATTCAAGCACTGCAGAACAAAAATTTTTAAATTTAAATAGCATATAAAAATACCATTAATAATTTAAATAGTCATTGTTTGAAAGTGAAAAAATAGGAGCAAGCACTTTTCCAGTAGAATAACGTTTCTGGGCTGCAGGAGGTGAAATGTCACCCGCAACTCTTGGGATTCCTCTTCAGCCCTAAAGAAACCATGTTGGAAGATGTGCACAAAGGTGTTTATTTCATAAAATGTGCAGTATGAGAAGCAGCATCATTAAAAGACCCCAAACCAACAGGTAAGGGAAGTATATTTTAATACAACTCTTTCGAGACAATTAAGTAGTCGGACAGGACAGTAGAAAATTTATTAGCTCTATTCCAGCTCACACGTCCCTGACAGTATAGTTTCACAGTGTGTTAGAACAAAACAAGTGGATGAATTAATCTGAATTTGATTTTTAGTCTTTTGGATAGTTTCTGTTCTGCCTATTTTCTCCAATTAAGACATCTAGAGGAAAAAAAACCCATAATTCTAGGAATGGCCAGGTGCTTTGAAGGGAACTTGGAACAATAATTCATGCAAAATCATTGTAAAGGGCTTCATGATTCAGTCCATTGTCTGTGAACTTAATTCCTTTCTTCCCTGCATCGTAAGACATTCTTATTGATAACACTGCATGGTAATTACTTATTAGTCATAGAGAAACATTTTATGTAGGAGCTTTTCAGATAAAAATCAGTCATTAAACCAGATTAAAAACTTCTGGACTGAAGACCTTTTCTCTATGGTTAATGGTTTTGATTTTCCTATCTATGCTCAAAAAACTGAGCTGAACTTAGGGAATCTCAACAACTGAATTGAATTTAACATTTGCAAATTTTTCTTCCTCAGATTTTTTTCAAATTTTGTGGTCTGCAATTATTTACTAACTACTTTATTGCTCCTTAAATCGATTGCTCTAAATCCTGTGGGAGACTTAGGTACATGGAATTAAAATAGAATGGTGTAATTTTCAGTGTCTGGTTGGGAGACAGAGATCATTCCTCCTTTGGGATTTCAGTCCCTGGTGTAGCTTCAGTGATGCAAATAGCTGAGGTAGCTGTGACTGACATTAATGGCAATTACAGCAGACTCATGTAGACTGGTTGGATTTGTTCCATGCTGTGATACCTGAGGGATTGGATTTGCTGACTTTCCATGCTGGGTTGGCTTTGGAGCACAGCTAGGATGGTGCCATGGATGAGAGGTGCTGAGGGGCAGTGTGGGTGGGGACAAAAATACCCCATTTTTCAACAATATGAATATATTTTGGTTTTTGCTGTGGAGAGGGAGTTGCAAATACATGCCTTGTCTTCTCTATAAACATGAAACATACTTGTTTTGTCTCTTGAGTGGGGAAAAATTGAGTGTGGGATAGTTCTGGCTCTCAGAGGTAACAGTCCTACCATGTTGGCTCAGGAGCACACACAGCGTCCTGTTGGAGTGAGGAAAAGCCATTCCTGTAGGTTCTTCCTACCTGGTTATCACAAATCAATTAACAAGTCATTCACAAATGTTGAGCAAAACTGGTAATTTGAAAGTTATATACATCATGTGGAAAAGCAGCATTTCTGAAATGCCAGAAATGGTTTGAATTGCTGTTTCTGAGAAGAAATGACACCTTTTTCCATAGCACTGAAAATGGGATTTAAACGTTTTCTGTCTAGATAAGGAAACATCATTAATTGTCAATAAAACCAGGATGTGCAAGATATCCGCTCCTGCTTTTTGTGTGCTAATGCCATCGTTGAGCAATGGCTTCTGATGAAAATCTTCTTCTTAACAGTGTTTGTTCACATTGTATGCCCAGGCTTAGTTGACATTTCTCCTCTCTTCCCAGATTTGCCCCTAGCATACTTATATTTGGTGGCATAAAATGAGAATTTATGGACCATGGTTTTTTTTTCCCCTATTTATTCCAATTCAAATTTCTGACAGCCTTAAAGGAAAAAGACTTTGTTTCTCTGATAGGCAGAAATGCAGATTCCAGCCAATGTCTGAAAGTCAAGTCGAGTTTCTTAGCATCGCTAATAATAGAGATCTGCAGGTCAGATTCTGCCCTGATTTACACATCTGTTCAACTCAATTACGATCGGATTTAATGTGATGGCAGGTACAGATAAGTGGGCAGGGTTTTGGTTCTGCAATTGGAACTTGGTTAATAATTGTGTTTATGAAGTGGAGAGCCCCTCCAATGTTTCCCAGAGCTGTTTGTGACTTAGCAGAGCTGAGAACAGCAAAGTCTGTGAGGAATGGTTTTCATTAGAGCTCACTAGTCACACCATGCTAGGGCTGTGAGTGAGGAGTAGCTTGCAGAAAAAATAATTTCCTTCCTTCTGTTCGTGAGAAGTCTGACTGGCCCTGAGCTCCTGAGGAATTTATGTACCTGTTCAGAACCTCTGAATCTCTGATTTTCCAGGATGCTGTGGCCTGTCTCTGCCAATCTCTTTGTTGTAGGGCATTGTGTCTTTGCACCACAGGACTGGGTCGTTTTGTGCGGCAACTTCCTGGTTTCTGTCCTGGGGGGTCACGTTGGCATCAAACTGGGAGAATCCAGGAAGTACAGAAGTTATTTTTCCTTTTGTTTTAGGCCATCTTAAGCATGTCTCCAGGCTCTGGGTTCATCCCACTGGAGTCTTACAATACTCACTATCTGTGCCTGTTAACTTTTCAACAAGAATAAAAGGCATCTGGCTGGAACTTTTTGGCACCTCAAGTTAGAAAAAGTTGATTTGGTGGTACATTGTGACATTGGATTTTTAATATTTGATATTCTTCATGAAGATGTACATAAGCAGTTTTTGGCTTATAAAGAGGCAAAACCATTAGTTTTCAAAAGTAGAGAAGATTGGCACTGCTGGCCAGTCTTCCTGTGGGAAACAGGATGCTTTAAAAACCTTGCAAACCAAAATCATCATGATATATTATATATGTGAGAGTCACCTCACCAAAACTTTTTGTTGGATATTCATGAAGCCTGAGCTGTGGAGTTTATGCTCCATGTGGCTCATCAGTTAAGGCCACTTTGGATCCCAGTGTGTGTTATATCTGCTCAATTGACTCAAAAAAGTGTGACCTGCTGCACTGTATTTTCTGTGTCTGTGTCATTGCTGCTGAGCCCACCCTGGTTCCAAGGGAACTTCCCAGGCAGGGAAGCTTTCAGCACCCACCACAAGGTTCCCAGCACAGCTGGAGGCTCAATTGCACAAAAAAAGAATCTTTCCAGACAGCAACTTGCTAGCATTGACCACCACTAGAACCTTTCTTTGTATGATTTTGTCTAAATGACTCACCTGTCTCGATTGTGAGGACGTAAAGCTCTGAATGAGCTGAATGTGCTGCTTGAGTAACAAACACACTGGGAGTTTTCAAATTAGCACCATGTTTTGTAAGAGGGCATTTGCTTCTATTAACTGTCATGTCTTGAAGTGAAAATAGCTATCACCAGAGCATGCCACTGGATTTGCTGAAGATTCAGAAAGAAGTTCAAATGGAAAATGGAAAGGTTGAATTATCCCTTGTGCCACTGATGAGGAGGTGGCTAAGCAGGATCAAGTGCTTCTCTCCTGCTGAGGTGCTGGACTTTTTTTGACCTCTGTGCAGATTGGAAGGGAATCAAGGCTGTTCCAGTTCATGCCTGGCTGCAGCACTTCTGTGTGTGCCATTCCTGTAGTGTATAAATATAACTTTGTAATATTACAAAGGTGAAGTTGAAGTTCACGTGCTATTTTCTGCACTTCAGAGGAGATTTTGTGTGGAAAAAAGAAGGGAGAAAAGACAGAGAAACGTTGCAGAACTCTGCTTCTCCTTCCTGTCCTACACAATATTAGGGTGTGGGAGAATCAGCAGTGCTTGATGGAGCTCATTGGACTTCCTGAGCCTCAGAGCTGGAGGTGGAATAATGCTGTGAGCAGAGCTGTCCTCTGCTGGTTTGTTACCCCTGCACTGCAGTGAACACAAAATGATTTGGGCATTTTTAAAATTATCTCTTTCTGTCATAGACAGAAATCATTGGACTTAATAATCTCCAAGGTCTTTTCCAACCTAATTGTCTCCAAGGTCTTTTCCAACCTAAATGATTCTGTGTTTCTATAAAAAGGCTCCATTTATGAAAATGATCACATGGAGGCCTAAAAAGGAAATGCATAAGCTAGAAAGCAGGGCGTGGGAAGGCAAAGTGATGGGCTAGTATTCTTCACCTGATGAGACTGGAAAATATATTAAAATTCCCACCCTACCAAAAAAAACAACCCCAAAACCCCAGCCCCCCCCCCCCCCCCCCCCAGTGAGTTCAGGAGCCTAAAAAGCAGCTGTTGTTCAGGACAATCTAAGTTTCAAATGGATAGAACATCCAAAACCTAATAATTTCTGTAGCTTTTCTATGAAAGATGCTTTTTCAGAAAACCAAAGTTTTACCCTCCATTTTCACCTTTCTTTTATCAAATCCAGGTTGTGTTAGAAGAGCAGCTGACTGGGAACAAAGGGAGAAGATTAAAAAGGGCTACCAGTGAGTAACTTTTTTCAAGGAAAAAGGGACTTTATTTTTAGATTTGCTTCCCTGCCTGTGAAAGAGACACAGAAAAAGGAAACAATGGATAAAAGTGAAAAGAATGCTAATGTTGACAAAAACGTGTCTGTATTCACCTTCAGGCCATGTGTGGGATAACCTGTCCATGTGGGAATTTTTTGGTGATTTTTTCTGAGGGGAAGTGATTTATGTCTGTGATTTCCAGGAGTTTCCATAGCACAGAAATGGATCTGAGGGACACAATCATGCCTTGGGGTTTCAAGGTACTGTTCTGAGCTGCCTGTCACCCTGCCTTCTTCCTGCAAGCCAGACCTGGTGGCCACCTGCCTGTCCCCAGCCTTTTGCCCAGGCTCCTCAGACCCCTCTGCCTCAGTATTGTCCTACAGCTGCCGGGATTTGATGTAGTTTTCACTCTTCAGAGGAAAATGTGAAGGGAAAAAAGAAGTTCACAAATAGATTTTTGTCTCTGAATAGTCTTGGTTTTTGTTTCAAAGATAAAGCAGGATGAATTCAAATAAAGTTGCAAAATGCAGTGAATGCTGCTTTCTGGCTGATCTCCTGGGAGGAGCTCATGGCACCAGGATGAGTGCCTTTCCACTCCTCTCATTAAGATTCTTCATTTCCCTCATCACACTGGCATATTCTCTAGCAGAGGTCAGGTTTGTTGTGGAGGTCATGAGCATTTTCTGTTACAGTGCTATTTTCTCTTCCATCATGGAATCTTCCAGCGTGGAAAAAGCAGGGTAAAAATAGACCTTTCTTGCCCTGCAAAAGCATGTTTGCGTTCTACTGCCCTCGTTCAAAATGTCTAATGCTTTATCTCATCTTTCTGTCAGTTCCTGGGTTGTCCCCTCCGCTTCCAGAGCTTGCTACTGATTATCTGCCTCTGTCCTGATTGCATTTTTTGGTCTCTCTTCTTACCACCCTTCTCTTCCAGGGGACAAAAAAATCTGTGTCCTTTAGACCCAGCCATCTCCTGTAGGGATTATTTAAACACTGAAAATGGTCATCCCTGAAATGGTCTTCTTTAGGAACTCTGTACAACAATTTAATGATAAGAATTCTGCAAAATTTCAGCTGAAATAGCTGCTTGCCTTTATAAAGGAGCATTTAAAATGTATAACAAGGATATACATTGTAATCTGTTTAAAATGTTATTATGACCTGCTGTTCCAAGATTATAAATGAATAAATTCTGCAGAATTTGTTCCTTCGTTTGCTTTTCTACCCACCAATGCACTTTTGGTGCATTGTAGAGAAGGTCAAAAAAAGAAAATACTCCTCGCAATGTTGACCCAAAGAGGGCCTTTTGTTCAATTGAATATGATACATAATTCCTTCGCGGGTGTTTTTTCATATTTCTGAGCTTAAGTGAAAAGCTGCAAAAAAGCAATAGCAACAAACAACAAACACAGACCACAGTGCTTACAGAGGAAGGCTTGGAAAATATCTTTTTACTGTTCATACTCAGGGCTTCAGACCTTATGTTCGCCAAAGAGAGCAGGAACAGTGGGAGCAGAGCCATCAGGAGGTTTGTTTCAAATGCTTGTTCCTCACCCAAATCAAATGGTAATGCAGATCCACCCTCTAATTCCACTTTGTGCGGTGCTAATCTTTCTGAGAAGCTGTGGAAAATCAGTTCTGCAAGACATGAAGGTATTTCACAAATCAATATCTCGATTGCAGAGAAGAATAAGTGCTGTGGAAATGTGCTCTGCTCAGTTGTGTCCAGGCGGTAGATAACCCATCTCCAGACAGCAGATCTTTCAGCTGCTGCGGGAAGGGCTGGAATGGAGGCCTCTGTGTCAGACACAACACCTTTGAACAAGATTCTCACCAGAGATATGGAAAAAGAGCTTAATGCTGTTTATTGAGCCCATGCAGCCAGGCTGGGCAGGCCCTTCCTTTGCCAGCCAGATCAGGAGATCTCAGGGCTTTTGCTGAGGATTTGCTTTTCCTTCAATTTATGCAAACATTACTCAGGAGACAGTATTTTATCCTTGTCATGCCAACTTGGATGCAAAGTGACTTCCCACATGTTCTCCCCCCTGCTTCCTGAGCTCTGCCAGGCGCCAGCTGGGACAATGCCATTGTGGGCACCCCTGTGAGATCAATTTGGCTCACAGCTGTACTCATTGTCAGCTGTAATTATTAGGGTTAATGTGATTAGTTTCACTCGTGGTATTGGTGGGTGTCTATTGTTGTTGCCGCTGGCGATAAATTCCCTTGCATAAAGTTTTTTGCTCTGCTGTTTTATGGTGTCAATTGCAGTCATGGCAGGTAAGGGAGAAGCTATGTGAGGAAAGCTGGAAATAAAGGCAGAGGTGAGCAAGTGGGTAATTCTCTTTTGTACTAAGGAAAATACATACTGGCTGCTTACTGTAAGAATAGAAAGAGCCCCCACAGATAAGAGTTTTACCTTCAGATATTTTTTCTATCTAAAGGTTGTGGGAAAATAAGCTTTATTTCACTCAAATTAAATTAAATTATTTCACTACTGACCAGTGGTGCCACGTGGATAATACAAAATCTCAGGTGCAAATGTCTTTGCTGTTGATATTTTCCCTCTCATTCAGTCACTGGTGGCAAAAGCAAGCTTTTCTGCATGGTGTTCCAGAATGAATTTAAGTCTGTTTCATTTGTCATTTTGAAAAGAATAAGCAAGAGGTGGTAGGCGAATTGAAATGTCTCTTTCCCTCTTGCTTTTATGAACTGAGCAGGAAAGTGAGATGAATTGTAGTGAAAAGTGAGGAATCTTCTCACCCTTGATTTCCCATCTGAGAATTGTAAGCTTTAAGCACAACAAATAATGTTCAGGAATATGCATTGATGAAGGAGAGAATCAGCAATTTAAATTAGTTTATTCATACAAAATTAAAAAGACTCAGCTTGTTCTGCTGTTGTAGCTTAATAGGAATGTGTGTAGTCTCTCAGATGCCTGAGATTTTAGGGATTAGCATTGCTCCTGGAAAAGGTATTTGTGCCATTGAATGCCTACTGGCATATTTCTGTTTAGCACAAAATAGCACAGGGCTTATTACATATAACATGGGTTTTTATCTTTTTCTGAACTGTGTGTGCAACGTATATGCAAGTCTGCCCCTTTTCTTGTCTGCTTTTGGTCTCCTTCCTTTTCTTCCCTCTCTTCAAGTATTTGGCTGGCTCCAGCATATTTTTTCAGCCTTTTGCCAATACCTTCATACTTGCACTGAGTATCCATATTTCCCTCAAACTGCTAAAATTGATTTAAAGCTGAAAAGATAAGAGAAATAGGCAAGAAATATTTTCAAATTGCAATTGAAGATAAGAAGGGAAACCCCTTCCCTAAGATAATGGGGGTTTTGGAGCACTAGGAAACTGGAAATATGTACTTAGCTCTTGATACAGACATTCTGCAGAAAGGGACACTATGAGAAGTAGATTTTGTTTTTACTGGTGTGAAGAAGTCTCTTAATGTAAAGAGAAGCCCAGTCAATAAAATTTAGTCTTTTGTCCATTTGAGTGTATGTAATTTCCATTAAAGCGACATTCGATCTAGTATGGAAATGAGAAGCATGTTGGGCTCTTGTACAGATTTTGAATTAAACTCAAGCACAGAGATTTGTTTTTAATGCACATGTCTGCATGTAGAAAATGCCACAGTGTCTTAGGCACTTTTAAATTCCCATCCATAATCAGAGATTGTGTTGCAAAGCTTATGAAGAGAAGCTCAGTGAGAAGAGCAGAGGGGACTTTGACCTCTTATCCTTTTACCCAATCTTATGTTTTAAATGTTGTGATTACGTTCTGTTAAGCTGTCACAGAATTATTACTTGCAATTTAGCATGCTCAAGTTCTTCTTGCAGCCATTCTGGTGCATATAAATTGCTATCAATAGCTTCTTTTAATTTCCAAGCTAAGCAAGTGGAGGAGAGGAAAGGATCTTGCAAATGCTTCAACTTAAGTGCCAATTACAGCTCACTCAGGAGCGTGGAGCAGAGGTGGAGGAATTGTGACTGGGTTCTTCCCTTATCCAGCAGCTGGATTTGTGTGCTTGTGTCTTGTTTTGGCAGCTGGAGGAGCTGCAGTGGAAGGGCTGGCTGGGCAGGCAGGGACACTATGCTGCAGGTTTGTCTTGGAGTTGGTTTATCTTTCAACTTCAGCTTGTGTTCCTGGGAGCTGGTGGAGTTCTCCAAGAGTGGGAATGGAAAAGCATGTTTCCAGTCCCAGCTTGGCTGTATTTTAAGCATTCTATAAAGCCAGGTTTTCTACTTCCTCACATGATGTGTCTGCCCTCCACCGCTCTTTTATTTTATTTTCAGGAAAATACTGTATCTTTTCAAAGGAACCTCCTCCTGCCTGTGCATCTGCAGCCAAAGCTTTGTAGTAAGGAGAAAATGCAGCACAGCCAGGAATGTCATGGGCTCCTGAAAGCATTTCAGTCATAGCCAAATGAAAGGAGAAAATAATTCCCTCCCAGGTTGCTGTATTGCAATAAGAAAGAAGATGTTTTCTGCACTTTATTTGAATGGCTGCATGGCAGTCCAGGCTGGGGGCTCCAGGGTGTTGCTCTGCAAACCCAAACACAGGCTGCTACTCCTCTTTAAGGTTTGCTGGAACTCTTGGTTAAACTTCATTCTTCACCCTTTTTTTTAATTTTTTTTTTTTATTATTCCTCTAAGTAAAGTCTATTTCCTACTCAAAGTTGTGATTTTTTTTTTCCAGAGAATGCTGAGTTCTGTAGCTTTATATGCATTTATTCAGAGCTTTCATTTTTGTGTTTTCATTAGGTAACGTTTCCTTTCCTAATTTTATTTACTTGGAATTCGCCCAGCTATAGGCATGCAAATAGAAATTTAACTTAAATGCAATTTAATAATAAGCTTGATTTAATTAAATAGAGGCATTTTTTTAAAATGACACTTATTTTTCACTTAAACTTAGTGACCAAAGGAAGTTTACTAAAGTTAGTGAACGAAATGTTTCTTTAAAGCTCTTTTTACAGGTCATTTCCCATTCAAATTCTGAAAAGAATAATAGATGCTTTGAGAGATAGTTTTTATTTGAGGTATGTAATATCTTAAAATCTGACTGAAATTCCAAAGGAAAGATTAGCTAAGAAGAGCAATTAGGTACTGCCAATTTAAAAAAAAAGAGGAAGTATCTTAACATTTGTTTCGTTGTAGAGAATAAGCTCATTGCATATATGTATTAATATATTATGGAACACTGAGAAGTGTGGAGTGGTTGTGTTGACATAAAACCAGATATTTGCCTTGTAGTTTTACCTGTAATTAGAAAGCAGCACCTTTTTTTCTTTATAAATTGTTTTGTTGACAAGTGTTTTAGCCTTACTTAATACAGTTAGGCCTTTCCATCAGTTACCATGAAGCCAAGTTTGATTTTTAGCAAGTGCTCCTTTCAATAAAGTTTGATTGCAAATATTTATGCTTGTATGATTTTTCCCCACGCTTTTAATGAAAACAGGAAGACAGAAGAACAAATAGAGTCATTGGGTAGCACACAGTTGATTTCAGTAACTGGTTACTTTTTAGGTTTTTTAAAGAATATGGGCTGGTGATCACCAGAAGAATAAAATTGGTTTTCCAATTACCTTTTTTAAGAAATTCTATTGGAACAGATGACTAAATGGATATTGAAATGCACAGCATTATGTCTGGATTAATATTTTAAAATATTAAGGTAGGGTAAGCAGAAATGTCTTCAGCTGCAGATCTGTGCTACTTACATTTTTAAAGTTGTCTTTGTAGACCATGTGGTGAGCACATGCTGTGCTTGAGTTGAGTGAAGCAGTGGATGAAGTGGCTAAGTCTGAGAAAGTTTGGGCTCTGGCTACTGAGATTCTGTGCTTGATTGTGCTTGGTTCTTCTTCTTCACAGGAACATGTAGTCCACTTATCATTCCACATATGTAAAACTCCTAGCTTTAGGTGTCTTTCTTAGTGATGTTAGGGTAAAGACATTTCAGGGTGCTGTACCCAAGCTTCTCACGAATAGAAAAGGGTGTGGTGGTCATGTGGAATAATTGTAGAACTCGATGGTGTAAAGCTGCTATAGAACCCTTGAATGGACACGAGTATAAGATAAGATATTAATAGAGTGTATATCCTATAGAGCTATTGGATTTTACTGAGTTGTTGTGCTCGGGGGACTCCTGGCAAAGACACTTTTGCCATGGCTGCTACAGAATGAGCTCCATGGCTCCCAGAAATGGGAGTAGTTAAATATCAAGAGACATTTCAAGGCTGCCTGATGCTATCAATATGACCATGAAGTGATTAATGCAGCTTGTTGAAGTCATTAAATTGAGAGATGCAGCAGGCTGAAGTTTACAGTATTGATCTAGTTTCAATCCTGGTAAAAAAGATATATGGAGGAAATATAATGGTATTATTATTGCTCATCATAAAGCCATGTGCAAGGTGAACAGAAGATCTCTTAAACTTTAGTATTACATAAACTGCACAAAGCACTCCAGGAACAAAGGTATGTTCCTGCTTAAAAGCAGGGCAGATGTTTTATAATGGAAGCAAATTCTACAGCACAAATAATTACATTGTAAGTCACAGTTGTGATTGTTTCCTTTATGCCATGCATAAATGATTCCAAAGTTCCAAAGAAGGCATAAACAGTAAAAGCTGAACTGCTTTCTGCAGGTGCAATGGGACACAATGGAACTCCAGAAGAAGTATTGAATTAAAATCTTTTTCCTCCCCATCTGGCCTGCAGAGGTCCACATCAGCTGTCTGCCACCTGATGTGATGTTCCTTCTCATGCTCTGCCAGCGATTGGCCTCACTGGAGCAGCGCTGGCGGCTGGAAAACGTCAGTCCCTCTCTTTCCCTGAAGCAGTGGTGTCACTATGTCCGGGGTGGTTTGGGAAGCCCAGGTGGGATGTGCACTCTGGGGAGCTTTGGCTCCCTTCTGTGCAGCATCACAGAAATACTCAAACTAATGAAACATGGAGGGATTTCAATATTTCCAGATGGCTGAGTCCCTTGCAGTTTATACTCTTGTAACTGTACTGTATTTCAATTATTTCTCAGCCATTAGTATGCACAGCTTAACATTTCTGGTTAACATTTGATTTCCCAATGAAGGAAACAAAGGAAGCCCCTGCTACAAGGAAATACTTCCAGCGGGGCCTGAAAATATTGCCCATGAAAATTTTCCTGCTCAAAATACAGTATGTTTTTCTGGCATTTTCCAGTGATTATGAAGCTAATGAAAATGGAAGCTGTTGCTTCCATCTGTCCTAAACATTACTCTCTTTGGAAAGAGAGCATTGAGAACTGTGTATCATAGCCTTAGGAAGAATATAGGGTGGACTTACACATTCACCTGTGTAAGGGCAGGTAGTGTGTGGCAAGAGGGATAACAGAAAAAAGGGGAAATCCGTTTTCCTCTAGGTTTCGTTGTTGCAAGCACCAAGACGCAGGAGTGGTACTGATGTCCTGGTTTATCATATAGATTTAGGCTGTTAATTCTGTGTTTTCCACGATTTGCTGACTGCTATCAGCGTTCACAAACTGGGAGTTGTAAAGGCAGATGTTCAGAGTCATATATTCTGGGTATTGCCAGTGTCACAGGTGAGTGTCGTGTTATATTGCTGCAATTTGCCTTTTGTTGTAAAACTTCTCATTCTTCCACGCCAACAGAGAATTCTCTCTCCGTATCCAGTCCCTTCATGTTTCATGCCTTGACTTTGAGTGCTTTGTTGCCATGGCAACTCTGCACCATCCTTCTGTTGCATTATTGCTATTCCTATAACTAAGAAGTGCATCAAATAAATTAAACTTGCCAATCACATCTAAAAAAAGATATTGAAAGATGTTTTCTGCCCATTCCCAGTATCATAGCAGGTGCAAGCAGCATGCCAGTCCTGGGCTGCAATCCCTGCCTTGTTTTCTTGGTCCTCGTTACTTGCAACAAATGCACTGAACCTGGTCGGAAATGTTTGTTGGCTGAAAATAGTAACTTTCTCTGGATACTAAAAATGTTATCCCTCCTATACTCTCAACTGTCAAAAATGTCCCTTTTTACTTTTTTTGTAATTTATTCCTAATCATGGAAGTAAATATATTAATAGGTTCTCGATCTTTAGTGCTTAAACTGTCTTGTAAAAGGAGTTGATTCTTTATGTTTTTTGCCCCTAAGTTGAAGACTAGCTATAGAACAAGACTTCTCAGTCATTTCCAAGTTGGGCTCTATCTACTTCCTGCAAACATTGATTATATTTTGTAAGGTGTCTGTCAAAAGCTGTGAATGCTATTCCAATCTGGCAGTCCATAGAAAAGAAAAAGAGCAATGATCCTTTCAGGGAGCTGCTTAGAAAACTCCTGGTCAGCGAATGCGGCTGACATATCATGGTTAAATATTGAGAAATTTTGTTTACACCTGGAAATGCCACAAACAGCAAGTGTTATTTCCCTAGGACACTGATGAAGATAATTACTTGTCACCATTTTACAGACACGTATTTTGCTCAGCAAAATGTTTATTTGACTTTTGTCAGACTCTATAAAAATAGGGAAAATGAAAAAAAATATTCCACGCTTCATTCTTTAGCTAAAAATAATACAGTTTTAGAAATATGTAATCTACTGCAAATTATGTTTACTGTAATACACCTGATAGCTGTAGGCTTTTGTTGTATTGTTTGTAATTCCCAATCTGAGACTGTGCTGAACACGATGTAATTTGCCCAAAGACTGTGTAACTCATGGGAGAGGATACAAGGAATTCCAATATTCCCATCAATGGTAAATTGGTCTGAAACCATATTATTTGTTTCCGTTTTCTTCTGAGGAAGAATAACAACCCTTAAACAGATTTTTCCCTCACGCAAGCTAAGTCTATTGACTTCCAAAGTTAGATAAATGTGTTTCTGGTATGATTTCAAAAGAAAAAAAAAAGGTGATTTTATAATTCAATAAAAGTCAAAGCCCGTTTCTTTTTCAAAGTAACGTTGGCTTTCATTTGCAATGGTTATGAGGCACTGCTGCTTCTTGTATGTTTGAATGTTCAGGTGATGTAGCAGTGTGTTAATGATGCATTAAGTGAATAAATAAATGTATTATGAATTTTAAAAAAACAAAACATAAGAATTATATATTTTTTTGTCTGTAAGGATTTTGCAAGTGATTCTTTTTAAGTTCAGACAGTGGTTAAATTTGGCCATCTCTTGCCTTACAGGTCATAAAAGTTTTCCCAGGTCTGAAAAACCTATTGGTAAGGAAGAGTGGAGATGCCTGCACTGGTAATTGTTCCAATTTCTATTTTGTTAACTATTGCAAGAAGGCAGGTGGGTAGAATATATTTCCTGGACATTTAAACATCCTGTCTTTTCCACCAGGGGCAAATAAAACTATCAATATGCATCCCAAGTAATCTGTTTATACAAGAAAATGAGTCTTTAATAGGTAATGAGGATTTCTCTTTTATGGGCTGGGCAGAGCAGGGAAGTCAGCTCTGGCAGTGATTAAAGCAGCAGGAGTGCAGCAGTCCTCACAGATGTTAAATTTGTCCCCTGCAGAGAACTTTTCCTTCATTTTATCCCACCACTGGGGCTTGCTTTGTATGTGGGCTCGGTAAACCTTCCTGTGAGAACAAATCTCCATCAACTAGAATACACCAACTAGGCTCTTCTATTGTTCAGGATGGGTTTGTAAGTGAGGGCAGGCAGGCCCAAATCTGAACAAACATTTTGAGCTGGTGTGAATCCAGTCTTTCAGCAAAGTTTTTTTTCCTCCTAAGTGCAGCTTTTAGTGCAGATTTTGATGTGCTGGGTTTGGTGGCTCCTGTTCTGAACAGCTCCATGTTGGCTGTGAAGTGCTAAATGCAGAACAGACACGAGGCTGCAACTTCCCCCTTCTTGGGGAGCTGATGAGTGTCTTTTGTCTTCTGGGCATTGAAATTCTCAAATGAAATGCTGCATTGATACCAACTTGTGACAATGAAAAATATGCCTGCTGATCTCTGGAGTCTCCGCAAACCCCGAAGCAGTGATTATCATTCTATTCAATGCCACTGACACTTTATTCTAAAATAAGCTATTTTCTTTTATCAAAGGAGGTGATAAGAAGTACAATAAGCTGTGACACAGCCACTGCTGTAATAAGGAATCACGCTCCTGGAACCCTTCTTTAAACCAAAGTGTTATAAATATCTTCTTCCCCCTAGACTAAACAAACAATTAATGAATCCTGTGAAATAAGTGACAGCCCTGCAAGCTCTCAGGGCTCTCCTGGGAAACGGAAATCATACTTCCTCTAGCTCAGAGCACATTTAAAAATAATTCAGGCAAAGAATGGAAAAGGATGGAGTGAAGTTTCAGGGCAAATAATATCAGAGCAACTTCACTCTCCTCAGTTAGCCAGTGCAACAGCAGAAGGGGGAAGTTTCCCAGTTCTGCATTGCCAGCATGGTTTAAGTATATTGGGTGTAAAACAAAGCGTTTCTTCCTGTTATCTTTCATTTGTGTCTTCTTTATGGGAAAGGAAATGCTTTGGGGGGGGAATTTTGGGCATAATTATGAACTGTGGACTGACTGTGAGATATCATGGATGTTGAAGATGACACCAGAGGGTCTCTCTCACAGGACCAAGCTGTATTTACCCCAGAACAGTCAGGGGTTTGTTGTAGAAGAGATTTGTCCTACCCTAGGAGCCGCTTGAGAAGGTGAATCAATCTCTGATACAAAAAGTAATTTTAATGCTCTGTTGCTATTTTTGCAGCTTTGTCTTATTTTTGTAAATCTGTGGTTTTGAAAAAATGCATTAATTTAATTTTTCCTAGCAGTAAGGCTGAACCACAGAAATCTATCAAACTATAGAATGCACTATTCCTTTATGTGTGTGCTCCAGTAAACTGTGACACTGACTCATTCATGTGGCACTTCAAATAATTCAAGAATATAAAAAAGCTGCCCCTCTAGTTTATTCAGTAAATTAAACAATGGCAGTTTGGAGGCCCATAAACAGAGTTGTTGAAAGGTACTGTTAAATAGTTCTCTTGATCCCTAGCATGTCCACCTGGACAATTCCTGTTATATTTTGAGAGTTAGTGGGAGCATCCCCAACAGGCTGATAAGGCCAGCACAGCGCTGGAGATTTACTGATTTCTGTGTGGACCAATCCACAGGAATCGGCTCCAGTGATAGAGAGCTGCTCACAGTATTGTTAATTTATTGATACAAATGTAGCCAAAGAGCAACTGGGATTGTTGTGGGAACCTTACATTGCCAAGTGTTTTTCTGGAAAAAGCATCTGTTTGTGATCAGGGCTAGTCAGGTAAACTCTCTCACACACAACTAGGTCCTGAAGGAAATATTAGAGTCCAAAAAGGACTTCGCAGATTATTTAAAATTGAGGTGATGAAAGCTGTGGTTTTACAACAAAACTACTTTTACTGGTATTCAAATTGTGAGTCAGCTTGATGCACACTTTACACCACAGACTCATATATATATCAAATTCTTTACCTATATAGTGACCTAATAAACCCTTATGTTTCTGTATGGTTTTGTTCATTTTTAGCAACAAGTTGAAATAGAACCTTTTTAAAGGCATCAGCTTATTTATTTTCCTTTTTGCACATGCTTTAAACGCATCTTTAACAATTGGGTGCCTGAAAACCCCAATCTATTATGGCAGAAATTCTCTCTACATTCCCTGTGTTTCACAGTCTTTACCCCTGCCCATTGTAACAAGGAAACCATTTTCCCCTGGAAGATTCTGTAATAAGGTTGTTGGTTTGTTTATGTATTTCTTTTTATGTCATACATTGCTAGAACTGCTCAGAAATTATTATTTCCTGGGAAACCTATTTTTTTTCAGAAATGTTTGAATTATTGAAACCAGACTTTTTCTTGGGGATGTTCTACTGGGGAAAGAAGTTATCAGAAAAGGTATCTTTGGACCAGATTTTGTGGGCAGAAGAGGGAAAAAAAGAGCCTCTCCTTGCAATCTGACACCTAAGGCATGTGAGGCAGGAAAATGGCATGGTGAGGACAGGAACCAAGTCACTCACAGTCATGTGCAAATATCCTTTTGCTTGTAAAAGTATAATAGATTTTTTCCTTGCCTGGGGGTTGGTTTTGTTTCTGGGGTTTTTTTGGAGGTTTTTTTTTTTTTTGGCTACATGATAATTTTAGGACGTCTTAGTTTCATCTGAGTGATAATAGGAAAGTTTCTGTATTTTCAAGAGGTTTTTCAAAAGGACAAAGGAGTTTTTTGGTTTTCTTTAAAGCTTTAATCATTACACAATCTGTTAAAGGCGTTGTAGCTTAATGATCAATCTCTGCAGGAGCTGCAAAGTGCTTTTAAAAATCAGATTTTGAATGGAAAATTGTTGCACTCTGTGCAAACTCATGCTTTTCAGAGCCAAGAAAGCAAAGCCTTGCTATTGAAGTAACAACTAATTGCCACTTTGGTATTACCTTGAGGTGCTTGTGAGGTGTCTGACATCTGTCTCAGCAGCAGTGAGACTGAGCTCTTCTGTTCTTATCCTACCAACTTCATTAGTCCTAATGGGTGCTGCAAAGGCCTTGGTGTTTGATTCAAATAGTGCAGGTGATAATCAGCTGCAATACCAGAGTGGAATATTTAGCCTGAGACATTTATGGTGCACAGGCTTTGTGAGCCTGCCTGGGATGTCTGCCTTCACTTGCTGTGTGCTAACCCAAAATATTGGGGAGATGCTGAAGGCTTGGGACCCAGTGGAAGTAGATAATTCTGTGACTTTGAGAGCTTTCAAAGAGGCAGTAACCATGACTAAGTGGCAGAAACTCACCAGCAGCTGCTTGTGCCTTGTATTCAAATCTCTCCTTCAGGTAAATCACACTCCATCACAGACCAATATTTATATTTACATAAATTGATAATTTATATTCTGTGTTTAAAGTGGCATAGGCAACATTGTGTGAAAATACTGAGAACTGGCTGCATCAGAGAAACATGGTATAAAGACAAAATTCTTTTGTTTGGTTGATTAGAGGAATTATTTTATGTTTGCTGACTCTAATTGTCACTGTTGAGCGGCTAGCTGAGGACTGACCCAAGTTCTCAGACAAGCGAAGAGAGGAGAAAAGGAACTTTATTGTTTTGAATTTTATATATATAGAGTCTACAGAAGTGCTCCAGATTGGTCAGCTCGAGACCTCCCCCTAAGCACAATTGGCTAAGCTCGAACTCACTCAATCCGAAGAAACTGTTTGTAAAACATCCAAACTTTATCTTGTTTATGAAATATAGCAAAATGTTCCCACGGGAAGAACCTGTGCTAGCCACATCTAATTATGCTTGGTGGCATGAATTTTGTGTCTGCTGTGGTAAGGATTTGCTGTAAGGATTTGGGAGGATGGAGTGAGGAGGAAGAAGAACCTGATGCTCTGGTGCAGCAGAGATTAACTAGGCTATAATCCAAAACCAACCTGACAACTGCTGTGTCAAAATAAACAGGCTGAAAAAAGCATTTGAGGACTGAAGTGTGTGACCTTGTCCTTATCTATAGCAAGGTAAACTGAGAGAACAACTTCTTTTAGCAAGGGATTTAATAAATACTGTTTTGGCAACTTTCTGAAAGCTATTCTTACCTAGAGGCAAAGAGTGTCCAAGGTACAACTCTGAATAAATCCTGCATTTAGGTGGCTTAACATTTTCTTCGCAGGTCACAAAGATGTGACCATGGAAGCACTGTCTTGTTCATTTTTCTAGTTTTAATCCAGAATGCACACATTGGAAGAATAGCTGGGGTCTGAGAGAAAATTGCCAGAAGTGCAAAGTGGTTTAGGAGTTGCCTTCCCTTGGATTTTATGAGATTTAGCCTCCCAGATTATCTCACAGATAATGTCAATTCAGGATTGTTCCAGTTTCATGAATAGTAGAATTTTAAATTAGTTTAGTTAAACCAGTGGAAAAATCTTAGTTTAGCTTAAATGTGATTTTTTTCCTGAGTTAAATGCATTCACTAACAACTAAAATCCTTTTTAGGCAAAATTAAAATCAATGTTTCTGAAGCTGATTTTCAGTAAAATGTGGTTGTAAACTGGAACTGAAAATTTAGATCTGTGTAATGTTTTAAACTTTTTACTAAAAAAAAATCTAAATTATGTAATAATGACAAAAGACTTTATATTTTATAAGTGTTAGAAATTTTGTAATACAGAACTGTGCTTGAAGAACTAGAGCTTTTCTTATGTCAGAGCTTCCTTCTTCTAAAACTCTCATTGCCCATTCAGTCTCTCATTTTTTTTTCTTTCTTTCATTTTTTAATCTTTTTTTTTTTTTCAAAGAGAATAGCAGAAAGTCACTTTGTCCCCAGACAAAATACCTTCCAAAATGTACTGCCCGGGCCATTAATGAAGACGTTAGGAAGCAGCATCCCCAGGAGGAACCCACTAATGGCTGTTTTCCAGCTGGACATTGTGCCCCTGGTCACAACCCTTTGGACACACAGCCTGTCAAGTTACCAGTCCAGGTCAGTGTCCATTTATCAGGTACCTCATCAGTTTGTCAGTGAGGCTCCACAGCTCAGCAACATCCACTGTTCCTCTTGCCCACCAAACTGAACTCTTTGCTGGAGAAATAACATCATGTCACTCTCACAACCTACTTAGACTTGGTGTGTTTTCAGTCTTGGAGAGTTAGGGAGGATTTTAGGTCTGAATTTGCTCTCAGTGTAGGCAATTTTACCTCATTGCCCTAATTTGTTCAATTAATAGCTGCTACAAAGAAATAGAATAATGTTTTCTCAACTCACTAGATTTCAGATGTTTTTCTTTCTTTGAAAAGAAAGAAAAACATTTTCTTCCTGCTATGAGAAAAAAACAGTTCGGTGTTTTAAACCTATGTCATAACATTGTGTTTGGACTGCAGGAAGTCAGATTGTCTAAATAATCTTAAACCTTGAGAGGAGATGCAAGAATGGATGAAAATAAAATGAGATTAAAAAGGGCGATCCAAGAGCTTTTTAGATATTTGCTCCACAGGGCTGCTTTCAGCTCAATAAGCAAGAGAAGCAGTGAAGGAAATTAGCACTCTTTAATCAATGAGGTCCTGGAGCAGTCTGTTAGCATGGCACAGTAGTTAAGGCTTCTTTTATGGAATATTTCTGTGCACTGTTTAGTGGTGAACTCGTGCAATGGACTGGGATCTTGTGCTGGTTTTAGCTGGGGTAGAGTTTATTTTCTTTGCAGTGGCTGGTGTAGGGCTGTGTTTTGTATTTGTGCTGAACACAGGTTGATAACACAGAGATGTTTTTGTTATTGCTGAGCAGAGCTTACACAGAGCCAAGGCCTTCTCTGCTTTCTTTCCCCCCTGATCCTGCTGGAGGGGGAGTGAGTGAGTGGCTGCCTGGGGCTTGGCTGCTGGCTGGGGCTGAACCATGACAGATCCACGAAATCATTTAGGTTCTATCAACCAAACAAGGCAAAGGTTGACAAAAGAAACTATCGAAACATGGGGAGAGATAATTCTAATTTAAGTGAGTGTTCATCACTTCACTTCAAAGGCTGACATGATCAGAGGTTGTAAATTGAAACAGTTTAACTTTTGTTTACTGTATTTTCTTGATTTTATAACCTCCTACCTTTTTTCCGTGATGATATTCATCCTGATAAAGGTTGCTGGTTTCAGCAGAAAAACTCTCCATTCTGACAAGCAGTTCTATTTCATGCATATTACCTGTTGTGTGTTCAGCTTTGTCTCAGGCTGTTTTTTTTAAAACCTACTGTTTTCCTGATGCTCATCACAATACAATAATTTTAATGGTTTTCAGCTTGAGCTGAATGCTTTTTTTGAGCTTAATGCCATCATCAGTTGAGTAAATGGTTGCCAAACATTAATTGCTAGGGCTGAATTTTTTCTTCAGCAGGTGTTTGTGGATTGAATGAATCATAATCTTTGGGGGAAAAAATAACTGATCGTGTATTTATAGTCTGCATAACAATGGATGGCTGAAAGGAGGGAACAAGTGGCAAATAAAATGTATGCTGACAATAGTAGTTGTTTTGTTGTTTTTTTGTTTGTTTGTTTTTGTTTGGTTTTTTTTCATTTCGTGGATACTGAAAATGACAGTGTCTTCGCTGTGTAGCTCTTGAGTTTAGCTGTGCCAGCCTTATGCCTTACAGTTTGGTGTTTATTATGCCTAAAGCACACTGAGGAGGGCGAAGGCTTTTGGTGCAATATTGAAAGGTCAGCCAGGTAAGGGGATTTCCCACTACAGATACTGTGGTGTGAAGAGCTCTCAGTTATTCTCATTCAAAGCTAATTTCTCCCTAATGCGCCACCAAGGAATTGTGCCAAAATTTGGCTCCAAGTGGGGCCATGTGTAAGATGTTTTTTTAAATTTTAATTTCAGTTTCTAATGACTTCAAATGCATTAGAATCCAAGGAAAGAGTTGTGACACCATTCAGGGAATGTCTTCCATTCTTACGTTTATTTCCTGCTGTTCAAGTGTACTAAAATTGGTTATTACTCAGTGCCTCAGTGTTGTGATTGCACAGCACTGGTGCTGCAATGCTTGTTTCTTGCTCCAGATGTCAGATAATACAGACGTTAAAAAAAAAAATCTGTTTAATTTGGAGCTCCTGTGTTCTTGTCAAACTCCAGTTGCTTTATATATTAACCTTCTATTGTAGTTTCTGTTGAGCACATCATTTTTTCTTTTTCTTTTTTCTTTCTTTGTTATTTGCAGTGCTGTCTATGGCTGAAAATATGTCAAATGTAAGTTTTTTTGTGAGCAGTCTTGGTTCTGCAGGAGAGGAAGGCATTAAATGTGTTCTGGATCATTTGCTCCTCCTTGTTAGGTGGGCAGGAGTTGTGGGACACTGACCCATGAGCTTAGGGATGGGAATGGAACACAGAAAGTTGCTTATATAGGTAATGGCACTTAATGAGATGTACCCAGAACATTGGAAGGGATATCTTACAATATCTGTCATAATGATGAAGGGGAACAATTTTCTCCTTTGCAAGTCTGTCACATATGACCTAAAACATACTCAGAGACTACACCACACATTAAAACCTATTTTTCATAATCATCTTGTCAGTGCTGACTAGTTAGACATTCAAAAATTCACCTCATAATTAAAAATCAAAATCATCATCTTCTCTACATTTCACTGTTCTTTCCAAACTCCGTGAAGAGTCTCAGTGAGCTCCTGTGTTTGGTGTAACCCTGTGAATGCAATGTTTGAAATAAAAGCAGCAGGAATGAATGAGCCTCAGTCACCGCAAACAAACATGACAGCAGCAGTGTTAGGGTCATGTCCTTGACTGTGCTTTTAGGAATTTTAGCCTCCACCAGTGACCTGGTGGGATGAGATTTGTATAAAAACCCATGACAAACCATGAGGCCAGCTGTTATTTTCAGTTTTTCTGGTGTCCAGCTGTAGCTGTGAAAATCACCTCACGAGATGGATCTGTGAGACTGGAAAAGCTCTCCTGTATGGACTGAAGAGACACTGTCTTGCACCTGCACGGGAAAAGCAAGCACAGAAACCTTCTCTGACACTTCTACCCTGAAGAGGGGTTTACCCACAAAGGGTTTCCATTTCTTCAGGCAGCCTTTGTTGTAGCTCAGGGATTTTGGCGCAGTTGCCAGGAGATCTCAGTATAAAGCACCGGGTCATATCCTGCATGTGCCATTTGATTAAATCTTCTGTAGCTTAGTGGTTGTGTTTTTTGAGCAGAACTGAGGATCAGGGTGTGATTTGCTGCTGTAGACACAGCTGGACAGAGGTCAGAAGCTCCTGATGCTGTTACTCTGTTGTGCCATTTGCTGTTAGCCAGGCTGTGTCTCCAGGGGCTCTGGCTCTGTGGCTGGGAAAGGAGATTTGTCTTCTGAGCTGGAGGATCAGAGAACTAAATCAGATTTTTCTACTTTGAAAACCTCTCTGCAAATCTTCCCCAGATGAGCTCTGCTGTATGCTTTCTAAATTTTGGGATTTTGCTTTCTATATTAACATACCCAGAACCTGCTTAGGACTTTTCTGAAGTGCACTCTGACCTGACGAAGTCTTCAAGTTCTGAACTTTCTTGAATGAACAAAGGCATAGACCCTTTTGAATCAGCAAAGAGATCTTAAATGATCCTTTCAAAACCTCAGGGGCTCTCATTCTTTCCTAAAACTAAGGGAAGATTTGCAAATATAGGGCAAACACAGCAACAGGAGAAATTATTTTTCTGCTCTTTGGGGATTTAAAATGTACATCTATTCGACCTTTTCACTTGCTATGACTGACATCCCACTAATTGCATTAAAGAGTCAGAATATTTTCCTTTGCAAGTGCATCCTGAGGAAGTTGATTAACATTATTGAAAATCAGTGCCTAATGTTCTCTCTCTTTCCATTTTACTGTTTGCTGTGAACTAAATTTATCTAAGGACACTAAAATCAGAGATGTCAATTGAACTTTGCACTCAGAAGTCTGGCTCAGCAGCATCTCTGGTTAATGTCCTTAAAGATTCCAGATAATTTCTCCATGGGTTTTTTCAAATGGCTACATGAAAATGAATGTGGTTGGTTTTAAAACACTTTTAATTGAGAAATGAGATGTCCACTACATTAACACTGCTTAACTGTGTGTATTGATTTCTAACCTCCATGCCATTGGTTAGCTGAGTATTCCAAGGTTACAAAATGTGAAACCTTATTCATTTTTAATAAAAAAAAGCATTATTTCTCAATGACAGAAAAAGACATAAAAGAATCACATTTCATCCCCAATATTTAGAAGTTAAGGCCTTTCAAGTAGGATGTATGGTTATCAAAGGAGAAAACCGTTTGACTTTTTTTGCATAAGACATCTAAAATATTCACTCAGTGCCAGAACCACTACCGAGAAGAAACATCAAAGGTAGCAGGTCTCATTAGGAGAGCTCTCCTGACTTTCACACATGCCTCCAACATGCTGGGGAGCTTTCAGAGCAGTGTGAAGGGATTTATCATCCTGACTCCCAGAAATGGCAGTGTGAGCTCTGCAGGGAAATCACTGTTTTGAAATTCCCCTGAGTATTTAGGAAGGTTTAATTGGGGTGGAGATATGATTACAGCCACCGTGGGGATGGGGCTTTCCCTCCATCACCTTGTGATGCTCTTGTAAGACAGGTTTCTTTCTTTTTTTGATATCAAATATCTCTGCTACCAGATATGTCAAATGCTGCTGGCAGGTGCCTCCATGGTAAGGGCAGGTGTGCTGGCACACTTGGCATTCCAGAGGATTAGAATTCCTATGTGCAGAGGTGAGCTTAAAGAATTACAGCCAATTACTACTTCTGCCTTATTTTGAGCAGCCTTTCTGAAGAAGCAGTGAAAACCATGTTTAATTTGGGTAAATGAGTCCAACCCATGTTGTCCTCTTGAGGGCCTTGTGTGGTCTGTACTACATTGAAGTTTGAGCATATCATTCTTTGTCATAATGCACTTCTCAGGTTGGGGTGAGTGGTAGAGTCTCCATTTAAAAGACAGGAGTGATAGAGTCCCCATTTAAAAGAACGGAATAAATGGATTAAAAACAATTTTTGGTTTTTTTTGGTTGTTTTTTTGGTTGTTTTTTTAGAGGCCATTTCCTTATTCACAACTGCTTTAGCGGTGATTCATTTGCCAAAAGCCCTGAATTTAAGACTAATGAAACTGGCAGTAGACATAGCTTAGTGGGAAATGGGAATGGGAAGAAAGAAGCTTCGTTTTAACTCCCTTCATTGGACATGGAAAGACACAGGTTAGGCTGAGTTTTCAGAGCTGTAGCTGGGAGAAGCAGAAAGAAAGCAAATAGGAATCACTGAGTTGTAGGAGAATGAAAACTCCATGGATAACTTTTTTTTTGGCTGGCACTGAAATCCCCTGTGAATGTGTTTTGGGTTTTTTTTCTGACTGTTCTCAGCAGTGACTGGTGACAAGCTGAGAAGCAGAGGGCACAAAAGGAAATGCAGGGAGTTCTGTTTAAACATAAGGAAAAAAATACCCTTATTTTCCTGTGAGGGTGGCCAGACAGTGACCCAGGTTGTCTAGAGAGGGTGTGGAGTCTTTCCCTTTAAAGATATTCAAAAGCCACCTGGATGTGGTTCTAAAAACTGGTTGTAGGGGGCCCTCTTTGAGCAGGGGTTGGACAAGGTGACCTCCAGAGTTACTTCCGACCTCAGCCATGCTGTGATTCTGTGGATAGAGGCGTGTAGGCCCTGCACTGAGGGTTCCACACTCTTTAACAACAGAAAAAATTCTGTGATGTTTGCTCCTAGCAAGGTAGCTCGTTATCTTTAGGAGTGCTGAGGTTGCTATAGGAACCCAAAGGTTTTACTGGGACTCAATGTAATAAATATGCAGTATTAACAACATAAAGCTGCATGTTTTTATATGTGTATCAACATCAAAACTGGCCTGTGTTAATGCTTCCTCAAATCCTACTAAATTACATCCTTTTAAATTAATTAGTCCTCTTTCTTTGTAAATCCTATTAAGGAGAGGGGTAAGCCATAATCATAATTGTCTGAAAGTAAGAGTAGAGAATTATCCACCACAGGAAGCCTTGATCTGTGAGGGGCACACATTCTTTTCCACGTGGTGGTGGAGTGCTCTAGTGGGGCAATTCCTGCGCTTTGGATGTTCCAAAAAACCAAAATTTTTTTCCCTTTTGCATCCATCAAAAATGTCTCAGAAATAGTCTCATTCAGATAGAAATCTAGTCCTAAATTCCTGGCAAAAGGCGCTTGAAATTGTATCTGTGTTAAATCTATGCAACTGTGTTAATTTGAGCTCTGTTTTGGGTGAAAGCTGCTATACATATCCAAAAGCATAATTGCTCTGAAAATTGGTTGTTTACCTGCTGGATGCAGACTTCCTGTGGGTTTCTCTATTTAAAACAGAAAACAACTGTTCTGCAAACTCCTGCAAGTGTCAGCAGTTTCCATGCATTTAACTTTTCTCACTTCCTGTGAGGATGATGGGATTAACTTTCTGGAAGCCAAATGGAATGTAATCATCTTCCTGTATCCCAAGGCTGCTGCCAGGTCTCTCTGGATCCTCAGATTGGTAACAGTGAAAACTCACCTTTGATGCAAGGGAACTGCAAGACTTTCTTGAGTGAGTGATTTCAAGAAATTGATATTAACCTTATACCAGACCTTGCACCACATATTAGCAACAGATAATTTAAATGCATTTGGTAGATGGCAGTAACTGCTTGGGATGAATGTCTTGAACATGCCCCATGAAATCCCTAATGTTTCCAGACATGGGGAGGATTCTGGGAAGAGCGGCAGCACTGGTCACAGCTCATCAGCTGAAAAATGCTTTTTGCAGCTCCATATTTCTAGGACACCTTGCAACAGCCAGGGTGACACAGTGAAATTTCCTAGGAAACTGGGGATGGAAGTCTACATGGCTTTTGTGGCTTTCTAACAAGTGGCTGATGTGAGGTGAGCTCTCGATATCCTTATAATATTCCTTGTCTTCTAGTGCTGCTCCAGGCTGCCACACATGGAAAATGTGCACTGTCACACATCTCCTGCCTACATCACACCCTGGATGTCATTAAGGAGGTATTAAAGTATACATTAAATGTATCATTTGCAATTTAGCACATCTCTTGAGAGGTTTTGAATTCTGGACAGCAAAAACAATTAAAATTTAAGGAAAATATTACAGGTGGGTTTTTTCATACTGAATTTTAGTTTCAAGTCAGCACAGACTATGTACTTTTGTACAGCCTGATGTACTGTTAAATGAGAGGACATTTCTCTGGATTAATTCAAGTAGCTATTAAAAAAAAGGTTCAATCCACTTCAGCTTTTATGGGATATTGCTTATAACCCTACCAGTTGTTGATAGGCTAGCTGTCAAGAAACAAGACTGTTTTCTGTTCTTAGGGAGATGTAGTTTAGTTTCTTTGTGTTGCAGCAACAATCAGCACTCAAAATCAGTCATTAGATCCTTCAAAAGGTCCTTTGATTCGTAAGCAAAAGGAAGTGAAGAAGTTAATATAATTTTGATGAAGTTACCATGTTTTCTTATCTTTTCAGTTGCTTGTGCATAGTGTAAAAAAGCAATTTCTGAGATTTGCCTGTATCTCATCATGTTGCAGTCACATCAGAGTTTGACCACAGGCAGTGCTGCAGAAAATAGTGAAGAGAAGGCAGATGTGAACATAGTAGAAAATTGTATTATCTGAGACATGTTTATGTATGAAAAATTCTGCGTGTGCTGAGTCTTATTGCTGCTTCTCATTTTGTGTTTAGTGAAACGCTTTAGCTGGGTCAGGAAAAATTACATCCAGCAATCGAACCATGACTTGTGCATGTTGAGGAAGGATTGTTCCCCTAAGTATTTTTTCCAAATGGATTTATCACTTATATGATCACCTGGGAGCTCTGCACAGATACAAACTGAGGGATTGCAGAAAAAACAAGTATGTGATGGGAAAGAAAACACAAACATAATGCAAGCTGTTTTGGGCAAACTCTTTGTGAACAGGTAGGTTTGAAAAGTGTTGAACTACTACAATTCACCACTTTTTCAAAGGATTTTTAGCTTTTGTGTGATAAACTTTGCACCCATTTTTTACACTGGCAGTAATGTTGCTCTGGTTTTGATACGCTGCTGTGTATTGCAAGTGTTCCTAATCACCTCTTCATGTGGAGTTTCTACTTGATCAGCTTCAGCTATTGAAGTGGGAGATCAAACAGAATTTTGAAGGCCAGGATCACTTTAAAAAAAAAAAAAATCCTTGTCCATATGTCATATTCAGATGCTGTAGTAATGGTTGGTGGAGCAGTAGATGCTTAAACTTCAGTACATTTAGCTAAAACAGTGTCTTTTGTTAAGAAAAACATTCTTCCTCTAAAACTGTCTTACATTGTGCATTTTATGATGGAATAGAATAGAAATTGGAAAAAAAGCTGTTAAATCAATCCAGACCATCATTCCATGGAGGCAGCATTGTTTGCTGCATTGAAGTTTTTAGCTCCAATTTGGGCTAGTTTTCAATTTCCCATACAATGGGGTTTTGGCTGCACCCCTTGCTCTGCTGCAATGTTTTGCTGATATCTGGCCTAAATCTCCCCTCTTAATTTCATCCCATTTTTTGCTGTTATAGCCTTAGGTATCACACTAAACAATTCCCCTTCTTCCTAAGTGGTTAGCTCATCAAATATTTCTGGACAACTACATTCCCCCTTAGTTCAGTTGTTGCTAGGTTAGTATCTAAACTTAAAATTTCTGTAAAGATTTATGATTAGGCTTTCTGTGGATGGTCCTTTTTCACTGGTTTTTTTTGTCTTTTTTTTAAAAATTTTTTAAAAAATTTCTTTTCCTGGCATCCTTATTTGTGAACAGCCCATTTTTGAGAGCTAATGAGCAATAGCATCCCCTGGAGTGTGTTACAGAACCTTGCAGGTTGGTGCTCTTGCCTCACTCACAGAGCTGGCCATAGGTTTGCCCGCTCTATTTTTGTTGCCCTGCCATATCCCCATTTAGGTTTCTTTTTCTCAGGCTTACTGCTTTCCAAATCTTTCTTTCCTAATGCACTTTCTGATGTTTTTCTTATTAGGAAATTCAGGAAAATCACGCAATTAAATGGACAAGTGTTTGTTGAATTTCGTACTTTTTGATTTTTCTAATGTCTTGCTATGACATGGATGAATAAATTGCCATTTCTCACTTTACTGTTTTTCAGTACTGCTAAAATATTGTGTAGGATTCTCACATGAGTTGAGATAGTAAATCAAACAGTCTTGTAATGTGCCACTAGATAGATAAAATAAGTACTACGTGGTAGTGGAAACTGACTTGAAAATATCAGCAAGACTGATATATTTTTATCTTTCCAAATAATTACCTTCTAGAAAAATGTGCCTTTTGGAAGAATAGGAATACAATTAAGTCTGTGAATGGGATTAATAGAAGTCTCACATCCCTTGTGATATCGTATTAAATGACTCTTTAGGAATTTTTTGTGGTGAGTCTAGCAATATTTCTTTACTTGCTAGAGGCACTTAATGATGTAAGAGTCTCAGCTTTCATTTTAAAAAGAACTTATCTTTCAGGCTTAATTGACTGCTGAGGAAAGTTGAAAATATGACTCTGAAGTTTCCAAAAATGCAGATAAGAGAAACTGAAACCTTTTTTCTCACTTAATTTACTGCTGCTTAAACAAGTTTCAAATCATTTAGATTGACCTAAATTCTTCCATCTGACTTCACAGCTCTGTGGGTGTTTGTGGTCCTCTTCTAGCTTGGCTTAGAAATAGGTAGTTGGCTCCATATCCTTGTATGGTGTGACCCTATTTAGTCACAAATAATGACCAAATATTTATGCTAAAAGCAAAAGTTTGATTAAATCCTGCTTGATTAAACAGGAGACATTTTTGCCCCAACACAGCTTCCTGACTTATTTACCAGGATGAATTCCTGCTCCTTACTCAAACCCCTCAGACTCCTTCCTTGTATTTTCTTGCTGTTTCTCAACAAAACTGCTTAGGTCAGATGGAGATAGAAAGTGTTTAAAATGCGCACCAAAATGGAATGATAGCAGTACTTTAGGCAGGTTTGTGTCTCAGTGTATCCTGCAGCTGACCCACTCTATCCTTTCTGTCCCAAGGAAGAATCTCACATATTTTCATTTGTTGACTCAGCTTCCTTCCTCTGTTTTACCTCTGGCATGAATCCTCTTCTTTGTCATGGCAAATTTTCTCTGGCATTCAGATTATGTGAATAACTAAACAATTTAGTAGGCTAGAAGAGAATTTCTTTTCTTTTTTCTACAACACATTTGAATATACACTCTCTTTTTAAAAGGTGTTTTATCCTGAGTGATAAAAAAAGATGAAAAATTGTGAAAAAATGATGGAATTGAAATAAAATGTTTTGCACATTGTGAGATTATAGCACATAATGATACTACAATGTACATATTCTTTGACGCAAAATTGTGTATTTTACACAAGAACTGTAACTTGTATTTGTTTGCAGTACTAATTAGATGACCTACTTGTTGCATTAGGAAAACCTGTTGTATTTCTAGTTTTTAAGACCATCTACAGCAGCTTGTATCATGTATTGCAATTTTCTCAGCTACTTAATGGATTTTCTGCAGTGATTTTCTGCGGTTTCTGAAGGACAACACTGCATAGAAGAGATAGCTCTCTAAGTCTGTGATTACCAGATAACAAAATACTCAGAGCATAAACCATACTTAGAGCTGTTACCTTCCACTCCTGATGCCACAGGACTGCCAGGTAGACATGGGAAAAAATGATTGTTGTAGTCACGATCCAGTCCAAAAGACACAGGAAACCACACACCAAAGCTGTTTTAAGCAGTGGCATATGAATTAAAATCTTGGCAATGTTGCTCTTATAACTTTGAAAGTAACTTCAGAAGTTTTGAGCAAGTTTATTATATTATTTGCAAGCTGTAGCATCAGCTAGGATTTCTTTCTGCTAGTCAAAACCATATAGAAATTATATTGCAGGATTTTATTATGTGAAAACCTAGCTGTTTGCTGTAAAGATATGGGCTGAAAATATTACTTTGGTTTAGATGGTATTTGGTGGCTGAGTAGAATTAATGCTTTGTGCACCCATGAATTACAGTAGTCAGACACATGGTTTCAACCTTGATGGGTTTGGATAGATTTATTGTTGAATAGTTGGCTTCTCCATCCATGTGGAGCAGCATATACTAAAAATCTCTTGATTTTTATACCAGTAACATTTCTACTCTATCAATCTTCTCTGTTATCAGATGTGCTCATCTTTCCCCAGTTGCATTATTTGTTGTTTATTCATGACAAGGATGCTAACAGTATGAAATGGGGATAATTAATATTTGTATCAATACATCAGGTTTTCTGAGAGCTTTATGGAACAGAGATAGGGAGACAACATTAGAAATAAAAAAAAAAAGAATATGTATACAAAACCCCCAGATGACTAAGAATGAGTAAATTCCTAAAGCTACTGGAAGAACAACCATTGTTAATAGCAAAGTTTATTAATAGGAAAAAAGTAAGGGAATGGTTAATGAAAAGACACAAAAGCATAGGCCTAAATCTTAGAAAATAAACATTTAATAAAAGATTAACTGCTTCCATGAAACAATATGTGAAAATAAATAGAGAATCAAGATCAAATTTGAAATTATTCTTATTTGAGGAGTCTGTTATTAATGTAGGTGCCAAATCAAGGATCCCAATATCACGGAGTACTCTAGATTTGGGTCTCTATTGCTCTTCAGGTATAGCTGGTGACAGCAAAACATTCATGTATGCAAATACACTTCTATTATTACAAGACAATGTTGGAAATATTCCAGATTTGTACTTGTTTTTGTGTTTTGTAAAATTCAGCATAAAATCTGGGGACCTGAGCACCCCTGAAAAAGGTGCTGTTGACATCCAATATCCCCTGGTGCATCCTGGCAGGGGCGTTTTTGGCACCCGTGCTTTAAACAGGCCAATCTCTTTTAGAGCTTTGATATTTGTCTCACAACTCCTCTCAAGCACTTCTTTCTCCCCCTGTAGTGAAGTTACTTTTGCATTACTGAGATCACCTTTGCGTGCCTGGATAAAATGTGTGAGAAGCTGTGAGGGCTGTAATTTGTATTGGCACCTGCAGAAGATGAGGTAAGGGTAGCATCAAAACAGATTTTCTGATTAAAACACGGATAGTTACGTGCTTGTGATAATGGCATCTACTTCACAGATGGGTAAAGCAGGAACACCACAAAATAAAGAGATTAAGCTGCAAATAGTGAGGGTGTTATGTATGAAATCCTAATGAATATTCATACAATAACTAAAGTGACTGCTGACACTGAGTGCTAATCCTTTAGCAAATAACAATTAGCAGAGAGGTTATAAGATGGATGCTAATTTGCACATAGTATCAAGAGCTAGGAAATATCCTGGCTAAACAAAGGCTTTTGAATTTGCAGAGAAATCCTGCTCTGTGAATCAGATAGCAAAATAATGGTCTGAATCACACATCAATTTCCAAACAGGTTGTTGCAGAGCAGCAATCATTTGGGTGCAAATGTATTATCCTAAATATTATCCAAGAAATTATCTAAGTATTACATCTGTATTATCTAAGTATTATCTGTTATCTAAATATCTATACAGAAATAATCAGTAACAACACACTGCTACAGGATTCAACTCATTCACTCAGTTCAACTGTAAGGGAAGTAGCATTATAGAAACAGGAATTCAATTTTCTTGCTTACCTCGGAGGTGTTTGGGGATGAAAAATATGGCATTTTTGTACTAAATCTGGTGCATAAATTACAATCATTAATGTGCAGTGCATGGTTTGTGCTGCTGCTGTTGGAGGCTGAGTGTGTGTGGTGGTTTGATCCAGCCTGGCTGCCAGGTACCCGCCAAAGCTGCTCTATCAAACCCCTGTGCCCCTGGGCAAATAGCAACTAAAATTCAATAGATATTCCAGATTTTGATGAGTTCAGTCCTTTTAGGACTTAATATCCATGCAGATCAGCTCCTAAATGCTTTTGAGAAGTTATACTCATGACAGTAATTATTGTTTACTTATGGAGCTGCTATGGAAAATGAAGATAAAGCCCGATGCAATGTATTACATTATGAAGATACACTTTTAAGCTGGCAGTTGAAGATGAATCATGTCCTTTGGAACAGGCCTGAATCTGAAGCAGATTGACCCCAAAGGCCACTTGGTGTGTCCTGTGTCACACTGTTACCAAAAAAAAAGGAGATAAGCTGTGTAAGAAAGACAAGAAATGTCAAGTGCTGTGCTTTCTTCTGAATAATGCATCACTTTAGTGGCTCATCTGAATCGTCGTGCTTAATAGCCACTGAGGGATGAGATCTCTTGCTCATAAATTTGTGTAATCCCTTTTTGAGCCCCCTTCAAGAGTAACAGCACAATAATATGGTGTTTTCCAGTGATTTCCATGTGCATGCAGCGTGCCCAGCAGTGTCTCCAACTGGTATGGCAAGCATTTGAGCATGTCTTGGTTTTAAGTATTTTCTAAGTATTTTCTTTATTTCTCTCCCCCCCACACCTTTTTTTTTTTTTTTGTGTGTGTGCATGAATTAAACTAGTTGTGCAGTTTGTGCATAAATTAGTGAAAATAATGAAGAATCACCATATTCATGTATCTGAATGATTCACTTGAGTATATGTGGGCTGTAAGGAAAGAAAAGAAATCTTCTTGTCTTTAGAGAAAGACCTGGACAAACAGATATTAATTCTATCATCTTCCCTTCATCCTGTTCCCTCCCAGCTCCTACTGCAGTTCTGGTATCTCTCCTGCCCCTGTGAAATTAGTCTAATTATCAGTTAATGATTGAAAATGACAGTTCAATAGATGTGTTCTGGCATGCTGCAGACTGCTAATTCTTAGCAGCACGGAATCAGCGCACAAACAAAATTTGACAACAAAACAGAAACATTCTGAGAAATTATTTGTCCATGAGAAGTGAAGTTTTGAGGCAACTGAAACTTACCCCTTTGAAATTGGCTATGTTTCCCAAAAAAAGGGGAAAGAGGAAACTGAAAAGCTCTTTATATTTATTTTTTTAATTAGCAGGATGTATCATAAGGTACTTATGTGCCATTTACAAAAAAAGCAAAAAGAGATATCATACCTGACATTGGGAAAGTTGCCTGATGTAAGAGAGTCAGATTTGTACCTCCTACCCACACAATTAGGGTCTCAGAGTGGCATTTCTACTCCTAGTCTGAGCTGTGATTTTTGGAACTGTTGTCAGGCTATGAATTAATTTAAACTGCAACTTCTGGCATTAAATCAGCATAGAACATGGACATTATGTGTTATTTCAGTTTGGACCATTAGTAGTCATACTACTTTACTTTCTGGATGAAAGAATTTTTGACAACTGATATGAAATTTTGTTCTCTTCCCCAATGAATTTTAAAGGAATAGAAAGCCAGTGAATATTTTAAAAACAAGCACATGCCAAAATAGCCGGAAATTTTCATGTTCAGTTCAAAACTGTCCATGTTTCAGGTGATTCCTGATAAATTGGAATCCAAGCCCTTAATTAGCTGGGTGCTACAGATGGGTTTCTTAGAGCCATAGCTTTTTAAAGGGTAGAAAGGTTTCAGACTTGTGTTTGACAAATTTTATTGTAAATTTTATTATCATGTTTTTCTTCAATGTAAAGGTTGAGGAAAAAACAGGTGTCCAAACACAGATTTTTTTCTTTAAAAATAAATCAATTCATTGCACTATAATCAAGTTAAATGTAATATTCATTCTCTGCAGATGCTGAAAAAAAGCTGAGATTTCATTGAGATTTCTGATCTGTGCAGAAAGTTGGGCACTTTGGAAATTCTTTAAAGACATTCTCCAAGTGAAGGAGGATTCAGAGTAAACCTCAAGTCTCATTTGCAAAGTCACAAGAAAGACCCTTGAGGGACAGCCAGCTTTATTTCTAGGTATTGGTAACATAACTGCTCCTCCAATAATACCCTATATTAAATTGAATGTCCTTGATTCAAATGAAATGAAAATTATAACAGTGACAAGTTTTTTAATCCTTCTGTTAAACCAGAGCTTGAGCCAAGTTCCTTAAGAAAATCCTAAAAATGTGAATGTCCCAAATATGGTTCAACATAAAAGTGAATTTATACCAGGTAGTGAGTATGCAGCTATCTTAGTGGAAATTTTATGCTTTAAATCTTGACTGGGGAAAACATGCTGTATTTTAATGCTACCTTGATAAATCAGAATTGGGGGGAATGTGTTGACTGACATCTTGAAGCAGAAGCTACATTTCTGCTGTCTTTATGACATGAATATATGACAATTGGTGTTATAGGCTTCAAATCAGTGATGATACAAAAATCCGCCTTTCAACTTATCCAGATGAAGAACAAAATTGCCTAGATATATTGAAATGAAAAAAGGCTGAAATTGCCTCGAGAAAGTTAATTTCAAGATAGGAGCAAAATGTTTGAGTCAAATTTGCTCTGTGCTATCAATAGGTTTGAAGTAGTGTGGAGACATGAAGTAAAAAATTCAATATTTCAACAACTAATATCATAAGGAAAAAAAGCAGATATGGAAGTAATCTTTCCATCAGAAATTTTATTTGCTGAGATGTATCCCCTTATGCAGACACACAGGAAGAGATTGCTCTCGCTAAAATACGATGATGTTTATAAAGTACTTACTGGACATGACATAATATATCTGACAACTTCCAAGCAGAATATAAATGTGAAATATGATGTTCAGGCAGGCATACACTCATGGAGAGGGCGCTGCTGCTTTCCACTGCAGTGCCAAGAAACAAGTGTTTAACTCAGGTTTGTGATAAGCACAGGCTAAATTATCAGCTAAAATGGGATGGAAATTAATCAACAGAGTGAAAGCGAGAAGGAGCAGATTCAAAAGAAGACCAAAGAGCAATTATTTTCTTTCCACAAAGAGCTCTGTGTGATGTGCTGCTGGACACCACCAGGTAAAAGAGAAGGAGAGTGCAGCTCCAGCTGAGCCTTGGGAGGAATTGCTGATAGTGCCAGGCTGCTGCTCTGTCTGGCACTTCCAGTGACTCCTGGGTTTATGTTTTATGGATGCTCCAGGTATAAATAGCCCCAGAACTTCCCTGGGACACAATGTGGCTGTGCCATGAGGAGGAGCCTGATTTGCAGGAGCCCTGAAATGGATTGAGTGAAGCAGTGCTGAAGGAAGGGATGTTCTGTAGGTGGATGTTACTCAGCTCTGTTGGCTGCAGCATGAGCATTTAAGATTTTAAAGGTGACATCTGATTTTTCAGCATCTTTGTTATTTAAGTCGGAAAAATCAGTACAGTTCAGGCATATCTTGCCTGTTTTGCCCACTTTGGAGGTCCACTTACCTCACAGTGATGGGAGCTTGTGGCAGGGAATCTGCTGCCAGACCTAGGCTGTGCAATATTTCAATTCTGTAACAGAATGGGGATGCCTAACTTTTGAAGACTTGTATAATGTGAGAATCCTGTTCACCTTGCCAAGACAAATGCTGGAACAGGATCTCCAACTGTATTTTCCCTCACCTCCCTTTTGATGTCTACGATGTCTGTGTCTGATATCTGTGTCTGAGCCAGTCGCCTCGAGCTCCCTTCAAAGATAAGGAAAAGAAAAAACATTCTTAAGATATGGTTAATTTAAGTGTTCCTTTTTTTTTCTGCTGTCTATTAATGCAACTTTAAAGGAAGAGCTGAGATGGAGGCTTTTTTTTTAAAGTAGTATTTTTTTACATTTTAGATATCCACATTTAGCCAGATAAATCTCATGGTGCAAGGCAACAGCAATATCAATTATTGTTTCTTTTTCTTTTCTATGTTTTTAAACTTTTGGATTGGAAATTTAGCCTGTAGTAATGATAACACACATTAATCCAACTGTTTGATATTCTTAATATCTGATGAATTATTAATTCACTGGATAAGTTCTTTCAGAGAAATCTATCACCACTGAATAAAGTATTTGAGAATTTCTTGTTGATATTCCATCAGTAGAATTTTTTGCACAAATTAATAAAAGTATAGACCATGAACTGCTGATGGTACTTGCTGTAAGTGATACATGAACTGAGGGACTAGAAACACCTTGTATTTTGGAACTCTGTTTAATTGTGTTAAACAAAGAGGCAAACAATATGAAGCTCTTTAATTTTGTAGGTCCTAAACCACAACATTCCCACAGTTATGACATTTAAGCACTGGTCTATGAAAGTCTATGCCCAAGAACATGCTGAGTGATATAAATAAAGTTGGCTCTGCCACAAAAAATGAACTTATTGATATGTAGCCCCATTTGATCTGGGCAATACACAGCTTTGAACCACAGTTTGATAAGGATCTATGATAAAAATGCAAGACATTCTGAGCAAATATATGGAAAGAGGTCTATTTTTTTTTCCTTTATTTTTATTTTTATTTTTTTTAAACCACAATTTCCCACAGTTATAATTTAACATGTGTATCATTTGACATTGTCAAAGTGCTTTCTCAGAATGACACTTATCATTAGGACTTAGGTCTACTAATTCTTAATGACGCCTGTGAATGAAAATTTGATTAGTATATAAAGTGTTCTGAAGACTCCTACAGATACAGAAATATCTGTGTAAATATAGAATGTAGGATACTCTTGAAAAGAAAGCAGTTCTGGGGATGTCTTGCATTTCCCAAAGGATGCTGGGCTGTAATTTAATGGTTCCAGACTTCTGTCTTTTCAATTGTAAGAATCTCTCCTATGGAGGCTTCTGCGTGCTTGCTTCTGGGCATGAAATAGGATCCATTTTGATCCATTTAGGCTCTTCTTCACAAATTCTGTCCTCTACGTTCCTTGCTCTGGCAGGACTTTTCAGAGCCTCTTTAGCAACAGGTGAAGCATTTTCTTTTAGCTTCATGGTTGAATCATGGATCAATTACCTGGAACAGCTACAAGTTTGTCATTCATTCTGAAAACAAGATTTCCCAGCCACCCTTTTCTATCATGCTAATGATTTATTCCCATAGCATGTTAGTTATTTTGTGTTTGGGACTGCTATAGCTAGGCCAGTTCTCCTTTTCAATCTATCTGTTCATTGCACACAGGCATCAAAATTGCAGAGCTGGAAATTGGATTGAAAAAGGTGTTCTTGGACTGGGTCAAAAGCGAAACAAAGACTTGTGAATGGACATAAGATGGTAATAATGTTCCCCAAATTAAGGGAAATAATAAATTTTTTCCTATTTATGAGTTGTCAAAAGATACTGGAGATTTCTGAGGGACATGCAGCTCAGCACAGCAGATTGGGTGTGGCAGTAGAAAATTTCTTCACTACACAAACTACTGTGAGATATTTCATTGCTTGAATAACTGGATAAGACAGATGGGAATTATGGTGTTATCATAAAAATTGCCACACCTGAGTTGGTCCCTGCTGCTTCTGTCTCCATGTAGTTTTGCTCTGAACCTCCATGCACCCTTTGAACTCTTTCTTCAAAATTACTTCTCTAGGGTTTTCAAATTACTTACCTAGGATTTTATTCTATCCAGACATGGCTATTCTGCTTTTGAGTCTTTGTTGTTGCTATGCACCTTGATTTTTAGATTCAGAGCTCTGAGCTGTATTGAATTTGGGACTCTACCCCCTAAAGCCATCACAGAGTGAGCTGAGGCTGAGAACTTCAAGCAGATCTAAGCCAGTGGAGCCTCTGGATGCTTTTAACACCATATTAAGGTTGGGAACTGATAGAGAATTCTCAGCGGAGAATTCGGTTAAGTTTTAAGTGAATGAAAGGCACCTACAAAAGAAAAAGTGAACATTTCTTATCACAATCAAAATGACCAGGATAGAAGCAATGATCTTCAGACTATTACAAAAGCAATTTAGGAAGTTTAGACATCCAATTCCCCTTAAATGAAGCATTTTAAGGTCTACATTTATTTTACTTTTACTAGGTTTATTAGTAAAAATGAACTGGGAACTGTTGGAAGTGTGAAATACCCCTTGAAATGTGATTTAAAATACTTCAACAATTTAAAGAGTAGAGTTTTATTTTTATCAGCTTGTGAATTGACAACAGAAAAGTGTTAACATTTTATCCTATTTAATCTTTTGGACATCTCTGCTAAATTTACAGGTCTGTTTAATTTGAAGTGGTTGCATGCATAAATCTGTTTTTTTAAAGTAAGGATAGATTCTTAAACATATTGGATCGTTATGCTTACATTATTTGTGATCAATTCGGTATTTAAGTCTCAACTATCCTAGATAATTCTGTTTCCTCAGGGAGATTGTCTTTTGCAGCTCTGTGTGGATTGGGATAGTTATATTTAATATTTAAGTTGCTACATAGAAACACTGAATTAGAGTTGAAGAGAATGCAAGAGCAGACAGAATTTTGTTTCCTGGTTTTGATTGGCCCAAACATCAGTAAAGTATTTTTTAACATCTTGGAGAAATTTGGACCCCTCAGAAGCTGTTGTGGTAAGCCTGAGGAAGTGTCTGAGGGGTGGGGAGTGGCATAAAGATGGCTCCTGTGTGTCCTGAGTGAAGGTTTTGGAAGTTTTTCATCAAGTCCAGCAGAGCCAACCTCTGATGGCTCTGAGAGTGATGGACATACTGCCGGCCAAGTTTGGGCCAATTGGAGGTGCTGGTTATGCCTCTGTGAAAACATATTTAAGAAGAAATCAAAACAAGGTAGGCATGCACTTCTTTGTAGTTGGAGGAGGAGGAGGAGGTAAAAATATGTGAAGGGAGAACAGCATGGAGACACCAAGGTCAGTGGAGAAAGTGGGGGAGGAGGTGCTCCAGGCACCGGAGCTGAAAACTCTCTGCTAGCCATGGTGAAGACCATGGGGGAGCAGGAGGTTCCCCCTGCAGCCCATGGAGTCCACAGGGGTGCAGAAATCCACCCACAACCCACGCCAGAGGAGCAGGTGGATGCCTGGAAAAAGCTGTGAACCAGTGGGAGTCTCATCTAAGAGTTAAAACTGCAAAGGCCTTGCAAGGGAGAGAAAGGCCTTGCTCCTGGAATGGAAGCAGCCTGGCCTTGGCTCGGGAGAGTCTGCACCTTATGGACAAAAACTCATGTTGCAGCAGAATTCGGGTGGGATGCTGCTCGTGAGATTGGACCCTCGCCAAAGAAGTGCCCAGAGGACTGTCTCTCGTGGGAGGGACCCCGCGGCTAAGTAGAGAACTCCTCTCCCTGATGGACTGACCAGAACAAACCCCTACCCTGCCCCTGTCCGTGCTGTTGGTTTGGAAAGAGGGGTGAGCAGAGAGAGTGCTTCTTAAGAGATTGAGGGTGAGAGCAAAAAAAACTGTCTGAAGAGAAAGAGAGAAAGAAGTAAGTAGAGATAAAGATTATTTGTAGTAGAAGAATTGTGGTGATGAATAGATTTAAGGATCTGCTCTGTAGACTGAGAAAATAACCCACACCCTGCCTCCCTACCCGGGCTTGTTGGTTATAAAAGAGGAAAGGGGGTGAATACTATGGTTTCATAAGGGGGGGGGGGAGTGAACAAAATAATGTATGAAAAGTTTATTTTTGCCTTGCATTTTATCCTCCAACTCTGCTGGGTAATTAAATCACTTTTTGCAACTTTAAGTTGGAGCCTGTTTGCCCTCTTTTTTCTTCTGTGCGTCCTCCTACCAGTGTCCTATCTCATTTGACTCACGAGATTGGTGTGTATTTTTACAGTTTTTTTCTGTAGCAAGAGAGAGCCGAGGTGCCTGGCATTTAGTCAGGGTCAAACCCCGACATTTCCCTACTTCCATCCTCACTTACTAAAGGTGATTCTTCACCATTGTTGCATGATCTTTTTTTTGTTAAGAGTCTACATTTCTCCTGAGTTGAATTAAACATATCTGTTGAGGTGAAGGAACATCAGATGGCAATTACAGAATCACAGAATTACCAGGTTGGAAGAGACCTTCAAGATCATCGAGTCCAACCTCTGTCCTAACACCTCAACTAAACTAAACCATGGCACCAAGCGCCACATCCAGTCTCTTTTTAAACACGTCCAGGGATGGTGACTCCACCACCTCCCCAGGCAGACCATTCCAATATTTTATCACTCTTTCTGTAAAAAAGATTCTCCTAATATCTAACCTATATTTTCCTTGGTGCAACTTAAGACTGGGCCCTCTTGTTCTGTCAGTCGTTGCCCGGAAAAAGAGACCAACCCCCACCTCACTACAACCACCTTTCAGGAAGTTGTAGAGAGTGATAAGGTCACCTCTGAGTCTCCTTTTCTCCAGGCTAAACAACCCCAGCTCCCTCAGCCGTTCCTCATAGGGCTTGTGTTCCAAGGCCTTCACCAGCCTTGTTGCCCTCCTCTGGACACGCTCAAGTGTCTCCACGTCCTTCCTGAACTGAAGGGGGCCCAGAACTGGACACAGTACTCAAGGTGTGGCCTCACCAGTGTCGAGTATAGGGGAAGGATGACTTCCCTGCTCCTGCTGGCCACACTATTCCTGATACAGGCCAGGATGCCATTGGCCTTTTTGGCCACCTGGGCACACTGCTGACTCATGTTGAGTCGGCTGTCGACCAGTACCCCCAAGTCTCTTTCTGCCTGGGCACTCTCCAGCCACTCTGTTCCCAGCCTATAGCGTTGCAGGGGGTTGTTGTGGCCAAAATGCAGGACTCGGCACTTGGACTGGTTAAACTTCATCCTATTGGACTCAGCCCATGTATCCAACCATTCCAGGTCTCTCTGCAGAGCCCTCCTACCCTCCAACAGATCGACACATGCTCCCAGCTTAGTGTCATCTGCAAATTTACTAATGAAAGACTCAATACCCTCATCCATGCCATCAATAAAAATATTAAACAGAGCCGGTCCCAGTACAGACCCCTGAGGGACACCACTGGTGACTGGCCGCCAGCTGGATGCAGCACCATTCACCACCACGCTCTAGGCCCGGCCTTCCAGCCAGTTCTTAACCCAGCGAAGAGTGCCCCTGTCCAAGCCGTGGGCTGCCAGCTTTTCCAGCAGTATGCTGTGGCAAACAGTGTCAAAGGCTTTGCTGAGGTCTAAATAGACAACATCCACAGCCTTTCCTGCATCCACCAGGCAGGTTACCTGGTCATAAAAGGAGACCAGGTTGGTCAAACATGACCTACCCCTTCTAAACTCATGCTGACTGGGTCTGATCCCCTGTCCATCCTGTAGGTGCTGTGTAATAGCACTCAATATAAACTGTTCCATAACCTTCCCTGGTACCGAGGTCAGGCTAACCGGCCTGTAATTACCAGGATCCTCCTTCTTACCCTTTTTATGAATGGGCGTCACATTGGCCAGCTTCCAGTCATCTGGAACCTCCCCAGTGAGCCAGGACTGCTGGTAGATGATGGAGAGTGGCTTTGCAAGCTCATCTGCCAGCTCTCTCATCACCCTGGGATGGATCCCATCCGGTCCCATAGATTTATGGATATCCAGGCAGCTCAGCAGTTCCCTGACTGCCTCCTCTTGGATAACAGGGGGACTGTTCTGCTCCCTGACACTATCTACCAACCCAGGAAGACAGTTGTCCTGAGCACCATGTGTCTTTTCAGTAAAGACCGAGGCAAAGAAGTCATTAAGCACTTCCGCTTTCTTCTCATCTGCAGTTACTAAATTCCCTTCCGCATCCAACAGACAACAAAGGTCGGTCTTGCCCTTCCTTTTTTCATTAATATATTTGTAAAAGCATTTTCTATTGTCCTTTATAAGGGTTGCCAAATTGAATTCAAACTGAGCTTTGGCCTCCCTAATTTTTTTCCTACATGCCCTAGCAGCCTCCTTAAATACTTCCTGAGAGACCTGACCCTCCTTCCAAAGATGATATATCCTCTTTTTGTTCCTAAGTTCCTTCAAAACCTCGTTGTCCATCCAGGATGGACGTTTGCCTCGCCCACTCATCTTTCGTCGCACTGGAACAGTCTGTTCCTGTGCCCTCAAGATCTCTCTTTTGAAGTATGCCCACCCTTCCTGTACTCCTTTGTTTTTAAGGGCTGCTTCCCAAGGAACTCTCTGGATAAGTCTCTTAAATAGGTTAAAGTCTGCCCTCCTGAAGTCCAATGTAAAAGTCTTATTGATGTTCACCCTCCTTTCACCAATTATTCAAAACTCAATAATTCCATGGTCACCATGCCCCAGTTGTCCTCCAACCACCACATCTCCCACCAGCCCGTCTCTATTTGTCAACAATAAATCTAGTATAGCCTCTCCCCTGGTGGGCTCACTCACCAGCTGCAACAGAAAATTGTCCTCCACCCACTCCAAGAACTTCCTGGACTGCCTCTTTTCTGCTGTATTAAGTTCCCAGCAGATGTCCGGTAGGTTAAAGTCACCTACAAGAACAAGGGCTGGGGACCCTGAAACATTCTCTAGCTGCTTATAGAATAGGTTGTCCACTTCTTCATCCTGGTTGGGTGGTCTGTAACAGACTCCCAGTAGGATATCAGCCTTGTTGGCCTTCCCTTTAATCTTTACCCATAGGCATTCAACTTCATCATCATTAGTTTCAATGTCCATGGCATCAAAAACCTCCCTAATGTAAAGGGCCACCCCTCCACCTCTTCTCCCTTTCCTGTCTCTTCTGAAGAGCTTGTAGCCATCCAGTGCAGTGCTCCAGCTTTGTGAGTCATCCCACCACGTTTCCATGATGGCAATCACATCATAGCTTTGCTGTTGTACCATGGCTTCCAGCTCCTCTTGTTTGTTACCCATGCTGCATGCATTAGTATACATGCACTTCAGCTGGGCTACTGTTTTCACCCCCTAACTCAGGCTTACCATCCTTGGGACTGTTTCCAGAGAGCCCAGCTGTATCCCCTTCCCCCTTCGAACCTAGTTTAAAGCCCTTTCAACAAGTTAAATTCATAACAATCTTCCAACTAAAACATTAATAACTTTTTTCTTCAAAAGCTATGTTTAATATTCCAAACCAGGAAGTCATAAAATATAACCAAGTTCAACAAACAGTACAGAAGGCATAATGTTTATTATTAGCATCACATCACCCTTTGACAGTGACAGGTGGTGATCTACAAATGCCATCACAGTCATCAGAAGCTATGTGGGGAAATGAAAGCCTTCAAAAAGTGCAATTTTATGGCAGTGTAGGACAATTCAGACCTGTTATTGTTAGATAACTGTAAGATAAATTTCAAAGTTAATATTTATGGTGTCTGAAAACAAGCTTTTTAGATTATTGGCCATGTAGGATGCTGCATCCTGTAATTATATTGATTTGCAAGAGCACTGGTGCTGCATGCAGACCTAGCAGTCATGTGTACTTGAGTTTCCTAAAATAACCCTGTGTCCTAATTTTTCAAGAGCTGGGAGGGAAGAAATTTATATAAGAGGGTCTCAATTAGAACATGTGAAATTATGTTTAAGTAGAAATCTCTTTCAGAATTTCCAATTAATTTTATTATTCTGTTGAGCTGTGGTAAACTGTTTTAATTAATATTATTTTCAAAATAAAAATGCCTATTGACTTTATTTTTGATCTATGAAATGATGCACTCATATTGTTTACTTCTAAGACAAAATATGATGTGAGTGTGGTGATAATAAATACAAATTTTCAACTTCAGTTTATCATGCATAAACAAGATTAGGAGTTGGCATTTGCCAGATATGAACAGCCAAGAAAGAAACAGTTTTAGATTTACATGTCAGTCATTTTTGGAATTTTTTTTAAATTGAGGTATGTGCTTTAAGATAAAGAACATAAAATTAGGATTAAAGCAATGCTTTTATCCACCTGTGGTGGGTGTGAATATGTTGAGAAAAGAAGAAGCAAGACCTGAAGGTGCTCTGCCACCTCCTCGTGTGTCCTGGGGTCATTGCACTGTGTCATCTGTGACACTTTTGGCTCAGCTCCATCACTTGGCTGGAGGTTGCATTAAATCCTGAACTGAAAAAATAGAGCTATCACTTCAGTAAGAGAAGTATTTCATATTGGTACTTGCAGATCAACTAATATTTTACCTCTAATTGTGTTTGGTTGGTAAAGTTCTTTGAAGCTTCCTCTGATGTAAAGTAAATTTGGAATCAGTCTTGGGGTTTCTGTTCCTGCTCAGAACAGTGATGTGTGAGCAGATTTACTACCAACGTATAGAAACTAATGACCTTCTTTAAGCTCTGCCACAAAACTGGAATTCTTTTGTACCTAATTAGATGGCCTGAAAAAGAAGAAATTGGACCAAAAACCTGCAAAATTAGCTTCATCAGGACAAAGTGGAAACAGATGCACAACCCACAGCAACTCCACAATAATAACACCTCAATCCTCACAACACTCTTTGCTCATTTGGTTTCCTCACTTAAGACACTATTTGAGTCTTTCCCCACATATATATTTATTTATATATATTATATCATATATAATTATTTTATCTATTTAGTCTTTCCCCTCATCTGTATTTTATGGATGTGACTGCTGGTGATGCTTGTGGGCAAGGTGGTGTTATGCTCATAGCCTTGTCAGACAGCAATTTTTTTGGCAGATGCTATTTTCCCCCTTTCCCAAGGTGTTTTCTTAGAAATAACATAGAAATTTCTGTGCAATGACTGTATTTTTGAAAATGATGCTGGTCAAGGAATCAGTGGTATTATGTTGAAGAGAAATTTGGTATGTTAATAATTGGGACCAGGGTTTGAAATTCAGCAGGGAATAGGGAATATGACGTTTGTTGAAAATACCCCAAATTTAAACAACTTATAAGGCTTCCAAAAATTGCACTTTGCATACGTGCAGTAAAGGTGTGTTAGGTTAACATCTTAAATCTTCTTAGGCCTTTCATCTGTACTGGACATGTTGGAGGCTGGAGCTGCAGAACCTGAGCAGAAGTTTCCCCTCAAACCATCCCTGATGATGAGAACTGAAGGAAAGGAGAATCTCCTGTCCATGTTCCTGGTCCTGGTGCTCTAACATCCCTGGGATCCCAGAGCACTAAATGACTTGAAGTAGATGACTTGGGACCATGGAGTTTAAGAACTTCTATCTTAAACCAGATGCCTGTCAAAGCTTACAAAACTAAGTCCACCCCCCAAAAATTGAAAATCCTTTCTTATGGGACATTTTTGATAGTTCACAAAGAGCTGTTAGCAAAGAAATGACAACTTTGTGTTATCAAAAATTTCTAATTGTGTTCTGTGGGGTTTAGTGATCTGATTTCTAAACATCCTTAGGAGTAACAGAAGCATTGGAAATGTTCAATATAGTTTTACATTATAAGAATTACTCCAGAAAATCCAATTTAAGGCCTTTAAAGTGGATCCACAAATTAAAAGGCACTTTTGATCATAACTCCTGCAGGTGTCAGCTCCCCTTTCAAAATGGTTCTAGTATCCCCTTACCTCCTGTGAAACTGCATTAGGATTTGTGAAAAGTGTCTTAGAAAGTCCCATGAGGAAATGAATAATTTTATCATCAAGGTTTGAAGAGTGTTTATTAAGTAGATTATGGAGCTGTTTGTTGCTAAAAAAAAGTACTGAAAAAACTTAATGACCTCTTGCTTAATGAGAACAATTCATCTGTAAATGAAATTAACCAATGATTCAGCAGCAAAACATGACCATAGCAATATTACAGTGCACAAACACAGGTTTTATGCTGGGGTTGGATAGTTTTACGTGATCGACATTTGCCACTTTAGTATTCTTCTAGCATTCTTTTTAGGGTGATGATATAATAACTATCAAAGTGGGACTTTGATTTTGTACAAGGACTTGTTTTTGCATATTTATGAAGATTTGCTTGCATATTTGTAAATTTGATTATTCACTTGAGGAGACTTATACACATAAATGGTTTGAAAAACCTTGTCCACTAGCAATTTGTTAGAAAGTAATCTACTCTAATTTCATCTCTCAGGAATATTTTCAGGGTGAAATATTATTTTTAGTTCAAGAAATTTATGATTAGTCCTCTTAGCATTCTGAGCTTGTCTTTTCACTCAGACTTTTTACACAGTGTTAATGATTCCTGACTTTGGTCCTTGATTATGCTGTCACCAGAGCCTTAAACATTTTCCAAAGGATGAAAATACCTTTTGGAAGCTTTCTTAATTTCTACCTCCGAGAATGCAGTGGGCGGGTGATGATGAAGTGTGGGTATATTTCAATCTCTCTTGGACACCCAAAGCAGATCTGTCCAGCTGACCATGCCCTCTGCATATTGATTCCTCTATTGGTAAATTTAAACAGCTTCTTATTATGCCCTTAGCACTTTTATGGAGGCTTTTGTACAGATGTGCTGTTTTCAGAGAAGGGGATGTGGCAAAATTATTGCAGCAATCTTGGAACCTCCATCTGCTAGAAAGTCCCTGCTCTCCCCTCCATAAAAATATCACTGCTGTTCAAGTCAGCTCCTCTGTGTGTTTATTACCGGACCAGAACCTTGGAAATTTCCCTTGGATCTAGAAGAAAATTTGCAATAGGAAAGATAGTAGGACAAGCAACGAATGGAATAACATTTTTGAGATAAATTTTAGGTTAGAATTATTAATGAAACAAAAATTATATTGTCCAATGATTTAGATTTCTTCCCTCAGAGCAACTCATCTTTCATTTTCTCCTATTTTCTGCTGTACTTTGTTTGACTTAGGAAGACAATAAATGGGGTATCTGGGGGGTCCCCTTTTTTCTTCTTTTCTGTTTTAACTTTTCTGTATTTCAACAGTTCAGGAATGTTAGTGATTAAATGTGGAAGATTGATGCTTTTAGACTCCTCTTTTGAGGAGGTTTTGAAAAATTAGAGTGAAAAATGAAGAAGAAAATCAATGAAGGTTACATACAGTGAGTGAACTTAAACAGATATTGCATTTGATGGTTAAAGAATAAGAAAGCAGAGCCAAATAATTTGAAATGTTCCTTTTCAGTAGTATTTCTGGACCTTGAACAAATGGAAGAATTTCTATTAAACAAAACCCACAATGAACAGAGAATAAAGTATAATGGGATGTACTTGAAAACTTTTCTCTGTGAATTTTTAATGACATCCATTTAAATTTTTTTGAAGGAGTAAAATAATATTAAATCATATAAGATAACAGTTACGCATCTTTTCAGTGTTTCTAGAACCAAAACCTGCAACCTTGGCATTAGTATAGTTCTATTAAAATGTCCTTAAACCCAGTTATTTCAGGGTAGGTGCTAAGTGATGCAAATAAAAATGTTTTGTCAAGTATATTTATAATCCACTGATTTTTCCTTTGCAGGCGTATCTCGAGGGAAGTGTGGCCATGATGACATCCATCCCTCTGATGCTGCCAGAATTAAACCTGTCCATAAAACAGATGGGGAGGCACACTGAACCATTTCAAGGGGTGGCAGAGTTCCCATGGTAAATTAATGCCCAAGTCAAACCTCCTTCCTTTAAGAGCTCTATGACTCCTGTTCGTTGGCCATTAAACAAACAGTACGCCTTTAAATGCCTAAAACCATAATTCAGCTCAAATTTATTCTCTTTAATATTTATTTTTATCAGGATATTTGTGCTGCTCCATCCTCCTTGCATATGAATATTTTATATTGTAGCTGTGAGGGGATGCCCACTGTCATCACACTCCAGGCCATCCCTTCCAGCTACAATTCATTATTTCTCCCCATCCCTGTCTCGGGGAGCAGTTTCTCATAATTGCAACCTAAATGTTTAATGTGACACAAGGAAGGATGGATGGGGAGAGGTCTGAGTGTGGAGAGTGAAGGAGCTTGAGAAAGGCAAAGATGGGTCGTGCTGTGGCCTCTGCAGTCTTGGTCACACAGATAAAATTATGGGACAAAATTAATTGAGTTTCGTCCTCAGTTTCCACCTCTCCTGTAGGGTACTGGGGGGATTGTTTATTTGTTTTTTTTTAAGATCAAGGATACTGTCCATGTAGAATTCAGAAAAGGAGTACAACTTGTTAATGGCTCAGCCCTTCTCAGTTCATTTAAAGAGATACAGTTTTTCTTTAACTCTTTTTAGAAAATGTTTTCTTGCAGGTCAATAATGATTTCCAAGTTTTTTTTTATGTTTTTATACAACTTTCTCCTTTCTAAATTCAGTAAATTTCTGCATAATATATGATTACAAGCAAATTGAAACAGTCTCTTTTCATTTTTTGTGGGTTTTGTTTTTTTGTTTTGTTTTTGTAATGCCACTTATTTGTCATAACCCTATGACGTTATGAATAATGCATTCCTAATAAAAATGGCTTTATGGTAGTGAGGGTGCAACAGTTTCTTTATAACCTAAAGTTTCATTCTTTTATTTAAAATTGCAGGTTTTAGAGACTCTGCATGAGAAGATGGATAATGCAGCGCAGTTCAATCATGGATTTTGCCTTTATTGGTGAGTGAAAACCACATTCCTTACGTGTGTAAGACTCCTTGCTCATAAGTTCTCATGCTGGTAAGTAAGGTACAGTGCAGTAACATGTATTTTTCTCTGAAAGAATTAATTTTTTATGATTGCAGAGATGTCCATGTATACACAAATGAGAGCTATTTGGAAGACTTTTATATTTATCTAATTTTCATATGCTATTTGGTGTTTCTTTCACCTTTGTTTTGTCAGTAGCTTGTGGCTGTGTTATGCCTCTTATTTTGGTGGAAAACTTTCTGTTACTATCACTGTGGATTAGGAACACCATATGACCATAATTTCTGGCTCTTTGCCACAGACCAAAACACATATTTTTTAATATACTGGGCTGCTGGTCTAGAAATGAATAGAAATATTTTGTAAAAATTGTGGTGTTCTGCTCTAATTTTTTTTAATTACTACTTTCTTACATTTCCTCAGACTGATTTTCCTTAGCTTATAAATTATGGTGTCTTGCAGTTAAACAATTCCTATTTAAAAAAAAAAATTCTGGTCCTTCTAAGCTATTTGTCAATGGAATCATGCTGAGTTGTATAAGCTGAGTAACTAAATTGAGAGATACGTGCTATTAAAAGAACAAAAGTTAAAACTTATGTGTATGTGAAAATGATTGGAAAATTTAGAATAATTTTATTGACGCACCTGAGACATCATGAAGATCACTTTAAATTTAATAAAACTCTTTTTAAAAATTATTTTCTCTTCTCCTGTAATAGTAATCTTGGAGAGGAAGTACTGGCAAAGCTGGGGACTGCAATGGTGACCCACTGCCCATGTGGGTGTACACAGGGAAGCAACATGCATTGGCAGCACTTCAATATACTCATAGAAATAACCACTGTGAAATGTTTACTTTCTTTTCCTTCTTGTGTTTGATAGCCAAATGATGTGGGTTCCTGGACATGTAGCATCTTGTACAGATATTAGATCATTTAAATCAGGGAAAGTTTCCTGGTACTATGAGCTTCTTTCCTAATTTTGCCTCTGTGATCCAATATAGTAATTTGCTTTACACCTTTGAATTATTTTGGATTCAAGCACAAGTTGAAGGTGCTCCATAATCTCATGACTTTTGAATGTGTGACTTCGCTGTTATTAACCCAGGGCACTGAAGGTGGGTCTATATCTAACTTCTAATCAAAACCAAATCTGCTTCACCTTCACTGTGATAAGCCTAGGTTTTGACTTTGTGTGAGCTCTGCAGTGATTTGTGAGTGATACACAGAACGAAAAATCCTATTCCAGAGAAAAGGCAGGCAGACCTCAAATATTTGCTCAGCTTGTTAGGTTTACTTAAATTTCAAATAACCAGGAAGAATATCAACCGAGAAAACCTAACTTTGGAAAAGAGGCTTCAGAAAATATTGAAACAAACGTGTATTTAAAGGCTCTGATTTAGCAATTGGGGATATACTTACTCATGATAGAGATGTATAAATCTCCCTTCCTGCCCTACAACATCAATAAAAAATTGCACAGCAGCTCTAGGACATCTCCTGGATTGATCAGGGTTTCCCAGGCTTGCAGCCATGCCAGATTAAATTTATGTACAGACACGTTCCTATAGTAAGGAGATAGATGTGTCTCTCCTAGACACAACATGAGATTCACTGTAGTAATAAATTGGCTTGATGAACATGTGTGAGCCATCCCTATTATAGTTATACAGCCCTGTCAGAACTACAATGACAAACACCTCAACAACAGGCTTGTTTTGGTGAGTTTGTTGCCCAAGGTATTTAGTCAGCCTCCATTTTTTCCTTCCTGGCACAGTTTGAAGTGCACTAGCAGTCAAGAAAGCCTGTGTGGGATCCCCTCCTGCACTGTGAGGGATTATCTTGGAGTGATGACTGATTTAATCCCTGAGCTGTTCCACAGGAACAGATTTGAGCCAGGCTGTGCTTGATGTGCAGGTAGGGCATATGAGGGTTATTTACCTAGAATCTTTTGCTCCTGAGCCAGTCTGTTTCTGGGACCTCTTTTAGGTGTGCTCCTGACTCCAGGCATTTCCTCATAACTCCACTGGGTGCTATAGAGAGTTACTAAGGAAGCATCCAGCTTATTCTTTTTTGCCCAGGCTTGAGTAAAATAGTTCTAGTTTTATTGATCATTGCAAATAGCTCAGTCTCTTGTTCCTCTTGAGCTTTTGGTGGCCTCTCCACCCCATTTCTGTGATTTCTTACATCATATGTTGCAGTACTCAAAGAATTTATGTCTATGCATGGAAAAAGAATACCCCAAACTGCATATGATGAAACACTTTGGATTTTTAATTCATTCATGGACAGATCCGTTTTTATATGTCACTTAAACTTGAGGGATGCAGGTGCCATTTCCAGCCCTGTCAGTGTTTTTCTTCCACTTACAGAAGACATTTCAGTGTTGTCTTGTGCTCCTGAAGTGAAGGTTTTTGGAAATTCTACATGGCTGTAAAATGCAGTAATGCCTGAGCACCCTTGAACCCAGATCATGCATACCTCTGGGTAAAAAGATGTTCAGCTGGAGGATCGAGTGTTTCCTGTGGAACATTTTTGAGGACCGTTTCTGTTGCAAAGACTTGCCAGGCAGCTGTATCAGGTTCTGTTTCTGCACTGTGGCAGAGTTCTGTAAAGAGAAAGCAATTTTGCACAGTCTGTACCAAGAGTTTGTGCTTGGCAACAGTTTATTTCAACTTTTATTGCAACTTTTCAGTGATTGTAAAAAATCACTGAAAACGAACCTCAAAATCTGAGTTCCTCACAGGTGACTTGAATTCTGCCAGCTCCCAAGATTACTTAGAAAAAAAATCCCCAGTATTTTTCTTCCTCTTTCAGAGAGAATTACTCAGGACCTTTAGATCCTTTTTAGGGGGTTACAAAAAGCTGAAATTTAAAATTTATAAATTCTTTAGTTCCAATTGCAAGTTAAGTCCATCAGAGCTCTTGTCATTTTAGTAGGAGCAAAGATGACATCAGTTTCTGAGGGTGACTCCATTGTTGGCCATCTGTAAAGGGTTGCATTGAATTGAAACAAACTTCCATCTGATTTTTTGTTTTAAAGAAAAAAAAATTAACTTTGTCATTAGAGAAAATAGTTTGGAAATCAGAACTTTTAAAAAATTATATGAAATCTTTTCAAAACTTATTTCACAGTTTCAGAGGTTTTTGTTTTCATATTCTGTGATTGTTGCTGGAGGTGGCAAGACTTTAAATCAAAGATAATTTCAGAAAGGGTCCATTTTTGCTGTGTTAGTTGGCATCCTTAGCACATTTCCAGCTGACCAAGTGCACCTTCCTCTTGTGCATTTTTCTTGCAATTCCACTGGTGGAAGACCTAGATGCACCCAGTCCATCCTTTTATTGCCAGGAGTATTGGCACAAAGTGGTCAGAAAGAGACAGAACATGACAGGAGGTAAAGAGTTGAGAGCAGAGGTTTTAATATGTGTTTATAGGAGTTACTACTCTGTTCACACATTTATATTAGAAAAAATAACGCATTAGCTAATTCCATCAGTATCTTCTGAAGTTCTTAACCAGGGAGATCAAGTGGTTTGACTTAAGGTAAGAGCAGAAGTTCAATAGCTGCATCTCATCCTGCAGTTTCCCTGGATGAGACAGTATTTATTGCTCAAGCAGATTTAAGGGAAATGTAGACATTGCAGTTTTAAAATGTGATTCCAAAATTTCTCCTGAACATGATTCTTCCTCTCCCTGTAGGATCATATGTCCAATATTTCCTCTGGCATTTTCTTTATGCTGAACGACAGAATGCTGTTTTTGACACTGAAACATTAAACAGGGCATTTCCCATCAATGTAATGTATACCTTTAAAAAAAAAATTGAGGTATTATCCTTCTACTGCAGGGTTTTGTTTTGGCAATAAATTATTTTAAAAAAATATTGTTTTCTAGGTGATTTTTGTATGAATACAATCTGAATTGAAAATCCACATTTCAAAGTAACTTCAAATATAATACTATAAAAGAAAACCTCCGTTAAAATAAATACTTCAGGTTGGTGTTTAGAGAGTTAAGTTTTATCGTATCAATAGTTTTCCATTACAAGCTACTGCAGTTGGAAAACAACACGCAAGGAATAAGAGGTGATGAAATTCAAACAACAAATAGCTATTCTGTATTCAATATCCATTAGTTCAGTACATCAATTGGGAGTGTTCATTAGTCTCATGAAGCAGAGACCTTATCTCAGCAGCTTTTATAATTGAAGCTGTCAGTTGTGAGTGAAGGAAAGGAGATTGCAGAGCATTGCTTTGGATGGAGAAATGCATCTTAAAGGGCAAAGGGTCTGTTGAGAAGTTCTCTGGTCCCATCTTGAATATAGGGGAATGTCTGTGGGCAATTCACTGTGACTTTAAATACACTCTCTGACAAAAGTGATCCACAAATGGGAGAAGAAGTATCTTTTTCTCTTTTCGTTTCTTTTTGATGTATTAATTTTGAGCTGTACTTTTTGTTCCTTGCTGGTACACAGAAAGTCTGAAGAACTGAGGGTTTAGAACATAAGGTACTTGATGTTGGTGGTACAGGTGCTGCCTACTCAGCCTTGTTGGAAGCCTTGGTGTCAAAACAAATGATGCGATGAAATTACCAGAGAAAACTTCTCACTGGAATCCAATGAGCAAAAAAAGATTTTTAGTCATAATTTCAAATAATTGTTGTTTAGTTTGGGCTGGTAATCTACTGCAAATGAGAAGCAGAAGTGCTTAACAAGGTTTCAGATCTCTACTCTTTCACAAATTACTTGGGGCAAAAATCTGAATATTTTAGTAATTTGTATTGTGGAAGAAGAAGTGAACAAATTAATGTCTTCAGAAAAATATACATTTTTTAAATGTACCCTACTAAAAATTTAAATAGGGTTCCCAACCCTATTGCCTTCTGTATCTATCAGAATAAACAAGACACAAAACTCCCTTATTTCTTCAATTTTTCTGCTACCAAGTATGAAAAAAATACTCCCCAAGTCTTGCCATTCATCGCAACAAAAAGTAATTTTTTTTTGTCAATTAAGTGCTCTTGATAAGATTAGTACAGTCTATTGTGTGCCAAAATGTCAGCTTAGCTTCAGGCAAGACCTTTAGCTTTCAGGAGAGGCTCAGATCCTCTGTTTTTCTGGGTTCCACTGCTCTGCAAAGCCAGAAACCTGGGAATGCAGTAGGAGCTGGCTCATGTGCATAGCACTGAGTTCCAGATTAATAGAGATGGAGAGCTAAATGTTTTATCACAAATAAGGGAGAAGAAATGAATAGGAATCCTATCAGGAGTCCATTAAAACCATCCTTGTTGCTGCAAGCCAAGCCTGCTTGCTGCAATCATAGGATCATATTCATTTGATAGCAATGCAGGCTGAAAATATATTTGTCAGACTAGGCAGAATTATTAAAGGGGAAAAAAAAGGTCATGATATACATATTTTTCCCCCATATCCACTCACAAAGGAAGCAACCCAAAAGCCTCCAGTAATATTTTTAGGTTCTATACTGGTCCCAGGTGATGCTTTTCTTTTAGATAGTCTTGCAGTGACAGCAAACCTTTAACTGAAACATCTTTCACTGAAGCTTTCCTCATAAAAGGCTGAAAGAGATAACACAGAAAGAAGACAGGCTGTCAGGAAAATTGATGGTGGGAAGGAATCTCTGCTTTTTTCTTTCACCGAGCACAAACAAAGTGCCTGATCTGTTACTTAAACTCTTCCCACTGTTCTAGTGCTCCAAAGTGGCCTGTGCAAAATAAATAGAAGTAATTACATGTAGTTCTTCCAACAAAGAAATGGCAGGGCCACTCAAACAGGAGCCAATGCATAGTGGTGCTGTAGCTGCAATGCTGGAAGGAGCATTTTAAGGTTTAGTTGTGTACAATTGCAAGAAAAGGGTTTTCCTCTTACCCCTCACAGGCATGGGGAGCCAATTATTCAGGATTTCTGCTCAGTGAGAATGGCACGTATGTAATTGATGGAAAAGCAGGTTTAAGGGCAGCAGCAGAAGTGATGTGTTATGGCACAAGAAAAGTGCTGTTTCATTGGGGCGGAGAAGGGGGAGAGAAAGAACACAGTGTGGACTATTTTCATGTATTTTGTTGTCTTACAGACTGCATTCTGTGCTGTTGTTTTTGCTTACATACTATTTTTCACCCCATGATTAGATTTTAGTACCACTTCTTCATGAATGACCCTGTCTCCTTGTCACTCCTTTCTGAATAGGACCTGAACCCCAGCTTGCCCCGTGCTGATGTTAATATGAATGACCACATCCCTGCTGTGCGAGGAAAACCATAACAGCCAAAGTTAACAGGCAGAATGCGTACAAACCAGTCTGAAAAGGCACCAAATAAAGCTGCCTGCCTCCATTTGTGTGTCTGTGCATGGGAGCATTCCCTGTTTGTCACAAGCTGCTGCTTTTAGAAAGAAAGAAAAATTGAGTTATCCAGGAGAATAATACTGAGATGAGTTTACTTATAGTACATAGAGTCATGAGTTTCTGCTTGTTTCAGAGTAAGGTCTCTGTTTCTGATGTACTCTCACAGTTTAGAGTTGTCTGTGACTCTAGCCCCTGAAACCTTGAGTTCAGTGACTACTTTCATGCAAAAGATCAGTGAGTTTGGAGAACGTGAATCTGCAAACCCTTGTTCTGTCACTGTGCTGCTTTTCAACGCTCCTCATTTTTCTGTGTGCTTATTTGGCTTTGTTATTCCTCTCAGGCCTTATTTCCTATCTCAGGGCCTCTTGCTAAATTTTTTTTCTTGTGATTTGTGGATTGATTTTTTCTTTTTTTTGGAAATACTTCTCGACAGTCAGAATGTGGCTTTTGCTGATTTTTTCCCTTGGAACAGGCTGGAGAGAAAGCTGAGCTTTGTGACTAGGGGATCTGATTCCCACCTTTTCCCTCTTTCCTAAAGTTTGAGTTGTCTGCAGACATTGGTGGAAACAACAGGCATCATGAGGAGTGGAGAACAGTCTGCAGAGTTTTAGATTCTTGCAGTGGATCTCAGCTTCAGCACTCAGCAGTTGGATTGAATAAAATCCCTGTTGGTCAGACTTTGTGCCACAAATCATGTAAAAGCCAGGCTGCAGCAGTCACCACGATGGAAAGATTATCCTGAATCTCGTTTCTCTTCCAGCTCCTTCTGTCCTGCTCAGAACTCAGGGAAATTGATTTTCCAGCTTAGCCTCCAAGGAGTGAAACTTTTCCAGACTGATATCTCCCAGGATGGAACAAAGTCAATTGATTACCAGGAATAACCCACTGATAAAAGTAGAGCTACAGGGTGGCTTAAAGGCATGAGGTTTCTCTTTTCAGACTCAGACTTCTGGAGCTTAGAAGCAGAGAGAGTGTGGAGGCAGATGAGGTGCAGATGGGGGTGTCTGGATGTCATTCGAGTCAGGTGTTTTGTCTCCTGCCTCCTCTGCCTTCCTCTTCCCGTTGGGTTTATCCAATCCATCCCACCAACCTCAGTATGCTGTTTGTTTGCATCTTTTAGCTTCTGTTTTTCTACAAATACAATTTTTTGCTAGTCCAGCCATTCAAAGTTTTTTTTTTTTTTTTAGACCACAGCAAGAACTTTGACATAACTGGAAAAATATTTCTTTTTTATCTTAGGGTTTACAATATATTTACTATATATCCTTCTTAATAAAGACAGACAAACTGATAAATATGGGTCTTTTTCAAGAATGGTAACTCTTTGGCAACTTTTGTCTCATTTTGAGTGACATGAGCAGTTTAAAGGGGCTTGTGAGTGTAGCTTTTCTAGTCAATGAGGAAAGGTTTCTCCAAAGACTAATTCTGATGCTTGGAGTTTGTCTGTGTAGTCTTTCTCTCCTCTTTGAATAAAAACCACAGACCCAGGGCTAGTAGTGAAGCATTAAAGAGAGCCTTTTTGAGTACAGCTTTTCTTTTATTTTTTCTGGATGTATAATCATTAAAAAAATGTATCATCAGTATGTTCTTAATTCCTCACCTGAGTGGCCAACTTTCTCTCCCTTGTCTTTCTATTAACACAAAAACTCGATATAGTTTCTCCTGCATTTTCTGATTATTGTTTATTCCCTACTTGCCCCTCACCCTAAGCAAAAATCCATCTGAAAAATCCCTGGGGAAAACTCAGCTCTGTAGAGTTCTTCATAGAACTTTACATTGTCTCAGTGTAAGCATCCTGTGGGCATCATATGACTTTAAGAAAGAAAATATTGCTCTCCTGCAATATACTGAATTAAATTTTTCAAGTCTCAGTGGATTAGATTATCTATTATAGTCAGTTAAAGATTTGAATTGTTCTACTTTTTCATGGAATATGTAATACTAGATAAGATAAAATATTTTGTGTTAGTTCCAAAAATGAAAAGATAGCAGGATTCCTGCCAACTCAATATCTGTTTTGTTTGCTTCTCCTTTTTTCATGGGGGAAAGGGGGAGGAAAGAGAAAGCAAATCTTGTTCCACCCCTGCTATAAAAAATGTTATCTAAAGATTGTCAATTTGTTTAGTTGGGAAAAGATGAGTAAAATATAGTTACAGGATATACTTATATTTTTTTCTATTAAAAATGAAAGGTTCTGCCTCTAGGTGTTGATTATTAAAGACTTCTACGTGTTTTCCTGGTCTTGGTCGACCAGTTTGCAAATGCATTTTAGAATCTCAAAGTTGTAATTTTTAAGAACAAATATAACTTTGGTCTTCTCATAGATAATACTACAGAAAACTGAAGATATCAGTGTTTGGCTAATCCCAGTTTTTTAAATTCTTACTTCTAGTTGTAGACTGTCAGGAGGGTAAAACCTTGTGAACTGTGCAACAGAAAACCTAGTTAAGGCAAAATTCCTGTAGCTGTTGGCATCTTTACTTAGGTGTCCTCAGCATCTTGTTTTGCTTTATTTAAGCACAGAACTTTAATTGTAGATAATGCAATAAAGCACAATAATAAAATTAATGAGTAATTTTGTGGGATAGATTTCTGTTTAACTCCAACTCTCAAACACAATTCTATTTTTCAACTCTCTGTCTTTGAGAAGACTTCCTAGTTAGTTTCTGTAACAATTCATTTTTCTTTTCATTTTGTGCCATGTTCCATTTCAATAAAGATTGTTTTAGAGTTCATTACTCTAGAAAAGGAACACTGCCGTCTGAAATTCAACTTCTTAAATGTAGCTGAACTGATGGCTGAATCCAAGCAGCAAACCTTGGCTCAGCCACCAATCACTGGCAGGTTCCACTTGCCAAGTGCAGTGCCTTCTGCAGTTATTCACAGTCCTTAGTTCTGCCCCACATTTCCAGAATTTATGGAGAACAAGTGAAGTAGAACAGGAGATGTCCTGTATCTCGCAGGTCCATTTCCTGTCCCCTCACTGTGGTGATGAACCTCACTCAAAATACACTGGCATGTTTCTCCTGACCAGGATGAAATGGGCTGCCCTCTGCAGCAGCAGGGCTTTTACAAGAAAGGAACACATCTTCCTCCACTGCTGTAATCTCTGGGGAAATATTCTCTGAAGAGAATGAATTTATGCAGGTCTTACAGTGTCTTTAATACAGCGTGGAACTCCTTCAGCCTTCCCGTTTGCTTGTGGGAAATGCACAAGGCTCGCTTTTTGCTGTTAAATTTATACCCACTAAAAGTGATTTTCATATTCCTTCATGGCTGATTTGTATGTAGACATGTTTTATTGTGTAGCAGAGGTTTTAGGCGGGTGAGCTTTTGTGTAGAATCAGGGGCAGAAATAAGTACATTGTATGCAAGCACAGCCCAGCATATTTAAAATTAAATCTGTTCCTATTGAACAGAACAACATTTGGGCAATGTCTGATCTATAAGACCAGGAAGGGAAACTGTTCTTTCAGATCTTCTTTGTGGCAGATGAGGCGCATCTTTTAACTGGTCAGAACATCTCCTAGGGGGTGCCAGCAGATTCGACTGCATAGCAGTAAGAGGGGGTGTCTCATCTTAATTTTGTCCTGTTTGTACTATTGCCAATACATCAGATGTCCCCCAAGTCAGTTCTGCCCATGGCAATAACTACAAAGTGATATCTTCACCTTTAGCTTCACCCACAAGTTTTCTCATTTTTTCCCCTTCCAGTTGAAGAGGGAGAGTGAGGGAACGCTGGCAGCCAGCCAGTGCCAACCCACCGCAGATGTGCAGGTTGGAAATTGTTTTATATAACAGTAGTGATCCATTGCTTTAACCTGAGATTCCCCTAGTTGTTTTTTCCTTTCTTTTACCACCTTAATATTTAACAATACTTCAGTTACAGCTGCCTCACTGTGAATGCCTGAACTTTAAAACTTTCCTTGTGAAAAGTTTCCAAACACCACAAATCTTGCCACTGCTGTCATACTTGATGTGTGAACTTCAAGAACTTCCCTGAGAGAATAGATGCTTCAGACAATTGGAAATCTCTTGTACCCTGGTTGTTCAATTTTGTACGTTTTTGGACAAGACTCAGCAAGATAAAGATGTTCCAGTACATCTCTTGCAGAGGGACTAGAGAAATAACACCAACTTGTCATTCCAAATAAATTGTCATAAATGATTACTTAGGGGGTGAGAAGAAACAAGTTCACGCTATTTATTGGAAAAATAACAGTATAAAGCAAAGGCGCTGAAGGATCATTAGGTTTTGTCATACTGTGAAGGAAAACTAGGAGCTTAGTTGTGTTCATATGTTCAGCCTTTGGCAGATAATCATTCTGCAATTCTGTGCTTCTTCTGACAGCAGGAAAGTCATTGAATCTTGATTCCCTTTCCCTTTTATTTGTATGGATCTCTGCTAAGCAAACGCCTTTAAATCATACCCATTGAAGGCACACTTTAGTCCAGTGGTCGCACTGATATTGTTTAGTCAGCTGGACAGAGATGGATTCAAACCTCCAATGAAGGGTTTTCCTGAAATCAGAACAGAGACTCAAGGCAATCTCAAAATGTGGGGTGAGAATATCTGGCAGCAATGGGGTTTTCTGATTCAAATCCTTGATCTGAGGCTGTAACCTGAATATTTCTGAATTATTTTAAAATCTTAGTCTATGTCCATCATAACTTTAATGTCTCTTCCCCTGCTCAATCCAGATGGCATTGCAGTAATTTTGTGCTTTATTATATAAACATAATAATTGCATGGCATATAATTTATAAATATTTTCTTGTATGTATAGTTTTGCGGCTATATCAGAAAAGTTCCTAAAAATAAACATGGATTGTTTATGCCTATTTTCCCAGATGACATCAAGCATCTACAGAAGGAATGTTGCTCATCCTTGCTTGCTGAGAATGTGACATGGCTGGAGGGATGAACTGAGATCAAATTCCTGACCCTAGGCCTGTTCATCTGCAAATCCAAATCTCTGCTATTTCATGTTTCTTTGGCTTGCAGCAAATTGAAAAAGTTGTTAAAAGTATTTTCCCATTATAGATGTTGAGAGGGTGTACAGATGTAATGGAGAATAGCATTTGAATGGAAAAACAATGTTTGCCAATTGAAGTCATAATTTTAAAATTAATAATAATTTTAAGAATAACATGTGCAAGATGCTGTGAATGGGATTTCTATAACACAAAAAGAATGGGAAAATAAATTGATTAGCACCAGTTCTTCAGGAAAGGGTTTTGGTGTTACATTGGTTTATAAATTGAATGTGACTCTACAGTTTCAAATTATTGCAGGAAGAACAGGAGCCATGCTGGGCTGTATTTGAAAATGCCTGTAGCCTAGATGATGTGTAAAATAATGTCTCTGGTTTGCACAGCAGTTCAGCAGTTATGTCTGTCTTAGTGTATTTAAAAAAAGAAAAAAAGAGTATCATCTGAAAAGAGCTAAAGAGAAAGCCACAAAAGGTTAAAAATCCAGATAAGACATCTTAGGCCTTAATGACCTGGAATTATTTAGCAGAAGGACATATTTTTTTTCCCATGTGATTGACAAAACAAGAATTACTAAGTTTAAATTACAGCAAAAGAGAGGCATGCAATTATTAACAACTTTCTAATGGTGAAACAGCAAAGTAGATATTTGAATCTTAACTCTCAGAGGTTTTAAAGTCAGGTTAGATGAATACCATTTAGGAAGGACTTGGATACAACACATACCTGCCTTGAAATGGGGGTGAAACAATAAATGGCTTCCCAAGGCCTGCTTCAGACATATATTCTGCTACTGTAGCATTCAGGGGGAGCTCCACTGAAATGTAGCAGCTAAGTCAGTAACCCTTGAGCAGAAAAAGACCCACTTGTTCTGTTCTTTTCACTGCCTTTTTCACCATCTAAATAAAACTCTACAGTCATCATTTTTTGGCTTCCAGTTTCCTGGATAACAGAGAAATGTTTACCTTTATAGCCAATTCTACTTCCAGTTGACATGAAACTGCACCAATATCGTGTCTTCTGCTGTTAAGATGATAGACAGCTGGCTTTTTTCCTCACACAAAACTAAATGGATTTAAAAGAGGGCAAACAAGTGTCAAATAATTCAGTCTCTTATCATTAAACAAAGATTCAAAGATAACAAGATTGACATAAAAAAAAATTATGCCTCACATCCAACTTCTTGCTCTTGAGAGCATGCTTAATATAGAGTTAACTTAAACTAAATGAAAATAATAAAATATTTGCATAGTTATGTTCTGGAGGTCGTTGTTGTTCAGTCTGTTGAAATCTCCTGGAACACACAGATACGTTGCTTTGTGAAGTTGCTATTCCCAATTTTACCAATTTCATCTACAGCAGATCTCATTAATACTACCAGTAAGTAGGAGAAATATTATTTGAGGTACTTTGAGATTAATTATGCTTGTGGCAATCTCTCCTTTATAAGAGAAGTCAGTTCATTCCAACAATAGCAATTCTTTCTGAATTCACTTCAAATGTCATTATGATAGAATGCAATTTTGGGAATAATGCAAATGAAAGTTTCAGTAGCTGGAAGCTATTTTGTTTTAATGAGGTATGAAGTAACACACCTCATATGCACTGCAGCTTCCACCATTGGCATGGGAAAGTAATACAGAGACCATGAATATGATTAAATTTACTACTGGTATAATTCATCTAATGCTAAAGCTAAATTTAGGTAGTTGCTCTATTTTGTTTTATGCAGATGACCCCAAAATAGTTTGCTTCTGCCAAATTATTCCTTATTAGGGTTCAGTATCTCATTTTATTTTCTCATAGCTGTGATCTCTGTGTTTATTGTTAATAGGGAGAGCTTGATGTTGTATTTCAGGAAGGAGAAATCACAGTTCAATTTCACATGATCCAAGGAAAAACCTATCAGTTTGCCAGGAGGCTGATAAAAGAGGGAGTGGTAGCTATAAGAGCAGCTGTAATTTTCAGAAATATCTTGCCTATATCCTGGAATTTTTCCTGTTATGCCCTACCATGGAATACTAGCACACCCCACTTTTCCCCATCTAGTGCAATCTTGTTTTTCCTTGCTCACTGGGGCAATTATGTGACCATATAGACAGAAACGACAGAGGTAGAGGAAGAAGACAGTAAGAGACAAGCTAAAGGAAAATAAAAGAGAAGAAAAAAAAAAATCAAGAGCAAATGCCTATAAGGAGTTATTTTCTCATTGGAGAATCCTTTAATACCTATTGCAAGTTACTGTGGTTTAAGTGCTTTGATCTGATGCACCTGAAAAACCAGAGGGGAAGAGAGGGTACAGAAGCAATGTATAGCCAGGGTTCATGCTAGGAACATGAAGTCTGACATTTCAAGGCTTTTTTTGGCTATATAGTGCTCTGTGATATTAATCAGTAACTGCCTGTGTTATTTTCAGAAATGTCTTGACCTTTGAGTGCTTAAACTTGTGCCTTCATCTGTCACTGTAAGTTTATAATTTGCATTTTATTTTAAGGCTTTTATTGATACTGTCGATTAAAATTGTAACATTATTAATTAGATCAATCTGCTGAAAATCTGTGCTATTTCTTCTGTATCTGAATTTTACTGTCATTCAGATAGAGTTGTGTTATGACCATAGGACTTGTGGAAGTATAAATTCTCTCTAAACAGGCACTGCCAAGAAATTTCTTTTCTGGTGCTAGTTTTATAATGGAAAACCCATATTGCATTCAGGAAGAAAAAGTTTACTGAGATGTAGAGAAACTAGAGAGCTTTTCAGTTGAATGTCTTGGTTTCATAGGGTCTACAAAGAAGACAGAATATATTTTTAAGCATCCAGTCAAACAGTGGGTCTGTGCTTGTTCCCTCTATCGAAACCCACCCAAGCCCTCTGGAAAATGATAGCTAATGATAGTGAAGAATGATAAATGTGTCACATATTTTAAATATATGCTATTTATTTAAATTGCTTGTTAGTGGAGACTGCAGAATACTTTGCATCATGAATACTTTTCAATCTTAGTGTAGTTTTCAATCATACTATGTTTATTAGAGATCCTGGTCTCCAGTCCTGTGTGAACTCTGCTCTTAATTTCACATCCATGTAGCTGAGATGGAGTGTAAATCTCTAGGAACAGTTCCCTTGATTTCTTGGTTTGGTGTCCTGGTTATGACTTTCTTTGACTCAAGTTCCTCTGAAGCTGTTTGAGAGCCAAGGCAGGATAAATTTAAAGCAGTTGTGACCATCTTCTGTCCCCAGCAGTTCTGCTTGAAGAGCTGCTGCCTGTAAGTTCCATTTTGTACCCCTTCTCCTTTGGCAGGCATCTGCCAAAATTGCTTCACCTGGATACTGCCCTCTCCTTGCGGGTAAGGTATGCCTGCTCCTCTCTGGTAAAATTCTTCCTTTCTATAACAGGAAGGAATCTGTCAGAGCTGATGGTGTTCCCTCTCACCCCATCAGCCTCTCTAGTTAAACAGTGTTCTGTGTCAGGTCTGCACTTGATGGCAACTGGATTCTGACTTGTATTATTGATGTTTCTCTGACAGTTCAGGCAGCTCCAGAAACATCTGGTTTTCATTCCTAGGGTATTTTATATCTTCACTCAAAACCATGAGATTGCTAAAGAAGTTTTCTTACTGAAACCAGAACTTGTTTACCAACATTTTAAAGTGTCTTTTCTGCATTTGAACCAAGTATGATTAGAGTTAGTGATGATTTCCTAATTTACTTTTACCCCTGAGCATCCAGGGGACAGGCTAGAGGGAGTTTTATGGACATGAGGACAACCTTCTCCACCAAAACGATTATCAAGCACTAGAAAAGGCTGCCCAGGGAGTGGAGCCACCATTTCTGGATGTATTTAAAAGACACGTAGATGGAGACATGGTTTAGTGGTGGTCTTGGCAGTGCTGGGTTACTGGTTGGACTCCATGGCCTTTGAGGTCTTTGCCAACTGAAAGGATTCCACGGCTCTCCAGAACCTCATTTATTCTAACTGCTTTCTTGAAAATACATCTTACACAAAAGCATCCTAAAATGCAGCAGCGGTATGCTTTGCTGAGTTAATTGAATGCTATTTTCTGATGTGAATCTTTGAGTTCCCAAATTTCATAAAAATACCCATGAACTGACATAATAAATGGAACAAATGGAAATTAGGTTGGCAATCTGAACTGCTCACTGAGAGCACGGCTTACAAGTTTGTAGTGCCATCCAAAAAGGTCAGACTCTTTTAACAGATTTTATAGTCATAAAGCTAGCTGCCAAATCAAACAGTCAAGGCATTTTGTAAAAGAAAAGATATCCTAAAATAGAGGTGATCTAAATATAACCATTTTTTCTATACAATATTCATAGCACAGGAACATAACATGAATATTTTTTGTTCAGAAACCAACTTTCCCTTTGATAACCTATTTTCACCTGCACATGGTTGCCAGTGTTGCTATTTGCTACCAATAACTGATTTGGGCCTCTTCATATACACTGTGTGTGTGGTATTTTCCATTTCTTTTCAGCAAAGGCATCACCTTTAGTCCAGGTTCAGGACTAAGGGCAAGACTCAAACAAGCAGCTCACAAATGTAGCTGCAACACCATGCTGGCTTTTGGGAGCAGCAGATATCAGTTTCTGGGCACATATTTCATTCAGCCTTCACAGAAATTATTGAACAGGACTCCTGCTGTTAGGAAATAAATAATGTGAGAATTAAAGCTTGCTCCAGGAGCTGACTTCTCTGAGTGCAGTTGGTGATGGGATGAGGGGAAAAAGGTGCTATTTTTCATTAGCCATTATAAAGTGGTCGCTCTGCTGCTACAACGCCACCAGACCCCTTGCTTTTATAGCATGAAGTGAAACAGTATAATTTGGAAAAAATTCTTCAATGTGGGTTTAGATCACTGCTGAATTCAAACCACAAAAAAAAGCTTTACTTCATAATAGGCTGTAAAGCTTACAAGGACCCCATCATTTGGTGCATTTATTAAGAACACATTTTTAACCCAGTGCAGTTAACAACTTCAAGTGTGACTGTAAGAAGTATGAAATAATTGATGCTGCAAGAAAATATGAGGATTCCTTTCCAGACGATGTGTTTTGACACATGTTGCTATGTGTTCTGACACTAAGTGATGAGTTGAAAGCACTGTTGGGCATAAAGCAGCAAGGCAGAGTGAAGAGGAAAACTTTGCAGTGGAATAATGTGTTACCAGAACAGCTAACACTAAGGAGGCCTGACTTTTCTCACTGAAAAAAAAGGAAAAAAAAAAAAAGGAAAAAATAATCATAAGTTTAAATATTATCAAACTTTCTTCTAAAACAACAGATTCCTTTGTTTGTTTCTTTTAGCTCTTGAATTTTAAGGGATTTTTCTTAGGTTTGGATCCAAGGTGATTGTTAAAAATGAGTAGCAGATAGCACATTTTAAATCCTATTTTCTGTAGAATATTATATCTTCCTCACTGTGTCTGTAATGTCAAGTTCTGCGTCAGTGAAATCTGGCACCATTTGGAAGGCAATCCTGCTTCCACTGGAGCTCAAGAAAAGTTTTTTCCTTGGTGGAAATGAAACTTAATCTTTTCATAGGGTATTTAATTTTCATATTAAACTTGTAGCTTTTTCTCTTCATTCTTCATTAGCTATCAATTTCAGCCTGGGCTCAGAAATTGCATGAGCTAAAGAAACCATATGTTTGGGATTATATTGTAGTAAAACTTTTCTGTTTTGTCAAAACTCCTTTGAACTAGGTTTCTGGCATGTTCTTCTGTAAATATTTGAAATGAGATATTTGTGTGCCAAAGAACTGAAAGGAATTCAGTTTACTGTAGAATATGTGAAATGTTGCTTGAATAATTTATGATAAAGCAACCTAATTAGGGGTTTATTAAGCTTTAATTTGATGCTTTAGAATTAAATAGCAGGAATGGTGCAGTAAAATGTTTTTAATTCCATATGTAGTGGAGGATAAATCAGCTCCCCTATGTACCCATACCTTGCAGGGGCAGCTCAATGACTTCCAGCAGTTCAGTTCAAGAAGTTTGTAAGATAGTAGGGTTCTTCTGAGTTCTTCTCTATAATTTCAGCTCAACTTGAAAATATCTGTGGGGCATTACCGTGTAGAGTGCACATATAAAAAGAGACTTTCAGAGAGGGAGTATCCACACCTGTAAGAAGAAAAGTTTCTGCAGTACAGTGGAAGTATTTGAAGGCTTTATGGGGAGTTGTGTGCCTTAAATAAGAAAAAGGCACATAGAATTTTTGTCATTTATTCCATAATCCTAAAAGGAATCTCCATCCCTCTAAGAAATGCTGCTTTTCCAAGAAGCAGAACCATCTACCCAACAGGTACAGCTGGGTGGACTTGCACAGAATTGATGGAGTCACAAAAAATGGGATGCAAATTCCAGACACACACCTATGAGATCTCTGTGTCCATCTGGGATATGGTATGGGAAGCATGCCCATCACCTGAGAGGTGTCCCACAGGAACAGTTTCAGGTTTTAACTTGCAGCATGCTCCATGACCAGAACAGGTATTTAAATAAAGATTCAATATGCAAAAAAATGACTGTATTGTAAGACATGACTCCACCAGTTTGAGATGTCCTAGGTTATGACAGCAATCCAGGCAACAAGTCTTCAGCTTCCCAGAAGAGCCACAAACCTTCATTAAAATGCTCTTAAGGTGTTGCCTGTCTTGCCTTCCTCCATGTTTCATCAAACTGATTCATTTACTTACATCTGGGTAAATCCTGTTCTCTGGAAAAGTGATGTTTCCAGAGGCAACTAGGAAAGTTGGGAAAACAATAGTTATCAAAATGTTTTGAATGAGAGTTTGACAGCTGCTCAAAGGACTTGGGAGCACAGGTAATTTGCATGGGACATACTCATAACTAACCTTGAGGATATGTTTTTCATGACAGCACTTTCCTGCAGTCATGTATTTACAACGAATTAGACAAAATAGAAGTGTTACTCCAAATCCACGCAAAACAAGCTTTATGTTGTAATAGTCATATCCTTTCAATTTTTGAATTAATTAGTTGGCATCCTTTCAAAGGACAGATCTGCCTTATTTTTTTGTCTGGTTTGTCCGCCCATAGATTACCTTATTTTTGCTGTTTAATGTGACTCTGTACAGGCTTCAAGATCTCTCTGGTTTTGCTATTTTTTTACCAGTTGTTTTGCTTAGACAGTTGGAGGCTAAATTCAGATTTTAAGGGAGAACACAAAACTGTGCAAATGTATATTTTCAGAATATCTAGGAATAAACACGCTGTCTAGAAAAGCAAAGAAGCATGTTTTTCACATTTACTGTTTCAGGAGAAACAATAAGTGTGTTTATAGATAAATCAGTGTATAGAGAAATCAGTTACATTTTTTTTTCCCTATAACAGGGAAAACAAAAGGTTCAGAAAAAGTCAGCAGAAAGAGATACCTGATTTAAGGACAAAAAATTCAACCATGCCTACCAGTTGGTTTTGTGAAAGCTAAGAACTATTAGATTCAGGTAGCTCAGGCACTTGGAGCAATCCTCTGAATTTTTAAGTGCATATATAATCTTTACAAAACCTTTAAGATTTTCCCATTAGTGGAAAAAAGCCTCTGTTCCAAATTACAGCTTCTAAGAAAATGGTATGCTGCCAGGACTTCATACAGGAAAATAACTGGTCCTGGAGTTGAAACAGATCTTTACTTTTCAAGGAGCCTGGAAACCTGAACAAACTGTGCTCACTCTCTTTGTGAGGATCCACCCTTGTGACCCAAGAAGCCTCTGCTATCCATATGCTGATAGATATTATGCAAGTGCTGCATGTTCTCTCATTTGATGTCTTGAATGCCTTCAGCTGTGCTTAAGATTTATCTGAAGCTCAAAATAGAGAGCAAATTTGTCCTCGGCTGGCAGAAGTGCTGCACTTGCTCTTGAGACAATGTTAATTCTGAGCAGAGACTACCCAGCTCAGAACATTTATGAAACTCTCTTTCAAATACTTGCCTTGAGTTGTGAGAGAAGTTGGAGACAGGCTTGCTGAATCTTTGGTATGCAGAACCTTGGGGTGAGAGCAGGTGGGATGGCAAGCAGGAGCATGAATGTTAGAAGAGAAAGACCTAAATCTTGGTAGAAGCAAGATATCCAGGCAGAACTGGAAGAAGATTCTGTCAGACTGAGAGAGGTGTGCTTGTTTCACTGCCCGTGTGTGCTTCCCACGGATTGAGCACTTAGGATTCTGTGCTTCAAAATGAGAATATGAATTGTGTTGAGCTGCTGTCCTACAGCTTTTCTAAACTGCAAAGATGTTATACACCATGAGCAGAAAGTTCAGGAGGTGCTCAGTAGGAAATTTAAGGCATTCTTCACACTTGGAATTGCAAATGGCCTCTCCAAATTAGGTGTTTTTGGGCAGGAAAACTCAAGTTCTTGTATCATGATGGGCAAAACTTGTACCATGGATGGGATCCTGATTAGGCTGCTCAGAGTTACCTTGTGCATCTCATTCTCCTTTTGTAACTCATTTTGGATACATTATAGGAATATTTGTAGTAGCTGCCTACGGGTATTCATTAGGAAACGCAGACTTTTTTTAAATTTTTTTTTTTTTTTTCCGTATTCAAAATATCCTTTTTGTTTAAAGTTTTCCAGCTCTTGTAATTGCAACTCTCAAAGCTGGCAGTATTATACCATTAGAACATGAGACTTTTTTTTCACCATCTTTATTCTGGAATCTGTCATTTTAAATTATCATTTGCACGGAAAGATTAGGAAGAAAACATAGTTTAAGTTTTCTTTTCATAACAGATGATTCAAGGCTGAAATATACTTCGACACCTAAAAGAAAATAAAATTGGATTTGAAGAACTCTGGCACTTTTTTCCAAAGTTTTGGGGGCACAGAGAACAATAGAAATTTGGGGTACAAGCTTAATATTCAGAGACAAGATGCTCAGAAGGTATGGAAATAATGTCCCTGTGTACAATATAGAAGTCTTTAGCAATATTGAAATTTCTAAGTCTAACTCAGTAGAATCAAGTTTTGCACAGAATTCTGTGCCTTATTTTCCCTGTCTTTTTAGACAAAATCACTTGTCATCCTGCCTTCTAATCTTGCCTACAAAGAAAATTGAGATACTTGCTTATCTTAATACTATCTGGCTATGCATGAAAAAACTATTTCTTATAATTTAAATATATTTGAATTCAAGAATATCAGTACTTGTTGTAAGTGCAGCTTTCAGTTCTCTTTTAAAGGCAGATTTTTTAATTCAATTTTTTAACAAAAATTTTTAGTTAGCCTGCTTTGACATTACAGTTGGCAAGAAAGGTATAGTAAAGATCAGCTAAGGAAGAGAAGGGGATTTTGTGTCTTTGTGCACCTGGGACAAGTTAGAGAAAGTGGAGCAGATGCAGCCTACTTGGAGGTGAAAATAAGTTTATCAGGAAAGTTTTATCCCTCCAACTCTGCTTGTGTAACCCTGAGGAGATTCAGCTGTATACTTGCCTTGTCATACACATCATCCAACCTTCCATAGCCTAATGTTGATTAAGAACTGAAATATTTAATGATTTTATTTTTTTAAAATAAATTGCAGTAGGCAGCTAATGTCAGATGTGAACTCCTTACATAGTCTTGAGATAATTTGCAGTGGTGGAAAAACACATTTCCAAAATACATTGCTCCTCAGGGTTTCCATTGGGATATTGACTCCTACATGCTTGTTTAAAAATAGCACACATTTGAATAGCTTGGCAGAAATTGTGACTAGCACTGCTAGTCAGTAACCTCAGAAAAAGGAGGACAAAGGTGTGCAAAGCTGACACTTGATTAAGTGCGCTGTAAACACTGAAATAGTCATTTGCTGCTGAAGTCCAACAGTGTAAAATAAAAACACTTTAAACGATCTCAGTATTCAGTCAGGAGTTATAAATTGCCCCTTCCTAATCTGAAATGAAAAAGAATTGTATTCTGCTCTCTCTTCACCACAATGTTGTTGCAGAACAGCACCAATGAACCATGAATTGTAACCTGCCAGTGTTATCACTGCCCCTGAAGTCATCAGACTTGCTGGAATCTGGAAATCTCCAAAGCTAGGTAGGAAATTACAAATAAACTCAATGTCTCCAGCACTGCCTCTCTTTCTCAAAAAGTTAATTTCATAAGCACCAGAATTAGGAAGTTCTTTCCCTACGTATGTGTGATTTGTCTCTGCTGGCATGCTTTGTCTCAAGTTTTTTTCCTCTGGATAGGGCATAAGTTCTCTTTCCTGGAAATACTCAGAGTTTTAAGAAAGCGGAGGTATGTTCTGAAGTTTTTCTCTCAGTGGAATATGCAATGTGATAACATAAAGATCTCTCTCCTCTTCCCATCTGTTTAGTGTCACAGAACTTGTGGGAACATAGTATCTCTGAGGCCATATCCCTCTGTCAAATTTTGTTAAAACTGAGGCATGTGTTCCAAAGCTATTGGAGGAGATAAACAGTGTGAAGATACAATCCAGATTTCCCTAGAATCAAGGGGGGGAAAAAATCAATATTCTATAGCTCTATGACAGAAAAGCAATTTAACATCATTAGAAAAATTCCCTGCTAGGTTTATAGTATCTGTGCATTATGTTATTGCTGGGTTTGCCTTACTGGCCTTTTGTTTAGGTGGAACAATGTGGTATTTTCTACCTGGGCTTCACGAGCTGCTTTTGAGACACTCTGGGTGAGGCAATCTTGTCACATCATCAGCATTAGGGGAAAAATGAAACATTGAACACTACTCTTGATTTTCCAGTCTCTGATGGTTAAACTGGAGAGGCCACCTTAAGCACTTCCTGAGGAAAAAATATTTCTTGTTGGGTTTTTCTTTTCCAGGTAAAATAGTACAGCTGAAAATGCAGCTGGGGAGGGGAATCAAACATGAAAAATATGAAGTCACTCTATTAATTGTTTTTTTGTCTCTCTGTTTAGTAATTATAGATTTTGCTTTCAAACCTAATATTTTAAAATTAAAATTAAATATTTAAATTTAAATATAAATTTAAATATTTTAAATTTAAATTTAAAAGTTTCTTGGCTCTCAAGAAACTATGGCACAGCGAGAATGGTTAGCTGCTGGGAAAAATTAATAAATGAAGATAGCTCAAGAAATGTCACCAACATTGCATTGAACACAATTTCTAACTTCCAAAAGCTTTGGAAGTTAGAAAACTTTGGTTTAGCTTCGTGCTGCTATGTCACCATTTTACTAATTTTGTGGTGATTGTAATCTTTTCTCCAATAAATTAACGAGTTTTCTTTCTTATTCTCTTTTTACGATTTAGTATTTGAGGTATTTTGCTTTTCTGTCCTTGATCAAGCTAGCAGGAAATCCTTCACAAAACTGAATTAGGCAATTGCTTAAGTCACAGACTAGGTTATGTTGCTCACGAAATTTCAGAGGGTGAAGGTGTTCCTCTGTCCATGAACTCCAAGTGATGATGCATGTCTCCTTTGCCTATGCTAATGGAACCTCTAATTTGGTTTTACACTGGAAATGATCCATTGCTCTGCTGCAGGACTGGAAATGTTTTCCCAGATGCAATTTTCCTGCTCTTCCTAAGGAAACAATTGCTTTTTAACAATGCAAATGAAGATCATCAGCATAATGATAGTTCTCTCAGTATTTGAAAAATTACGTTATGTTTGACATTTTACAATTATAATGAAAATATCAGTAGAGCTCAATAATACTAAATAACAGTGCTTTCTATACTTCCATCCAAAAACCAAACCAAATATTTAATAGATTTTTTTTTCTCCCGGATGCTACATCTCCTAAAGATAATAATTTAAAAGAAACACTTAAAATTGTATGCATTTAATGGTTTTTGCCTCTCTCTTTGTGTGAAAGATGGGTAAATAATCTTGGCAGTTGTCTTGGAACTTAAATTTTGTGAACTGCTGTGTGTCAGTGTCAGCCATCATATCTACAAAAGCTCACTTTTGGAAAATACTTCATTGTAAAGTGTTTTTCTTTTAAGAAAACCCCTGAGGATATATAGTGTGTTTTAAAACAATTGCTGTATCTTCCCAAGGTCTCTGGTCTAAGGACTGATGGCCAGGATATTTTGGTTTATCGTATTTCATATGCCCAAGGGACAAACCTTCTCCAACACCTATGCAATCCTTGGTGTAATTAAAGAACAAATACTTCAACAATATTTAGGAACAGAACTCCAAAGGCGCTCTCTAAAGCCAGAGGTTGCTATGCATTTAAGGAAATAGTGGTGCATCAGCCACTGATACAGATGTCCTGATATATTTACTTTAAGATATAACTGTGTTAGCCATTTCCTTGGGCATTTTCTGTGGATTGTGCTTTCTTGCCTTAGACTCAGTGACGGACTTGAGGATTTGTCACATTTTCAACCCATTAACAAGTGGCCTTTTCCCCTGTACTATTAAATTGTGTTGGCTCCAGTGAGTTCACCTCATTACAGTGTTTGCATATTCTCTAATAAGGATAATTTTCCTGTGCACATCCTTTCTCTTTCTTATTTATCATCCTCAGTCTGTGACTTTTCTAGTCAGTAATCAGAGCTAGGAGAGGTTTGGTAATGTGTGGGATTTTATAGCACTTCTGGAGCTGTAGCAGCATTCAGTTGCTGCAGTCAGTGATTTATCTGAGCAGGTGGTGCCAATTTTTCCATTGTTTCTACCTGCAAACAATTGGAAATCAATTGCGTGTCTCAACCCTTTTTGTGGATAACACTGCTTGTCTTGTCTGTAATGGTTGTGTGCTACTTTTGGCTCTGCCTTGGGGCTAGAAGGGCCATTCTGACTCAGGTGTTTGGGGTTTTTTTTGCATTTTAAATCCAATCTTCCAGTGTCTGAGGATCCTTTTTTGTGCAATAACAATATTTTTACCCATAACATTTTCATTATACCTACCCAGAGAAACTAACCTAAAATACCTTTTCTTCTGCTCTGATGGAGAGTTCATTTGCACCAAGGCTGTAGGACTGACTTCCTGTTTCATCTGAGATTAGTCATAAAATTCTCTTGAATCTGTACTGGAAAATGTCTTTCTCATGTCTTATGCTTTTGTCAAGTTCAGTAGTCTTCCAGTTTCTTCAGTCTGGGTTAATTCATGCAGGGGAAAATAGTAAAGAAAATGCTCCAGTATAACACCTGTTTCTAAATTAGCTTGCCAGGAACTGGGTACCAACAAAAAAGTAACCTCTGTCTGCAGCTGTACAGAGAAGCCATCCTGAAATCCCCTGCACTTGTCGAAAGTTTTGCAGCTTTCATTTGGTGCGAAAATCAGTTAAAGACAAAAGGGACAAAAAGGGGTGTGTGGGTGTGTGTGTGTGTGGGTGTGTGAGAGAGAGAGAGTGAAATTAAGTTTGTGGTGGAGTGTGTGGAGGAAAAAGAGCTGTGAATGAAAAATATGTTTGCAATTTCAATGTTCACTTTAGATGAGGAGAGTTAGCAGAGCTTTGCGTGATCCAGGTTTCCTAAATACCTTTCCATGACAGTGAAACCTGGTGGATGTTGATGGATTGATCTGAATTGTTGCTTCACAAAGTGCACTGTGAAAGGTCCGCAGAGTGAGTTAAATTGCAAAAGCTGACAAATTGTTTCCAGCATGTTTGCTGCTAAGACAAGGCTTCTGCTGCCTGCTTTAAATGGAAAAACAAACAAGTGGACAGGTTCTCCATTGCACAGGGTCGGCATTTAGGGAAAGGTGTCGCTTTGGAATTGTACTGATGGCTGTGATTGCAGCCCAGGAAGGAAGATGGAGTGTGTTTAGCCAGCTGTTTAACAGGAACATGAAGCCTTGTCTGGGTGAAAAATGATGATGCTTTTATCGATAGGGCTCAGTAAACTGTAAAGTATATGCTGCCATCCATTTTCAATGCTATAAATGTACACGTTACCTCAATTAGTTTAAAGCTGTGCTACACTAATCTGTATTTCATTTTCCCAGACTTGCTTCAGCTAGTTTTAGTTTTTCAATACTTCCCTCAGATCTTTGTGGCAAATGAGAGAATTTTAATATTAGGCATTATTTTAGTTTTTGTGGGTAGGTTAAACATTGGTTTTAGCATTAGAAAAGAGAATCAGAACTGCTGAAGGAATATTCTGCAAAGATACTCTCTCAAAGTGATTTATCTGAATATAGAGTTTGTGTTGAAGAGATCATGGTCAATGGAACATGAAGAAGTCAGCAAAATCCCAGGCAGTGAATTCAGTTGGATTGTGATTGTTGTCTTTGCAACATGACACTGTGGAGATCAAAAGTAGCAGTAGGTTCAAGAAGGCATTAGGGAAATTAATTAGGGATGGGATTCCTTAACGCTCTCCTGAGTTCTGCGAAGTAGATTTTGTTACCATTTCTGTCTGTGGATGGTTCTACAACTGGAGAGGATGAACACAACCTCTTGGACCTTCCTGAAAATGTGGTTAAATTGTCTTGGACCTGCCAAAAAAATGTAGATAGCTGAAGCTGTCAGCAACTGCAGAATCATTTTAGAGAAATGATTTTGTGTCTGACACACCTGACCTTTTTTTGTCAGAATATTGGCTTGGGTACAAAAGATTTTCAAGCACTGGTCAAAAGCTCAATGTGATTTTATTTATCCATGATCATGGGTTTCAAAGAAGAAGAGACATTATTTTGGCAAAAAAGACTTAAAATTTTAATTGGGAAGATAATAAAAGAAAAAATATTTAAAATGAGGACAAATCAATCCATCCATTTTAAAGCATTAGGGATTACTGTAGTAGTAAAAGGAAAGAATAGATAAATAAGTAAAATGAAAACTTCAATCACTGGGTTTATCTTAGAATTTTCATAACATCAAACAGCTTGCATATAGAAATTCAGGTTTATGGTTAAAGAAAAAGGCTTATCCCAGCTTATATAAGAGGGGAAAAATGGAATGGCATTTAAACCAAAATCTTTAATCAGCACTGTAATTGTTATCATTATTATAGTACTATTTTATTAATTCTAGAGTTGGGCTAGTTGTGCTTCTTCACTGAAAAAAATTCCTTCAGCTGCTGGATTTGGCTAAATAGCCCTAGTGCTTTTTCTAGAACCATTTACCTCAAATCATCTCTGGGAGGTGATCTTTGGTTCTAACCCACTTGGCAGGAGATCTCTCTCTCTCTACCTCTTTTTGCAGCTGTTCAATTTGGTATAAATATTTAAAGATTCCTTGGGAAAGGTGTTGGCACTCAGGTGCTGCCCCTGCCAGCTGAGTGCCCCAACCCCAGAGCTACAGACTCATTTTCAACCCTCTCTATTTGTCCCAATGAATATTTCAGTGTTTCATGTAAAATTGAACAGGACTGACTTTGGCAGATCTGTTGCAGCATGGTAACAACGTTCTTGCTGTCCTGGGAAAGAGGAAGAAAGAAGTTCATTGTGGGGATATTAAATACAAGGTGAATTTGAACAAGAGTCATCTCACACCCCATAGAGGTGTCACAACTTTTGTAAACTCAGCTGTAAGGACATTTCTTGCTGCTCTTTATATAATTTTTTTTTTGCAAGGTCCCCCTGTGGATGCCTTTTTTTTTTTTTTTTTTAAAAATAACAAACTGAAATACTTATTGATTTGTTGGAAACTTGAAAACATTTTAGTGCTAATGCAAAAAGGAAGATTTCTTGTATTTGGAGACTATAATCTTACATAATGGACTGATGAGCTGTTGCCTTGTAATCTGCTATTAAAAACTGTCCCCAGCAAGCAGCAGGAGCAGGAGAGATGGGAATTTATCTGTTCATCTATCCAGTGTATGAACTCAGAACAACAGGGGGCTATTCACATGCCAAATAATATCTTGTGTGTGTGAAATTAAAAAAGGAAATTCAGCAAAAGAAAATACTGTTGAAAGTTTAATGTGTTACCACAAAAGCATAGTATTAGGCATTCAAGAGTTTTTCAGAAACTTTTCATTTCTCCATTTCCAGCGTCTTGCCAAAGCTGTCCGCAGTATTTTGCTGCTGTCCTGTGATACATAGAAAAATGGAGACAAGAGGATTAACAGTTGAAAAAATAAATCACATTAGCTAAGTATCAAGAAATAACTCTCGGGAAAATTGAGTAGGAGGTGTTCTTCAAATTTTGAATTTAAAAACCTAATAAAATCTTTATGTCATCTGTAATTTAACACCAGCTATTTGTGTGCATCCCTATATATAAACAGATATGTGTACAGATATGAACAACTTTCTCGATATTTCTTCCTCTTAGTCTCTAGCATTTTGGAAAATCAGCACTTTTCAGTTTTCTAAGCTTTTTATCTACTTTTACTTTCAAGTTAGTTAAGTGCATTCTTCTAGGAGGAAAGACAAATTTACAAAAAACCAAATTCCTGTCCTTAAGAACTAAGAATACTGAGATTACACTTGAAAGTGTATTTTGGATGGGGACCTCATTTCAAGAAGATAATTTGCTTCATAACTGCCTGTTACCTCTTTTGAATACACTGACATTTTCTTTCTGAAGTGAACTAATAAACATTTATCTTTCTCACTTCTGTCCAACTATATCAAGCTCACTACTTCTCAGTCTTCCCTGGAGAAATCTGAGGAGGAAAAGTGTATTCTTCCTCTGGAATGCATCTCCCAACCCAGGTTAGCTGGAGGTGAGAAAGTCTGAACAGCCTGTGCTGAGCCTGGTGAAGTTAACTAGGAAGCAGTTTATTGTACTGAGATTTAATGTGTTTAAAATGGCCTTCCCACTCTTTAAATTCACAGCGAAAACAACATCAGCATGGATTTTTTCCATCCTTTTGGACTCCTTGTGGTCTTTTCTACTTGGGTGGATGGGCATAAAAACCTAATGATGTCACTTTGCATGCTGAGCCTGGGCTGGATGACACTTTTTAAACATTGCCTAAAACCACATTTGGTGTAATTTTGTCTCATGAATGTAACAAACTGTAGGAGAACCACGACAGACTTCTAAGATGCACATCAGTAAGACTAAATTGCCTGACATGACCTCCTAAAAGCAATTAGGCCACAGGTTTTTTTAAATGTTTCACTGACCTCCACTTGCAAGTTTAAGGTCCATAAACGCAGTCAGCAATTATTTTTTCATTAATCAAGGAAAGGTATTATTGAAAAGATTCCAATTTAGAAATAATTCTAAATAATTCAGCTCTAAGTCAATCTGACTAATTTCCTTGGGGTGTTTTTGTAGTTTCTTGCTGTGTTCTTTAATTGAACATAGTCATAGGAGACCAAACTCCAGACTTCTTTACCTCCCATACAGCACATCTATTTTTTACCTTTTAAATTTTTTTTCTAAAAAAAGTAGAGTCTAAGAACAGTACAAAGTGAGGAGGGGTAACAGGAGTACTGAAAATATGGGGTTTTTTAATGGTGTAATATTTAGGAATGTTAAAGGAGTAAAATTGTTATTTTACTCTGATGCTGAATATTGTTTGGCATCTGTTAAGCACTGTCCACTCATCTGTACATTAAATATCCAGGGACTTGTCTATCTGCACTTACAAACCGTAGGCAAGTTAACTCTTTATTCTAGAAATGCTTTGATCTAGTAGACCAAACAGTTTCAGAGGAAGCATGAGGTGTGGGAGCTCTGTTCAGCTCCTGCTTCAAAGTCTAGAAAACCATGAGGAGAAATGTTTTCTGTTCAACAGATTTTTCTGCCCGATAAGAGCCAATTTAGTTGAATCTGCTGTGCTCTAGCTACCAGAAACAGACAGCATATGTGTTTCAGGGAGAGAAAGAAACTCCTTTTAAAGCCTGTTTTCATCTCCTGACAGTGTTTCACCCATGGGCTTAGGTTTGGAAACAAGGGAGCACAGCTTTTCCTCGATGCACTCTTAGATGGTGTCTTCTGAAACATGACAGCTACACCTACACCAGCTAGGATTACTATTTCCTACCCTTAGAACTTGCCCTAATTCAGCCCTGTTTCTCTGCTGCAAGTTCCTCTTCAACTCCTTCTCATGTAATTGCAAGTAGAATTTGGTCCTTCTGCCGGCAGTGGAGACATCTACCAAATAAGCATCTGTTCTTTCAAAATGTTTAGGTTTACTGTGCACTTAGAGGTATTTTTCAATAATAAATCTAACAGTTTACTGTGCTAAAGGTCCACATTTGAATGGTTGAATGCTACAGATTCTTGGAAAGGCCTGTGTGTAAAACAAACCACTTACAGGTGAGGAGCAAGATGTGTAATATCAAACTCTCAGCTGTTTTCCACTCTTCTGCAAGATTTTGCCTATGAAACTGCTTTAAAAATACTGAGTGATACATTATGCCTGAAGATGCCTGTGTTATTCCTGAATTTAACCACATCTCCAGGAAGTCCCAGAATGATAGATTCTGTATGGATTTATGGCAGCATTGATCTCTTAAGGGAGACACACACTGAAGTAAACACCCATCTACTTATCTTTTTCTAAAATGATGAAATGTTCCTATTGCATCCTTCCCATGCATATTCTGAAGAGGACAGCTCAGTTTAGTTGGCAGTAGACTAAGTAACATTTTTCCCTGCTTTATTTTTATGCTGTGTCAAAACATGTACTTTTAAAGTAGATTCATTACCAGGGGTTCAACATCCAAGAGCAGTCCTAAAATAGAAAGATACTGTGCATGTAAAAGAGAAATGAGGGGATGAATTTAAAATGTAAGTGGTGTACATTAAGAATGAAATATTCACCTAGAATTAAATATTTGCTTTTGCTTTATATGCAAGAAATGTAAAAACACTCCTTTGAGCTTGTCAATTAGCGCATTGTACCTTTCTGTGTTTGTATGTTTGTAGACAAAGAGGTTACAATTCCTGAGGAGTTGTATGAGGCTCTGAATGGTACAGCACAGTCAATGTTAGTCTTGGAAATCATAGCAAAAAACAGAGACTTTCTAGGCACTACAAAGAGAAAGAGAGGAAATTCTCCCATAATCAAAAGGGTTTTTTTGATTATGAGCTGCTTTGACCCCTCTTTCAGTACCTAAAAGCTCTGGTTTTTGTCTTTTCTGGGATAGGCACAGTGTGGTTCTGATTCTTATTTTTGAATTGGCAAAATTCAGTTGTGCTTACCTTATTGAGAGCTGTTGAGCTGGGTCTGAAAAGAGCAAATTCCTGTAAAGTTATTTCTCAATTGCTGTAAAGGTATTTTAGTTTTTCTGTTAAATATGTATGTATTATTGTTATTAATTTGAGGGTTAAGATATAATTTGAATACATTTTTTCCTCCTTTTTAAGGTATTTAGATAATGCCATGATATATCTGTGCCCAAGAAATAGGATAATGTTCTGGTTTTATTCTATCCTATTTTAAATACATTAGACTAAACTGTGTTTAGCCTCTGTTCTCTAAGTGTTATGTAAGTCAATATAGGTAATGGTCTAATTAATGTGTGTCTACAAATTCTTCCTAGGCTCAATTACATATTAAACTCAAACCAAAAAATCTGGCTCAAAAAACTTTTGTAATCATTCAAACAAAGATATGTGATTAATGCCCCTTCTTGTAGCCTCGGCGCTCAGCTTTGCAAAGGTTATTTATGGGATTAATTAAATCAGCAATGTTCTATTTGCCATGTGCCTGCCATAAAAATAAACTGCTTAAAAGCTCCAAAGAGCACAGAATGCCTGTGGCAAAACCTCAGTCTGTGCATAAAGCCTCATCTTATTTCCAAGTGATCTTTCCACCCTTCTAAAAAGGAGTCTGTTGTACAGCGTGTTCTGTCCTAGCTTTTATGGTTTGAAAATGAACAAACATACAGCTCAGGGTGTCAAATCAGTATGAATTTAATTGAGTTGTTCAAAGCTTTTCACTGAGAGGAAAATTTAGATTCTAATTAAAGTATATCAGCTAACTGGACTCTTCATTTTTCCTGGACAGTACTTCAGACTTCTTCAAACTCTCTGCCTGAGAACAGGCTGCAGTGCACTCAGCTGAAATGAAAAAGCACTTCTAATTTAGTGTGGTTACTTTCTTATGCAAAGTGCTCCCGAGTTCTGGGGAGGCTTTAATATTCATATTTTTTGCTTTGTACTTCACAGGTTTTAATCTGATGGCAAGACATCAGTGGAAACAAGATTCAAGGGTTGTTAGAGAACCAGGTGTGTCTTTGTGAACTTAATGAAAATAAACCTGAGCATACACTAAAATTTTGTCAATACATTCCATAAACAAGGAATCTTTGGTGTATACAAAATTATTTTGAATTTCAATTTCCAACACCTGCTTTTTGATAAAGCTTTAAGATTGTACACTTTTTATGAGTAGCAATTCACAGTGACATTCTGGCTTGTAAGAGAGGACAGAAACCTGTCACAATCCTGTCACGCACTGAGATCATGCTTTTATTCTAAAATGGCTTTAAGTCTGATATGGAATGATGAATATTAGTATCAGAATGAATTTGTTTCCTCACATCCATTAAGGACCTAAGGCTCTTGCAAGGTCTTAGCAGCACAGTTTGGGCTCAAGATACTGATTGTTCAAGCCTTTCGTTCTTCCTTCTTTCATCTTCATGTAATGAGACTAACCATTATTCCTGCAGTTTTACAAGACTTTGGGGGACTTAAACAGTATTTGTTCTGTTAGCTTTAGCTGATGTAGCTGGGAAAAGGCTTTGTGTGCTGAGCAGAGTAATAAATGCACTCTGTGAAAAGAACGAAGCAGAAGAGCAAGGGCTATAATAGATAAGTAGAATAGTGCATGGAATTGGCAGTTCTTAATTCCCCTCATGTGGAGACTGTGCTACATGATACTGAAGGTAAAAATCAATTAAATTCTTAAGACTGATAAAATTCTCATTAGCAGCATCTCAAAACTCTGAATCAACGAGAGTGCCAGGGCTTGAAGATAGGGAAAGATGAAGAAAGGGGGAAAGGAAACTCCTTTAGAAAGGCAGTAGTTCCTTGGAGTATCCTGGTAATTGGTCTGTACCAATTTATTTCTATTTCTTCCTCTTCCTCTTGATCCCTGTAAAATCACCGAGGTGAGAATTTGTGATGAACACAAGTTTCAATTGCATTTCTTCGTTCTTCAATTTAGGTAACTGCCTTCCACAGGAAAGGACTTTCTTTGATCAGAAACTTACTTTTGTTTTTTTACTACAGCAATAGTACATAAAGATATAAAAGCTGATTGAAAATAAAACCAAATTTTTTATATTGCCCCTCAGGTAACTTTCAAAAAACAAACAAACAAAAAACCCCAAACAAATTCCTGAAGTCTGTTACATGAAAAATGCATCAATTTTGCCTCTGCATCTCTCTATCGTCATGTCCATTCCAGAAAATACATTTCTGGCCATATTTCACAGCTATGCTACCACCCTGATTAATTATCAGTTGCTTCTGCTGGTGGGAATGAGAGGAGAGAAAAAGGGAGTGCAATTGATGGGCAAAACTATTGAGTAACTGCACTTTCCTCCATGTACCCAAGGAAGAAAAAATTATCATAAAACGAGCTGTTGGTGCCAGTGGCTTTCGTTTAGAAAACATCATCAGGGACATATAAAATTGAACCAAACACCTGGCAGAAGCTTCAGGAGAGCCTTAAGTCCAACACAAAGCTCTAATCAGCTATAAATACTGCACATAACTATTCTCCTAGCTTCTCTGCTTCCAAAATGGGTAAGAAAAATCTTCTTATTATCAAAGCCAATGAAATAATATGTATTTAATATGCAAATATGCCTCTGTCTCCTATTACTATGATGTTTTATTTCTTAAAAAATGTGCATGTGCAAGCTATATGGGTCATAGTATAAATGGAAGTAAAAATCACTCTTCTTGTAATATTCATTGCTATGAAGACAGATTAATAAAATCCTAATTTAAATAATAATTGAAGTAATCTCTCTTTTAACAGGAAAAATGTGGGATTAAAACCATATTTTTATTTTCTCTGTCATCTTTCCTCAAGTCCCATAGTATATGTCAGACTATGCTGCACTGTATAAGCTTTCCTTTTAATGTTTCACACAGATTCTCAGGAAAGGTATTTTAAGAAGCAATCCTCCTTGATTAATCTGGGAGAGAGATTTTTTTAAATATTGACCAGCATCTGACTTTAAAATGATGGCAGCTGTTCCAGCTTTGGAGGGAAGCTGTTGTGGTTTGCCGGATGGCAAAGCTGATGATATTTTTTGGTGGTTGCTTATTCTAGAAGGGGTGCTTGTAGGGATATTTTAATTCTTTTGTGCCATGTCCAATATTGTCCATTTGTCCCCTCTCCCCACCACTCCCCTTCATTTGATGTTGCCTTTTTCTTTCTCTCTCTCTTCAAAAACCATCTCTGAACCCTTGGTTATTCCCTTGCTATATCCCTCCTTGGTGGGGGGCTGTGCAAGGGGGTGGAACAGCATGGGCCAAAATAAATATGGATTATAACAGTACAATAAAGATATTCTGGCAGGATTAAACACTTCACTGCAATTACTCTGAGTTTTCAGCAATATAAGTGAGATCAAAATCAGCATCTGAAACTGCTGAGAGATTCTTTTCCCTAATGCGATGAAAACTGTCAAGTGCAAAGGAGTTTCTGTCAATTCAGAGTGTGACTTCAGTGCTTGCTATACAGTATCAAAACTTGTTTTCCTCAGCTATCAAAATGTTTCCTCATTTTCTGATCTTCAGACAGTAATATAAATCTTATCTTCTTCCCTAACAAGAAAGAGAAAAAGTCTGTCACAAAGACTGGTAATGCTTTTGTAGTTTTTTTCTTCAGTGTTTGTGCCAAAGAGAAGCTTCAGAGACTTGAGAGAAGAAAACAGCAATTGTGTGGCTCAAAACCCTTAGGAGTCTGGAGCTTCCACAGTTAACAGCATTAAAAATGCTGTTTTGTTACTGTCTAGAGAGTTTTTGTTTTCTAAATAAAGAAATTAAGGGCTTATTAATGGAGTTTATTTCAAGTAGTAACAATTTTCTGCGATCGTTTTCCCCTGTCACATTATGTAGCATTTAGTGGTGTTTGGTTTCCATGTTTTATGCATTTCAGGCTCCTTAACATTTCAAACAATAGAAATTACATGGAAAGAAGAAAAGCAATTATCACAAGGGCTTTATCTACTAAATATGTTGGCTAACAAAATTAAAGCTCCATAAAATATCAGATTTCAAAACATGAGTGAAAAATTAGTTGGCAAGCCTACTTTATGAGTTAATATTATTAACCAAAAAATTATACCCTTTCAATTACTCATTGAAAGCAAAACCTTAATATGTTTTGAACATAAAACTGTTCAATACAAGTATGTCACTCACGGCTCATAAGAAAGCAAAATTATTTCAATGTGAAATGCATTATTTTCAAATTATTTTAATGTGAAATACATTATTTTCATTTTTATTCCATGACATAGCTTTATGAAGAACATATTTGTAAAAAATGGTTTTCATGGGCAAGTTTGTTTGCTGAAGAGTTATTGACTGAATTAATTTTTAGCTCTCAAATGTCACTTTTGCTTAGGTGCCTGAAGCACAACTTCATTATAGTGCAGCACGGTGTTGTGTGTCCTGCCTGGTCTGTCATGCTGATAAATATCAAGAGTTTCAGAGATTCCGACATCAAAGTTAAGCACAATCTCATCAATTGCCTGAAAATGAAGGTAGGTTTCAGTTTATGAAGTGATCACTATATTGGCATCCAAGAGACAAAAAGAGTCGTTGTTTTCTCTTAACTATATTACTTGTAACTTTTCCTCTTCCTATTTAAATGTAAGATAAACAACATTTTCTGGGAAGTAAAAGCCCTGTAAGTCAAAGAGAACCTGTAGTAAGCAAGCTTAGAGTTTTCAAATTTCAAAGTACCTGCTACTATCTGGCTACTAATAAACATTAATAACTTGTTATTGTTGATTACCCAATTATTCTAATTGACAGATGCCATTTCAATCCTTGAGCTTTTAACACCAAAATTCAGAATGAAGTACCACACACATGTCGTTTATATATACACTTTGCTTTTTTGCTTCAGAATTCACTGATACAGTAGTGTGTGTTTATTCTTCTCGTAAGGTCTGTACAATTTTTTGGATTGTATTCTGAGTAATTACCTAAATTTTCTATTATTTCATTATTTCCAGAGGTTAGAGACAGCATGGCTGCAAAAAATTCTCGGTGTCAATATCAATTGTTTAGAGTAAAGAAGAGAATATTATGAATTTTCATCTGCCAGCTGAGCACTTCCTATGTCATGTCCCCATTTTGCATAGCATAAAATGTAAAATTAGACACTTGAAGAAACAAAAGTTTCATGGTAAAGGGAACAGCCCTACTGGCATCACAGGGCATCAAACCTCAACAAGTTCCTTGCTGCCACAACATCACCATTAACCCTTTTGGGAAATATCCCTGGATGCTCGACCTGGACTTTATTTGCTTTTTAGCAGAGGCCAGAAGTATTTAATGAGCTTCAGGTGAGCTGGGTGAGTTGCTGTCTTGCCCAGTGCAAAGAGCATTTAAGTACCCTGGGCTGATGGCAAAACAGCTCCACTTTTTTCTCCTCTGATTGTGGATGTACCTTCAAAGCAAATCCAAAGAAGCAGAGCTGTCTTCAAGGAAGTTAAAGGTCAGTCCTAAAGCTTTGTTTTTAAAGTTTGGATAAAGCCATGCATGCTATTAATGTAACAAAATTTTATTTGGGGTCTGTGCACTAAAAATCTAAGTATTTGTCTTGAGTGTGTGCGCCTACAGCATTTTTCATTTCCTTTCACTCTTCATAATATATTTCATGTTTGGAAATTTTTCATGGTCAATATTTAAGGGTGTTTATCATGCATTCCTAATTAAATTGGAAGGCAATGGCAGCAAGGTATAAAGAGAATTTGTTCTTTGTCTTGGAGATTGTATGTTGAAGTGGAACAAATAATTTTTTCAGTCTGAGTTCCTCCAGCTGAACAGGATGACTCTTCCACGCAAACGTGGCACATTTATTTCTTTAGATAGTGTGTATTCTGAGGAGGCTTTTGAGATATTTTTTGCAAGTTGAGGAGTAGAGCTGTGAACCCACATGGTGTGATTTCCCTTGATTATTTTAAGTAGGATATTCTAGGACTGGATGAGAAAATATTATCTCACTATTTACACAGACTCAAGAAAAAAGACATAACTATGTGGTACAAAAAAAAAGATAACCTTGTGTTTGGGAGTTCATTATTAATTTTTTATCTTTCACAAGATTTTTGTGATAGAAGATCAGGTTTTCTATTGTACTTCTAAAACACACTTTTTGTCCATTTTGGTAATTCTGTGTTCTGCTTGCTTTGTGTTGCTAGCTTGCTCTTCTTAGAATTGTTTATTCTTTTTTAAAGTAGCTTTAGAAACTCTCCTATCTACATCTAGAAGTAACATTTACTTTTCAGGTGACCACTGCTCTTTATTAAGGAAGTTGGTGATATATTAGAACATATATTTGTGAGTTTGTAACAAACTAAAGTAAATAAGAAGGAATATTGAGCAAAGATTTCATGAGCTTTTGTGACTTGGGGTGGCAGAGGGAGCCCCAAGTCTTGATTTAAGAATCAAGCACCCTTGATTCTTATTTCAGTTTCTCACCTCTTCAGAGTTTTTGTATAAATCTAGACCACGTTATGAAATTTCTGTGAGGGCTTATCAATCCATCCATCTGTATGAAGTATTGTGATTTAAGTGTATTTATAATCTCTCCCATGTAAAGAGATTGCATCAATTTGAATATTTTACTTTTTCAGCTAAAAGTATTTTCTAGTTATACATGTAGAACTACAGTAAAAGCTCTCAAGTTATCAACAAAAATAGACAAACAATAACTCTGCCATTCAGGCCGTTTGTTCAGATACCATGGTGAAGGAATTTAGCCCAGACCTCTTATCTCCTCACGGTTGCATTTCCTAAGGAAGTCAAACTCTTTAGTAGTTACTAAGTACAGATCAGCTTCTGCCACTCAAGGTTAATTCTCATGCTGATGTCCTCTCTGGATAAGGTTGTTTTTGCTGCATTAGCAAACTGACTCTGTGTATTGTCAGCAGCTGAATAAATGAGGCATAGAAGGGAATGCTGAACATCTTCAAATCAAACCAATGCATAAAATCACAAGTGAAACATGGTATCTTAAAATTTGTCATTTTCTTTATAATAAACATGGTTTAACTCTATCTCTTAATTTCTCATGCCAGCGTTTGAAATACTGCACTATTGCATCTGAAATTGCTATACACTGCTTTTGTAATCTTCATATATTATCAATGGCTCATGAAATTCGGTAAGAGAAAACAGAAAAAGCAATCAGGCCCTGGATGACTATAGATGTATCCATGAAGAAAAGATTACTAGCCGTCTCTGTAAAATAAAATTATTTTTTCCTTCCCCCTTGACAGTTCCAGCAACCTTTCCACTAAATTTAAAGGGATGTGGACAGGGTCCTTCAGTAGCTGCTCATTTATCTCTGCTATGAATGGTTTAAAACCAGAATATGCAACATAGGTAATGCTGAGGAATAATCTTCAGGGAAAAGAGGCAAAAAGCCTCAACAGGATGACTTTTTTCCCTGTTACAACTGGCAAATATTATGAGATAAAAGCTCTGCTCGTGGCTGCAAATGTAGACATTTGGGCATAGTTATCTTTGTAGACTTTACTAAATATTTTAAAATCTCCTGTCTTTCATGACAAGAATGTCTTAGCTTTCCTGCAGCTCCTGGAAATGAAGGCACTGGGGGGAGGGTGAAATAATATTTTTATTATTAACTTAGAATTTGTCATCCCTGTTTGATTCAAGTTTTCTATTCCACTCTCTTGAGTCAGGCAATTGAAACTGTAAATAATTTACAAATAATTTAGGTTGATTTGGCTAATTCACAAGCAGAAGTAAAGACTGTTAAAGTAACATTTTTAGTTGAAAGGGTTGGAGATGGTTTACATTCTATTTCATATAGAAATAATGCTTAATAGCCTGTGCTGGATGTGTTATGCTGAATCTTTATTTCAATATAATGTGAAGACTGGAGAAAAAAGCCATGCATGCCTAGCGAGAGATTCATGTGGGAATTACTGCTAGTGGCAATTAGCCAGGAGCAGCACATGCTCTGTGTGGTGACTAGAGAGGGGGAAGTAAGGTACTTATTTTATTAAATAAGGTACCTTATTTTGCTGTGGAAAGCTGTGCATGAATGTGGGGTGGCTGTCGTGGAACAGTTAAATACACAGTGAAACAATTGTGTACGATTCACCACTGAGAGCATGAATTGCACAGGCTTGTGTCAGTGAGGGTTACTCAGCCATGAATTTTAAACTCTAGTTACACTTGAAAATAAAGCAGTAATTAATTAAAATATTTTCAATTATTTCTATCACCTCAAAAACCAGCAAATCAACCAAACAAAAACTCACAAACCCAACAAGACAGGCTTTATTTTTTTTGTTTCATTGTTTTTCCTAAGCTGCATCAGGTTCTGTCTACAGCTGATGCTGTGCAATACACTTAGTTTTACATTTGTTATACATATTTCAGATGCTGTTGTGAGTGATCTCTGACTCATTATTTACATTAAAATAATATCATACTCCAGGGGAAATTATTTAGCTGATGATTTCTACTACATTTTGTCTCTGATACTATTTGTTTGTTTGTGGTTTATTTTATTAAATCACAACAAGAAAAAAAGCCAAAATCATCAATTTCTGTCTCTTTTAACTGTAGCACCCATTTAGGGTAATGATGGCAGGTCCTGCAAATGTTTTCAAAATACATAGGAAAAATGTGAAATTCCATGTACATACATACATGATTAACTCTTCAGTACTGACTTGGAGACATTTTTAAAGAGAATTTTGTATGAATAGCTGGAAATTTGGTTTTGTGTTTGTTTTGATTTTGGATTTCTATAGGTTTTGAAAGAGTATTTCAAACCTATGCAATCAATAAGTGTTTCTTCCCTCTGTGTGAAATTCCTTTTAAGTACTGTGACCCTTCACCTCATGCCAGTTTATTGAAGAACAGTTGAAGTGCATCTTCTTCAAATTTGTACTGTTGGAAAGTGCTCAAAAAGGTTGTGCTGTTATGAAATGGAAGCATACAATGAACAATTATTTTTTGTGAATTATTTAGCCTAATATTTCTTAATTCCTAAAAATATTCTGTGTTACGAGTGCAGAAATGATAACATTATCTTACAAATATTGCTTAAAATATATCTGTGCTCTAAAAAGAGAAGTGCATAATAAGCACACCTGGTCCTTGACTTGTTGATGTGCCCTTAGCTCATGAAAAGGAATTACAATGGTTTAAGTAATTTAGAAATATTAGGTGGTTTTGGTAGGTAATCACCACTGTTAAAATATAATGTCTTTTGTGAGGATGGTATGTTGATTCCTTCCTCTTCCAAGAGAACTTTAGTCTTCCTGCTGTGTTTCCAAAACCCTGCAGAAAAGTGAGACAAAGCAGCTTCTCCCTATTTTGGATGAGCTGAATAAGAAGGTAAAACCAGAGAAAGAGTGTTTTTTCTCACCACTTGGGTATCTATCTGGGAGGGAGAAAGGAAACATGAATTTCTCCATTGTTCTGACATCTCTTCTAACCAGAGCAGGTGATATGTCCTACAGGCTTAAAGCATCATATTTAAAATGTTAAAAGTTACTCATATTTATACGGGAATAAAGAACAGGCTTGTTGGATTTTGTCATTAGCTTTTACTACCTAGAAGCTATTTTTCAGGGTTACTAAACCAAAAGAACAAAAGAAATTAAGTGTTCAGCCAATTTATAGCATCTCAAATAATGCTCTTACTTTATACCTTAGTCCTAGCGATTCTTGTAATGCAAACACTCTATCAAAATATGGAGGAGCTATTACAAAAATTACTATTTTGTGTTCAGAAAGTTACTATCACATTGAACCAGGAAAAGCTGCCATCTTTTGTGACACTGTGACTTTTTCATTCCTTGCTCTAAGCCTCTCTCAAAGTTGCTTTCAGGTGGATTTTGTATCACTTGAGTTTGCATAGTCTTAAAAAATAAAATGAAATGAAACTCCTTTTGTCCATGAAATGCAAAACTGTTGACATCTTAACTGCCTTGCAATAGAGAGAAATAAGAGAAAGGCATTGGCACAGTGAAATTAATGGAGATATATTTTCAATCATACAAAAAAATTCACCCAGAGGAATGAACTTATTGTCAGCTAGAATCCAAATGAGTTTTAAATTGATCACTTATTTATTGAAATTTCTAATTACTTTTTCCAAAACGTATTAAATTTATCAGAAACAATTTCTTTTTCCAGGCTGAATCTGCAGACAATAATTATTTTTATGCTTTTTGTATATCTCCTTCTGCCAAAAGATTATTTTTCCAGTATAGGATGGCAGAGCTAACTAGACTAATTTACTGTGTCATATTGTGTGGTAACTAAACTGCTCCAAAATGGAGAAGCTGAGGTACCCTTTCTAGTTCATACTCATTTTGCCTAATAAAGACTTTTTACTTTTAATTTGCTAGAATCACAATATAATTTAAGTGGAAAAAGACCTTTAAGATCTTTGAGTCCAATCATTAACCCAGCACTGTCAAGTCCACCACTAAACTATGTCCCCAGGTGCCACATCTGCACATTTTTTAAATACCCCTAGGGATGGTGACTCCACCACTTCCCTGGGCAGCCTCCTCCAGTGCTTGACAACCCTTTTGATGAAGAAATTTTTCCTTACCTTCAATTTAAAGTGGTTGTTACCCCAGCCTTTGCAGATACCTTGGAAGTTCTTGAAACTGACTTGTCCATGTCAAAGTTACTTAAATTAAAATCAGCCTATTGTTGACCTGAAGTGTTATTAGGCAGTAAGTTTTTGAGTCCAGAGGGGGTGAAAAAACCCCAAAATGTGTGAGCACTTGCTTCAGGTATATGAACAGTGACACACAATAAATATTTCACTGAACTGGGCCCTGGTTTCGAGGGCATGGCTGAACAGTCTAACCAGACTCTGAATGGTTGCTATAGAGCAATGTCACATTGGGTACAGTAGCACTGTCGAGGTGCTGTTAAAGTTTAATTCCATGTTGAGTGCAGTGTCCTGGTTGTTTGTTAAGGCAGTGGGATAATGACTCTGTAAACCAGCATCTGTCTCACCTGAGTTTCTGGCTTTTCTCTGAATTTCAGATTGTGGCATTGCCTCCAGAGAGGTTGTCATTAGTACAGTGCACACACATGAGCTTCAAAATGCATCATGTGAAAATACGCATTGGCTCTTTGATTTCACACCACTTTTTTCCCTGCTCATTGTCTCATTTTGTGAGCTGCTGTGTTTTGGTGACTCCCCTTGCAGCACACCACTCTTCCAAAGCGATGGAGTGACTTCAGCTGGAGCACACAAAACTGTCAGCTGCTACGTCTCCTTGTTTCTAAAGCACTGCTTTTTCAGTTAAAGGGTACTCAGGCCTCTGTTGTGTAGCCACCAACATAATTATTTCTTCATCAGAGAGCATATGTTTGCTGGAATATATAGTATTGCCTCGTTACTCATTGTTCAACACATGCCAGAGATGTTTAGTTTGTTTTGCCCTAGCTTATGTCAGATATTTTAAAATACATATTTGTTTTAATATCTCCACATGCTCAGTGTTTCCTTTGCTGAAATTAGCACTAAATTAATTAATGAACCAGTAGAAGCTATTTTCCCTGCTTTTCTTTTGGATGAACAGTGAAATTGTGGCATCCTGCGACATATTCAATGGAAACCACCAACAATATCCTCGATGAGTGAATAGGCTGCAGAGGTGTGAAATGATATGTGATAGATGCCAAGGAATTTATGACAGAATATAAAGTAGCTTTCCTTATAAATACTGTAACTTTTTTAGGTCTGTGGGTTTTTTTGGCTGGGATTTTTTAGCTAGTGATATACTTTGTCATGAAGGAGCTTAAAAGAGTGCCCTTTGAAATAATGAGTTAGGATGACAAAAAAAAATGAAGGAAATCTTTCTTTTAGACATGAAGAGCTTTCTGGCCTTCTCTTGGTGGGAATATATTATCTTAATTGGATTGATTAGTGTCTGCATTATGGAAGAAGTCAAACTGTGTGTTCATGATGACACCTTTTCAGCCTTAAAAATGTGTAGCCACGTTTCTGTTCATTCCTAATATTCTGGGTTTGTTTGATGATACAGTGATAAGATTATATTAGTTTTGAGGGGTTCTTCAATTGAAGGGGAAATTTTCCTTTTGATCACTGTGAAAATTCCATGTAGGGTGGGAAGGAGGAGGAAGAGAAGTGAGTACTGGCTCTTACTGAAGATGTACTTGAAAGAGAGTGGAAATTTTGAGGTTCTATCATGTGACTCTCATACCCATATCAAGGGTATGAGAGATTTTGGACTAGAGATATGAGTGCATGGAACGCCCCAAAAATCCTAGAGACTAAGGACTGGAGAATTGTTTCTTCAGAGACCAAACTAAATCTAACTTGAACTGTTCAAGCTAATCAACCAAAGGGAATTAATGAGACATTGTTTCTCCCAAAATCTTATTTTAAATAAGTTTTCTTAAATAAATAACATGAACTCTATTCCTGATCTGAATTATAATGAGAAGTCTTATTAATGCTGTTTACATTGAACTATTTACAAATAATATTTTACATTAGTTGGCATGACAATGTACTTACAGGAATTGCACACAGATGCTTTCTGCACTGATAATCAGTTCTGTTGATTCGAAGCAAATACATCAGCAAAGAAACTACCAGCTTTATCAGTGCCTGAAATTGCATGCACTGTGCTAAGCAAACATTGTAAATTATAAACTAATTTTATCTTCAGGAGAGGAAGCTTTTATTCAAAACTGGAAAAAGTTAATAATAGTTAAAAACACTGTGAATTCATCAATGCCAAAGTTTTATGCACAGTTACTGCACTGAAGGAAATACTTGCTGTTACATTCAAGTGAGCAGGCATTTTGATTGGAAAAAAGCATTAACATTTGTTAGTGCCACTTTCCAGGGAATGTTATTAAATGCCACCTCATTCAAAACCAGAGATGTGTTAAGAAATTAAAACCCAAGCTATATGAGTGTGCAGTTCTGGTGTGTATAACACTCTCATAAGGTAATCAGCAGCTCCTGATGTTTCATAAAATATAATCACCAATCTTGATGTGCAAGAAAATTAATTTTATATATAGATACATATACATTGGTTGGACATTGAAGGAATTATGTTGGGCAAGTACTGGAGGTGAGGGGAAGTGTGTTCAGTAGTTTTAGTGTCTTGGGATCTGAAAAGGAGGAGTTCTGATGAATTTATCTTTAGAGTTATTAAAATCTAGTAAGAGCTTATCTTACTGTTTTGGAGAACTTTGCTTTAGGCACACAATATAATACATCTACACAAACTGTTTATGAAAATGATTTTTTTCTTAATAGGGGCTCCTTAAAATATAATGAAAGAGAATTGCATGTGTTTTGACTATCTTTTAATCTCAATTTTTCCCAGTTTCCTGCAGCTTTCTCTAAGACCAGTGAAACTGCTAATTCTTGGGCTTTGTGTGATGCTCTAATGATCAAGAAGTATAAAGTTTTCTGTAAATATGGAAAGGGCAGAGCATTATTGAAGTTGAGAGGAAGAAAATAAAATAATCACATCTTTATTAAAATGCAATAGCAATTTACTAACTTCACCAAAAATATAAATCTTTGCTGGTGTATTTAAGTGGTATCAAGAGCTGAAACTTAGCCTTAAAAAAAAAAGACAACTGGACAGTGCTTTGTAAAAATGCAGCCATCCATTCCAATCATTATGTGTTTATTTTATTTTATACTGAAAGGTATTGTGGGATCCAAAGTGCAAAGCACTATTTCTGGGAAAACTAATTGAAAAACTGGCTGACTTCATAAAAGTGAAAATGGAGTTAAAAATAGATTTTTACTGCTCTAGGAAGCATAATTAGATTTGGGAGGCCCATTAGAGTTTGGGAAACCCACAAACGATCTGTTTATGGCAATGTATAACTTGCGCTATTTGCAAATGAATGGTCATTTGCTGGAGTAACCCAGCCAGGCACAGGGAAATGGGAAGCTGGAAATAATGAGGATTATGATGAATCACTCTGAGAAGGCAGCTCACAGTGTAATCCAGGAGAAAACTCAAACTTTAAAGCTATTCTCACCACAGGGATACTTTAATTGGCTTTGCGTGACAGATATAAAAATGTATTAGAGGTTTCTTTATTTATTTTTAAATTATTCCAGAGCTAGTTTCATATACTTACTCTTATTTTTTCCCCTTTCAATTTAACAGAATAAAAATAACATGAACAGTGTGTAAATAGTAACTAGAGTTCAGTCTGGAGTAAGAAAATCTGTGCTTTGAAAGCATTATATCAGGCATGGACATGGTTAGATGAGTCACTGTGCTTTTGTGCCAGGTCATTTTCATTTGCCAGGAAACTGTGGGTTGTTTGTGGGGTGGGTTTTTTGTTTGTTTTGTTTTAATTAAACAACTAGTCTAGTTTGGGACATGGAAAGATGGAAATAAACCCTAATTATCTGTGCATATATTACTTTCCTGAAATTGTTGCCATACCTTCAAAGGGATGCATATAATGTGTTTTCCAGCCACAAACATTAGACTACAAAGATTATTAATGCATTGCTTCTGTTGTAGTCATTTAGATCCTTGTGAAAATTAAGCAGGTAGGCACAGGTAAATCTGTATGTGCAGTGCAAATGTCATAAACACATCAAAGAGAATCAGATTTGCAGTTCAGTGGCCAATGAAAGACAAAAAAAAAGCATGCTAAGGGCTGGTGCTCAGCTTTAATCCTGTTTCAGGGGTGAGAATAAAAGGAATTTGGGGACAATACAGTCCTGAAGAACCATCTTCAGGTAGACTTGCAGCTTGAGAATTGCCTGAGGAACTGAAAGACAAAAGTTTTTAAAGGACAGGGGTCAGGACAATTGTAATACCAATCATAGTAAGTGCTTTTTTAGGACATTCAACAGGCATTACTGAGATGGTTGCTAACTTTTTTTTTTTTTTTGGTGATTATTGGAAAATTTACATTCTTAAATTAAGTTATTGTCTCCTTGGAAGACAAAGTAAATGTTTTGTTCTGAAAATACTCACAATATAAAAGATTCAAAGAATGATAGAAAGAAGAGTGCTGAAATAGCAAAAGGGGTACACATCCAAGGTAGTATTGATTTAGTTTTCTTTACACATTATATAAATGTCAGGCTTAGTTTAAAAAAAGTTTGAAAATAGGTCTGCATGGTGGACATGAAAATCAAGAGGCTGAAATGTAAATTTATACCATTCTTATCTGTTTGTGTTTGTGTGGCTACAGCTCTGCCACTATTGCTTTGCTCTGAAGTTAAAAATCTTACTGTTTCTTCTAAAATTCCACTGCTGTATGACACCCATTTCCTATGGATGTAAATATATTGTGCCTGAATAAATAGACATCTTGATTTTTTTTTTTTTTCCATTTGTCTGGCTGCTTTTTCTTTTGTTGAGTGCTAATGGTAATGTCTGGATTTCTGTGTGATTCCCAATATCTCTCTGTACACTTCAGATTCATCTCTTAATTTCAATCCAAAGGAGGTTCAGGGTTTTTTTACCTGTAAAAATTTGTATGAAGTGACAGCAGCGCTTCATGCTTCAAGGCCCTAAAAGCTGTAATTACTGATAGATCTCTCCACTATTTCAGCAAGAGAAATGTCACAGTTTTGCTTTTCACTGGTGCCAGATGCTTACCAAAGTTCAATCAGACTTCTGTTGGATAAAAATTAAATGAACATGTTAGTAATGAGTCACTCAATGTGTCCATCACCTTGGACAGGGGCAGTGAGATTGTCAATGAGATTTTGATTTGACAGAGGACTCCTGTACAACACAGAGTCCTTGTTGAAAACAACATGGAATGCAGAGTTGCTTCATCTGCATTAAGTCATCAGCAATCCAGGCTATTCTATGATGCTATGATCAACTGCTGAAGGAAAAAGAAAATGAGGAAAAATTATTTCATCCACTTTTCTTTATAAATTAATGATCTTGATCTCCTTAAGTTATCCATTTTGCATATCTACAAGCACAACTATATGAACCAAGTGATTCTTAAACTTCAGTAGGGAAAAGCCAGGAAGAATGTTTATTGTCATAATGAATAAATTGACAGATATCCATCTAAACTATTTCAGACAAAAAAAATCTTTTGTGCAGCCTCTTGAATAGGTTAAAATTCATGCCCACAGCCTTTGGTTGTTCAAGATTTTAACACTATAGAACAAACAAAAAATATCTGACTAGAAAATACCTGTAATTGAACTAAATTTTTATACCTTTGAGTAAATAGTTGGTGGAAAGATTTTTACTGAGAGACTGTGCTATGACTCAATTTCCTTCTCCCTCCCCAGTGTGAGTCTGTGTGTATTAATAAAACCCCAAAACAAACAAACAGAGAGAGAGAATAAGCTGATAAATATGCTTCTGATCCTCATGTTCTGTCATAGCTAACATTACTGTTCTGGTTTTATTACTGCTATCCATTTGCATTGTTAGATGTAGGGAAGCAAGTGATAATTTCAGATATTCACAGTATCACTCACCTTTAGGCAGTGCAGTATCTTGTAATGGTGTGCATTAGGCCAAGCAGGGAATTCAATCCACTTGTGTCAGTCTCTGTAGAAGTGCATGTCAAGGTGGTAATCCCTTTTCCCAATGGCTGGGGATTTCTGAACCCAACTGCACCCACAGAAGTCTGTCTATGGGAAAGGAAAAATAATGAACTCATTCCTTGTAGCTGTTTCCCAAAGATCACCTGAGGATTCCTGCCTGAGAACTTCCTTGCTGTTGCACAAATGTAGAAAAAGCGTGATTTCTCTTGTGTTTTTCTCATGTACTGCATCCCCTCTGCGCTGCTGATGGGTGTTTAGTATCAGTCCATCCCAGAGAGGGTAAGTCAAAAGTTACACATGATAAATGTTCACCACCTTGTTAAAGTGTTGATAGCACATGTTCAGGTGCACTGTCACGAGGGTTAGGGCATAGCAGCCAATTTTCCCCACAAATTAAATCTCCCCCTTTAAGCAATGAATGCCTTTGCAAGTTAGCCAAAAGTTAAGCTCCACTAGAAACAAGAAATCTGGAACCTGAGACAGTCGAAGGTTTGAAATGCAGACTCCCTTATGTTTCATCACCAAAATAAGAAACTCTGTACATTGTTAAAACAAATTACTTATGCAGCAGCTATTTTGAACTTCACAGTTTGTAGTTTAGCAAACTCAGTCTAAAAAAATAACTCTGTAGGTATGCTGAGGTCATTTCCTGACTGAATTTTTTCTTTAACAAGATCAGGAAAATTCTACCCTCACTGTGAAATGTGTGGATTTTTGGAAGGCACCTCTCTAGATCAGCATCCAAAATGTTCTAAATTTCATTTGATTTGTGGGGTATGACTTGAGTAAGTTGGGGCATTTTCTTTTATTTTATTTTCTCCCATGTGAAATGTTCTCTAATAACTTTGCTTTGTTGGTGGTATTTTGCATAGTATTATCATCAACTCATAAACTTTATTATGTAAGAAATAATTGAAGTCTTTTCTTCTGGTAGTTCCAGGAAGAAAAGCTCATCTGAGCAGCGGCCTGTATGAGAAAAGAAAGAAATTAGATTTCCCTTATTAAAAAGCTATATCATATAAATATTTTATTTTAATTAGGAAAAATACATTCATGCTTAATATTCCTCATGTGTTTAATAGTCTTGCCAGTCCTGGATGGCATTATCCTTGTCTCACTTCCCATCAAATTCCAGAATATTAAAGAGTAACTATGTTGGAAATAATGTAGGTTAGCTTGTGACTTGCATCACAAAATAGCCTCACCACATCATTGTCAATAAATTATGTCACCCATCTCAGTACACTTTCTACTTTACATCTTTCATACAACTTGTTTCTAAAAGTGGCCTCCCAAGCTCTTACTTATTTACAAGACCATCTGGATCGTCGATATGTAAAAGAACTTTGAAATTTGTAAGCATGAATTAACTAAAGAAAAAGCTCTGCTTTATTGGGTGCATGTTTCTTGCTTTTCCTTACATCATGCTTTACAGGAACCATAGATAATAAAGTTAATTTCATAGGTAAATGTGGTTTTAATTAAAAAACCCCACTGACTTTAAATTATGGTAGGTAGGGAATGAAATCTTGATGTTCATGAGAGACAAAATATTTCAGAATGCTGATCCCTTGTGTGCTTCCATGGCTCTTCCCATGCTGTTGCTGTCTGATGTCCACATTACAGATAATTTTGTGCTGTACAGATGCAAAATTCTGATAATTGATGGGAATTCTAAAAATATTGGTAGACTGGGAGAAGCAGAGGGAGTAGGAAACATGAAACTGGAATGAATAAAGGATGTACCTATGCTGGCTGATTTGAGTAAGAGGGACTGAACGGGACTGATAGTGAGCTGCTAACTTTAAGGTACTGAATGTCCTGGGGACATAACATTAATAGTGCTTGCGTAAGGAGTGTGGAAGAAGACTAAAAAAAATGAAAGCTGCAGAAGAAAATGGGATTGGAAAAAAAACAAAGAAGAGAGAGAAGTAGAAGAGCGTAAAGGATATATTGGCTGCAGAGACAGAGAAATTACTGTGCTGGGGTTAAAAAAGTAACATATTAAAGGCAATTTGCTTGAGGTGTGAAATGGAACTAGGAATCCTCTACCTTTCCCTCTCAATTCTAGTCAGGAAATACCCGTGACAATCTCCAGACAGAATATACCATTCCTGGCAGGGTTATTTCATGAGGAAGATGACAACCTACTGCTTTTATTGCATGTGATAAAAGTACATCTTTGATGTAACTGGGTAAGTGCTGTCTGGAGCAGCCTTGTTGATGATCTACATGCATACAGATATGACATGATGTAATTAAACTCCTGTTATTCATAGCCTTTAAAACAGAAGATTATGCACAGGCTTCTCCTTTCCTGTTGTTTGTTCAATGTCAAATTAGCTCTCTTGTCCATATTCATATGCATTGTGATACAGTCTGTAATTAAATAAGCATGTCCTGTATTCCCACCAAATTGCTGTCTGCTGTGGTGCTTTGCAGTTAAATCAGGGCTGGGAGCATGCCTTAGATTTTAATCAAGAGTGGTGAAGAAAGCTGCCATCTGTGGGACAATAACACAAATGAGGAAGTTGAGGTACAGTAAATGAGGCAAGGATTTGAAAGATTAAATGTGGCCTAGTGGTAAGATGTGGTGGGCTGGGTTTTGTCCAGCAATGGCTAAGACCAGCTCATGACAGGGTGCCAAACTTTGCCTTCTATGCTAAATATAGATACTGAGACTTTCAAAGCCAGGCCATACAACAATTTGGATTCAAAGCAAAAATTCTAAATTCATTCAAATTTCTTCTTTATTACCTTTATCACTATGCAATACCAAACCACAGTTTTCACAGTTAGCCACTCTGTGGTTTTCTTTTCCTGAATATTTACTTTGTGGCTCTTCAGATAATTTCTGGGCTCACAGTTATAGTTGCAGTTAAAAGTGCACTGAGACAATTATAGTTGCAGTTATAGGTGCAATAAAAGAATAGATATACTTCAAATTGCTTTGTCTTGATAAAATTAGGTCTTATTGCAATGTGATTAGATGTTTCAAATTTATAATTTCTGTTTTAATCTTTCTTAATGCATCCATCTGTCAAATGCAGAAAAAACACCCTGAAATGTATAACACACTGGTAGCTGGAGCAAGGATAGAAGTTCATAACCCTCAAAGAAACCAATTATTTTTTCTTGAATGCTATGTTTGGGTGGTGTAAGGTCAAAAATGTATGAGGTCACAAATGAGGCTAAACCCAAAAAATACCAGGTGCAGAATCACAATTCATTTCAGGGGATCACAGTATAATTGAGGTTGGAAGGGTCCACTGCTTTACTGGTAAAATGCTGAGGTGTTTCCTTACACCTGAATCTCTTTCATTTCGACTCCTGGCACCTACTACTGTGAAGGGGTTTAGATTGTCTTTGAGGTTCCTTTCTCTGTTATTGTTTATTGAGATTCATCTCAGAGGTAGAAGAATAGACCCAATTTTTAGGCATGGGAGTATGTAAAGCAAATTTTGCCAGGGTTTTGCCACTCTCACAGGCATGGGGGGAACCTGGAGCAGAATCCTGCAGTCTTTTCAATTGTACTCATTGTAGTCTCAATTACTTGCTTTGTGCCAAGAGGAATAACTGCATTTTATATCACAGGCATGAAAAAGAACCCTAGCACTTGAGAGTTGTGCATCCTAAGTCTTATTTAAGAGCAACAGATGTTCTTTTCTTATGATCTTGTGACCTGCTCCTCCTGCATTCCCATGTGTTCTGCCCCAGTCCTTGTATTGTTAATTTTAGTTCTTAGACAGGAGCTTGCCCAGCTCCATTATGCAGAAGAACAAGAGCTTTTTTTCTGCTTGCAGGTGAATGATCATCAGAACTTGAACAACGTGATTATCTTTTAAAAATATTTCTGCTAGGTTTTTTTAGCCCAGCTTGTTACTGACTAAATTTCTGAAATAGCCAAAGCTGATGAAACACAGCAATTGTTAGAATGCAGCATGAAGCAGTGAAGAGTAACAGCTGTTTCTTCTGAAAAAAACCAAGTTAATAAGAATGTCAGTTAATTGTATACATTCAATGGTTTTGAAATCTTCCCCTGTGAGTGTTCTCAATGACAAGTCAGTTGAGTAAAACAATAAACTTGTTTGTTCATGGGAGTAGGGGGGAGAATCACTCCTCGTCCCTCAGCCAAGAGACTTTATCTTTTCAGTCAGATCAATTTTCTACATAGATTTTCAATAATGTACAAGTGCTTTTGCAGAATTAACTTTGTCTTCAGAAATTTTTCTCATTGTGCTTTGTGGTTTTTTTGGTTGGTTGTTGCTTATAAACATACATCTGTGAGAAGGAGACCTTTTTCCTTTTGTTCTCCTTGCTTTCCTTCCCTACTGTTTCCTGTGGTTGCTTGAGGTTTTCTGAGGACGGAGGATCTCATTCAGAGTCCTCTGAGGTGAGGAAAAGAGCCCTTTCATTTGAAGATGTATTGCATCTGGACTCAAAATCTTATTTAAGTTGACACATTAAAAGAATAACAACTGGAAAGATAAGAATCATTTACTGGCTTGAAAACTTTAAAATGCAAATTGCCAACAAAAAAGAAAGGGGAAGAAAGTGTTATACTGCCTTCAATTCATAGATTGAGGCCTAGGAGGAAAGTAATGTCTATATACTGGACAGAGTTTAGTTTAGTTTTGGGAGCTTTGGCTGAACTTGGGCTTAAATTTGCCTAAGTGTCCTAAGCCTGTTTTTTCTATGTTGTTTTTTTGTTGTCTCTCACTCACATAAGAATAACTTGCGTGTCAATTCAACAGGAGAAACACTGAGTTTATACCGTCCTTGACAATTGGTTTATCCACCATTTACCATTTATGTACAATATTTATGGCTCCCTTTCCCCCTGCATTTAGCTGGGCAATGCTTCAGCACAGCCCTGTGCTCCTGGGAAATCCACCTCCCTGCCCTCCCTAACGTGAGGAAGAGACACAGTAGGTGATGAACTGGGAAAAGAAGCTCACTATGCTAACTTTTTTTCAGGGGAAAAAATACCAGTGGGACTTTATGGAAGTGGACTATATTAAAAGTTTCTCCGTGTCTTCTAATTTTTGCTGGAATTGAGCAGGGGAGGATCAGTTGTTAAAAATTGGATTTCTGCTCTGTCTAACAAGAATTTGGATGCAAATAATAAGGTAGCTCTAGGCTTGATTCTCACAAATATCAACAAGCCACACAGGCTTGTTCTGGAAGAAATTTGGTTTTATTTTGTTTTCAGAATTTCAACTCCTTTATGTTTCAGAGTTATGATATTTTGCTAGTTCACGTATTTTTGTTCTTCTTTCTCATCACATATCCTGAAAACTGAGATTCACTGTGTTAATACAATGGGTTGGAAAATCTTGTCTTATAAAAATCTAGTGAAACAAATAATTTATTGCTGCTTGGATTTTCTGAAGAGATGTTTATTTAAAACCAAATCCTGATGTGAAACCAAATGAGCTGATGCTAAAGGAACAGAAGCATACAGGATTTGTGTTCCAAATTTTTAAGTTCATAGACTATGTTGCTACTGACAATAAGAAGAGGCCAGATTAAAACATGCATACATTAAAAGTTAATATACTGATAAATCAATAAATATCAATAAAGTAATTAAGATATTAATTTATATTTATGAATGGATAAATGGATTGATAAAAGGTTTGTTGCACAAGGATAATTTTCAGAAAATATTAAAAAAACTCACAAATCAACTGAGCAACAAATAATTTTGAGAAGCCTTGTGTTTTATTGCCAGAATGTCAGCTAGTCAGATGAATTATTTCTATTTTCTTGCAGACAGCTACAATACTCTATTATGATCAGATTTTTTTTCCCAGATGATGCTTTCCGAGCATTCTGTTCTTTTTTTAGCTACAGCTGATGCTAAGTTTATGTGGCAAATGCATTGCTGGAGCTAGGCAGATACTCTGCAGTTTTAGGCCTAAATTTTACCATTGTGAAACAAAAAATACCTGTGCAGAGCATGGCCCCATTTTTCCTTCCCTCTGGTATGACTGAACTGATGGTAAGAAGTTTTCCCTCCTCTCTGCTGTTTATTGGTGAAGAACAAGATGTAGTTTGGTTTCTATAGGGCTTGTAGTGATCTAAATAGTGTGACACTAAGTACAAATTTCCATTGGAAAGGAGACTTTTTCTCTTTTTTCTGTCTTCTATTTCTTTTTCTGATTTCTTTGTCACTGTTCTCTACCCGTTGTCTCTTTGTCTCTGCTAGTTAGTAAGACGCTTGTTGATTGTTGCATAAAAGTAAAATTATTAATTTTAAAGAGCAATTGTTGGTGACATCTACACCAGGATACACTTAAAAAGATTCAAACACCATGTTGCATAAATTTTTTCAAGAAAATTTTTTAAAGTTAAAATGCTAGGAAAATTTATTGTCTATTACTGTGAAACTAGAAGCATCTTTGAGAAAGTGACAAGGGAATTAGGATGTTGGAATTGGAAGATTTCTCTGTGTGTTATGAAAAAATGGCACCTAACATATCTCATTCCACTACTTTTGCAAAACTCTTCCGTAATTAATTCTGTCCATCTGCTTCTTTTATTGCACTGCAGGTTGTGGCAGAATTTACTGAATTCAAATATAGCAAAACCACTAACTCCTGATATTTTGACGAATGTGCAACTGCCCTTTCCTGTAACATCTCAGTTGGGCTGCTGCTCTGTTAAATTCTGGGAGAAAGAAAATTCCTGGATGCACCTGGCTTTTTACCACAGGCCACATTAAGTCTCCTAAACTCAAGAGGACCCTCTGCTCTTTCCGTGCAGGGGAATTACTCCTTGGATGTGCAGGCTCAGGTTTTAGTGCTCCCTTCAGATGCTGCTTCTTGGCTGGAAGTGCTGGCATACACAAGCTCTTTAACAGGCATAGAAAGGACTCTAAAGGAAGGACTCTAAAAAGCTGATGCAGAGCAGCCTTTTTCCTTTCCAATCCTTCCTCGTTTGTGCTTGACAGGAATGAGTCTCACCCCTCCTAACTGGAGAGTTGCGATGTCAGACAGCAAGAGTTAGAGGTCACCTCTTATCATTCTCGGCCATCAATTGAAAGTTTGCAAAGGGCTGCTGGCAGCATCTTTTTCTTTCTTCTTTATTGCTGAAAATGTCAGAAATGGATCACCACAAAGCCTCTTGGTATATGAAGGGAGGAACGGTTGCAAGCAATGTCACCAAGTGCTGATTCTGTAGTTCCTGATGTTTTGTTCAGATATGTTTGTCGTCCCCATTCCAACGCTATTGCTGAAAGAAGGTGGGAGGATAAATTGCTGTAAATATCTGTAATTTACTACTTTAGTTTGTGGAAAAGTAACCGTTTTTAAAAAAGAAATATAATTTATTCTTTTTTCGCAGAGTACTTCCCTAATACCTCAGTCACCTGCAAACCCTGGTGCACAGCAAGATACATAATTCTAGGATGTGGGTTCAAAATGTTGAATAAAATAAGATTATTCAGACACTTGTTTCAAGTAGGCTTTTCTCACAGCCATCCCTTAGTCCACATGCACGTTTCCTCCATCAGGATGTGAAGTGAGCAGTTGTTTTGCTTTGGGGCATTTTTCTGCCAGGAGATGTAATTCAGGAGCAGAGTTCCTTTTGAGCACTGATAAAACCAGATTGTTATCCCAGTAAAGTAATGGTTTCCTTCAGATGTATACATAATCCCAGCCTGGCTTTGTCAGGCATTTATGTTATGTCACCACAGCCCTGAGAACCTTAAAATGTGTAGCACCTGAAGGACTTAGGCTGTGGCTGGTGCTAGGATATATTAGCCTGGAAAATCCTGAGCAGAGCCAGGGGAACAGAAGGGCACCTGTTTTGTCATTCATTTTGGTTTTAAGCAAGCCAGGAGCAGTGCTGTAGTGGCTCTTCATCTGCTTTTGTATATGAGGCATTTCTTGGAGCCAAATGCTGTAAGAAAGCTCGATTGCTTTAGCTAAAGTTAGTTTTACAGCTTTGTGAGAAACAACCTGCTGATAAAGAACTTCTACCCACTTCCCTTTTGAAAGTAAGTGCCCAAAGCCCACACCTGTTTATAGAAAAATCATTAAGATTTATCTTGCAGCCTTATTTAACAAATATTTGTCTTTTCTTTTGGGTTCAACGGGAAAGAAGTTAACAGTGGGTACAAAGAGTGGAATTCTTGTTTGGAAAGGGTCCAAAGCCCTCTAACTCATGTTTCAGCTGAGGAAAGTTGAATTCAGTGTTTCCATGGATGTGATGGTATTCATCTAAGACTTTCACACAAACAATATCAGTCCTGCAGAAGCTGTGGATGGTGATGTTCTGTGAAAGTCTTCTCTCACTGGTCACAGCCCTGCCGGATGCTCCGCAACACTTGAAAGAATCTGGGCTGTTCCTGACCTCAGTCGGAGCTGGAGATGCACAGGATGTTACAGGCCAGGCTCTGTAGACACCGAAGTTGTGAATTCGGCCCATTTCAGTCTACTAAACACACCCAATGAAGCTCCGACAAAGCGAGGGGGATGAGGTGTGAATTGCTCTTCTGAAAGGAGGATTAGCTGTGTTTTTTCTTAGGAAACTTGTCTGTCTGCTTTGACAGCTACGGAAATAAATCCTTAGGGTGCCTTTTCTATCAAGAATCACTGTTCAGAGATATGTGGCTTTTCACTGAGAATGAAGTTTCTGTATGCAGGTAAAGATTCAGAATATACCCTAGGATTTTCAGCTTTATGGATCACCTAACCCCATAAAATGCTTAACTGCATGTGTGAAGATTTCTGGTCAAGATGATGAGAAAACTAATGCTTATTTATTTACTTAGTTAGTTAGTTAGTTTTATGCTCTTTAAATCACTCTTGACACTGGAACTGCAAACTAGGAACCTTGATTTCAGATCCCACTGTTCTGGTGATACCAGCTGTGCCTTGGCAAATCACTTTAGTTCATATTTGTAAAATACCCCTGTTTAACTCCAATCTTGTGTGTCATGTCTGTTACAAATAAGAAAAAGATTGAGCTCCTCTTTGTGCTTTTCCTTGAGACTCCTAGAACATTTTGAACCTGAGCAGAGTGCTGTAATTGCTAATTACTGCTGTATGTTAGCAGTGCTAATAAACATGCTTTTTAAGCTTATTACTGCTACTCGGAAGAGCTCCAGGCCAGTAATAATATGTCTAAGAATTTAAATAGACTGCTAATGTGTTTATATAGCAAAGGTACTTTTGAAATGCAACAGCAACTCACCACCATTTCGCATGATACACAACAGCACAGGAAATTTAATCAAAAGAGCAAAATGTCAACAGAACAGCTTACAAGCTTTAAAGTACTCATGCTTTTCAAGCACGGAAACTTTTCAACAGCAGTAGTCTCTCACACAAAGATTTATTCCCTCTGAAGACTTTTTTTCATGGCTCATAAAGAGTGATGGATGAAGTTAATTTTTAGTTTAATCTCTTTCTTTTCAGTTCAGTAATTTCTTTGATGCTTGCTAAAAATTAGGGAGAATATGGAACCACTCACCAGTCATTAGTGATTGTGTGTAACAGACTGTGCACAGGGCACAACAGGTGCCCTGACTTTCTTGGAGAGTGGGAAGAAAGTTTTTCTTTCAATAACTAATTTTTAAAAGCAGCATTTTAATATTTAGTGTACACAACAGATAAAGAATTTTTTTAAGTGTAGCAAAGGAAGAGATTTGAACTGTATGTTTAAACTTTCGTTTTTGTTAGGTTTTCATGTTCTAAAAGCCCTGTATTATGCCATCTTTGCTTGGCACATTGCTCTTTAACTATGCTGCTATACTTCTTGGAACAGCAGAAAATGTCTTCTTCTTCAAGTCATGTTTTTCTTTAGCTCAGTGGACAATATTGTATAGGCTCAGGACCATGCTGATGGTCAGGTTTTCCATCCTGCATCTATGGCTGCTTTATGTTGGCTTTAGAACTAAAATCAATCATTGTGTTCTTCTAATACATTTGAAAAATATTTTTGACTTTAAGGCTTGTAATTAGATGAGTTCATTGTATTCAGAACTTTCCAGTTCTTCTTTTGAAGAAATCAGCTATTTTAATTAGTTTTCTTATCAGAGTAGGGAAAAACAATGGAGAAAAAGAGAAAAGAGCTATATGTGTACAGATAGTTTTTATTCTTTTGAAGAGGCACATTGAAAATTGGCCCCTCAAAAATCAACTGGAATGAAACAAAGCAGGAAATTACTTTTAGGCAAAGATAGTGGAACGGCAGCCTCAACTTTGGCTATGGGGTGGGTGCACTGCTTCCTTCAGACTGCTTGAGGAGGCTGTGGTAAAGTCACCAATAAACCTTGACAAAAATTGATCTGACACCTCCCTCTTATATTCAGGACAGCTTTCTGGCAAGGGAGGAAAAGGCATAAAATTTGGAGCTAACCAACCCCCAACATGCAGGCATTGGGGTTGTCTGGCTCAGTCTGAGGGATGAGTTATCCTGCCATTTCCCTCAGCAGGAGGATCCATTTGCTGGACAAGATTGCTGCTGTACAGAAGTTAGGAGGAGTATCAAAATGTTTTCCAAAAATTATGTTGTAGTTTCTGTGCTCTGCTTGCACGTGGTGAAGGAGCTCATAGCAGCAGCTCATCTGCTTTAGGCTCGTGTTACACTTAAGGAACAAAACAGGGAAAATTGTAATTTTTAAGTCCAAGAAAAGCACTGAGCTGGAGCTATGCAATTAAAATCCATAGAACATTATAAATAAGGTGCATTTGTAACAGCAGAAATACACAATATCTTTCTGAGAGATAGAGCTACTGCAATACCTGTGGTGCTGTGGCATGATTAATTTACTTTATAACATATAAAATTCTTCTTTCCCATAGGCTTGGTCCCATTCTATTTATTTCTTCTAACTATGGCTAGAAGTATCAATATAAAATACATCCAAAAAGAATACTTTTATGTTTTTCCTTACCTTTCTGTTTTGTTTTTATTGTTGATGTTTTGGAGTTTTTTTTTCTCTTCAGCGTGATTCTTTGCAGTGAGCACACATCATGTGTCAGAAAATCCTAGTCCAGGGTGCCATGTGAAAAGCAAAAAATATTTTTTCATATTTCTATTTCTCACTCTATCTCTTACTATGGAATTATTGAATTGTTCTTGTAACCATTAAACTATGCAGTGAATCATTCCAACTACTGAATTCCAATTATTGAATTATTCATACTATCATAGCTAGTACTATTCTAGCTCTTCTAACAAAATTGCATACCTGAAGTCAGAGGTCTGTCCTAGGTATAATATAATGTTGTTTTTACTGATTTCTTAACTTATAGCTCAAAGTGAACACAATAAATGGCAGAAATTACTTGAAATTAAGGTGAAATTCTGAAAAGATTGCTGCAAAAGGCTGCACTTGGGAAAACAAATAGACAGCAATATTTGGCTAAACACCAATTTGTCATCACAAAAAAAGCATGACAAATTTGTGCTGCTTGTGCAGAGCTCTTGGAGCTTAGGAGGAGTTGGAGACTTATGCCAGGTAACTTTACAAGTGTCAGGTGACAGCAGGAAATGCACACTTGTTTTTTATCCTCTTTAAGTTGACTTTATTGTTCGATATTTTCTGAAACCAACTTTCAGTGCCTCTTTGCTAGCACACACAGCAATATATAAAAATTCTTGTCTGAGCCTCATCAAAGTTCGAAGCTCTGTTGCTGATCTTTTTTCTCTGGCAGTATTCTATCAGGGCAGATGGTTGTACACATCCTCTTCTACTATCCCGGAGTTTTTTTTTAATTGCCCTGGCACTCTAGCCCTTTGTCAAAACAGGCAGGAGGAACTTTTGCCCTGTAACCTTATCTTTCTATGAATGTTCTGTGTGGGTTAGGGGTAACAAGGAAAAAAGCCTTGTCACAGCGTATAACAAAAGTGATTGCCTGAGATAATTTAACCAACTTTCAGATCTGAGTATCCTTGGAACATATCCACCAAATCTTTCAATAATTTCCCCATTTTCTCCTAAGACTTCTAAAAAGATCATGAGACAGCCTGAAGGTCATTGACACTCACGGTTCAAGATGTTATTTTTATTGACAAGAAAATTTCATCTATTCTCATCTTTTGTCATCTTATACTGTAAAAAGGGGTAACACTTCTCTGACCATAAAATACAAAGAAACAAGGAACGGTTCAGGTTACATTTAATCCAATCACAAAATGGCCTGGTTTGGAAGTGACCTTAAAGTTCATCTCATTCCAAACCCTCTGCCTCGGGCAGGGACATCTTTCACAGAAGGAGTTTGCTCAAGGCTCCATCCAATCAGGCCTTGAACATTTCCAGGGATAGGGCAGCCACAGCTTCTCCAGGATGTGTGTTTTCACATTCACATAAAGAATTTTTTCCTAATGTCTAATCTAAATCTACCTTCTGTTTGCAGTAATTCTCCCCTGCCCTATCGCTGCACGCCCTTGTAAAAAGCCCCTCTCCAGATCCGTTTTAGGGCCCCCTTTAGGTAGTGGAAGGCCACAATGAGATCTCCCTGGAGCCTTTTCTTCTCCAGAAGAAAAGGACAAGCTGGACAAGCTTATTCCTGTCAGCCTGTCTCCAAAGGGGAGGTGCCCTATGTCCCTGACAATTGAGGCCTTGCTCTGGCGAGTTCACATTCTGCATATGTTGTGTGCCCCAGAGCTGGACATGTGGCTCCGGGTGGGATCTCACCAGAGAAGAGGATCAGAATCCCCCATCCTGACTTGTTGCCCATGGTGCCCTGGATGCAGCCCAGGATACATTTGGCTTTCTGGGCTGGGAGTGCACATTGCTGGGTGCTGTTGAGCTTCTTGTCAACCAGCACCCCAAGTCCTTCTCCTCAGTGCCTTCCCAATCCATTCTCTGCCCAGGCTGTGTCTGTGCTGGGGATTGCCCCAGCCCAGTGCAGAACCTTGCTCTTGGCCCTGAACTCCATGAGGTTCTCCTGAGCCTCTCCAGCCTGTCAGGGTCCCTCTGGATAGCAGCTCTTCCCTCCAGGAGGCTGACTGCAGCACATAGCTTGGTGTTGGCAACCTTGCTGAGGATACCCTCCATCCCACTGCCCACATTGACAACAATGTTAAACAGTGACAGTTCCAAAATCACCCCCTGAGGAGCATCACTTTTAACTGGTCTCCATTTGGACCTCAAGCTGCTGACAACAACTCCTTGAGTGTGAGCATCCAGGCAATTCCTTATCCACCAAGCAGAGTTGTTCCATTATTTGCAAAAATATTTACTTTCATTTACAAGAGATGCTGCTGATTTTGTCAGATGTCTGAATCAAGGAGGGTCAGCATAATCTTTTGGAGTTTGTGTGGATCTGAGGGCTTTATTTTATCATCAGGGTGCAGCATTCACACTGTGAGGAAGTATTTCTCACAGAGCCTTCTGCTGGGGTGCTGGCTTGGCCCTACACTGTGAGCATTTTTTCATACTTTTCTTTCTTTCACACAACCCCTCTGCCCCCCTTCTCTTTTTCTGTTTCCTCCTCTTCAAGGCTGAACTTCTAGTCTGGAGAGTGCAAACACATTTCTCTGCATTATGAATGCTGTAATTAGCAAAAGTTCTCTGGAATTTGAGAAGACAAGGAAAGGTTTCATTCAGCAAATAGATTATTGTTCATGAGAAAAGGAAGCAAACCCAAGAACTAAAACTAAAATCAGTGGTATCTGAGGAAGCAAGACATTTTCCAAGGCTTTGGCATTTGATAATTACTCAGACATTATGATTTTTCTATTATAAGAAATAATAGAAAACTCCCTAAGAAGGCTGATGTAAGAGAACTAATAGAGGGTAAAGAAGTAGAAACCCTTTAGCAATGGCTTTATATGGATTCATGTAACAAATCTCTTTTCAGATTAAGTAATTGTTTCTCAGCTTTTAGTTTTCAAATACTCCAATAGATAAGGATTTTTCTTCCAGCCTCATTAAAACCATATGTCTGCCAAATTAGCAATTACAATGCTATTTAGCTGACAATCTCTTGTATTTAGGGACATTCCTTTTATGAGGTCTAGTGTATGATATATGTATTTTGGAATGTTAACAGGCTACCACTAGTGATTATCCCTTTTTGTTTGTCTCAGTTCATCCTTTGTAGTTGCTAGCCTGAGGAAATAAAAGCAAAATATATTTCTATGTGCAGCCTGGCTCAACTTTAAGCTGCATAAAAAGGCCATTTGCTCTTCTGTGTGGTGGCACATAGAAACAGCTGCATAGGTTCATAATATTGATGGTATTGCACTTACTGCTGTCACTTCTCCCTGCTGGTCTCACACTGAAAATAATCATGGGACTTCTTCCTAGTACAATGAAAGGGAAAAAGTCCCTCAATAAATCAGTGTTCTTAATGAAAGCAAAAAACATTTAGATAATTTTAAATGAAATGGATTAATTAGTGCTCACAAAATGCCTTGCATAGGCAAAACTTTCTTCCTGGTAGCCCTTACCTGATGGTGGGTGAGAGCTAACATTTGGGTGTTACCTCAAACATCTTTTATTTTATCTTCAGCTGGCATGTTTCAAAGATCTGCCTACTAATCTGAGAAATTAACACCTAATTTAGTATCACTGCAAGAACAGTCTTGGTTCAGTGGTATGAAAATAATCAATTACATTATCTGGTATCTCAAGTATAAAATGAAAAAAGTGATTATTCAAAACAGTATGTAAGTGCTAAATGATTTCTGTAAATCAGAACAACGCTTAGATACATCCACACACTGAATCGTTTCCTTTCAAGTTTATTTTCCTAGCTGCTTGTACTGTGTTTTGGTGGGTAAATATATGTACCAAAATACTGACAACTAGTGATGAAGAAAAGATATTTCTTTCTGTGGGGACTTAAACCATCTTTGCATGGTGCTGGTTTCTGATCTGCACATGATCAGAACAGTGCTGTTTTATAAAAATGTATTACACAGAAGGTGTGTCTGGTACATAGGTGTCAGCTATAGGCACTAATGAGATATGTAGCTTAAGAACGTTTTTGGGCTAAGAAGTGTTTGTTTCATGACCCCCAACAATAGATTACACAAATCAGTTTAGACTAGGAAGCTAGGCATAGCAGACTTTGAGGAAATGCAGAGTAAAATGACAAGCTAGAGATTTATTATGGAGTTTTGGGTTATTAGATTCCAGCTCAGTAGCTTTCATAGATTTATGGATGTCACTGTAGATTTACAGCCTGGAAAGATGATAACAAGGTCCAGAAATGTGCTGTTCCATTGAGGTTTCCATATCTTAAGGGGATTAGCTGTGAGTCCTGATTTTAACCAGTTGAATAAATTAGATGCATAATATTTACTTATAATCCTGGGTTATTTTATGAAGTGCTACTTGTACACATGATACTTGGATAAAGCACATTGCACAACTGGATCATTGGATCCAAGCATCATTGGATACCTGGATAAAGCACATTGCACAACTCAAGTATCCACTGCTGACATATATATGAGTATTTTATTTTATATATGTATATATAGTATTTGTATAGACACTGACTCAGGACAGAGCACAAACTGACTGTCCTGATAATAGTAAGGATAAAGACTACAATGTTATTAATGCCTTTTTCTTTGAGATGATCCTTAGTTCTGAAATATGTTTACATAGTAATTTTTCTCTTTTATGTATTGGAGGCTGAGACCCAAGATGTTAATAATGCTTCCATGTCTTCCCAAAGTGCTAAATATCTTAATTGTCTTTAATGAAATTAGGAAAGAAGGTTTGTATTAGAACACTAAATCCCAAAATAGCAGATGCTATAATTTATTAGTTAATTATTTCCTATTGATATCTTAGGATGACAGGTTTTTTTAAAAGCTGTTCCTAATCTCATTTCTGTCTGTCATCCTTTGTGACTTGTGTTGACAGTTCCTTTTAAAGAATAAAACAGATTCTTTTTGAAATCTGTTCTTTTATACCCAATTCCTCTGCCAGAGGCCTGTCACTCTCCCACTGAGGTAGTTGCTGACATTTACCAAAGTACAACAATGTTTAATTTAATATTTTGGTGCTTTCATGTCGTATTCCCAAGACAAAAGTTTGCCATTTCTCTCTCCTGATATAGCTAATGACAGCTAACTTCAGAAACTTCTTTCATTCTTCAGCGTTTGGGCTAATTGGTGTTATGTTATTTCAGGGCCTGGGTTCAAGGCCCCTATTTGTGAAGTATTCTGCTGTGAGTAAACCTACTGAGAGAAGTGAGGCTGGTTACTCACTAGGAGATGATGTGTGACATACAAGGGAGAGCTGCAGCATGGAGATGGCAGGATTTTGTCACTGAGCTCTGTAGCTCTAGTGAAAAGGGAAAAATCTATTAAAGGATCTCTCCAACTTGCAAGAAAGTTTGGAGACACCCAGAGAAACTTTTATAACTTCATTCTTCATTTTATAGCTTCATTCTCCTTTATTCGTACTGTAGGGGATGTAAAGAAAAACTCAGGAATGAATTTATATGTCAGCTGAATAATTAGGAATCAGATGGATGTAGAAAGACAGCATTTGAACAACAAAAGGGAAATTAAAGAGATGCACTGACAAAAGCATAATTTCAAAAATGACAGATCACATGCATCTAACAGATAGACAGGGAAGGAGCTGGCTTTAAACTCCTCAGAACTCAAATGCCTGGAGGAGATTGAAGACAACCACAGTGAATGAAGAGGAGAAATATTGTAGTGAGGAAAAGGCTGGGACAGTTGTGGAGGACAAAGCACTGAATAGAGTGATTTGGAGACACTACAATGGTGGTTTCCAAGTAGGAATTCATAATGTGTTATTAAGAAAAATAAAAATAAAGGAGAAAAGAAGCATGGGAATGCTTCTGGGAAAAATGTAATGGAACTCTCTAAGTGTTTCATCCATCCATGCTGTGTGTCATCCCTGTGCCTCCCATCCCTGATTGATAATATTAGTAATCAAATAATTCAAGTAGTAATACCTTAATTTTTGGAAGTAATAAAGATATCAAGAAATGGGTGGAAATTTTAGCAAGTTCTAGTGAAAGAAACCAATAGATATTGAAAAAACTAGGAGACCTCACAGTTGGTAGCTAATGTTGTTTCTCTGTTGCTGCTTCAAGCATTGTGATGGTAACACCTTCTAATATTGGCAATTAAAACTGGAGCCAGTAGTAGAGCAATGAAGTAATACCAAGTAGAAAATGTTTCCTTAGCATAAACCTGTGGGGCTATTTTGTAAGAAATAGTTGTGTCAGATTGTCTTGAAAAGGAAAAATAACCTCCATGTTTAGTAACATATTGCTGGACATTTTAATTAGATATTAAAATTAAAAATGCAATTTATCAAGATCCTCCACCCTTAAAATTTTTTCTTTGGATTAAAGGAATTAACTTTCTTACCTTGAAAGAACAAATTATTCTTTGTGCTTCTGGGAGGGAAGGATGATTTAAGGTTTCTAGAGACAGCACAGTAGGGAACCACATTCTGACTCAATGAGCCACCACAAGTTAATCAGTACTTTTTATTCTGTATTGTTTTCTCTTGCCTTTGCAAGTCTCATGCTGTTCTTGAAATGCCTGGGAATTAAAAGAACCAATTCACTGTCAGTACTTGGGAAAAAAAAGATGGTATTTCACAGTGAAAGGAGTGTATATATCCTCCTTTTAAAACTTTTTATATTCTTTTTTCTCAGTCTTTTTTTTTTTTTTTTTCTCCCTTAATGTAACTGTTGGGACTCCCAGGAAAGAAAAATCCTCCTTGTGGAAATAAATGTCTTCCTGTTCCCTGCAGAGAAAATTATTAAGAACAAATTTACTCATAAAGTAATAAAATAAATAAAAAGAAATTGCCATGAGCAAAAAGTGCTATTAATTCTGACCAGCTTCTGGCACAAAGCTGAAATAAACATTCTTAATGCTTAAGAATAGCTTAGAACCTGAGTTATTGCTCCTGCTTTTAAATGCTCAGAAATACAGTAATGACAGTTTCAGCTCTGGATATGAGTTCTGGATACATCCAGCAGTTTGAAAGTGCTTACTCTTGGAAGTTTTGTCTCATTCTTTCCTCCATTATTCTAGTCTTTTCACGCTACTCTCCTCCTTTCCCCCAGCTCAGGCTGATGTAAAAGAGAGAGATCATTCTCATAGTACCTTTACATGTAATTAGAATAAAAAAACAAGGCTTGGAGAAGCTCAGAAAACCCCATTTTTCCTTTTCTTGCAGCATCTAGCCACATTTTGTACATTTGATAAAAGTTGTGAAGCTCCTGTACTCCTGTGACCACCTACCCTTAAGGGGAAAGAAAGACCTAAGATTCATAAATGCTCATGGTCAAAAGGAATGACAAAAATCAGAGGGGCCATAAGAAATCAGAAAATTGTAATAAATTACACTCTTGGCATGGAAATTGGTGTATTAGCCCCTGGTCTACTGTGCAAGCATGCAGCACTGGGTTTTGGATTAATGGTATAAAGAAGAGATGGATTAAAAAGGGGGGAGAGAGAAAAAGGAAGAGAGAGGAAAAGAGAGAAAAAGAGATCATGAGTGCTGGTTCCAGTGTCGATCCAGCAGAAGGAATGTCAATCCTGGTTTCAGCATCAGTCCAGCTGCACTGGTGTGCCTGAGGAGATGTCCAGGGTCCTGGAGGCACTGCCCATGCTTGGCAGGGGTGCCTATTTGTGGACAGGTTTCTCACTTGCTGTGCAAATTAACTCTCATGCACAGTCTGTTCTTTCAGGCCTTTCTGGAAATGGGTCAGAGGCTTTGGGGGTCTTTGGGGGTCTTCATGCACCCCTACAGTCCATGGCCACTTCTTGGCCTCATCCCTGCACTTGTGCTGTGCTGTTCTCCAGAAACTACAAGGGTGTAAATGAGTTTCCCAAGCTGTTGGTTATAAACCGGGTGCTCTTTAGACACATCTTAATTTTGGGAACAGACAGTGCTGCTGAGAAGCTCAAGAGCATTTCTCGGCTCATGGTGAGGTGATGGTGAGGATGCACCCCCACAATCCAGCCCGTGACTAAAGTCAACTTCTCTGGGCTTCCGTGACCCCATATCCCACTCCAATCTGTAATCAAGTAAATCATTATCTGAAGAACTGAAGTGTTTTAATTAAACTGGGGGATGGAGGAGATGTTTTAATTACAGATTTTTTTTTCTAGAATAATCTGGATATACAGTGAAAATGGTTAGTAGTGTGTGTATTTGTATCTCAGTAGGAACAAGTGCAATGACAAAACAGTGGGACTAGAACTGTGATATTATTTTCAGGAGATAGAGGTTGAACAAGTATAAAATAGCTTTCAGACACTCTAACAAGCTTCTGTAAAGTCTCTTCTTGTGTGCTATTGGTGAAATGGTTGACTTTTCCCCCCTCTCCCCACCCCCTATTGAATACACCCTCACCGTATCACATTGACTTTGGGATGCACTAAACAGATTGAACAAAGCGAGTCGTTAAGTTGATCCCCCCAGGGCAGGAGTACAAGCAGCTCAATTCCTGAAACCTGACCGAGGCAAGAGGAAAAAAATCAAGACAATCAAACAAATGTTTGATTCCACAACATGTGCCCAGAGAACTGTCTGCTGGTGGTAGAAGGTCTTGTGTTTTATATAAAGGAAATCAAGTATGCCTGAGTCTCGGCTAAATAAAAAGCATGAGAATAAAAATCACTTCAGAAAATTGGAAGGTAGCGATAACTAAGGCATATTTTTAGAGCCCGGCAACATTTTGAGGGGCTTAATATAGAATTATATAACCTGTCATTAAGATGATGTGGTGAGATAAGCTTTTATTAAAATTGGCACTTTAAGATATGATACAGTTCCTTCAGTCATTTCCTATGCCAGTTAGGAAACTTGATGCCTTTGTACCTGTAAGGCAAGAAACTGTTTCAGCAGACTGTAATCTTAAATTCCTGAGGAATAAAAAGGGACTTGTAAGAAAAACTAGCACAAAATAACAGCCAGTCTCCTCCCCCAGACTAAGCACAAGTACATACACTCCTAGGAAAAAATTCCTGTGATATTTCTGACATACTTTTGTTTTTACTTGATTTGGTGCTATCATTTTGATTTGGAAATCCACCTGGGAATACCATTCGTATACCTTTTCCAATAATTGCCAGTTGTTCTGTTTTTCTTTTTTGGTTTGGTTTTTATTTTAATGTTACTGTCTGTGAAAAGGGTCTTCATGCACAATACACGGAGAATGCAGGAAACCCAGTGCCTCAACTCTGATTTCAATGCAGCAGAATCATGGCATGAATGGTCTTTTAAAGACTTATAAAACAAAAATTCCAAACTGGATGCAGTGTTTTAGATTTCTAGGTGGTGGTGTGTGTGAGTGTTGGGTTTGTGGGTTTGGTTTGTTTTGTCAGTGCAGAGGAAGAGTTTTGCTGTAAATATGAAACCTTGAAGAGCTGCTGGTGGGAGTGATGTGACTGATTTCCCCACCTGCTTTGCTGCAGATGTGCTCCCAGTGATCTGAATGTTGCTTCATCACTAATTATGGGAGACCTCAGCGCCACAACCCAGGGACACCTTGGAGGCAGCACTCAATTTCATGTTTTTAATGATGCATCTGTCACTGCCTTCTCGGAGCTGATTTCATACAAATGTGGTAGGAAGGATGCTCACATTTGTGGTCTCTGCTGCTGAAGAGAATGAAAATATGTGAGGAGGTAGAAACTACATGAGTGTGTATATATATTTTTTTTTAATTGTGCTAGGCTCTGGGTTTTTTCTCCTTTGAAAATATGCATTATCTCCCTGATGTCACTCTTCTTTCTACAGTTTTCCTCAGATAACAATTTGAACCTCCAAAGGCTTGTTTTTCATTTAGCCCCACACTGACTCTTGAGAGCATCTAATCAGGAAAAGAACCTCCCTGAAATATTGGAGTTTTAATCTGCTACTGCCTCTCCTGAAATGCAGAAGATAACTATTCATGTGTGTAGAATGTATCAAGGTATACAGACCATGGAGGAAACTCAGGAAAACGGTCTCAAGTTGTGTTTATTCAGCTGTCCATTTTGCAGCCAGCTGGAACTGGCTCTGCCCAAGGTGGGGCAGCTCCTTCTGCCCTCTCACAGAAGTCACCTCTGCAGTCCCTGCTACCAAAGCCTCTTCACATAAGCCCAACACACCAAGTTTCTTTGGAAATAGTGCAGCCAGTTATGTTTCTGTAGACAGAATTTGTCTCTTCCCATCAGCATCAAACTGTTACGCTTTGTCATTACTATGACAAGACAGGAAGAGTTTGAGTCTCTGCAGAATTCAAAGACAAGTTGTTGCCAGAAACAGCCTCTTCCTTTGTACAGGACAAAATCTCAAATTGAGCATGAAAATGAAGGGAATAACAAGTCGATAATAAAGTGGGTGGGCAGATTTTAAGGGAGAGGATTTCCTTGTCTTTTTTGGACTGGGGTAAAGAGCTTTCTATTGGAAAGAAATTAATTGTGAAATAAACACCCCCAAACCCCACAAATCGTATTGCTGTGGTTGGGTATTGTCTTTCCCTTCATTTGTTTTCCAGGATTTCAGAGGTAGCTTGTTTCTTGCTGAAAAACATTTTCTGTGTCATTGAATTATTGGTAAGGAAGAATGAGATTGCAACTTTGTTAGAGTTGCAAAGACTTTTTTTGGTGCTATTTTGTTGAGGCTTTGTGGATAGGAATGACATAATTACTTAGACACATTTGCCCTCTTGAGTGGGATGCTCACTGAGTGCTTCCTTCCTGTTGTAATTCTTTGTGGAGAAGAGGTCCATATTCTGCTGAAAAAATAATTCATTCTCTTCAGCTTGCGAAAAACCCAGTGAAATGAACTGGTTTTGCTCCAGTAGTCTTATATTCTTTGAATAACATCTATTTTCAAGCTGCCATTCATACCAGAAGAAAATAGATTGAATCAAATTTTTCTCAAAAGAAAGCTTAGATTTTCATTTTTGGAGTTTAAATAAATGATGCTACAGCTTTTAGGTGTGCACATGTCTGCAAGCCTTAATGTCAGGAGAACTGTAAATGCCAGAGGTGATTTTGATGCTTTTTCGCCATGTGCTTTTAAATCATAGTACTGCTTAAATACAGTCCTTGAAGTTTTGGTTTGATCAAACCTAAACTGAGCTCTAAGAGAACTTGGTTTGCAGTCCACTTGAGAACAAGGTATAAAAAGATCACATTTAGGAAGTGAGGTTGTTAGTTAAATTATAAAGGATGAGGATTTTATTGATGGTTTGGTAGCAACAGAAAGGATGGCACAATATTTAGGAATAAAAACATTGTAAGTAACTGATCTGCAAAGTCATTTTATTTTATAAGGTGAAATGTAATTTCAATCCATGCTTTTGTAAAGCTGAAATGTAATTTCATTTAAGTACGGGGCTAGGATTGTATTGTTTTGATTTTAATTGGAACCTGCTCTAGAAGGTTTCCTCTCGCCTGTGATGGCTTCCTAGACCATTTTAGAAACTGATCTGTCAGGAATCAATTTTACACTGCACTAATCAACTAATATTAAAGGTGATTCAGTAAAACACTGTGAATAACCTTGAAGAAATCGTAGCTGAGGACATCATAGCGAAGTATGCTCACTATCATTATCAGCTGTTGAAAAAAAGTTTGAGATTAAACAGTGTTAAGAGCTAGAAAAAGAAAGAGGAAGAAACAGATAGTCCTTTTTTTTTCTGTAAAATGATGGCAGATTTGTTAACATTCCTCACCTTGTGTATTCTGAATAGCCACTATTTATGGAAAAGATCCAAAGTTTAAAAAAAAAAAGAAATTTTTCACACCAGTCATTGAGCTGAGTGAAGCAATAAAGTGTGTCTGTATTTAGTTTCATCAGTGACATTCTCAGGAATGAGCTGAAAAGTTATTTCTGCAGTGGAAAATAGTAGGCTTTTCATATACTGTTTTTACCCAATATGGTATGCATACATATGAACTTATAGATGGTAGATGTAATGTAATATGTAGAGATTTTAAGGTATTTAACCCATCAAATAAGAATGAAGAAAAGACTGCCCAATAAAACACTTTTAGTGGCCAAGGGAGGCCATGCCAGCAGAAATATGAATTGGGAAGGAATGGAAAATGGAGCAAACATAGGGACAGTTGTTTAAATCATTTCTGTAAATCCTATGACATTTTAATATTAACTGAGGTTTTTGAAGCACTTTTACAATCCCAAACTTCTACTTTCTTTCTGTTCAAGTGCATATTATTTCCATTTCTGTAAATTTCTTCCCAAAAAGTTCTTTCTCTTACAGTTTTTCGCTTGTTTTTCTATTTGCCCTCTTTGCAGTACATCCTAGTTTCATCCTCCTGTTTACTGATCTGAGACATACAGATCCTGAAAAATATTGTGCTGCTAGTCCACAGCTCTGTATGCTACCTGCCAAGATTAGGGAGCCAAAATGCTTTAAGGCTTCAAGTCCAGCTTCCTCAAAGTGCAAATCTTTGTTTACAGCTGTTTATTCATATAATGGAGGGTGTGTGTGTGTGTGGCATCAGTCCAGGGGAACTGTAACTGGCATATTTATGACTCTTGTTCCTCCTTGATTTACTCTGGCCTTGGTGAAGAAATTATGAAAGCAAAAAAGACCATAAGCTTCTCACTTCTCACCAAGTAGGAGTGAATCCTACTTGGTATTATCTCAGAGCAGAAGTTTGCTTTGAAGGTCCTACTTGTGACATGACAAATGTTAGAAGTGCAAACAAGGCGGGTGGGATTTGTGAAACAGCCGGGATGATGGTCTGTCTGTGCTCACAGATCACCAGGATCTAAACACCACCTCACCACTTATCAGTTCTGCACTTGGTCTCCCTGTACGTTTGAATTTTGATGCCGATTCCTGGCTCAGGGCTCATCACAGCAACAAGAGTTAAAATCCTGTGAATGGAACGCAAATGGGGAGAAATGGCAGTGGCTTCAGCTGAGCATGTTACAAACCTGGCCATTTCCTTGCCAGAGCTGTTACTCTGAGGCACTCAAGTCTGAGGTGTTTGCTCTTCTGGACAGATTGTGGGAATCCAGGGCTTTCTGTGGGTGACACTTCCTCTAAACCAGTTTGTTGCAGCATTTGTCATTGATTTAAAAAGATTGATATCTCCTGTGTTGGATGGCTCTTTCTGCGCCAAGTCCTTTGCTGTGAGTACAGCACAACCTGCCCTGCCCCATTACCCTTCTGGTTTCTCATCCCCAGGGAGGGGCTGCCACCAACCCTTGTCCTTCTGTGCATTTCCAGGTGTAGAGGATCATGGCTGTGTGATGCCAAGGATCCCCATGTAATCCCCTGCTTTTATCATGGATAAAAGACCTTCCGTGTCCTTGGTCTCCCTTCATTTCTCTTTTAGCTGAGACTAAGGATAAGCAGGTTGGTAAAAAGCCACTAAATCCCATTTTTATCTTGACCTTGTATTAAACCCAAAGTTTTGTGTAGCTTTTGGCAGAAAGTTATGGGGAGTTTGCCATTTATTTTTTGGCTAGCTACATTCTCACAGAATTCTTTGGGATCCTTTCAGACCTCAGACTTGGAGATTTAAACTACATCAATCCTAAGTTTGAGAAGCATTGAGTGTCTGCCTGGTCACTGCATTTTATGCAGCTCCAACTTTCAGCAATTGGATTCAGTTTTGTATATCACTAAAGAAAGAGTTGGCCAAATTTACTGCAAATTCAAGCCAGCTTAGTTCTGTAGACAAGGAGCTCATGCTGATTTATTCTAACAGAATAGCAGGACCCAGTGTTGTTTATGGGGTATCAATGGACATAAAACACCTTATGAAAACATTGTTCAAGCTATTAAAATAGAAAGGTTAGTTCAGACATGAGTATAAGCAGAGGGTCTCCCTGAGGTCTTTTAAAAAATGTGCTATAGAAAACAGGGTGAGATAAGAGGGGAAAAAGTAAATCTAGAAATATGCAGGGGAAAAAACCCTATAAAATGAAGTCTGTTGCCTACAGTAGAATTTGTCCCAATGTGGAGATCTCAATGATTAAGTAATATTTACACTCCAACCTGAGACCTCACATGGAAAATAAGAACGCCTCTTGCTGAATCTCTGCCTTGCTGTTCATTCTTTCTGTCAGGGATGAGAATCGTAGGTTATCAATCATCTTAATCACATTAATCACATTCATAAATATAAGAACCTGGGCAATACAAAAATAAACAATTCAAAATTGGTTAGACCAAATCTAATAAAAGGAAGATAAACAGAAGGAACTGGATTAAAAAAAAAGATTATCATACTTTGTGGTCTAGTTCTGATGTATAATTGGAATTCTGTAAGAAGTCGCGTAGTAGATGCATGAAAGTTTTCTTTGAAGGAAAATCTATATTGGAGTCTTTAATTAATAGATGTTTGAGATGAGGCAAGTTGCTTATTTGTAAAACAGGGCATGGCCAGGCTGTTAGAAGTGCAATCTCAAGTACTGCCCGTTGTATCCATGCGGACTGGAAACATCGAAAGGGAAGGTGTGTCTTCTGTCTCTGCAGTGGGTGGGAGAAGATAGAACACCCACCACTGCTCTGTTTGAGTGTGGCTGTTTTCAGCTTGAGTGAAATGATGCATCTTTCCAGTTTGCTTTTATAGATATCAAAAGAATTTGTAGTCTAATATGATCCAGAAATATTGAAGTGGACAGGACATTTTTGTCCTTGCATAAGCCATAGTTTAGAAAATAAAACCTATGTTTACATGCAGAAATCTGAAAAGAAGTATTTGGACTATTTTCTGCCATACATGCTGAATCCACCAAACCAGTTGAGATGTTTGTATGAGGAATATTTTATTTCAATACACTTTTCTGAAAGAAAAGAGACCTTTAAACCAACTCTTCATTAAAAGTGGACATGAAGCCTTTCCCTTAGCTGTTGAAGGTGTAGCCTTTGTCCTTTGCAGCAGTCCTTGTAGAGCTAAGTTGTTTCTTTAGTATATACGAAAGAGTACAATTCCATGTGGATTTTCTTTTTCTTCATGCTTTGCTTTAAGTCTCAGTTTAAAATCAGGCAACAAAGTCTAAAAGGTAAAGGGTAGGAAATGAATTCTGGTAGTTCATCAAATTGAACTTTGTTAGTTGCTCTATTTTTATGCCAGGTTTTGGTCTGTTTGGCGGTTTAGTGTAATTTAACTAGATTTGCAAATGGGCAAAAATGAAACATATTATAGGTACAAAAACTCTGCAAGTAACCTCTCTTTTATGGTAGCTTATGCAATTCAGTTTCACAGAGAGCAGTACTTCAGATATGACAGATTTCTGGGGACAGAGAATGAAAGCACCTTAACATCATCTTTGCTGAGAGATGAAATGTATAAATCCACTGACCTACAGTTACTAGAGAATTGTTATCAGAATGCAACTCATTGGCACTCTGCAGTCATCTGCCTTCTTTCTAAGTCGCATTGCATCCCTGGAAATGGACCACATGAGAATTGATGGTTTTGTGCCAAATGAGGACTCTCATAATCTTGTGAGGGGTGGATAAACTTGCTTTAAGCTGATTTACACTGGCAATATGCTCAAAACAGATGGACAACATCAGTGCCTTGATATAAAGTCTCTTAATGAACATTGCCAATCAAGAAACCCCCTGACATGAAATGCTGCAGAAGCTGTAGTTACACACACCAGAGCAGTAAGTGTTCAGTAACATCTGTATACTGAGGCAGATTTTTCTCTGTTACTTTCTTTGCAGTTGCTGTAAAAACTGGACATAAGGTTCTTTTTCCCCATGTGTTTTATTGCAGAAATGATGTTCTTGCAAAGGTGTCATCCTTAGTTTACCTGATTTAGAGGGCTCTAAAAAGACACTCACTTCGGATTGTTCTAGATTTAGCAGATTGTCCCGTCTGCAGTTAGGAAGTATGAGATAAGATCAGTTCAAGAGCTGCCACATTCTGATTTGATTATATTTTATTTCTTAATATGGTTTCTGCAGCGCATACATATAACCTATCAAGTAGTATAAATAGATGTGCATTCCATTTTATATGCAGCCAGCTAATCATTTGAGACACTTGCATTTTATGCTTGATTTCAGAAATAAACCTTTATTTCCTATGATAAGACAGCAGGGACATATTGGTTAAGATAATTTTTAAAGTAGTTTTCTTATCAGGATGCAGGTAAAAGATTTTTTTAAATGCTGCATTAATAATAAAACATGATTAGCTGTCCTGACACCAGCATAGTGTTTGGTGTCCTCTAAAAAGAGAAGAGTCAATTCGGTGTCTCACTGTGCTTCAGCAGATGTATTAGAGTTGGACTAACATTCCCATTCTTATGCTATTTCACCTTAAGCTATTTGTGTGCAGTTTTTGACCCTCCAAAACAATATTGCAAATGAAATTAGCACTTGTGATGTTGGTCATTAGCTGCAAATTATCACATTTTGAAGGTGGGAGGGGAAGAAATTCAAGGACAATGTTGGTTTTTAGATTTTCTATGTGATTCTTGCCTAGGCTGTTGCATTGCATTGCTTAGTTAGATATTCTTATTCTACTCTCACACCTTTTAGATGGTTATACACATGTAGTAAGTTTAAATATTTCAAAGACTCTTGCTTTTAGAGTCTCCTGGAACCTAGAACCTAAATCTGAATTTGTCACAGTGATTTTACTCTTTTTTTGTTTAAAGGAAACAATTACAGCATTGATCTTTTGGGGCCTTTTTTTTGTGTATGCATGTGTGCCCCCACCTCACATTTCCCCCTCTACTCCCCCAAAGGAGGATTAATTTAAGATGTTGAGGACATTGCTTTTTTCTGTGGCACAATAGCCTGTTGTTCACATGGAGAAGAGATGCCCGTCAATGACAAGGGGAATATTTGTTTTCCCACCAAGGCTGACACACAGTTTCAAAGGTCAAGCACTGTCTGATACTGCATTTACTGGTTTAAACTTTTCTTTTCCCACAGTGGATGAATTTGCTTTTCCAGCTGCTTTTCCATTTGCTGCAATGTGTCTCTAGCAGTTCTCCAGCTTCTTTGCTTCCCTCTAAGTTGAACAGAGCACACAGAGCTAATTAGTCCCTCCTGATAAATAAAGCAGTGCTTTACGGGAGACTGGCACAGACCAGGGTAAGCATGAGCAAATGCCTTGGGTTACGAGTTGATTTTTGTTCAAAGGCGTCAATTAAGTGTTTCGATCCTCACTTTGATTAACAGGTGAAAATGCAAAATGAAAGCAAGCTGAAGAGTTGGAAAGGAGAATCTTTTTCCTCACCTTACATTAGGTCAAATGTTTCCACAATCCATAAATGTTTCTAGTACGTGCTTCAATTCAAGGACTTCAAGGGAAAGAAAGTGCCATGGGAACAGCTGGGGGATGCTTCCTTATACTAAGAACCAAATTCTGTGCTGTGTTTTGGAGTGGTTGCTGAAAGATGTCTGTCCTTTCCCTGTCCCCCTCATTAAGCAGCTGGTTCTGGCTAAGAACTTTGTACATCAGTCACACAAGGCCTTTTTCCCTTTTTCCATGGCTGTGGCAGGCAGTGAGATAATGTCCTCTTGTATTCAGGCAAGACCAAACTTGGTGAAGCATAAAATCTGTTATTTCCAACTAGCTTACTTTTGATTGAAGGAACAGCTTCCAGTCTCACAGTAAGAGGACTAACTTGTCACTCACTGGAGCAATTTACCTGTTCCAAAAGGCACAGCAATTGTTTCCAAGAATGAAAGCAGGCACTGTTAAAAACAGAGTTAAAATCTTACCTACCAAAAGTGGATAGGATTATTTTAAATTAATATTGCTTGGGAACAGGTTTATATTTATTTATATAACAAATAGAAACCCTATTTGTTTTGAAGGTGTCATTATTTAAAATTTTGGCAAGAAAGCATCTAATTAGCAACATAGAGGGAAAAATGTGGTATTTAAATAATTATAAAAAAGAAGTTCAATCATAACCGCATTCAGAATTACTTCAGGGTAAGATTTTAAGCAGATAATGTCATGTCAGTGTGTTCCTTTATGCTTTTGAACACTTCTCCAGTCAGGGTGGTGAAATTATGGTGCTTTTAAGAAAATTAATTCTTTTTAGTTGAAGTTTTTTTACTGCACCTACTTTTGCCAACAAAATAGTGTGTCACTGACCCCCTTTTATAATATTGTTAGCTCAAGTGCAATAATTGCTTTTTCTTGCAGGCTGAGTGAGGCATCGACCTGTGAAGTATGAGTTAAAGTTCAAATTACGCAGTCTTTGTTCTTTGCTTCAGACTACCTGCTCTGAATATATAACACAGCCAGTAAGACATCAAATAAGATGTCTCAAAAATGTATTTTTCAGTTCCAAGGGTAGATCAGTATCTGGGCAGGAGAAAAGTGCAGTGGTTTTTTTTTAATAAACATAAGAATTTTACAGTGAGTGTTAGTACTGTATCTTATGGTGTATTTCTTCACTTCTCTGTTTTTTAACTGATTAGCCTCAGTGCTAAACTGTAGCACTTAGAGGCTTTTGTTAAAAAATCATATTGCTGCAAACTCCCCCACGACGCATTAGTTGATTTATCTGTATAGGCTATGTGGAAGCTCTTTATGGTCAATAGGTTAAGACAGTAGAAAATAACAAGTAAGACTCTCACAAATATGAGAATTAACTATCACATGGAAAGGTCAGCACTATGTCTACCCCAGTAGTGTGGCTTCTTCCATCTGTATCAATTATATGGCTGTCATCAGAGCCAAGCCATGGAGCTTTAATAAATGTATAGCTGTGACTGGATATTAGAGGAGGGCTAGGAAGAAGGTAAATACTTTTTGTATTCTGACAATTCATTGCAGCTCCCACAACAGTGTAATAATGTAGGCATCCTCTCATGTCTTTCCTCTCCCATTTCCAGAAGGATCAGCCAGGCTATTTGTTGGAATATTGTATTTAAAGCACCATAAAATAATCACATATTTAGTAGCATCTTGATTTTCCTGAACAGCAGAACATTGCCATCTCTGGCACATTGATACAATCCCATCTAATCGTATGTGTAGAGCAACACCCTGTTCCTCAGAGGCCAAAACTGCCTGCTCTCAAGGCACAGCCACTGCAACCACCCTTGTTAATATGCAAATCCTGTCCCTAAGGAGTTGTTATTCTGGGCCATTCTTGGCTCCAAGCTTTCCCAGTGCTGCTGAATGAAGATGCTATTTCTTTACTGTCCAAAACTGTCCATCAGTGAATTCCTCTGTATCTAGGTAGAAACCTTCACTGCTGTTGAGGATCCTGGGAAATAGTATGCAAAGCTAAAACCCTTTCATGAAAATCAAGTGACCAAGCAGTGCAATACAGCCTTGTCTGTGAGACTGCCAACTTGTGCCAGATTTGGTCAATATTATTCTTTGCTCAGAGGTTCCTCAATTAGATCAGATTTTCTAAAACCCTTTAGTCTTGTGCGTATATAAGAAAGAAAGGAGAGAAAACATATTTAGGTGGTGCTGGTGTGTTGTTATAGTAACTTCAAAAGTCTAGGAATCTGAGGCAAAACTCTTTAAGCATTTGGCCTCTTGCAATCTTCCAACAGCCAAATGTTCCCATTGTGTTATTTCTACACCACTGTCTTCTTTGTTGGTGATTTAGTGACTTATTAAATCCTTTATGCTACTTAGTACACAGACTGAAGGTAAATTATAAAAAAAGATCATCTCACCTGGTGTTTGTTATCCAGCAGCATCCAGACTGAGGAGGCTGGGGAAGACTGTAAACATTGATGCTGCTTCACTGGAGTCTTCTCCCTGTTTCCCAACCCCTCCTGCCTCAGAGCCTTCCCCATCCAGGAATGGTTTCTAGGTATTTTCATCTTCATTGGATTCTTCCAGGAACTTGGTCATTACTCTCTGAGCCCGTTAACTTTCAATATCTAACATGAGATGAGATGAACTAAATCAGGGGATAGGTTAGAACTGGGGATACTAGATGAAGTAATGTAGTTCTGTTCCTGTTTCAAGCATTATCTCAGTATGAGACTTTGGGAAATCATGTAACCTCTCTGAATATTTAAAATCCTTCCTTGTTAAATGTGAATAGTACTTACAAGTCTTGAAAGCATTTTCCCTCTCTGTACAATGAGCAAATAAAATATTATCATATTCCATCCTCAACAGTGTCCTCTATATCAAAGAAGCTCTCTGAGAAAAGCATAAACATAAAAGAAGAAAATTTATTCAATTTAAACAAATTGCTGAGAAAGGATGCAAGAAAGACTCCTGTGAGGTGGCATGCTTTTGCTTGAACTCCATATTTTAAGTACATAAATAACATTTCTACCCACACATTTACATCAGGTTTAGCCTAAGGCAAATTTTTAATTTCTGTATCCTTGTCATAAAGAATCTATAAGCTGTGAAATTGGTTCTTCTCAGTATGCCTGGATAATTTACTCCATCTTGGAGCAGAGATTTTGAACTGTGAATAAAGGATATTTAAAGGCTGCTTTATGCTAATGACAATATCTTATAGAATAAGGCTGAAATTAGCCCTGTGCTGCAGAGTGCCTACTCTGCAAAAACTCTGCAGCAATCCTGCTATTGAGTGAAGCATCTGCAGAAATTCTGAACACTCCTTGAATACAGGCATTGGACATAAGCATGCAACTTCTTCACAAGCATTTCATGAAATCAGTGAAATGGATTTGTTTGGAGGTGGTCTCCATCCCTGGAGTTTTTAAAGTTTAAACAGGATAAAGTGCTGGGCAGCCTGATCTGATCACCTAGCTGACCTGACTCGGTGAGACCTCCTGACATCCTTTCTAACCTGAATTATCCTTCAATCTTATTCCTCTTGGACAATAGAGACAACCAGATCATATCTTTCACATCGTGGATAGCTCTCTCTAGTATTGCATTTAAAACAGAGTCAAAAGAGTTTTCTCTGACAATGTTTTTAGTATAAGAGTAACCCTCCTCTCACTTAATGATAAGCCTAGTCTATGGTGACCAGATTAGGAGGAGTTTCTAGGATGCAATACCAGACTGCCAGAGAGGCCTCTATCATCAATAAGGAATGTGACTTGAGCGAGTTGGGATTTCAGAAATTATCTTCCCCTGTGTATTTTCCTTTCCAGTAAAACTACCTTGCTCAGAATATTGATATTAGGAAAATTTCCACTCAGCATGCTAGTTTTTATTTTCCATTTCTGAAGGCTCAGAGAATTTAGTTCAAATTATAGTTGGAACAATTTTTCATTTCTGCTACTGATCTAGACTCCACTCTCTGAGCAGCCAAATTGCTGTTAACAGATTCTTTGAATGTTTCTAATCTGTTTTGATTCAAAACCAAAACACATGAGCACAGCATACCTTAAATGTCAATTTAAAATAACCTGGCTGTCTTCAATGTAATCTCCTGTGTTAGTTTGACTGCTGGTAGGGACTAACATCATAATTTGTCAAGGCTGTCTCCAAAATAGCTGTGCAGCTGTTTTGTGACGGGAAGGACAGGATTCAAACTTCCACCTTAGAGGCAAAATATTGACAGTACTGCTGTCCTCACAGCTTCCATGGCAGAATTCCTTTTCCTTTCTTTTTCACAGTTTCTGGCTACTTTCTTCCTCCTGTTCCTCTGTGCAAATGTGATTACTTCTGTCTCTGTTACCAGGCATTTCTGGAGGAGTTCATAACCAGGACTGCCCCAGCCACTGCTGTAGTTTGTTCCCTTAATTTCTCTGCTGGCACTAAGACACTGTTGGCACCGAAGTTGTGATAAACAGTGACATCAAACTGAGATTTAGACTTGAAGCTCAATATATTTGTAGAAACACAAAGGTTTGGAAACAATTGCTGAATATATTTGCTTAGATGAAAGAGAGTTAGTTGACATGCCTGAAGCTGGTTGCTTTATTACCTGTGAAAACTTAGCTCTCTTCTTTCTAATAAGCATTGAAAAACCCATGGTATTGTTTCCATGTATTCATTCTTAAATATATTACAAAGGAGAGTGAAAAATAACAACTGTAATGTATAGGCATAAGACAGGATGCTCCACTTTCCTAAGTGGCAGGAGGCAATGACTTTCACATTGCACCTTTCTCCATGAGGTGTTTTTTGTGTAGGGCATATATTTAAGAAGCATCCATTAGCTTGTTTTTCCAGGGAAAATGTACCCAATCAGACAGCATGCTAATGAAGAGGTTGCTGAATAAGAATTGTAACAGAGAAACAAGTCAGCCTTAAAAGGCTTTGAGATGGTTTTGCATGTTTTAGTGTAACACACTGTAAATGCTTTTTCAGAATCATAACTGACATTCCCTGACACAAGAACATTAACTAATGGGGGATACGATTTCTAATACAATGTCTTTTCCTGGAGGCAGAACTAACAAGTCCAAAATCTCATCAATGTTGCACTGTTTTTCACAGAAAACTCATGAAAATATTACTGAGTGAAAGGAGGAGAAATCAGAATTATCTGTCTTCTGTGGTAGTCGTTGGATAAATGTTCCGAAATACTTGTTGTTAAATGCAGGATGAATGTATCTGAATAAGTAAATCAAACTGTGCTCATGATACTTGCCATTTCTGAAAAAGCAGTGGGGAAAAAATTTGTGAAATCAGATATTGCAGGAATGTTTGAGAAGCTAAAACCAATATTTATCATGTTGTTGGGAGTTTTAGCTGGGTTAACAGGGTAAAAGATTATCCTTTCATGAATTCTTGGAGGGTTCTTTTTTTGTGTGTTTTCAAGGAATTTTTTTCAAATTTCACTATTTTCTGAAAACTAGTTTTTCTTCAAAAGTCCTATGCAGTGAAAAACTTCATAGATTTAGAAGGCACTACAGGCAAGTGAGTTCTATTAAGATACAGTGTTCGAAATGTGGAAAAAAATTCTCAGAAAGCCTTCTGCTGCTTTTGAACTTTAAGTAGTTCTCATATTCTAATGACTTTGACAATATGAAGAGAGTTGATAACTAAAATACTTGTATATTCATAAAGGAAATAGAGTTACATCTGAATTAAAAAACTTTTAGTTTGAAAGCTCTATTATATGTTTTACCACTTCTAGTTATTTCAAGAAACACCCTTACAGCATTGATTATTAGTGATTCTGAATCTAAGCTGACATTTATTTCATATAGACAAACTAGCAATTTATCCTCTCTATTCTTGTTTTATTGTTTGAATAGGTTGCAAAATCCTACCTTTAAAATGGATAAATACTATGGGTTTTTCTTCCCCTCCTCGATATCCTAGAGAGAATGACTTGAATTCAGTGATGTCAAGAACCATTTGTATACATTTATCTTCTTCTAGTCACGTTTTCATCTAGAGGAAGCCAGCCAAGAAGGAAAGTTCTCTTGTAGTTGGAACTCTACTGGAAATGGGGAGAGTCTGTTTCCCAGGGCACGTTCACATGTAGTATCTATCTCTGAATGTCTGTCCTCCTCCTTTTGTGCTCTTTCCTTTCACAGATGCATATTTACAAAGAGAACTTGACTGCAAATTGATTGCTTTGCCTTTTCTCACTGTTTTATCCCCATCCTAATAACTTGTCATGCAGTGTTCAATACAGCTTTAGCTTTGCAATATCTCCAGTGGAGTACACCTCAAACTCTTCAATCAAAACATGTTGCCTACCATTATGATCATACTTTAAAGAATATACTTCTAGCATCAATTTATGAGTTATTGAATAAAAACAAAAAGAAAAAAAAATTCTATTTCACAGCTTTTCCACTCCCAAACAATGCTATGCAGCTGTATTCTTGAGTAAATTCATAGAAAATAAAATTAGATATTTTCCTTCAAAAATGCATTTTATTTTTCCTTGCATCTTCATACTAACAATATGCTTTAAGTTTTTTGTGATTGTAAAATCTGCTTTATGATAAATTTAGCTACTATATTCATCTGTATAACAACACTTCAGAGCTAATATTTAAAAACTGGAAGGTAAAATGCAACACTGTAGGCAGAAAGTTTGGATTTTTTTTTATGTGTCAGCATTGCAGGCTTTCTTCCAAGGAAGTGTAGTTGGAATAGTGTCTTGTCAACAGATCAAGTGCATCACTGAAATAAGAGTTCCTTGTTTTAAACTATCTGATCTGGATTAATTATCCATTAAAACATCAAATCAAATACAAAAGCTCGTGTTATTTTGCCAGTCTGGGCAGAATGAAACCATGATTTTTACCCAGGGACAGCATAACCTCAAGCCAAAATACATAAACCAAAGAAGTGATGACATGTTTTAGTTCTTGAGTTTGCATTATTTAGGGAATAAACTCCTGAGCACCATGTTACCTCTAAGACGAATATCCCACCCAAGCTTTGAGCATGACTCTGAAACTTGACGCTTCTGTTGCTGCATCATATTTGTTTTAAAGAACTACATGAGAAGAATACTCTATATTTTATTCAATCTGTCATTTTATGGAAGTATAATATAGTCAATTAATTAAAATTAAATTTGTAATGGTCATGCAAGCATTATTTTAAGAGAATATGCTCTCTAATGTGTCTGACATATCATTCTCCATTGTTTAAAAAACAACAACAACAAAACAACAAAAAGACCGTAACAACCCCTGCAACACTACAATTATAATGACTGAAAGTGTATGTACTGCTAGTCAGTCACCCAGTAAATGAGAAGCAAGCTTTTTGCTTATTCCATCAGACAGTAGCTTAATAGATACTTTAGTAGTGGGAGGTAAAGGTTACATGGGCAGTTGAGTTTCAATTTACATTTTTAATAAAGGGCTGTGCCTATGAAAGCAGCTGGATTACTTTCTTTTTTTCCTCAGAAGATTTGTCTTTTTGTCTGAGTTACATATAGTGAGGAAAAAGGAAAAATATTGCCTCTTCTGGGCAGCATTCTGATCTTCAGACTTGCACAAGGGCCTCATTTTAGGTACAATTCCTTATTAATAACACTACTTTAAAATGCAATTAATGACAATAAAATTAATCATGGACCTTACTTTCAGGGTCAGTGACTTTCACTGCAAATTGTTCTTAGCTGTTTTGGGTGCATGTTAAAATTGTCCCCATAGTGGCAGCTGAGGAGGCTGTTGGCTGCTTGTGTGTCCAGAGCTACAGCTGTGTGAGGCATTTCTTACCTCCTGCCCAACTTGCTGCTGCCTTTCAAAGGAGAGAGACAGTGGTCACTCTCACTGGAAGTAAATCAAGGCTAGTGGAATTATTAATTCATCCTTTAGAACACCTCTTTCTCTTGTCAATTTTAATTGCTGTACAGTATGGCAGAAAATTAACTTCTGGATAAGTAAGAACAGATATTTCAAATCTTGGCTAGGCCTGTCCTAGCTGTGCTGATAGAAATATCAATGTGAGCTTTAGCACTGAATTCTAAAGTAAGACAAATGTTAAGTGCTTTGGAAGAATCAAGAGTAGTTATGTAGATGGCAACTATAATCTTATATAAAGTATTGTTCCTTAAAGTCTTAAGGAAGCAAACTGAACAAAAGGAGATACTTGAACTGTACCCTTTTTTGGGGGGAAAAAACCCACAAACAAATAAAATGTAAGCCACTGCTTTTAACTAGAGTGCTCACAACTTCTCAGCATATCAGTCTGAGTGTTGATAAAATTCCCATTTTTAAAAGACATAATACAGATGTTAAAATGAAGTTTGTTCATGAGGTAGATTCATACTTCTCTTTACTCCTGGATGCTGTGGCTTTGTAGTCTTCCTGTCAAAGATGAACATACCCTTTGTAAAAAAAAAAAGAAACTAAAAACATCCCAAAGATTTTTGGGAGCCCTGCTGCTGGAACAGCAGTGTTTTCAAGCAATGTGTGAGATGGACACCTAAATGGGTTATGCCTGAGAGCAGTGGGTTGCTCAGGTTATTTTAGGTCACATATCTGTGAGGGTAGGGAGCTCTCCCACTGCTGTTAGCATTTATGCTCTCTTCTGTTAACTTTTTTACTTCCTATGGATCTGAGGTTCCTTTTTATCTGAAACATGAGTGTGGTGTGTGTGGAGGAAGACTTCGCCTGCTGCCCGCCTCCACCCCGCTGCTCTCTTAGTCTCGCCTCCTCCTCAGCAGAACAGGGAGAGAAAAGGTGGTGGAAAAGCTTCAGGGTCAAAAAAAGAACAAGGGAGAGAATTTACCTATTTCTGTCATGGGCAAAAGAGGCTCAGCTTGGGGAAGTTAAGCTATTTCTGAGGATATGCCTCCCCTCACACAGACGCGGCCTGGTTATGAAAACATGGCCTAAAAACTCATCCACCTGCAGACACAGGGATGTTCCACTCCACAGGTTCAAAAGAGAAGGAGAAAAAAGGAAAATCATTGTTTGGTATCACATATTCCTATAAATTTTTGGAATTTCATTTTTTATCCCTCAAAGTACTAAAATTTATATCCTATGAAAGGGGGTAATTACTTGTTCTCCCCGTTTTCTGTCTGCTGGAAAGTGAGGCTGCTGGGAAAAGTTGTGATCTTATGAGCTCTGGAATTGTCATATTTCTGACAGAAGCAATATAACATTGGTGTGTTTCACCTCTCCCTCCTTCAGCAGAAAATACCCTGGGATATCCACACAAACTCAGTATCTTTGTTCAGAGGGAGGAAGTGCCTAGTCTTTTGTCTCTAAAAAGCCCAATCAATCACCAAACAGTCAAATAAAAAGCCAGAAGCAAATACATAATTTAAATTTCTATTTTTTCCTCCCATACATATTTTGGGATATCTTAGCTTTTGTATTGTATGGAGAAAAAAAAATCTCTGTTCATCTTCACTTTCCCTGAAAATGCATTTACTTTATGCATATTTCACTAATCAGTTTCATGTTTTCATTAAACAGGCAGACACAGGAAAAAAATTCTCACAGTTTTTCCAAAGCAACATTTGTTCCCAAGACATTTACTTGATCAACAAAGTTTTTCTACTTAGGCTCATAGAAAATTCTGTAAACAGTGTGTTCTGTGGAGTAATATTTATCTATGAATTGCACTTACATCAACAAAATCAATATCTGTTGGAAATGCCTTGCAGATAGCTGCAGCAGCGTCGATCAGTTGAAAGTAGGTATCTTTTTATAGAATGCTTCTCAGGCTGTCTTCTTGAACTTTCCTTTGAATTTTTGCATAAAATAAATTAGTTCTCCCATCAGCCAGTAAATTAGAAGATTGAAGTGAGTAGCTGTTCAAATCAACATGTTGTTATCATTAAGTACCTCAGATCCATATTAAAATATGGATATATTAGTTGTCTCTCCTCCTCGTTCCCTCACACCTAATCATAAAGCTGTCTTAGATGCATGATTTGCAGCTGAGCTGTAAAAAGGGCATCAGTCTCTTCAGGCTGCTGTGAAGGCACAGCTTCAGGTAGTTACCCTGGTGAAGATGTGATTGAACTACAAGACGGGAAAAAGGCTTAATGAAATAATGTTCTGGTCAGACAAAGCAGCTCAGGAAAGAGTTTCCTTTTGTTCTGGATGTTATTTAATCTTCTGGCACTTAGCTTACATATAGCTTTGTACAGATAGCTTTGATCAGCTTCAAATGTGAAAGAAAATCTGTGTGTTGGTTTCATGTCTCTCTCAGAGTGCTTTCCTGGTGTGCTGGAATGAGGCATTCACAGCCTAATTTGAATCTGTTTTTCCTGCATTTGAATCCACCTATTCTTAATGTCTTCTTTTCTTTGACGCACTTATATCTGTGGCATGAAGAGCCCATTCTTTAGAGTTATTGCTAAAAGGGAGTTTGAGAGTGTTTAAGGCAAGGCAAGGGTTCTTAAACACTTTGAGTTTAACAAGATTTGACTTTTATGTTTTTGCGTTAACTGTGATTGTTAATGTGTCCTGGTTGTGGTTAAAAAGTCACTGTCAATGGGTGATTGGTGTTTTTTAACTAGTCAATCACATATATTTATATATAGAAAAAGATCACCTCTTGTCTTTGTCGATGCAATATTATTGAAGTATCCAGTGTCTTGTATCCTTGAGCCCAAATAGCAAAAATAACAAGTGGGGGGAAAGACTAGAGGCTCCCATTTTCCAGTTGCTCATAGATAACTTGCTTTTGTGCTTCCCTGTAGACCTTCTAAAATCCCCAGGACCAAATAGCCTTTTCCTGCTCTTAAATATTCAGAAAATTTCAGCAAACACTTAGATGCTAACAGGAATGTCAGAAACACAAGTACAGCTGAAATAGCCTCTTGTTAAGTATTGCATTGCAACATTGCAAGTGCTTTAGGAGATGTCACACAAATGCTCCTGCAGGCCTTTCAGGGCAGCAGTATACAAAGGAATAGTTTCTATTATCCCAGGCAGAACAAGAAAAAATATTTCATTCAGGTGGGGTTTGTTTTACTTGGAGGGAGCAGTTCAGGACTAATAGTGATTTGGGGACATTATCAAGTTCCAGAGTCAGGAGTTTGATTTAGTATGTTGTCTTTTCAGCTGAAAACACAAAGGGAATACTTGCTATTAGAATGCACAGGTTGTAAAAGGAAGCACTAAAAACTTGCAGTTTATGCGAATTGCAAGTTTCATCTTTGAGTATCTCTATAAATTTTGCGAAGAAAAACCACAGACCACTTTTGTAGTAGTACAAGTGGTACAATTACAAGAGGGAAGAAAAAGGTGATGGAGGGGATAATTCTTAAGATATAAATATGGTGTTGCAGCTGTTTAGACAAAATCCTTAATAAATTGCTTAGAGAGAGCAAAAGGAAATTGTGCTATTCTGTCACTGACTAGAGTTGGATGGGATATACAGGCATTTCAAACTAGCCTCATCAAAGTTGACACAAATGTGTATTGAAACTGAATTGCTGATTTAAGAAGTACTGAAGTCAGTATGCTTCTGGAAGAAGCTAAAACACTGATTATGATACAAAAATAAATAAAGAACCCTACATTGGAAAGCATAGAATTTTTAGCTAAGTATGTTTGTGCAAATGTTTATAAAAGAAGGTTGTATGAGAAAATTCCTCATTTTTTTCTTCCTGGATAGTTGGTGCAACTGGGCATAAATGAATGTTACTTTGAACTACTTCAGCTATGAGAAGGAAAAGTCCTAGAAGACAGCAGTGTCTTTAAATGATGTAAAGCTCTGTGTCACTCTGAAAACTATCTGTAAGGATATATGATGTTACATGTTAGGATGTACACTGGTGAAATTACTTTTTTATCTCTGTACCTCTATCTCAGGGCTTATTCAGAGATTTTTGGCACAGTTTGTGGTTTTGCCTCTTAAGTAGCTATGGAATGACTGGCCAAAAACTGCTGAAGTCACCGAAAAGGGTCATTGGAAATTGTGCTCAAGTGAGCCAGGTCTTGTAAAATCTTGAGTTGAAGCTGACGTCATGGAGCTTAGAGATATTAAATAGTTCACAGAAAGCTTTTCAAATTTCTTGCTTTTTAGAATTGTAATCTAACTACTAAAATCTTTTCTTAAATCTCTTTTTTTTTATCCTTTTCAAGGGCTCTTCATTCAGAAGTGTGCTCCAGTGACTGATTTTAACATGTTAGCGTAAGAGAACTAATTAATTTTCTCTGTGCAAGGTAATGATTAAAAAAAAAAAAAACCAAACCAACTGCAATCACAATCCAAAAAGCAAAAATACCAAATAGTAATCACGTTCATCAAGATCTTAAGCAGAGAATATGATTGTCCCAAGAACTGCTTATGACTGGTAGAAAATGTGGAAATATTTATGTCTTTTGGTTTGCTTGTGCGTTGCTCTCAGTAGAGCATTGTGTACAATCTGTCAGCTTTTTATAACTCAGTTCCGTGATTCTGGGAGTTACTCAGGAAAGAAGTGCCATGTGTGCCTCTCCCACAGCTGCTTGAATGTACATCTCTAGTAACACCTGCAGCAGCTCTGGCTCTAGCACCCAGATGTGTGTGCGTACATTAGCTAAAAATGACACACAGCATGTGAGCCCCAAGTACTCCAGAGAAGCAGTTTGCATTTGGGATGGTGGTGAGGAATGCTGGTTGCAGCTCTCCGCATTTGGATGATTGGAGAAGTGTGGTTTTTCTTTCAGAAACAGCTGGGTGGCATATGCTTTGCTGCTGCTTATTGTGTAAGTGCTAAAGTTTGCATGCAAACTCTTATGGCCCATCTTAGAATAAAACATTTCTGAAGAAAGTATGATAATGTTTTCTGGAAAAGCAAATTTTGCAAAGTTTTCTTCAGTTTTTGGTAGCTCTGACTGTGAATCTACTGTTACTTACCCAATATGAACCTAGAAGGCCAGGAAAAACGTTCTTTAAAGATACTGGGTTAAACAGATTTTGTCTCCAGGGTACAAAAATGAAACAAGGATGTGCTCTTTGCTTACCATGGTAACACTTGGAACTGAAATCTTGGTTTAACTTGTGTTATTTCACAGTTGAACGAAAGAATACATTAGTGTAGATTTGAATCAGGACTTGAAGTACTGCGTCACTTCTTGGGTAGCCCAGGTTTAGGTGACTATGTGGGACACCAGAAAAAACTTGCCAAACTGAACTGTTTTCAGATTCTTAGACATTATTGGTATTGGTCAGCTGATGATAGCTGCATGGGATTTTGCAAACAATGGCTTTGCACAAAAGCCAGCTCTGATCAAGGCAATACTTGAGTAGGAATTCATACTGCTCTGCTATTAACAATTTAAAACTGTAATATATATTGGTCTGTAACCTGTAAAATGCTGTAAAGCAAGGGTAGGAGTGGATTGAAATGACAAGTTAAAAAATGTGTCCTACAAGGGATAGATAGCTGTTATAAATCAGCTAATACTCTAGGAGCACAGTAAATGTTGTCTGAACTCTGCCCCATTAAAATTAATGGAAATTCTGTGATCAAATCCAATGAAGAACATGAATAAATACCCCTGAAAACCCTGTCCCTTGAGGGCAGTCGTTTATCTATTTGGTATTGTTTAAACCTGTAGATTCAGTTATGAATTGCTTCAGGAGCTGGGTCTTCTGTTTCAATCCAATACACATTTGGACTGAGGTTTCAAAGGGTATCATTGATTGAAACTGATGGAAAAAGAGTGTCTAAATTCTCTGCATGTTTTGAAAATTTTAGCCTTTGGGTGTTAATGTGCAATCTTTAATCAGTCCCTAATCAAGTAGAGTTCTCAGAGGGACTTTTGTTTGAATAAAACTACACAGTTTGATCTTTTGGCAGAAAGGTTTTGTAGGAAATTGGTCCCTGCAAGCAGGATTTGTGCAAGAAAAGTTCTAAAGTACCTGAGAACACGTATCTCTTCCCAGTTATAAGTAGCCAAATTCCTTTTACCAGTTGTGGTGGTGGGGTTTTGAAGAGCCAGAATATATTAACAGGTAATCTGAAATGAGAATAAAATGGAAATAGCTGCTTTAGTTCACATTCTGCATATTTCTGGGTGATACTTCTTATTTCACAAAAAAACTTTTTCTTTCAAGTGTCATTATCATTTTAACTTGTAGTGATGGCTTTTTACAAAATAGAGACATTGCTTACAGGGTGGTGACCATACCTGTGTGTGCTGCTTCTGTTTCTGAGGAGGCATTCTCAGAGAGATGGGTGCTGTGCTCTCCTGTCTAAGCCCCATCAGTACTGGTGTGTGTTCTTCTGAATCTAAACTCCAAAATTTTGTGTGTGTGTGTGTGTGTGTGTATATATTTCTGCAAAGACATTTGTGATTCAAACCAAAATGTAACTCTACTGTTAAGAAAATCCAGTTTACAGACTTGAAAGAAAGTAATGTTTTGCATTTTCTTTTTTGCAGTTCAAATTATCCCTTATGTATTTTGAAGTGAGGCATAGCTACTCTTCAGATTTAAGTTATATAAAGCAATGAGAAAATGACATACATAAAGAAAAAAAAAGCAAGATGGTCTGATGTGATTCAAATTCTGCAAGACAAGGATTTCTAAATTTATTTTTTTTCAGTGAAACAGTGGTGATAAGGGGCAATATCCCACTCTTAAGTGTGGAAAAAGTGTATGAGGACCCTGTCTTACATAACAGAGTACAGCACTTAAAATAGGTCTAAAGCTTTTGTAATTTAAAGCACAGGGAAATTGTGATCCTGTAAATTGCAATACAAAAGATCCCAGAGATGTACTGCTTTCCTTACAGCTCCTGTGCACCAGGGGTTTTTTTGCATCAATACTTCTGGAGCTGGACTCTAATCTTGCAAATGCTTTGAACTGTTGTTAACCTCACTTCTGCATAGAAATGATTCTCAGCTAAAAGTTCTTCTGAGAAATGTCCATTGCCCTTTTGGATTCTTTCAGGATGTTGAATGAGGGAAATCTCATAAAAGAAGTAAAAGAAATAAAAGGAGAGTGGGAATGAAGTGTGTGTATACACAGCTCCCCTAAAAAACTCTTTCCTAACACCAGCATATCCTTTATTTCTATAAGACTTCCTTGTATTTGGTGGTGATTTATTTGGGGAATTACCCAAACAAATGTCTGTTGAGAAAGGGAAGAACCAGGTGGCATTTGTCATAAGATAGTTTTAAATTTTTCCTGCTGACAGGAGTGGCAAAGGTCTGTATCACACTTACAACAGGGTTCTCCTGACCTGTGCATGGTCCTGTCATACTTCTTGTTAAGCCTTATCTGGGAAATCAGTGATATAATCCTGCCACAATATCAGGGCTAGGTTTAGCAGAATTCATCTCCATTTTTACCAAGCGCTGAAGTTGAGTCTTGACCAAGAGGTATTGAGGAAACTCATGCATTATTTATGTCTGTCTGTGTGGAGAATGATTTCCACAATATATTTGTGTATGGGAGTCAAAATGACTAATGGAAACAGAGCAGTCACTTTATAAGGAAGAGACAAGGCTGGGAAAAGAGGCAGCTAGGAGATAATAAGGCTGAAAGTTGATATGATCAATGTTCACAAAATCATGAAGGTCATAGGTAAAATGAATACAGAGTTCTTATTTCCCTATCCTGCAATGTTTGAGTTACAGTATATTGATGAAACTATTAAGAGTTTGGTAAAGGCTGAGAAGAAAGCACTTGGAATTCTGAGATTTATTACCAAAGGAGGATGTGGAGGCAGATTCCAATTCATAGGCAACAAGTCTATGCAAAGATACTATGGGAATAAGCAGGGGTGTACTTTCCAATATCTTTCATCTAATAAGATGCCAGTGAAACATCCCAACAGGGATATCCTTATGTTTCTGCATTTTTAATCTTCAGTATATTAAAAACTGTACCTATATATAAACCCTAGGATTTGGAAGGAGATTTTCATTTCAACTGGATTAATGCTTCATTATTTCATGAGTAGAATAATAGGAAAATCTGTCAAGAGGGGTGGTTTCAATTTGGCAAGTGCAGTAGAAATCCACCATTCAATAATTCTTCAGCATATTGCATGTGGATCAACAGAGGAATGAGAAGAAATTCTGAGGTAAATTTTGGGTGAATCTAAATATGACAGTGTGTTGGCATGGTAATCCTGCATACTCTTGCTGCTTTACTCTTGCTATCTCCCAAACAGGACACTTGAAATACAAAGTACCTTGCAGTTTAGCTAGATGGGTGTTTTTGTAGATGGAGTATGGAGTAGTACTGCGGAACAGACAGTTTTTGGCAATCAAACAGTAGCTCATCTGTGTTTGGCAGCAGAACAATCACAGAGGAGATATCTCAGTGTCAAAGTGAGCTTGTAACAAATACCTGCCTCTGTGAGACCACAGGCTGTTGTGTAATTATAACAGGAGAATTTCAGTATTCTCACGTGTCAGCTACTGCCTCATTTAAAGGATTAATATCTGACTGATATCTCATAATGGATGTTTGTCTCTGGATCCTCTGAAATGGTGACAGCTCTGAAACAAGTGCTCTGGAGGGGGCTCTCAAGCTATCAGAGATTAGATTTTCAAAATTCCTGTATGTTTTAATACTAATAAGTTAAGATCTGATTTTGTCAATTTTCTATACAGCACACCTGTTAGGGTTTAACAGGTCATCTCAAAGTTTCTGTGGTCTTTTCTTCTCTAACTTTGACCTAAGCTCTATAAAAATGAGGGCCTGTCCAGTCTTGGAAAACTGTAAGTGAACTTGATCAGCTCATCATACTCATCTGCCTTTCTTTGCTGTGCTGTAGTTTTATCTATCCCTAAGGCATCCTAATTTACAGCTCCTTTTTTACTAGGCTATTAAAGAGATTTTGTGCTGTGACTTTGGTTTATTATCTGATGCTCTGAAACACTAGGTCAGAAAGAACATCACTGCATCAACTGGAAATTGATTTGAAGCAGGGATTTTTTTTTTTGTTTTGGTGGTTTGTTCTGCATTTTTTGTTCATATTTAAAATTTGTGCAATAAATTAAGCAGTTTTTATTTGTTACCTTTCCACATGGTAATGTGTGCAGATGAGGGACAAATTGCAGCTTCCTGGGATTCACTGTATGTCACAGATTTGGGTTTTCTTATTGTTTCATTTTGTAACAAAAGAAGTGGGTTTCTGCCTTAAAAAGTGTATTAAAGATCAAAAACTCATAATGAAAGAAAAAGGTGGTTGTACTGCAGCTGCAAATACATTTAAATAATTAAATTTTTAGACTTTGATTAATGTGAGTAACAGAGATGATCCCTTGCTGTGGTAGATTTTAACAAACTTTATTTATGGAATAAATAAGCAGACTGAATTTTTGTTTCCTTTAGCAACCATTTTCTCAAAGGGCATAGAACTCCTGTTTTTATAGTGTTCAGGTGCACCTGCAGTATTTTTCAGCTGTGATAGAAAGATTTCTGAGCTCGAATCAGTGATTCTGGCTGCAAGTAAAACCTGACTGAATTGCTAGAACCAGAGAACAATTGACAGCTGTAGCGTATATCTGAGTCCAATGAACGTTCAGTCTCTTGTGGTTGAGACATCAGGCTGCAAAAAGCAGGCAGTACAGCAGAAGTTTCATGCTTGTTCCTGGGTAAAGGTGTTCTGAGAAAAAAAAAAAGTGGGAAGTTTGTTAGAAAATACACTAAGAGGAGCTAAATTCTGTAATAAGGTAATTGATAGAGTAATAAGGGGTTAAATCCTTGGGTACTTGTTTTCTTATAGAAAAATTCTGGTTTCTGACAAAGAAATGTGAAATAGAAATATGGCAGAATTCATGAACTCTCTAACAAAGCAGAGAAAGGGCACAAAATACTGTCCTGGACACACTGGCAAGGGCTACATAATATATCTATAGGACACCTTAGAAGTATCCAAGAATTAAAGACTATGAGAAGAATTGTTCAAGGCAACAAAACCTGTAATTGTGTTGGAAGGTCTCTTCTGAGACCACTGGCATTCTTGGACTCTTCTGTGACACGGTGTGAGGGTGTAACTTTTCTGACTATTCTGTAGCATATCTGTTAATAGAATTTTGTAATTTACTGTAATTATTCTCTAACTTTTCTCATCTGATACATGGTCTAGCTAAATAAGAGAGCTCGAAGAGACAGGTCACCATAAAAGAGGAGCAGTTAATGTATGGAGAACTTTCTGACCTACAGAATTGTGATAGCATGAACATCAGACCGTATTGGATCCAGGCTTCTAGAAGCCATTCCTGAGAAACACAGAAACCTTGTTTGATTAAAAGGCATGCCACTCAGTTGTGCATGCCACCTAGTTCTTACAAAAAAACCCAAAAAGTAGTTGACAACTGACAACTTGAATGCCTGTATGCTACAGCTATTTCCCACTAAGAAATGATGTTTCAAATAACATGATACTTCAGGCCTGAGTGCCTTGTAAAAGCAGAAATATTGCCTGTGGCCACATTATGGATGTTGAAAATTGTGTGGTTCTGTGACTGCCAGTCCCATTAGAGGCTCTGTAGAGATCAATAATTGCTATGACAAATCATGTTTTCATGATGAAAAACAGATGTTTTACAGACAATTAAAAAATAAAAATCCCCTACTTTTTCTAAATCGGAAAAGATTTATAACAAGAAACATTTTTGTTATATACATTTGAATTAAATAATTCATTTACCTCTGTTAAGATCTAAGTAGTAAAGTATTACCTGTGCTCTTTAGTCAATATTCTTTTTTATTCTTTGTACCTTTCATGTTATTGGATTTAAGCATTCTGCTGAACAGTGTCCTGCCAGCAAGGCTTTGTGTCAAAATTCCATTAGTGTTTTAAGGTAATCATTACCTGGGAGGGACGTGTGACTCAAAGAGTCACTGGGACTTACTTTGTGTTATGTCCTGCTCTGCACAGAATGAGTATGAAGGCATTAGGTATGGCTCCAGTGGCAGGTGATTCTAGCAGTTAGGCTGGGATTTCAGCTCTTGCTTCAGCATCTATTTTGCATTTTATTAAATTGTGATTAATACCAACTGCTCACAGTCACTGCAACAAGGATAACTGGGCTTGTGCTCTCTCATGTGAGTGCTGTGCTCAGCCCTTACACTAGAGCTCAGCAAAGATTTTGTCATTACATGAAAGTCAAAGATGTTTTCAAGAGGATTAGGAGCACCTCTGTGGTTTGAGGGGGAAAATGTGGGTCAATCTCCCACAGGCTTTTCCAAAGGAGGATATAGGTCCTCCTTCCTTCAGACACTCAAAATCCACTGAATCACAGAATAGTTGGGATTGGAAAGCATCTCCAGTCCAATCCAAATTTTGATGAGATAAGGCCATAAGCAAGCTGACTTATCCTTGAAGTTATCCTTGAATTATTCTTGAAGTTAGCCCTGCTCTGAGGAGGAGGTAGCATTAAGCAAAAAATAAATTATGTTATGAATTTATATTTTCATAATAATGTTTAAAATCTCATGACCATCTATGAGGTTTCTGTTTGGTGCTTTTTGGGAATCCTCTCTATAGGAACTAAAATCCTCCCAGCCCTTGTGTTTACTAATTCAAGTCTGGATGCTATTTTGCTATTCCTGGGAGCAAGTAAAAAAACACTTTCATGTATCCTAAATGCTTGAACATGTGACTTTCCGAGAAGAAAACAATATTTATGTCCTTTCCTGATGTTTCAGAGGAATAGCTTGTATTATTAAAGGGAAATCCTGTAGCATGTGGACCTATCTGGAAAATTAGGCTGATTTATGAAAAAAAAAAAAAAAAAAAAAAAGAAGGCGAACACCCAGAAAAAATAAAGCCTTGAGGCAAAGCAATCCATTATGAAATCCTTCAATAAAAATATTCCTTTGAAGATAATTTTTATGGAAATATTGGTTAAAGTTGAGTGTACTTCCAGAGAGGTAGGATATGATTTTATGTTAGTTGTTAAACAGGTCATTAATATTCAGTGCCAAAGTCGTTATTTTTCAGAACGTAATGTAATTCCAAGCTGTCCAGAGAGAAGGAGTGAGTCTGTGGTGCACATGCTGAGAAATGTGTGTGTTTGTCAAGGTATCGGGTGTTCCTGGGCACCGAAAATCCGTCATCCTGAGAATGTTCTATTCTAGTGCATTTTAATGAGCACTGCTGAAGCTGCGAATGGTCTGTCAGCACTTTTATTAGGCACCTTATTATTAGGGAGTTTATAGCTTGGCTGTAAAACCCTTGCTGTAGGCTAAAAGTAGTCAAATAATACTTTCAGAGCACTGTTTTGTGCCAAATTTAATTCAGATAGCTTTAGGCATTTTTCCATGTTCGTATCAGAAGGCAATATTCAAGTTCTGATTGAAGTCTTTTGGAGTAGGGCAAGGCAAAATACAAATGGCCTAGACCTGCAGCTTCAGTCATAGTAGGCAGTAAGACACTCTAGTAGAGCAGAATGTATTTTTCATGGAATAACCATATACAGGGGCTGCAGCAGTGGGACACAAGTGCTGCAGGGTGAATGATCAAGTCCTTATTGAAACAGAATCCTGCTTTGCCTGGGTAGGGTCTTCAGGACGGGAGGTAGCCTGAGGCAGGCTGTGGGAACTGTAAATGACTCACTCTGACAGAAATAGATGACATTGTTTCAAAGGAAAACTATTAATTTGAGATGCTGGTGAAAAGCCCTGTTGCTTTTTTCTGAGTAGTACCCAGAGAATAGCTCAGCAGAGCAGGGAGCTTGCAGGACGATGTTTTCCCTTTGTTCGTGGAACAAATGCTCTCATTTTGTACATCAGCAATCACAGTTTGCTGGGGCTGTTCTGCCAACTCAAAGCATAGACTTTTCAGGAGGAGGTGACAAAAAGTACTGCATCATTTTATTGTCACTTCAAGACCTTGGACATGAAACTGTATTACTGTTAAAAATAGCTGTCAGAGAAGTTGCAGATTCCTGTTGCTAAAGAATCTAAGCTTAAAAGAAAAAAATAGATAAAATATAAGTCCTGTGAAAATGTATCGAATGCTTGTTTTATTTCAGTACAACACGAAGGGACAGATTGCCACATGGAGTACACATTGCTTCAGTAATTCTCACAAAGTCTTTCTTCAGCTGCCAGTCACAGGCAAGTTCCTGAGGGTGAAAAAAAATTCCCCATGTTCTTGTCAGTAGTGCTATGTCTGGAGAAACTTTCCTGAACTGATTGGCAGTGCCTTCCTCCTAAACCAGTATGCTGTGGAAATCTCTGGTTGGTTAAAAAGCTCTGTCACGTAGCAGTGTCACCCTGGCCATGAGTCCCAGGCTGTGCAGGCTGCTGGGTGCCAATGAACACAACTGTGTAGAAAGTTGATTTAGAAATGGCTAAAGGTAGACAAATTTCATTAACCTGTTGGTGCTTGTTTGGGGTTTTCTGGTTTTTTGGGTTTTTTTTTTTCCTTTTTTCTTTTTCTTTCTTTTTTTTTTTTCCCATAAGATTTGGTCCCTTAAAGCATGGAATTCAAGGAAGAAAGTCAGAGCCAAAGGAGTTCTTCCTCTGTACCTCTTTCATTTGCCTTTCATCTTCATTGCTTCACCTGTGTCCCACTGAAGGCAGCTGACAATTCCATTGCAAACCATTGCCTGCCAAACAGTTTCAGGCAGCTTCTGTGGGAATCCAACTGCAGTGGAAAATTAATTATATAGAAATCCAGCTTATGCAATTTTCTACCAAAAGGTAATTTGTACGTTTTTGCAGGTTAAATAATTGTTTTTAAATTTAGAAGTGAGTGAATATTAAAGGTGAAACCCAAGCATCTCTGAACACAGTCAGGATTTTAATTCTGAAAATGTGGATGTGATTAATTGCATCAGGCTTTTAAGCATTACAGCTGTGCTAAATGTTGGACAATGTTAGAGTATCAACCTCTTCAGTGGAGAGCCCTCTCTGTGGTAGCCTTCAATGTGAACCAGAGGTTATTCCTGTTGTTGAGTTTTCCACAGACTTATGGAAAAATGTAACAGATAAAGGGTTCAAAAAGATTATTTGGTAGTCTCTCTTCTCAATAAAAATTAGATGATGTTCAAATTTTGAGAACACCTTCAAGGTAAAGGAACTGTCAGTTACAATTTAAAATATACCTTCCCCCTGTCTTGCTAAAGAAACTTGTTTATCAAATATACAAGGCAGCTGCACTCACATTCAAGTGTTTGCTTCACTATATTCCTGCACAGAAAATCTAATGTGTGACCACTGAACTGCATGGTTTACGAGAGCTCATCTACAATATGGAGAGTTTTTCACTATATTGATTTGTGGAAACAGGATTGGAGTTTTTGTCCTTCAGAATTTAACTTGTTTTCAGTACTTTTTTCATGAAGGGTTATTTTTGCCACACATAAAGTGGGTTGCTTTTTTCTGTACATGGTTAAAATTTCAGTTATATGTCCAAGAAAACAAATATGAAGGTAGCAGAGGCAAAGATAGACTCATGCTATAAATGTCAGGTGCAGACAGCTAGAGCTAAAAGCTACTTGTGTCTCAGGATGTGATTCAGTCTACAGTATTAATGTCTGTTCTATACCTAGAAAACATTTTTTCTAACTTGACGAAATACTGTTATTTTTGAGCTTTTTTAAAGATTTTCTGTCTTTGAAGGAAACTGGTTAACAGTTTTGGAAATATAAGGACTGGAAGAAGGAGGCTGGCATAGAGGGTGGTCATATTTTCTGTGGTTCCTTAGGCAATCAGGCTCAAAATGGGCAGGGAGATCTATACTAACACTGAGGTTGATTATGTGTTTCAAAGCCCAACTTTATGTAGAAGTCCTTTGATGAATTTTTAAACAATCTCATAGAAATTCCGGAAAAACACTTGTACTGTCTGTTACTTCAAAAAAGTAGTACTTAATTAAGGTACTTTTTCTTCAGTTAATAGTTCTTGCTTGTTTTTTTTGTAAATCCAAATGCTAACATTTTGTAATTACATCCTTGTTTCAGACATGATGATTGAGTTTAAGAAAATTAATGTTTAAAGAATATGTAGATTCATAGAATATGTATATAAAGTCCACCAGAATAAAAGAAATATTGCTGTTGTTTTAAATAAATTATTGAGGCATAGGCTGAATACCTTATTTACATCATTGCAGATCCTCGTCATGTCTATCTCACTTCTATGGATATGCAGAAACAAATGTTGTGCCTGAGAGACACTCTCCAGGTGGGGTGGTGTGAGGACAGAATGGAAAAGTGACATTCTGTTGGATATATACCCCAGTGGCTGCTAAGGACTAGTCAAAGGAAATCAGGAAGAAAATTGATGAGATTGCTAAAATTAAAAAAAAAGGTGCCAAAGACAGGTTTTATGTAAGTGCTGTGAGACTGCTAAAAGGGGAAAGAAGAGACTGGTTGGTGAGCTATACACAAGTTTTGCTACTTTCAGATGATGACAATTCTGCCAGTATCTGTGCTGCCTGTTTGAAAGGGTCTAGTGGTCATTTGGACTTCCAAACTCGTAGTATTTTTTATTATTAGGTTATATCTTACCTTTAATACCTGTAACTTTCCTAGTAGTCTGAAATATGTCTATGTTGTCAAACTATTGTTATATAAGCCCTGTAAACAGTGCTGATTAGATTATTCCTCTTTTTCTAGTTCAGAAGCAGAAAGAACTATTAGGTTTATCCAATGTGACTTTTTGCATCTCACAGTCCATTACATTTCATCCTGATACCCCATTTTACAGATGAAGATTGCAGTAAACAACTAAATTAAGCCAATTAATCTGGGAGATATTACTTTATACAACACACAGAATAGCAGGGATCAAGATGTATTTGCTGTCAAGTATCTGCAGCAGCCAAAAAAAATGGACTGAGATATGCTTAGGTGGTATCAATTGCTGTTTGATAGATATTTCTGTTGCATTCCGGTTTCCCCTTAATCTAGGTACCCTATTAAACAGGGTACCTGACAGCTGGAGCTGTTCTTATTTTTTTTTTTTTGTTATCAACTAGGATTTCTTGAAACAGCAGTGGATGTCTCCAAAGGCAAGGGTTGTGATAATTCTTAGAATCTTCTTACTTGTGTTATGGTTGGAGTCTGTATTTCATCCTTCCAGTTATCAATCAAGAGTTTTTAAAATTCATTTAAAATATTTCTGTAGCATTTTATTGTAAATCCCTTCCTTCTTAGGTCTTTAAAACAATTGCAACTGGCATCTTTTTTTCCTTGGCCTCAGCTTTTATTTGTGTTTACTTGAGTGAGATGGTGTTATAGCACTTAGCTGCATTCTTTTTCTCAACTTCTTATTCTTTCAGCTTCCCTGATAACACTCAAAGACTTATCCTGCAGTAAGGGATCTTCTGAGCTTAGTTTTGAGATATTGCTCTTAGAGGCAAAAAGAAAACTGTCCAAAAATAAAAAATAAGAGTGCTAAAAATGAATGTAAAATGCATCTTAAACCTTTCCTAAACGATCGCAGGAACTATCGGTTGTAGTGTCAATGCCAGTGCAGTATGTCACTACCCACTGTGATCATAAGGAAGATCATCAGGAGAAAAGAAATGGGACCTCAAGCTGCAGGTTTACTTTAAAATCTATGTTTGATTGAGGTTTGCTGACAATGAGAAAGCAGACCCTTAGTTCAGTTCTGTCTTTAACACTTAAAATTTTGTAAGTTATTCTTCTTAACAGTTAAATAGAAACCACAACATGCTGATGTTTGTTGTTTCTGAGTAGAGGAATTAACTTGCTTTCAGCAGAGTCTAGTAAGCTGAGAGAAAACAGGAAATATCAAATAATTGTGTTTGTGAGAAATTTAACTTCCGTTTTCTGCTGCTCTATGAATGCTCATAGCTTGAGACAGTCCAATTCACTGGTTACACCAAGCTCACACCTCCACGAGCTGCTCTTGGATTTAGGGAGAGAGGAAAGGTTGTGATGATACAATCCATCTCTGTGACATTGTATACTTCATATTTCAGGAACTACCTAAAGTGAGTAGCGGTAACCTTAGTAAACAGCAGGTATTGAGCCATTTCCCTGTGCAAGATCAGACTTTTATTTATTGGACCATCTTTTTACCACTGGTTTACTAGTAGTGTGTTCTCAGTTTGTGGCACACTGAATGAAATTTGGGAATATAAAACTTTCTGAAAAACTTTACGTTCATGACTTTAATTTTTCAAGACTTTAAAGTACTTTTGACAACTGACAGATAGCTCTACAACTTACCAGAAAAAGAACATCACGCTATGAAGAGACATTAAAGTGTGTATTTTTTATGCTAAAAGTAAGTCCAATTATCATTCTTCGTATCACAGCAAGTGCTTTACTGAAAACTAATTTGTGAAAACAGAGAACAGTGCGTCCATCAAGGAATATATTTTAAAAATCAATATAGCAAGTAGATGTGTATAACTTCACTGCATCTATTCTCTTTTGCAGTATGTTTTTATGTCCCCATTCTGTCAGTCTGCAGTTTTAAACAAACAGTTCCAAATGCCACTGATATTTTTGCTTAAAAGACAGAATCTCTAACCCTTCAGAGGTTATATTAATAGCTGCAGCACTTTGCAGTATGTGGTATTTCAGCATTTTCCTTACATGCATATTCTAGGAGCACTAAATCTGTAATCACTAACCTTTCTTTTCTTACTAAAAGGCATTGTTAAATTAAATGATGCATTATTAATAAGCATTCTTGAAGACGGAACCTAGGAAAGATAATGCACTTTATATTCTATTACAAAGAATAAGCTGCACTTAATTTCTATGTCCACCTGCTCTGGTACTACAGTGCTTCCCTGTTTATTGTTCACATGGCTGATTGTTTTAAGTTTATTTTTTGCTCTCTGTTTGTTTATTCCTTTGCCCATATACGCAAAGGAATTCAAGGCCAGGTTGCATGGAGCCCTGAGTAACCTGGTCTATTTTTATTTCATTAAGATATCCAGTAGGTATCTTTAGTTTTCAATTTATACATTAAAATCTGATAATCAAAAAAGGTTATCAAATCCAAAGATGATTTTTTAATCCTCTATATTTTGAGGGGTGGGGGACATACTTTGAGGAAGGAATGTTGTGTAAACTTTCGCTGCTCTTCAGTGTTACATGAAACTTTTCAACTCACTGCTGGAGCCTTGTGGTGCCAAGCCACAGGGACCTTTGGTTATTTTAAATAATTTTCTCAAAGTTTGGACACAAGTGCATTATCATCAAATCAGTGCTTTAATATGGCAGTTATTAGAGAAGGTCATATATGTAAATCTGTTTTGAGTTTTGCATCTACTTTCTTCTTTTTACGTTATTAAACATTAGCATGCATGATTTTAGGTTAGTTTCTTCCGAAAGAGGAATAGTGTCTCTCCAGTGAGCTGGTAATGAGTCTGCTTGGAACAACAGCAATTTATGCAGCCTCATTGTAGCAACGTGGGGTTTTAGGATTCCATGTGCTCCTTTGTCCCTCTGCTTTGTATACCAATATATTGGTTCATTTTGAATTATGCTCTGCTGTACCTCAAAATCTATTGGTGGGATCCCTATGCCTGTCTTCCCTTTGGACTGGCTCTAGGGGAGACAGTCCCTCCCCCTTTCCCTTTATAAGGCAATGTCTGGATCAGCTCGAGGTCTTTGCGTCTCTGAGCTGGCACCTCTTATCCTGTCCCAGCCTTTCCTCCCCCCTTCTCCTCCCCTGCAACCCCCTTTTCCCCATTACCCCAGATAAACCTCCCTGCCAGAACAGAGATGGAGTCCAGTTCTTCCTTCGTCTCACTATATTCCTGCTTGAATTGACGTGGTTAGAAGACTCACGCCATGCCGCAGAACCTCGGGGGCCGCCCGCCCCAGATCCGGTGGAATAACACAGACCAGGGACCCCGGACCGGGGGGAGCCAGCCTGTGCAGCCCTCCTGGACCCTGATACATCACCTCATGGGAGTTTATTTTGTATTTTGTAGACCTATCTGGGCAAATAAGGCAATTTTTCATCGCAGCAAATGTCTTCCGAATACCACAGCTCTCAAGAGCTACCAGTTTTTCATCTCAGACGGGTAACTGTTCTAAGTTTTGAAAAGTTTGCTTACCTGGACTTTGTGTTTGGTTCTCACTTTCCAGAATATAAAATACATAACTTTTGCTATAGCTTGTGTCTTGTGGTCTCCTTCAATGGCTATTGTACATAAACAGGAGATCCAAGATTTTGTAAGATAAAGTCAGTTTATCTTGTAAATGACACACACTGATGCTTTTGGGGAGATAGAGACAAAAAGCATTTTTTAAATGCCTTAAAAAAAGAACAGGAAAAAGGGAAAACATTGTTTGCAGAACTTTTGTTCTGCTAAAGAACACAATGCTTGTGGTTTTGTGTGTTTAAAGAACCCACATATACTTGGACATCATTGAGATTGTCCTTGTGCATGGATTTTTTGAAAAGGCACCAAAGGAATGGTTATATAGCTAAAACATGATAAAAAGATTTTTCTGTTTAATGTTTAGCTGTTCAGTAGAAACCTAAGACATGCTGCTGTAATCCTTGACTCTTTATTATAAAGTTCTGAATCCATATTACATGGATTATCTTCCAGAAGCATTTCTAAACAGAGCAGTGCTTAGTGGTAAAATGGATGATGTGGTGATTCAACCTTATTTTTCGAGCTGCAGCTGTAGGTAATAGATAATCCCAGTATGTGGGTATGGCGGGGAGCTAATGGTTCCAGAAAAGCTGGAGCAGATTTGCTGGAAGTTTTGTAGGTACTCTGAATCAACTGCTCTGTTCTAGGCACTGGCTTAGTTGACTGCCTAGTGGTGAGGCTGGTTTGGAGGCATTAGACTTCAAGTAGGCCACTAAATATTTTCATTTCTTGGGGGCAGTTGTTAGGAATCTGACTCTGTGCTAATGTTTATATTTTAAATTAGCTACCTTACTGGTGTCCAGGATGATACACTTCTGTCTCCTGATTACTAAATAAGCCTTTTCACATGCTTGTGTAATGTCTAGCAGCAGCAACAGGTTTTATCCGTAAGCAAACACCAAGGAACAGACTGGTGCATTTGTATTAGGCTCTAGTTTAGAAATTTTTCTTCTCACTGTCACATCATGAACTTTGGAGCTGAAGAGGACTTTTCTGTTTTGACCAGAAGGTGTTGATTCATTTCAAACAAACAAACAAAGCTTGGTACAACTGCAGCCATTTGTTCTTGCAAGGCAGAATTTCAGATCAAAACAAGGGAAGGTGTCATGCCATGTTTCCTTATCCCACAAAACTTACAGCAGGCTGGGGCTAATGTTCCCTGAGAGCTGGATATTCCAGTATGAAAACCGGCCTCTTCCTATTCTAAACACAAATTTAAGTCCTTAAACCTCCCTTTCCTGAGAACTCTAAACAAAATTATCTTGGTTTTGAGAATGTAAGTGGCCATAGGCTTCACAGATTTTAAAAGTCTCAACTTGGCTTAACTAACATCTCAGATGTTTATATAAGGCAAGAAAACTGTTTATCTTTCCATCTCATCTCGAGTGTCCCTGTATTATATCAGCAACATTTTGCTCTAGCTGTCCAGCTGTGTAAATTTGTTCCCTCAAAGAAGAAACTTCATATGTAATGATTTGACATTGAGCTTTTGAAAAGTAAATCACATGATTGCTGTAGCACTAATCTTTTCAACCTCTGTCAATAAATTTCTTTGTTTAACTGACAAATAATTTTCTTTTGTACTAAGCTATACATAGAGCTTCCATTTTGTACTTCCATATTTTCTTCTGGAATCTTTTTGTTGAATGACTAACTACCTGTTTTGGGTTTTTTTGCTGCCTTTGAGTATTATTCCTGTACTGATTTTTGATCAGCTTTTGAATTTCCTAGTTTTCCATACTTCAATGGGTTTTGGTTTATAGTATGAAGCAGTCTCAGAGTGCTTGACAGGGATTACTTTCAGATAATATTGACTGGAAAAGATGTTCTAGGAGCAAGTCTAATGTACTTCAACCAGTCACTAGGTGTGCAGCCCCCAGGAGCAGATCCCAACTTGTCCAAATTAAAAGTTTCAAAATGTGTAGGTGGACATTGGGTCCTCAGCACTAAAGGTTTTTCTCTACAGTTGGGCTCTGCTTTTATTTTGCTACTTGCCAGTCAAAGTATAGCTGCAGACAAACATTGGGTGTGTTGCATACTCTTTTGTTTTCTCGCATTCTGGAAACTAATGTGTCCTTTAATGCCCTTTTTCTTATTTTCTGTAGCTGTGCTATGCAGTGCAAACTGTCAAGGATAGATACTTGGCTAGAATAAGAGAGGATTTTATATACATTATTCTGCACACAGTATAAAATACGTAAGCAATTTAAAGAAATGTTGAGGGACCATGCCATTTAACTTTCCATAACACATGATGATCAAGTAAAAAATGTTCCAGATGCTTTCATTTGCAGTTCTAAATAAAAATTAAAGAGTTGTTAGGCAAGATTTTCCAACTTAAAAAGCTCAGCTAAAATGGAAACTGAGAAGGTAAAGGGAGCAAACCTCTCTGGAGAGGTTGTCCAAACAGCAAGTGGGTTATTGGTGCCTCTCAGGGAGGAGTCTCAATATTAGAGTGTATTTTGGGTTGAAAAAGACCTGTAAAAATCATCTAGTTCAGACCCCACTGCTACTTTATCTCTTGGCTGTTCTCAGCCTTACTGTCCCAAGGTAAGAAGAATAAACAAATAAACCAAAGCATCAGAATCCAATAGTGACGTTTTTCTCTTTTATTTATGAGAAAAAAGGGCTTGTGTGCATAGAAAATGGCCAGGAATGTAAAGCAGTAGCTATGTACACATGAGATACACAAATGAAATGCTCTGCTATATCCTCCTCAGACGGAAAAAATATGCAGTGTGCAGGGGTGGTTTCGAAGGACAGAGCAAAACCAATGATTATGAACCAGAAACCTATGGCCTATTGCATTGCAGTTATTCCATAGAAATAGTTCTTAGGGTAAAGTGGCTTGGAATTCCCATTTTCAGCTGGAAAACACAGGACTATTTTGTGAAAATTGTTTTGCCTGAGGTGATTTATGATAAAAACCACAGTGTAATCATGAACACAGCCTTTTGAAGAAAGTGATAGTATACGCCAGGTGTTTGCTTTGGAAGGGGGTTTGGAATGCAGGTATGGTGTGGACTTTTCTTGTTGGTTCTTGATCCTGGCTTGTTTGCATGAAAACCTTACAGACTGGCTTTCTCTGGTTCAGCACCTGCACCAATGGAGAGATGGCCTCCCATTATCACATCTGTGTGGCTAAGATGGGCAAAATGAGAGAAGAATTTCTCTTTCTGATCTGAAATAGAGCAGAAAGCTGACAGTGTTAACCCAGAGTTACACAGAAGGCTCTGTGGAAAGAGCACATCATGTTATTGAAGCTGTGTGTTCAGCCCAGAGCTCTGGAAAGATGGGATTTGCCTGGGTGCCTCACTCTGCTTGGCCATGACTCTTGCAGCATTCTGGCCATCCTTCTACAGCACTCCCTGCTTTCCCGGCTTCCCTGTCCCGTAGATTGTCCATGTTCCTGACCTAGAAATCCTGGGAAGAGCACTGCTTATGGAATGGGATGGAGTCAGGCTTTGAAAGAATCCTCTCTCCAGCTCCCATTTGTTTGAACAGATGTACAACCCATGCCATGTTGGGCAGTGTTTCCTCACATCCTGCAGCGCACCCTCCAGACCCTGGGAGTTCACAGGGTGCACTCTGCACTCCAGCATCCATCAATGCATGCAAGGAGTGAAATCCTTTTCCTGACCTTCCTTCCCAAACATCTATGGGTTTGAGATTTTATGTCCACTTTAGGAAGATTTTGTCCTCACCACTGAAGTCCGGTCATCAGCACTAAACTTTTTGAGGCTTTTTCTCAGCTTCTCCACCTTTGCTGCCAGCCTTGGGTGACCGTGTCAGACTTCACTTGAAACAATCTCCTCTGTCTGCCTCCCTGCTGCTGAAGGAAACCTTGTGCTAAACTGGATTTTCCCTGCTTTCTGGCCCAAATCTCCATAGCCTTGTTCTGAAACCTCCTTCCCTCAATGTCTGTCATTAGAGGAGTACAGACGTGTTGTACACCCCAAGCTATGTTTTGCACACTTGGCCTTTATTTCTATTGTGTTTGTATTTCGGCCCATAACAGGAATGTACAGTGTAAGGAAAATGCCAGGCAAAAGAGAAGAGGAAATCGTGTAGTTGCAAGCCAACAATTCTAAGTTTATTCCTTTGCTTGGATCTATCTTACTACCAGAAGCTTAGTATTTCTAACAATCCCTACAGAGACTATTTCTATCAATATGGAGAGTATACCAATCAATACAGAGTATTTCTAACAATCAATACAGAGAGTGTTTCTAGCCATCAATAAAGAGAATATAACAATCAATATGGATTATTTATAAGAATCAATACAGAGACTATTTCTAACTATCAATACAGAGACTATAACAAACAATACAGAGATTATTTCCAGCAATCAATACAGAGATTATTTCCAGCAATCAATACAGAGATTATTTCCAGCAATCAATACAGAGATTATTTCCAGCAATCAATACAAAAAGGAAATACATAACATACTAAACCACAAAGTTTTTGTTAGTGAAATGAAGTAATTTCAAAGAGAGTTGAACCAGTCCGCTTACAACTAAGCAAAGATTCCTTACACTTCTGCCAAAGGAGATGGAAATGGCCGTGAGCAGCACAAAGGTGAATATCGGGATAAGCACTCTTTCCCAGGCTTTCCCTGGGAGGCCTGGGTCAGTGTCTTCTTCTCCCGGGTGCAATGCTATGGTGTGCTCCCATGTGCTCTTTCTGTCCATGTGCAATGCTGTGGTGTGCTCCTGTGTGCTCTTTCTCTCTGGGTGCAATGCAGGATGTGCTAGAGCCTCCTGTGTGGCTTCCAGGTCTGCAATTTTCTTCTCCAAGTGCAGCTGTTGCAGCTTAAGTCTTGCCTCAAGTACCTTCATCTTCTGGAGGATTTCTTCCTCATCCTGGAGAACAATTTCATTCACTTCACAGGGCCAGGCTGGTTGGTTGATGGTGACAATGACCATCAGCACCAGGAACACCTGGAAGATTCCTGTGGCCATGGCATACCCTTCCTTGAGAGAAGAAGAAAGGAAGAAATAGCCGAGGTTCAGACTATATTCCCTCAGGAAGACAAAGGAAAGCAGCTCCCCACTGGAAGAAAAGCTTTGGTGTCCTTGCTAGCCCTGCAAAAAGGCTGCAGGCCAGAGGTGCTCCTCAGGACCCTCCTGCTGCTGCCATCTCCTCATGCAGCTGCACAAAGAGGCTTCATGAGCTCATGGTGAGGAGGAAGGGAAGGAAGGGATACAGAGACAGGAGCCACGATGGGCCAAGTTTGAGGAGAGACAAGTTCAGCATTGCAGGTGACACAAGAAACCAACACTAGTCCCCTAAGCAGCAGGAGGGAAGGGAAGGGAAGGGAAGGGAAGGGAAGGGAAGGGAAGGGAAGGGAAGGGAAGGGAAGGGAAGGGAAGGGAAGGGAAGGGAAGGGAAGGGAAGTCCCCAAAGCTGTGTTCAGACAGACCACGGAGATCTTGCCCGGAGGTTCCCAAACAGGCTGGGGAAAGGGAATCCACCGTCCTGCTTTCCAGTTGCTCCCACCTCTTCAAACCCTCACACTGTCTTGGGCCAAGGCCTGATGAAATCCTGCTCAGTGTGGGCAGCTGGCTCCTTGAAGGGCTCCGTGTAAGGATGAGGCTTCCTTGCTCTCCCAAAGCCCTTCCCTTGGCAACCCTGGGCAGGACATTCATCTGCCCTCCCTCCTTGCCACAGACCTGCTCTGCCCAGTCCGTGGGCAGTTTCCCTTCTGCCTGTTTGTCCTCAGCTGCGATTCCAACCTGGGTCAGTGGGCTCTGCCCTGAGTTCCCAGGAGCTGCAGGCTGCAGATGCCAAAGCTCAGCCACACCACGGCAATGCCACCAGCAGCAGCAGCGGCAGAAGCAGCAGCGCCACCAGCAGTGCCAGCAGCTGCCGCAGGTGCCTCTCAACTGTCGCTGCACCTGCACTGCAGCACCTCCTGCTGCCACCAACGCTCTCTCGCTGCTGGGAGACAGCCCTCGAGCCTGGCCGTGGAGTCACAGAGCCATGGAATCTTAGAGTCGTGGAATCCTGGGGCCCTCAGTAACCACAGATTCTGGCGCCCAGCTTGGATGTTAAGAGAATGTGGTGAATTCACTTGTGCACTTCAGGAATCGTCTGGAGACTTTCAGTCAATTGCTTGTCTCTGTTCTGATGTGGGCTTCTCTTATTCAGTCCTTCCAATTCTTGCTCCTTGAATCTTTCCCTTGGGGAAACATGCTCTAAGCATCCTCTAAAGTGTCAGAAGTGCCACAGCCTCATGCCTGGTCCACAGCCCACTGAAGCCAGAGGTGGATTTGGCTTCCAGTTTTAAGGAGTGTTAGAACCCCCTACATCTCTTTATCCTGCTTTCAATGGATGGTTCCCATTTGTCTCTTGTGTTCCAATGCTCAGGTATCCCCAGTTTTCACTCAGAAGCCTGTGATATATTATATTGCAGTTATTCCATAGAAATCTATTTTATCTTGTGTTGTCTCAGAATTCCTATTTTCTGCTGAAAAACTGATTCTGCTGATTATTTTGTGAAAATGTTTTTGCCTGAGATGATTTATGAAGAAAAACACAGTGTAATCATGAGCACAGCCTTTTGAACAAACTGCAGGTTCCTGGTTTAAAACTAATTTCTTCAATGATTCGTAGTAAAAAAAAAAAAAAAATTATATAATATGGATGAATAACTAACATACACAGCTGATGCCTCAAATAAAATACTCTAAATGGCTTTTATTCTAAGGTAAAATGAGTGGAAAGAATTGCTGGACATGTTTTCCTTTGTACATGACTGAAAAGGCTGGAAGGTTAAATGCTGTCTCTCAAGGGGGAGTAAATCCCTGCCTTTGGAGCAGGTGTTGACTTTTCAACAAGATTTCAGGATCATTCAGAACCCTCCAGTTCTCCTTCATGAAACGTTATTTTCATTTGTCTTATTTTTACTTATTTTGACTTTATTTAAATCTTTGTTAGTGCCTAAGAAATAACGTACTGTAAGAGAAGAAATGGTTTCTTTCATATTATGCAATATATTGAAGGTGCCTGAAGGATTAGGAAAGGTTTAGACCTAACTTTTGTAATTAAATTCCTTTTCCACTAGGGGTAAAGTTCAAAGAGTAGCAGTTGGACACCTAAGGCAGTGCTACCTAATCTAGTAGAGAGATGAGTGTTTGGAAAGGAGAAAAGTTTCATGGTTTGAAATCCTTGAACTCAGTATCTAATTGGATTCAACAGCTCCCATTTGTCAGAAGGCTTATATATGCTCAAGATTTAGTATCCCATTTCTTCATTTTGTATGGAAAATGCACATTTGATGACTTCCAGTAAGACATGGAACTAAAATAACGGAAGTATATAAACTGTATGTAGTTGAATGTGTTCATACAATCATATGTGGGAAACAGAATCCATACTTTTCCAGTATTAGGTTTTTCAGAAGTTGGCTGATATGTTTTATTTGGACTGATGTAAAAATGTGGAATCTTTTGAGATCTGTGTGTTTTAGACATTAATTTCTAGTGGCTTTCTAATGTTTTTCAGCAGTTGAAAGTGAATTAAATTAGTAACTAGAAGGAATTTGCCTCTCTTTTCCAGCCTTGTCTCTAGTCTGTTTGCAATGTTTGCTGTACTTTTCAAGAACGCACAGTTAGAATTTTTATGAATCTGTGGTCTTTAAAGGACTTACATTTAGAGATAAATGCAGTGGCCTTTTCATTCACTGTTTGATATTTGACTGTTATGAATAATCTAATTAAATCTTCCATATTTGTCCTTTGTGTTGCATTAGAGGAACTCAATAATTCATAGTTTTGTTTGTTGGTTTTTTTTGTTTACAAAGTTGTAATAAAATTGTACAGACACATGCCACTGCAACATTTTAGCAAGTTCCATCCCATCATATATAGAAATTGTATAATAAATAATTAAATTGCAGCAAGAAGTTCTGCAGAATTTCAGTTGAGTAAGGTAGGCTCTCAAAATTTAGAAATACATATTTGCTAATATTGGAAAATCTTTGATTGATATTTCCAACAGGTTCTCTGGAAATGAGATCTAGCTTTAATTTTTTTTGAAGGAATCACTGTCAAAATTCAATTTCATGAAGAAAATTTGTGATTTCATTCTGATGCTTTTGTGGAAAAAAATATTACTGCAAAACTTTTATTAATTAAAAATATTATTTATCAAACCCTTTTTTTACTGGATCCTAAAATGTAGCATGAAAAGCACCAAAAAAAATTTTAAGGCTATAATTAATCATGCAATTGATATCAGGACCATCTCACATTTTCTCCTTTCCTTCCTTTCCTTCCTTTCCTTCCTTTCCTTCCTTTCCTTCCTTTCCTTCCTTTCCTTCCTTTCCTTCCTTTCCTTCCTTTCCTTCCTTTCCTTCCTTTCCTTCCTTTCCTTCCTTTCCTTCCTTTCCTTCCTTTCCTTCCTTTCCTTCCTTTCCTTCCTTTCCTCCCTAACCTCCATCTAGGGTGACAGAAAAACTGTTCTGAAAAACTGTTCTGTCATCAATGAACTCTTTGTCACTAGGCTTTATTCACATATCTTTCTTTTTTTTTTAAACATTTTTCTTTCTTCCTTTCCTGTGTCTTTTGTGTCTGTTTCCCCCACATGATTTCTTTCGTGATTTTTTTCATTTCTGAGTTACTGTTAGGATTTTTTTTTCTGCCATCAGACAACAGCACACTTCAAATATTTAAAAATCGCAAAACACTTCTGATGTAAGTAGTATTGTGAAATATTTATTAAAAGTAAGTCTATGGGTTGCTCATATTATTGCTTTGTAATAAATGAAGAAGTTGCTCTCTCCTTCTGTGAGGAATAGCCAAGTAAATTCAGTATATTACCTTCTTCAAAGGCAAATGAATGCTAAAATCTGCCAAAAAAATTTGGGAAGCTATGTACCAGGTTAATTTGTGTCAAATCCCGACAACTGAGATGCATCATGTTGCAGAGGGTCTTGAGCATCTTCTTTTGGAAATTTATAGATCCTACAGAGGTATTTTTGAGATTGGAATGAGGGAAGAAGCAGGCATAAAAATAAAACATTTTTAGCAGTTCCCAGTATATTGCTCTAGTCACTACTTGCTTTATTTATGAGCCTATTGGACCCAAATACATACTCACCTGTGACAAACTGACAAGTGGGATATAAAAATGAAAAGTTTTTTCCCTTAGCTGGTGGCTAAGGAATCATTGATCTTCCCTAAACTAACATTAATCTTGAAAAGGCAGCAAGAGGCTTATAGGTCTTCCATGGAGTTTGAAAGTGGTAAATTGGAAAACAACAACAAAAAAAACCCCCTCTTTTGTCCATATTCCTTATTGTTGGGAATTTTTATGACACTGTGGTTGCCAGTTGGTTATAACTTATATTTCATTAAAGTTTTAGGCTTTGATCATAGCTATACACTCTTTAAAATAATTAATTTAGGCAGTACTCTATAACATAATTTATTAGAAAACTAAACTTTTTTTGCCGGCTTGCCATTAATAGAAACTCTCAGGTGATGAACTCTTAGACAATCTTCTGAAATATTATTTACAACATTCTCTAGTGAGACATTCCAAAATAGCAACAGACAGTATCTTATTTTCTTAGCAGATCAAGTAATTTAAAAGAGCACAAATGTACATAGAGGCAATATTTTTTAGCTTTCTGAAATCAAAATAGCAAGGTTTGGGATCATGATATGTAGGCATTTCAGGGAGTAAGTTGGGTGTTTTGATTGCCATGTCATCTAAATTCTTCTCTTGCATTTCCCAGTCCTTAGTACTGCAGGAAATTTTTATGTAACTTGTGGTGGATTTTTTGTTGTTATGAAGGAGGACCTGGATTGGTAAAAATGCATTTGGATTCCAGTTAGGACACAGATTTTGTGAAAAAGTTGCGATTTTAAATTTTGTAAAATGAGTTTGTATATGGTTGATAATCCCATATTGCACAGTAAACACATAGACCTTTCTTTAACTCAAAACTCTCCTATAACCTGGCAGCAGCAAATGCAAGAATTTTATATCTTCTTGCCTCTACAATAAAAACAAACCCCCTCTCCCAGCCCCCCCAGTCTATCACTTGGGTATAGACACACTTTTCAGTTTTGCAGCTCTCTTTCTCTCTGATTAGGAAACCGTGTAGGAAGAAACAACTTGTTCTTGTGATACTTGAGAATAATTTCTAAACTCCCATGTTTTCTCTGACAGGTCAATGAAATGTCTTACTGCAATTTATCTGTTGTTTTCTTTTCCCTGATGCTAGCGATAGTTCATGCCATTGCATGTAAAAGGAGTTATATAACATTTAGCTGTGCTCTTTCATCATTCTGGAGGTATTCCCCAGCCGTCTCACAGGATATCATCACTGTTACATGTGAACAGCTCCTGCATAAAATCTGGACATGCTAGCTGTGTGTCAGAAGAGCGCAAAATGGCTGAGATTGAGTAAAATGCCTTTCACTGTTCATCTCTGGCCCTGCTTTATGGAAATGCATCCATTTAAATACCTCCTTTACTGAAATCTTGCTGGTCTTTTATAAATGCATATTTTGAGGTTCTGAAATTCACCATCAGCTAAGGCTTGGCTGCCTTTGTATTTCTGAGTACCAGTTCGCAATGGGATTTGGTTTTCTTTAGTTGGTAGGCTCTGATTCAAAGGGAGAGGGCGTCTCAACTTGAAGTTGTGCTGCATCAAAGTTCTGTGGCTCTTGATTAAAGGGAACCAAAGGCTGAACCATTCCTGAGTTTAGTTTTGGAAATGGAATCAAGTGGTTTTCGCAGAAGTCCAAGTTCCCCAATTTACTGTTTTAAAGCAAGGGAAGGCAGACATAGAGCCCCATTGGTCTCAACAACTACCTGAAAGGAGGTTATAGCAAAGTGAAGCCTGGTCAGCTCTCCCAGGTAACAAGAAACAGGACAGGCGGAAATAGCATCAAGTTGTGCCAGGGAAGGCTAAGATTGGATGTTAGGGAAAGTCTCCCCCCTGCAAAAGTAGTCAGGCAGTGGAATGGGCTGCCCAGGGAGGTGGTGGAGTCACCATCCCTGGAGGTTTAGTGGGATTTTGCAGTGCTGGGTTTAATGATTGGACTCAATGGTCTTAGAGGTGTTTTCCAGCCTTAAACCATTCTCTGATTCTATGTTTGAGCAGCAGATAAAACTTAATTGCAGGGCTGGCCAATGTTGAACACCGTAGGAGGAATATCTATGAACAAATACCTTTGCACTTTTTTTCACATTTGTATTTTCAATTTTCCTCAACTCTCAGACTATTCTAGTGATTAAATTGTACACTACAATGAGTTCAAATTAAGAGTATAAATAGGAATAATTCACTGTTTGCGTGATTGTGCAGTAAATTATATATTAAACAATGTGTATAATGTATGTTGTAAGGTATATACTCATCTAATCCTAATTATAAATGTAATATGTTTAGCCAAATAGTAATGGCATGATTGGATAAAGAAAGAAAACTCTATAATTATAGCATGCTTTTCCATGATGTACAGAGGCTCCAATATAACTCTGGAAAAGTACATATTAATAGTTTTCATTGTTCATTCTAAAGCTAAACATTTTGATGCCAGAGGAATTAAATTCTTTTGACTTACTAATTCAGAGGAAAATTTTGAGAGTTGATAATATTTTCTTTCAATTATGAAGCACATATAATGTTCCAAATGTGAACTGTGACTTCTATAGAGAAAGACAGATGCAGAGATCAGTTTTGTACGGCTGGAAATTTACTTGATACTAAAACTTAATGGATGAAGACATTTGTAACAGTATGATTTCACATCTTTTATTCATGTACAATTTTACCAAAGTATTCCCATCAGCCTACTATTTTCATTTCCCATATAGTTACATCTATTTTCTCAAATAATGTAAAAGTCTCTAGAAAAAAGATTGCTAATTTTTTTTTTGAGAGAAAGAAAATGCAAGTGAAAGAAAAGAGTATCAGAAGTTATGCTCTGGTATAAAATATCAAAGAAATTAAAAGCTGGGGAGGCTGCTAGGTTTTGGCTCCATATTTTCTGTGTCTTTTTATTTCAGGCCACTTATAGCACCTTTGATTCTCAGTTACATTAAGAGTGGAACTTCTCTTCATGTACCTCATTATGGACATATAGATTCCTATTTCTAGGAAATACTTTAATATTTTGCACACCTAGGACTATCTGTGAGTTAATAGACTGTACAACATGAGCAAACCAGCACCTCATGGTAACATTTGGTCAAATGAAAAGAATCAATTTCATATTCTGTGCTGGGAAAAGCTGATCATAAGGCTGTTTTGAAAGGGCGGAGAAGCAAAGTTAATTTGCTGAATAATATGGTGCAAGTGTGAGAGAACAGAAATAATCATTAAAATGTGTTACATTCATATGGTCATTCTGAGTACCTGAGATCCAGGGAGGGCAAAGCTTTACAAGCAGTTATTTGTTGTTGTGCAGAGACACAAATCTGACACAGAGCAGGCAAGAAGAGTGAGTTATCTTTGCCTTGAGGCAGACAAGCACCTGCATGTCCATCACCTGGTGACTTCTGGTGGGCCAGTACAGTGCCAGGTGCTCAAAAAGAGCTTCTGAGAAATCAAATGCTTCCAACCATAGTCTACGGTGAACATCCTAAGGCGCTGCCTGAAAAAGAAGGAGGTGTGCAGTTCTGAGATGCTAAATGAGTGTTGGACCAGGGTTATTTTGAGTTCTATAAATAACTGGTGAGAGACATAGGTGTTGGAGAGGAAGTTTGCTATAATTAACAGATAAGCAAATGTCTGTATTCAAAAAGGAAAAGTTCTGTGGGAAAGGTGTTTTTTAACAACCACTTTTGTACCCTGGGAAGGAGGTGGAAATGGGTGGAAAAAGGTGCTTATATTAAAATAGATCTGCAATCCTGTAATAAAATCATGATGCCTTTGGTCCAGATACTCTCGGCAGAAAGAGTCTGGAGAAAAGAAAGAAAGAGCTCAGTGCACATCTGTGAAACAAATCTGTGTCAGACATGCTTTCTAATAACAATCAGGAATGGAACATGTGTAACATGATGATCCTTTCTTAAAGTTACCTTTTGTTGGAGTAATTCTTTTGTGCCGACTTCTACTTTTTGAGGAACAAAAAACCAATCTGATTATTGATGAGCATAAAATATTGTCCAGGATTTAGAGAAAGTTTAGTGTGCTATGGTGTTAAGCATTCTGAAATTATTCAGTTATATATAAATCACATAACATAATAAGTGTTAGTTCTTGTGCCATATGTCAATTCTCACTTCCTGGGCTATAGCTGGAATTTTAGATGAGTATAACTGGTTCTTTTGAAGCAATAATTTTCTTCTTTGGAGTATGGTAAATCAAGATTTTCAAGGGCAAAAAAAAAGACCTTTTTAATGGGTGGATTGTAAAATATTTCCATCTCCAACTGTGCTGGTTGGATGTTTTGGAAACAGAATTATAATAATGATAGAAATACTTGGGATAGTGTATGTTGGAATTCACTAACTGTATAACAATAAGATCCATAGCAGATCCCTACGGTGACTTAGGGTGAGTCTGGAAGACAAAACACTTTGGCTGTCTCACTGTGTGATAGTTCTGTTCTTGTCATAGATGAGCTACTGAAGTAACCTTGAGCTTATTGATGCTCTTTAAATGGTCCAGATCATTGAAGCTCAGCTGGTGGTCCCACTGTTTTTGCATCAAGTGCATTTTCTTGCTTTTATAAGTAGAATTTTTTAAAGGTAGATTTTAAGGTATTTATTTGTGGCATCTTTTTTTAACATGATCATTTTCCAGGCATGCTACTCACAAATTGATACAAAGATAGGTCAGGTTTTGGCCTAACCTAAACATGAGGGATTCTTTTATCAAAAATTTAAAAAGAACAAAATCTTTAAAATGTGCAGAAAACCATTCCTTTACATGATGTCATAATTTAAAGGAAAATGATAAATTAATACCAATTATTTTGTTGTAGCATTCTGTGGGACTTTTAATTGCAAAGGCTTATGTTCAACATTTCCAAGAAATTCATGGAATGAACTGCTCTAGTTTGTCTTGGCTTTCTGCAATATTTTTGCAGGAGATTTAGAAAATAATGAAATCCAGATCCACTTTGTTTAAGAGAAAATAGGGATTTCTCTTCTAAACAAAGCTAATCATTTTGAGATATTATTTTCATAGCTGTAATGACATCTAATCATGGGCCAGGCATTGTGTTATGTTCTGTAAAGACAGAATAAAGTCATTGTTCCTAAAAACAGAGAACATGAGGGCAGGTGGAAGGGAAACCCTTATAAGTAGGGCCATATTGTGGTTTAACCCCAGCCTGCAGCCAAGTAGGGCCATATTGTGGTTTAACCCCAGCCTGCAGCCAAGCTCCAGGCAGCCACTCACTGATTCCCCCACCAGTGGGATTGGGGAGAGAATGGGAAGGGTAAAAGGTAGAAAACTCCTGGGTTGAGATGAGGACAGTTTAATAAGGAAAGAAAAAGCCACACACAAAGGCAAAGCAAAATGACACCAGATTGTATGGAAAGCTACAGTCTGAACCCCTGGCATGCAGCAAGGGGAAGTTGCTGCAAATTATGAATTAAATGAAATAATAATGTATATCAACTAATTAGCTTCATAATGGCAGCTGAATTTATTTTAGAAATTGTTTTTAAAGGAGGTGATCAGATCTGAAATGTGCATCTTTGTTTATTCAATTATTTTATACAGCTGTCTTCTAGAGAGCACAGGTATGAATTCCTTTTCTTGCTCTTTTTCCCCCCTTTTTAGTTACAGAGCTGATTACAAAGGCTTTTGAAAATTTGGCTCCCTCAACAAAATATTTCAAGTTCATTGTAATCTTTTTGAATACGAGATTAATTATTTTCCTGCAGTAGGACATTATATTGAATATAATTGAATTCTGATAGCTTACTGCATGGCTTGCTTGTGAATGTTTACAAGTAACTGATTTTTCCTTCTACAAGTTCATACATAGTAAAGTAGTTCTGATTTCTTTGGGCTTCCAGAGATGGAAAGAGGCCTGTGTGTGAACTAGGACCAAGATGCTCTGCAGCCTAAGCGCAAAATGAAGCAGTGTTTGTGGGTAAAAAGTACTCAATGACTGAGTGCTTGAATTCAGCTAGGCAAGCGGGCACACATTGCATGAAGTATGAAGCAAAAAATTTTAGGAGTATTCATTTCTATTTTTCCCTATGCCAACTTCCTAATTCTATCCATTTATCATGTGAGTTACGCTGTTAGTAATCTTTCAGTAGGAAAATCAAGCTGCTCTTGTAAAGTCCAAACATCATCTAGTCCAGCCCTTGCTTTTCCTTTCTATCATGACCATTCTCATTATTACTGCCCCAAGGTAAGGAAAGCAAACAAATGCTAAATCATCAGAACCCAGTAATTTTGTTTCTCTTTTTATCCAGGGGAAAAAAATGCTCCTGTCCTTTTATCCATGGACAATGGCCAGGAATATAAACAACTAGCCATGCTAGCATGGAATACTCAAATGAAATGTCCTGAGGACACAGACCTGCTCTGCTGCATCCTCCCCGGAGAGGAGGAATGTGCAGGGATTGTTTTGAAGGACAAAACAAGCCCTTTAAACTACTGCTGCAAGTCCCATCAAGAAGCTTTTCTTTATAACTGCAGCTCCCTTTTGATTATGCACCTCCTTGTCTTACATATGCCTTAATATTGCTTCCATAACGATCTACTCCATAATCTTTGCAGAGGTAAGGTCTACATTTCCCCAGGTATTTCTTTCTCCCCTTGGTAAAAATAGCAGGTTTTGGCCTGTCTTGCTTGATTTCTTGCATAGCAGGATGGAGAGCTCTTGTGCTCCTAAGAAAGGTGGTCCTAAAATGTGGTCAGCTCTGCTGTTTCTAAGCAGAGTTTTCCAGGAGATCTCATCCATTCATTCTTTAAACTAAAAGTTCACTCTTCTAAAATTCAGGGTCCTGACTTTGCTCTTTGCCACAGCCATGTTCCTTGAGATCAGGAACTCAGCCAGGCCATGGTCACTACAGCCCAGGTTGCTTTCAGCCATTTCTCTGATTAGTTTACCCACGCTGTGGATGCCAGGTCCAGTAATACTTCTGCTCTGGTTTGTCTCAAACCTGGACCTGAAGGTTTTTCTTCTTGCACTCCTTACAGACAGCTATATTGCTTTCTCAGGAGACATCCCACACCAGGTTGAAAGCTTGGGAGTGTGATGCCTCCTGTAGCTGAAGCAAGGTCTCATTGACAGGTCTGCCCTGACCAGTGGCCTGTAGTGGATCCCAGCCACGAGGTGTGCTTTGGTGGCCTGGTCCTTCATTTTTACCCTGTTTGTGGCTGCTCTTCCCAATCTAGCCATTCCTTTACACCCACTGCAACACCACCTCTCCTCCTTCCCAGCCTCTCCAAAAACACCAGGTTCAGAAGCAGTGTCATTTCAGCAGCTTCCAAAAGAAGATTATGTAAATACACGGTAATGAGTTCACACCAGGTGACAGAGAATTCAGTGTTGTTTTTTTCCTTTGATCATATGCATTGTCTAACTTTGAACTCCAGATTTGTTGTTGGGTTGACACATTCTTGATAAACAAATAGTGGGACTTAATGAGCAAGTATGGAGTGTATAATATCACAGGAGAAACACATGAGTCTCAAAATGATTCTAATGGACAGTGAAGACTTTGAAGCATAAATGTAATATCCAGCACAAAGAGTCTATGTACATAGTAGGATAATGCTTTTTGATGGTCTTACAGTTTCTCTTCCTCAGGGATACCTAGTAAAAGAATCTTTGAAATGTTTGTATCAACCTATTTTCATATCCCTTGTCAGTTTTAGGTGGTTCTTTTCAGTTTAGTTAAATGAATTTCACTTTTGACATATACTCTAAAGTATAGTTCTACTCCATGAAAATGACACTATTGGGTCCTATATTTGCTTTACTTCAGCAACTAAATGTCAAGTATATTTACTGTTGAAAGTGTTGCTTGATAAATCCCATATCAGAAAACTCAGGCTAAATTGTAAGTGCTGCATAGTTTTTGTTCTTTACCTTTTTTGGTTTTTTTTTTTTTAAATCCATTTTCACTGATGCAAGACATGTTCTGCAAGAGAAATTATACTGCTGGGTTTGCAGAGGTACAGCTGACCAGAACTCATTGGATAACTGTTCTAGTGATGCCAAAGAAGGAAAATAACTCAATTTTTTTCCCCTTTTTGGGGAAAATAATATAATATACTATAACATCATATACTACAAAATATGATATGATATGATATGATATAATATAATGTAATGTAATATATAACAACAGATGCTGAAGCTGCCTGGCCACAAATTGGCTGTTAATGGTGCTTGCATTGCCTTGGTTAAAGGATGAAACTAGTCATAATAATCAGCCACCTTTGCAGAAATTCTATGTTTAAAGAAACATTTCTAAGCATGCTGCATCAGCTAATAATTAAAACAAAATATTTTCCCTAACAGTTATGATGATGTGCTGTAATAAGAACAGATGTTTTTTAATGAACATACTGTGTTTTAAAGTGTTGGGAAACAAAGCCATGCAGCAACTATTTGTATTTGAATGTTTTTTTAAAGACTATGCTCATTGGGATTTTATAACGTACTTCCTATTGACATGAATGAGCTTTGTTTGAGTGAGCTGCACTGTTTGTGGTTTCCCAAATTTTCCTTCATTTCTCATCAACAAAGCCTGATCTTTTAAGAATCTGCAGTCGAGGCATTCTTGATCATTTCTCTTCCTACCTTTTAAAAGTCTATGTCATTATAGAGCAACAGCTGCCTTGCCAGTGTCAATCTGAATTTTAGATGGGAACCTTTTTCAAAGTGTGACATCTTAGTGCTTTTGTCTTCATCTGTCAGATTATTTGGTTATTTTTAAGAGGAAATATACCTTCAAATTCTTTCACTTTGTTTGAGACAATCTATCTGTAAATGACTGGATTAAAAAAAAATTGTTCTTACCTAAGGAATAGCATATCTGAAACCTGGAAAGGTCTGTCTGAAAGTAGGAAAACAAAGCTGCATGATGAATTTTAAATTAGCATCTTCATCTAAGGTGCTAATCTTGCTGCTTTTTGGACATAAACTGTGTCCTAAGGCTGCCCCAAAAAATGGATTTCAGTGTGTGGCTAATGAACATGCAGAAGTGAGATTTACTTTGTCTGATAAACTTTCTGATTTCTGTGCTCCTTAAGACAGGCTGACTGTAGTGGAAATGCTCCTGGCATCTCCAAAAACTAGACATAGATGTATGTTTCTCCACAGATCTGGAAGATGTGCCAAAAGGCAGGTTGAGTGTATCAGAAGGTAACCTTGCAAAAATCAGGCTGAATTAGGTGAAGGTCTGTTTTGACAAAATATCCAGAAATATGGGAATGCGTCTGAGGCTTTGGTTATTTTTTAAATTTGCTTTTGTTATTCAAGTAAAAAATTATAAATATGTATTAATCTCTGTGAAATCCCTTGTGTAACTCATTATTTGATGTTTTCTATATTTATCCTTGCTTGGGGTGTAAAGAAGAGATGGAAAGCGTGTTCAGCAACTTGTGAAGCTCAGTACAATTTCTGGTCCCATACCTCCTCACCAAAAATCTTGAGAGAACAATTTGTGGTCTGGCCAGGTATTATAACAAGCTATTCAAACAGAGGGTAGCGACACTGACTGTGAACAATCCTGGGTGGATTTCACCATTTAAGTGAAATATTTACCCGTAACTGGTGCTGGATCGTTGTATATATTTCTTTAGGAATATCTAGAGTGATGGAACACTAGATGCTGTAAAGGAAGGAATACTTACAGTATTTGGCAGTGTATTGCCTAGTTTCTGGCTCTGTGTTCATAGGCTTGTTTGTGCCCCATGCGGAAAGTAGGCCTCAAAGGGAAAAGGGCTGGGATGGAAAATTGTACGCAATGACACAGGAAATACCAAGTGGTAGCCAGACTGACATGAAATACTTTGTTTCTGGCTTAGAAATTGTTGGGGAAGATTTATACAACCTATAAAAAAATGAAACTTTTTGTGTTAGAAATGGATACTGTTTGCCACAGAACTGCAGGGATCACCAAGGTCACTGGGGAGAGGAGAGAGGGCTTTTCAGAACAGAGCATTTGCCTCAACAATGAGGTTTCAGCTGCTTGTTTCCCACACAACTGCTACCCCATTTAATTTTTTTCCCCCCACCGTTCAGTCTTGACTGATTGATTCCAGCCAAACTGAGAAAGAGGCTGCTGTTGAAAATATTCAGGAGGCAGAGAAATCCTCACAGCAGCCAATTTATGTTGGACACTGAATCTTGTACTTGTAGGGTCTGAGTTCTGCCAGCACAGAAATGTGTTCTGAAATGCCAGCATTTTGTGTAGTTTATGATCCTGGTCTTGACTTTTCTAGGCAGGATTTTCTCTTCTTGTTTCTGTTGATATTTATGAATTAAGAATGAGTATACTCCTAAAGGCATGTAATAAAATATACAAGAAATGCTCTGCGAAGTGTCCAGTCAAGGTTTTTGCAGAACCCCAAGCCTTTGACTTTTCACAGCTTTGTATCTCAGTTCATTAGAGATTGGAGTTCATTAGCACTTTTCACTTACCTAAAGCATGAAGGGGCATGAAAATGGAAATGCAGAGCAAGCTGTCGATTGCTGTGTTTTCTTTTTTTTTTTCTTTTCCGTGGGAGCTCTTTCTCACAGATCTAGTGTTCTTCACAGTCAAACAAAAGTGGTTTCTCTCTATGAGCTGCAAATTTCCTTCTGAATAAACATTTTAAAGATTTTTGTGTGACCAGTACGTCTTCCTTTAGTACATCAACTGCTTCTTTATTTACAGTGTCTTTGGCTACACTTTGGGTTTGAACTTGAACCCAACGTTTGGGTATTCTGGTGTAAGTGGAGACTTTCCACAACAGTAACTTTAGTACTTGGAAATCTTAAAGATTTTTCTTTTAGAACTGAGCTTCCCACACAGACTGTGAATACAACTACAGGAAACCATTCTCCAGTTGCTCTATATTTGTTCCTATTCATATCTTGTTGGAATGAGCCCTTGATAAGGCTGCTCTACCCAATCACTGTGTGCAGAGTAAGCATTTGAGTTTTGGTTTCTCTACTTCCTTTTGGATGGTCCATCCACACAAATCTTTCTCTCAGTCTGCTGTATGTAAACAATCTGTTTTATCTCTGAATTATTTGTAACATTTTAAAGTGCCTACTGGAAAACTTTGTTCTCATTTTAGGCAGTACTTACAAGCCCTAAGACTTTCCCTATGATTTCTCACTGAGAGAAAACATGGACACATGGCTTCACTACAAAATTAATGCATTTTTATTTAATCTGAACAGGATCAGATTTAGATGCCAGAGAATGGATGAACGAGGTTACCCTATTATTGAAGCATGTGAAATTATTAAAATGATCTTTAACTTCTTTCTTTCATGCCTTTCACCATTTCTACTTTATTGTCAATGCTGTTGAAATACAGAGATTAAAGTGTATGTCTCATGTTTCATACAGAAATATTTTTAACTAAATGTTGCGGTAACTTTAATGGGAACGTTCCTTAGAAATCAGGAAAATGGAAGCAAACTTGTTTCTCTCATTCATAGCATTAAATCAGCTTTAAGCAGATACACAACTTTATTTTTTTTTAGTCTATGTGTTCAAAGTCGCCTTTTGTACACTTTTAGAATTGCTTATTAAGGCTAAGACGGCAAATCCTGCTTTAATTTTAATTACTACATATTGCAGCTCCTTCCCAGGAAACTTTACTGCAGTGAGTTGTGTTACATACGATGTTAAGCTACAGTGTGCACACAGTAAAATCATGCAGAGAGCAGGCATTACACCACCCATGGTTTTGATGTCACATAATAAAGGACATTATAGGCCTCATGGAGTTTAGGAGGAGAGCAGCCAGTTGTTTTACAGCACCAAATTCTGATCCCATTAAAACCACTGGGAGTCTTGCATTGGCTTGGTTCTTTCCAAGATCTGAATTGTGAATATTGGTAGCTATTCAACTATGGAACAATAGCAAAAGTATTCTCAGAATTAAAATCAAACAAAACCCAAACCTATAGAACAATAACCCAAAACCCAATAAAACACTCCCCCCACAAAAAAAAAAACCCACCCCAAAAAATCCTTCAGTCCTTCAAAGGCATTTTAGCAGATCAGTGATCTTGTACTTTAGTTGGACAGAAAACAGAACTACCTATCTCCTCCTGCAAGCAAGGTGGGGATAACTTTATATAGGTAAAATACAGGCTCATCTAGTAAGTTGAGGAAAAGTTGGCATAAAAATTCTTTATGGCCTACACAGGTGAGGATCAATGACCCTACCTTAACAAAGGCTTTAAATAACCAGAGACTTAAGCAAGTGAATTGTTCTGCAGGTTAAAAAAAAAAAAAGAAGGCCAAATACTCCTTTATGGTAGCAAACATGGCTGCATATACATTGTAGCAAATTACTGTTCCCAACGCAAATGTTTCTTGCAAAAATCACTTAATATCCCATTTCTGCCCTCTAAATTTATGCTTTTGTTATTATTTTACTCTTGTCAATTTGCAGTAGGTTTAGCTGAGCTTTCCTACTTGGGAAGAAGTGGTAGATTGGAATCAGTAGATTGGAATCAGTTGAAAGAGCTTCTAAAGCAAGTGCTGAATTAATCTGAATGTGAATATCTCCTCCATGATTTGGAAAACTAATTATATCAGAGTGGTAAGAAAAAAATAAATCTGTTAAAGACTTGAAATTTAGTAGAATATTCCACTTCATATTCACTTCATGATGAAAAACTTGAGTTCTTTGGTTTATTAATGTAGAAATTACCTGGTAGTGACTAATATTTTCTTCTAATTCAAGATCAATATGCAAAAATGGAGCATCAGGTCTTGTGTTATGAATTTACCAAACACAAAATATTTAATGTGAGTCAAAGTTTTGGAAAACTTTGATCTTCCTGTTTGGCTGCTGAAAGAACTCTGTAGAAATGTTTCTACAGTTCCCAAGGTTTCTAGGACTCCTCTAGGTCCTCAGGAAATTTAAGTTTTGGAGATTTCTGAATTTAAGTTTCCAAGATTTCTTTGGTTTTTTTGCAGACTCTTGTGTTATGGTATGTGATTTCTAGCAATTATAAGCAAATGCAAAATCTGTGATTTTTTTTGGGGGGGGGGGTGTTGTTTATCCGTTTTAAAAATTTTAATAAGCTTATCAAACTTATTACTAGCAGTCACGATATTTCCATTTTGTGTGGTGTTGTGAGGTGAAAAATAGTTACTGGCAAATGTTTTGGCAAATTCTCTCTCCTTTAAGGCTGGAGATTTGAGTAAAAACTAGAAAGAATCATTCAGTGAGGAGTAAATGCCAGCTCATTAGAAGAATGAGATTCTATTTTACACGGTTCTCAGAGACTGATGGTGAAATTGTTAGGGAGTGAGGGAAAACATTACTGTGGAAGCCTGAATTAATTAATTTGGAGTAATTAATGATAATGCAAGGTATACCTGCTGTAGCATATGTGTAAACAGAATTTTGCTGTAGAAGACATATTAAATACAACTTAATGATAGATAATTTGATCTTCAGAAAGTTTTCTAAAGATTAATTTTTTGGTATCAAATTTGCATTTGGCAGGATGCAAACTGTTTACAGTCTTTTTTTCAGGAAACCGGTATTTCAGTATTCTACGTAAGTGGAATACATGTGTGGAAACATGATATTTATCCCTTTCAAATAATATATTTGTTTTAGTACTCATTACCATTCCCTAATTTTATAGTGAAACAACGTGACTACTTATGCTGTAGTTTAATTTAGAGTTATTTATCATTCTGTTGTTAATTTGGTTCTTTGGTTCTCCCACTTTTTTTTTTTTTTTTTTTTTAGTCTATTTCTGGTTTTGGGTTTTTTTTTCTATGAAGATTATTTAAATTGGAGAAAAGTACAAGAATTTGGGGCATCATATCCGTGGTGGTTATGAAAGTTAGACCCTAGGACTAAGGCAATATGAGCAAAATATTCCTGTTTTATATGAAATCTCAGGTCTGGTTGGTCAACAAAGCAATTTTAACATAAAATTTACAGTTGGTCTTGTAGTTTGAATGACTTAGAAGCAAGTATGGAAAGTTCTAGCATTGGCTGCAAAAGTGTGTTGACTATCAGTGAAATTTTAATATTTTTAGATGAGTACAAAGAACAAAAATTGGGGGAAATGGGTGTTAGTTTTTAAATGAATAATTTTGTCAAACTAATACAATTTCTGTTTCATATGAACAGTTGAATAACTGGGTTGTTTGAGCTGAAGCGCTTAAGAAAATTAATGTGAAGTGTAATTGTGGTCTGAAGACACACAAAAACTCAAAAGAAAAGAACTCTACTGTGTTTCTTCTGCAATACTTCTTCTGCATCATCCTATTTACTGCTAGCATCAGCCTCTCCGATAAGGTAAATCCCCTGAGTGGAGGCTATGATTAGTGAGAAGCAAATGTCAGCAGATGTTATGAACGCTATTATTAGTTGCTTCAACTCCTGAACCATTCCCCAGCCTTTTGAGGCTTTTACCAAGCCACTGTCAGGTTGCCTGAGAATTAGGAAATTTAGAAGGCCTTTTGAAACATGCAGGGCTAAAAAGAAGAAAAGTATTTCAAGAATGACAAGGATGTGTATGAGCATTTTGGAGCAGCTCTGGATAAAAACTTTTCAGGAAAGGGCATTGAAATGCAATCAAAAATAGGCAGTTACCTTTAAAGAGCACTTTTTCAATTCTTAACCACTGGAATAAAAAAAATTACCAGAGTCTTCTCAGCACTTCTAGATGTGCCAGCTTTTCCTGTTCTTTTTAAAAGATCTTATTTCTGCCTCTTTCACATAAGAAAATACTGGAAATTGCATTCTGTCCCTTGGAAGGCCTTCTTTTGAGAAAAATATGCTTTAAAGTCTCCATTTTTTTGGTAGCTATATTTGTTTTTTCAGAAAGGAAAGTTCTGCTTTTTTACTTGTGCTGGTTGACAGGGTTTTCTCAGCATACCCTTCTATAATGACTTTTCTTTTGCAATTTCCCTTTCTAGGCTGCAAAACTTTCTGACCCTTTGTGTTTATAGGCCAAACTATTATGTAGAAACTTTCATAAGACATGTTTAATACTTTGGTCTAGAGCTAATATTTCCCTCTTAAAGAATAAGTGAATAAAGCAAGGGAGGGAGGAGATCTGCCATCATTTGTACAATCACATTTTAGTGCAAGCTTAAGCTATACTGGTTAACTGGAATACTATTTTTCTATATGACCAAGTGACTTTAATTGGGGTTAGCTTTTATTATCATTGTTAATGTAATAAGGCTGTGTGAGTAAAGCTTTACTCCTTTAAAGCTGATTAAAAAATATAAAATCTCTCTTCTGTTTCACAGAAAACACTTGTTGCTCAGAATAAATTATCTGAATGAACTCATATGAACAAAATCACAAACAAATCAACTCATTTTTTAAGCATCTATATGGAATAAACTAATATTTGAGATTTTAGGCCATGTAGATTTTTTTTCATTACTTTTTATTTTTTTGTACATTACTACTTTCAAGCTTCAGTTATAGCTGTCAGGATCAAAACAAAGTGAGAGCTTTACTTTAAGATTTTTCTTCTCTTTCAATTGGAAAGACTAAGAAATCTCTTAGGTCCTGTTCTTGTCACAATCTAAGGCCTTTTGTACAGAAGATTTGAAATAAGGATCTGAAGTGGTGTATAGTGTTTCTATGGCTAGAACATCCAGTCTAAATTCACCAATGAATCAAAGAATCATAGGTATCATGAAACTGTCTTGTGTACCTTGTATTTCTCCCCACGTGGCTCAAGGCCAGCAGACCAGTCCTAACATTTACTGGTAAAACTTGCAAGGTTTTTCACATTGGGTCATTCCTGTGCTCTGTTCTGTCTGCAGATCAGAAATGCAGTAATGAATCAAAAGAAATGAGAGTGAATCAAAAGAAATGAGAGTGTGCTATGATTGGTCATTCTATTATAATAATTGTGCTATTTTCAAGGTCATTCATGCTACTTCTTTAGAAATTAGTCTTTTGACAATAGAAAAGCTAAGCGAGTAGCATGGGCTTGGATAGTACATGAGCATATACTTGGATTTGCTAGAACTCATAAAATCCTATAAATTAATTAAGTAACTGACTGCATCCCACTAAGGATTTAATTGTGTTACACTCCTTAATACATGTTTATATACTTGGGCATTTTTTCCAATCTTGCTCATGCTACCTAAAATTTATCTAAAGACTAAGTGTCTTTTGGAGGTGAAAACCAAGAATTTCTTAGCAACATAGAGGAACAGGAATAGTCTCGGGTGTAGAAAAGGAAAGGCTGTACTTGGAATTGTGATGGAATGGGAGCAGAGAGGAAGCTGATGAAATGCACTGGGATGGAGCAGCAGTTCAGGGCCTCTGAATTTACCAATCATGCAAAAGCAGACTGCACTAAAGGTGCAGAGAAAGTCTGGTTTGGTTCAGGGAGGAGATAATTTCCTGCAGTGATTTCTCCTTCACATGTCTCTGATGAATTAGCTGATGGAACTCAAGCACTGGTAGTAGAAGGTTTTGAGGGCTACCAACCATGCAGTCATTGGAGGAGAAACTCTTCTCTCTTCACAATTAGGGAATTAATTTCTTCTATACGCAAAGTAGCTTGAGGTTTGAAAACAGCACAGCCATTAGGTATCTAAATCTTACCTTTCCAAAGGGAGAAAACCAGAGCTGAGCGTGTGTTTCTCCCACTCTCTCTTTTATTCCCTAATAAGTAGCCTTTCTAAGCAGGCTTATATGAGTGGTTCTGTTTTGGAAGGGCAGTTTGTCTTTCTGTGGCGCGTTTGGCCAGGCAGGTAGGCAGAAGGAGAGCAGATTCCGGCTTTTCCCAGGTGTTGGAATGACGGAGCCTGCGGGGAGCGCTGGCAAGGACCAGCGCCACCTGCTGACCAAATCCCGTCACTGCCGGTCCAGCCAGACCTGCAACTTCCTCGCAAGTTCATTCCCAGACATCTCTGGCTCATTAGATAATTAATATTTCGTCCTTTTTATTTTCGCTTGGTTTGATGCAGATTTGAAAGCCAGCCTTTCCACCTCGCTGCCAATCCAGTTGATGGGGAGGACTTACAGAGCTGCTGGTTAATGTTACGTGTAGCTTCTGGGGTAGTGGCATTGAGGGAGAGGAAACTGCTGTCGTATTTTACATGAATAAATGTAAGGATGACAGAAATCTGACGTTTCACATCCTCAAAGATATTTATGCACCTAATTAATATGTTGGAAATAACTTTGGGGAGGGGAGACTCTCTTTGACTTTAATGGAAACCTGCAGCAATAAGGAGAAGAGGTTTGGCTAAATGCTGTCTGTTCCAAGAGTTCCTGAGATTAGTCAATAAAGATGAGATGTCTAATCTGTGAGAATAGGTTGTCTGCTGTGGAAAGCCTTATTCTTTTGTGTGTGGACAAACACAAATTGAGTCTTTCTTTTTAAGAAACTTTCAGGAAGTTTTTCTTAAAAGAGTTTTACAGTTGTACTATTTGTACAAGATATTTACCAGAGAAAAAAGTCCTGCCATTAAAATTTGGGATTTTACACTAGTGTCGGTAAAAACTTCCAGATCTAGCAGGATAATAAGCACAAAGTTGATTTTCAGGATGAGAATGATAAAAATCTCTTCTAGTATACCGGCATAATATATTTAAATCCAAGGCTGGTAAAAATTTTGGCAAAAGAGTTTGAATTACTTAGAAATTCTATTTTCTGTTACATGTCATCTGACCTTGATCTTGTGTAAAAGAACAAAGCACCATCTTCTGCTTGAAGACAGTGGTCAATTTATATAACTTAGAAAAGGAATGAATCATTTATATTTGATGGACATAAATCATAAATCTTTTTGGAGACATGGACATTTTGAGTAAGACTCCCAAAAGAATTGTATTTAGTTGTGAACTACTTCTGTAATTCTGGCTGGTTGTTTTTTTTGTTGTTTTCTTTTTTTTTTTTTTTTTTTTAAATCTAGATTGTTTCATCTACCCCTTATAAATCTGTCAGAATAATAAACTGATGTTTTAAAACATGCCCAGATCTGGAGGGAAAGAAAGAAAATGATAATCAAATTATTTGAAAACAAGTTGAGTTTGAATGTCTTGCAGATTTAATCTCAGTATGATAGACTTACTCAAATATCCCTTTTCCAAGTATTGCACCTGAACTGCAACTTAGCTTTCACTATTTTATGGGCAGATTTGTTGAAATGGTTCCCACTGAGTTGCTTATTTATCTGATTTCCTGAGTACAATGTGTTAAAGAGGGGAAAATTCCAAGTGCAACTAACTGATTCCTGGTTGCTATGTCACTACAATATTTTTAGGTGTAGCAGATTCCTTTCATTTTTGTGTAATAGATAACTGTTTATCTCTGTTAAGCAGAAAGTTGGAGCTTCTGGAGCCTGTCAGGTTCTGGCACATAATTCTCTTGCCAGAAATAAAGACTTGTTCTGGAAGCATTGAATCCCTGAAGCGGTAGTGGGCTTCAAACCCATCAACAGATTTGGGGCTGGTAGAAGGATCCCCTGTTTACAACATTGGTGTTGTCTAAAATTTTGAGAATCCTTTTCACGTTCTGTCAGGCCCTAAGTGATTAGAGAGAGATTAGAGAGGCTTGGGGAGTCTTTAGAGGGGTAATAATTTCTTGGTTTGGCTCATTCTAAATTTAAAATAATAAAAATATTAAAACTTAAACCTGAAATCAGATGAAGATCAGGTTAAATAAAGTCACATCAAGTAATGGTAGATATGACTGTGGGGCTAAGGAAAAAAGCAGAAATAGGTTGTTATCTGCAACAAGCCTAAATATCTTCATGCTGTGGTTGAAATAGAAGTATGCAAATATTCTGTCTGGCATGCATGACTTGCTGGTATTGCCTAAATATTGTTGTCCCCATGCATCAATAATATTTTTCAGTCCCAGATCCTCAGTTCGCTATTACAAATTTTCTAGGTCAGTCTTAAGGAAGTACGACATTTATTCCTGTCCTAAATGTCTGAATCAGAATGTCTAGATTTTCAGTACTCCCTGGAGAAACTTTAATTATCCCTGAAGAAGCCTAATGATGGACATCATCTTCCCACCCTGGGATTAGGGTATAGAACTGTGTTGGTGCTTCATAAACCTCCTAGGAACTGCAGGCACTAAAAACGATTTTTGTTAAAATACATTTTCTGACCTTCACCTAAAAATGCAGAAGACTTCCTGCTGCATCCCACTCCACAGAATTAGTTAAGATTGCTTTGTGTTAGGCCTGCATATTTGTTGAGGTCTAGTTGCTGAAACTTTCATTCACTCTGAGCAATTTTTTCTTTAGAAGTTATTTTGTGGAGTTTGGTTTTGTTCAGTTGGCTTATAAATGCAATTAGAATTAGCATATATCCCTAAAGCTGTAATATTTCTTCAGGGAATTAAATTTTCAAGTAAATAGAAATTCTTTGATTGTGTTCAATATTTGCACATTTAAATCTGAGCTTGGCTTTTCCTCTAAGGAATCTAAACAAAGCCCACCATTTGAATGCTTTAGGAATATTTCTGCTCTAGAACTGTACTTGGTCTCTAGAATAAGTTATTTGCAAACCCAAATACTGGAAGTTGAAATCCAAACATTTTCCTTGGTTTCTTTGCTCCTTATGCTTTCCTCTGAAAGTGCTAAATAGATTCAGACGTTTCTCAGGCTGCAGCCTAGTCTTTGATGAAAGCTTTGGGAGATTTAACACACTTTTCAACAGACCAGCCTCCAGCTTTTGGTATGTAAATAAGCTGCTGCTTAGCTCTTGTGTTTTACAGTTTTGATATAACAATTAAGAAAAAATTACTTAATCACCTCCTGCATAAATGCCCTTTCTAGGAACTGGGAAAGTCAAAGAAGTTAACTTCTAAGCCAGTGGGTAATTTGTACTAAATGCTGAATCATAAAACCACTGTAGGAGTTCGGGTGTTTCCTTGTTCCCTGATCAAAAGGAGAATAATCAGAAGTCAAATGTAGTTAAAAGAGTATTTGTACCTTGTTATTTCAGGACTACTTTGATAAGCAAAATTTAAGTAATATGGTTGATGATGCTAAACATTGAATTCTTTGAGTAGTAATTCTCTCAAAATAACTTCCCTAAGAATTTAATCAAAAAGTGGCATAACATCTCAGTTATGCAGTCAATCCAGGATTGACCTCTAATAATAGAATTTATTTGACTACCTGGCACCTAGCTACTTTACAGAGATGTGCGTGGGAAATTCAGTAGACTTAGGAAGAGTTGACAACTTTTATTTAAATTGAGCTAAACCCCCTTGTTCTGCCATTTTCTGATGGATGCACTGTGGAATGTAAATCTCCAATAACTAAAAGTGATTATCAGGTAGAAGATTTGCTATCCATAAGAAATTATATTATTCATATAACAACATCGATCATTACTAGAGGCTATGACAGTACCACCGTGAAGGTCACTGTGAACATGCTTTTAACAGTTCAGCGAGTAAAAAATTGTAGAGGTGCATGAGCTACATATATAATTTAACATAAAATGCATATGTTTTTACCTTTATTACTTTCCTGGCAGTTGGTTAAGCTTTATGTTTCATTCTGGCAATAGATTTATCTGAAAAAACCTACAGAATTTAGTATTTTCTCAGCGCAGGATCCCATTTCTGCAGCTTGAGCCATGGGTCCTTGACTCGGTGACCTGGCCACTACCTTTTTTTAGGATCAAAGAATCCTAATCCACCATGCCAAAAACTTTGGACAATGGCAGCTCTTGGAATGGAGTCAGGTTGCATTTATGCCTAAATATTTTGGGCCAATGCATGACATTGGCCCAAAATGAAGCAACAACAAAAAAAAAATAAAGTAGATAAATGATGTATCAAGAAAATGTAACTTAGTAGGACAAACTGATAAAACTGATAACTGCACATGGTATTTTACAGAGAGAATGATTCAGTTGATGTTTACAGCATAGGTGAAATATATAACATTGTTGGCCTTATTTCAAATACACAAGATATTTCAATTAGTCTTTCAGTTTTTTACTTTAAAAGTGCTATTTTTTTGTGATGCTTGGTTGATATTTGGAGTCCCTGGGTCCATGATCTCAGTTTCTATTTCATGTACCTATGCATAAAGCAAGGACAGTATGTACTATGAGAAAGAACTGGAAATCAATGCAGCCTGTTCAATATTACAGCATGAATTAATTTATTGGTCTGGGTTTTGCTTGAACCCAGGTAGCTTATCATTCCATTAGATTATACCAGTTAGATTATTTTACACTCTTGTGCTTCTGATTTTCAGAACTAGTTTCTTTTAAACATTAATCTGTTTTCTAAAAACTGCTGTGAAATTCTAGCTTTGAATAACTGACTCAGAACAGACATTGCCATTGCTTTCCATGTCAAGCAAAGGACATAAAAATCTGGGATGAGCTCTGCAGAGCTCTGCACAATTTCCAGAGACACTGAGTGTCTTTTGCATCAAGGCAAACTTGGAGTGAGAACATGCCAGGAGGGTTTAAAAGCAAAAACTCATTATTGTTTCCGGTATAACTTTCATCAGCTCCAGTAGGAGTTAGAGTGGGTTTTGAAGCTGGAGTGAACTTGTCTGAAGGCTCATTTGTACTCTGCAAATTGAATAACTGTTGCCTTTTCCTGATTGTTCCTGCATTGCCTACCTACGGCTGGAAGCACAAATGCTGGAATGCTGTGCAAGGAGTTACTGCTGTAGGTGGTGTGGTCCTGAACAAAGACTAGGATTGTTTAAAAGAAAATTCCCACAAGTGGGTGGTTAATTTTATAGGCTCCAGGGTCAGATGAGCTGGAGAACTGACTTGATTGCATCCCACTTCTCTCTCTTGGCATCCCTCCATAATGTTGTGTATCTACTTAATACATTTTATATTCAGAATCTGAATGAGCCAAATAATGCTCCACCATCTCCCTCTGAGCACAGACAGCTGAAATATCATGCTGCAAACACCTCTTCATTGAGCATGTTTCTGTGATGGGAAAATCAATGTGAAGGGAGTCCTTGTTCTCCCTTCCATGATAAAGAGAATCAGACCAAAATAGAAACAGCATGGTGACAATCTGTCAATAGAGTGGGTTTTGCCTTTGATTTAAGTGTTCATGCATGTAGTTCATACTCATGGTTGAAGTGACTTATTATTGTCAAAGTATTTTTGATGAGCAGAAAAACATAAATTATGTTCTTCCGGTAACATCACAAACCTACAAATTCTGACATTGAGAACAAATGCAATTAAAAATAACAATAAAAGTGCAAAAGAAAAAGGTATTATTGTTGTTATAACAGCTCACTTATTTGAAATTATGTCTGCAGTATTTTTTTTCTTCTGAGACAAATATATCATAAAATTGTCATAAAGTATTTCTAAATTATGTAAACTAGCTTCTTCATATTACCTCATCCTGCTATTGAAAGAACTGAAACTCAAAGAAATCTAAGTGACTGGTCCATGCTCTAATGGAAAAGGCTAATACTGTGTTCTGGGTAGGAGCTCAAAATACCTTTCTATAGCCTAAGACTTATACAGGTGGTATGGGCTGTCACTTGGCAAAATAATTAATTTAGGTAATATTGAACAGCTTAGTCTGGAAAGACTGAAGACTAGATCGAAAGTTAATTCCAGTTCCTAGAAATTAAAGCTCTGATTCTAACAAATCTTGTGTTTCACACGCTAAGCACAAGCTCCATCAGAGTGAAATAAAATCCCACTTTGCACAAGGCTTGCCCCAGTACTGCTTTGAGCTACAGAAATAAATTTGGGTTGCCTAAAAAGAGATCATGGACAAAACTTGTTGTAGCTTATTAAGAGACTTGCTGGAATGAGGTGGATTCTGGAACTGAAACACATTTTCTAAATGATGTTATATGAACACTGTTTTTTCCTGGGCGTGTGACAAATAATCACATTTTATAAAGTGACTATTTGACCCAGTCACTGAGGGTCCAATGCTCAGTAAGGGCTGGGGGAAGTCAGCATCAACACATCACCACTGCTCTAACTATTGTTAGTTCCAGCATTTCCAGCTTTGCCTGGAAATAAAATGTCGGAGGTTTTCTAAAAAAAATGTGGAAGGGATGCAAAGCAAAATGCACAGATCTTGCAAAAATGCTTGTATGGACATACCCTTATTCACAAAGGTGAATATTTCCTTCCATTTTAAAAGCAATTTGTATTGTAGGAAAAAAAAACTTGGTGGAAACAATTTTTAAACTACATTCATGGTCTTTTTTAAACTGATGTGAATTAAAGATTCATAGGCATTAAAAAAAGTACCAACACCCCCCCAAACACACCCTGTGTGTCAGTCGAGTGATGCTGCTTTTAATTCCCCCTCCCCAGACTGGTCTGCTTTAATTATTATGTGTTCCTGTCTATGCAGCAGCCAGCCAGGAGGCTGTTGCCATATGCACTTAACTATGTTAAACAGAAATATATTCAGATGAAACTGAGATATTCCTGGTATCTAATAACTGTGCAAAGCATGTGCCGTACATATTCCAAGTGGCTCAGGAGACAAGTGCCAGCCTTTTTGATTAGGAGCTTTCCTGCATTAATTCCTTCCAGAACTGTAGTGTTTCAAGAATCTGTTGTGATATTAAGGTTGTTATTCTGTGTTGTTTCTCATAACTAGACATCTTTAAGCATCTGGTGGGTGGGTGGCATTGACTGAGGATTTTGAGACTCTGTGTAATTTTGGCACCAAAGTTACCCTGTGGATTTAGTGCCATTTTTGTATAGGAGCCTGAAGTGACAGAACCCATAAATAATGCACAAAGCTGTACATTACAACAGAAGGATAAAAGGATAAAAGTTATGCCTTCTGTTGGTATATATTGGTCTTCTATTTAAAAAATGAGAAGGAGCTATCTGAAAAAGTACAATTGTGAAATTAGAGATTGGCTCACAGATGCATGTGCATTTCTACTTAGCAATCACCTAACGTGCACCTACCAAAGAGTGTAACTTGATATTTTTTATTTAAAAGTCTGATCATAGAGAGTAGATTTTTAAAAGAATAGGCAAGATCCCTTTTTAATCTGATGACCATATTTCCCATTGGACTGGAGATGTTTGGGTCTAGTTCAGCTTTCTCTGGTTAATCAGACACTGCTGACAAACTTGTCAGGCCATTTAAAAAGATCTTGACAACTTTCTCTTGCAGGTGCTGTGGTCACCATGACTCTAAGCTTTGACTAATACTTTCCATACCCTGCAGCCTCTGGCTGAAATGATGGACAGCTCTGAGCCCAAGTGTTTTCCAAGTCACCTTAGCTAGGCATGAAGGAGGCGTAAAATACTGAGGAAATGCCACTTTTAGCATTACTAGGCACAACACTTTTATTCTGTAGTTTAGTATAAATAATTTTATTCGTTTTTGCACATGATGTTTGGAATGAACATACTTAATCCTTTCCAAAATTCTGTTGCCTCACTGTTTCAACATTCAGTGTTGTTTTCTGCCGTCAGTACACACTAAACATTCAGTGTGCACTTCAAGTTCTCTTTGCAGTAAGACTAATGTTTTAAGAACTAACTTATGAAATGTAGCATTTGCCTGCCATTACAATCCAAAATACAGCTTCCCCCACTTTTGGCAGAACATATGTTCTGTGGGAGGGACAATGGCGAAGACCTAAAGAAATCTAAACATCTAAACAAGAAATAAAACAAAGAAGCACAATTCATTAGTAGAAAACCACTTGGGGCTCCAGTTAGTCTAATTCTCTACTGCTGCAGACAATATAATCCCCAAGGAGGGTTTCCCTGGCAGCATTTCAGCGGAAGGCTTGTATTTTCATTATGAGGGAGTACTCTTGAAAAATATCCTTTAATTAGGTCAGGACTGACTGAGATTTCTTTAACACAGGCTACAAACTTTTTTTCTTCTTCCTTTTTTTTTTTATTGTCAATCTGTTTATTGCAATCAGTTACATACAAATTAGAAGAGAACTGAGAATATGCAAGGAGTGATGATTTGGACACTTGTCTGTTCCTCCACCGTCTCTACTGAGTCAATCAGTTTTTGCCCTTTAATTTTCACCTCTTCTGAAATAAATTATTTTCCTTAGCTTTGGGAACAGTCAGTAGCAGGAGCTATCTTGATACCTTTTGTAGCTCAAAAATATGCAATTCTGCAATAGCTGAGTCATCAGAATCTTTTAAAAAGTGAAGATGCAATTTCTACTGGGCTTATTTTGATTCTTAAGACTTATTTCCCCACAAATCCAGGCTCCTAAATACAGTTCCTTAAAATGTCTCCAAGAATATTTATTTTGGTGTGGATTCACTGCCTTTGTGGGGAAATGTTAAACTGTTGCCAGGGGTGGTTTACCTTGCTTCCATTGCCAGGCAAGCCTCCTGATCAAACAAAAAACATATGAAAAAGCCTCAAAATCGGTCTTTAAGTTACAATAACGGAATGAGATGCCTCATTCCATATGCAGATGGTTTGGCCATAATGCTGTAATCACCTCCGGTTGCTCCACATCCCAGAGTGGGACAAACTCCACCAGAGATCTGGCACTCCTGAAGGCACTCTTTGTAATTCTTATATTACTGTATGTTTTTTAATCTATTCTTTAATCCATTCTGAGAGGTGTAGCAGCTCTGAGACCACAATGACCTAAAAATTATCACAAAGTAACTGTGACACAAATGCCTGTCCTCTTCTGAGAGACTTTTACCTTCATACCTCAAGTTCCTGAAGCTGGATCTTGTAAAAACCATGTCTTCCTTTATTTTGTATCTAATTCACCCAGAAGACAATCAGAAACATTCAGATACTACAGATGCGTACTGGAACTAAATATTCAAAGCTGCTGTATTTGTTATTTGCTTTACTCACCTTGCCATTGGTTCCCCCAGTCTACACTTCACTTTATTTAGCTTTGACAAACATTTTGTAGATCAGTTATAAATAAGTTTCAAAAGTTCTTGTTCGGTGTTCGCCAGCTTCACATGAGATTTTGAGAATCACATGGTAATAATTTGCTGCTTAAGGAATGTATTTCCCCAATTTGTAAGTATTTCTATTTTTTTCTAGAGTGGGTTTTTTGGCTTTTGAATTTTTAATGGTTAATGTGAAACTGCAATGATACCACCTTTTATTAATTATCATGCTATTTGTGGTAAAATGAAAATGAGAGGTTTATTTCTGTCTTTGAAAAAAATTGAAATGACAAAAAAAACATTCAAAACATTCCTAAATGCTAAATTTATTGATTTGTTGGTAATTAAATGAGTGCTTAGGCATTAATAACCAGCTACTGTAATGTCCTGCACTTGCTGTAGTCAATGCTGATAGCTTTACAAGGGGAAGATAAATTACTGTTGTATATTTTCACAAAGGAGTTAAGACTTTGTGGGTGTACAAGTGCATAATTTAACATCTATGTCAGGTTGCACAGAGAAAACACTGAAAAAATGAGATTATAAAATAAAATTACTACACAGCTAGATTTTTAATTCTTTCAGGGGATCCTATTGGTGTCTTTGCAGCTTTAGGTGCTCAAGTCTTATCCTGATACATTTCATGACCCTGATGGTGTGGACAGTCTTTGACAGACTGTCCTCTCTAGATATAATCTGTAAATGAGCTTCAAAACACTGTAACTCTTTGAGTATGTAATTTTAAATGCAGTTTTGAACCTTAGTTAACTTATCGCCACAAGCTACAAGTACACAAGTGGGCTTTATTTACTTTTAGCTGACAGTTACTTGTTTTTGATTGTCTATTCCTCCAGAAATCATGAAGTGCTGGGTTTTTTCTGATTCTGGAAAAATTCTACTTGTATTTGTCTTTTCTTCAATATGTTTCACCAGTTGTAATACAACAACCTATTTTGTGTTTCCTATGAGCCCTCCTATATTGCATAAATTAAATTGTGAGGACCTGTATGTGACTGTAAATACTTGTAATCAGTAGAGCAAAGGAATAGTCTTAGAATTTGCCACTCCAGGCAGTAATTTTTGGTCTAATTTTCTCCCAGAAAAGTATTTAGGACTGACTCATTTTGTGTCCAGCTGCTCCCCATGATGCAGGACACCTTGTCTTATGAACAAAGATTTTTCTAGATGTTCCACAGTCATTTTTCCAAAATGTCATATTTCCTCAAATATCATTTAGATTTTTCCTGTGTGTGAGATATTTCTGCTTCAACAACTGTTGTCGTTTTAGAGACACCTTCCCTGTTTCTCTGGGAGAATAGGTAAGATGCAAAAATGTTGTACTTTCAATTAGGGTGTAGCAGGCCCAATCAAGGAAATCACAGGGTCCTTTTGTCAATCTTTTCACTTTCCACTATGTATTAAGATGCCTAAATGAAGGTAGTGTATTTGCTCAGTTTGTGCGGCTCTGATCCTTCATCTGGAATTTGAGGGGAGTAGGACTGAGTTTCCAGAGAGAGCTAAGTCAGGCAGCATTTTGACTCCCAAAAAGCTCTCCCTGCATTTTCAGGATGTAGGACAGTTTTTGCTTCAGAGGTTGTGGGTAGACTCCCTACAATGGTGATTTGTCCTTTGATAAAATGTCCAGGTAGAGAAGATAGATAATTTCCTTAGAGAATTATTTTTCTCTCAATTTCAATAATCTAAGGCTTTGGATTTTTTAAAAAGGATATACTGTTTCCATAGTTACAAAAATCACCTTTGATGCCATTACCTTTGAGCACACATCTATAAAAATATCTTGTTATGTTTTTAGACAGATTCAATTTTCAAATAATTTTTGAGGACAAGTTAAAATGTATTTTCTTTTCAAATGCTATGTCATTTTCAAAAGCTCTTGTCTGTCTGTTTAGAACTTGTAGTAAACAGACTGTATGACGTATTTTTTCCTTATCAAACAGTGGAAAACAATAATGTCCTACTAGGCTAGTTGGGATTTATTAGTGACAAACCAACAGAGGTACTTCTGTGCATGTCGTTATAAACCTTAACCCTTTAAAATAATCTGTTGAAAGTTTTATAGCCTGTGCAGTTGTATTCTTTGTGATAAAGTTTCACAGGATTGCTCTGGTGATCCAATCACAGTCATCAATAGCACATTTGTCAATAGCTGTGTTATGATTAGTTTTTCATGAGTTGCTGTCCGCTGTGGAACTGAATGAGCAGTAACGTGCTTTATTTCACTGAGTGAAAGAACGTGAAGACTTTCTTTTTACAAAATACTAAAAATTTCACTTTATGGCATCTGGGTTACCATCTCAAGTCATTTATGGTGTTCACTAGAAGCAGAGGATGATTATGAGCTCTTAACAATGGATCTAGTGAGAGGACATAAAAATAGGAAGAGATGTGTTTATGTAAGTCTATGTACTGTTAAAAGATACTGAATTAAATTCTTCAGTGGGAAAATTATTTTTTTCCCACATTTTACTAGTGGAATCATCTAACTGTCAAGGAGGGGAGAGGGATGCACCACCCCAACTATAGAGGTATCTGACCCCTATGATGATATCATAGTTTGTTAACCTTTAAGTTAAAGTCAATTTAGGATTTTCAAGGTCTTCATTCAAATAATTTGGGCAGCTGCCATATTAGGAAGTTTATTTTAGCATGGATTTACTTGACTGGTAATCTTGGATCGGATTTCTAACAATTTCTCTGCTCTTCAAAGACTTTTGAAGAGCAGTCTCTACAATAACTTCTTTAGGCCCATCTCCATTAAGTTTGTTCTTACTAAAATAATAAAGTGAGCAAATTGAACCTTTGCCATTTTTAGTCTGCAGTAATTTTAACTGCAGTAATTAAAAAAAAATTTTACTGCACTTATTAATGTAATTTTTTGATTTTAACTGGAGTAATTAATTATTTTAAATTAACTATTTGCAATAATTTTATCAATTAATAAAAATTATACATTATTGTATAATTTGAATCTATAATATATTATTGCATTAAATAATACCCACTTATTTATTATTGCTAATTATTTCTTATATATTTATTAAACATTTTAAATGAGGTTACTAATGTAATCTAAAACTTTTAACTGCAGTACTGCAGAAGACATCCAGGTAAATCTGTGAATCTGTTTCTTGGTAGGGGGAAGTCTGTTCTATACTGGAAAATTCAAAAGTACTGCAATGCACTGATGTCAGACCATTTTTAATGGTTTCTTCTGCAGGTCTCTATAAAGCTGAATGAGGTATAAAATAATAATTAGTATAATTATTATTTTTTACTAATGATGTTTCTCAAGGGTTTTTCCATAGTAGTCTTACACAGAACACTTCCCTTATAATTGCCAAATACATTTTATAGGAAACACAGTTGATCTGGTTGTGGTCAACAATGGCCTGAGAATAATTAATTTGGTTGTAAAGCTTTTGCCTTATTTGAATCCCATTGAAAGTGAAAGTGATAACACTGAATGGAGGTCAACTTATAGCTGAGTCTGGATTTAAAATGGAATAGAATTTGTGCTGGAAAACACTTTTTTTTTCTATCTGATCTGAATTTTATGTGGAGATCCCTGAGGTTAACCCAAATAGAGCATGGTGCTAATAACACCAAGGTCACGGCTTTGATCTCTGTGTTGGCCAATCACTTCAGAGTTGGACTCAATGACCCTTTTAGATCCCTTCCATCTGAAATATTTTGTAATTCTGTAATATATATGTCTATGTGCATATATGAACACCTTTTTATGTTATTTTTTGTGATTTATAGCTAAAATGTACAGAATGCAATTACAGTTGACCATGTTTATGCAAATGCTACGTGCAATATTAGAATAAGATGTGATCAATGTTTACCTATTTTCATGCATTATGCAATCTCCTTACAGTACAAGTTTTTGATGGCCAATAATGAATATTTGTTCATTTTTTTAAAAGAAATTTCCATTGAATCAGCTGAAAGAAAAATACTTTTGACTGCTGAGCTTGTTCTGATAAACTCTGTCCCACAACATAATTTCCTCATATCCTTACATGTTAGGGTAATGGACTACTTATTTCTCATAGACCCTTTCATCATAACCTTCTCATGGAATTGTTTTACTCTAAGAAACCCTTAATTTAAAGGAAAAGAAATAAAAAACAGAGGGGAAAAAAAGGTGTTTTTATTTGTTCTTAAGGCAGAGTACAATGCTGATGAAGTGTATTTATAGATAATATTTAGGAGATTAGAAGTGAAATTTTTAAAGTGAGATTATAAATGAAACAAAACAACATTTTGAATGATAAGAAACAAATTCAGCGTATTTTATTAACAGGAGAGACTTTTTGTTGTCTACATAGAAAAATTATAGGTATAAAACTAGTATTTTTGGACACTGGTGTTTTACACTTGATTTTTATATGTGACAGTGCAAAGTATGAAAAAATCTTAATGACTGAAGGAGATTGATGAAATATGGTGTTATATGGTATTTGCTCTGGGAAGGAGAAGGCAGGACACTTGGTAGTTCAGGAAATCTGTGCCCCTTCATTGCTTCTGTGATTTAATTTTAAAAGGAGAAAAAAAAAGGTATGTTTCATAAATGTATTGGATTCTAGGCTTTTTTTCTGTGGGGAGGGGTTAGAGCAGCATACGTAATTCTGTGTCCAGAATTTCCCTTTATAATTCTTCTGCTTCATCTAGAAACATTCAAAGTTAATTTCTGTCAGTTTACAGAAGTGAAGTCTGGATGGAGCCTGTCAGCCTTGCTTGTCTGCTCAGGCAAAAGATGTGACCTGGGAAACAGGTACTAAAAAAAAAAAAAAAAGTAATTTTCTGGCAATTTGCAAGTCTTCATTGTGCTTTTGGACACCAGTGAATCTCTGAGGAGATCCATCAAGCACGGGACTTCCAGCTGCCATTCCCAAACGTTTCCCAGCGAAGTGTGTCTCTGTCTGTCTCTGTTTGTATCTTTAAGAAAAACTTATGAAGTACTTTCCAAAGCTGAGTCTGCAAACTAAACTATAGCCCAATCTGGGACACCAGACCCAGGAGCTTGGTGGAGAGAGTGGTTTATGGCACTCTCCAGGATTCCTCTCCCTCATGGACCTCCCTTTATTCTGCAGGCTATAAAATACCTCTCTTTCACCAACTCATCACCATCCTCCTCCCTCCCTGACTTCTTCCTCCCTTTTTGCAGCCTCTTTATTTCAGTGGTACAAATTACCTTTCTCCTCAGAGATGTTCTAATGAATGTGTAGCCAGCTAAACTCTGAGACATTGCCGAGAGAACATGCCTTTAGCTTGGTAAAATAACTAATTTTCAGACCTGCAGAAGGGCTGCTGTGTTTGTAAGCTTGTAGATTTTTTTTCAGCTATACCAGCTGCTCTGGGAAAAGATATTTCCTCCTCCCACAAACTCTGTTTAGCACTACTAGCTTGCGGTTTTAACCTTGTATGCTGATGACAATAAAAATAAGAGGACACATCCACAGAACTCAAAATGAGGTACATTGTTAATGTAACACTTTTACCTATTTGACCTTCTGTCTGTTTACCAAGCAAGAGATGATAATTTTTATTGTGTAATAATTTTTTTCTTATGTGTATGAATATCCATATCTGAAAAGTCTTCATATATGTATTTTTTACCCATTTGCTGTCAGATAGTTTAGATTCCTTTTTAAATTACAGATACAATGCTTCCTTTGATATGAAAAAGATGTGGTCTGTAAATCTTGAGATGATTTCCCAAAGCTCCTATAATATTTGAGGTGGAAATCAGAAATTTAAGAAACGTTCTTGGAGAACTATGGGGTTTTTTTCTGATATCCCCAAATGCAGAATCTCTCTACAGGGATTGTATGGGCAGTGGCTATCTGTTCTTCATCTGGGCTCCTGGTGATCCACAGGAATATCTAGACATACTTGGCATAATTTGAATTGCACAAATAAGCTGAAAGAAAACTTTCTAAAAACCTTTCATTGTGCAAAAACTGCTATGAAACCATGTTCTAATACTTGTAGAGCTTGAACCATTGCAGTGATAATACAGAGATATTATTTGTTCTTGGGTTATGTTTCTACATGGAGATGTTCTGCTACCCTGTCTAATAAGGAGCTGAGCAACAGAGAGATGTGGAGAGCTCAGTGGCAGAATGAATTCTGAAATAAGTCTCTTCTTAGTCCTGCATTCTCAGCTTGGCCATGCTCTCTCCTTGCTAGTACTCTGTGTCTGATGAACACTTCCCCCTTTAGAATTCATTGTGCTTCCAAATATTTAATTTGCATGGGGCTGGAGGTAGAAGTAGCTGATTTAGATTCCCAGGGACAATGGGTCTTGTAAGGGAAGTGTCAACAGTCCATAAACCACAGGAGTGCTGCAGCTGGCAGCCTGAGGTTCAAATAAACCTGCCATCTAATGATGAAAGGAGATGCAATGGTCTAGCATGGTACAGTAAATATTTCCTTTAAAAGGAATGGCTGTTGAATACAGCGGGAGAACATGGACAAAATAAATTCGTACCACGTAGCAGGAGGTTGCTGTAAAGAGCTTGCTTTGGGAGACAATTCTATTCTGCAATTATCAGTGTTCTTGAAATATAGTCCCAGTTCCCAAATGTCAGTGAGTTCACTGATGGCATCACCTTATATTTATGATTTATTCTTGTTTTCACCTGTCTTGATTTCATGGTCAGTGCCAGAAATCCCAAAGAATTTTTCATCCTTCCCTTATCTGCTTGGCTGTGAATTTTTGTTTTTAGTTTCTGAGGTGTTTTTTTTTAGTTTTGGTTTTGTGGGCTTTTTTTGGTCTCTGAAGATGATGTCATTTTTTATTTTGGGCCTGTTGTGTTCGTGGGATGTGTTACTGCACATTTTCTTTCCATATTTGCAATCTAATTAAGACCTATTCTTACCAGAGCTGACTACAGATTTAATTACTTACTGTATTGCTATAAAAATGTTTTTTGAAAAAGAGGATGAATTGATTAAATAAATAATGGGCATGTGTAAAACTTAGTGAAAGTATTTTTATGAATTATTTGTCTAGATACAAACCATTCATTCTCTCAGACAGTATAAGTTATCTTTTATGTTCTTCCTAAAAAAAATCCAGCCTGAGAATTGGTAAAAAAAGATTTTCTTCTGCATGTAAAGTTTAATTTACTTTACAATTCTGAGACTTCAGCTACTGAAAAAAACCCAGAAGCTTTATCATATATCCCATGTCTTGGAAGAATAAAAATACAGGGTGAACAGATGAAAGCAACAGCCAATCTACAAGTGTTAAGTAATTCAAGGATGAAAACATGGTGATGGGAAAACACTGAACAGCTGACCCTAAATAGCAAAGATGCAAAAAAGCTGAATTCAGTTGGGTTATTGTTCATTATTTTTGTTCATTTGCCAGATATAGTCAAGTTAGAGGCACTGGGGTGAAGGCAGATGCAGAAGAACATGCAATCTTGTCAAATCAGTGAGTGGTCATTGAATAAATTACCAAGATGTTGAATTTTGAGTTGGTATTAAGGTTTTAAATTAACACACACTCTTGCAGAGTTATTGTTGTGTGGTTTAGTTTGGAAGGAGCAGAGAGGAAATTTTTGGGGGAGGTTGTATGGGGTTTTTTTTGTTTGGTTTGGGTTTCTTTAGAGCTGTGCTTGTACTCTGTGCTAAAAGGTGATGTGCAAGGTGAACTGGACTCAGCGGTGATGGAAGCACAGCAAGGCAGCAGTGATGGCAGCTCTGCGAGGGGCAGCAGCCAGGCTGCAGGGGCACCAAAGGGAGCAGCAGGAAACATGTCCCTTCCTGCCTTGTCCATGGAAACTGGGAAGTTCCTAAAGGCAGAGGCTGCTGAGGCAGAAAGTCGGGTGTAATTGGAGGAGATGTGACCCAGAAATGGTTGGTGCTCCATGTTTGCTGTTTCTTAGGGGTAAATGGAGCTCATACTGAGTTTGGAGAAACCGGTTGTTTATTCTGTTCTTAGGAGTTTTCAGGGATTTGCAAGATAGATCTTGAATAGTTGTGTGGGATAAAGGGAGAGATTTTTGAAGAGCATACTTACTTTCTGATATTGGAAGGAATCCTGAGATAAATATTCCAAGAAGCCCGGGTCTTTCCTTAGCAAACCCCCTCCCCTTTGTGCGCTTTGTGTGGAAGATGAGCTTCTGTCAATATTTTGCCTTTGAAAATCCATTCAAGAGTGGCCTTAGTTTAAAACATATTCTGCCTGTGTTATCCAGGGTGCTGACAAGATTTTCCTACATGTTCTGCATCTTCTGTGCTGTTTCAAAACCCATGTTTTGTCCCACACTTTTCCAGCTTCATTGAGGTTTGCTCCAATAAAGCCCAAGAGGAATCTGAACAGAATTGCTCTCTCTGACTCCATTTCTCTCAGCATTGCAGTGTTCCTCCACTAATATATATGATGCTATTCTCACCATGTCAGGGAGGAAATATTTCTATAAAATGTCCTGGAAATAAAAACTCTCTGCATTGTCAGTGTGAAAATATGCTGAGGGCATGCATGAGTGAACAGGCAAATGTAATGAGCTGCTGGGAAGTTTAATTTTGGAGATACATTGTATTGACTGACAGTGGTGTAAATGGTGAACAGACCTCTGCAAACATTTACTGTCATTACTTGTCACTGCTTCGATTCTTAAGAGAAAAAAAGTTGAGAACAGTGCTACAGAGAAGTAAGAAATCATTTTAAGTGTCTCCCAAGCTCTTTACTTTGTCTAATAGGACAGCAGATATCTCTAGATCCCTGTCTAAACAGGCTCCAGACAGCATGAACTGTATTAGAAAAACCTCATTCTTGCTGTAGATAGAGGGGAATTTTAATAGCAACAGGATTATTATTCCATCTATATCAATAGAAGGAGTTTCTATCTTGCTTAAGAAAAACTGACTGTGACTGCTGGAGCAGTGGGAAAGGAGAGAGATGCAAATTAGGCTAATAGCTAAATCTATAGTAAGACACAAAGGTGTAAAAATGAGATAGGCATAGATGAAAGTGCAATCCTCAGATTCCCTGCTTACCCTCCCAGTGACTGAAGGTTTTATTGCAGATTGTGTTGCCGTGTTGTTTCCCAGTCATCCAATGAACTCTGCCTGCACAGCAGCATCCTCTGTCCTGGCACTTGTGAGCAATGGAATATTTAGCTCATGAGGAAAAATATTTTGGGGACTTTCCTCAACTTAAGTATCTTAATTTGGCAGAGCTATTCAGAATGCACTTACTGCAAACTTTTGATGTGTGGTGAGCACCTGAACCCCTGGATAGCTTTTGATCCCAATACAGTTAATGTCTGAGGACAAGGAAAGGGCATCCTAGATCTGCCTCCAGAAAATCCATTCTAATTGATAAAACACCCTCAACTTCTTTCCTATCGTTTGAGCATCAGCTCAACTTTAGAAGTCTAAAATTTCCATGATGGACTGAGAGTGCTTTAAGAAGATTTAGATTTTCACAATTAGCAGTTTCCTGAGAGATGAGGATCTGAGAACTTGCAAACCAAGCAAGAAACTGAAACCCATTTGTCTCTGACATTCTACAGAAATATTTTAATCATTAGATCTTGTGTAAAAGTGGGTAACATTCCTGTCAGACATCTTGTGAAAGACATGTACCCCCTATTGTTATTATTATTATATTTATTTACAGAAAATACTGAGGCTCCTGGGTTTAGGGATGTGAAGCCTACAGCGTAGAGAAGTTATAAAGCACCAGATGGTTGTGAGATTTAGGGCACCTCTCACCCTGATGTTTCATTTTTGCTAGTTTTTTTGGCCTCTGCTCTGTGAACTGGCTCTTTTAAGGGGTCTAATATTCATGTAATCAGTTGAGGTATTTACCTGAGGCAGTGGTTTACTTTGAGGTCTCAGGTGCCTAAAAATCGGGTGTTGTGTAGCCAAGAATTGAGTTGCACATTGTTGCTTTGTAGATAATTCCCAAGACTTCAAACAACTATTTGAAATCATAGGAACAGAAGGAGAAAAAAATTAAATGCCACTTATCATATCTTCCAGTCAATGCAGGGGTATTCTGCAGCAGTTAGTGCAGTCTTCTAAAATGCCACTGGAAAATATGGGGCTCCTTTACTGGGGAAGCAAAAAGTAAGAAAGACTGCTGATCTTGTGAAATGATTCTGTTTGTTAGGAAAGCCCACTTTGTGGAGGCGAGGGGAGGGGAGAGAGAGTTTCCTCCAACCATTACAGCTCCATCAGATGCAATATTATCCCAGTAATGATTGTTATGCCTAATAGTCATGGACAGCAATTTTATTCATCCTAGAAAGTGCACAAAGGAAAGCAGCACTGCAGTCTCTAAGATACGACGCTTCCTCTGTTAAATTTGCCATGGATGGTTGGGCTCATCAGTTTGCATGCATCTCTGACTGATACATCACACTGTATGCTTTAGGCAAACACACACTAATTAGTAGAACAAATAGAAAACCCCGAGGATGCCCATGCTTGATGACATTGCCCATATTCTAAACTGTCTTCACAACAAATTACTCATTTCGTGGCTGTAGGCAGTGCAGGTTAATTTGTCTACATCAGTTGCTAAGTTGAACCATTCACTTTTAGCAAGGCACTGTATTATGCCTTTCTAGGAAACTTTGCAATGCTTTTGAACAAAAAGTACTAGAAGCAACAGGCCAGGCCAATTCAGGAATTAAAGAGTAAGAGATATAAAATCTATTGAAAATTAAGAGTCAATAGATGCTGATGAATTAGTTACCATATAAACTCCCCAAAAATCTGAAAAGGACTTGAAACTTTGAGAAGTGTTGAGTTAGAACACAATGCTCTGGCTCAAAACAAAGGTGGATTGTGCAGAAGCCGGTGCAGTTCTTGTCAAGAATACTTTAGTCAGGTAATTGCTTTTCAATCAATCTCAGCAAAAGAAATGAGAAGTCAAATATGGAGAATTAATCAAATTCGCAGGCATCTTTGACTGAGGAGCCTGCATAAAGCAAAGCTTGTTCTCATAAATGAATGAGGTGAAGCTCATGGTCAAATGAGACCCAAGAGCTTATGACATTGCTGAACTGTAGTCACTTAATTAACCACGTGAACATGGGTCTTTGGAAGCATGAAATGAGATATTCTGCTTAGCTGTGCCAACTCATAGCTTCAGTAGCAAAAGCAGACTGAGTATTGTTGCCTTAAAGATTTGCCCTTGTAGTGGCAGGTTGGGTAGAAGGGAAATAGTGAAGGTAGCAGACTGAGTGGAAGCAGAGAACCTGGAATATCCACTGGAAAGTCAGGATTGCTCATTCTCCTTCCTCCAGCAGGATGTAAGGATGAGAAAAAGAAACTTGTGCTGTAAAGACCACTTATCCTTCCATAACCAAACTCTTTTCTCAGCAGTGGAAATCTCTGCAGTCAGCCTTAGCCACTGTAGCAGCTATCTAAGCAGGTTTGTCCTTATGGATTAGATGTCACCACTCAGAGTGGTTACAAAAGCTGGAATACCAGCTCTTCGTAGGCATGTGGAGGGACATCACAGGAGCTCTGTGTTTGCAATAAAAGCTAAAACCTCATCCAACCAACCCCATCTTTGTTAACATCTTTAGTGAATGAATAGTTTGAGGCTGTGACAGTTTATGTTCTTTATAAGCACGTAACATAGAGACTGAAACATAAGCTTACAGTGGCAAAGCTCTCGGCAAGTAATCTTTCAAAAAGTGAAAGGTCCCTCATCCTCACAGAGAACTGAAATAAACACCTTGATTTGGCACACAATGCAAGGTTGCTGCTAACCAACTTCCAAAGGTAAGTTTGGAACCCCAAAATTTGCAAATCTGATGCTAACAAGTACCTTAGTGGGTTCTAGGAGGACTTCAAACTGCTTGCTCTTTTCATACTTGGAAGTTTTGCATAAATGCAATTGCATTTATCCATCTGCTACAGTCCTATCCTGGACAAAGGGCTTAGAAAGGGATTTGTGACCTCTTGTTCACCTGCTATCCTGAAAGTATTCAAGTCCTACTTGAAGACCTTTCTGACTTTCTCCTTCACTTACAAAGCAGTGGAGGGAGAGAGAGAGAAGTATTTTAGGATCAAACCCCTGGAGTTAGGGACCCCAGGGGTCTAGGTTCACTTTTTCCCCCCACTTCTGTAATCTTCTTTTGTGGATTTAGATAAGTCATTCGGTGTTGTTGCGCCTCAGTGTGTCTTGTGTGAAGGCAAAATAATGAGCCTTGCTCTCTCCTTGCTTTCTCCCGTTTGCATCTGCCGGGATTTTCCCTGGTGTTGGAGTAGACCTCCCACGTTCACGGAGGTGAACTGCGCTCCCAGCTGTTGTGAGCACACTCACACAGCCTGCATCTCTGATGTGCACAGTGGCAGGCTAGTGTGGAGATGGGTCTCGTGTTTCTGGCACGGCCACCTCCTCGCAGCTCTCTCTTTCTGTCCTCCGTGGTACCCGAGCAGCTGCAGCCGATGCTCCTCGCTCGTCAGGCGCGCAGCGAGCGAGGGCTGCCTCGGTCCGTCTGCGCTGGTTGAGCCTGTAATGTTTACCATGTCTGCTGCTTTGGAGAAAGACGGGAAGGGTGTCGGGAAATTCTTTGAGCCTTGTTATCCCTACAGTAACTATAGACTTGGGCAGGAATGCGGGTGATTAATTTCAGGTCTGTGGGCTCAGCCCGAGGGGCAGCAGCTCCGCGCTGGGTGTCTGGGAGACAGCAGCGTCCCCTGCTCCGCTCTTTCACCAAACCCTGAGAATTCAGCTCGCCTAAGTAAACACCACCGAGCTGCTAATCACACGCTCTGAAACAAAACAGCACTTCAGTTCGGGATCTGGGCAAGATCAGACTTCCCTCCCTCCTTCCCTCCCCTTCTCTCCCCTCCCCTCCCTCGCTGCCCCCTCCCTGCTTGTCCCCTCCCTCTCGCCGGCAGCAGCCCAGCCGGTCCCTCCGATCCGACCTGGCAGGCTCACGCTGGGGGCCGCTGCCGGCTGGGGCTGCCCGGGACCGCTCAGCTCGTCCTGCCGTGCCCTGCCCAGCACAGCCCTGCGGTGCCCTGCCCTCTGTGCCCCACCGTGCCCCCCGACCCGCTCCCATCGCCGCCCCGCTCCCGGGCACCGCCGCCCCGGCGACAAAAAGTTGTGCGGAGCGCCGAGGATGGGAGCGCATCTGCAGCCGCTGGCCCTGCGGTTCCTGGCGCTGACTTTCCCCTTGGTGGCGAAGGGTTTTTCCGATGAAACCTTGGAGAAAGCCGCGAAATCCGAGGGATATTGCAGTCGGATCCTGAGAGCCCAAGGCACCAGGAGGGAAGGGTACAATGAATTCAGCCTCAGGGTGGAGGGCGACCCAGAATTTTACAAGCCTGGAAACAGTTACCGGGGTAAGTCGGACATCCTCTACATCCCATACTAGCGATACTGGTCACGATAAGTGGCTCTGGATCTGTAACGTGTCTCTGCCTGTCATCTCTGGATGCCTTTTGGCGTGTATGTGTGTAACTGTGTGGGTTAAAACAGGGGAATATACTCCCACGTATTACTTTATTGGGGATGCTTCCATGACAAGTGAGAGGGAGTTGGGTTTCAGTGTATCACTTTACTCCCAAGCATTCCTCGTTAAGAGGAATTTCCTCTCTTTATGAATCCTCTCCACCGGCTCAGCGCTAGCACAAGATCACAAGTTGCAGCGATACAAACCACACTCTTCCCCCGTTTACCTACTTCTGTGGGATTTCTTCCTATCCCTTTAAATATAGCCCAGTGCATGGGAGAAGCTTTAACATTCAGCAGGAAGGAGAGGAAACTCGGAGCTAATTGTTCTTGCCCTGAAATATGAATGTTAATATAATGAGTTAGCATATGGGCAAACATGGTACAGCATACTGCCAACTTCCCACATTTTCCACTTACGTTTATCCCATCCCTTTTTTTTTCCTGGGTAAATGAACAGATGGTTCAAACAGGAAAGAGGCAGAGACAGTGTTAATGACCACTGTAAATAAGAGAAGGAGGCATTCGTTCTTCCCAGAGCATGTCACATAGAATCCTTGAAATGAACTTCCAAACCACATTTAGGTGTATTTTACTAATTAATGGGCAAAGGCAGGTTTTGGTCACTTTTCCTGCCTCACTATATAATACCTTCAGAGATAAATCTTTTTGGACTATCCTGTTAACTTTGTATTTTAAAAGCACTTTAAAAAAAATTTGGACATTTTTAGGCGCCATAACTAACACACTTTGTAGGTATCACTTTGGAAGAAAACATTTGGGAGATTCTTCTAAGTGTTTCTTAGATCCAGGGTAAAGAACAATGTTTTCCCATTGTATGAACGTGGGCATCTTAGCATAGATAGGGAGGAAAAAGTGTGCCTGTAGCATAATCATTGTATTTTTTTCCAAGGCTGAAAAATACATCTGCAGCAGTGATTTAGCCATTCTGAGCATCAGTCTGTAACTTTGCATGACATTTATTTGGTTTTTTTTCTCAAGAATTGTTTTATTTTAATGTGGTGTGAGGAAATGCACATTTCTCACAAGCTGATTAGCTGTTCCAGACATTAGGATTAATACCCTGAGTCTGAAATATTTCATGTTACGTCAGTTTGATGCATCTACTAAGCTGGACAAAGATGTTCTTTGATAGTGACAAATGTGAATGTTCTTTAAAAGTTTTGGAATTCACTTCTGTAGAAATGTTTTTGGACATTTCCAGTCATCTACCAAAGATGTTTCTATTGCATAGAAATATAGGAAGAAAGAAACTTCCAGATGAATTAGCAGAACTAATTTTCTGGAGATATTAGGTCTTGGCATTAGGAACTCAATTAATAAAACCACATTAGGGTATTATAGCTCCTTGGAAGTGAGAAAATTACAGCTAATAGTAAAAAGTTAAAATGTAGAACAAAATCTGCTTCTGATATTCAGGACTGAAGTATTCAGGTGGCACATTAGGGTGGGCAGATAGTTCTTTAAGGACACTTCCTGAATGGTTGGAAGAGCACAAGTAAATATTGCTGTAACCTAAATGTTATCTGCAGCAGCAGTAAAGACTAACAACATACAGAAAGTTCTGAGAGCTCATTTTCAAAGGCACTACTGCAGTCTAACAGGAACTTTAATACTGTCTTAAGTAAAGGATAAAAAATCCGACTAATGATTTAAAAAATGAGATGTTATGACAGGTCTGTAGGGGTTTGTTTGTTTGTTTATCTGCAAATTATTATATATTCAATGTGGCAGAAAACTTGTACAAGCTCCTTAGCATTGGAGCCAGATATTTCTGTTTCCATGGCCCCTGCCTGGTTAAATGCAATCTGGATCCTTGGCACATTCCCTAGTGGGCTTTTGCAATGCACTAGTATTTTCAAGGTGGATAACACAGGAATTAACTGTACATGCAAATGTACACCACAAAAGTGACAACATAGGGACATCCATTTATCTTCATGACATTGGTTGATGTAGCACATCAAACTCTCAAGCTGCAATGACTGGAGGAAATATCTCAGCACTCTTGCAGTGTGGGAGTCAGGAGACCACAGTTCACAGCTGCTGTTTGCCTTTGGGGAAGTTTTTATGGCTCTCCTGCAGTTATTCACCTTTAGATCAAGCAGAATCTGTTTGCCCTAAGAGGAAACCCTGACTGGATCTGTGTGTATGGATCTGTGAAACTTTGGTTTTCCACCTCTGGAGCTGGGATAGAAAACAGTGGCCCTGGGCACTGAATAACTTCTCTGAGTGGGTATCCAGGTGCTCACCTCCTCTGTCTGCAGACAATGGCAGCACTAAATAAGGGCACATTCTCCTGTCAGATAATTATGAATGTGGTAGCAGCAGGGCTGGGGAGCCATCCTCCTTTGCTCCCTCATGCCTAACAAAGCAGCAGTTGTTGTGGTCTTTGCGGAGTCCCACAGGGCATCTGGCATGACTGATTTATGACACCTTATTTGAGACTTGTAACCTGCAAGTGGCCTCCACCTGCCTGATACTTTAAGCTGCCATGTTGTTGCCTCTCCCCATGTGAAGACGGACAAATGCATGTGGTGGGCAGCTCTTCCTGCAGGGCCAGGTTTGTGGGCACACCGTCCTAGGGTCCAGGTCCTCTCCTCCCTACTGGTTACCTTCGGCCTTGATGGAGCTGCTCTTGCCTCCACTGAAGGTCAAAGTTCCATTTGTGCCATTGCGTTCAAAGACACAAACGAGCCTTAAGTTTGGATGGTGCTACAGGGTAATGATCCTTGAAAATACTCAGTCCTGGCTTTATTGATAGTTGAGTTAGGTTAATGATTACTTGAGATTTCCATGAAAATGTTAGGTCAGTTTCGTGCTATTAAAATGTAAATAAAATTGCTTCTACAAAAAGGCAGTGGTATGTCCATTTCACATGTTAAAATGCAGTAGACACAACTTCTGCTATGATATCATGAAATTGTTATTCTGAAGAAAAGGAGGATTAGACTAGTTATAATCCTTAAATATACCTTCTGTGTGGATGCTGTTTCTGGTTTTAATGGAATTTCCATTTGTGCATCAGTTCCCTTTCTCAATTTTTGAGGAAAGGCTCATTTCAGGTATTGTGCTCCATTGCATTGGTTTGGGGACTTCCCTTCTAAGGAATGTTGAGTCTTTTTCTTTCCATTTCTTTCTTCCCCCCCCTTAATGTACAAACACTTTGCAAACAAGCACTCATTCTGTGACTATATTAGCCATTCCCATGTTTCACAAAATGTGGATAAAAATGTATAATCTGGAACATGGATTTGTTGGTACTTGTGCAATGTACAGCACAGGATGTGCAGCTGTGTAGGGTGTGAAAAGTCAGATTTCCTGCCTGAAACCAAAGGAGCAACTGCTTTGATCACCCCACCTTTCACTGGGGACACTGGGGAAAGAGGAACATGTTGAAGGTGCGTGCCAAAGTGCAACTTGTAAAGTAATTAGAGATTTGCCGGAGAGATGGAAGCAGACAAAAGTAACTGCTGATACGTAATCTTCCCTTTAAAGTGAAATCCTTAACTTTGAGGCTTGCACTGAGATTTAACTGATCTTTGGAGGAAGTTCATATTGTTCAGTGAAAATTAATTAGTGTGAACGCAGTGTGAGCAGGACTCAGCTGTTGTTTAAAATGGCAGAGTTTAGCCCAAGAGCTCTCAGCTCTTATGCAACAAAGAGCCTCTCTCTTGTGAAAACCAGATGTGGTCTGACAGCTTCCCAGTGCTGCCTGTGCAGTGCAAGCCTCTCTGTGTTGAAACACCGAGTCCAGAGCCAGTGACTCCCGAGCCATCCCCAGAGCAAGCTCTGCTTTTGGGAGCGCTCGAGATAAACCCTTGTGCTGCGGTGTCATCTCAGCACACGGATAGTTCAGAGCGCTGACAGAAACCTTCCCAGCTCAGGTGTTGCCCTATGTTCTGGCCTAGCTCAGGGCTCCCAAAGCAGTCATCCCTGCTGCAGACCTTGAGCCGAGGTTGCACAGATGCTAAATCCCTGTCAGCCTGCCCTGCTCGGGCGGGTCCCTGCCCTGCTGGCCCCTCTCTTGTGTCCCTGTGTCCCCGCCGCTGGCACAAGCGCTCCTGGAGCAGCCGCGCAGGGATGAACCCAGCTGAACTCTCCGGCTGGGCTCGGTTTGTTTTACTTTTCGGCTGGATGTGTTCCCAATCCCAGCTGAGAGCACAGCTGCCTGGATGCGGCTGCTGAGCGAGCAGCGCAGGCTGGGGGAGGGCGGCATCACTCCTGGTGGAGGGAGCGTGGATTTATTCGGGGTTAGAATGACTGCAGCCGCAGCAGGAGTATTGCTAACCCCAGGCATTCAAAAACTATGAGTCAGGCTTTGGAATTGCCTTCCCTGTGCTTTTTTCCTGATGTTTCTGTAGCATTTCTGTTTTATAGGTAGGTGTTTAGAATTTTGAAAACTGTTTGGTTTGATCTGTAACTTTGTGAGAAAAATGAAAACTGTTGAGTCAATTCACAGCTGGATTCTCTGCTTGCATAAAAATTTAAGTATTTCTGGTGTAACCTTTTCCTCATAGTGATTCAGAGTCTTTAATTGCATATGATATGGAAGAAATTGTTGCACATAAACGTCCTTTATGGTAGTTAATTTCTAAGGATCAGTGTTCAAACAGGAGTAGGGTGTTCATCTCTGTTGAGTTCAGCAGCGTACTATTCTCAGTTATTGCAACTGAGAGGTTGCCTGTGGGTTTTCATTTAGATAGAGCTGCAGAAGTTTGCAAAATTGGACTAATCATCGTAATTATTTGGCAGAAAATGAATTAATGAATTGGACCAATACTTAGTTCAGCAAGCAAAAATTTTAGTGGCATTATAGTGCTGCTCAGTTTTGGTATATAATATGTGAAATTTTCTTTCTCCCCCAAAAACATGACATTTAACCTCATAATAAGGTTCCATGGAATGAAAAGTGTGTTGAAAATCTTGAGAGTTAGGGGACTTTCTATTATGTCAGTCACTACCCCAGATTTGTAGAGGTGTTTGTAGGTTTATAGGTCTAAGCATGGCACTTACTCAAAAAGTTAAAAATTGATATAAATCTCTCCAATCCTTTTCTTTCACATATAGTCAGAAAAGTTAGGTATTTGCACAAACACCATGGGGTTTAGACCCAAAGACAGCTGCATGATGCTAGAAATTTTCAAATAGCCTATTTTATATTTTTCCACTACTGAATTTCTAGATCAAAGAGCTCTCTATATGTTCCAAATGAACTCTGGGCATATTTTGAAATCCATATCTTTTAAGGGCAATCTGTAATTTTTAGCAGTGTGACTACCCCTCACAGCCCATTTGTGTGAGAGGGAGTCTCTTGTGGATATTCTTCTGTGGAGCAGCCTTGGTAGCTGCAGTTTGCTCTGAAAACTGTGGGTGGTCTTCAGTTTTTATTGTGCCTGTCAGGGTTGGAGAGTGTGACAATAAAGTACTACCGGTGACGCTGCCTGCATTATGCTTAAAGTAAAAGCTTCTTAAAAACATTAAGAGTTCAGTTTTCTCTCTCTTTTAATTTAATTCTAGAATAATTTTTTTTTCTTAAAATTTACTCCTGTTTCAGGAAAGGATTCCTATAACTTGTTGAAGAGAGATTGGCAGTTTCAAAAGTTCTGCTTCATTCTCTCTTTCTGATAGTGTTCAAAGGAAGGTCAGCTGATGACCCTGAGATTATCTCAGCTGGTTAGAGCCTGGTGCTAAAAACATGGGTTCAAGCCCTGTAGGGGCCATTCCCTTAAGAGCTGGACTCGATGACAATTGTGGGTCCCTTGCACCCCAGAATATCCTGTGATTCTGTGAACTCAAGTGCTGCTGGGTGGTGCTTGAGTGCTGCTGATGGCAAACAGAAAAATGATACAAAGCTATCTTGCCCTGACATAAAATCAGAGATTTAATCCTGATGCTGATGAGCATGGCAAAATCAGATTAGTCAGCATTACGTTATCTGGGCTCTGCTGGTGGATCCAAGACTGCTTCCCAGTCAAGACAGGCTTGTGAAGATGGGTGTTTGCTGATATGTGGGATTGGTTTTGCAATCAGAGCTGGCAGCACAACCTTTAGAGGTCAGCTTCAGCCATGAATTTAACTTTGTGTCCTGTTTTGCCCTGAGGATGAAGTGAAAGAAGGATATTTTGAGATCCCTCATTTCCAGATGCTGGAGTGCTGTGTTGAGTGTGGCTGAGCTGGAGCAGGCAATGTGGTCATCTGGCATTACAGAGAGACTTTCTGTGTACTAAAATACCTTTTCTGTGCTCAGAACAGGACAAAAACTGAATTCAAATATTTAGGGATGCTCCCTTACATTTAACAACCCCTCACCTCCAAAAACAGATGAAAAAAACCCTCACAAAAAAACCACAAAGGAGAAAAACACCTAGCACATGTGTCCCCATCCCAAACTACCAACAAAACAACCCTCCTGTAGATCTGAGCAGATTATCAATCTGCTTTAAAAAAAACTGAGGTAAAAGAAAAAAGCTGAAGTATTTCATGCCAGTGTTTCTCAGTTTATGTGGAAACTTGGACTGAACTTTTTGTATTCTAGCTGGCTTGGCTGCGTGTTGTTAGTGCTCTAGCTTTAGTTAATGCCAACTTAGAACACACACCTTTCAAGCTGTGAAATTATATGCAAGTTGCTGATTTCACAATTAATGTTATGTTTTCATTATTTCTCTGTTCATCACATCCCAGTGACGCTTTCTGCTGCCACTCCTGCCTACTTTCGAGGGTTCACACTGATCGCCCTCAAGGAAGGAAAAGAAGGTGACAAAGAGGAAGACCATGCAGGATCTTTCCAGGTGAGAGAGCTTTCCCTGACCTCCACACCTTGGAGTCTTCCTTACTCTTTATTTGCCTCAAAGGGAAATTTTATATACACAGCAGAATGCAGACTCTGTTTAAGTAAGCATAAATATTTGTGGAGGTTGACATAAGGACAACATAGCATGTTTTATATTCCATTCATATTCAAGGGATCATGGGTCCTGTACCTGGACTTTAGCTTGCCTTCTCACATTCTTATCATTTAAAATGAGCATAAGTTATTTGAATTAGAGCCTAGGACACCTGAATTTTTTATCCAAAGTGAATATCAAAATTGTCCTATTCACATTTTGGTTTTTTGTGTTTCTTTGCCTTGATATTTTTGTCCACTGAGATGTAGAGTATGACTCTGAGAAGTGTTTACCATGGCTGTAATGACTGTTTTATCATTCATAAATTAGATTCTGCTATTTTATTTATGCTTAGTAGTACTCTACTTAATGAACACATTCAGTGGGATGAAATGTTTATTATTAAAATGATTAGAATCCAGAGTGATGATTCACAAACTGGTATTTTCAGCTACTTAATGCAGGAAATTCTGGAAATTGAGAATATGTATCATATTTGTGAAAGAGGGTAGAAATTAAGTATGTAGGTTTGATTCTCACATGTATTGTTTGCTGTTTGATTTTCCAGGCTTAGAAATATTGTTGAATGATATTGATTATAATTTTCAGGATATAAAATAATATTGGTAGTAATTTTAATAATGATTTATAGGTGAAAGACTTCACTTGCCTCAGGTTTCCACATTTTCAATGGAAATACTCAAAAGTTCCAATTTTGGTGATCTACAAGGAGACAGAAATCAACATCTCTTCCTATATTTCTTCTATATTTTTGTATATAGCAAATATGATATGCAAACTCAAATAATTACCCAGTTTTCCTATTGGGTTTGCTTAGAGGCCTCTGTCTGGCTTTCATATATTTTGTAAGAAAATCTAGAATAAGTGAGAATTTCTTTGAGATTTGAATACTTCATCTTCCTTAAAATGAAACAGATTCCTATTTGGAAGAATTTTTTTTAATATGGAAATTTTAATAAAGTTTTTTTTTTTTAATAAGCTAGCATTGAAGGATCAGCTACTGTTAAGAAATAGAAATAGTGATGCTTCATCTATTTTAAAAGAAGCTTGTCCCCATTAATTTCTTCATTTCAGTTCTTAGTATCTCTATGGTTGCGGCTAATGGGAAAAATTTGGCCTGAATTTTGTCTTCATGTCTAATTCCCAGTGAGAAACTCACTAAGTTTGCTGAAGTACAGAGGCATTTTGAATTTAGCGGAGTGGGAAGCAAATGGAAATCCTATATAGATGAAAAGAAAGCCCAATGGATCTCAGCTGAGAGAAGGTTGTTTCATTGGCAGCATTGTATGGACTGCAATCTGAACTCAGTGTTATTGGTAGGTGGGAGTTTCAAAGGTTTTCCACAACTAAATTTGTCCATCTGTGGCACAAATGGTACTCACCATGCTCATCCCACATTAGCACAATTCCCTAAAGTTTTTTCAGATGGTATCTCACTATTCTGCTGTGGCTAGCACAGACCTTTCCTGTGAGAATTCTTTTCTCTCTTCTTCCCGTGTTTTATAAACAAAGATAAAGTTTGGATGTTATTAAAAACAGTGTCTCGAGATTTGGACGGTTCAGGCCTGGCCAATCTGCCTAGGGGGAGATTTTGAACTGACCAATCTGGGTGACCTTTGAAAAGTCTATATAAGTTGGAACTAAATAATAAAATGCTCTCTTTTATGCCACATGGACAACCGGGTCTTCTTTCTCTGCTAGCGGCTCAACAGTGACATTCTGCCTCTCTGGATACAGATGTAAGACTCGTATTTAGTTCTCCAAAGAATGCTTGCAGTGATAAATACAGATGTCCCTTGTATCATGGCTGGGTGGTAGCAACTAGAAGTAAAAAGACATTTCAAGGGTTTTCATTGTGTCTTTATTAGAAGGTGAAGTTGCTAAGGGTGGCTAAACAGCTGTGCAGAGTAAGAAGAAGCTGTGTGTTCAGTCACTTGAATGCCACTTGCAGTTTTGTTTTTCCTGTGTTCAGATGGACGATATGTCATTCAAAGTGTTGCACAGTGGAACAGAACTCGGTGAAAATTCCTCAATAGTGGCAAGAGACTGAATGCTGCTTTTGGACTTCAGGCATAAACCTCTGCCTCCATGAGGAGACATATCTACTGTTCAAATAATAGTCAAAACAAAGCACTGCTTGAAGCAAGTGCTTCATTCATATTAGAAAATTTTTCAATACAACCAGCATAGAATGAAATGGAAGTTGACCAAATAAGACTTTCCTTCCATGACTTAGATACTGTAAAATACTTGATTTGCAAGCCTCTGAGTGCCACTTTCAAACTGTGAAATGTGAGTTACACATTTCCTGGAGAAAACTTGACTCCCCTCTGTGCCGAGGGCCAGACCCCACTGGGGCTGTGGCTGTGGCTGGTGCTTTTGCACAGCTAGAGTGTTGGACTGACCAGCAGGGGTAGTGCCTCAAGCTGCTGTAGAAAAGCTGGAGTAGCCAGGGGGTAAAGAAGGACTAACACGGAGCTTTTGCCGTGGATGTGGTGTACTTAGCCTGGGAAAGCACTGTTTTCAGGGGTCACAGTCCAGCTGGAGTGGGTGGAGTGCTGCAGCCCCTTTGGACTTAAGCAGCTGCTCTTACCCCTTCATGGCTCATTTACTTTTGTGTGACTCTGCAGGTCACCAGGTATGATCAATCTTCATTAACCATCAAGCTGCAGGGTCATAATCCTATAAATAGCACAGCTGTTAACATTTTTGGTTGGACAGGTATTTTTTTCTGTATCCCTTTTGGTTGCCTCTATAAGTGAGACCTTTAGAGAAGTGTAGTTTGGACCCCACCATTCTAAATCTGTTTTCCTCTGAGACAGGTGAGGCCTTAAAATCTGATTTTACTCTCTTTGTTTACTTAATGCAGCCAAACTTCCTATTTTTTTGTCCTTGTAGTACACACAAGACACAATTCAGCCTTAAAACAAATCACTTTGTCTCCCACAAACACATGTTAAATAGCTAAATTAAATATGGCTAGGGAATCCAAGATGCCAAATTCAGTCATACAAATTTGGGGATATAGTGATAGGGCTCTTACTTATGCCAGTGGTAATTGTATAGCTCAGGGGAGCAGTGAGGCTCTCTGAAAGCTTTGGGTATCTGTCCCATTGGCCTCTTTACACAAACCATTCCCAGCTCTTGTCATGCAGACTGCTGATCTTTCTCTTTTATAGTGTTTAGCAACAGTCTGCAAATTGTTTCAAAGGCAAATTAAACCCGAGGGCAACAATCACCACTGACTGACTATAGAAGAGTATCTATGTAGGCCATTTTAATCAACATATGTATGCAAAGTAATAGATTTGGTCTGATAAATAATGTAGAACAATAGAAATTTAGTGCTGAACCTCATCTTATCTATCGTCCTTGTTCTCTGAGGAAGGACAAATATTCAAGAAAATTTTTGGTGGATATTTTGTGTAGCTGTTCTGAAGTGTTCCACAAGAAGAACAAATTCATCTCTACAAGTTTAAACACTTAGATCTATTATATTTTACAGAAAATTTAGGGATGACTTTGTAGAGCTTTTGCTGACATCCCAATTGAATTTTCATGGATAGTAGTTAAATTGCTTTCTTGGGAGATTATCTTCCTACATTAAGAATTTTCTTGGTACCATATGAGGTATTGTGAAGTTTCCTCCAGTGCCACACACTCTTTACCTGTTCCTTATTAAAATATTTGTATTTTCATTGTAGGCCATCTTCTTCCAACTTTGCTTTTTCTGCAGTAAAGTTGAGGTTTCAGTCTAATATTCCTCAGAACTGTCCACTGGAGTCAATCTGGACCCACAGCAAAAATCATATAGAATTTGGATAGAGTAATCCTTTGGAGTGCCATAGAGTGGCACAGCTTTGGAGTGCCTTGTGTTCAGGAAGAATCTTCTTAGTGTATGCAACTCACCTTTATTGCAGGAGCATCAGAGTATTGTACAGGAGGCGCAGGATAAAGCCCCAGTTCCTTTCCTGCAAGTGTTGCTGTCTTTGCTGTGATTCCTCATTTTCTCTCTGTGCATTTTTATTTTTTTTTATGTAGAGCTTCATTCAATTTATCAAGAAATCTATAAACTACAATCCTGTCCTTCAAAATGCCATTCAGTCCTCCAAAAAATGGTGTTATTTGTGAACATACTTGATAATTAAACACTCAATATAAAAAATGGTGTACAAACATGACCTGTCAAAATTAGGCACTTCTTTGTACTGCTTTGGCATAATTAGTAGTTGGATTTGTAAGTTATCCCTGCTATGTTTGTGATAGTTTAGTGTTAAATGCCTTCATGATAGTAGTTTTTCTGAAGGTGTCCTTTTGTTTTTTTTTTTTGCTCTAGGGTGAACCAAAAAAAAATCTTAGTTTAGGTCACCAAATTTAACAGCCCACCAGTGCAAAACCAATGTAAGAAAGTGAGCAGGCACAGCAGTGGAAAGAATAAAGGTTTCATTAAAGGTGTGGCATTTATAAAACCTTGAGGCTGTGCTGAAGAAGAAAACATTTAAGGAAAATCGGAGTAGTCAGCTAAGTGAGTGGTCCTTTATCTTTAGTCCCTGAAAAGAGAGCCCAAATGTATCCTTTGTTTTTGGTCACCCTTCTTTTGATGCTGTTTAGTTGACTGATGTACTTTGCAAGTCATTTAAATAAAAAGGTATTTCTACAACCTCTTAGAAAAGCAGCTCCTCAAATGCTGTGCTCCAGCATCTTAAGAAGTGGTCTTAAAAGGCTTTTAGGCATTTCAAATTATTTATTCTTGTATTTATAAGCAAAAGTTGTTTTATAGTTTTAAAAAGAATTAATGACTGCCATTATTTTTTTGGCTTTTAATATTAAAAATTAAGCTGTACTTGTGTAATGTTGATGTTGTATTAGGCTTGTATGTTTGTTTGGTTTTTTTAACCTTGTGTCCCAATATAAACTCATCAGGCTATTTTGTTAAATAGCTTATTCTGAGGGGTATGAAATGATGTTGTTTTCTTTAACAAGTGCCCAGAACTTCCAAGTATTTTGCTCATGTTTGCATTCTCTACATTCCCTGTCCCAGCATCTCATCACTGAAACAGAGTCTGTCATATTACTGCTTAAAAGCATATGGAGGTAATGATCCAAAGCTATAATTACAGGAGAATTTTAAATAGGAAAGAATCAGAAAACGCCAGCTATAGAATTTGTAGACTAAGCAGGTAGACATGAATTCTGAGTCTGTAAAATTTAAATCTCCTGTTCTTGTGCATTTACAAGACTATTCCCAAATTTTCTTTCCTTAAGAATCATTGCGAATATTATTCTTGGCATAAACCCCCTATATTTTATAATGGTAAACCAAGGTCCATATCATGATATCAATGGATTAAATGAGTTTATAAATAAAAATCTCCAACAAAAGTATCTGCCACTGCCAGTTTTAGCATTGACTGGAAAATGTGAAGACTTTGAATGAGATTAGATGGAAATATCTCTGGTACACTGGAAAAGCCTCACTCTGAACCACTTATAGGCAAGGTTTTGGTTAAGAAATTGTCTCATAAGGTAGTGGTGCCTTTTAGAACAGTAAAAGGTAATGCAAGAGAGTGATGAGCACCAGGAACTTGCAGAAGAGAAGCAGCTCTGATAGTCATTGCTCCTGTTGGAGCTGCAGAAAAACCAAACTGGGTTCCCACTGTGCAGTTTTTTTGCTTCCTTCCTTTACATTTTTATTCTGGTTTCAGCATGTGCTGTGAACGAGACAAGATATTTTTACATGGTAAAGTTTTTCAGGTTTTGTATGACCCAACTAGTTTTCTACGCCTTGGGCACTCCCCCAGCTGGTTTTATACATAGCTGCTGTGTCTTTTAGAATGAATGAATCATATCATAAATTTCACAGACAAAATGAGAAAATATAAAAAATTTCTGAATATTTTGTTAGGTATTTTATTACAGTGGATCTTTGAACTACTAACATGTGTACAGAGAGGAAGTAAATACTAAATTGTACTTGCAATGTAACTTGATTGGCTGCCAAACAAAAACAGGTTTCAGTTTCTTAGCCTGGGCTCACTCTTCTGTTGACACCTTGCTCATCTCAGCTTTGCTGGAGTGCCTTTTCTAAGGGTTTTCTTGCTATATCACTACCACCGCTTTTAAACCCAAAACTTTTTTAGTTAATTTGGCTTCAGTTTCTTTCTGATGTGTCTTTTTCTTCACACTTTCCCTATCTCCCTGCTTGGCTGTGGAAAAAAGCATCTAACTTCTTGCCATGTAAAACTGAGTCCCCTTTCTTTAATCTAATCTAATTTTTGTCTTTATGTTTTTTTATGTCTGCCAGGGAAAAGCTTTTTCCTGAGAATGACTTCAAATCATGATAGTGTCTCAGTAAGAGTTTGTTTCTTGGAAAGGTTTATGCCTAAACAAGTATTTAATTTGTGATTCAAATTCTGTTTTGGGAAAAAACCAGCCAAAACACAGACCAAAGAAACCCTCTAAAAACAGTTAAACCAAAAACAGGAAGCATGCCTTTTGAGATTGGTTAGCTAAAACTCCAGAGTCCTTTTTAAACCCAAGTCTTAACAAAGCTGGGTTATCTCAAGAGTAACTTCTGCCCTGCCTTGCACTCTGCCAATGTAGCAGAGCCAGACTACATCATGGTAAAATATTAGAATTGCCTAATTAAATCTCCTGTTCAAGAAAAATATCTATTAGTTTATTCTGTTCTTTGGATTAGCATTTTACTGCAAGATTCCCTGGTTCTAAGAGGCTTCCAAAGAGACTCATTAAACAATTGTTTCCTGGAATTTGGCACTGACACTTAACAAATCAATCCTCAAGAGAGGAAATTACATTGGAAACACTGTTCCTTTCTGCCTTGAAGATCCTAGTCTGCTCTTCAGACACATCAGTGTCCCATTCTGGGCCTTTTGGAGTTTAGGATTATTTGGTACCTTAAGAGGGTTGTCTATTCAGGTTTTGTTTCTGGTCTAGAGGTCAGTTTTGTATTTTCAATTGTTTCACTCTGAGACAGTCTGGTTCTTGGAAGTGTGGATCCCTTTAACTTTGTTTTGTCAATCAGTAAAAGCTGTATGTTCTTCCTCAGGCCGTGTTTAAGTGGACATATCTGTCTCAGTGACTCTAAAGGGATTTACTTTACATATACCTTTTTTCCCCAGCCTAGGTAAACTGACAAAGTCACTTTTATTCCCCTCTCAGATAATCTTTCTTTAGATGGTGACACCTGGGCCATGTGAAATTTTAGGAGAGACATTTAACCCCTCTGGCAACAGTCAGATGCTTTGCAGTTGCCATATGGCAGCTGTCATGGGTTATAACTCTAGATTTATGTAGGCTCCAGGTTCATGGAAAAATCTATTCAGCATCTCTTTTCTTCATTTATAATGTTGCCATTAGGCTTTCCTTCCTAGATTTTCCTCTTTGTCACCTGTAATTCACCAGCTTAATCTAAGCCACTCACCAATTACTCTGGATTGGTTGTATCTCTGACTGAGAGAGATCAGCACACTTATCTCTTGGCTCCTATCCCCTTCTGCAATGCTCCAAGAATTACCTCTGATGTAGTTTGCCTTATGCAGCATCAGGAAGCCTTCAGCATGTCAGCTCCAATCAATGGGACCTTAGAGCAAGTGTTTGTTCTTTGCACTTCCCCTTTGCATCAGGTTAGAAAGCATTTATCAGGTATTCCCTCCTGATCTGGACTGTTCCAGCTATCACTGCATGTAATCCTCACTATGATAGCTATGGATGTGGACATGCATGCCACCCCCAGAATGACACAGGGCTTTAAAAGGAAAGTTTTTTCTGGGGAACTGTGTTTATTCCTGCACTTCTTTCCAAATGAGCCCTGTCAGCTTCCAGCCTACAATGGCAGGCTATGGACATATGGAATTATGTCTGTGTCTGAGAGTCTTTTCTCATGATGTGTTTTCTTTTCCCATCATGCGAATCAGGACAGTAGGGATAGAGGGGAGAAGGGTGAATGAAGGTGATGATAAAGGCTGAGGCTCAGTTTGACAATTTCTCCAAGTTATACGGATTATAAGAAAATCCTGCTGTCAGTCCTCTGTACTTTTGAAGGTATACAGATGCCAGTATATGTAGTCTATATCTCCCAATTAAATTTAAGTGGAGTTCTTTCTTTTATTTTCTTTTTCTTCCTTCTTTTTCCCTGCACTGTGTTAAGAGAGGTTTTGGCGACTTAGAAGCAAAATGCCTCTTTTAAATTCAGGAGTTTACCTACCTGACTCACTCATTAATGGCTGCTGTGGGCAAAATCTTTCCTTCAGCCTTCACAGTGAAGTGAGGTAGGTCACTTCTCACTGCAACTCATTGTTGAATTAATTGCTGCTAGACTAAAATACTGCTTGCTATTCCTGTTGTCTTGAGAACTGCTTCCTGAATTCAGAAGGCATTTTTGCATTATTAAAATGACAATATTTTTAGCTTCCACTACTCTAGGCTGCAAATGTAGCCTTCTCAGACCTAGCTGTGTACTACTCTGCCAGTCCTCCTCCTTTGTAACTCTTCCCTTTCTAATGGTGGAAGTGACCTCTCAGTGTTTGCCAAGGGATCTTGTTTCAACTTCCACTGCTGCCCTGAACTGTCGTAATTGATGATTGTCTTTGCTGTGATAGCTCTTTCTCATGACCTAACAACCCAGGCTTATTAGTCATCTGATCCCAGTGTATTTATTCTACCTCACAATGATACAAGACCAGCTCAGGAAGTGACCATATCTTTTGATTCTGGTGCATTCAACATGTTTGCCTTTTGGTGCTTCATAGATGGTTTTGGTCATTTCACTTCATGCAGTGATGAATGGAAATCTGCAATGGTATCCTCAGAATGATGTGCAAGGACTCATACAACTGGAAAATATGCTCTCTCATCCTAATCTCATCAGATGTTTTGCTTCAGTGCTAGTCTTTACTCAAGAGACTTTGCAGACGTGTTTCTGATCACGATGCTGTGTTTTTCTTCTGTTTTCTCTGAAAATTGTGCAGTAAGTCTGGGATGTAGTTTTCTTTTCCTGACCAGGTTGAGGCTGTTTGGAATTCCAGACCAAAAAGCCACATAATGTTTCTGTTTCTTTCATACTTTTGCAGAACTTGTCTCATCCAGCAGGGTGCTAGATTACTTCAATGGAAAGTGACTTTGTTCATCCCTGCTTTGGGAAGCCCGGGATTGTAAAGATATCTAGCTGAAAGTATTTACACAAAAGGATCTCTTCAGACATATGGACCAAATTCAGTCATCAGAATTTCCTCTGCTCTGTTATCCCACATCCTGATTTTCTTCAATCCTTTGCTCTCAACCTCTGCCTAATTATCACCTGAATGAGGTACTCTTCCATTAAAGAGTTCAGGAAGCATTTGACAATGCTCTTGGGCACATGATGGGGTTCTTGGGGATCGTCCTGTGCAGGGCCAGGAGTTGGACTCCATGATCCTTGTGGATCCCTTCAAACTCAGCATATTCTGTCATTCTGTGACATTTCCACTGACCACTCACACTGATTCCAGCCTGTCCCCTGAATCTTGATTTGCGTTGATTTCCTGAGTAAGGTCATTGCTGCTCTAAGAGTAATGGTTTTATGGGTGGTTTCTCATCTGCTGATTTTTTCCTCTGACAGAATTGTCCTGCTGCCTGTGCAGGACTGTCAGCCTAATCAGTCAGGAGATCTGGCTTTCACTTCTATCAGGAGATAAGGTTATCTCTGCTTTCCCACTTCTCTGACTTGCTCCCTTCACTCTGTGACCTTTCTCAATATGAGGAGCTCTCCTGCCTCTTACACTGTCTGAGTCTGGTCCATTCCTCAGTCTCTCATTTTTGTGTGTCTCTAGTAGGAAAACACCAGGGAACAGCCACGAGTAGGTACAGTCTCACCACACACCACTTCTGAGTCAAGCTTTTTCTCAATCCATGGTATGAGTTTTCCCATTCCAGATACCATTGGGAGAGCTACTTATAGGAATGACTTACAGGAGTTTGACTTACTAATCAAGCACAAAAAGTTCAAGTATATATGTAGAAATAGGTACCACTTGCCACTATAGTTACATGGATTTGTTTTCTGAAATGATTCTTGACTCCTACTCCAAGTAGTTGCCCCTCTGGAAGGACCTGTTACTAGAATCACCCAAAGTGGAAATCTACATATGAACAATCATTGAAAGGGGACAGAAAATTTACTTGTAATTGTATTTCTCAGAAGTTGCTTTTTTAAAACTATCTCAAACCATACCCCTTTGCTCTGTTATGTCTTCTCTTTCACTAGCTGTGAGAAAAACTGAAAATCATATATTCAGCTTTATTTTTCTCATGGTTGCTTGAGGCTGGATCAGAATGTACACAACATGTTCTGCAGAACCAGAATTTTCTGGATTAGGTACTTTTGCTTTCAACTGATATAGACAAGTGAATATATAATGGTGATATAGACAAGATATTTAAACAAGCCATATTTACTGGTAATCTGTTTAATTTCTCTTACAAAATAAAAATTATTTTACCAAATAATTTCTCAAGTAATATTTGCCAGAAGATACTATGTTTTTTCATGCATAGTTACTTTTGATTCTTAAAACAGCATTGAAATTAATTTTCAGATGAGAATAAATCAAGTATAATGAAGAAATTCCCAATCCAGTTACACAAAAAGCTGACATTTAGCTCTTGAGAATGCTTTTCATGGTACTCAGAAATTAGAAAGGGAAATTCCCTGCTGGTATGGAGCTACCATTTTGTTCCTGGTTCCCTGCATTGTTGCTGGGAGTAAGGTTATTATGCAATCCCTGGCAAGCTCACCCTACCAGACTGCTTACCAATTTGTAGGCTGTAGGTGTAAATTGAAAAGCCTTCATCCTGCTTCTGTTTACTTCACAGATTGAACTGGGCTCCAATTATTCTCATCTATGTGAATTGAGGCACTGTTGCTGCTCTTGCCTCTTTTTCCTCCTTGTGGGTGGGCACAGTTCATTTGAACCTGCATTTCTTTTCAAAAGAAACATCTAAAAGAATGAGTATGTAAGAGGTAGCTTTAGTACTTAGTGTTCTATAACTTTAATGATTATATATCTCAATACAGTCAGAAGTGTAGTAGAGGTTCCTTAGGGCATTGCCAGTGTTTATTCATTATTTGTCAGGCACATATCAGGATTTTGTTCTCTTAGAGCTCATTTACTCTTTTTTATTCTTTTTCTTTTTTCCTAATTTCAACAGTATGAGTAAAGTTGACTCTGCTTGTATGGGAGACTTAATTATACCTGTTATTGCTCTCTTTAGCCTGTTTATCACAAACTTATTTCAGCTAACAGACTGCTTTTAAATAGGAAGAATACAGAGAAGGAGACAGAGGGGACATAAAGTAGCAAACAAATAATGAAAATGGAGACATGCTTTTCACTACAATCTCTCTTGAGGAATAGGTCACTTTCATAGGAAAATAAACTCGCTATTTTATACACTTACTTGAAGAATGCTTTCTGGAAGCTTCAGGGAGGTATTTTAAATGGTTGCTAAGGCAGCAGTTTGCCTCTTATTGCTGTCCTTTTGCTCTGGCCTCTCTTTACATGATAGTGTGGGAATCCCAGATGTAGGAGTAAAGGAAAAACCTCCAGTTAGTAAATCACCCCCCCACTAATCCCTCCTGTTAAGAAAATCTGCCCACACATTGTGATAAATCCCAGATTAAGACAATCATAAATGTTTTCTGTATTAGCTGCATGCAGAGGACCAGTGGGGTTTTTGACTGTGCAAAGTTTCTTGGCTTCCTTTAGAATCTTTCAGTAACCCAGTTTTATTGTCCATAAAGGTTATACAAAGTGCTTATACGAACTAGAATTGGGTTATGATATATTTAGACACTGGGCTTATATAATGGCCTTAGCTTCAATACCCTGTGCTCCTAACAATAATTTGGAACTTTTTCTTAGACATTGCTTACAATTTCCCTAAAGGATGAAAAAGACCCATATGTTACCTTCTCAAAATTCTGTTTATTTGACTTTTTTTTTTTTCTTTTAGTTCATCTGATGTTCTACTGATTACATTACTTGCCAAATGTATTAAACCCACATTCTAAACAGCCAGCTTTGTATGTGGTGCAGATGTTATGCAACTGGCAGCTTTCACAGGAAGAACATTGTGTACATGGCAATGTGTTCTTAGGCTTCTGAACCCATTTGCCCTCCTCTCTCTGCTGACTAGGAGAGAGATTTGGTATTTCTTCTTGGGAGGAACAAACCTGTGTGAAAGCTGGTCCTGGAGCATGACCATTTCTGTTCATATTTTTACATCTATACACATCATTCACATTCAGGGATACACCTGAGCCTAATAAGCTAAACTTAGATAAATATGGAAAGGAATATTGCAAGATCAAAAACATGATAATCACATAAAGGCAGGATAAAATGCTCAACTCATTTATGTTAAGATACTTGATCCATTCTCTTGAATTTTGAGAAATCATAACCATTTTTTTTTTTCCAATTGAATATACTGAGCCTTGTCCTTATGATTTTCTGTTGTCATCTCTCCACATGTGCATTTACATTTATGGATATAATACAGCTCTCAAACATTTTTTTATACTGTCTTTCTGATTAGGACTTTAAAGTTTTTACATAAACTAAATTACTTAAATATTTTTTCCTGGCATGTGAGTTTATGATATCCATTTTACAGATGATTAAATATTGAAGGAACTTGCTCAAGATTACATATCACACTTGAATCATGACTAAACTTCAGGGGTTCTGCTCTTCACATATAGTTTTTGCATCCCAAGTCAGGAATGTTTAAATAATCATGTCTCCTTGCATGTAAATATTGTCCATGCATAAAAGAATAGATGTTTTTTAAATGTATAACATTCCAACCATGGGTGTGAAATATAACATAGAGATTTTAAAACAGGGGAGCACAGTCTAATTTTATATATTTGGTAGGAACCCTAAAACAAATTCCAGTAATAATAGCTGTTGTTCTAGTATGTATCAAAAAAGATAAGCAAATCTTTCTTACTACGGGATTAAAGTGATGAAACCCCTCCAAATACTCTTTTAGCACTGTAGGCTTAGTCACTTAAACAAATAAATGTGTTTGGATTCATACTATGCTTTAGTCCTTCCTGTTGTTTGGCACAGAATCAGAAACAGCAGCATTTACATGTATTTTGGATTACTAAACTGGGTGGTGTAATGCTTATTGTGCTCTGTGTAAAATGGAAGTGTTGTGGTTTGGGTTTTTTAGGTGAAAATAAGAAATAATTAGAATCTTATCTATTAAATATGATTTCTGGCCTTTAATTTTAATACTTCTCTAATTACGTAGTTCATATTCTGGAGATTAGCTGTCATTTATCAAGTGTTGGTATCTCCTGAAAATTAATTTTTCCTTCAGATGTGGTTGAATTTCTGACCATTAGAAGTTGTTTTGCTCTTTTTGAGCCAGGCTTTTTTTATCCTTCTCAGCTAAAGTTGTTTTACAGTTGCGTTCCTTACAGAATTGTTTTCTCAAGTACCTGTGCAAAATTTTTATGATTAGTCTCCAAAATATGAAAAAACACAGAAAAATAACAGATCAAGAGTGCTGACTATGAGCTTTATAGAGCTATTCATTGAAATTTATTGAAAATAATTCAGAATAATTTTGAAACCATCAAATGCCTCTGAAAAAAAGCTGGTGTGATTGATTGTCCCTAAATACTGAGGTAGACTTCCTGTATCACTAAAATTCAGCTTTAGGAGTGAAAGATGGCATGAGACTCCTCATGAGTTAGTGCTGACCTGCAGGACAATATTTAGTTTCTGCAATGAAAATATGAGTTATTTCTTGTGTTTCCATGGTCATGTTCTGCAAATGCTTAGATAGAGGGGTTAGCCTATTTGTGCCATTTATGGCAAAATTCTCAGATAAAAACTTGCACAGCTATACACTTCAGATCCTCACATGGGAGTCAAGAAGAAAGGAACAGCTATTTATGTTCCTACACACCAACACTTTGTCTCTTTGAGAAGGTGGTATTGTCTGGACTCATATTTGGTGCTGCACCCTGTAAGAGTTTTGGAGAGAAGTATAGTGAGAAAATGAAGTCATGTGGCTGAAAGAATCTTTGTTCAGGGCTGGAAAAAATACCTGTAGCAGATTAGGCGTAGGGAAAAAAGGGCAGGAGGTGCAAAGATAGATTTTGTAATGCATATAAAAAATGAGACACAGAAATTCATTGAATGCTTACTTCACAAAATCATGGAATGGTGTAGGTTGGAAGGGGCTTTGAAGGATCACCTGGTCCAGCCTTTCATGTGAAAGGCAGCCTGGATTAAGTTATCATGACCTTTGCCCAGCCCCTTCTTAAACACCAGAGAAGGGGACTCTGCCACATTCTTGTGGAGGTTGTTCAACTGCCTGATTTTTCTCACTGAAATTTTTTTCATAGAATCATAGAATATGCTGAGTTGCAAGGGACTACCTGTAAGAAAATGTATTTATCAACCTCTTGCTCTACAACTGCATATATTGAATTTTTACTCACCCTCATGAAATTTCAAATAAAATAACTTCATAGTCTTGAAACACATACTCATCTGAATTAAAGCCCTTTAAGATTGAGATAAATTTGTGGTTTTCTTCTAAAGGTTGTTTGTTGCCATATGCAAATATAGCAAGATGGGAGTACAATTTTTAATTGGGAAGTCTATCCACAGCCACAAAACTGACACATATAAAGAAAACTGTTATTTCAAACAAAACATGGCAAAACAGCAGGACCTGAAAACTTAGTCTAATGCTTTGCAGGGTCTGGTTTCACCCATTCCCTCCTCACCTTGGTCTTACTGTGTTTCTGTCCTTCAGAAATTTTTTGTCCCCTATGCAGCCTCTCTTGGAAATGCATTTCTTCAGAATAGTTTAATTTGCAGAGCAATGAAAAATTTTATATAGAAACCATTAGCAAATTTCTTTGTAATTCTACTTTTTTTCCAAGAATTCTTTTTGCACGTTTATTTCCTTTAACTCTCTAGCAGACATCTTATACCATGAGGAAATACACTGCTATGTTTAAGACGATCGAGAACTTTGGAAAAAAAACCCACCAAAAAAACCCGCCAAAAAAACCCCAAAATCAAACAAAACCACTGATACACACCACGCTTGAAGCTTTAAGTTACTTTTGTATTACTCATGTCACAGTTTCGTTCCCATAATGAACATTTAGTGCAAGACACTTGTCAAAAAAGTGTCTAAACCATGTTTTAATGTGAGCTTTCTTTCAGTCTCAGCACTTAACTGACTTGGACTTCAGTCAGTGTTTGAAGAAAGCTTACAAAACTCTTGAAAAGATCTGTTCTGCTCACAAGACTCTCCTTTTTGCCAAACTATGGCTTTACCATTGTCTGAGTGCGGTGTGTGCTCCTAAATCAGAATCCTCTCCTACCGGAGAGGAGAAAGCAGAACTTTTGATTTCTTGGAGACTCGGCCTGCAGGTTTAATTTGCTGGAAGGGTGCTCAAGGTAACATGAAATTAGGCTTTATAGAAAGCCTTGGGCAGAACAGCAGACAGGGTAATGGATCATGAATAGACCATATAATCTGTGATGCCCTCTAAGTAAGAAAGGAATTGGAGAAACTGTCCATTAGTAGTTCATCAGCATATCAAAAATGAGAAGAGCCAGAGCCTGGGTTATTAGCTCTTGACTATGTCTGACATTCAGGCACATACTCAGATGCACACAAAAAGTGTGGTGGTTTTATAACTGCTCACAACTACTGTCAGTGCTGCCAGAAGCTCTTCCTGACTTCCTGCAGCTCTTCTGCACGAGCAGCATTCCTGATCCGACAGTGGATGCAAATTGTTAAGCAAAAGATTGGAGAGCTTTTTTAAGGACGTAAATGCCTTCTTAAGTTTATCTGCACAAAGCCTGTAGCTCCAGATCACCAGTATTTCTGCTGTAAATGTGGTTTTAGCACTGGATTAAGTCTCTCAGAAATAGATTATGTTCTGTACACAGTCATCCAAAGGTGATGAGAATTTGTGCGGAATCTGCTTGAACTAGGTTGGGATGTATATTTTGGCATTGAGACACTCACAAGGAACATGAATAGCACATGTGCCAGAGCTGATGATGCTTTAAAGCTCTAAGCAGGACAATAATGCTATTAAAAATATGTATTTTCTGTAATCCTTAATCCCTTTTTAGCTGAGCAGCTCCAAGTGAGGTATCTGTTCTTGGCACTATAGTCATAATGCTGAGTAGTGTAATATTTTCTAAAACGAAGGTTAAATGAAAAGCCTGAACAAACTAAGCAACTGTGAAATGCTGATCCAGTAAATCGTGCAGACTCACATTTTAATATGTATTTCAAATGACCTTCATCAATTCTGGTGTTCCTAAGAGCACAAGAGGCATTTTTTTTGTACTTTGCTGCCAAACGGTACCTTGTATTGCAGAAAAGTGTCACCCCTATAGTAATATTATTATTGATTATATTAGCAAAGAAGCCCCCTCCATGTTTAAACCCATGTTGCTCTTTGTACTCAACAAAGTCACAATTAGAAAATGTTCCTTTGGCTGGCAATTAATGCTCTGACAAATGGAAAAGAGAGAATGGTTGGGGAGGAAAGCAGGCTCTTATCATCCCTCTGCAGAGAGCACCTGACACACAGAATGGTGCCTTCAATGCAGGAGCTATACATGTTGTTTGACCAGCCACTATAAAATTTCTTCCTTATCAGATGTTTTATGTGCCTCCTTAAATGTAACATTCCCTTTTCTTTGATCGACTGGCATTGCAACAGTGCTCTTATCTGGGATTTTGTTCCTGAAATAAAAATGGCAGTTCCTGAGTTTCAAAATGAATTGACAATGAACCTGGAGTTCCTTGCCACAGAAATGTAAATGAGAAGCATCAGTGTGAGCAGAAGATAAGGTCCATGTCTTCTGTGTATGTCCACAGCAAATATTTCTCTGGCACCCACCTTACTTACGCGTTGCTCGTTGTGGGGCTAAAGATGTTGGTAATGTACAACTGTGGCAACAGTACATGAAGAAAGATAATCTTATAGAAAGTTAATAATGTAATTAATTTCAAATGGCAGATACACCTCATCAGTATCATTTAACACTAACTTTATGAAACTGCTGTAATTAGTGAGTAACAACTCTGACTCAACAAACCTCTGTGGTTTGTTCTGATATGAAGGTCACATTTTCCTGGCTGCTCTTAGTTAAGCTTTATAGAACTGATGATAAGAAGAGTAGATTTGGGATTAGGTCATGCTTTCTCTCAAGTATTGTTTCATGATGAATGTGAGAGCACAATTTTTTTTCTTATTTAAATTTCTTAACTGTGTGAGGGCTTAAAGCTTATTTTCAGGATGAACAGAAGTTTTGGGCCACTGAATTTAAAATGTGTTATTCGCTGGACTTGAACGGTGACTGGAGACCCTTACTAATGAAATATCTATTAGTCACAGTGAAGGCACATTCTTTCAAGCATTTATAAATGGTATTTTTGTGCAAAAACTTCTGTGTGCTGACAGAAGTAAAGACACATGGGCTCAGGCAGATAACGAGAGTCGTTGCAGAAACTGAGTAAAATCCTGGTACTGGTATGAAAAGTTCCATATTGTTTTGATGAATTAAGAATGTGCTGACAAGATTTTAATTTGCATTTAAGAAAAATTAAAATGCTGAGTTTTGCTCACAGCAATTAGATAGTCCTTCAGCTTTCCACACACATGTCCATAAATATAATTCTTCTTTATCCTGCCAGATACTGAGCATTCTGCATCTGACTTTTTAATGGCCTTAAATTGTATGCTTAGCATAAAACCTGGAAGTTGGTTTAGGTGCATATTTATAAATCATTGGTTTATGCTGAGACACAATGAATCTGAATGAATTCTTTCCCACATGGATTTGGGAAAGGTGTGTGTGAAATATGTTTTATGCTTTTGTAGAGTTTGGTTTATGTGCATGTGCCCTGTTTCAGAGCAACACACAAAGCCAAGTCTGGGGAGGAACCTCAACCCTGTTTTGTCTCTTTTCAAACAAGACCATTTGTTTGTGGGGGTCAGAAATAAATACAAAATGAGTTTTATGATTTGTTTTTTAATCTAACATTTTGAAAAAGTTCTGAACTAGCACCCTTAGAACTGATGGAATCTCAGTCCTGGAATATCAAGCCAATGGTAGAAGGAATTCCCAATATTTTGGGGAAACATTTTAGTCCCTTTTTTCCCCAGAAAGAAACACCAATATATTGACCCTTTTAATGGAATATACCAATTTTCACAGGTTTTTTTTTTTTGTGAAAACTTTTCATCCAGATATAATTTTCAGTCAGAAGTAGAGACCTATCATAAGTGGGAAAAGGATTTAAATCTGGATGGGGAGGACAAAGTTCAGGTCTCCGAGGCATTAAAGCAAGGATTGCACCAGAAAATTTTGTAGTCCTAAAATTTGCTTCTCCAATCAGCAGCAGTCTTCTTCAGGGTAGATTTCCCTCAGCCTCTTTCTCTTGAATCCCTCTGCCTTGTAAAACTAGCAAAACACTTCACTAGACCAGCAAGGAAGAGTCTGGCTTGGTAACTTGGGAGGAAAGTAATCAAAATAAACAGAGCAGAGATTTGAAGACACATTAGCGCTTTCATTACCTGAGTGGGAAGTCAGTTTTTCCCCTTGGTTCAGGATATACATGAGGTAGAACAGTTCAGAAAAGAGACTTGCTGAAGGCTACTCATTTTGTAAAATCTTGCACTGACAGTGAACTGCCTAATTCAAAATAGAGTTATGAATCTACACCTTCCATATCATAAGTAGAGTCTTCAATGCTGGTCCCAGAGCACACTCTAAGAGAATGTCTTTGTTTTTGCAAGATAAATAAAACAAATTAGGTAAAAAAGGTTTGTTTTCTGATTCCATTGTGCAGCCAAAGGAAAATAGAAGCAATTTTTACACAAACTAAGGTTCTTGGTTTTTTAGCACTATTTAAAATTCTTTTGAAATTAATTGTGCCACAATCCCTGGAAACACTGGAAAAGTACTGTAGTGTAGAAGATGCAATTGTCAGACTGCAGCTCTGCCAGATTTGTTTTTGTTCTGCTTTCTGGGTTCTGTGAGCATCAATGCACCGAGCTGGGAGATCTTTGATAGAATTTGGCTGTTCTTTCTAAGAAAGTGAGACAAAGGGTTGGTACACAGGGGACCACTCCAGCTTTATGGCTTCCATGGATTTCCCTGGCTTAAATTCTAGTTGACTCTCTAAATTACTTTTCCATTTAATTTGAGCAATTGGCACCTCACAGAAGAGGCTGATCTGGAATCTCAGATTTAATATCTTCCCAAAGAACCACTGCTCATGAAGCCTGAGCCCAATTTGAGTTGTGACAAGCTGTTAAGGATAATAAGTATGTTATCATAGAGCATTTAATATATTTTTTTGAAAAAGGAGCTCAGTGTCTGTATTCCTGCTTCACAGACTACACTGAAGAGATTTGGGAAAGGTTGCTCAGCAATGCAAGTCACGTCTCACTTCCAGACGAGGGTTGTATGCACATTGCTTTGCTTTATATCACTTTATTTTATAAAGGTGTAAAAGTGTTTTGTTCTTTCAATGACTTTCCAATGCTTTTTAATCTATCTGGAAAATCAAATTAATGCGTGCTCTTTAATATGAGGTAGCTAATTGCATTATATATATCTGGATATAGTGGTGGGACATATATTTAGGAATTGACAACTGTTTTCTCTCTTTGCAGAGAAACATGTGTACTATGGACTTGAATGAAAGGTCCTAACTGTGCAGACTGAACAAGAAATATAGAAAATCCTTAAACTTTTACTTCTTTCAAGTGATTGTTATCTAAAAATTTTTGATTTCTATGCAATATCCCCTTCAACAAGCAATGCTCCTCCCAGGCTAAAGCACTTGAGAAATCATTTAACAAAAGCTATATTTTTTTCCCTGTGAAAATTTTTTACCAGATTGGAATAGCTGTTATTTTTTGCCAAAAAAATAATGTTCACACTGAAGTAGTTTGACATAACACTGAGTATAAACAATGTCTCTGTGGAAGTATTCCACAAAGAACCCTGTATGGATCTTGGTTGAGGTTTATTATGATTATATTCCTAACTGAGTGTGTTAGTTTTGTCATGTTGGAAGAGCTGTTTGCCCTCTGATCTCTCCATTAGATAGAAGAGAGCAGTGAGAAATCCACGTGAGCCAGTGTGAACCCTAGGTGGCTGAGCTCAATTTTTTTATTTTTCAGTATTAGATTTTATTTTCTGTAGCTTCTATTTTGGGTTGGCCTTGGCTCGTGTGGGGAACTGGCTAGAGGATGACTGACTAGTGCTGACTCTATTCCCAGGGGACCTGCTAAGGTACATCACAGAACAGCCTTCATCGGTGTCCCCATCATCCTCACTGGTTATCAGTCTGCTTTAGGGCTGCAATGGGACAGCTCTGCTTCCTAATCCTTGGAAGAGAGCTTTGGAAGTAAAATGTCTTCATTTTCATTTCAAAATCATAATATTTACTCTTTTTCATCTGTTATTTCATGTTTCCTAATTTAAACTATGTACAGACCATAAAACCCTCTCTCATTTCATAGGAAAGCGAATGTATTTCTTTAGCTACTGCCTGAATATAATGAATAAAACCTGTAATCCCCAAATTAATGTGTTTGAATTGGTCAGCACAGAGTCTGACCTCAGTAAATTTACTCTAGGTTTGGGTCTAACTTGATTAAATTGTACATCAAAGTGAGCCAAAAGTCCTGTTTCTTTGAACCAACGTTTTCAATCTTTCCCAGAATCCTTATACATCATTTCAAATGTTGTAAAATTTGCTGTGTAGACTGGAGACCAGACAATGAGAATGGAATTAAGCCGTTTGCCATGCAAGGCACAGAGTGACTCGTTGCTTTTGTACAAAGCGTCACATGAAGTTCCTCTGCACAGTTTCCTTGTGCGGGTGCCCCTGATGCTGTGACTAATTTGTAAGCTCTGATGCTCATGCCAGGGTACTCTCTTTGGCTAGAGCCAGCTGGGGCACTTTGGGCCTTTATGTGCCAAGGTGTGAAAAGCAAGTTCAGTCTTCAAAATAATTTCCGGTTTCTGATGAGCGTTCTTGGGTAGTACTGGATGTGCTAAGAAGCTCGAATATTTGAAGGTATTTCAAAAGGTGATAGAATTCATAAAGATTTTGTCCTTTCCCTGCTGGAAATTAGTGTTTGCAAATTGCTTTTTAAACATGAAGTGAGAGAATGTTCCTTAGTCAAAATGGTTACTTCTTAAAGGAAGTTATTGATAGAACCCAATGAGATTTATAGCTATGAGAATAATGACAGTTTTCTGTGCCAAATATAGTTTCTCTTTTAGAGATGATAAAAATAACGTTATCTGGAAAAAGCTGGATTATCTGTCAAAAAGTCCCATGTAATATAATCTGTTAAAGTAGCTTGAATCAATTTACCAAACTGTTTTTATAGAGATGTTAATGTTGCAGTCAAGGAGAAAATTTAATAGGAAACAAAGATGAAACTCTGGACCTGCAGTTCCCTCTTAGTGGCTACTTAGATGAAAACTGCCTCAATTCACAATAGTCTGTGCTTATTCATCTCTCAAGTTTTATGGACAACTTTTACTTAATTAGTCATTTTCATTTTACAATCATAAGTCTTTAGTGTAGCAAAATTCAGCATGCTATAACTTTGAGTCAACTAAAAGTGGTTCAAAAGCAAGAAAAGTATACAATGTAGCATTTTACATTTATTAAATACTGTCAAGCTACTGTTACCTGTTTCTGCCAATATACATAGTCTCTTTTTTCATACATATTAGGTAAAGAAAAATAGCTATTTTGTTAAGCTTCCCATAGCCAGGCTTGGGCAGAAAAGGCTGTTTAGTGTGAAAGCTGTCTGTGTGTAGCGCTGTATCTTTACTGCGCTTCAAGCTCTTGTCACACTGAACTGCTTTTTTTCTCCTTTTGTTTGAATTGCATCTTGGAATAGATCCTACAGTAGCCCTGCAGAGCCTGTCTGCTTTACAGTGGATAAAACATAGCTCAGGTTTGTTTAGACTGAAGGGCAGCACACAGCAGATTCTTGATAGCAATTTTTTTTCTGCTCAGGTAATGATTAAAGAACTAAATTTGATTTCTAATTGCAACTTTGTGGAATACCTATGTAAACTTTGTGCTAGAAGTTACCAGAACATAGTGATAATCTACAAGTATATTTTAACAATGCCTTTCTTCAATAGATCTGCACTTTTCTTAGTGCTCCAGAGAAACCCTAACCCTTATCCAATCGTAACCCTAACCCTTATCAGACAACTCCAGTCATCTGGTGCATTGCTAAGGATGGCCAATCTTACAGAGAGCCCTGCAGTGCTCAGTGGTTCTGTACAACTTAGAATCATAGTCTGCAACAAGACTGATTACTGATGCTGCATAAAAAGTCCCAGTTCTGACTCTTCTGATTCTGACCACAGACTCTGAAAGAAATGCTGTGAACTTTAGTCAAAGATTGTGGTTATGTGAAGCATATCTTTGAAACTGGGTTTTTAAACTGACTTGGTACATCATTAGTTTTACATTCCATATAATAACCTCTGTTCTAGATTAATCCCTAAAGGCCAAATATTATTGCTGTTACATAGACCAAATGTTCTTTTTGTAATTGGAAAGTTTCCTCAAGGAGAAGACAGTTTTGCAACATTCATGTTGGCTCTTCCAAAGAAGAAATCTGCCCACAAAGATGCTTATCTTGTGAACTTTTAGCTGTGGCTTATTTTCTTTTTTTCTTTAATTCGATTGTTCCAGTAGAATGCAGCTGTTTCAGTGGGTGGAAAGTGGTGATGTGTCCACAGAACAAGAAATGGTGCTGAAGGTCCTAGCCAGTGGTTTCAACTAAGGAAGTGGACACAAGCCAGTAGAGGATTTATGTAACTTCATCTCATTTTATACTCAATGCTAATCCCTTTCTTTGTGATGTATGGCATTTTGAATTTTTTTTTTAAATTTTTTAAAAACACTGATCTAAATTTAAGGATAGAGAGGATAACTGCCTGGTTTGTTTGACTAACAGTTTATATAAATCAGAAACATATAGCAAGCTCTGTCCCTCAGCATGAAATGTTCCAATTCTGAGAAAACCAATTGTTCTTTTTTTTTTTTTTTTTTTACAACTAAGCAGTTATCCAGTCCTGCTTTTTAGGAACACCCAAAACTTGTCCTCAGTCTCATCAGTGTTTGAAATATGCAAAGAATGCAAGACTAAGCCTGGAGCTGGTAATGTTGTTGCTTTCAAGTTTGTAGATTTAGCCAAGTTCAGCCAAGTTCTACTTGTTGTGACACTCGTTCAAATCCCAGTTAACTCCAAAAATCTTGTTCTGGATTTACACACGTATCCCTGAAGGAATAAGTCAGTCCAATAATACTACAATCAAAATGGGGGAAAAAAAACCCCACACCAAAACCTAAGTGGAACATTAAAATCTAGTTTCATTGCATTTGTGGATTCAAAAGGATAAGTTAATAGATATCCCTCCCTCTGAGGCTTCAGATTCTTTGGCCAAATATTTGGTTTTTGGTTTTAGGGCTTTTGGCCAACATGTGGTTAGTTTGCTGGCCCATTCTTGAAAATGTAAGGTTTCCCATTACAGATAACCTGGGTTTTAGAAGCTATAATTTTGCAAATGCTATGTTTTAATCTGCATGCCTTTCCCCTGCCAAATTTTTCCTTCACGCCTATGTGGCCTGACTTGATTCCAAAAAAAAAAAAAAAAAAATCAGGATTGTATTACATGTCTCTTTTTTTCCCCCAGTGTTGGCCAGGATTCTATTGCTTTTGTCCTGTGTTACACGTGACTGTAATAATATCATCCACCCCACTAAATTATCATGTAATTTATAATCCTGGTGTATAAATCAGGATTCCCTTCTTATCACTCCTAAGAAAATTTTTGTAAAGAATTGAACCTCCACACATCTTTTCAACAAATATATTTGAGATGAGTTTATATTTATCTTAAATCCTAGAATCTGGGAAATTCACAGTTTTATTATGTATCGTAAAATGACTTCCTTTAATCATCTCAAGACAACTGGCATTTGAGCCTTTCCAACTAATTTAGGAGTTCTGTGCTGTATCCTGTCAGCATTAGGAGTCTTTACTGAGAAAGCTTCTGTCCAATTTTTCTTCAAAGGAGTGTTTTTTGGAAGACCTTATGATTTTATGCTCAGTTTTTTCCAGTAGAATCTCATTGCATAAGTATTTTGCTTTGATGGTTAGTGATGCAGGAAATCGCAATGTAGCCTTGAGGCTCAGCCACTTCCTGTTCTTCCAGGATTTTTTTCTAAAATGCAATCAGAACATTCAAATTAGTTCATTTTAGGCATCTGTATCCCATGAGAATACTCACTTGCTAATTTGCAGGAATTAGGTAGGCATTAGAAGTGCAAAAAATATTTCCATGTTCATTTGTTGCAAATGGAATTAGAATATGCTTCCACATAATGACTATCTAGAATTCAAACACATATTTCAGGTTATGCTTTTACAGTGAAGTCATCAATTTGATTTGTAACAACTACTCACAGCTGCTCACAACTCCCTCCTTAGGTTGTTGGATTCAGTTTTAGTGTTCCTTGTGGTTACATTCACTGCTGGGGGAAAAAGCAGGATGGATTCACCTGGAGATAAGAATTTACTTACCATGCAAATGCACCATGGATAGGTCTACGATGATGACTGCTGGAGAAATGATCTTTAGGGATATGGAAGCAGCTAAGGTCTTGTTAACTGAAAATAGTGATTTGATACTTGGAGAGCACAGGTTCATTCCAGTTGGGCTTCTCAAAAACGTTGATTGATGGAGTGTATGTCAGGCAAGAGCTAAACTAGACTGGGAAAAGGTTTCATTGATCATTGTTGAATAACTTGCATCTGGTCAATCCTGTTCATACTTCTATGTAATTATGTAATCTTGACCTCAATTGAACATAGTCTTAAAGTTTTATGCAAGAATGTGGTTATACTACAGCAGCACTTTGCATCTGACGAGTCAGTGTAATTTGTACAGTAATTTGTAATATTCCCATTTCTTTAGAAAAGCTGTCCCTTTTAAGAACTTTCTCATGACTTCCCAAGAGCCTTTTCAATGGGAATTATCATGCTTTTATACAACATGTATTAGTATTTTATTGCGTATGAGATGGTATACAATCACTTATTCTTCTCTCAGAGCTGCCACCAAAACTGGGTTTTGATTGAGAATGAATCACTGTTAGATATGGATAAAAGGTCAATTGATACCGTCCTGAAATAATTGAGGCAACCTTTCTGAGAGACAAGTAGGCAGTTTTATTTCCTTATTTTACTGATGCAGGAATAAGGCAGATGGAGTAAGTACAGTTGGTGGCCGAAACCGAATTGGAGATCAGGGATTTCTTGGTGCTCAGCTTACATGCATTAAATTGTATCCAGCAGAAGTGGAAACTGTGCAGTCAGCTTAAGCCTCCACTAGATCCCACACTTCCCACTGCTTCCCGTTAATTAAAACCCAGCAAATGTGCACATTGTGTTTGGTTACACAGATTCTATGAAGCGTTAAAAAACTTGAAGCATATTAATGGTTTTAAATCTAAAACTCATTAGCCATTGCCCTATTGACCAGCTAAATCGAGTTTCTCAGCACTCCTCTGGGCCAGTGCCACTTCATTCTGCCATGGAAATACAGAAGTGTTTGTTTGCTTAGCTAAAAATATTTGGGAAAGCTGGCAGGTGTGCTTTGGTGAGATAGTGAGGATGCCTGCTCACTAAAGCAGATCTGGCCCAATTTAAGATATTGCGACTTTTTTTTTTTTTAGAATTCATAGTAATTTTTTTTTGACAAAATACTTCCTTAAGCTTATGCTTACTAACAGAAGATTTTATTTATTTTTTATATTTTCATTTGGTAAAAGTGTGTGTGTGTATGTTGTTAGAAGCAGGATTCTGAAAAAGCTCCTTCAGAGTTGAATCTTGCTCTAAATCAATACATACAGCTTTTTTTCTCAAAATGGTAAGGTTTGTAATTCATTTTCTGAATCTTGACCCAATGTTGTGTGAACTGTGGCTTCATCAAATGAAACGGGACTACTGAGCAATTTTGAAGAGAAATTGTGCAATATCACAGCATTGCCTGTTTCCAGATAAAACTTAGCAGTTTCTGATGAAATTTCTCTGAGATCTGATGAACAGAAGGCTTAAAGTACAATCCATGAAACACATATGCAGTGAGAAAGCTATTTTGACATGACATCTTTGAGTAAAATCCTTAGAACACCAGTTCCAAATCAGCCTCTCTTTTTTTTGGTTTGTACCACTTAAACTTTTCTGTAAATCAATCAGTCAAAACAAGCAAAAACGTCTGCAGTTTGGACTAAATAATGGATTCTCAATTTACTGAAATTTTGAATCTTTTCTTATTTTCAGTTCATTAATATTTACAGGAAGGTCCAGTAATCAGGATCCACAAAAGGGTTATCTGCAGCGATGCTCAGAAGGGCCTGAATTCTCTTTACCTAGAACTGACTTATTCTTCTGCCTTTATTTTGTGATCTTTTTGTTTTCAATTCAGTGAGCAATCTGCATGTTATAAATAAATTCACTGAAGTAGTGCTGTGCTAAGCAGAGAGAATTACAAATACTCCAGTCAAGGAAAACATGAACTGAAAAAACATACTCGAGAGGCACTGGCCATGCACATCTTTATCTTTTCCCATTCTTCTCTTTACATTTCCCTAGATCATAGATGAAGAAGAAACACAGTTCATGAGCAATTGTCCTGTTGCTGTGACTGAGAGCACACCCAGAAGGAGAACACGAATCCAGGTGTTTTGGACAGCTCCTCCCACTGGGACAGGCTGTGTTATTCTCAAGTAAGTATTTTAAGGCATATTAAAGTAAAATTCAGTTAATGAGTCTAATATCTATTGCAATTAATGGAGTTCTTAATTCTTTTTTCTCCTGGGACACATTTGACCAAATTTAGTTCCACTTCCTCAATATAATGTTAGCAATTTAAAACCTAAATATGCAAAAATAACACCAAGCCTTCAGTAAGCGTTGAGTCAGTAACCCTAATTGAACTTGTTAGCCTTTAGTTTTACATAAAAAACCCAAAAAACCCCCAAAAGTTCTTAAATTTTAGGATCAAAATTTCATCTACTGGTGAGTAAACCCATACTCTTAGTTGAGATCAATAATAAGGATGTTCTGTAGAGTCAGAATTGTCTAAATGGGCCTTTATCAGTAAAACCAGATCTGTTTGTTTAGAGATGAATGCTTTCATTTTAGACATAGTGATCATTTACTGATATTTTACTATTATTACTCTCTCATGTATGATCATGCTTGTCAAGCAGTTGATAAAGCCAGGATAACTTTGCTGTAGGGCCACTCATTTGTCTGTGGAACTAAAGAGTGCCAGAGAAACATTGTCCTGTCTCTTAAGACTTTGTTTACTGTATTTAATTGGACAGGTTGGTGAAATATTCATGTACAATTGGGATTTTTTTGCTTGCTTTGAATTCACATGTGGGAGAAAACTTAAAAATTGCTAAGATTGGCCTTGCAGCAGACCAAAGTATTTAAAAGAAGCTTATCAGTGCCAGGGATAGTGACTTTTAGGCTTTTAAGGAAACGCTGTCACAAAGGTTGTGCTGCAGATAGTTCAGAGCAATTGTAAATTGTGTTATTAAAATTGCTATTGATTTCTGGACAGGCTGTGAAATTGTCACCAGCAAAAATGGTCTCTGGCTGCTTTCCTCTCACCCTGTGCTTCACTCCTCTTTCCGATGGGCACAAGAGACTGATGTCCTCCTCTTCCACATCTGTGAGGGTGCTCTTGACCCAGTTCTGGCACTGGCTGTGGGACAGCCTCAAATCCTTGCCAGTGTGCTTCTACTTGCTGCCTCCCAGTTTCAGTATAATAATTTTAAGAATCACCTCGTTTAACATGTACTACAGCAGCTCAAGGATACACTTACAGTCTTTTCTTGAGCTCAGTGCAGACAAATGTACATCAGGCTGCAGTAAAATCTGTTATAAGTTGTGTTATGCTTATAGATGGAATTTCTTGAGAGTTCCTTTGGCAATCCAGAAGATTCCTTGAGTGTTTCTGAGTCTTTTATCAGTAAAGCTCCTTGGCCTTCCCCCCAGGACTGTCCCCCTCTTAGCTGCATAACCAATATTGCTTGAGGCACTTGCTATTTAAGTAAATTAATTATTAGGTGATGATGCTTTATACAGCTTTTTAAAGAGACAAGTTTTAAACTTTAATCCAGTAATGATATTCAACAACACAGGTTGATGGATTTTTTTTTTCATTAGTGTCCTAAATAGAATTGCCATTACAAAAAAAAAACCTCCAAAAAACCAAAAGCCAATTAACTAAGCTCTATACTTTTCTCACTGAAACTTAAATATCTGTGGCTGAAGTTGGTTCAGGGACCTGGCAGGGTCTAGTCAGAGAAGGAACGCAATAAAGTACCACCGGCTACAGGATCTTCATAAGTGTTTCTTCTCTCTCCTTGCTGCTGGTCAGTTCATGCTGGATGTTCAGCACTGATTTTTCCAGTGAAGTACTTGAATTCTTGCAGAAAAGTGAAGAGAGGCTACAAAATGTAACAGTCAGAACTGCAGTTCTGATGTTCTACACATGAAAGTATGAAATTGCCACTGCCTCAAAGAGAGTACAGAACCAATGGCTTCACAGGCTGCTGATATGCATCAGTAGTGTCAACAACCTTCTCAGGCTGCTGGATATGCATCAGTAGTGTCAACTAAACACTAAAATGCCAATAAAGAGCTAGATTAGCTGACTGGCACCAGTTCTCATTATCTGTTTGGGAAAATAAAAGAGTAGCTTGGAAATTTAGGATCAGAGTGAAATGAAAAATTTTGGTGTTATGATCGCCTATTTACAGTGTGTTGTGAATATCTTGTGTGTGTATGCGCTGCTGAAAAAGGAAAGGAAGTTATTAAGTACCTTTCAGGAAAAAATATAGGAAATATGAGCTTCCTCCCAATGATTGCTTTATTGACCTCAAAAGGAAAGTAACAGCTCCATTCCCAGGACTGTTCAAAGAAATAATTACCATTATTGAAAGTTGTTGGTGCCAGAAATTAACATCATAATGTGGCATTTGTTTGTGTTGCAGTGCAGTCCTCCATGGCCCCATACATAGCAATTACTGATGGGGTCATGGCATTAACAACATTTACATTTTTTCTTCTGCATGTAAAGATTTGATGGCATATGAATTAGAGTTTGTAGTCAGCCTTCTTCGCAAACCTTCATAGTCAGCTCCCATAGAATCGCATGGAAATGTTGGAAATAATTTGGAAATAATTATTGGAACATTAGCATTGGAAATAATTTTTTTCATAATTATTCTAGAAGATAAAAGCAAAAGTCTAAAATCAGTTATTGTTTTAAAAAGTGAAGTCCAAACTCATCATAGGAAAATTCTGAAACCTTTAACTTTAGAGGAAATAAACTGCCTGATTTTTCTTTCTTCTGTAAGTGATGGGAGTCCAAATAATTTTTTAAATTATCACTACGTACCTGTTTCAATCATTGCAGACTGTGATGACTTTGTCTTAGAATTTCCAAAACAGCATGGCAGCATTTTGGAGCCTGTTCTGGATCATAAGGATTTATTTTTTCACTATGCCCTGACCTACTGGCTTGAATGTATAGAAAAGTTAAATGTAGTCACAAGTTAAACATAACAGATCCATAAAAACTTATTACAGTTTAAGTGCTAAATAAAGTTTGGGGTTTTTTAAGTGGTTTTTTTTTTTTCCTAGTGGTATAACTAAGTATAGAGTCTTCCAGGAAGCTTTTCCAGGACTAGTACTGAGGTTTGGGTACAGCTGTTTTTCTGCAATTTGTGGAGTCTGGTAGCTTTGATAGAAACACTTACTCAGATTTGGGTAGCAGCCTTCCCAGTGCTTTCTAGGCATGGTGCGTATGATCTGTTTGGCTGTCACAAGCATAAAATGACAGACAAATGGGAATCTGTAGTTTTAGTAAGGGATCCTAAATCCTTTGGCATATGCACAGTTATGTGGAATGCTAGCTGTCCCGCTGACTGCAAAATACAAAGTTTAGAGGAATAAACATATTTGAATATGACTCACTGTCAGTACCTTGCTTTCTCAAACATCTCTTTCTGTAGGAAGTCTTAGAATTTGAGGGGGGAAAAAAATAAGGAAATGGATTAACTGTAATTGTTTAGTTGAGAATAACTAATGCATTTTCTTCATTCCAACCGAGAGATGACAGTGAAATACCCTGTAGGTTCCAATCCTTCCAGACTCTACTGAAACTGCCAGTAATAAATGTGCTTCCAAGATGCAAAAAATAGCTGGGGCTCCATTTATCCACACCCTTAAGCCTGTGCTTCAGTCCCACTGAAGACACAAGAAAAAAGACTTTTTTTTCACACACTGCTTGGGAGACTGTCAAGCTTTAAACCCTCTTTCCTATTTGTGTGTTTGGACCTTTCCAAGCTGTCATGCTGTGCACAGACTTGTTTCCATGCTCACAGTGCCACCTCTTTCTATCCCAATTTTCTTTACCTTGTTTCTTGTGATTGATCAGACACCAACATGTCACATGTCAATATGGGAGGGCCAGGTCATTGGTTCATCTTCTGATAAAAGTTTCTGTTCTAAACCTTACTTACTAGGTTTCTGAGCTCTTCAGAATCCATTTGCTTTCTAAGGTCTTTGAAAACCTACTGTTAAAACTTCCCTGAGAAAAGTTTGTGTTTATTTATGCCACTTGCAACGTATATAGAAATGACACAGATAATAGAGCAGTAGCAGAACATGGTAGTATTTGTATCATCACATGGAAGTAGAGAAATTTTCCAGGTTTTGAGCCCAGCCTTTGTGAATCTGTTTTAATATTTTGTTGAAGTGAATGAGAACTGTTCTACCTTGAAAAAAAATTCCTTTTCTGCATGTAGACTTTCATGCTTGGCTTTTATTCTACTTTTCATGAAGAGTAGAACCATACACATGCATTATATTTTTAAATCTGACAGCTAACATTCAGAGGCTGTGCTTAATTCTATAGAAAATCCTCCAAGTAATGGAGATTCATCTTGTTAAACAAAGTTTGAAGTATGGATTAAACTATGGCCCATTGACCAAAAAAGGACAATAAATATTTACTAAAAATTCTTAGCAGTGATGGAAAATCACCTCTTTTAGATTGCTTTGAGCCATAGGTTTCTAGATTCAATTGGTTTGTTACATTTCCCACGACAGCGTCTCAGTTGTGTGAGGTAATGAACAGGTGGGTAAAGGTCTGACCCAGGTAATTGTTGGGAAACGCAGAACAAACACTTTTCTGCAAGTCCTTTAGAATTCTCTAATATAATACAAGAGTGAAGAACATTTTGTAAAGTTCTTAGCTTGTCACATATTAAAATTTTATGGTAGGGAGAATCTTGTTAACATCCAAATGGAGGAAATCTGTAAGTTGGTGTAGATCTCATGAAGAGTCAAGTACTGTGAGATGGTAATTGTCTTATCCTCCTTTAGCATTTGCTGATTTTCACTGAAACTGAGATTGTTAAATGCAGTAAATGATGGCCACATGCAGATAAGTTATATTTAATTTGCCATTTAGAGAAGAAACCACAGTATTTGATTGGCTTGTGAAATAATTGAGTTCTCAGACAACTCCTGTGACTTGTATGGCAAATGTAGCAAAAGTTCCTGCAGACGAGTTATTTATTTCTGCTATACATATCATGCTTAAACAACCAACACAACAATTTAAAATCTGGTATCTGTAAATACTGTTCATTACCATCAGTGCTTGCGGAAATGCACTGTATTCATCAAACTCTCTCTGCTGTTTGTTTCTGGCAATGTGTTCTGAGCCATCTTTAGGGAAATGTTTTATAGTTCTTGAGGAAAAATGTGGAGCTTCTTGTTTTCCTGAATATGTAATTATCTTCACAATTTTAATTACATTGGGTCTTGCTTGCATGTAATCAGAGAGCAGAGGAATTTTAAAGAATTACAGACTTCTAAGTAAAAACTGTGGCATATTTAGTGTACATCAAGCTTGTATTGTCAAAATCTTTTCAATAGTTGTGCTACAGTAGAAAAGCTGTCATATCTTTGAGGACAACTTCAATCCTAGTCCACGGGTCTGGCCTTGGACATAACACCCAGTTTCCAACCTCCATGTGGAGCCTGATAGTCCTCTTGCTCCCAAACTTCAGAGCTCTCATGGTGAATGAACTCCAGTTAGGTCTTTTTGAACATTTACCTTTCGACTTCTTGCAACTTCAAGCATTGTATTAATTCAGGTCACTTGGTGTGTCACTCTGAGTAAACACTGTGCCGAAATGTGGTGTTGGAGAGACTAAAAGAAGAACCAAATGTCATAAAACCCCAGGAGTTCATAACTATATATACATCCTGAAACTGCTTTGGTATGCAGCCAAGTCTCTTTACAGTCAAAACTCACTATGAGACCCCTGGGCCAGAAACAGAGCACAAGGCACCTGGATAAGAAGGCCCAAAAAACAGAAGAATAGCTCTGTGGTGTGTAAATTAATACATGAACAAGTCATTAATACTGCATTAAGAGGGGCAGTTATCAGAAATGCCAAACTGAGATGCTCAGAATAAAAATGTATTTCAGATGTAATCTCTCTTACTAAAATTTTGATATTATGATTCTCACAAAACCAATATTGCACAAATTTGCCCCTAACAGAAAGAAATTCCAGTTGTCAGACTCCTTTACATGGGTGGAAGAGACAGTGCATCTGAAACTGTTGCCAGTCACGTAAGAACAACCTCTGATAGATTATTACAGAGTTGAACTTAAAAAAAAAAACCACAAAGAATTATGTACAGTTACAGCTGAAAAATTTGTTTACTACTTTTCATCCTCGTCCTAAATCCGTCATCACTTTCTATGAGCTGGCACAGGGAAGAGAAGCTGGACATGGTTTTAATTTATTCAGGTTACTAGACTAAGGAGATGAAGTGCTCTTAGTAGATTCTTTGCTCCTCTCTGATGTTTTCACCACTAAAACATTTCCTTTTCTTTCCTAGGGTCTCCTTACCCCAATACATAGAATTTTTCTTGATTTTTTGGGATGCTCACCTGATTAAAATATGGCTCAATTCTTTCTACATATGCTTAATTGGGTGTTTATGTAAATGCTTTATGTGGAATGTATTCTTTAAATCAAGCACCTTATTTGCTACAAAAATGTGAAATGAAGATCTTCCATGTTCTTTTAGGATTTCTGAATACTTGTGGGTTGTACTTCTTGAAGGAGATTCATGGATTTACTCTTACTGAAAAATCACATTGTTTATTTTGAAGTGGATGAGTACAACTGACACATAGTTGAAGATCTATGAGGAGTTCTCTGTAAAATTATGTCTCTAAATATTCAAAGTGTAAAAAACCAACAGCAAAGACAGTCTGTTTGTTTGAATCAAATATTAAATTTGTTATTCAGTCTCTTCCATTCATCCTCTTTATCTTCCCATGTGATTGTCCAGAAACTTCATGTCAACAATTTTACCTGACTCTTCATGAGAATATTAATAGTGGAGCAATTGAGGACAGCTGTAAAACATTTACTGACTGCTTTCCATTATGAATAAATCTAACAGCCTAGGAAAAGAGAGACCAACTGCCTTCCTTGCCTAGCAAGAGCTCTTGATAGCAATCTGTTTATGGAATCATAGAAGATAACAGTACTCATAAATAACTTTATTCTTTTTTGTAGTAGAATCAATGGGTCTTCTGCATGCAGAGAATTTTTAATCATTTTCGTACTACTATTTTTTAAAAACACAAAATCTTTATCTTCCAGTTAGCTACCACATAACAGCAGCAGTACCTTCTGAACTTCATTTTTTATAGAGATAACAGTAATATAGCTTATCGTTTCATAGCTTGAATAGAATATTTTATAGAGAGGCTTTATGTATTTCTACACAATTAAGATAACAAATGAAGATATCTCTGTGCATACTAATAGCCCAGAGAACAAATGCAACAATGCTACATATAAAATGTGCAATTTTCTATTTGCTATTCTTTTGATGTGCCTTCATTTCCCCCCATTCTTCACTTTTAGGAGATGTAAAAGAAATGTGCCCAGCTTCAAATGGCCAGGGGCATAGATTGGGAGTGAGGAGTTTTGGGTCCATTCCTGTCTTTCAATGCTGGGTTTTTATGTACAGCTCAACTAATTTTTCAATGCCTCTGTTTTCTCAAGAGCTGCTAGAGGCCAGTGACTCTTCTATAAACCACTGCAGGATAGAAAATCTTGATTGCACTGTCCTGGTTCCTTAAAAATAAATTAAATATTTTCTTCATCCAGAAATCTTATTTTTAAACAAACACAACAAAAGTTTGAACTTCTCAATGGAACTAACCTAGAACCCTGTATTTTATTTTATAGGTTAAACACCCACAGAGAGTTTACCTGTGTTAGGAAGACGAAATAACCTTCTGCATTTCTATACAGCTTCTGTATTTCTAGCAGCTCTAATATTAGGTTTAAAAATGCATATTTTCATCTCAATATATATGGTAGCAGCCCCTTGGATCTCCTGACACATCTGCATTTAAAACCAAAATACAATTTACTTTCATTTTCTCACAGGTTTAATATTGCTTCTTTAGCTTTACAGTGGGAGCATATGAATTTGGAAAGTATTATAAATTGATTTTATTGTAATTTTGTGTTCTTCTAGATAATCTTCTATGGTGCAATTAATAAAGTAATCCTACATAATCTAGCTAGATTCAACCTTAAGTTGCTTTGTTTGTAAAGATGTAGTATTGCAAAACAGCTTAATAGTTTTGCCAGTCCAAGATTCGTTTATTCCTTGAGGAGTGCAAAGCAATAGAAAAACTATAAAAAAAAGAGAAGTATTGAGAAGGGTGGTGATCTTTCCTCTAGCAACAAAGGGAATGTAGTTATGGCTTTATTATGAAAGATAATATTTTAAAATTTGTTTACATTTGACCTTGAAAATGCCGACAATAATTTCTAATTTTTAAAAAATCATTGTTATGGCATATTTTGCTCTAAACTGAAGGAATGTGCAGTTGAAGGAATGTCTCATTGGTCCATATCTTTACTTTTTTTTCACAAATGCGTTTTTGTAAAAGAAGCTGTTTTGTGAAAAATAAAAAAAATTGTGCACTGATGTGCAGTGGGGTAGGAATTCAGGCATTAAAAAACTTCAGCATACTTTATGACAAGACACTGATATCAGTTACCTTTTTGATCATCATTGTGCTTTCTCCAGACTTCACGGGGAAATCCTTTAAAAAAATTATGTATTAAGACTAACAGTGGACACAAACACAGAACTGATCAGAAGTCATTTGTATCCTAATTTGACATTTTACAATACCACATGGGACATTTAAAACTTTATTTTTTATTTCCTAACTGTTATCCATCCGAGTTTCTCAGTCCTTCCAGGTTCTCAACACTGTTCTAAAGATACTTGTGTGTTTAAATTGTACACTTCAAAAAGCTATGTGAAGTAGAAAATGAGGTATATTGCTTTCTAATGTTCCTACTTTCTGCTCCCAAACTTGAAGGTAGATAAGGAAGCCACAACAACTGAAGTCAGAAGTGTCTTTAATGAACTACCCAAATCTTTTCTGTCTGACTTTAATGTATGATGGTAGCGAGTATTATGATCTAGGTTCCCCTGCCCAGCTCTTGGTTTAAAAATAAAAACATTGCTGTCTAAAAAATCCTGCCATCTACTTCTGATACAATTAATATGTAAGAATTTTAGGTAAAGCTTTGAAAAACTCTGCTGGTTTGATGCACCTGTGTATTTACAAGTCTAAACAGATACATGAAAAAATCAAGAAAATGTTTTTTAATAGTTTTCCTTATTGACAAAATTTGCATCACAGAAAGTTAAATCCTCAATGAATTATTAATTCTATTTACATATCCTAGAGTAAAATGCAAAAAGGGTTTAAGATATGTCAGGAGGGAAGCTCTATGAAGTATCTTATACTGAAATCTGACTTTGTCTAAATTTTTGCTCCCTGCAAGTGGGGACATAAAACAGTAAACTGTGATTCCTTTCTGGCTGAGTCTCTAGTAGAGTCTGCATTTTCATAAATTTCAAATTGTGTGATGGAGAAAATATCAGGTCCATAATTTGCTTGTTGTTGGCTGTTTGCAATGAAAATCATTGTTAATTGAGGAGCCCGACAGCTGTAGGACATTTGCCATTCGGCAGCAGCTGTCAGTAGCACTCTGGTTTATTTTGTAAGCAGATGTTTAATTTGACTTCAAGGCCATTGTCATTTTTTGAGGGGAAACAAAGAGAGGAAAGGAATAGAAATAATAGTGATAGTCATAATTTGATTTCCTTTCAAAACATACAGCAGAGTCACTATTGGTGACATCAGAAGTGTTGTCATTTTTTATTACTGAATGTTTGAAATATTTTTTTTTTATAGCTGCCTGAAGTTATGCATGATAATTCATGTTAAGGAACTGATTTGTCTTATGTCAGGAACTGAAGGCGTTGTTTTAATGTAATGTGATACGTTTTTAAAATATGAATTTTATTCATGAATCAAAATGTCATACCATTTCTGCAGGTTACAGATAAAGAGATTTTGGTCTCTGTATTGAAACCAGCATTCCAGTAGGCCCCAATATGTTTTGCTTACTGTAGTATTGTGGTGTTCTCATTGCACATCAGTCAATATGAAGGGCAAATTGAGCACAGAGATGATGAAAGGAGGTAATTAAAAAGCTAAGTAATGTACTGTGTTTAATTTTTTAGTTTCAGCAAGAAATTATTTTATCCAGGATGTGCCTAGTGATTGAGGCTTTGATAAAACCTGCTGTTATAACATCTTGGTGAGATCCCCCATTATTCAAAATGTCTATTGACCCAGATAAAAGAAAGGAGATTAGCAAGGAATGGTCCCAATCCTACAACATATTGGTGATTCTTAGATGTTACAAAGTCTAATTTAAGCTAGTCATAAACATGGTACAACTGGTCATTTGCTTCTTCGTAATACAATCATTATTTCAAGATTGTATTCTATGAAGGTATGCAGGTAATCCTGCAGTTAAATGTAAGAAGCTATGCTGGTTGTATTGCATGAAATTTTCATTAACAAAATTTTTCTAGCAGGCTGATGTAAATATTTTGTAAAGTGTCTGCAGGTCCACAGGAATCTAGAACAGCTCTGTAGGGCACATTTTACAGTTAAAATTTCAAGCACAGCACTATTATAGGAGGAAAGGCATATGGATGAATTAACCAGGTGCTGGATTCTGGCCATCCTTACTTGTATTGAATTGTATTTCAATTCTGAGGTGAGTTTACTTTTATTAGCTGGAGAGTCCCTAAGAGTGGCATGTAATACCAGTAAGGGTCTCAGAACCTGAACACTGTATTTAACTTGATTCTTTTCTTTTCGTGAAACACGACAAAATCAATTCTGATTTGTTTCCTTAAAGGAGCAGCTATTTGTATTTTTGCAGTTCTTTAGAAATTCTGAAAGGCAAAAAAAAACCACCCAGAAAAGAAATTGTTCTGTGCATGAACTGGCTGTGGAATTGATTGTTATTGTCTTTCTCGTTACCTGGTTTGACAATTTTAAGGCTATTGTGAAAGGATTGAAACACTAAATTCAACCAATAATTGGGTGGGCCATTCCTTTCTTTTCCTTGCAGTAATTAGGTACCCACTTTTTCCATCTTTTCTACATCATTAGACATGCATTAAGTATCTTTTCTATCTGAACAGCAGCAGCCAGAATGCTTTTTGCCGTGCTTTCCCAGAGAAATGGATTTGTTGCTCCATCAGTTCACTGCTCCAGCAGAATGTAGTTTAAAGCCTTCCAATGCACCAGAAAGCACACTTGCTTTTTTTTTTAATGGTTTCTGGAGTTCACTTGCTGCAGAAAGGGCTGGGTTACAGGCCCTGTGTCTGGGGAGGGACTCAGCTCAGTTCGTTAGAGGGATAATGAGCTGGATGCTCTCTCACTGCTGTATGTGGAGCCGCATGATACCCTTAATGTGCACCAACACATTTAGGTTTTACAGATTACCTATCACACAGTTTCTTCCCACAGATTCCTCTGAAAATAGAATATACACTAGTTTTATATACAGAGAAATAAATATGTGCTCTCTTATGATGCAACTGCCCTGCAGTGGTGTCTAAGTTGATATACGGTGACACAAGAAACTCATATTAAAAATATATTACACATGCAAAGGTATTGAGGCACTACCATCTCATGATTGCTCATAAAGAAGTTGTCTTGCTCATCAGATTTAATTTGGATAGAAAAACATTAATGAATTGCATTTATCTGATTTGTCTGAATTAATTGTGGCCAAAACATTGTCTCCAATATGGTGAAGAAACACAAATAGTTATCATTCTTCCTGGCTTTATAATAGTAATCTGTATTTCTGCCACACACAGTTCTACTCACAAAGTGCTAAATATGTTCAGGCAAGTAAGTAAAATAAAATTAAACTGAAGAGGAGGCAAATTTGACAGGTATTTGGATATGTGTTGTCTGCATTGTCTTTTTCAGTAAGCTATTTGTCTCAGTAAGAACAAAGCTATAAGCACTGTCCTTATAATTTCCCAGCTTTCCAGTGACCACTGATGCCTCATAAGACATTCAGGCTGCAATTCCCTTCTGCTTAAGTGAAACCGAAGTTGGTAATTGATTTCAGTAGAAGGTGAGTCAGGTATCACTAGAGTGTCATATAAGAGCAGCATGCGATTGCGGGACACATCTAGGTTTTCAAAACACCCTCAACATCCATGTATCTGGTAATTATATGTTTTTAGTTTTCAAATCATGCAATTTTTTTCGATCTCTTTCTGCTTGATCTTTGTTGAAAACAAGTGACTCCCCACTATAATAAACAAAACCACATAGTTATTAATAATATTTTTGTCTAGAAGATCAGGAGATTTGTTTTCCTTGTTGCTGCAGTTTCAAAATCTCAGCCAAGAGATTCAGAAATGTTTAAATGACACTGCTTGGGTGTTGACCTCAAACCCATAATGGACTCACCTGTTTCCCATACAAGTACCTGAAGGAGCACCCCTGCTTCTTTCCACAATGTCTGAACCCTTGCTCTATTTCCTCCTCTATCTCTAATCACACTTGGTGTATCTCAATTATCCACTGTAAAACATCTCCCTCTTGGAGTTTCTAATGAAGTTAAGAATCTAATTAACTGTACTTTTGTTCCAAATAAAACATGGTAGGGCTGAATTCCCGTTCCTAGTCTCTTCCTGCTCCTCAGTATAAAGGGTGATTTCTCATTCTAATCCTTGTCATTACTGCTTACTACTGTTCACAATGCTGGTTTAATAGCCTTATTCATGCACTCTCCTTGTCCTGATGATTGAGGGAGATACAGACTCTGGATCTTTTGCTTAATCCCTGCTCCTCTAAGCATAATTGTAATCACTTCCTCCATGAAATGCTGACCTTTATCCGGATCAAGAAGGCTTTAGGAACCCCACTGAGGTAAAAAGCTTCTTGAGACTGTAGGGTTTGTTTCCTCTCCCTGCTGCTGTATGTTGTGTAGAAAATGCTTAAAATCACAGTGAAAAGGAATCACAGTCTTTCAGGGAGTTTCATTATCCCAGACTGATTTGAGGGGTTAAAGTATGTAATTTAAATGTAATCACATCCATAGTCTGACAAATGCACTGCTGCAGCAAAGAGATACGCCTAGACTTGGTTCTTGGCCTTCCTGTGCATGTCTTGGACAATTTTTGATCCATTTCCTAATCTGTTTCTGTATCCTTCAACACTGCTATTACCTTATCCCTCACAGTATTTTTTTTGTTTTCTTGTGTTTAGCAATTCTTCTTTCTCCATCATTTGCTTCCTCTGTAGCAGCAGAAGTGCAATCAGTGCCACTGGTGTTGGCATCTAATCAGACACAAGAAGGTTGTATGATTTTGGCATTTTTAGGGCTGAAGCAGGAAGACTACAGGCCCTGATGTACACATTCCATGCCACTGTAATCTGCAAAAATCTGTGTATGAAAGTTTGGCAACAATATTTGCTACAAATCCCAACTGCAAGTAATTTTCTCAAGCAGAACAACTGTATGAACTCGAGACATTTAACACTGTTTTTAGCCATAGGCTGATGTTGAACAATGGGTAGGTGGAGAAGCTTGGTGAAAACCACCCTAATAATGTAGAATAATTTCATGGATTAATTTGATCTGTCTTTGATAATTGTGTGTTGTATGAGCAGGGTGGTCTTTCATCTATTTTTCAAATAAAATTTGAATTTGCCCTCTTTCCATACACTTACCCCTCAGAATGAGGGAAGGGAAAAGTTACTGCTATCACCCCTTTTGTCTTTATTGGGTCTTTATTTTCTTTTATTTCTCTGCATTCCTGTCTTTCAGCACAAACACCCAGTTTCTCCTGGCATTATCTGGCTGAATGTTCTGTAAGCTGTGCAGTCTCAGCTGTCAGTGAGAGCTCTCAGAACAGCCCAGGTAGAGGAGATTCAGTTGTTACAGGCATTAATTCTTGACAGATGAAATCTGAGTCTCAGCTGCACTAAAGAGCTGACAAGTCTCTTCTGATGGTTCCAGTTCCACTATTTAACCTCAAGTACTAAAGATACTGTATCAAAAACTTCCTTAGGGAAATACATTCATAATAGTAAGGTTTCTTTTAAGAAGCAGCATTAAGCATTTTAATATTAGATTATCTTTGTTTCAGTGGGTGTTAATTTGTTCCATTAGTTTTGGCATTCACCTTCAGGCTCCTGTCAATTCAGAGGAGGAGAAGATTCTTCTGGGTTTTAAAACATCAAATACTTTATTCCAATCTTGATTCCTACTACTGATTATCCACAATCAGTATTTTATCAATGGGTGGGCTTTGTTAGGATATTGCTTTTGGCAGATAAATTTTTGTCTGTACAAGCAAATAATTTACTCATTAAAGTGTAACTTCAGCATATTGCTAGTTGTCAACTTAAAAAAATAGTAGGAGAATGACAGCTCTGTTATTTTTTGTCTTATCTTCAGTTTCTTTTACTTTCTTTATGTTTTACAAATGTTAAAGATATACAAAAAAATTTCTAAAATGTTGGGAATTTTTTTGTGGCTTCATTAACTGGGTGCTCATGGTCATGCTTCAGTTTTACTTCTTTGGGGTTTTTTTGATATATGAAAAAAGTGGTGGGTTTTTTTACTGCCCCAACCTGGAGTGGGAGAAGGTGATTCAAGAGAGGAGGGGAATATGAGTAGGATATAAAGATTAAAAGAAATGCTGTAAAAGGGAAAATATTCTTTTGCTGTGTCTCAGCTGTCCGTGTCAGGTGTGCAATAATGGCAAAAACAACAAAAGTCAAGCAGTGGCCTCAGGTCAATAGGGAACTTGGGGACAGATGAAGGGAGAGCAGCACGTGTGAGGGTGTGAAATGTGGCCTTTGCCCACATGATGGTTTTCTTCCCCATCCTGGCCCGTCACGTAAAGCAGGCTGGAATATCCAAAGGAATCAAGTATTTGAGTTCCCTGTGCAAGTGGCTGAGTGTCATACAGGTTGCACAGACCTCAAGCAGAAATAAAATAATGTTATTTTTTCTGTTATTTGTCATTTTGCTTCTAGGATTTGTTAGTACACAAGTACTTTGTGTTGGCTCTTGTCACAAGCTAGCTCAGTGAATGCATTTAACAGGTAACAGGACTTTGAGTTCACTAGCTTGAAAAAAACCTGTACTCCCACCTTTGGTAGATTGTTTGCATCTACTCTACAAAACCACTCCTTGGAATAACAAGATCAATCCATCCTCCAAACACTCAGTCCTATCCAGTCTTTTCTGACTTTCTTTTGCAGTATAATTTATAATGCTTTGCTCTGAAATTCAAGGAGATGGTTCTTGCCACAAAAAATGGTGAATATCAAAATCCCTTGTGAAGATATAGCCTGTGAACAGCAACAGGCTTTAAGTGATGTTGCTTTTTTGTCATGGGTTGTTTGGGCTTTTTGGGTTGTTTTTTTTTTTGTTTTTTTTTTTTGTTGTTGTTGTTGTTGTTGCTGGTTTTTTTGCAAGTAATAGGTGTAGTGTTTGTGTCAGAAATTATTATGTCAGTACGAGTTTTTATCCTGAAGATTTTAGATTTAACATTTATATCCTGTGGTCATTCAAGCAAAGAACAGAGAGATTTTCTGAGGGAAAATACAAGATAGCAGCACGTATAGCTGTTTTTTCCCTGAGAGCTTTTTGTTGTATTATATATGATAGCCAAATTAGTCCTGAAGTCAGTGAGCTCCCATGTAGGTGTGTGGTGGCAGAACGAGTGTGACATGAAGGACACCAAAAGGATTTGGAAGCAGAGAAAATTTGTAAGATAAGCTTAGAGTGCTTTGTTCTTGCTGTGGGGTTTCTCTGAATTATACTTTCTGACAGTATATCTGAAATGTTGAAAAATAAAACTGAAGAAGGATACTCTGGTGTCTGTGTCTGTACTGAAGTTTTTAGAAGTGAACATGTTTTATTGTTTTTCATGTGACTAATCTGTTAGAGAAAAGATCCTCATCCAGTGCAGGGATGTAAATGTGGAATTATGACAACATTGACTAAATTTCATGTTAATAATACTGTGTTTTATCCAACATCAAATATCATCTGGTTGTTTTGTTCTAACTCTGTTAACAGCGTGCTTAAAAGAAAAACCTGATGAACGAAACCAACAAGATGACGACAAAAAATGCACCTACAGTTTTAGCTTCTAAGTTAAGCATTAAAAAAGAAATGGTTTGCTCCAAATTTTTAGTAGTATTGGCCTTTGTCATTAATGGCTGATGACAGATTCTGGTGTAAGTGGAGCCTGTCCTGGCTGAGACAGCACACTTTCCTAACTGAAAATTATTTTGAAGAACATGGTTGTCAAATATACTATCAGTGTAAAACTTGCTGGACATGTACTGGCTAAAGGGTTGTATATGCTTTCAGAGGAATTTTAATTTGTTTTTAATAAAATTCTCCTAAATATTAAAAAAAGAAGATGCTATTGTTGGTAAACTTCTGTGAGTTTGTGCTTTCCCTGACCTTGTAAGTGCTTGTCAGAAACACAGGGTTGGCTGTTTTCTAAGACAATATAGAAAGAAATATAATGAGAGAATCCTAAATAATGCATTAGAATGACAAAACCCAGTAGCACTAATAAAATTACAGTGGAGGTAAATGTGTGGTTTTCATGCCACTTTCTACTGTCAAAGTGAATGGTACATTTAGAAATTCTTTCTCTCCAAAAAACAACAAACCCTTAAAACAAACTTAACATCCTGTTAATTGCTCTCAGTATCTTTCTGAGTTGGGAAACAACTTATCATATTGTAATTAAGTCAGTGAGGCATGGAATAATTAAAGAAAATAATTTTGATGGCTAGAAGGGCAAGACAAGGTTAACTCACAGGTAATATAGAGCAGAAAAAGTGTCTTATCTGCAACTCAGGAGTTTATTATTATTTCTCAATATCCAAGTAAAACTTGGGGTATCCTCACCAGCTCTGACAAACCTGTGTTATTCAAATGTAAATCTCATATTACACTTAATGGTTTTAATGTAAGCTTAAAAAATGTCATAGGAACAATTCTTACAAATCCTCTTCCTTACTTCTTTTGTCATATCACTACACTCACAGAGGTAATTTAAAATAAGAATATTTCTTTTCATGCTAGGATTTGACAAAAGGAGTGAGGAAAAGAATCTAAAGATGTCTCTATGGGGAAAAAAAAAAGAAAAAAGAAAACCCCCCAAACTGACTCTTCTGTTTCTGGTATGAATTGGAGCATTCCCAAAGCTGCTCTGAATTTTTATGGTTTATGAGATTTCCTGTTGCTTAATATCCCAAATGCAATTTATCTGGTTTTGGCAGAGATTTTCATTGCAGAATGGTACAATTGTTGTGGAACTATGCTGCAAAGGGACTTCTTGCTGCATGGAAGTCTTTCAAGGCAGTCTTGTCACACTGCCCTCAGATGTGGTGTGAGGAAACAGCCAGGACAGGGACATTCCAAAGCAGTATTGCCAAGGCAAATATTACAGAAGTAACTAGATATTCTTTCATTTTACTGTGAGAACTTCAAAACAGAAATATTGACACTTTTAGGACAATTCATTTGGTTGGTTTTCTTTAATAAAAGCAGGTGCTGTCAGGTGTAGATATGCCTGTAACTTACAGTTCTGCTTCTTAGTTTGGCGATGGACAAGCTTTAGCCCAAATCCAGAAGTATCGCCTTGAAGAAAATGGGAAACAAGTGGATTTTTTGGAGTCAAATTTGTTTCCTTCTCCTTTTTTTTAACCATCTTTTACTGATAATCAGAGATTAAAAAAGTCAATAAGGGAAAAGGAAGCAAGAAATTGAAGATCCACTTTTTTATATATATGTATTTGGTGGAAAGCAATTGGATTACCCCTTCTGATTAAGTTCAGACAGCACTGGATGTTTGAAGTGATGGGAAGGATTTATGTAAACAGATGGGTACCTTGTGTAAATTCTTAAAAGCTTTCTTGCCTCTCTCTAGAAGTTAGCCATTCCATTTTTAGCTCTTTTTTGTAAGCCTCAAAGCCAAAGGAAAGAACCCTTAGTCCAAAGATCAGAACTTTACCGGAAGAATAAAAATGATGTAAAAAAAAAAAAAAGGGAACAAAGGTAGTTTCAAAAGCTAGCAAATACTCTGATCATATGTTTTTGTCTGTGTTCAGTCTAGAAGCTGATTACTAAAACACTTAATATTTTAAAATTATTTATGATTGAGTATTTGTACAGTTGTGTGCCTGCTTTTGATATTTATGCAGCCATATAATGTGCCCATCCTGGTGCATTTGGAATCAGTATAAAAACTCCCATTTAAATTGTTGGCTCTCTACATAGTCTCAAACACAGCTGAAGAGACAATGACTCAGAAAGCTGTGAAGCTTTTGTTATTAGAAAAGGAACTGTTCCCTTGACATTTTACAGTGACAAGCTAACTGCGGCAAAAAGAATAATGCAAGTACACTTCAGGCTTCACAAAATCTTTCTCTATTTTTTTTTTTTGGTAAAATAACTGGTAACTGCTTCTCAAATACCCGTAATATCTTTTTTATCTGCAGAATTGAGATCTTTATCAAACAGCTGATTTTGTATTTGTTTGGATGAAGATAATAGAATAATTTAGGTTGGAAAGGACTTCTGGAAGTCACTTAGTCCATTTTCCTGCTTGAAGTCGGTGTTGAACCATCAGTTTGGTTGTTATGTCAATAGGTTGCCGAGGCAGGGATCTGGTCAAGTTTTGAGTATTTCCAGAGATGGAGGTTGCACAAACTGTCCAGGCAGCCCATTCCAGGGTTTAATTTTTTTGGCCATCCTCATCGTGAGAGAGGTTTTCCTTGTATCTATATGGCATTTCTTGTGTCCCTACTTTCTGTTGTCTTGCAGTGTAGCATCCAAAAAGTCTTTAAATTTGGCCTTGGCTTTCAGTGTAAAGACTGAAAAAGCCAAGATAGCTTGCCACTGTCATCATTTGGCCATTGGGCTCTTATTCTTCCTAGCAGTTGTTCTGGTAGTTATGTTTGTTTTATTTTTTTTCTCTTATTTCTTGTTAGAAAACCTGAAGAAGGTTTCTCAGAAAGTTTCTCACATACTTGATCCGTGTCTTCTGCCACCTTTTAAGTTGTCCCTTGGCAGTTCCTATATCAATAAAATACAACTAATTCTGAGTTTTGTTCACTTGCTGTTATTTGCTACAGGCTCTAATTTCTCCCTAGTATGAGCACTCCCTTTTAAAAATGACGCCTAGGAGTTTCCTCTCACCCAATACTGGCAGGCTGATCATGCCCTTGCTTTTAGTGGAATTCAGTTTGCTTTTCTCTGTTTCACGCTGTTTTTTCACAGCCTTGGTTGGTTGCCTGTGTTGCTCTGTCCCATGTCTTCCTTGAGGACATGCCAGCTCAGTTAAGGATTAAGAGTTTTTGCACCCTTTTCAGGTTGATGTAGCTTGAAGAGGTTTGCAAAACCCAGTTATTCTCCTGGGTGCTTTGTGATGTGAAAAGGATTCCTTCCTCTCTTACTCTGGCCTTGCATCTTGGCAAAGAAAGTGTAGTAAAATTGCATCTAATTTTTGATAATTTTATGGGTGGAATGTTGTCACAGGAAGGTTACATGACTGCAACAACTCCTCTAAGTGTATACAGCCTCACTTTTCTTCTCGCTTGAGCTATCATAAGTGAGGAATAATTGTAGAGAGATTAAGATAATTATTTGACTAATACTGAAGTAAGACAATAAATTGGGCCCTTGTTGTTTAGAGTTTTAAATACAAGCGATGGTACAAAATGTTGCTAGAAGAATGTGTTCTTGTACTGGCAAACAAGGAGGAGTGCCAACTCCCAAAGCATGATGTCCTTAGGAAATTCTGTGCCCGTAGATTGTCTTAGAATTCAACCAAAATCTGTTTTCTTATACAGAGAAGATAAATTTTACATATTAATGAAATTGTATAGTTAAAAATGCTCAAAGAAGGTGGTTAAAGTTTATTTGGGACTGAATATATCCACCCCTGAGGCACTGAGGCTTAGAAATTTACCTTTTGTTTGAAATATAAACTTTATTAAAATATTCTAGATTTAATTAATTTTAAAGCAGCTTGTCTTTTGGAACCTGTGAATTGCTTTCAAAGACTTTACCTTATGCTAGGTCTTTTTCTAACTTCTGTTTTGCATGATATTTGCACTGAATTGCTGTCATATATCAGAAGCACTTATCTCTTTAGAATGTCATGTAATTTCCTATGAACAGCTGCTTACTTTAGCTGTGTTATTTTTTGGCTGAAATTAAATACAACTTCAGTGTTTTAATTAAGATTTGATTGAAATATTGAATACTCAGTTGACTGTCATGCATTTCAAGAGTCCAGGTCCTCACCATATGACTATGGCCACTTCCCTAGAGGTCAATATATATCAGGTTTCTGTAAAATGCGATGAAATTAAAATGCAAGTTGAAAGAAAAATAGTAAAAATAGAAAATCTATAGTTCTGTATTGTGTATATGCATTGTCAGTACAGGGAAGTATAATCATGTCTTAGTAGTGCAGTTCTCTCCTTTTGCTAATTTATCATGCGTTTTCTTTTTGCTTTAAGAAATAAATATATTTCAAATGGGTTTTTCCCTTTATAGAGCCAGTATTGTGCAGAAGCGCATAATTTATTTTCAAGATGAGGGCTCTCTCACCAAAAAAATTTGTGAACAAGGTAAGATAAAGTAAAACATCTTTCTGACCTCCTTGTTGTGTTCTGCGTATTTCTCTTAACTTGTTGTGTAAAACTAAAATTTGGAGGTGTTGGACAGTTTCAGCCAGGTTCAAATTTGTAGTCTTCCATTCATCTATGTTCTTCCTTAGCACATGTACTCCATCCCATACAATCTTCCTCACTTCCCCCTAAATGTGATACTTGCAATTTTTACCGGGTCTCTGTGTGATACCCATTGTTTACCAGGGAACTTTATTTATTGAATACTGGGCTATTTCATCCTTTCCTAAACCTTAGTGTTGCAGCTGGTTATTACATCCCACCAGAGAATTCATATGCTTTGGCTGTTCAGAAATTTCAAGCCTATTGTGTTTTGATATCAGCTGAGGTTTGTTCTTATCAGATAACAACCAGAAATCCCCTTTTGAATCTGAAGATGACTGAAATATTAATGCCCTCTAATTGAAAAATGTAGATTCAAATCATTCCATTCACTTATAAGTATGGTGCAGGTATTTTTGTGTTCTACTTTAGCCTAATGGTAAACTTAAAAGTAAACAAAGCTCCCCAGTGTTTAAATCAGATTTATTTACTGGAGTATTTATTACGGCAGCTCCACTGTCCTCACTGCTTTCAAGTTGTAGCCATTTTCAATGGGTGCTTTGGTGTTTTTCAGACTCAGCCTCAGAAGGCGTGACTGACAAACCAATTTTAGATTGTTGTGCCTGTGGAACTGCCAAATACAGGCTGACTTTTTATGGAAACTGGTCAGAGAAAACACATCCCAAAGATTTCCCACGTAAGTATCATTCTCTTTCTTGTACCATACAGTGGCCCTGGAGAGGGTTGGAGCTGGTTGTGTGACACAGAATCACTCATTTACAGCTCAGCAGTGTAAATTATGACATATATGGAATCCTGCTGACATTCAGTATTGAAAATCAATGGATTTTTCTGCACTATACATTTCCAGTAAATTCCATTGATTTGCCTGACCCAAGTATACTTGCAGTTACCCAAGTACCTGTAAAAAGGTGAAGTTAAAAAAAATGTGTATTATGCGTTTGGTCTTTTATTACTAACTCTACAGTCTGTGGTAAAAAAGGCAAGGAGAGTATTTAAGATTATGAGTAACATTCACAGATCTTTAAACTTTGTTATATTTTCTTATGTTATATTTTATGTTGATTTAAAAGAATATTATTGTCACAGAGTCAGAATATCCTCATATAACTCAGACAGGGTTTGTATCATCTCATAGTTTTAGCAGCCTAAGCAATATTGCTTGTGTTGAGTCTCTCACATTTGAAGCATAGCATTGTTCAAATGCTATTGGTCAGCATAATACATGGGAAGTAAAGTAAGCAAAGCTGATAATTGCAGGAATGCTCTTTTAGGCTATTGGATGATTTAAATATCTGCTGAGCATGAACTTTATGTGCACTATGTGCATGGATTTAGCTGGTGGTTAGAAATAGGGCATGAGAAAATGATTGAGAGCTATGAAATTACTGTGACTTAGTGATGTAATACTGGGGATAAATGGCCTTTTCTTTTACATCCGAGTCAATAAAGTCATGAAGAGTATGGGTGAATCACAGAAAATAAACAAGCTGCAATAGTTTGTTACAATAGAGGCTACTCTGTAGCCTGCTATTTCTCCCCAGTTACAAAATGATAAATTAAATCAATATTTTACCTAAACTGGAAAAGAGAAAATATTACCCATTTGGTACTTATACAACTAATCCCTGTAATAACAGCTGACAAGATTTTACATTAAAAATTTCTGAAAATTTAAGAAAATATCTCATCCAGATATAGTGATGTTAAAAATGAAAGCTAGTCATTTGTCTCATTCTTTAAAAGATTGGGTTTGTGCAGTAATTACGTAAAAATCCATTATGGACTGTGGTAAATCACTAATTACTTGCCAAGCCACCACATCAAAAATTCTGCTCTATTCTTATACTATCAATATGGCTGAAATAGAAATTAGATCATGAACTTTATATTTTGCATATTTTCTTTAACTTATCTTCTGATATGCTTTTAAAAACCCCAAAGAGTATGCAATTTGTGCAAAGCATTTATTCTCTCTGGGTATCACCCATATATGATAACAGAAATACATATGCTCACATCTATGAAATGTGTCAGAGGATAAATTCTCATCTTGTGATGGCACCTGGATCTTTACAAAAAAATACATATATAGGTGTATAAATTGAGAAACTAATCAAAACTACAAGAATGAAGTGAAATAAAAGCATTGGAAAGCTGTCAGTGTTCTGTTTGCTGTCTTAAGGCCTGGGGAGTGCTATTGGATGTAAAACAGCTCTGGCCTCGTGCTGCTCAGATCATCTCATGTAGAGAAGGTTCTTTGATGGTTAGAGGAAAAAGCTTAAGAAATATCAAGTTGTCTCTTTGTTTTCATAAGAAATGGACAGTTCAAGGTGAGGAGCGAAACATTTGCAAATGTAGTAGAGTTTTGTGCAAAGTTTAGGTGTAGATGTGGTATGACTTCTAACAGCTCTTTTGGGCAAGTAGGTGGGCTGGGAGCTTTCTCTGCAGAGCCAATATCTTCAGGGAGGGCTGTTTGGTGGGAGAAGCTCTGCTCTCACTACAAAGGCATCAGATGCTCTTGCCCTTTTCAGGCTAGGGAGGGAGAGAAGCTTTGTGCACATGGAAAAATTCCTCAACCATTTGACTAAAGTCTTACAGGCACTCGGGTTCCTCTCTGTGGTGATACATTTTTGTTTTGTAGGGACTCTTCTCTTTCCAAAAGCTTCAGTGTCACTTCCTGTGTTCCAGGATAAACTGCAATCTGTGGCTTGGGAGATAGTCAGACCCCTGTGTTAGGGAGAGAGAATGGAAACAACTGGAGTTCCCATTGCTGCAGCTGCATGACAATATCCCTTTGTGCTTTGACACGGTGCCACTGTATATTCAAGAAACAGTTACTAGATCTTAGATCAAGAAACCATCTTCTGACATTGCAGTCTCTTCAGCTATGGAGGAGGGAAGGTTTAGTTTTGGTTTTTTTACTGCATTTAGGGATCAATTACTGATTAGCTTTAGTTGATTCTGAAAACATCAGGCCTGCTACAATTCAGAGCTCTGTAAGTGTGTTTTGGTGCAAGTTTAGGACTAAGGAAACTATGAAGACCTCGTGTGCCCCTCTGCTAGGCCATCTCCCTCATCCATGTATTCTGCTTCCTACACTCTTCTAGCTTTTTTCCCCTACTGTTGGTGTTCATTTTTTTATTTCTACTATTTCCATTTATTTTCTACTCTCCCATGATTAGGCTCCTGCATCTGACTTTATACAATTCTCTGCACTGTCTTTTTCAATTTCATTGTTCCACCTCTCACATCTTAAATTTGCATTCCTTTTCTTTACTTCATTATTCATTTTTCATTCATTTATTCAGTTTGCAGCTGTTTTTACCACTGCTCTCTACCTTTCACATCGCAAAGAAAAATGTTAAATATTGTCTCACTCCATCATTCTGACTCCCTCATCTCCTACAGTCTTCGCCTTGTTACCAGACTGTCTGCTTATGTGAGCAGTTCATTTTCTCACCCTTTTCTTTAAGCCCACAGATCTGCAGAAGGTTATTTGACACTTAAGTGAATTGATTTTTATTTCCAGGACTGTGGGACTTCTATGACTCCTTATTTCTGCTCAATTCTCTTTTCAATTCCATCATACTTCTCTAACATATTTTTCTTTAAACATTTTTTCCATTTTTTTGTTCAAAAAGACAAGAAACAAGAACAGGAATCCTTTTGTTTAGCTCTACAACTCATGCATTATGAGAAATCAGAGCAAGGAAACTCAGTGAATATAAAAGTACATATAGAAAGATTTACTTCACTGCCTTCAGCAAGGAAAATGCTGTTAAATCTGAGGGTGACCACTGAAGTCTGCCCTTGCAGGTTTCCTTCTCAAAAATATTTGACATAGAAACTTTAAAGGTTTCTTAAACTCCCTGAAATGAGCTCTTTGATGAAGAACAAGTATACTAACCCTATTTATTTTGAGGGTCTGCTTTATACCCAATTTCTGTCAGCCACTGGCATGTTCTTACTACTCTAAAGATGTGGTGTATTGGTGTAGTGAGAGCATGCAAAAGCCTCAAGAGTGGCTATATTAAAAGTCAGGAATTATGCTTTGAGGCTGTTTGTATGGTTGTTTGATGTGTCTTGTTTTGTTTTTTTGCCCGGAAAGGACGCACCAACCACTGGTCTGCCATCATTGGTAGTTCTCACTCAAAGAATTACATCCTGTGGGAGTATGGAGGGTATGCCAGCGAAGGTGTCAAACAAGTTGCAGAGCTGGGGTCCCCAGTAAAGATGGAAGAAGAAATTCGACAGCAAGTAGGTGTATTTTAATTCATACTTTAAAAAAAAAGGATCCTACCTTGGTCTGTGAATGATTTGTCATTGACACTGTCTGTGAATGTCATTTTGCTGACTAATTCTCAGTGAAGTGGATAAGGAGTTCTGCCTATCTTTCTAGACTCATTCTTACCCTGGCAAGAGTTTTTGTCTAGGAAAGGACAAGTAAGTCACAGCATTCTGAACTTAGAAAATATATGAGTAACGTAAAACATAAATCAGAGGTAGTAAAATAAAACTCATCTTTTAAGGCTTAATTGTGAAGACAAAGCTTTTGCTTAAGGAAAACTTTGAAGACATCAGTCAATATCCTTATCTTAAAATAGTGAATTACTACCTATCATTTAGATACACTTTGCAGAATGTTACACTTTGCGTCTCGATGAATCACCTCATTTTGTGTTATACGAATATATAAAGTGTTGTGTTTCTTTACTCATCATTTTTCATATATCACAAGCATGCTTTCCTTAATAATCTCTTTTACAAAGAAAATAATCTATTTCCTAATGTTGGACACACGCAAGAAACTCTCTGTACATATAGACACATTTTCTACATTTGTGTGGATCTGTCCTATATTTGACCCTTCTGAAGATTAGGTCAGCAAAAGTAGAAGCAGTGTTCAAGATGACACTGTTGATTTATCATTCTCCCTTTTGGTAACTGCTGCCTGTTAAGGAGACAGTATTATGGGACGCCCAGGGTAGATTGCATATAGTTACACAGACGGATACAAAAAAATTTTCAATTATATTTATATAAATAGCATAAAACAACCTCAAAGACTGTTTTGCTCATCAGAAAACTTGTATAGCGAAAGGCTTTGTGTGCTAAATTTCATTTGCTTTTTTGTGTTGCTTAAGTGTATATAATCATGGTACAAGAGCAGCTGGTTTATTTGACAAGAAACTCCTAAAGCCAAGAAAAATAAAATAACACCAGCTTGTAACTTAATATATAAAATGGATATGAAAGGAATATGAAGGGGAAAAAGCAATTTCAATGTTGGGTGAATTGTGATCATAGATACATTATCTCTTAACCGTTAATAAACCTTGGTTTACCTGGAAATGGAAAGTAGGCCTTGATCCCACTTTCAAAAAAAAGCGGCTGGATTTTATGCCAGCAATAGGATATGGACCCAGAAGGATTAAAATTATAGCAGAGTGTTGTATGTACCACATGTAACATCACTTTTGCTGCCTACTTGGGAAATCAATATTTTCTTGTAATAGGCCCAGGTGGAATGAAGAAAATCAGCAATTTTGTATTGAAGAATATACTCTCTGTTACAGTCTTGATGAATACTTTAAAAACAGTGGTTTGGCATATCTTAGTTGCGACTATAGAAAGATTAGGTCTTCTCCTGAAGCAGCAAGAGCATGGGGAGGGCATGGAGTGAGGAGAAAGTAGAGGTGCACTTGTGAAAGGTCACACTGAGTACTGTGAGTAGAGGCAGTGAATTTGAAGGCAGTATGGAAAAAAGTTAAAATCGTGTGTCTATCTGCTTTCCAAATCTGGCTTCTTTGTCGTTTCATGCCATATATTTGTAAAAATGGGACGTATTCATACACTGGAGTCAAATCAGAGGAGCTTGTGGCTTTTGAACCACTTCAAATAGATAGCTGGCTACGGTTTCTGGGGCTGCTGAGATTGAACAAGAAATTAATGGATGGTGCAGTTAATTCCAGCAGCGGAATGTCTGATTTTTTCAGCCCTGCACTAATTCCCCTGATTCTCCTGGGTCAGTTTATCCAAACAATGAACTGATGTTCTCACTGGATAGTACCTAGAACAGTGCAGCACATCATCAAATGCCATAACATTTTTACTGAGTTTATTTGACTTTTTTTTTTCATTTTAACATGTGCTTAAGCTACACTAATATTTTGGAGATATTTTGAAGTAAAATTCTGAACCAAGACAGCAGACTGATTCCAGGAACTAATTTGCTGACATTTAAGTCAGGCTGTTTTTTTCTTTTTTTTTTTTTTTTAATTTCACTTTGCTCCTTATCTTTAGGATATCCTTAGGATATTTGCAATATTCTTACCCTCCTTGAAATTTGATAAAGTTGTTTCCTTCCCCACATGTTTCAATCTACCTCAGGATCTATTTTATCCTTTTCCATTACTAATTCTACCTTTCTTTCCCTTGTCTGCTGTGCTCTCAGCCTTCTGTTGTGGGTTGATGGGAGGATGCAATTCATTAAAAACTCTCTACAAGTAGCCTTGATGTTTTTGAAAACACAAGAAAGGCAATTTCTGTTTAATTCTGGTGCCTGGACTCAATGCTCCCCCACTGCAGTTAATGGGTGACACAGGTTTGGGAATCTACCGTGTCTGCTGTGTTTTGTAGGCAATTTCTTAGGTGAATACAAGTATTTATGTAATCAGCATCTATCATTGATGTTACACAAGGTTTTATTAAAGAAAAAGAAATCTAATTGTTTTTATGTTTTATTACCAAAATTTGTGCTGTATAATACAACAGAAAAAGGTCTTTCTTTCAAGGAGCTTTGTTAAGAACTGTCCTAACAATTACATGTCATAAACTAAAAGATCCTCTAGCAGGAACATTTTGCTCCCCATATGACAGAATGCTGCATCATCATCAGCTTTTCTTCTTGACCTGGCACCTTGGGCTGCTGGGATTTGTGTTGTTACTGTAAAGAGCCTCTGTGGGATTTTTGCATGGATGATCCTGGGCACTGTAAACTTGCTTTGTAGTTTGTTTATCTGGGAGAACTTAAAGGAACTAATCAGCCTTTTTGTGAAAGTGTTCCTGGCAGCCTGGAAGGAAAGCCAGGGCACATAAGAGTTTTACTAAAACAATCTGTCAAGTGGTTGATGTGTACAATAGAATAATTCATGCTTTAGACTTCAGGGGTTATAAATGAACAAACAAAAGATGGAAGAGGAATTATGTGAGGGAAACAATGTGCACTGACCTCACATATCTCTGAAATACACTTTCACTTCGTGTTCAGAGCTTCTGATTTCTCCAGAACCCATTATTTGATAAACTGGCTTGTTGGAAACAAACACAATTTGAAAGGAAAATTCTGCATTCAAATTGGGATTGCTCTGTTTAAACAAAAGAACAAACAAACAAGATGGGCAAAACATGACTCAGAAGTGTAATTCTAAATTTCACATCCTAGGCAGATGAAACAGGATTAAAATAGAAACATTGTTTTAAATGTCTCGCACCTTAAGAGAAAAAAAATTGTTTTGCCTAATTATTTTAGAATAAATATTTAGTCATTTTCCCACCAATTTTTTTTAAACCAAGGAAAGTAATATTCTGTAACTTGCCATTTTCTCCAGAAAAAGCAGTGTGTACTCTCTGCATGCTCCCTATGGAGCCATAAGTGACATTCTTACAGGTTTGGTTTGATGCTCTCTGAAAGGTCAGTAAGTGGGATGACTTTTTAGATTGTCTTCAATGTCCTCAGATGAAAGCTGACTGCCTCCAGACCTTTCAGAAGAGTAAATGCTGGTTTTTAGGAAGATGATTGTAAAGTTTTAGACACATGATAATTCAAATTATGTATGTGAAGATGAAACCTGAAATAGCAAAAAAATTCTATAGAAAAAATATGCAATTGTTATGACTCCATCCAAACATTTATCTTCACAAAATAGTCCTTATTTTGATACTTTTTAATTAAAAAAAAAGAAAAGGGAATAAAAATTTAAGTAAGTTCATTGTTGGATTCATCGTGATCGATTGATTTTGTTAAAGTAATTTCAGTATTTCAGTTGAATAGTTATCATTTTATTATCTGCTTTGTAAGGTAGTATTGTGTTCCTCCACAGAAGAATGGAGTCATTAGATTTTCCTGGCTTAGGCTGGTAAATCACCTGAATTACAAAGAGTAAGCTGCAGGATATTGATCACTTTTTATTGCAGCACTAGGTAAATTATTGTGTTTATTGAAACAAGCTCAAAAGTTTGCTTTTTGAATCAGCTGTGTGCTCAGGGAGGTTAAAATTAGCCAGCCTTGGAGGTTCACCTCAGTTATGCTTGTGCTTGACAGAACAGCTGAAAATTCTCCCTGAACACTTCACCTCAGAGACCAGGATACCCCTGACAAGGCCTGGGAATTAGGCTGGGAATTGCACTAGGAAACTGGGATTATTGTCAAAATAGTTCAGTCTGTGTTTGTTTAAAAGAACTAAAAAATTAGTCCTCACATAGTGGATTGGCCTTCACTGCCAATTGAAGGAAATTGAAACATGTGCAGGGTCTTTGGTTATTTTGCCAAAATAACCAAATTGCTATTGATGTTTCTGCTGCTATTATTACTCATGAAAACCAGAAAGAATTTGCCACCTGGCATGTTCTGCTTTTGCTTAACCAACCTCCAGTGAATGGCATCAACATACTCACAGATCCCTTTCTCATCACTCCCCAGAGAGGGCATTTTTGTTCCCATCCAGATTTCAGAGGCATCAGCCTCTCCCTGTTGAAAAGACAGGAAATATTAGTGTGGCCATAAAGTCTGATATGAAGAGCATGGCAGCTGCTCTTCCAAACAACCCAAAAGCTCTTTAGGTTTCTGTGCAAAGCCCCTGGAAATTTTCAGTAGTTTTGGACTTGGTCTAAGAGTGAAGCAGCAGAACACTGTCCCAGCATGCTTTCCACTTTAGTTACAGCCTGACAGCATGGTTTAAATGGGGTATTTATTCTAATTCTGGGCAGATCAAGCTGCTTGATCATAAATTGGTTTCTAGACTTCTGTTTGCTCAGTCAGACGCCTCTCCACTCTGTGCATACACCTCTGCTCTGAATTATGGGACTTTTAAATGCCTTTTGAAAAGGCTAAATGGTAGATTTATCATCCTTTCCTTTTGGAAGACATACCTTATATAATAATTCAAAATCTCTGGCATTTTGGTAATTAGAAACTTTGAAACTCCTGTATACTGTGCTAAATTTCATAAAGTATTTCTGCCAAAAAGAAATTGTCTAAGTATGTCATAAAGAGAAGATTTATGTGCCAGTAAATGATTCATACAACAGGGCTCAGAACACCCCCCTCTAGGGGGCTTCCGTCTTTTAATACACTTTTGTTGGAAACTGAAATTAGAATTATTCCATTAGTATTGCTTTCTTTAAAAAACAAACAAAAATGTTCATCCCAATTTCATTCTTTTTTAGTATCTGATGATAATAAAGAGCAGCCTCTCTAATAAAAAATAGACTGATACTGCATTCTGTGCTGCAATACAACTTTTGTTAGTCTAAAAACCTTTGAAGTTAATGACGCTTTCACAAAATTAAGCTCTGACAAACCATTAAGTGGTGTATTATTTTCTGGGCCAAAACATGAACGATTCAACACACTCTTACTAGTTCATGCAGTCAGCCAATAAAAACTGAATAGAAAAACTTGTGCTTGAGTACTCTGAAAATACCATTGTGCTGTGGATAAACTCTTAGTGATTAGAGCACAGTCCTTATGCCACAGTTACTCCATCTTCTGTTGTGAGAGCTGGCAGATGCTGAACATTTTCTGTGCAAAATGTCTTTTCTATTATTGTGGTAATCTCCCTGATTTGGAACACCAGGCAAAATATAATTTTGACCTTTTATTTAGACTTTGGTCAAAACTTTAGTAAAATAGTGGCTTAGTTAAAATAATGGGTTTTTTCTTCATTTCTTTCTACATTCCTTCACCCCTTGTCAGCTGAAGACTGTTCTTTTAATAAACAGGGAGAGATAATATTTGGAAAACTAAACAATATTTTTGTTTAATTTTCTGTGCTTTTAACAGCCATTGCTATTTGATTAATCAATAAGGCACCTTGATTTTTTAAAACTCCATGTTGGTGAGCTCTCATCTTGCTTAATGAATTCCAGAGGTTTCACACCTCTAACTTTTATGTGAGTCTTTGAGATTTTGCCCTCTGAATAATTATCCAGTAATTGATATGAAGCAATTTGCATAACCAAACAATGAGTTATGGTGTTCAGTTACTTCAACATTTAATTTCTCTTTCATTTACCTCAATTTGCCTTGCTACTTATTTTCTTCTAATCATCACAGACCCTCCATTTTTTATATAAAGCAGGGAGAAACACACCTTTCCAATAATCAGGTTCTCTTTGAATAAAACATCTTCAAACATGTTTTTTTTGCAGAAGACATACCCTTCAAGAAAAAAACAAGTAAGTTCAATTCAAAGACCCATCTTAGGGAATTCTGATGCTAAATTGTGTAGAAATGGGGCTTATCAAAATTCCTACCCTTTTTACAATCTCTACAGCAGCTAAGAGGCCCAGCAAAGCTTATGAAGATTTTCTCTGGCTCTTTGGTATCTGTCTGGATTGCAGCTAAGCAATGCTGGAGGAGCAAAACAGTTGCTTCTGGTAGATCCATTCATTTGGGTGGCATGCAATAATTTTAGCTCTCCATTATACAGACATAAAAGTCACAAGGAAATGTCATCTATTTGAGACAATATGATTGGATTGCTAGACATTATCTGCTAATTTTAGTATTTTAAAATATCTTGCCTTTTCATTTCCTGCAGTTGGATCTTATCATGCTGTTCTGCTGTCACTAAATTATTACCATCCTGTTGCAGATTCATCCAGTGGAAAGATGTGATGAAATGACTTTTGAATTATTTTCTTTCAGTCTACCACTGTAGTATTCTTAAAACCTGAGCATTTCAAATTATTCTTCTTGTGCTGCTTAGACTGAGGGACCAACTCCACCTGATAGCAGAAGTTCAGCGCTCCTAACACCAGACTTTGGTTAGAGAAATCAGTTGTGTTAATTGCAGCTATTCTGGTTTGGAATGGCAGCTCTAAATCCTGCCATGGCACAGCAGCTGCATTTCAGGAGTGAGACTAAGGCACTCAGGAGCTGTCTTGCAGCAGCACAAGCCGAATGTTAAGGAGCACAAAGTGCAGAAGAAGTAAGACCAATAATGCTGAATTGCTTGTCAAGCGTGTAAAGCAGATGGTTGGGCTCCTCCTTCTGTGGGAGACACTGCCCAAACTGCTGTGGACTTTAGCAAAGTCTGCTTTTTAAGGGTCAGAATACCACTAAAAATTAAATTAGGGACAAGTCGATTTCTCTCTGAACACTTTCCTCTGCAGTGGTTCAACCTGTAATTAAAATGCTATGGCTGAGTAGCCAGTGGCATTCAGCTGCCTATAAAGGAGGTGCTGCAAAGGCTAAACAAGGGTCTGAACTCTCATTAGCAGCATTTGTCAGGAACCACAGGATCTTCCTTGTTTTCTCTCTTGTTGCATTGTAAATATTGTTCAAAGGAACAGCATGCAATAACAGCTGAGGCTGAAGAGTCCTACCAGCTCATTTGACTTGCAAATACTTAATTATTCAGACAAGTTTTCAACATAAACAAAAACTAAGGAAATAACCCACAAGGCAAAGTTTGTCATCCTGGGATTAACTTTTTGGGGGGTTGTTTGCTTAGGAACCTCAGTTCAGATCTCTCACTCTGTATCAAATGCTTATTTCCACCTTCAGCAGAATTTCAGCAGAATACTTAGAAAAATACCATGTACGAATATCATATCTGTGAATGTTACTTAGCCTGTGTCTATTCCTAAGACAGCTCTTCTCAGTTAAATATCTAGATCACACAGACTGATTAAAAATTTTAGTTACTGCATTTAATATTCAGAGAATAGAAATGTTCAGGTATCATGTCACATCTGTTTTAATATGTAATGGATCAACTGGCTCAAGGCATCAAATAGGTAGGATATTCTTAAGTCTTTACATAAAGTTTTAACTTTGTTTTCCTATACTGCGTTTCTAGCCTGAATCCAAGAGGACTCTAATGTGTTGTAGTTTCTGTCAGTCAAAATCAAAAGCAGGAGTACTTATTTTTAGTAGGAGGGAGGTTAACATCATTGACTAGCCTTTAGTTCAAGAAAGAGTGATATGCTTGCATATTTTGTGTTTTTTGGAAGTTTACCAGTCAAATATTGATGTAAAATAACATATGCAAGAATTTAGGGACTGTAATATATGCTGCAACCTGAAACAGCTTCAAGAGTTAACACAAGGCTCAGATGAAAATGTTTATTATTGTGATTAACTGCTGGTTACAAACTCTAGGTTCCTTTTAAGATGATGTTTCTGGATTCTCCTTCAATCAGCTCTCTCCTTTAAACACAGCTAGCTCATTATATTCTTGATTCAGTCAGTGATAGCTTCAAATGAATACCCTTACTTAGAGCATGAGGTGTATTCTACTATTTCAGGGACATCCTGTGAAAAAAGCCATACAGAAGTTACAGGAAAGGAGGCAATCAAGAGTAGACAGGGACCTATGCAAGTTGTTACTTGCATTGACATTCGTCACTATTCAATGCCAATATTTAAGTAAATTTTATAAAGCACTGGACTCAAAAGTAGGTGTATTCATAACTAGAAATATTCTATAGAAAATTTGTTTCAAATAAAAATGTAGAAATTTAAGGGAGATATTAGGCTGTACCACAAGGAAATTGATGTTTTGTCTGGATAAACACTGAGTATCTCAAATGCTGCTTTTCCTTCTTTCTGAGTGAGAAGAGGCCAGCACTGTATCTGGAGTGGTCTCTGAGATGCTTAAACAACATATACTTTACCAATATATTAAATCATCTAGCTTGGACAAGTCAGTTTATTTCTCCTAACACATTACATTCTATGCAATACTTCTCAATCTTAGGAAAGGATAAAAAAATTAGTTAACAGACTGGATAAATTATTCTATTTACAGAAATGGAATGCATTTTATAATTACTGTCTTTGCTGTATTCCTTGTAAGTTGGCCATATTAATTTAGATGTTGAGAATGCAACAATTTTTGTCCGACACTCCTTCCTTTATAACTGAATTTTAGAATACTTTCAATACTTTCCGTGCATTCAATGCTTTAAAAATAGCTTATTTAAGAATAAGTATCAACATAGAAAACAGAACTTTAAAAAAATCTGGTTTTGAATTCTGTTGAAATATAGAAAGGAGAAAAAGTTTATTAAGTAATTTTTAATTATAGGCTGAAAGAACATTTGGGCTACCCAGTTAATGATGTTTTTTGATTCACAAGCCAGATCAATTATTGATATTAATTGCAGGTTTGGGGGTTGCTTATTGAATATCTGACAGATGCACCTCTAAACCAAGAAAGAATTCAGAAAGGTGAGTGCATTTATAACTTAAGACAGTTCCAAGGGAATGATATGAGATGGGATTTTAGTGCTCTTATTTGGATACAAATTCCAACATTATTTGACAGTGGAGAGACAGTGGAGGAGAATGGATAATTTCTTGAAGAATTTAATTTTCAGCATATCTTAATCAGAACTGCAAATTTTCTATGAGGGTAAGAGGAACAAAGGGGAAAAGGGCAGTCGTGGATTTGCAGGGGTTTGCCATATGAAACCTTGTACTTCTAATCCAATACTAACTCATATCCACAGACTCTTGGCAGAGCACTTTTTCTTGTTCCTTAGATTTATGCTTGAAAACATCAAAATTGCAACATTTTAGCATTTATCCAAAACAATTAGTTCAGTTTAGATGCTCAGCTGCATCATTGCTGTTACTCCATAAGCTTTAGTTTCTCACAGCAATTTTCAGAACACATGGATTTTTTTTTTTTTTTTGCTTTCGTTCCTCCAGCAGCTAAGAATGGTCCTCTAAAAGCAGTTTTCCAAAGCTGTGTGCAGTGCATTCTGCAGAAAACTTCATGATGTGACTCGTGTTTTTAAAATAAAAAGCAAAGGAATAAATAGATCTCTGTCATCATCAGCTTAAAGCAATATACATAAAGTGGAATGTCTGTGTGTATACAAACGTGTATAATATACAAAGACATACATGGCCATTTAATAGATGTAGTTTAATGTTTAGACATGAGAAAACTGTTTATAATAATTTTCTTATCCATGTAAACTACATCAAAAAATCTCTAGCTAGACATAAAGTTGTAACTAGATATACTATACTAGATATACTAAAATCTGCTGGAGCTTTTCCACTTTTATCATTGATTAATATACAGCCATGAAGAGTAGCAATCTTCTTTCTCAAACACAAGATGCACAGATCTTCCCAATCTTTAGATTAAGAAAGGCATCCAGAAATTTGTAAATATTATTTCCTTCCGTGGTTTATTGCTATATCTTCATTTGTCCTTCACTTAAAAAAATCTGCAATACTGAAAAAAAATAAAATCTCTTGGTTATTTAAGCTATATGACAAGACTTTGTTCTGAAATACTCATGAAACAGCTTGTGTTGATGGAAAAGTGAAAATTAAATTTTTTTTTAATGTATAAGAATTTGAATCCCACATACAGACCTTCTTAGAACTGTAGTACAGAGAATTTTTCATTTTGCAAATGGAAATGCAATTTTTCTACGTCCCATATAAATTCACTTTAATAATCACTCCCTAAAATTAAGGTTTGCTATGTTATTAGTCAAATAAAAAGGTTTTGTTTGAGTTATACAGGCAAAGAGATATACCCACAGTAGACACCTATTCATAAGATAAAAACCTGTCAGTAAATTATCTGTCAACTGCCACTTTTGATATTTCCTGTTTCTTTTTCTCTTCGTTAAATGTTGGGCAGAATTAGTGCACATCACATTCATGTCAGTAATTTTTCTGCTTCTTAATTCAGTCAGGAGGCTGCTTGGGTGAGTCAGTGCATTTGGCACCCTCGGGACTCAGCTGGGGACAGCCTGGGGATCTAAGAGCTGGATTGAGTTTAACACACAGTTGCTGTGCTGCTTTAACTCCCCAGCTGGAAATTTCTGGGGAGGTTTAGATTAGATATTAGGAAGAAATTCTTTATTGTGAGAGTGGTGAAGCACTGGCACAGGTTGCTCGGAGAAGCTGTGGATCCCTGGAGGTGTTGAGAGCCAGGTTGGATGAGGTTTTGAGCAACTTGGTCTGGTAGAAGGTGTCCCTGCCCATGGGAATGAGATGGTCTTTGAGATCCCTTCTAACTGAAGCCATTCTGTGAAGATAAGAATTCAGGGTCCTCTGTCCTGAGAATTACTGAATAGAGGCATCTTTCCCTGAATTACTGCATGGAGTATCAGTGCTCATTAAATTCAGTTGAGAGGCTCTTCTTCACTTTAATGGGACTTGAATCAGTTCTTCACATCTTCTTAGCAGGCCCAGTGATTTTACTCAGAAAGTTCTGTAAACTTTTTTCTTGGAGCTAGTTGTGTGGGTTTGGGACATACAGATCTTTTGGGCTGTGTCATCTCATGTCACCTGATAGGACAGAGGTCTAAATCAAAATTATTTGAGAAGCTAAAACCTTCCCATGTAAAATTCAGGTCATCATTCCAGGGTGAAAATCCAGGGGAGACAAGTATCCACTTTGAAATGGGATACTGTGTTTACAGTCAAGCAGGATCAGAGTTTATTTATCTTTCTTTACTTATCTTTTTCTTTTGACCAAAAATGTATGTCTGTTTGGTTTGTGGAATCATGTTTATACTTTTGCAGTACCTTCAGGAGAAAGGCCACTCTCTCTCAGCTCTTTTGTAACAATGTTAAGGAAACTAGATGGAAAAATTCATTTTCACTGAACAAAATAAGGAGAAAGCCTACAATGTTCCATAGACACAAGTTGTTTTAAATGCTTCCCTTTTCAAAAGTTAATTATGTGATTGCTGCATTACTTAATAGCTAAAAAGAACATATCTATTATGAGCAGAGTCTGAGTAGATTTTTAATGCATCTCTTTTAGTTCTCCCTGTGGCTGGGAGTGCTTATTGAGATGTTCATTTACAATAGACTACTGGTACTTTTTTAAAGTACTTTCCCACTCTCCATAATTGATGTATTAGTATATCCCCTAAGCATATTTTCTTCTCGTCTTTACACCATTAAGATTAAACAGAATGGTCATTAGATCATAAAGCAATAAAATATTCACTTTGCCACTTACTGCAAAAAAGCTGTCAAATATAAAGATTGACTTTGCCTTCAGGTACATTTTTAATGGTCCTTTAAATATAGCCCTGAACCACCGAAACACACAGTAATAGCTGAAGAACTTTCTTCATCAGGGGGAAGTATATCTTAATTAGGTGTCAGGCCCAGAATATTTTTGCTCAGCCCATGCTCTTCACTGTGAAAGATTTTTATCCATGGTTATCTGAATTCATGACGTAGTAGCAATGCAGGTTAAAATTAGGGAGACAATTTATACTTTATTGCTTGCTACAGACTTTTTAATAGGTTTTAATTAAAATGTCAAAGATCATAAAAAAATTTTAAAAAAATATATCTTGTTCAAATAATAGTGGAGAATATGAGTTTTTAAAGATATTAAATAACCAAATTTTCAATGTGAAAGCAAGATTGCATTTGCAAAGAGGTGTTCAATCATGAAACAAACCCCAAATTTTATGCTTAGAAATTTAGGCTTGCAAAATGGTGCATGTTTCCCTTACTCACTATTTCCATCATTATTTTTTCTCCACTGCTCTTTTGTTCTAAGGAGAAAAAGAAAATATTTCAAACTGTAAAAGCAATTTTCAAAGAGTATCAAAGAAGACAGAGGATACTTGTATTTTATAATTGAATGCTAACAGGTATAAAATACATAAAATATATGCAGCAGTGTAACTGCAAAGCTGTTCTTGTCAGTAAGGGTCATGTTTACTAGCCACCACACTAGATAAACTTTGTAAAAGAAATATGGTATTATTGACTGAGTAATTATTATCAGGAGAAATTGCAGTCAGATTTATTTTATTGATTAGCTCTTTATTAATACTGTCATGGCTCCAAAGTCAGAGTGTTACCAGACATTCAGAGCAGTATCAATATTCAGTAGTTTTGATAGTTAGTGTATGTGAGATCTCTCTGTCAGTGCTGGTTCTGGGCCACTTTATTGTCTGCCCTGAGATTACTGAAGTAATTAACAATTTGGTAACACTCAGCACTGTAATTAAAATCTTTGTGATATTCTAGCTTACATTTATTGTACTGGCTTTTTTAATGATGGTGCTATTGTCTGTAATACTTGAGGTCTTCCAAGGGAAAAACTCTTTTCCCAAGAAGTCTGATGTGCTATAATGGTATTCTGTGATCCTATTTGGTTGGAGACTGTCTTGGAGTCTGGACTTGTTGCAGACTGGGAATGGTGATTATGAAATGATGAGATTTTGATTCTTGAAGTGAGGAGGATGTCAGCAGAACGGCTGCCTTGGACTTGTGAAGGACAGACCTTGGCCAGTTTAGGAGATTGGTAACAGGAGTCCTTTTGGAGTGCTCTTGAAGAGCAAAGGAGTCCACGAAGACTGGACATTCTTCAAAAAAGAAGTCAACAGGCACAGGAACAGGCCATCCCCTATGCTGAAAGATGAGCTGGTGGCAAGACCAGCCTGGCTGAACAAAGAGCTTTGGCTGGAACTTAGGAAAAAGAGAAGAGTTTAGGACTTTTGGAAGAAGGAGGAGGCAACTTGGGAGAACTACGAGGATGCTGTAGGTTATGCAGGGCTAATTTAGACTTTGAGATAATTTTTGCCATCAAAGCAACCACTTACCTCCATCAGTGCTTTAGATTTGTCACTGCAGATCCCTTTCTGACTGCCCCCAGATCTCCAGGACCAGCTCAGCAACCCACACTGGCAGCTCAGTTCTGATGTTAGCACTGCTGCCTCCTCCCAGCCTGGGGAAAAGGTGTTCTTTTCTGCTTGACTCGGTGTTTTGACACATCTCTCTGAAGTTTGGTCTGCCTTGTCACTGATTGGAAGCACAGCCCCTCTGATGCTTATGGCAAATGTTATTTCTTCCTTTTATCAGTTTTCCTTGGGTGAAAACACGTCCCTCACTCATTATGTAAAACAGATAATTAGCTGATTACTTGTGCTCCACTTAGCAGCATGATTGGCTATGTGTCACTCTTGTCAATGTTATAAAATAATCTTCAAAAGAGGGCAGTTTGCCTTGTAGATGCTCTTCTTGTGTCACCATCAGTATCCTGGAGGCCCTTCTTGCTCTCTGCTGGGCTCCTTGTGTTGATCCCACTGTCAGTGTCTGGCTCTTCTTTTTATGGCTTTGGACAATTGCCCTAAATCTGTCACTGTGCCCCTGAGTACCCTCCTAGCAGAGGCTCTGACAGAACTGCAGGAAGTACCTTGATCACCTTAGTGGAGCTCCACTGGAGACAAGGGTTGGAATGAAATTCATAATAAATAATCTAGATAATTTGATCCTTTGACACTTATCTGTGAATGTTTTCTGCAACAACAATGCCATTTCTTATGTATTTGTTGTGCAAACTAGAGGAAATTAGTTATGTACCTGTTCAGTCCCATCTTTAATTTCATCTCCTCTCTCTTTCTATATTTGCACTGAAAAACATTTTAGTAAACCTGTATGAACTTTTTCTGAAATTATATTCTAGGTTTCTCTCAAAGAGCACAGATGTTTCAACCTCTTCCAGAGTGTGTGCCACTATTTAGCCAGTTCTTTTGTACTTAATTATTGAACTTTCCAGAGCTTGAAAGCTATATGTCCATTTCTTAAATAGATGTTCAAATTATGTGGAAGAATTCAGTTGCAGGCCATTCATTCAACCATAATATTACATGAGAAAAATGTTTACCCTGGTTTTTTTTTCAGTGGAAGGTATTACAAACTAGCTTCTAAGTTCCTTGTCAGTTTTTATTTTTGCCTTTATGTCTTTGTAACATCTGTTTCAGAAACACCAGGCTTTGTTTCAATTCCAGTTTATTTTGGCCAGTGTCTACCGAAAAAAAGATACGGTGAAGCACTGTTAAATTTCCAAGTAAACTATATAAATTCCTTTATACTCCTAATAGGTTTTGACAGTCCAGATGGTAACTAAGACCTCTAACTTTTCCCATGTGCTGGTGACATTAAAAAGAAACAAAAATAGCAACACAAACACCAGTCCCCTCAAAAAAAACCAGTTAAATGAATGGCTTTTCTTACCTCTATGCCATGGGTGAGTTTGATACAGCAGGAAAGATATCTAGCACTTTACAGAAAAAATCAGAGCTTTGTGATCCTGTAAAATTATTAAATTTTAGTCACAGAGGAGGTTGGGTCTTGTCCAGCTAATGCAGCATTGCCTTTGTGCTTGGCGCACCTGCAGTCAAATTTCCACATTAGAGAGAAATCTGTGGAATGCGGAGGATTGAGAGGAGCAATAACCTGTGTATCTCAATGGTTACATCTGAAGATATTTTTGTTTTCCTAACCTGCTGCTGCTGGCATGGAATAACCTAAATTCTTGTGGATATTTTGAGCTGGACAGCAGGACTGATGGCTACCTGTTGTTTTCCTCTTAGATGAGCTCACTAGTCCATTTGACCTCATGTAGACCCCAACTGTTTAAAAAAAAATTAAGAAGAAAGTGCTTAAAATATAGAAAAATAAAATTATATCCGCTTTGGGATAAGACAGTAACCTTGGACTTGACTGAGTCACCACTATGCTTGACATTGTTTTTTCCTTGGGATAGTCATTTTTCTCCTCTGAATTTTATATACCTTTCGGAAAAAAAAGAGATTATTCATCTCATCTTTCTCATTAATTTATTAGGAGAATAAATTAATATATATTCATTTAATACATGTTTGTTAAGCATATCAAAATGCAGGGGGAGGCGCTGGATTATAATTTTTTATACACTTTGTTTAACTGATTATATCATTCCTTGATGGCATCATTAAGATAAGAATTCTTTTCCCTCAGAGATGTCCAGTAAGATTTTCTATTCATACAAGGTTCATCTAGTGGTTTCGGAGCTTGTTAAAACGTTTAAGAAAATAAATGTCCTCATACTCAGACAAGCTGATGAGAGAGTTTTTATTGGTGTGGAGTGGTTAAGTGCCTTGCATATGTTATAAATCAGAGCCTAAATTGGGAATTAAATTTTGGACCAATTTAAGGAAAAATATATTTGTAAAGATTTTCCTGGTTGCTATGTGGAAATGCTTAATTGCCTCCATCAATTAGTATTTTTTACATTGATGTCTCTCCATTGTGTGTTACCTCTAAAACTGAATTGTGAAAGAGGAGCGTTGTGTTCCAGTTACAAGTAAAACCTAAGTCAAAGGGTCTTTTCTTTGACCACTGCCTTTGAATACTGTTTTTGACTGTGCATGACTTTCAGGGTTGCTTGAAACTAAATTCCAATTAGGAAGTGAAAGAACAAGTTTAATTTTCATGGGAACTTCTTACTTAAGAGTCAGTGACAATACGAACCAGTTAAATAGGATGGGTAAGGTAACATATATTTCCTTATTTCTTTTTTTGTATGAGAACATTGTCTTGACTATTGTATGATGCAGAAAACAGTCTGGATTCCTTGGCTTTGGCCATGCCATTGCATCCCTCGGATGGGCTCTGCAGTCTGTCCTCTGCTAGCTGTGGCAGTCAGTCTGGGAAGTTACTGGGGTGGCAGGCAGGACAGGAATCTCTTGTGACAGTCAGTACTGTCTGTGCTTCTGCAAAGCCTTGTAAAACATTGTAAAGTGCTTTTCACCTTCAAAAAAGTGAAGGTTTGTGCTGCTCTCAATACTCCATGCAGGAGTGAAAGAGAGATGGATCATTCCAATATTTCTAAGGCAAAAGGCAAACCACTCCATCATTATTTGAGGAGAAATAGGATATGCTGTAAGAATTAATTAAAATCCTATTATAAATTTTGCACATCTGAAAGTGAGAATGAAGAGAATTTGATCTGTCTGCTCCAAGATAGCTCACACTTGATGATGCTGCCTTCATTTCTCCCAGTTTGTGAGGCATGAGGAAACAAGATGGGCTCCAAGAAGAAGGATAATTCTATTTTCCTCACAGTGTGTGAGAAGAGAAAGGCTGGCATGTGTTGATGAGATCATCACTTTAATAGCAGCCGTTTATCTCTGAATGCTCTCTGGAGGTAAACACAACGATCACTTTTAAAGTTAAAAGCATAATTCAGCCTGGTTATTTTCTTAATCCTGATCTTATTGAGGTGAATTGGTTCAGCAGATCTATTTAAATGTCAATGAATGCAGAATATTCTTTTTCAAGAGCGCCTTTTATATTTGTTTCACCTTGATTTAGGATTCAATAGCAAATTAAAAACAAAACAAACCACCAAACCGTACAAATCCTCATCTTTTTAAGTAAAAAAGCTGATTGAGCCAAGTGGAAATAGACAGGGGGAAAAAAACAGCGTTCTTCTTTATGCTGCACTTAGAAAATGCAAAGCTGGCAAGAAGTTATTTTGTAAATGAAAAAAAAAATCATAAGTTCTCCTCAGAAATGACACAGATCACTGCAACCAGTTTGGATTCTAGAAATAATGCTGCCTTACACCCAGAGTAAACTGGGTGTAAAGCAGCATTACCAGCTAAAAAATAGCTGGTTGAGTGTTTTCACCTTAGAGCAAGTACTAGTACCTGTGGGGGAATTTTATTAGAGGTTGGTTTAGATGAAATTAGTTTAGAGATAAAATTATTAGAAAAAGGCACTATCCTCAAACTCAAGAATATAATGGTGTTGCAAGAAGATCCTTGCAAGGACTTAATCCAACAATCTGTCTGATATAAACACTGATAATAAACTTTCCTACAGCTATTTTTGTTGCTGGTAGAAGGGAACCACGAGCTTTTGCATCCATACCTTTCGTTTTGTACTTGTGAGGGTTTAATACTCCAGGGTTTTTTTAAATGAGATTTTGTGCTTTGCTGTAGCATAGCAGCAAGGAGCCCATCTTGTTTCCTTCTTTTTTGGTTAAAGAATAGAACTGTTGTTCCCTTTCTTTTCGTTTTTCTGGGACTCTGTACAGAGCAAGATCTTAAAATGAGAATTGTGGTTTGTTGCTGGGAAGTTTTGGGTGTTGATTCGTACTTATTATTTCACAGAGTTAAACCAGGGACTTCTCAGTATTAAATTAAAGAGTTTCTCTCTTCAGATGTATTTATAAAAAAATAAACTGTTTTAAGGGCCCTTTGCCCCATAAAGAAGACACTTTCATAATCATGGAGGACAATAATTATTTGTCCTAAATTCAGATAAAATTTCCAAGATGTCCATCAAAACATTCTCCTGGTGGCAGTTTGGGTTTTCTTATACACATTTCCTGAAATTTCACCTGTAAATTTTGCAAACAAGATGAAGTAATTATCAGAAAACTTTCAGTGAATTAGTCATTCATTTGCATATTATTTCCATAATTATTTATTCCCTAATATCTTCCTTCTTAATAAACAGTTCTAGAAGTTGGAGGTGTTAAAGTTTTCTCCTCTGAAATAAAAATATTACTTAAAAATATAAAAAAAAATCACTTGTACCTAATTGTCTACTTATCACAGGCTTTTTCTTTAAGTTTTCACATCTACTTGACGTGAGTTACTGAGTTTAATAATGGTCAAGATGCAAGTATAGACGTGAAAAAAGGGATACTTAACGTTGAGGAGAAATGTATTGATTTAATTAAATTCCTGTCGTATGCCCGAGAAAGAAATGTCAAATTAAAGCCAGTTATATTGGTTAGATATTTCAGATGTGACACAAATGAAGTCTTTATTAATTCCTTGGTTCCTAATTGTTTTATTTGCATCACAGCACACCACAGCTCTTGGATATGGTTCTGCTCTTGCTCCCCCTTGTAATTACTTAGGAACTGGGCACAGGAGAGAGAAATCCAAGCCTGTCGCATTAATTGCTTGGTTTCTTTTAATAGCCATACATTACCTGCAGGATTTATTTGATGACCATTGCTTCTGCTGTTATCTGTTCAAAATGTCTTTTAACTTATGGCACATCTTGAAGGCCAAGACATGCTCTTATCCCCGATGTAGATATGATATGAAGAATTGGGCTCAGACAGAGTGGTTTGAGAAAAATCCTAAATTTCCGAAGCTTTTTGTGCAGAAAATTTCTTATACTCATTTATCCTAGGTTATTCACAAGATTTCATGTTGCTAAAATAGGTTGATAAGTTGCTATTTTTTTTTAATTCTGTAGTTTTGCTGTTACGTTGTACATCTCATGGTTCTCAAAGGAGCAGCTGAAAATGCACCATTACTACTGTGAGACAGAGTAATATATAGAATTAGTGATTTCAAACAAAGAAACCCATACACTTCAAATTAAGAACATAAATATTTTATTTGAAAAATTGATGCCCCAAACAGGTTCGTATTTTCTTCCTAGATCTATTTTTTGCTAAACTGATTTTTATGGTGATGGGAGTAGAAAATCTATTTCATGCATTGAAATGACCAACAGAAAGGATATGAATGAAAAATGTCACACCCACCCTATACAACCAACAGTGGGAATCTAAGGAGTTAATATGGGATAGAAGAGGAGCCAAAACAATTGGGTTTCTAGAACAAAATTTATGATGAGGAAGATAAGATCCCTGTGAGAAATGATGGAAAACAATTAAGGGCAAGTCTGTTTCTGCTGAAGCAGTAAACTGCTAGACTTGTGTCACAGTGATGGAAAATAAATTTTACTGGCAAACAGCAGATTTCCCAACTTTGCAGTGAGAATTCATTTGGAGTCTTGATAGGCAAGATTCCCCCAAGCAAATATCCTGAATCATAGTCACATATCAGCCTCTGCCTGCAGTGTTGATGCTCCCAAATCAAAGCTAAGAGAAGATAATCGCTCTCTCACCTTGGAAGCTGTTCTTCCCTTTTTTTTCCAGTGCACATTCTTTCCAATCACAGTGTGAAGCCCAGGAGAAAACAGAATGAAAAGAGTCCTGGTTAGTCAAGCAATTTTGATTTTGTTTTCACATTTTTTTATTAAAGAAGCAACTTTTACAGTGTCAGACACAATTTTAGATTAAGATCTCTGAAAATGTCAATAGATTTTAGTTTGAATCTCCTGTGAGGGCATTTCAGACCTGATAACCCTGTCAATTTTAAGAATAAAATTTTAAAAGAGTTACATAAATGGAGGGGTTTTTTTTACTAATTTCTTGGGTTGTAAGAATGTTACTGTGCTCAGCTGCAACTGTGGCACAATAAAATTTTCTCTGTATGTTTTCTTCCCTGTCACCCAGTTTTTTTAGCTTTTTTGTTGACCTTGTAGTTTTGCCACTCTTACCACCCACTGTCAACCAAGTAGATGAGGCCAACACTGAGCCCTGCTTTTTCTTGCCATGACAGAAGAATGTGGAGAGCAGATCTGCAGGTCTCTGCTTCATTGTCCACTGCTCACAGTGAGTGCAGCTCTGACCACTCCAGGATCTGAACGTGTGGGGCCACAAGAACAACACCTCAGCCTGTTCCTAGACCTCTAGCATCTCACATTGCAGGCAGAAAAGGGTTTTACTTTCCCATGGAAAAGTTATTAGTGCACATATGCCTCCCCACTAGCACTGATTCTGACCCTCAGAACCTTTGGGTTCCTGTGAAATTAGACTTTTGTTTAAATGTTAATGACTTTTGAGCAGCTTAATGCCATTGGTGCCCGCTTTCAAATGCAAAATTGTGTCAATAAGGTGGAAATAAATTTAATAGGCTTAATGGCGCCTGTAGAATAAAGCAGCTTGTCTGTGGCCTCCTCATTAAGGTGTTTGCTGACAACGCAGACTAACAGCAGTAGGACTTTAATACTACTGTGTGAGGAATTACTTTATTTTAAAAGACTTCAGCAAATTTTCATGCCTTTTCCCGTCCCCACTCTGTCTGGCTGCCAGAAACTGTCAGTACTTCAAATACCTTATCTTCCTCCTTGACAGGGAATTTCTAAACACACATAAATCTGCGGACCTAATTGCTGTTGAATATTTTTTCAAACATGTTTCCCAGGAAACAGTCTGAACCACAAAATTTCTGAACCATAAAAGTGACATGACTGTGAAGTTAAGGTATTTATGCTGTCTATACCTTTACTCTTTTCTTTAGATTTTGTTATACCCACCTTCTTTTTGAAACAATTAGTGTTTTGCATGTAAAAACAGTGAGCAGTTAGACTGAAGTTCAATCACCTGTTTATTCTGAGCCAGATCTGGCTTTATCTCAAAACTGAGCCATGCCTTGATGCAGCAATGGAAACTCATTGTTTGTGCTGAAATGCTGTGTTTTGCATTATTCATGTGCAGCACAGTTTTCCTTCCACCCCTAAAATAGTTAAATAAAGGTAATTGGGAGGTCCTGTCGTGCTTCGGGAATGTCAGGGTTGTGTGTGGATTAATTTGAAAGGTGCAAGCCTGGTTTAAAGCACTCAGACACAAAGGGTCCACAGTGGTTTTCCAAGAGGCACCTGCGGGTGTATTTCAGCTTTTGCATTGGTTTCATGTTGGAAAGGTGGGAAATGCTCTTAATATAATAATTTGCCAGAGACAATTGCAAAATTGACTGAGAGTGAACAACTTTCAGTGAGTGATATTCTTGCCATGTCACACGTGCTGTATTAACAGATGATGGTAATTGAAGTGAGATTGAAATAGTCTAAGGTGAACCTTAATATTTATGAATTTTGTCAAAAAGTGAAGAAAGTGTCAATTACAAGAAAAGCTTAGCTCAGTATCATAAACCTTCGAGTTATACATAGTTCTACCTGATTTAACAAAATTCATTTAGAGAGTTTAAAAACAAAAATAGAATGTGCTACTTGATAGTAGTTGAAACTTCTTTATGATAGACTGAGCAGGAGTATGATCAGTGTTATTCAGGGAAATGCCTGTTGCCTTTTATTTTCCTCAAGAGCTGCATCTTTTATTTCAAAAAGAGTTCTCAGATGCTTTATAAAAATCTTTCTGCTGTTACAGCTAGAATTAGTGTCATTATCTGTTTTTTGATCACTGATTCTACATTTCAGGAAATCACTACACAGCTGTTAACATTGACTGTGACGTGAAAAGTGAGGGCTCAACATTGGAGTATGTCTCATTTTAAAAAATCACTTGTATTTCACAAGTGTTTTGTAGAGGCAAGTGTAAAATAATGCTTCCTTACAAAAAGTAAATGTAAAAAAATCTATTTCAATCAAACACTTTATAATCAGGTGTTTCTTATATCTAACTTGATTTTCTAATGGGAGTAAAGATCATGACTAGATTATTTAACAATAGGATTCCAAGTAAAACAAAAATGTTTTGAATAGAGGCGAGACAACTTTTTATATGTGGAAATTGTTGGCCACCTAAGTACTTATAAAAATAGAGTGCAGTTCCCACATAAAATATATATATACATAAAAAGTTAAAAATTAAAAAAATATATAAATATATATTTTTATGTACAATGAAGTTGCTATTTCTTCAGAAATCTTTACAATTTTCACATTTTAACTTAAAATATTTCTGCAGTTAGTCACAGTGACACAATGAAAAGTCATGGGTCATGGAACTTCCGTGTACCATGCAATTTAGGGATATAACACCTGTATTGTAATTTCTTTATCTTCAGTAATTGTGGGTTTTTCTGTCTGTTTTATCTGATCATATATAATAGAAAAAAATGCCAATGGTTTGGAATACAACTGCTTGAAAGGAATAGAATTTTCTTTATGGTTATTTAACACCTTACCTCTATTTTAATAATTCAACTATCTTCCAAGCCTATTTATTGCTTTGTATATACACAACAAATTCGTGCTGTTCCGTAATCATGCAGTTTTAATATAACATTTTTAGCCAGAAAAAAAAAGGGGGGAAAATGTGATTTGCAACTTAAATGAGATTTGCAACTTAAAAAGTTTTTAGAGTAATATTTCTGTGATGATTACTAAATATATTTCCCCAGCCAGGTGCTATATGAGAGCAACTACTGAGCATGAGTGTGTTTCTGTGAGGAAAATGCTATTTATTGTTGCTGTCACTTAGTGTTTGCAGAGCTTTGCTGTGCTTTGAACACAGTGAAAGGCTTCAGCCAGTGCTGGCTGCTGCTTCTGCAAAATGCAGTCTCTGGGTGCTGAATTAGCACCTGACACTGGAGCTTCCAGCAGCCACTGGTGTGTAAAGCCCTCCTTGATGTGTGATCAGATATGACCTTTCCTCCCGCTGCAGGTCAGGCTGGCAGCTCCCCAGTGGACATTGCCTGGGTATTAAAGCAGGATTTGTGCCAAGCCTGGCCTCTGGAGAGCTGGAAGAGTCAGCAGCAAGTTTCTCCTGCCTTTTTGATGGCTTTCCCTCTAAGACAGTCCATGTGTATCTTCATAAAGCAGAACAGAAAGGCAGATTATGCACAGTGCCAGGCCCTGAGAACCCAGTTCCTGTCCCACTGGAATGCTACTTCCCTATGAGATTTTCCTCTAGACTGCCCTGCTCACATCCTCATCCTCCTTCCAATTTTAGGAATATAGGATGGGATTAGAAGATCATTTTGAATACCATTTTACTTCTCTATACTGCCAGGCTAAGGTGTGCCAATACCATGATCAAAACAGTGTCATGAAAATTGTTTTAAAATCAATGTGTAAGAACAGGGAAAATTGAAGTTTAGAAGAATTGGAATTTTACTCTTTCTCTAAGTGCTCATTTTTTTTGAATATACATTTACATTTCCAGTTATTGGGCTACAAATAAAAGAAGTGGATCTTTTTATAAAAAAAAAAAAGAAAATTTTAAAAGTCACCAGACTCCTTGAGGTTTTGAGTAAGACCTTGAATGATGTAATTGTTTTCATATAACAGAAAGATTTTCAACTGCATATAACCTCCCATCTGTCCATACTTTACACCCTTTTTACTCTTTAAACAAGTCTCTAAACCCAAGACTAATCCCTGAGATCTTCACAAAGTATTTTAGGGTAAAATATGACTAGGAAACAGCTTGCCTCCTGCTGGCTCCGATATTATATATATCTTCAGTGCACTGTGGCCCCTTCGTTAAGCTGTTGAATTTTATATTCCCCACAGCATGCACTGTGTTCTGCATCTATCAATTACAGAGGCCAGGCCATGTGAACATAAATGAGACCTCAGCTTCTCAAAGGACTTGAATGCTTGCTTTTCTCTGTCACATGTACTCTTTCTCTTTTAGCATGGATCTTGAACTGTAACACTGGTGAAAAATATCTGAAAAGCCTGGATGTTCATTTTTAGATTGGTTTCCTAAGAAACTGCAGTTTACGTGATTGTGCTGTTCATCTGTCAGCTGTAAATCTGAAAACTACTGAGCAAACCTGAACAAAGGGTAGAAAGTGAAAATGAATTTTCATTAGATGAAGATAATTAGGGAAAGTTGTCAGGAGGTTAGAGGGGAAAGATGCATATGAATTATCTTCCTCTGAGAGAAGGGCAGAGAGGCACGACACAGAGAGATGCTCCCTTTCAGGCTCTCTGCTTCATGAAGCAAACTTCATGCTTGCATTCTTGCTGTAGTCATGTTCAGCCACTTATTATGTTAATATTTCTTATCAGAACAATATAAAACACTTTCCTGGAGTGCCAGTGAAGGATTCCTGCTTTTTCACCTCGTATTTCTAAGTGGAGCTTGAGCCATTACAGCACCTTCCACTGCTCTCACTTTTCTGAACAAATGAAGGCAAAATCTCATTTTGAACTTTGGAAAATGCAGAAATACCATTACCCCTGTCCTTGCCCTTTCCTTGCCCTGGGCTGGGAAACTTGTGAGAATGAAACAGTTTAGGAGGACCTTATGGTGAGAAAATGCTTCAACTTTTGTTGGTTTCTGTCCTTTTGTTGAAGGACAGACCTGCTTCAGATGATGACCATCTCAATAAATAGGTATTACCACGTTAATGTCAAAGAGCCTGTTAGATTGACATATGAATTCCTCAACTGCCGCAGAACCAATAAAGCAGATTAGTGACTATCTGATTTCATTAATTCACCAACAAAATTTTCCCATTTTCCTTGCATATTCTGAAGAATTATGGAACATTGCTATTTATCTCCAAAAATGCAGAATGGCAAAATTACGAACACCAAACGTTAATGTTGTAGCTCAGCCTTTTATTATGCTTCTTGTGCTTCAGGTAGCAGCTTTCAGTTTCTTTAGTCAGCATGTTCAGGTCAACTTGTAATTCACAGATACATCAGTAATATTTCTCAAGATTTAAGTCTCCCCAGTGACTGAATTGTGGATGTCCTCTAGTTGGCTGAGTTTAGGGATCAAGTTTTCAGTGAGTGCAAAAACATAACTATAGCGAGCTACTAAAGTAATGCTGATTTAAACCAGTCCATGATTTGCTTCAGAGGTTAAATTTAAATTGCTGCTGCTCATTAGAATAAGTCTGTTAATTTCTTTATGTATTACAGTCTCATTTACTCAGATTTTTCAGTTTTTCTTTTTTGGTCATTAAAGTTAATGTAGAACCTTGGGCTTGCTGCTGTTTTCTATTCTGTATGCTGAGTATGCCGAAAATTATGTCACTCCTGGTGTTGGGTTTTTTCCTTTTCATTTATGATCAAATAAACAAATGAATATCTTGTCCTGCTATCTTTATTGCCAACATTCAAATCAGAGATTCTTGGAGAATGTATGTTAAATATTTTATTTTCCTAATATCATCACCTTGTACAAGCTTTAAAATTTTTTTTCTAAATGGTCATTTCACAACCTCATTATGGTATGGAGAGCCCATGACACATTGAAACATCATGTTTTTCCAGTGCAGCATTTAATACCCATAAGGCCTCTATCAATCCTATTTATTTTCACATTTTGTCCTTTAACAAATATTCTTCTTCTTTTTCTTCTCCTTTAACAAATATTCTTCTTATTCTTCTCCTTTAACAAATATTCTTCATTTTCTTTTACCTCCTCCAATATTGATAGAAATATTAATTATCTTTTTCCTGGTTTTATCTGTTGTATTTGATATTAATTGCCCCATTTTGTTCTGTATCACACTGAGACCTTAATTCCTTATGAAATATTTGACAAAAGCTCTATTGTTATCTTCATAATTTTTTTTTTTGGAGTACTTTCCATTATAAATATATATATACATATGACATTAATATGATGCTTAATTTTAACTAAGTCTATAAATACAGGCTGTTTTATCTACCAGAATAAAGGTGTTTTTTCCCTGAGTGCTTTACTGAAGATGGGAGTCATCATGTTTCTCTAGAAGAGACAGCAGAGTCTTCCTTTAATAAGATTATTGACTACCTGTAAATGCTGCTTTGCCTTGCAGCTTTTATGCACATTTATGCCTTTCAAACACTTACTTAGCATTGGCATGTTTATATTCTAGTATAACATTTTTTTGTTATTTGAATGACTGATAGGATTAACCCAAGTGCCAAAAATTACTTGTCCTTCAACTAGGGAGGACTGCAAGACTGATGTTCTGTGCACTGAGCATTCTACACAGTTTGGCTCAGGGGTCCTGCAAAATCACTTATGGAAATAAATATTCATTGCCTACCTTTCTTTCTCAGTTTATTCCAAACAGGTCTGGGCAGGAAATCTAAACGGAAAAGGAAAATCTGGCAACCTGAAGGTGGGAAAGAGAACATGGGTGAGCGGTACTAAGAAACCCAAGTTTTCTTTCTCTGCTTTATGTTGTTGCCAAATAATTTAGTTGCTTGGTTTTGTTTCCCTTCTGTAAGGTGTTGGCTGTAGAAATCATGCTGATTAATCAACTGAAGTTCTTAATGCAGTCATAAATGATATTATTGCAGCCATATGAGTTCTCACTTTCATGGCAAGAAATAATCAATCCAATGTAGATGTTGCAATGTCATAAATTTGGCAGAGTAGGAATCCTTGTAGCATTTCTTTTTTGTTTTGCTTTTTTTTTTTTTTTTAATGTAACGTGAAAACTTGTCATATCTATCCTGTTTTCTTACTTCATGTAGGATCGTAGAATCATTTAGTTGGAAAAGAAATTAAGGTTGACTCAAACTGTGTAGTCCTTTCTTCTTTTGTCATTAATCAAGCTGGTCAATTATATAATTGTAAAAAAAATAATCAAAACTCTGTTAAGGTTTATCCAAATTATATTTCTAAGAGTATCAGTCTGTAGAAATCACCAAATGAACAAAATGTAAAGCTTTAATTGCAATAACCTGGGAGGAAATGATTGTGGTTTTGGGATGTTTGTTACGTGCTGAGGAAGCCACTGATCAGAAAAAAACCTGTGTAAAATATCCTTAATCAAATATTAGGACAACAGTACAGTTGGACGTTGCAGCAGCGCGGTATCAGGATTCACAAACGGCCACCCCACGCCGCAATGTGGAGGGGGCCGCCCGTGGCCAGAACACGCCAGGCAGACACGTGGCTGTAGCAGGCAGTGGAGCTGCAGGGGATGCGAGTCGCTGTGGAGGCGTGGCGATGAAAGAAATGCAGGATCATCATCTGGAGTTTCCAGGGATTTATTAAGGTCCACAGTCGAGGGTCAGAGGAGGATGGAGAGGGGCGGAGAGGCGGGGGAGGATTCGGGGTGCTGGAAAGCCGAGATGCTGAACCCCGAGTCAGGCTTTCACGGAAGCTTATCAGGAGAGGGAACAGAGGCATGGTTACTCAGAAGAGCTAACCAGGGAAAGCCAGAGGGGAGGAGCCAGGGAGGAGAAAGGGGTAAACCAATAAGCTTACAGCATGGGATGGTACAGGTTTCTGCTAGGGAGAAATCTCTAGAACAGCATCAATATGCAAAAAATCCTATAAGCACACTGCAGCAGGATGTTACTGGTAGAGGAGGCTCTCTGATAAAAGAATTAATATATTAAGATATATATTTAGGAAAAACTTGAAGACGTCAAATATTTGGTGTGGAAATTCATAATAACTTAAACCTATTGGATTAATTGGTGTAAATTACAGTTTTACAATGCAGGGACTTAAGTGTTCTTTTATTACCTAATAATAAATACAGAATCCATGACGTTTTGTAATATCCGTCAGGGGATGCTCCAGGAAACTAAGAAATTATTTTCATTTTGAATTAAAAAGCAGGAAATTCTGATCAAATTTTACAAGCATAAGACAAACCCTGTATCTAATATAATGAACAAATGAATTTCAAATAGCAAAGCTGCTTAATTCTGTCAGCTAAATATGCTGTAAAGCTGGTGGTTTATTATTTTAGTCTTAGTGATGCTTTATTTTAGGGCTGAAGCAAAAGCAACAGGAACACATTTTCATGATTTTTCAATTGTATGTAATATTTTTAAACATTGTGAGGAAAAAGGAAAATGAAAATCTGTTGAAAATGAGAGAGGAAAATCTTGCAGAAGTAGATCTGACAGTTTAGACCATTTCATCTTGTCATGCAATTACAATTTTTAAATTATTAACAGTACATCAAAGCAAATTTGTACACTTACTATAATGTAGTAGTGATATGCTCATAAGGACAAAAATTTTATAATTATGGTTTTATTCAGAGAATTGCTAGTCTTAGTTTTAATAAAGGTACACTTTCCTGTTCTTAAAAATAAAAACTAGCCCAGTGACCAATGGGTCTGCTCATAACTAGGTGAAAAGTACATTTTCAGATCATAGCAAGGAGGGTTTTATGTATTGTCAACAGCTTCCTTTCAGTGAAAGATAGTTCTAATCCTTGAGGTAAAGAAGATTTCCCTGTAGCCTGAGTGCAGGAAGCTCAGCTGGAGAGCTTTATCCCATCAGAGGTATCTTAACTGAGCAGTAATTTTTCTCCTGGATCCTGTTGTTGTGTATTAGCACCAAGGAAGCTTCTCAGAATTTCTTGGACGAAAAATGGCAGCAGTGGCATAAAGCAGCTCAAAAGTGCCTAACACATTTTTGCAGAACAAAGAAATGTTAAACCCCGGCGATATTGAATTTATGGTATCCCTATATGGCATTTTGGGGGTCCTTGCAATGCCTAGAGCCTGATGCCAATTCAGGGAAATTCCCATACCTCTTCTCTAGCTGATTCTCGTCTCAGTCAGTTCTGCCTCCCAAAACTTAGCAATTAATTTTCATTCTCATTCATTTAATCCTCCTATCTGCTCCTGAGCAGACCACCTCTCTTCCTACAGCAGCTCAGCCAGGATATTTAGCTAATGCTCACTCAGGGAGGCAGATCCAGCCTGACCATCCCAACAAGGATTAGCTCAGTAGGAACACAAGGAAAGAGGACAAATGGGCCCACAGTGGCACAAAATAGCAATTTATTGGGTACAAGTAACCCCCTGGCCCTCACTGTGCACCTGCCAGGGTGGCGAAAAAGTGGAGTTGAATAGAAAAGCTAATTCAGCATTTTCAAATGGAGAAGGCTGATTCACAAGGACTCTGAGCAGAGGTGAAACTGCTGGGTTATCCTGCCCTGCTGCGTCACAAAAGCTACAGGTGCAGTCCCGTCCCTGCCATTTCCTCAACAAGGAATTTTTCCTGGTGGTTGGTCTCTAAAACCAGCTTTGATAGGGAGTATTCAAATTTCCTGCTTCCTGCCCAACATAAAAAAAAAAAATTACTTGTGACTTTTACTTTTTTTTTTTTTAGGGTATTTTAGGAGAACTCTGCATGTGGCATGCAGCAGCTCTCACCAAGAATAGAGGGCTACAAGGATGATCAGGTAGGTGGGGTTTTAGCTGTACCTGGAGGAATTAAAAACCAGATACAGTAAAACATGCCACCTTGACATCCTGTGTGGTGTGGCTATAGGGAACATTGCCTACTGCTGCTGGTGCTTCTCTGTTCCTCTTGCATCAAAAAAATAGACACGTAAAACAGAATCTTATGTTTTATCCTTGTGGGAGGAAAAAATCTTGTGGTTTTATTCCATCATGATGAATTTCTGCTCAAGCCCAAATCTTGAGGTTTCACAGGCAACACAACAAAGTATGAAAACCTGTGTGGGAGGTTCTTTGAGGTCTCCTCAGAAGACAGAGCTGATTTGAGGTACCCTATGCCAGGTTGTAGAGAGACGATAAATAAAGTCTCGTTAAGATACTTTATTGAGCCAGACTGCAAAGCTCTTTCAGGGACCCACTGGGCTTTTCTCTGAGTGTGGTCTGTGTGTGGATCTGCCCACCTGAGACTCTTGCTCAGTAGCTGCAGCTGGGGATAACCAAATAATGCTTCCACCTTCACCTGAGCTTTGAAAATACCATTTTCTTTTTTCATTCTTTTTAAACAGGGCAATCTACACAGATCAGCCCTGCCCTGCTGTATATGAGCAAACCATGCAAAACATTAAAATCAAGCAGCTCAGCTTCATAAGGAAACAAAGTTTCCTGATGAAATCTAGCGCACTAGGCGTAATTACTGAGCACAAACACCCAGATCTGAAACTCTTCAAAAGCGCTGCATGCTGCTGGAGTTCTGTCCAAATCCATCTGTTTGCACTGCCTTGTGGGTTTTAGCTCAACCTGCAGAAGCACAGTGTTTTACAGTCACAGAGGTTAATGCAGATTTTCTTGATGACTCTTCATGTTTTGTCACATTTTCTCACGCTGCTCCCAAGAAGACAATGCATCTTCATTCCTGTGACAGGGCAGGTGCCAGCTGAATGGGAATAGAGCTTGTGCTTATCTGTTGATACCTTTGTGGGAATAGAGCATTTGTGAAATTCTTCTTGGCTGTCAGAAGAGTGGAGGAATTTTCCTTCTCTCCTCTCAATTCACTTTTCAATCTCAATAGCTTATTGGAATGACAGGGTATCAAAACGTCTGGAAAGCTAAAACCATACATCAAGCACCTGTGTATTGCAGGGGTCTGACAGTGCCAACAGAATAGATGGATTTTATATAATCTCTGTCTCCTGAAAAGAATAAAAGGAAAATTTTATAGGCTTGACCTGTGACCTCAGAGAAATAGTCTGAGTTTTTTCTGGGTGGCTTGGCAGAATTGGGTGCACTGAATATTGTTCCACTTGGTATTTAATAAGCTGAAATGCGCCATGTAGAAGAGTAGTTGTGAACATTCAGTTTTAACATGAAGGAAATCTTCAGAGCAATGGTCCCATTTCTTAGAGCCAGATTTCATTCCAGTTGCTGATCTTGTTTCAGGAATTTGTTTCATTACCACACTGCCTCTGACATGTTGATAAGCTGGGCATCTGAAAGAATCAAGATAACTTCCCTCATCTCTTAGTTTTCATTGAGACTTAGGAGAGCTTCCCTTGTTTCCTATTTTCTCTTTTCAACTGAAGTGAATTATTTCCTGCTTCTTTAACTCCATCCACCAGCTCAAGTCCTCCAGTCAACATGGCAAAGTGTAATATATGTGCAGCCCGAATTCCTGGGATGCTGCCCTGAAGTCCCTTCAGAGAAGGAACATGGTTGGAAAAATGGATCCCAGCAGCCATGGACTCAAAGGGGTTTATTGTCTCTGCTGCCTGCCTCTTTTCTACCTCTTTCTTCCAGTGAATGCAATGGCAGATGGAATTCTGAGCTTGCACTGCGGAGATATAGATGAGAGTGTGTTTTTAGGAGGACCAAGTTGTTCGAGCAGATATTTTATCTCACATGACACAGCTTCTCCTACTGGGGAACGACCAGCTAGGTGTGAAAATCATTTCAATATTGATTCAGTGTAAGGGTAGCTGGGAATTCAGAACTGCAAGTGGTAAGAACAGATCACCCAAATAAAAACATCCCGGGAAAAGTGAGTGCTGAAAATGTGTAAAAGATCTGTAAGTATGTGTAAATTTGTAGGAGTAACACACTTGTCTATCAAAGATCCTCATGGTGTTGAATTGAAACAGAAACATATGTAATGTGGCTGTGAACAAGGAAGTTTGGGGAGCTGCTGAATTATGCGTTCTCTGGTTAAATTGCTGCTTAGTGCTGGAGCCTGTGTTGTGGAAGATGAAAATATGCAGAACCTATGTAAACTTTACTATGGAAGAAGAATGATGTAATGTGCAGGACGTGTTGGAAATCAATATTTCCTATTGCAGTATAAAAATTAAACGGACTCTGTTTATCAACATAGATTTTTCTACTTACTGCTAAGAGTGCTTGTTGCTAAGTTTGTTGTAGAGCCATATTTAGGAAATAAGATCATGAGTGATTTGAGAAAAATTATGCCGTTAAGGAGTTGGCTGTGCAAGAGTACCAGTCTCAAATAGATGGAAAAAACGATTAGTAAAAAATGTTTCTTAATTACTTCAACACTGAGCATAAAAGCATTATTTTTGAAAGAAGAAGCCTGGGAGAATTTGTCTGTCTGATCTTTTGCCCTGGGGATGTTTTGTGCAGCCTGGCTCTGTTTCTTATCTGACTGCTGTTCACCACCTACTCTGAGGGCACAGCACCACTTCTGCTAAGCTGCCCTTTGTAGTTATGTTTTTCTCAAGTTACGTTTTGCTCTACCAGCATTGCTGTTGAAATAATATTTGGAAAGGCAGGAACAAATTAAGGGCACGTAGTAAAATCAAAAGTAACAATTTCTCATCACAGTCAATTAAAACATCATAAATAATCATGTGAGGATTTACTTAGGCTGGAAAATGCTGGCACCTCATAATAATCTCTTAGTTTGTTCCAGTTGCCACAAGCATTCAAGGACTGGTATTAATTAAAGTACTTCTAAATGAGATATTACGACTGAGTTCAATACTAATAGGCTTATTTTTCTGCATTGCTGTTCCACTCATTTTATATTTGCTCTGCCTTTTACAAGCTGATTTGATGTATATTACTCCTTTACTATATATAATTCCTTCAATGATTTGCTGAGCGTTATAAACAATTTATGCACTTTGTGTGCATGTTGCCTTTAAGTATGGTACATAAACTTATTAGGAAGATGGAAATAATGTATCTTTTATAGGAATATATCAAGCCATAAAGGGATTCTCTGAGATCTCAGAACTCACTTTGCAATGCTGTTTATATCTATTGTTTAAAAGAAAAAAAAAGGAGGAGTTTTTTTCAGAAGGTGCCATACTGATGAATACAGGCTTTTCTTTTGTCCCACCAAATTCTTCAATTATCTGTCCTGGGCTTGAGGCTTCCCCAAACACTCAGTTAATCTGAGGTCTTTCCTAGTGCTAAACAAATGCTCTTAAACTCAAAAATGCTCAAAACCAAATGTTCTTAACTGCTTCATTCCTCTGAAAGAACAATGAGAAATGAGGAAGGGAGTGGGAGAGACTTTAAATGTCTTCTTCTGCATAGCCACATGCTGATTTGCTAATATTTTAAAGGGCTGCTCGCCTAACTAGCTATTGTTTTCAAGTACTTCTCATTCTTGTTGTGCACTCACAGTTATTTAGTCTTTGTGTTCACTTTGTGGAGGGGAGGTCGGGGGGAGGTTCTGCTTGTAGATCCTGGAGCTATTTCAATAAATGAATTTAACAATGCCAATATAAAATGAGCTTGCTGTAAGCAGACAGTACTCTCAGAGCCAGAGCTGAATTTCTGTGGTTTCTAAATAAGCAGAGTCTGTTCCAACAAACAGACCATCGTAGCTCCCCCATGGAGGGAGATTGCAGTTGCTGCAGGATTTTCTTACAGCACAGGAGAAACTTCTCCATATGAACACACACATGCATATATGAGAAGGAAAAAGCCTCTCATTTGCTTGGAATTTATGGCTTCCTAATTATAGATGAGGAGACATGGTGATTTACTATTTTCTTACTTCATAGCACACTAACTTGTGTTTATATAATGTTTGCATGGAGAACTCTGAGCTCTTAGCAACAATTGTGGTGAAACATCTGAACTAACCTATACTGTGAAGAATTAAAACCATAGTGCTTTACTAAATAATCTTTTCCCTATCTTGTAATGCTTTAAAGAAGCAGGAGAACATTTGCAATACTATTTAATAGCTTTTTAATTCAAAAGTATCCTCCTTTATAACAAGTACTTCCTACATCTATATTTTTAAGGTTAGAGAAAAAAAATTTTGATCTTATGAAACAAAGCATTTTTTTAAACTTAATTAATGTTATTCAGGCATGGGTTTCTATCCCTACCATGTTTAAGGAAATAATACAGAATTTCCTAGGAAATTATGTTCATTATTTTAAAAAGAAATCTACTCATGTATCACTTTTACTGATGTAAGGATCAGTATCTCATGTCTAAGCAGCATCTCATGCATCTGACAGACTTTCTGATTCACCTCTTCAGTGCAACACATTGCAGTTAAAGGAGGAAACATCCATCTCTAATTAGCAAACTAATGGTGATTTAGGAAGGTTTTGAAAGGATTTTGAAATTAAACAAGAACCTGTGGTAGACAAGAGTTTGAGTAAGAGGGGTATTAAATCTTTAAGACCTTCACAACAAGATTTAAAGAGAAAATGTATGCGGGGTTTTTTTCCAAATAGCTTATTATTATGACTATCATTGTAGAGGCGAAGTTATTTTTCAGGAATTTATGGAATGCAATCTATAGAGACACTATGAAAAAATATTGTCAAAATGGGATTCTATAATTTTGTCTTTGCCTTTGAAAAATTAAATATCTGGTAACAAAACTGGATGAAAAACTGAGTAGGTTATATAGCAAGTGCATTCCTTTTATTAGCAGATAAATGTAGATCTATCTAAAAACATGTGCTCCCATGGTTTTCTAAACTTCTAATTTTGAAAAATGGTACCAAGACCAAAATTTCACTTGAGGCTTATTCAGACTGTTGGTTTTCACGTCAGTATGTGCAAAACAGCAGCAATAGTAGACTTTAGTAAGAATTGTGTTACTATTTGAGATAAAGTAGAGTATTTCCCATTTTCTGAAGTAGCGTTGCAGTGTTAATAGCAAGGAGAAGTAATAAAAAGTAATTTATTGCACAAATGCCACTCATAACACACCCACTAGAACTTCAGATGAAAAATGGACCTTGTTTCTATAGATATAAAAAATTCTCATCATAACTACACATAAAAAAGTTATATTGGCTCATGTGGCTCTTACTGTTTTCTAGTAAAACCCTAGCTTTCTGGTCATTCTAGACTCAGTAGGTGTTCTCTCAACAACTGTTTTGTTTCTTGACATGAAATCTTCAGAAGAGAAAAATCAACTGCGCCAATATCCTTTCCCTTCTTAAGATTTTTTCAGTATTCTTTGAGCCCCACATTATTGATTCACTGTTAGTGACAAAGATTCAGATTAAGGAATGAGAAAAAGAACTATTGAAGTAGCCAATGTCTTCACAGAGTTAGGGATGTTTTCTTTAATGTTTATTAAGATTTGCATAATCTTGCATTATTTTGATTTTCTGCTACATATCATTTTCTTAAAACAAGCAAGGAGATAATTGCTCCATAAACAGAGAGACCTAAACAAAATTCTTCCATTTATTTTGTTTCCCAAACCTGAGAATACACTTGTGTTGTTTAGTTACAAATTCTGGTTTTAGCTTTCAATTTGCATAGAAGCGTTTTCAGAGTTGGCAGAGCCTGCCTCTGCTATATATCTTTCTTGTACTCTCTGTTTTATACGCCTACTGAGATTCTGTACTGCAATTATTGCCATATGGGAAAGAAAGTTTAATTTTACAGTGGAAATCCAGCGTTAGGTAATCACATTGCCTGTCTAGGAGCAGATACATATTAAGAGTAAAATCATCCTATTAGATCTATCAATCAAATCTCAGCTAAGTAGCAGAGGTTGTGATTTTTCTGAGATTATCCAGAGAAACACTAATGTTATCCCCGAGATTCTTTCATGTGGATGTGTCATTTGGAATTCGCAATCCTTTTTGGCTTGCGACCAAGGAATTGAGAGAAAAACAGGAAGGGGAGTTTGGTGGGCATTTTAGACCTTCTTGCCCATGCAATCTGTTAAGTTTCAACTTTTCCATTCTGAAACTGGTCAGGTGTGGTGCAAATGGGAGGTGGCCAGTTTCAAGCTTGGCTCTTGGTTTGGATAAAGAATAACCCTGCCCTGGTTGCCGGGGCCTGGGAGAGCACAAGCTGCCGTGTCTCCTAGTCCTGCTGGCTCTCAGCAGATGGAGCAGGGCTTGGGTCTGCTGGGAGCTGGATGGACAGCACTCACCTAATGGGATCTGACACGCTGTAAACCTGTCCTCGGCTGGTGGTGGTGATGGCGCAACGGGAGATCCAGGGAATGCTCCCTGCAGGATTCAGCTGATAGCTCCTCAAACTCAACATGGCAACTTGTGGCAGGTACAGTGCAGCAGCCATATGTTTCTTGCCTAATTACAGGAAAAGTTGCCCGCATGGCTAAAATTAGTCAGAGGAATCAGCTCCTAGCACGGGGATGCTGAGCAGCACAGGAGGAAAATGCTGGTGGTGCAGGGAAAGCAGAGCTTTAATTAGTGCTGCATGGGTTGCGGGAGCACCCGCAGTACCTGTCAGCAAGGAGGGGCTGCAAAGCCCCTCTTTGCAGAACTAAGGAGCTTGTCCACAGCAGTGCATGTCCAACAGCTCTGCTTGGCTGGAGGTTTCCTCTCTGATGGGCTTTTACACTCGCTGTGTCTGCTCTTTCCCACGTACCTGAGAGGAAGTTGGTCTGCAGAGCTGAAAGCAGAGGGAGCATCCCCAGCAACGCCCCAGCCCTTGATGCTCACCCAAAAAAGTGTGCCACCCACCTAAGGAGAGCAGCTATTAAACACACCAACAGCTCAAAATAATTCCTCACAGCCAATCTCCTACCCAGTGGAGGCAGTCATTCAGAGAGTCTTTAAAATGGTATTTTTTCATATATAATTATAAATCTAATAGTAAACGTTCTTATATAATTGCAAGAAGCATTGTGCATCTTTCCTTTTGCTGAAATTGTATACGTGCAGGCAAGCAGCCTACGTGGGAGTAATTTAAAATTATTTCTTTTTCTTTTTAAAGCGTTTTAAGTATTCAACTTATGCTATGACTTTTTACAGCAACTTATGCAGCCAACATACGGGATTTCAAAAGAGGCCTAAGGTCCTCTGCAGACATATGCTTTGCTTTACCACAGGCAAAACTGGAGAGCAAATATCTGTAATTGAGAAAAGCTCCAAGTAGTAGCTGTTTGTGCAGTGAAGTCTTTTACTGAACTTTTCACTCCAAAGCCACAAGCCCCAAATCTCCGTCAAACCCGGAGTGATCTTATCCTTGAAGAGTTTTCAAAACAGCTGCCTTTTGACCAAGTTGTCAGCCTCTCTGCAGGTCTGATGCTGCAGACAGCTACAGCTGTGGTGTGAGGATGTCTTGCAGGGCAGCTCACAATGTTATCCTGCCTTAGTGTCAGCCTTTGGTTTTAAGAACATTCATGGCGGTTTGAAAAAAAACAAAATATATTGTAGGCTGTGATAAGGAAGACATTTCATGTAACTTGAAATATCATCTTTAAATGCTCTTTGTGCAACTCAGAAAAGTGGCTTTGTGTCTGTTTAATGTACCTGTTCAAACCTACACAGAGGAAAAGTTAAAGATGAAGGAAGTTTTTTAATGCTCTCAGATATCTGAAGGACATAATCAACCTTGGATAAAGATTTTTCACATTACTGAAGAAAAGAAATATTTTTTCCTAATTTTGGAGAGATGTGTCTGATGCCACTACATTAACAGGCACTTCCACAGGATTAATTTATATTTGAAAAGGGAAAGGAAACATTGAGGAAATATACAGTTACAATGTTTTCCTTTCTTTATAAGAAAGTACAAGACAGCTTATGAAAAATGGAGGGCAATGGCTTTTCTGTGAGGAAAGCTCTTAAGTTGTTAAATTATCTCATGTCATCTGAGAGGAAAAAACATAGTAACTTGGGTTTTAGAGCTTTTAATGTTCCTTTTCTTTAATTTTCTGCCTCATGTAGGTATATAGCCACTCAACACATACACAAGACAGCTATATAAACATTTAATATTGCAATTTGAATTAATTTTATTACTTAGCAGGACAGATGCCAAAAAAGCTCACCAAGTTTCCTAAGTTAAAGTTGTGCAATTTCCAATAGACAAATATGGCACAGAAAAGTGGTTTTATTGCCCAAAAAAATAGAGAAATCTAGAATCTTATACTATTGTGCAAACATTTTGTTTTAAAGACATTATGTAACTAGCCAGCTCCAAGTTACCTACCAGCAGTTAATTTTCACACAGGATAAAATCAGTTCTCTTCATCCCTTTTCTCAGTTTATGTTTCACCTGCTTATAATTTAAACTTCTGGATCAATATTTACCTATACCAGACCAGTTCTTTTGGAAATCATGGAAAACTGTTAAAATCTGTAAATACGTTGCGTTGTAGACACAGGAAATTGAGTGGGAGAGCTGCAAAGTAATTGCTGAATAAAGACATTATTTCAGTAATACTTTCACAGAAAATCAGACAGTTTTATGCCATTTCTGATTATGATACCTCCCGTTTCTAAAATATTTTTAGGTTAGTTTTTTCCAATTTAAAAATTGATTTTGTGAATGGCACAGAGGCTACTAGGATCTTGGATTTGGAATATAGTGCTGCAGGTGGGAGCTGCCAATGCATTGAGATGAAGTGGTTGTTACTGGCCTTTTGCAGAGGAGGATTCTGTGATCCAGTGCAGAATTGCTGTGATTTATTCTGCTGGATGCATGGGCTGGGCTGGGAGGGAGCACTGCTGTCAAAATAGTGAGCTTGAGAGTCAAGCTGGGTGACACCTGCTAGGTTGAAGGGCCGTTTTTCTACAAATCCTAGTATATTCAAGTCTCTTGCATTTAGAATTGTAACATACAGGAAATTAAAAACTTTGCTGCCAAAGTTATAACATTGCCAGGGATCATACATTTTAAAAATACTTGTGTTCGTGCTATACTCAAGATTTCCCTCTTGCTTGTTTTGAAAATAGCTGAGTATTTTTTTTTTTCCATACTGGATTAGGTAATGCTCTGTGTGAATAACAAGGGCAAAATTTGGTCTTTAAAGTTTTAGGACTCATTTTCATGCACTATTTTCCCTCTTTATTACATTTTAGCTCTAGAGATTTATGCTATCAACTAAAAAGCCCTACAGGAGACTGAATCATGCATGAACTTTATGCAACTTTCCGTTTGAACCCAAAGTTTTTTTTCACCTTTCTCATCAGAATGATCAGTATTTTACTGAAATGTTGGCAGGCAAGGAGCAAAAAGTACGCCAACTGATGCTAACATTTCAACAACAGCAGGATTTAAGAATAAAAAAGACGATAAAAGAAGAATAGCTGGGGAGTATACTGTTTTTCTGAAATTATGTCTTTTCTCAGAGCTCTCAGTTGTCCTTGAGCTGAGGCTGCTTCCAGTCGTTTCTTAATGTGTGAGCACAGCCAGGCTTGAAACTGTTTTAGGCTTCAGCTTCCAACTGTTCCATTTATCTCCAGCTTGACAAGGTAACGTGGCAACCATTGTATTAAGCTACAAGAGGAAATGTCATGAGATAAATTGTAGCTTTTCCCTCTGTTCTTCCATCTTGTTTTTCTGTAACCATGTAGAGCTGGCGCTGTAACAAGTCTGATGGAGGTAGTAATTCCCAGCATATGAGGATGATGAAGTGGTGTGAGTTGCAGTTTGTTGTGAGGAATATTTATATCAGTGCAGTTTTATCATTTGCAGCTCATAAAAAGAAATAGTACAAATATTAATATAATGTTCATGACTTGCAATAAGTAGACTAATGGTTCAGCCCATGGAGGGCTATGCAGAGAGTGAGAATTTTACTAGTAATGCTGATTTCCTTACCAAACTAATTTCAGATTATACTCCCTCTATGCCTGCCCCCTTCATAAAACCACCCTGCATTTGTTTCCTTTACTTGTCATGAAGCCTGTTACTTCCTGAGCATGTTCAGAGTTACACATTTTGAAATAAGATCTCTCCAAAAAGGCCCAGCTTGCTTAAAAGGAGAAAGTGTAAGCTGGTAGTATTTGACAAAGATAATTCTTGCCTTGTTTATTACAACAATATATCTTTATAAATGGTCCTGAGTCATAATGCAGCATTTCTCAGTCATTGAATTTCTGGTCTCCAGATAGATGAAGTTATTATTTTTGGTTTGGTCTTGCCCTGACATGCATTTCTGTGCTATTCCAAGTAAATTTAATGCATTCATATTTAAGTGGTGCAGACTAAAGCCTGAATTTGTTATGGATATTGGACTGAGTTTTAAAATGATCTTTTTTTTATACACTGACTGGTGTGTAATCATATGTAGATGAGTGCATAAACCTTACAGGTAGGAAACCAGGATATAAACAATGCTTGCTTTATCGGCTTGATCCCAAATACACAAAGTTTTATTTCTGCTATGTGTAAATTTGTTCAAATGTCCTGCTCTCTGTTGCTTCATGGGGATATTTTTATTTGTTCTTGCCTTTAGTTGCGCCATTCAAAATTTCAAATAATAAAGGCCATCAGTCAAAATTTTTCAATCTAAATCTAGGAGATTTCCATCAACATTGTAATTAGAAACTAACCAGGTACACATGTAGTAAGAAAATAGCACCAGTTAAACAAGGATGTATTTGAAAAAAAAAAAAAATAGAGGGTATTCTTTTTTCTTCATTTAGTTACTCCAAGGGAGGTATCTCTAAAAATTTGATGTTCTATAGGAAGATTCAGGAAATGGCTGTCTTCTGAAGCAGCTCCTTGAAAACAAGGACAAGGACAAGGCCAATGCCAGATTTAGAGTGTCAGATTTTATTTAAAACTATTTAGGATTCACCACTTATTCCCACAAATGTTCCACAAGATTTAGTTTTAAAAAATTGGGTTGTAGCCTCTAAGATTTTCATGCTCTATCTGAAAAAATGTCTTACAAAACACATATTGAAAACATATTTGAACTCTAATATCTTTCTACAAGAACTAAGTTACCCACTGGCAGGATGCAGGTGAAAAGCCAGGAAGACATATTTTAATAAATGATGAAATGCAGTTTCAGAGAGTTTAAGTGAACAAAAATGAAATCTGAATGAAAGAAGAATGGCTGTCCATGGAAACATTAACTGAGATAAGTGAAATGTACAACAAACTAAGGGGACTCGTAAGGAATTTTAGAAAAAAGTAAAGCACACAGGTAAAAAAGGTAAATAATGTTTCTGTAAGAGAAACCTCTGAATGTTACTAGACAGCTAAGGTGTAATGGATCCAAGTTTCTTCACTGGTTTTCACTGCAGGCAAGATAAAGACAATATATTCTTGGCAAGCATTTTATGTGACACTTTCTTATATTAAGGATTATGTCCTGGAGGTTAGAATGGTTGATATGTGTAAATTACAATTAGTCATTGTACCTGAATACAGTAATTTATAACTGAAAAAGGTTATGAATGGAGTCAAAAGGATGCTGACAAATTGGGGATGAGGTGTCATTATCAGCCATCTTTCTAGAAAATAAACACTGAAAGAGTCAGATTTATATATAATGTAAGACTTTTTGTTTTGTTGGTTGGTTTTTTTTGTTATTTTAAGAAATCATTCAGTTAATGTATATTATATAAGAAAGCCCACAAATAATGTTAAAAATAAGTCATGGGGTTTGTCAAACACTGCATTCTTGTGCTGGAAATGTGAAATTCATTGCTGTGAGTCTTTCTAAATCCCGTTCTAAAAAATTATTTCAAGACCTGTGATTAATATTTCTTTTCCTGTACACATTTGGCCCTGGTAAACAGTATAGAATAAAAGCATACTGAGATTTGAACCCAAATTGCCTGGCCTTATGAAGAAAAATTGTCTCATAAAGACTTCCTGATTATCCTCCCTGGGTTTGTTATATGTTTTTGTGAAGGATCAGGCTCTCATCACAGAGGTCTGGATTTATTGGAATGTCTATTTCAGTGATCTTGGCAGTAATTACTTAGAGACACTGCAAGACCTCCTTGGCATTAGCCCTGGTGGTAATTGGTGACAAGTCAAATGACTGAAATTTCCCTGTCTTTTTGGGATCAGCATGAAGCTGCTGGAATGTAGGCAGTCTCTCCTTTTTTCTGATGCCATATCTAACACACAAGAGCTGCTTATCTGTGCACACTTACTGTCTTTTTTCTTTTGCTACATTTCAGCTTTGTGGCTTATGTCCATCTTTTTCATAAGACTCCGACAATTTTCAGCTTCATTTTGAATATCTTTATTCAAATGCAGATTTTGTCTTTGTAGCTGGGACCAAGTTGAAGGCATCTTTGAAGAAATGCTAATAAGAGTGCTGTGGTTAGGCACTGCTTCTTAGACATACCTTCCTTCTTAAGAACATTTCTTTGAAATCTAGACTCAAAAAAATAAACCATTTTGCTCTTATCAACATAGCTTTAATGTGCTCAGCATAAGATGCCTGCACAAACCCGAAAATTGAAAGGTGATAGTGAGCTACTTCTTTACTGTGCTGAATGTGGGAGGGTCTGCATTTGTGCAGCCCATAAGGGGATTTTGAAAGAAACAGAGATTATGCTCCTTTTCTTCTTCTTTATAATTTCGCTGATTAGCATCCTGCATTTACTGAAATGGCACACCAGCCCTGAGCACATGATAAACAATGTTAAAACCTGGTTTATCATCTGCAAGGTAGAGGTGCAGGATACTGCATCAAAGGAATTACTTGGCTGGGAAATGCTATCAGGGTGGCTTGAAATCTAATACATAGAAATTTCTTTTTTCAAAGGAGGAAAAGAGAATGCAAAAGCTGTAAATGACACTCTTCGGTGAAATTGGAGAGAACCTAAAAAATTCAGATCCTGAAAGATTCTGTATCTTACAAGACAGAGAGGAAACTTTTTTCAGTGAAAAAAAGACCAGCTGAAGAGAAAAATGTAATGTGCAAGTCTGCTCACAAGTTACTGGTATTTGCTGCATTTGTCAAGTTACATGATTGTACTCAACAATTGCAAGACAGCTTTAAGGTTAAAGAAAATTCCTAATAACTTCATTATTCTCTATTAAAAGCAGGTAAAGTCCTCTTAACTGCATTTAGTATCATTTATCATAAGGACCCATTAGAGTTAAATGAATGTATTTCTAGAGATAGCTCAGTCATCCTAAATCATTTTCTGTCTGATGTTCCAGCCTTTGATAGCACACTTTGAGTTTGAATTGAATTCTGGAGAGACACTGAGCATGTTAATTAGATTCTCTTTGTGCTCTAAGAGGGAGGAAAAGCAGAAGGGATAATTTTTAACATTTTAGTTGAGCACTGTTTGCAGTGCACATACCTCTTTCCTGCAATATTCCATGCAATTAGAAGTAGAAATTTCTAGCATTGACATGTTCACTACGCTATCTCAATTTGCTAAAGATGTACGTGGCCTTTTGATAGTATGCATTGAGTATGGATTTATCTTTTTAAACTAAATTTTAAAAAAATATTAGCCTGAGCACCTTATTTAAAGGTTAATGTATCTGGGTGCTACACCACTGTTTTAAAGCACTGAAACTGCATGGAAACTTGACTGAGACAAAAGTACTGGACACATCAGCTAAACAGGGAAAAATATTTGTGTTAGCTGATCCTTGTTTGCACAACCATGCCACTCTTTTTTTCCAAATCAGTTTTAACAAATGGGGCAACAGCAGTGTTAGTGGTCTCAGGAATGACAAGGAGGGAGGCAAAGGGCTTTGTGTGCTCTTCTCACAGCCACTGGAGTGTGAGGGTAGGGCCAAGTGCCAGGAGGCTGTCACCAAAGTGCATGCTGGCACTGCTGGTATTTATAGCAGCACTAGGTGCATTCGCAGATGCACTTGAGGAGACGAGGCCAAGCACTTCCCTCTGCAAACACGTTTCTCTGGCTGAGAGTAAAGCCAGAAAGACCTTCCTGCATCTTCCTGCTCATGCTCCTAATTCTGCTGCCAAGAGAAGAAATGAGGTAGAACAAAACAAATTTCCTCATTACTGAGCCAAAGAAAAATGAAATACAGCCTATGAAAGGAACAAAAGTGGCATTTATTGTCTCGCTGGTAACGCATGCCAACAAGCTCAACTCACAGAGGTTGGGAACATACTGAGGTATCAGAAAAGCACAAAAGAAGAGCAGGGAGAAAACAGAGAGCAAGTTGCAGACTCTGGAAGCTGCCCACACTGGCACTGCTTGGGAGCAAGGAGCTGGGGGAAGGAGAGCTGCCTTCTTCTTCCTGCAGAGCTGCCTTCTCCTACCACAGCAAGACAGGGAGTCCAGGCATTTACCACCAACAGAAACATTATGGATTTGCAGAAAAAAGGTATCTGACAGCTGTGAGAAGAACTGGCAGTAGGAAGACTTGGAAAAATTAAGCCCCAGATGAGAGAGAATTGAGGTCAAAACAGGAACAGATGTGCACTAAAAATAGGACAAGAAAAAGATAGTTGCAAAGGTCCTTGCAAGTAGACAGATATTTACCAGGAGGGAGAGTCATCTTATTAAAGGAGAGATGGAAAAGCAGTGATAATAAAAAAGGAAAAAATCAGAGCACAAATTAAGAAGCCTCTTTTTTAATTCAAGTTGTTCTAATTTAGCTCTGACTAAATCACCCCTTGAATCCTCAACCTGCATTATTACTTGAAAAAGCAATGAACCTTATGTAAAGGGCACCAGCGTAGATGCTACTAAGCACCTCTGCAAACTTGAGATAACGACATTAAAGGAATTAATAGAGTTAAAGTACAGCCTACATTTAGCTCTAATTAGACAAAAGATAGCAGCCAAATTGCCACATAAAATTTAGACAGAGAATTCAAACGAGTCATGCAAACTGTGGAAATATAACTTCTGTGTTTAGTACAGTTCCCTGAAATCTCCCTAATTCTCCATTTTGCTGTTGGTCCCCAATAATTTTGTATGGCCTGGGGAGCCAGACCAATTCCTGGTGTCAGGCCAGAGCCTTACTGCTGTCATACCTGCATCTGAGCCCCCAGCAAGTACCTGGCTGACAGTTTTCACGTGGCACTTCTGGGAGTAGGAAGTTGTTTCTGGAAAAGGGACAGGGAAGGGAAGTGAAGTTTCCTTCCAACAGCAGCAGAAAGAACAAACTGTAACCAACCCTGTCAAACTTCTTTAGCCTTTCCCTTCTGCAAACACAAAAGCTTGTAGCAGGAAAAGCATCAGTTCTGGACATTTCCTTTTGGGTTACTAAGTGGAGCAACTGCACTCACCAGTCTGGTTGTGTAACTTCCAACTACACAAACTGGTTACTGGTACAGTAACCAGTAACAATCACACAATATTTATCTTGCCATTTTCAAGGAATTCCTCAAAAATTGTCCTGTGATCCCCAAATATTTAATTTTCTTATTTCACTCAATTTTTTTATTGTAACAGACCAGCTCATTTCTGAGTTACAACTCCAAGAGTGTTCCTACAGTGGGACATGAGGGCAACAAACTGACCCTGGGAATAGATTGTGGTTGATTGCTGAAGAACAACAGTTTAAAATGATGCTTTGCTTATATGTTTGCATAAATAAATATTCTGTAATAGCAGGAAGGACAAATCTTTTTTCTTCTGTCTTAATGAACATTAATGAACAAAGGACTCATTTTATTGTTCCTGTCACTACCATTACTATTTTTTATGCCATGCTTGATTTTCTAAGAGCCAAGTGACAGTAGTCTTATATGATTTTTTTATACTCTCTTTCTATTATATTCTCATGTTTACAGCAGACTATCGATGTCGCTGTTGAGCGGCTAGCTGAGGACTGACCCAAGTTCTCAGACAAGGAAAGAGAGGAGAAAAGGAACTTTATTGTTTTGAATTCCATATATATAGAGTCTACAGAAGTGCCCCAGATTGGTCAGCCCGAGACCTCCCCCTAGGCCCAATTGGCCAAGCCCGAACTGACTCAATCCGGAGAAACTGTTTGCAAAACATCCAAACTTTATCTTGTTTATGAAATATAGCAAAATGTTCCCACGGGAAGAACCTGTGCTAGCCACATATCTCCTGATCTTCCCCCTAGCAGGTTTGTTATTATTCTGCTTTTAAATTCCTTCAGGTGATTTTCAGTAAGCTGGTTGTATGGTCTTTCATCAGGTACGAAGAGAACACTTGGCAGCTTCTCTGCATGTAAAAATAACGTTTTTTACTGCAATGCTCTAAAAAAATAAAAAGTCCATTGGTCCCAATTAACAAATATACATTGGTAATTATCTCACTCAAATTGTTGATCTACATATATGTTCTTCATTTTACATGGGGAGGTTTTCCTTATTAATTTCTCTAGATTTGTGGCAATTCATTAGCAGCCAATCCATAAACAGTCTTATCTATTTCATGGACCTCATTTTAAGGGGAGCATGGACCACAAAAAAGGGCTATTTTTTTACATCTCTGTTCTCCTGCCTGGATTTTTAACCCCCTTGTTATTTGTCTCTGAGCCCACATCATTTTCCCTACATTTATGGTTCCACAGTTTCTTTTAGCTGCTATTGTATTGTTTATATGGAAAAATATGTGTGGGTGTAATTGCAGGCAGTCCTCAAAGGTAGCTAGTGTAAAAATTTGGGCTAGTGGGGGCTTCTTCAGCTTTTTTACTGCCAATAAGTGACCACACCTGTCCATGAACAATGCACTGATTACAGAGAGGGAAGGCAGGAGATAAAACATAAATTTGAGACTGTGATAGAAGGAGGGTAAAGACTATATAACTTCCAGAAAAGTGCATGATGTGTGAGGTACAGCCTTGGTGCTTCTCACTTCTACTTTGCAAAGCAATGTGATAGATGACAAACAAATTTAGTGTGTCTTTTTGGGCAGAGAAGAATGTAATGAAGCTGGTAATGAGAGTCAGAGTGCAGCTTCTCTCCAGCAGGCTGACAGAGAAAAGGTAAAAAATAGTACCAAGTAGGACAAATGAAACTTTGACGAGTTATTAGTAGAAGCAGAACAAATGCCTTTGCTATGGAGTTGTCCAAAAGGAAGTTAAACAGGGGTGAGGAAACCTTTAAAAATAAATAACCCTGGTAGAGCACTTATGTTCAGGGAAGGGAGAGGACTAAGAGATGATTGCTAGGTGTCAGAAGGATGCTGAGGCCATTACAGAGCATGGAAATATATGTGTATTTGTATGTACATCAATATTCCTGTATTTGCTCCTTGTTCAAATATGCAAGGGTAGTGAGATAAAGCAGACACTAACATAGTATCCCTGAGTTGAAGGCTGCATTATGGTCCCATTACTAATTCACAAAATTGACTGTTTGCAAATATTTCACTGGAGCCTCCTGACAAAACTTTCCTTAACCATATCTGTGGCTTATTAGTCTGGGACTTTTTATTTAGTTTGGGTGAAGGTCATTGACTTAGGACTCTTTCTGCCTCTGTTCCCTCACCATTTCTAATTGAATAAACTTCTGTAATATCTGGTGGAAGAATTAATCACTTTAAAATGGAGTAAAGATGTCAAAAGTTGTTTTCTAAGCTTGTAATTTCACAGTTAGGTATGTTTAGGTGATGTATAAAGCCTGTGATGAAGTCTAGTTTTGATCTTTAATTTGCCAGCAGTGCAAAGGAACCACCTTTCAGGACTCATCCAGTCCTGTTTGGGCCACCAAGCTGGGATAGTTTTCTCTCTGGCGCCTATGTCCAGCTGCAGGAACAACAGCAATCTTTTATTTTATTACACATTTTTGATGTAGCTCAGGGTGGACTGAAGAGGAAGTGTGATCCCAATTCCAGAAATGTAGAGTATTGAATGGCATTTTGTAGCAAGCAACACTAAGCCACCTGCCTCAGGGCTGGGTAAACAGCCAGGGACTCAGGTGACCTCTTCTTCAAAACAGGGACATAACCTATTGATTGGGAAGAAACATCTGCTGAGTTGGGATAACTTTTTTCTGCTCCCTGAGGTTTGGGTCCTAAACTCTGATATAAATGACCTACTGCTGCGCACTGCCTAAACTGCCTCAGGGAAGGATTGTATCTAGTATTATTTATATTTATTTTTTATTCAATTGTTCTATAATGAATATTTTCAGTATACCTAGCAAGTGAACTTCCGCACATGTAGAGTATTTGTGCTAACCTATTCCTTAAAAAAACTGTTTCAGCCTTTGGAGAAAGATCACTGCTGAAGACTCCTGTTTTCTTTGTGGAAGTCTTAATTGTATTTTTTGGTAGTGAATTCATCCTGCACATGCTCTGAAAGTAGCCTCTGTAAAGATCTATGTACTTCATTTGTAGTGAGTGTTGGGAGAAAATTTCAATGAATTTCAGTGGAAAGTTTCAATGGATTTCACCTGAAGGGTGAGGAAAGGGAGTTTAAAACTAGCATGCCATACATGGGAACCAAAGCTTCTATAACAGCTGTGAGCAGAGAATATCTAGGTAAGAAAACTCGTCTTAAAAGAGAGTTAGCCTATAGAGAAACAGCAGAGATTCATAGCTCACACAATATATTGCTATAACAGTTTTCACAGATATATTTGTAGTTTTCAGTCTTTTGATTTGCCATCTATCTACTGTGCAAGATTTCATTAAAAAATTCTTTTAAAAATAAATTGTGCCCTGAAATATGAATTGTGAAGTTCTGGACTCATTCTCAATTAGTGATTTCTGTATTAGTATTTGTTAACTGTAGAGAAAAAGCCTTTTTTTCCATTTGCTCCACCTGCAATTTGCATGCAGTCTCACATGGCTTTAATATCTACATTCCCCTGCACTAAATAAAACTATCCTCGACACTGAGCAATCTGATTTTTTCTGAGATTATGGCCCTGATTTCATTGATCTGTAGTCCTTGTTAGTGTGGCTAACTCAATATCTAACTAGAAATTTGTGAATATTTCTCTTAATAAGAAGCAGATAGACACAAGTTTCCTCAGATCACTTCAATTGAGAGAAATTATGAGCAAAATGCATTCTTAATTCTTCAGTCACGAGATTGGACTCTGTGCACCCCAGGGAAGCAGAATCACTGAGTGAAGCTGTCAGATGTTTACAGCTTAGCTTTTGAGAGCAGAGGCATATATAATTGAAATTATGTTTCAAGGGGATCTGTAAAAGTATTTCTGGCATATGGAATAACATTCACTTAGTGAACAATTTGGAACCACTGTCTCTTTTGTCCCATTAAACATCCAGATGTTCCGCATGTTTGTGTTCTTATTTGCAAGGCAGAGAAACACCACTGCCACTGCAGAATAAGGCATGGATATTAAAATGAGGCAGATATTTGCGGCCTGTGTGCTGATTATTTGCTGCCTGCTTGGGGTGAGATGGCAGTGCAAATATTTGTAAAGGAGATAAGCTTTCTATGAAATTTTTAGGTTTTTCTATATTAAATTCTCATCATGATCTGGATTCCCATAAAATTTTATTTCCATATAGGTTGTATGATGTGTGTAAAGCATACAGAAATTACACAAAATGCTACAACATGTGACTTGTCATTAATGATGACTCTGTTATTACGGTGATTGATATCTCAGGAGACTGGAATAAAACAGAAAATGCCACTGATAGGCATAAATCCAGCTGGAATTCAGCCAAGACAGCAGTGCTGGGAAATGGTGCATCGTCGAATGGGAGATGATGGCTATTTGAGAGACGAGTTTTGCATCCTCAAATTCCTAACCCTCCTCCACAGCTTTACAACTAATGCCTCTGGCAGCCTTTCAGAGGAGATGCCAATGTTTAAAAATTCTGGTGGCACGCTATTCCCTGCCTTGTAAAAATCATCCTCCTTCTGAAAGCTAAGATGGAAAAGCTGAATTGAATAAGGAAAATATAAAATCCCCAGCTCAGGCTGGCGATCCTCTGAGAATGGTGTTAGTGGCAGAGGAACAGTGAAAGCCAAACTTTAGGACTGGGAAGTCCCCATCTTTCACATGCAAAAAACATTCTAACATAATTAATTATAATTTAATACAACATATAATAATATTATATTACAATATAATATGATGTAATACCTGTTGAATAATTTTATATTTAGGTCTAGAAATGTCAGTAACTTGGATCTGTATAGCAAAGAGTTTCTGGAGTCAGAATTCTGCCTCTCTTTTTTCCAAAGCTCAGCGGAGCAAAAGGCTTAGAGCTTTTTTGGCACACAGATGGCAACAGAAGGTTTGATGCAAGGGAGTTCTAAATACATGGAATAAATACAGCTGAAGTAATCTAACAGTGAAGTAGGAGGCTCTAATTCCATATCTGTTGTTCTTATCTCACCTGAAGAAGCCCTTCACTGCACAATTCCTACCATATCAAATAACTTGACATTTGGTATCCTTATAGAGGCTGTGACCTGAAAGTAGCAGAGCAGTTTTCCTTTTTAATGTCTGTTTGCACAGCCCATAGAATTTTCCAAACCCTCAATTTTGAGCAAAAAAACCCCTTAAAGTCCCAATAAAACTGCCCTGTCAAAGGTATTCTCATATTTAATAGTCTTCCTGGTAGAAATTTGCACCTTAATTCAGAGATTAATTTCTCCCACAACAGTTTTCAGACGTCGGACATTCTTAGGGGTTTTTTTGCCCAACGTTTTTGGACTTTCTTGCATGTTCATAGTCTGCACAATGCAAAAATATTAAACCAATTGCTTCCAGTGCCAAGGAAACTGTTCCATTTGTCAGGATGTACAAAGCCCTGGAGGAGATTTCCATCAGTCTCCTGCTGCAAAGCTGCTCCTTTAACTGAATCCTGTGGGAGCCTCCAGAGGCTTTTTCCTTGGACATCTGCTGGGAACAAGCATGCCAGTGCTTTCATAAAGACAGGAATCAGCTCTGCCAGGAAGATGGGGTTTGTGTGCTGGCACAGCCCCAAAATGTGCCCAAACACATTTCTTGCAAAAAGAAGAGAACTGCTGCCATCCTGTCTCAGCTGGTGGTGAGGACTTGTAGCTTTCAGTTTCTCCTCAGCTCTAATTTTTCAATTGTCTCGCTTATCACAGAGGGAATGTGTCTTGCTGGGGCCAGGGGTGTCCAGACCAGCACCAGCCAGGTGGATGAGTCTGTTTCTGGAGAGCAGTGACTTGTTCAGGGCTTGGCAGGAAACCCTGCCAGAGAGGAAAGCAGGTCTGTGCTGCTGCTGGATCTCAGCCACTCCTGAGATGCTCCAAGAAGGTCAAGGAAGGAGCCAGGATGTTGCCAGGACTGCAGCTGGCCACAGTCATTTTGGACTCTTGACAACTGGATACAGCCCAGAGTCGGTCCTTCTCTTCCTCCTCTAGTGTTCTGGTCAAAGCTATTTAGAACATTTGTATTTGATCTGAATTTCTGAGAGGATTAGGACAATCAGACCAGTATATCCAGTATTACCAATTTAAGAAGGTGATTGTTAGTTCAAGAAATAAATGAGTTTTCTAAGGAAAGTTCTCTTTCTCAAAGGGAAATGTCAATGTCAATCCCTTTCAACCTCATGTATTTAGAAAGAACAATGCTTATTGGAAAATAGTGTGTTCTCCTTGTTGCTACTGAGCAGATGCTGTAGAGAAATCTGTATAATATTTTAGTTTAATGATTGTATAAAACCAAGCAGTAAGACCAAAATAAAACTTTCTAGCCCTTACTAATTAAATTTGCTCACTAAGGAGTGCCCAGTGAATTTTTTCTGCCTGGTCAAAAAGGGCAATATATCCTATAGCAACTGAGCTCCAAAGTGATCTCAGCTTAAGACAGTCTGGCAAGGAAAAGTATTGTAGGTGCTGCTTTTCTTTCTTGCCAGTGATTAAATAGCACAGCAGTCTTGATTTAAACTTTGAATAACTTTAGTGAAAGTGCAGGACTTTTAGGAAAATATATACAGGACTTTTGTGTACCTAGAAAACAAAATAAATTAAGAAATAGCTTTTAGATTTCTCAGATACACTGCTGGGCTCATTTAAGATGTTAGAAGTAGCACAAAATTAAAGCTACTCATTTAGGTTTATGCTAGAATAAGTTTTACCAAGTTTCTGCTGAAGAGCTTTACTGTAGCCTGTTATGCCAGGAATTTGGATATTCAGAATTATTGGAACTCAGCTATTTCGTGCTCAAGTGGTTCCTGGAACAGCAGGGAGTTTTTTATAAATACATGGTGGGGCAGATATTGTACTGATATCTGCTCAGTGAAAATGGATTCCCAGTTTGGCACCCCATCTCTGCCTGTTTGAGATAATCACACTGAAAGTGAGGGGTAGGGAAATGCCATTAAGTCTGGTGCTGCCACACACTGGGGATCTTTATCGTCTGCTACACTTTTTTAAAGCCATAAACTCAGAATAAAATCGGGAGTGCACTGTCTACAACAGTTTGAAAACAGTCTGCATTTCTCAGTTGCTCTTGTGGTTGTTAAAGAAATATGGCAGTGGTCCATGGCAGAGCCTATTATCAGAATAATGATGTGATACAGTCTGTTTGGTTATGCTTAAGTACTGATAAATAAACATATCCTTTTTATTCCTTCTACTTTCCCACCCCTGCTATGAGGTTCAGGATTCAGGGCACTCATATGTCCAGCTTTATATATTATGTGTCTGAAAAGGTTGACATAAAGTTAAACAAAAGTGAATGTAGAAAACCAGTAACAAATAAGTTTATGGGTGGAGAACAGTGCCCGAAAATAGGAAATCTGTTACTAGAAAGAAGTACTTCTGCAAAAAACTGTGACAAGAATCATAACCATGCTGACTTTGTTGATCAAGTTTATCCACGTAACTTGGAGGAAGGTCACACCTGACTCCTGAGCAGTGAAACCTAGAAAGGGAGCAATGTACTTGTCCCTTGCTGTATGCAGACCACCCAAAATTTCGGTGTTACTTATTTGGAAGAGGTGATCTCCTCTAGAGCAGTGTTCTCCCTGCTCCCCAGAGACATCTCTGAGGAGCAGAGCAGACAAGTAGGTCCTGCCCCACCTGGATTACCACAGCCCTGCACTTGGATCAAGTTAGGTTATGGATCTCTCTCTGAATCTTGGAAAGCAGCACCTGGTGTTTTCCTGCCATCTATGTCAGAAGCCTTGGGATTTTTGTTCTCCTTTCTTTGCTTCTGTAAGGCAAGGAAAAATTATCTTTAACTAAGTCACATGAGCAGAGGTGTTCTTCTGGGTTTTAATCTTATTTCTTTTTTCTCTTCTCTGGAGACATAGAAAGGAGCACCTCTGTCTTTGAGATGCTCTTGCTGCAAGTCAGCTTTTCTTTCCTCCTTTCCTTCCATTCCCTCTGTTTACCTCTTTTGTTCTCTCTTTGTTTTAAAGACACAGGAGAAGTAAAAGCTCTTTTGGGGACTTAAAAATACTTGGGGTGATAAAACAGCATTTGGCAGGAAAATTTGAAGCAGAAAAGTTTTCTTTCTTAGCCATTGAGTAACTGGGAAAAGGAAACAACTCCTATTCCAAAATTTTGCCATGTCACTGGCTGGGCATCTCTCTAAAACTCTAGGTCTTCATGTCAGACAGCATTTTGGGGATTTGAAAGATGGTCACTGCAGACTGGGACAAATGGATTTTGGTCAGATTGTCATCTCTCTGTTGCTTCCAAGTTACTCTCAACAATATACTTGTTTAGAAGTTGTCTTCAAGCAAATCCATGAATGTAGTAAAAAGGTTTACTTCTGGAGAAGGTTAATTATTTGCACAATTTTCAAATAAATTTGGATCAAAAGCCAGGATCACTGACAGCTCTTTACAATGTATAAATAGTATTTGGGATCTCTTTGGCTTAAGAGCTGACATAGAGCATGCTTTGATTGGTAAGGAGTGAGTGGGTAACCTCCTTAACTCCACAGGACAATAAAGAGTCATGACTCAGACCTGACTCCTCTGAGACATAATTTCTGTTCATTGTTTGTTGTTTGCTAATGTGAACACAATGTTTTGCAATTAAATCTTTCTGTCTTGGTTTAGCCACCATCAATATTCCACTTGACACTCTGATCCTCAGATTATTAATGACCAAGTCTTATTCTTGCTTAGATACTGTATTTGCTTGAAATACATATAAAGATGGGTTTGTGACAAGGTTTCAAACAGAAAATTTGGGCTGTGAGGAGGAGGGATGTATTGCAACGTGCTCACAGGGCCACACTCTCTAAAAATTGAATAAAACTTCCAGGACTAGGTCACAAGTTGAAAAATTCAATGATGCTGGCAAAAAAAATTAAATCCTATTTTTGTTTATGTCAGTGACAACCAGAGAATGTGTTTGGCCTTTTAAATAGATTTAAGCTTCTTGAATCACAGAAATAGTATTTGATGAGACAAGGACAGAAATAAAGGAGATAAGGATTGTACTTGATTCTTTCAAAATGAAGTAATATAATTGTTTTAATTCACAAAAAGATGCAAACAATAATTTTTTCACTTAGATAATGAAATTAAAACTTCTAATGAAAATCTTGAAGATGTTTGCTTAACATGATTAATATTTTCCTAGCAGAAATGACAGGAATTTCAAAATATTACTTTAAATGTATTTTTGATAGGTCTATTTTGCCTAGTTCATGTAGTATTTATTGTTAATTCTCCCTTTTTTTTTTCTTTTGTGTAATTCTTTAAATGGCGGGTGCATAGATATGCTGAAAAAATTACTATACCTTTCCACATGGTATCTTAATCAAAGAAAAAAAAACTTGTTCCCTTTGCAAACTTTCAAAATATTTTCCTGAAAGAAAGAAGAGCTTTTTCTTAATGCCCTTGGCTTGGAACTTACGACTGTCAGCAAATCTCTTTTTCTTTTCAAATGTATTGGGGAAAAGGCAAAGCGTAAACCCCCCACCTTTCAAGAGCTTTTATCAAGCTCTTGTTGTCAACTCTTATCCATTTTGCAAGCTTTTAGCTGGTATATTTAGCTCTGAATCCTGACAAATATTGGCCTAAACCTTTGAGTTTCCTCTTGTAAATCAAACTGCCATTAAATAACAAAACCTGAAACTAACAAAATTGAGTCTTTACTGTTAAAGCAATTAAAAAAAAATACTAGACAGTATTAAGGGGACCAGAAATCTAATAGCAATCAATATTTGTCTTCATTAATAGCATTTGTCTTCATTAATAACTAATGTTATAAAAATGGTGCCTTGGAAAATAGGAAAGAAGTAGCTGAAATGAGCAGTTATGAGGCCAATAAAAAAGTATGTTTCCTTCATATCTTTATGGGCTCATTTTCAGGCAATTAAGCTGCAGGTACCTTTATTTGGCTGGTGAACATTGTATGGTAAAATTCTGAACTTGATGAGCTATTTATTAAACTCATTCTTTCTAACTGGCAGTATAATTATGCAAGGGATTATTGTCTTTTCATTTATTTTTCTGGAATGATTAGCTTGTGATGCTATAAAACTCATTTATGAGAGTGAGTGATATTTATAATGTTTTAATTAAATTTGGATTGGGAAGCAAATGGGAAAATTTACATTCAGCATATACTGTTGTGTCAAACATGTTTGACGGCACTTGTTTTTTATTAGCTTAGAATAATTAGTTGGGGTATTTATGTACTAATATTACCTAATTAACTCAGCAGCAAGGTAATTAATTTAGTTAATGGTTGTCCAAGAAAAAAATAGTGTTGCAGTATAGCGAGAGGCTTTAATTTCACCAGATTCTTCTTGTTAAAATGATTTTTCAAATAGGTATCATTTTTTAAAAGGATCCAGAGAATATATCTGTTTTACTGGAGAGGGCGATTTTTGCATATTACCCATGACAAAACAAGGTCCGGTGTGAATCCTGCATGGAGAGAGCAGAGCAATTGGATGCTCTTCCTTTTCAAAGGATCTGTTAGATAAGGTGTGTTCCATCCATCAACAGCAACTGCAGTTATTCCATTGCCTTTAAATTCCAAATACGTTTGTTTTAAAATGTCCTTTATTGCAGCATTGCAACATCAGTGAATAACTGATTGGGTGAGAAAGTTGGGCACTGAGCAGATACATAGCCAAAACACAAAAGATTTTCAGCACAATGACTTCCAAAACTATGCATGGTTTTCCCATTAATTCCTTCTCTATAAACTTGTCCTATCTCCCCCTGAATGATTTATTGTGTCCTGTGGTGTCCTGTGACAGTAACCAAATGTTTAAAGTCATTGGGGTGTCATACCTTGTCTTTCTGTCAGTTTTGAACCTGACCACCATGAGCTTTGTGTCCTTTAATTCTTAGAGAAGATGATTTCCATCCAGTGACTGAAATTAAAAGGCTTGTCCATGTATTCCATAAGCCTTGCAGGATGGTGGTTTGGAGGGGGTTGTCCCAGTTCATTTGTCTCTATTTAAAGTGTATTAGTTTATTTTCCTCTGCTTACAAATATATAAATTCATGTCAGATCAGCTCTTAAGAATTCTGTGCTGTCAAATTTACTCATTAGTCAAGTGGTAGTAATAAGTAAAAGATTTTTGCATCATATGGGAAGCGAAAAAATGAGAGACTGGGAAAAGCAACACACCCAAATGCCTAAATGGCTTAAATTAACAGCTGTCACTGAACTCTGAAAAGTGGTTCTGTGAAAAGGATATGGGCATCTCTGGCTCTCACAGACATCTGGTCAGTCTGGGGGAAGGAAGAAATATATCCACTCAGACGGCTTATTGACTTTACAGGCCAAAAGGTCAGGTCAGAAATTGCAGAATGCCCAATTAGACTTAAGTAGCTCCTTACACATCCCTACAAATCTTTAAAAGACTCTTTTTTCTGTCTTTTCTACCTTCTGACACCCAGTTCTTGACAATGTGTGTTTGGCTGCTCCTGTTCCTGGAATCTTTGCCTTTGCTTTGTCACAAGGCAGTACCACCAGCTGAACCAGTGCCAGCTTTGGTAGCCATGTCATTGGGAAAGTTAGCATCCTAAAGGACCTCTCAACTCCATACTTTTAATCACTCACATGACCTCTTTCATACCTTTCCTCACAGATGTTTTATTTTTATTTAGCCCAGTGAACAACACACCGCAGAGACCATCTCACTCTTTGCAGCTGTTTTAAACACCATCCTGAAAGCAAATTGTGTCTAATGTTTGTCTTTGATAGTTTATCATTATCAGAAAACACTGTCATGTTTTTTTATTTGTAGCTAGCTAGTTCCAAATGAGATATACATCATAATAATTCATGCACCATCCTGTCTCAGTGACTAATTAAAAAACTGATGACTTAAATTCATCAGTGTTTCTGCTAGTCCCTGAAATACCCTCTTACTTTTGTCGTTACTTACCTGAAAAGCTCCTTGATTGATTCCTAATCCTAGTGCTAATCTAAAGATCTGCAAGTGAGAACGTTACATTTCTAATTTATTTACGAAAGGTGGAGGTGGAGAGGTTGTTTCAGAATGGCAAGGTTAATAACCAGGCTTTTCTTACTTGAGTCATGGGGATCTTGCTCGGTTTTGTGGGGCTTTGGTGGGGTTTTCTGCATGCCAGATTTGAGAACTAGTTACTATCTGCAGTATTTTTGCTGTTAAGGAACTGATTAATTCCATAACATTTCTGCAAGAAGTTTCATAAATCTAGTGTCCTGAATATTTCATTTAAAGGATCTTTTTGCCTTATCTGGATATTTTTGCATTTTTAAAACCTGTTCTCCCTCACTTTTTTTTTTACTTTTTAATTTTTTTTCCTCATGTTGAAGCCAGTACTAGCATTTGTTCACATAATGAGGTGACAAATGCTGCAATTTCCTTTCTCCTAATTGCTATTTACCAGATTAGACACAAAAGTCTGAATTAGTAGTCTTCATGGTACATCTTATTTGATAAACAGCAGTTTCCCAAGCAATTTCCAGAATTATTTTTCTGGGGTCCTATTCTTCGGATTAAGTATTTTACATGCTTTGTTCTTAAAATCCAGCTTTTGTATTTCAATGTATTTATAAACCTCTGCAGTGAATGAATCAAACTAAACAAGCAATCCTTGCAGTACAGTTGATCTTTTCTTGACTTTCTGCAACACATTGCCAAATTTTGCATAGTAAGAAAATTTTCTAGCAAAGTTTCTGTATATTTTTTCCCAAATTGCTGCTACAGTTATACACAGCTCTGTTCTGAGGCTTCATTTTTAGAGAACTGGGAAAGAGGAATCTGCATATCAGAGCATGTTATCCGTGTCAGCAAATTACAATCTTTTGTGGTAGTGACTTTGAGAATACAAAATTTTTATGTATTAATTTTAATAATAGTGTGATGAAAGCCACTATGTATTATTTATAATCTTATAAAGTGCGAGTGTCTCTCCTACCAATTTTTAATGAATTTCCATATTCTCTTGTTACTGGGGAAATACCATTATCCCTACTTTATTACCTAGATAAATATTTCAGTAATGTAGTGCATGTTTTGTGCTGCCACTGGAGCAGAGATTTTAGGATCCTCAATAAGTGGGAGCTCCAGACATAGGTGGCATCTCAAAACCTTTTTATTTTTTCTTACACACATTTCAGATGTCTTCATCAGTGAGGTCAATGGTTGTTTAAGAATAATACACCTTAGAAATAAATTACCCAGCATCAGAAAGGCTAGAAATAAGAATGATCTAAAAAGTTTGCAGCTATCTGCATACAAAATAGTGCCTGCATCACTGTGTAGCCTTTAGAAAATGCTTTTCCTCAGTATCCCATCCCCACTGTATATCTGGTTGTGCCAGGGGAGCATTGTTCTGCATCTTTCACAAAAGAGAGCCTGAGCAGTCTCCTTCCTAAGGCTGCTGCAGAGCCACAGGACAGCTGTGTGGAGTCGCCTGATGTTTTTTCCTCACTCATGTGAGTGGGTTGGGGGCCGGTGGAGCGGGGGTGTATTTTTAAATAGCAGTGGTTGACACCTCTTTTAAATGCTTCCAGTAGCACCAGCACATGAACACAGTGACTAACAGTGCCTGACAATTTCAGTTTTACTGCACTTATTGCTTTGACAGGCCTTGACTTTCTGCCAATTCAGTTGGAAACAGGCTTTATATCCCTTTTGCCCCACTGGCTTTCCAGATTCTCTTCCTTTTTTTTCTAACCACACATTTCTTTCTCTCACAACTCTGATTTCTCTGGAGTAGTGGCCACAGTCACCCCTTCCCCAAAAACCTGTGGCCACCTGTGCTGTCTCTGCAGTAAAATCATTAGGACATATTCTGAGAAAACAGGAGAGAGAGATAATTACAACATTAAATGATCTTTTGCCTCATTAGTTTTTTAATAACAACATCTGACGTGAACTGGAGCTGTGATTGTTTGGTACTTCTAAACATTAAGCGTAGAGTTAACATGTCCATTAGCAGCTTCCACTGTGACCATGTTTCCCTCTCTTGTGCCATGAATGTGGTACTTCTGTGTTCCCTCAGCCTGTTTAGATGTCTTATGACCTCCCAGAGAACAGCTGGAGATGCTGGGTGATGAACAAGAGAAGTTTATCCTTCTACAATTCTAGGCATGATGTAGGTATAAAACAGGCAAAGCTGTCTGAAGTTATTCGTTGAAAAAACCCACATTTTATCAAGGAAATAAGGCGAAGCTGAGGACCAAAGCTGAAGTTCTCACTAGTTCATCATATCTCCTTTTCAAGTCTAAGCCCATGAGTGCCTATAATTATTTATAATTGTTACTGAGAGGAAATAAAGTCACAGAAGTCACTCATGTGCTCAGAGCACTTAAGCTGCTGGGTCCCAGCTCAAATGGGAGCTACCAGGAACTGTAGCTCTCCATAAGCTGGACTAAAATGAGTTGCTGATGTCAATTTATTTTTCAATAGTCAAGCATGCACAATGCAAATCTCATTATCTCTTCTGCTCTGCTTTGTGAGACTACAAAGACTACCCTGGCACTGGGGAATGAGTTATTTCTTTGCTCTGAATGGTGCTGCCAGGTCCAGGCTGGTGATGTACTGGGTGCTAGAAATATGATGCCACTTTTTAATGTTCTCCAGCTTGTTGATGGCTTTTTTATCTCTTTATTGCCATCTTATAGTCACCCACTGGCAGAACATTTGTGAGAAATATAGATGTCTTTTTTCTGCAGGTAAAATGATAGCACAGTGTTACTTTGGGGTTTTTTTTTGTGAGGATTTTTTTTTGTGTGTGTGTGGAGGTTTTTTTGGTTTTTTGGTTAGGGTTTTTGGCTTGTTGTAGGTTTTTTGGTTTTGTTTTTGTCCACATGCGTCAATACTTCATTTTTAAGGAGCAGTTAAAGATTTAAGATGGGATAGTAGGAAAAATACCAAAGGAACAAACATAAGCTCCCTCTCCCCACAGATTACTCTAATTTCTGAGCTTTCATAGTTTCTTTCAAGTCAACAGAATGATTTTAATTTGTGTCAGAGGTATAGTTCTCCATATGGATATTTTTTAGAGGACGATTTTAAAGTGTGAGGAGAATCCACAACAGCTGATCACAGCATGAGTGGTCGGTTGTTAAAACCCATTTTCCTTTGACAACCAGATTTCTCCTGTAGAGTTCTCAGGTTTTCTGTAATGAAAGAATGGAGAATACCTGGGTACCTTACCTGAGTAAACATTGTGAAACCTGTAGAAGAATGGCTGCATATCAGGAAAACCAAAAATTTTAGAGTAAAAACAAGTATGAACTATTGGTACTCTATAATCATTATGTTGTGCAATTGCCTAAAAACTACCATCTGGCACAGAGAATAATGAATATAAATGATATGTTCATAGTGAAGAAATTTATTAACATCACTCTGGAGAAATGGCTGGATGTGGCTTACCAGTTGCTATTTTTTAAAAAATTATCTACTTTCTAGAAGCAGTGAGAAAAATACATGAAAACCAACTAAAAGGAGTTTTAACAGGATATTTGCAATATTTGTAATATCTCAGAAGAAATCTGCTGGGTGTGCTAAGATAATTTGGGCAACACACTCAAAGCAGCTATCTAGTTTCTCTTTTAGGATTTTCCATCACTGAGGGACACCTTCACCAGGTCTGTGCTTAGCCCCTCATCATTGTCAGCAGATTTTCACCCCCACAGGACATTCTCCAAAGGATGGGTGCAGGATGAGAATTTCTTTGGATAGGCCCAAAAGAGATTCAAATAACATTCCATGATGTGGAGATTGGCAGCCTGAGTTAGTCTTTAAATATATACTGACTTGATTGTCTCCACTCTATTAATAAACATTTAAACCTTCAGGACAGTCTGACAGTGACCTTCAAACACATCTGTCCACATGAAAACTGAATATGAATTTCCCATGGAGACACCTCTTTTTCTGGTGTTGCAGCTGTGCTCCAGTTTGGAAGTACATTTTCATGTTACTCTAGATCAGTACAGAATTGTGCTTTATAGCTCTTTGAGTTTGAAATCTAAGGTTTTTCTGAGAGATATATATTGGATATTGTTTCACATTAAAGTTCAAGTGGAGTTTTATGGGGAGAAATAACAGGAATTATATTGAAGTAAAATGAAGAATTCCAAATGTTTTATTGACCTGGTCTCTGGTAAATTCAATTCTAGTTTCATTTCAATGAGTTTTCTGGCCCATTGGAGATGTAATTTCTTAGGCATGATTAATACTCTTCTGCTTATAATTTTTATACAAGACCCAACGTATATTAAATGGAAAAAAAATCATAATTAACTGCACTAAAATTTCAGCTCAAAAACCTTTGATTATAAAACAAGGCCTTTACCTTTTGCTGTTAGATTTATATGAACAGAAACAGCTGTCCTGGTGTACTCACAATTCATATCTTATTCTCAAAATGAAAGATTTCCATATAATTTACTTTAGTCTGCTAGAAATATTTGATCTTCTAGTTTTCTCAATGTAAATAAAATCACATAAAAGCCAGCTGACACTGGCCATTCTTGGATCTTCTGGAATTAATTCCAGTAAGAGCCATTGCAGGTTTGCAGCTGTTAAAAAGACATACATATTTCTGTGCAAACCTTTGCCTGTAGTTGGAACAACAGCTAATTCTGATTGAAGATAATTAAAGAAAGAGTTACACTTGATTGATTTTTTTCCAGCTAGTTTTTATATTTGGGTAGTCTAAGGACCAGAGGAACACAGCTTACTCACAGCTCTTCAATATATTGAAATTATTCTCAAATTCCACTTCAAATTAAAGCAGATTGTTGGTGAAAGTTCCTCCATACATTGTTCCTGAGATCAAATGAAGATCTCTTTTTACTGGAAGAGAAGTATTTAGATGCCTTATTGGAACTAAACTGTAAATAATCATCATCATCATCATCATCTGGCTTTTTGTGCTTTTTGTCCATCCTGCAGATCCATGTGGTGTGGGAATGAGGTATTCAGAAACACTAGAGTTAAAAAATACCAGAAGAATTATTTGCAGTCACATTTGAGGAAAAATATTATCTTCAATAGAATGGAAATAGATTTTTTGATGGAAATGTTTTGCAGGCTAAATGGAATCTTAGAGGAGGCTGACAGAAACATATTCTAGATAACATTTGATAATAACTGTAAATTAAATATTTAATTATGAGCATAAGACAACAGTTCTGTCTGTAACCTTTTTGCAGCTGGGTTGATATCACTTTTGCTGTCTTTGACAAGAAAATTAATTGTGCTGCTGAAGTGTGAATTTAAAGCCTTTGAGCATCCTTTGTTTTTCAGCAGCACTAGTTTGTATTCAGCTGTTGAATACAACTGGATGAGGTTTGCTACAATTCTGAGAAATGCTTTCCTTTGTTTCTTCCTGTGTCACAACATTTCTGCTTCCTGGTGACCTTGGTGTCCAGCAGGACCTCTGGGATCTTTGCTGCCAAAGAGCATTCCAGCCAGTCAGCCCAGCTGCACAGGGTTCTTTCTCCCTGGGTTCAGGACTTTGTATTTACATTTTCTGGACTTCACAGGCTGCTTTCTGCAGCCTGTGCTTCCCTCTGAATGGCAGCACATCCACCCACATGGTGTCCTTCCCACCGTGTGACAGCAGGGATGGGCCAGCCACTCACATGCCTATCAGGATTATATTTTCCAAGCATGTCATATTCTTTTTGCAAGCATGTAATATTCTTAGAGTACAAAAGATTGATAGAGGATATAAAAGGATTATCCTTACCTTACAGAAACTGGTTGTGATGGGAGTAAAGCATCTAAATGCCTTTATAAACACTGCTATAGTTTGACTAAGGTAATGTCCTGATGTGAGCTCTAGAACTCAGTTTCAGAATTAACTACCAGCTACATCTTCCTTCGCTAAAATGTCACTCTTTTGATCTCGACTGCCTTATTTTTCCTAATGTCTTAGGCTGCTACTATCTCCAAACCCAAAAGCTGTTAAAAGTGTAATTATTTACACACAAAATTGGTTATCACTCTGAAAAGATATCAGGTAGAAGGCTCTGATTTCCTTGTTGAAGATTTTTTTTTCATTGTGCCGCTTTCACCTTATGCTATCTGGAGTATGAAAACGAGGATATTCTGGTTTATTGCTCATTTCACAAAGAAATGGTTGCAGTTTATAAAAGAAAATCATGTAAAAGAAAGTGTGACAGAAAGGCTGGTCACACATGAGAACAATTTACATTTATGAGGATATATTGCCTATAATAATAATAATAATAATAATAATAATTTCAAAAATATTCATGTCCTCCTCTGATACCAGGAACCAGGGAGGGTACTTTCAGAAGTAATGCTGCAGAAAAGATAGTTTTGGGTTTTTTTGGATTTGCATTATAGATATATTCAGGAGCTGCTTCAAGAACAGGACCATGAAAAAAGTTTTCCACCTGCAAATCTCTGCATTGCATGGAAAAGTGCATGGAAGCTTTGTGCTCTCCTCGTATGTCGTTATGTGAGGCAAAAATGATCCTTGACCCATCTGCTCCCTGAAGCTGGAAAATACTCAACTGACCAGTGCAACTGAAAAAAAGGAAAAAAAGGGCCATCAAAATCCCCGAAGCCCAATTACTCCACCTATCCAGAGTCTCTGAGGTGAACTAATGGAAGTTGTTACTGACAAAGACCTGAGAAATAAGCAATAACTCCAGGCAAAAGCTGTCAAACCTGGTCACTTCTTCAGGCTGCTAAAGGAGCTCTGGCATCCGCAGAGTGGAAAGAGCCATGTGGGGCTCAGGAGGCTATAGCAACGCCTAGATTTTAGCAAATAACACGGTGCCACCTGCAGGATGGGATAAAAGGAAAAACCTCTTACACCAGTGAGCTTTCCTGCAAAGGCTAGAGAATTTTTGTCATTTCTTGGATTTATAAATATTTTCCAAAGTGGTGTCTGTAAGTGGTATTTCAGTCCATATGAATGCACAGCATCTTCCTTCAGTTCTTTCATTGTTGGAAAACAGCCTTAGTTCTTTGGGGTGTTTTCGGAATGCTGTAATGAACAATAGGGGACTGTAATATAGCAGTCTAATATAACATAATTTAACAACATAATAAGCACTATAAAAATCAAAATTATGGTTAAGTGACTGCTGCACTTAAACCTAGCAATAACTGAAATCCGGGGTCACTGGCAATTCTGAAGAAAAATGTCCTGAAATGAAGCAATAACTAAAATAACTTTTAAAAATCCCTATAAAACCTAATTTGGGTTGAATACAATTCAAAGCAATCTCAAAACCATCCTACTCTTTCAGTGGTTTTTTTTTACAGTTCTGAGTGTGCAGGCAGAGAGCATTCGACACAGAAATAAGAATAAATGTCGTAAAAGGGACTTTGGGGGATATTTGCAATCTTTCAGTCTCAGACCTAGCAGGGCTCAATGTCCCTGAGCTGTGTTATGGTCAGAGGAATTATGCAAAGTCACAGAAGCTGCCAACGAGTCAGATAATTTCTAATTCAGCATATGGCTGATGCTTTATTTTTCCACTCCATTGTTTTTTTATTATGTTTGTTTTTCTACTTTTTTTTTTTAATTGGAAGGTTTATTGTGTTTATATATATGGCTCACCACTAATGCATTTTAATCTTTACTGCATCATCTGGGAAAAATAAAATATTAACAGCTATGTAAATCTGTTTATAAACATGTAGCTGAGCTTAGCTCTTTGCCAAGGGAGAAGCATCCAAGATGATTTAATTGACAACCCAGTTCAAGCACACACATCTTATTTGTGGATCTCTCCACGCATGAACAGCATTACCATTTATCTTCACACCTTCACTGAATCCATTTGCAACATTATAAATTGGCATACACAGGGATGGGAGGCACAGTGAGATGAGCAGTGAGAGTGTGTTGGTAAGCAAAGTGCACAGTAATAATCAATGTTCATTTTCATGAGTGAGGTACAAACTAATCAGTCACAGTGCAGAACAAAGAGGAGGTTGTGTTGTGTATGTTACTCAGTGAAGGACCAGCTGTGGAAAAAAAAAGAATTTTCAGTGGATTTTAAAAAGGTCAGAATAAAGGAGTATCAAGTTGAAGAGTTCAGCTGTTTTTTTCTCGGACTAAAAGAGTTGGAAGATTTTTCACCTTTCTTCAGAGAGCAGGATGATTTTGAGTCAAATGAGGGAACTGAATATTTAAAAACTGTCAACAAAACACATCGTTAAGCATGCACACATTTGTTAGCATCCATGAATGTAACTCATTTTGCATTCAATATTCAACCTGATTTTTTTTCTTATGAGGTAATTTTGCATCTCAATGTGATAAACTCAGGTGTCTGGGCCGACAGGGTAAAACAGTTTTATTTATTCCTAGAAGAGGGATGCAGTAAAAAATTTTCCAATATGAAAATTGTGAAATATTGTTTTGGGTAAGATTTTTATTGGTAGGAAATATGTGTTCCCAACTGCAGAGTTCACACATCTTTTTATTTAAAAAGTTCATACTCTAAGGGCCAGATTTTCATACAGCCTTCCATATGCATACATGTAACCTGACCTTACAAATAACATTATTTACATGCATATAAACTCCCCATTGTGGCAAACTTATGTTAAGAAAATTGACCCTGTGGGTTTAAGTACTGAAAGTATTAATTTTCATCAGTAGAAGACAATAACAATTCTTTTGACAAGTAGGGGTTGTTAAAAAATCCCAGTCAGAAATGTGCTTGGCATCACTTAGATATAGACATATTAAATTTGGCTGGGGAGTTTATTGGCAGGGTGCACTCCGCATGCAAGACAGACACTCCTCATGCATACAAGAAGCATGCACTCCTCATGCTTCTCAAAAACCCCACAGAGCATCCAAACCAAGACCACTCACTCTCACACCCTCTTCTTGTGCATCATTCTAATAGTGTGTCTCCACAGAATGGACTTAGATGCACAAAGAGACAGCACTGGAGCTTGCTTTTCTGTTATGCATAATATAAATAATCATCCTCCCTCCCACATCTCTTTTGCATGCTATTTAAATGAGACTATTGCCTACTTTTTAGTCCATTTTAAGCCAAAATATGTAGTGGCTTAATAACAGCTGTTTCTCTTTAAAATGCACTTAGAAATCCTGTTTGGGATGCTAATTTGTTTAAGGATGGAGCCAAACTACATTTTCTGTTTAATAAGAGCTCTTTCTGCATTTTAATCTCCTAATCAACAGTAATAGGCTATGGATATATAGAGGCAGAGTAAGGATTTTGAAAGAGGGGCAATTCCTAAGTACTCATACATGATTTTGTAAAATATGTGAAGCATTTTAAGATGCTCTTCCAGCATCTCAAGTATTTTAGTTCACCCAGTCAAAAAAGCCTGACTCACTGTGACATCCATGGGTAATCAGAATAGTGGCTGAACTCAGAGAGCCCTAAAATAAACACACAGCCCAAGACAGCCACATCAGCTGCTCTTAGCTCTTCAGTAGCACAATATTTGCCTTTCCAGGGAACTGGAATATTCCTCCTGGTTCTGTGGGGCTGCTGTGTTTTGGGGGTTGTTGTTTGCATGTTTGTTTTCCCAAAGTGAGACAGTAATGGCTGTCTTCAACTCCCAGAAAATTGGCCAGGGTAATGGAAGAGCCTTGAATTCAGGCAAGGCTCCCAGTGCTGCGAGAAGCCCACGATTCCCCAGCCTGCTTGTCTGGGCAGCTGCCACAGCCAACAGGCGGCTTGGAAAGCCAGAGCTGCAGCACAGGGAATCAACCTCATTTCAACTCCATGGCAGGGAGCCAAAAAACCCTAAAAGTCATGGCTTGAGTGAGGAGTTGAGTCCCCGTTAGGAGCATATGTGCTGTGCTCCTGGATTTGTCAGACCTTTAAGCAGCAGCCGTGAGCAAATTAAATGAGATCCCAAGCTCCCCAGCAGCTTGCTTGATGGGAAACTGAGTGTATTTCCAGCAGAAAGCTGCCCAAGTTTGAAGGAATTAATCAAAACAAATATGTATTTCTACAATATCTTTTGATCTCAGCAAATTAGCATTGTTCCACTGCAAAGCTGTCATCCAGACGTAGTGATATTAACCCTTGATTTACCCCGTGTCTTGGAAGATTTTCCTGATTTCCCGTTCTGAGATGAACACCGCTTAGCAGGTTGCACTACCAAAGCACAATATATAATATATTGCCTTAACGTGGCTTTAACATATTGCCTTAATCAAAATGTGCTCGTCTTCTCCCTCTTCTTTCTTTTTCCTCCTGTTTCTGTCAGTGTTCATAATTCTGGGATAGGAACTTGTCACTCCTGACAGATGCATGCTGTTGTGGCTTTAGATGACATGGCAAAATCTTGTGTTTCCTGTGTAAATGACCCACTCTTTCTGCCAGTCGCAGTTTCTGGTATTTAACAGCACAATATCTTCTTTGATGGGCTAGACTGGCTGAAAATCCTTCTATCCACATAGGGAACTGCTGACCAGTAGCTAAGGAATGTGGGGAAATAAGGCATGTAGAGATGCTTCCTCTGAAAGCGCAGTGGTTTAGGCACACTGTGAGTTGCTTGCAGTGACCTGAGATGACTCCAAACCCACAGGAGTCTAACCAGATAGTCAAGGACTAAGTATGCCCCAAAGCCAGATTCTGTGAAGTGAAACCTTCCTCTGTGTGTGTCTCTCCTGCTGTTTGGTGCTTGCAGCCTGGTGCACAAATCCTCAAACTGGCTCTAAACTGGGCTACCTGTGGCAGCAAAGAGATGTGCACAAACTGATTTATCCTGCAGAAAGAAACCATCACCTGCTCCTCAGCTTAAGTCCTCTTGGACAATCAACAAAGACAAAGGAAAGGAATTAGGAAGTAACTCTGTTGCTATACCTACAAAGCCATTAATTCCTAAAAGGTTTCACATATAAAAACCTTCTTTCATTTCCTCTATACCAACTATTATTGATTTTTGCTGTTGCAGCAGTGCCTTAAAGACCTGACCAGGGCCTCTAGGCATAGATGTATTATATTTTTATGGGTATGTAAGACAGAGATAATCCATGCCCTAGGCAGCTATCAAGTCAAAAAGCAACAGGAAGTTAAAAATATATGGGGAGAGAAAGGGAGTAACAAGATAGTTAAACCTTCACACAAACCAGTAGACAAGAGTAATACTGAAACAGGAAGATGAAGTTACATTGTTATTTCTCTCATACCATGTGTGAAAATTAATTAATATTAATCACTGCGGTATTATGGGTTGAAGCAGTAATTTTAGTGCTTAGGATGTGAGTGTGTTCATTAACAAAAGTCTCTTGTTGCATCAGGCATACAACAGGTCACTGTAGACCCAGCAAATACCATCTTGTTAATGTATACACACTGGTGTGCTTTCATCATGTTTTGAGATATTAATTAGCTCAGGCAAGGTAGCAGGGATATAATTTTTAATGCTACTGGAAATATCTAAAACAAAAAGCAGCAAGTCACGTTTAATTCTCCACTGCAGCGTATACTCAAAGCTGGAAAGGACTGTTAATAGGACTGCTTGAAATGAGGCTCCACAGATGAAGGCCATGGAATTTATTAGGATTAATTTCAGCTAACAATTATTGTTTTCATAACCACTATGTGTGGCATGCTTATACAAGCCTCTCAGGTCAAATCCACTCTTCCCGGAAATCCCTGTTTCAGTTGTCTTTGTTCAGCAACAGAGAGCAGTCTGCACCCTTTAAAATTCTGATCTTTTTCTGCCTTAGAGCACTGGCATATTGATTTTAATTTTTGGATCTCATTTGCTCAATTAGCACAATTGCACACAAATATCTCTTCTTTGTCTTCCTTTTTCTTGCAATGTTCTCACAACTCAGTCACTTGGGAGCACTGGGGTGGGGAGTGTGAGCCTGAGCATCATGACAGCACAGCCACAGAAGGATCAGGACAATCACTGATTGAATCAATGGTGGCATCTTCCTGTCTTGGAGTGTCACCCCAGAAAAATGCTACCAAGAGAGATAAGAGCCTATTTCCAAGCCTCACTTAGCAGTCTTGTTCCTAGTGTGAGTATACCTTTGCACCTCTATTTCATGCTGAGATTATTTGTGTATTTAGGATATGTAGAAATTAGATCAGGATCTGCAGATTTGAAAAGTGTAGACACAAGCTGCATCTTTATATTTTATAGTAGAAAATCTCGATGTTCACTGAATCAATGTGTTCATTGAATTAATATCTTATTTTTATTTCTTTAAAAATCATACTTGCCCCTTCCTCATTGACCGTCTTCCAGTTCTCATGCATGCTCTTTCCCATGCTCCCATAAAAAAAGTAATTTCTTTTAAAAGTTCAGTTTGTAACAAAGACTTACTATAATAAATAAAGGCAAATACTTGAATGAAGACATTTATGCTATGCTTATGTAAAGTATAGTTTAAAGGAAGCCAATCATTTTCTATTCATTATTGTTTAAAATACCACCACATGTGTGTAAACAGGCTCCTATTTATACAAACAATACCATAAAAGCACTCACATATGCTATAATTGCTGATAAAATTTCATGCTTATGCTACACAGTAGATTGGCTAAATGCATGTTGGAAATTTCAGCACTTTAACTGCAGGTTAAAATGTGTTACTGAAAAGTTTATTTTACATTTTATATATAAAATAGCAGAACTATAGCAATAATACTAACTTTTAAATTCTATTAATGGCTAGTGCTCTGTTATTTCATTAAACAGAGATCTGGTTCTTCTAAAATAATTTCCCAAGCTGTTAGCATCGTTATTATCTTTTTAAAGGCAATGTGTTAGAAGTACTATATTGTACATTAGTCTGAACAAGAGCAGCTGTAATTCAAGAGTCACTTCTCTATTCACCAGGCAGTAAGAACTTTATGACAAGAACTTTGCCTTACAGATATGTGAGTATAATGAATAAATTACTAGTTCTTACCAGATAACAATATTATATTCTTTATTGTGCGTGGGCCCTCCCTTACCAAACAGCCAAAAATGTCAAACACTGAGATAAATAAGCTCTTACTGAATTTTAGCTCTCTCGAATCTTGCACACATTGATGAGAACAAGTCCTTTACCACCACGAGATAAAATACAGATCACCCCTGAGGCAGATGTTGCAGAAACAATGTGTGGATGAGAAGATAAGACTGCAGAAGGTGTTAACCAGTTCCATGCTAATTGACTAGTCACCATTGCTGAGAAGAGATTGTTCTACAGACCTCCAGCCATCAGCTGCCTGCTGAGCTAGATGGAAATCAGTGGAATGAATTCAGTAGGGGATTATTTCAGGCATTTTGTTTAACAATGACTCCTTAAGTTATAATGTATTCCAGAAGAAATTATGCTCCTAAGGCGAATAAGCAATTGATTATTTTCACTGAAGTTATTTTAAGAAAAGCTATCTCCCACTAAAATGGAAAATTTCATCTTCCAGCTTTGCAAGCTAATAACAATCTTGGACTTTCTTCAATCACACCTTAAGAATAGCAGCAATAGCTCGTGGTGATTTTAAGAACTGAGTTTTCCAAGGCCAAATTCCTTGTAAAGCATTTCAATTTCACAGCCTGGAATAAAAGCACAAGTTTTTGGAAAAACACAATAAATACTGGCGGTTCTACAAACAAGGGCCTCTTACATCTCAAGAGAGCAAAAGTGAATCCAGGGGTCTTGTGTTAAAATACAAGCAAATGTAAATTTCTCAGTGAATATAACAGTGGTTCCTGTTAGATGTCTCTTCTGAGAATTTGTCTTCCGTGAGTTCTGGGAGTTAGACTGATAGATGGCAGCATGTCCCACTCCAACTAGATCTCTAATTGAGAGGCTGAAGACGACTGTGCCTTTTTCCCAATCTCTTTCTTGAATGATCTTTTTTGACTCACAGAAATCCTAGCAATAGATTTCCCAGGTATCACTTTAAAATAAATGGATCCACTGTTTCTCTCCTTTTTTAAAATTTTCTAGTCAGATGTCAGCAATAACCTTAATACTTCTCTCAATCTTGTTTTCTTTTTCTTCTTTTGCTCTCTAAATTAATCAAGGTGGAATAATGTTCAAAGCTGTACAGAACATCCAGATGTAGCCTAATAAAAGGGAGAAAAAGATGTGATCTTCAAGAATCTGCCATAGTTCTTTTAACCATGATGATTACAAATACAATTCCATTGCATTCATCAACACAGGTGTTGCTTTGAACTTGAAATACATATGTGGCTATGATGTGGAATCTGATTATCTAAAAGAATAAAAGTTGCAAATATTTGTGAGCTGCTTAACATACCCATTCTATATAGTCAGGCTTTGAGCCCAAAATGCTCCAGAACTTTCCAAACACAGAGATTGATCCTGTCTTTGACCTTGTGTCATTACTGAAAAAAAAATTTCCATGACATTTTGTTGGTGAGTTTTTCTCACTTAATGCAACCCCATATTATGGTGCTCATTATAAATCCATGCAACCGAAATTCTGTATTTACTAAATGCACACAAAGCTCTTTTTTCACTTTCAATGTGTTGTTCTGGCATAAAAATCTGTAAATGTGGACATGACAACTTGCTGAATGTCCTTTTTTTTTTCTCTATCATGTTAATGAAATTGAATGAGAAATCATTATATTTGAATTTATTTTTTTAATGACTATGCTTCAGATAATTAATTCAAAAGTCATTTCTAAGCCTCAGAGATTCCTGTGACACATCAGAGCTAATGTTGTTGATAAGATAATGGAATTAAGTGGTATGTAGGTGGTACAGATTGTGAAATGCTGGCACTATGCATTCATGAAGCCTTCTGTGGGCTGCAGGATGGTGCAGTTGCTCAATATATTTTCCCTTGTTTGCCTAGGTAAGTAAACAGATGCAGAACCAAAACATGCAGAGCTAATGAATTCTGTAAGAGCTCCCTGCTCCAATGCTAGCAAGGGATCACAGCAGGAACAAATGCTTGACCTCTTGTCTTTAATAACAAAAGTTAGATTTTATCCTCAGAAATGCTTGTAAAGCTTTTCGTTTCTGCAGATAAATATTTATATATGAGAGGAAGGGTTTGACCCAAAACAGAGTGGAGCACATGATTAGCATTTCTGTGGTGCTGTCAGTCCATGGCTGAAGAATGGAAGGGTGTCCTTTGGAAGTGGCCAGGAAACTCTCATGGCCAGATTGTTGCTGTTCTCAATGTGACTACAGGGGAGCTGGAGGGAACCTGCAGTTGGAACATCTCTGGAGGAGTGAGGAGATGATTGTCACAGCTCAGTTCCAGCTGGAGTTGTGTCTGGCTAAAAGGGAAATGGTTAATTTGCGGTGGTTAATGCTTTCTTGGGGTGGCCAAGGCGTCACCACTTTGGGTTCTTCCTGGCCCTTCCTTCAGAGTCCAGTGTCATGGGAGGACAAAGGCTGAAAGCTGCTCCTTGGAAAATGGTTTTCACTGATCCTAACACATTTTTCAGCAACCAAACACATTTCTAGTGCTGAATAAACAAGGCCCAGAATGAAAGTCATGGCAAGACCCTCATGGCAACAACATTATTGTTTGCTCATTAGCCTAAACATCTGCTCCTTCCCTTTGTCCCCTCCCCTCTGCTCTTTTGAATATGAATGTTGCAAGGAACAGAAAAAGACCTTCAGAAGGACAAAGGTAATTGGAAAAATATAGAAAAAAAATCAAAGCGCACTATGAAGTTACCCTTGCACTGCAGTGGGTTTTTTGGAAGATACACAAAATCAGAACAGTGACCACAGATTTTATTTGGCTACTTTTCAATTCTGCATATTCAATTAAAAATTAAGAAATTACAAAAATGTACAATACCTTGTTCTCCATTCAGCCAGATTAGCAGTGGCCGGTTGCATAGAAATTGGAAGCAATTACCTGATCTGGAGCTAGCAGACAAGTTTATCATTTGTGGTCATAAACTTACCATGTAATGAAAGTGCATCAAATGTTTAATAAGATTTCATAAATATTTTTAATATGTGATGCTTCAGGCATGTGTGAAACAATATACAGTGCATTCCCAGGATATCTTTTTATGAAATATTTCTTAAAATCAACTCAACAGAACATGGATAAACTTCTACCTTCCACAGTCATTAATGTATTCTTGCTTCCCATTTCCAGTGCCTAGACTGCATTTTTGCAATGGATTGTGATGTTTTTGTTTTTACTGATTATAAGCTCTCCCTGGAGAAATACCAGCTTACCTACATGCTCAATATTTCCCCAGATCCAGCATAAATGTTCTCCTGCAGACAAATTGCATACATATATCAGTGGGCAAAAATGGACCTTCTCCTAAGATCAAATCCCAAGTCTTTAATTTGGGTGAGCCTTTGATTCAGGACTTGTCTTTGCAGCTGAAATCAAAAACCAGTAAAACAGTCTCCCAGGCTTTTGGAAGAGAGACAGAAATAATCTTATCTTTGTACTGTCCCTGCTGGTCTTTTTAGCAAGAATCTCCCAAGAATGCTCAGCTAGGACATATTTCAAGGAAATGACGCCCTTTATCATCACAGTGAAATGTAAAACATTTGGGAAGTGTGGTGATATTTTCATCAAGAATGTTATTGTAGGAAATTCTTTCGTTAAGGAATTGTGAATTAGCTTGTTTTCCTTGCTCAGATGCTGAAGTTTCATTTACTTAAGCACTGCCTTTAAAGCAGCTGTTAAGAAAACAATAGGACCATTTATCTAAAATAAAATAATATAATTAAAAAGTAAATCACTGCTGACACCAAAGTGTATTTAAAAGCAGCTGCAGTCGATAAGTTGGTTGGATTTTAGTTCAGAAAAATGAAAGTCACGCAGCCACATGGGACCAATAATGCTGGATGATTTATTGTAGAAGAGTTGTGCAGAACAAAGCAGCAGAAATGTGGACCTGAACAAACTGTAAATATTTAAGGCTTTTTGCAAGTTCTTGTGAAGCCATAGGAGGCAGTGATTAAGAGAAGTTTTTGAGAAGGACAGATACAACTGGGACCGATCAGGAAGAGAGAGGTATTCAGAGCAGCTTAGAGATCCCTGCTCCTGGAAAATATACAAAGAACTACATGTAAAAGAGGTGGAAAGTAAAAAAATCCTAAATATGTCAGTAGTCTGATCATATCTCATAAAGTGTTAAATTCAGATTCACCTGGTCATGCTTATAGCAAGTAGTACCTTTTTCAAAAAGAGTCATAACTTTTGTATAATTCAGTTGTTTCAGAACTAGACTAACATTTTTCGTGAACAATATCTGCCCTTTCGAATGTTCTTGCCTGTTGTATAGAGCAACTCTGACTAAGAAAATGAATAATTGATAAGGTGTAAGCCTGTGAGTGATTGGGATCTTTTTCAGATCTTTGAGTGAGATAGAGGTTTGCTTTCATTTCTAAAATGTGCAGAATATTTTGGAGAAATTGAAGCTGGGTGGTTCAGAGCACTAAGCTTTGGCTCAGTAGAACTGGGTTTTGTTCCCAGAGTTTTCACAAATGTTTGTCTGACACAAGGAAAGTCTACAGGAAGAGATAATGCTTAAAATTTCAGGTAATTCTGAAGTTTGAAGATTGACTGTGTTTAATTAATTAGTCAGATGGGTGGTGGGGGAGAAAGGCCATGTAAGATGGCAGCAACTGTTCCTCAGCAGAGAGTACTGGATCTTAGTTCCCAGGTTAGGAAAATATTTTGTAGATTTTCCTGACTATCAGAATAGATCTTACTGGAGACTGGATTTCCTTTTTTCCCTGACTGTAGGATTTCTTTCTAGATCATATTATATCTTCTCTTTTATTTAATTTGCATATTTCCTGTGAAATGTCATGTCCTCTCTTTGGGTTTTGGCACAGCAAATAGCACTGTGCAAAATCTATTGGTGTGCAGAAAACTTAGTTTTGACATTATGACTGTCAAGACTGAATGAAGTGGCAAAAGGTCACTTGTTTTCTGACTGGGCCAGAGATGGATGAGGGTGAATTAATAGCTGGAGAGAATTTTGTTCTGAAGGTTGATTTTTTTTCAAGCGTAGATTATAAAGCAGTGATTCCAGAACAGGATGAGATATAGCAGGTGTCCAGCTTTGTGGAAGGTATTGGGGGAAAGGAATTGTTCAAAATTTTCATCTCCCTTCCTTAGACAAATATCCTCATTTATAAACTCGTTATAGCCAGGTGCATATCAAAGGAGATCCATTTGTTCTTCAAAGCTGGTCCTACTCAGGGTCTGGTTTATTTCTCATGGGCTTTGGCTTTGTGAAAAGTGTGGTTTGAGCTGTGGATCATCTCTTTGTTAGTTTACACAAAGTTAATGCTTTTCTCAGACAGCTTGGTGGTGCTCGCTGGATTAATTAATATTTTAAAAACAAATTCAAATTGATTTGGGATGGTGCTGTGTTTACATGTAGCCTCTTTGTTTTTCAGAAAGTTGGAGCAACAAGTCATTCAATGTAGTAGATAAAGCTTGGTGTCCCCACCTTTATTTGTGGATCACCTGGTGTCACTTCTTTGGAGTTACTACATCAGAGCAGCATAGTATCATCGTCAGGCTTATTCTGGCAAGGCCTGTAGTGTCATCATAGTGCTGGGGTCAGTGCTGGATCTTCATCAGTCAGACAGACAGACACTTGCCAGGGTGCTTGGAAAAAAGCTTTCTGAACTGTTAGTGGTGTATTTGGTCTACTAACTTTTCTGTAGTTTCTGTGTACGATGGTGCAAACGATTTATGGAAGAGCTCCAGAACTCTGTTATTTAAAAGCATTTTAATATTCTTTGAGGCAAGGTGCCATGAAAATACAAAGTGCTGTTAATTGGCTCATCAGACTTGAGAGAGTGCTGCAGTAATTGCATATTTAATAGGCTCTCACCATTTACTGTGGTGCAACAACTCAGCAATTCTCTTGTATGTGAACATTTCCATCAGTTTACTTCAGTGTGCAACTTCAGTGCCAGGAGAAGGCAAGATGGGACAACCCTGTGAATATTGCATGCTTTTGCATTAGAAATATGAATGCTAAAAACATTCATTCTGATTAGCCACAGGATGACGTGTTTTTAAAGTTACTCCAGTGGATAGAGTCCAAGAGCTGGCCTGGTAATAAGATGTGGCATTTACCATGATTTGCTGGTCCAATTATTAACCATTTTGCTAGTTTTCCCTTCAATAACAGAGCTGTTATAATCTCCTTAGAGGTCTATTAAAGAAAAAACAACCCAATTTTATTTTAAGGGATAGCAAAGGATTTTAATACAGTGACCTAACACCTAGAACTACAACTTGAGTGGGGACCAGTCTGGCCCGCGACTTTTATACAAATAAAGTGGTGAATGATAGTTGCGTTCAGTGTTGTTCTGGAAATGCCTCAGCAGGAGCCTGGTATGAGAGTGAACTTGAGGGAAAGAAAATAAAAGATGAATGAAAATGAATGCTTGTGGTATCCCTGATTTGAAAGAACTGAGCACAATTCTAATACTATACAACCCTGATCACAGAGTTGTTAGAGAAGAGTTTATTAGAGACCTAAAGCAATACAAATGAGATGATCCCAACAGAAATATGTTCTTTACTATGGGAATGAGAACTACCAAGGGTCTATTAAATATGCAAATACTGTGTTTTTTTTTGGGATTGAACGCATCATGGAATATTCAAAATGCCTGTTTCATGGCATAAGAATGCGTTGTGTCATTTCATGAAAATGTGGCTAACAGGTAACCTCTAAAATTTAAGCTGAACTTCAGAACATCAGCTCTAGAGGTAAGCATATAAACAGGTCAGTGTACATATGATTTCAGAACAACCACATGAAATAACAAAGGATGCAGATCACTATAAGAATTTTTAGCAGTACACTGAGGCAACAGCCTTAGGGCGTGGCCCTACCTGTGTCCCCGTAAGTGGTATCTTACAGCTAAAATCAAAACACTTACGTTTATCCTGACCTCACTGCAGTGGTTGTTTCTCACTAATTTCTTACTTTTAGAGTTAACATTGTGGCATATAAGTACAGTGCAATATGGCAAATACCTTCTTTTAGAGTGTGAGCCTCTGATCATGGTCTTTAACTTAGAACTATTCTATAACAAAATAACTACATGAGTGCTGCACTCAGCAATTTGATGGCCATGGGCTTTTCCAGAGCACTTTAGAGATGTTCCTTAAGACAAACACCTTTCTTCATGTCTGGTTTATTATAGAGATAACATCAACCATTTATATCTGGTTACTACATGACATGGATGACATGAAGGATGACATGAAGCACAAAGCTACAGGGTTTAATTCCTAATTTTCTCTTCTGTTTTTGCTTTTCTAAATAAGCAAATAGAAACCCAAACAGCATTTTCTATAGTGGAATTAATAGCTCTTCCCTACTCTGTTAATTATATCAACTGCAGATGTCACTCTAGTAACATCTCTTATAATTTTTAATGTGTAAGTATTATGTAATTCCTCTTTTAATATTCATTTTCTCGGTCATACATGTCAAGTCTAGTCATATTAACCAATCTAAAGACACTTGGAACTCTCAACAACAAGTGTTGTGGGCATCAAGTAGGGAGAGATAACCTTCATCTCACTTCTCACACTATTCTGGGGGAACAGTTAGTGCTAAATAGCTTACAAAAACAAGCAAACGAGCCAACAAACACCCCAAACCCAAGCAAACCCACAGCAAAATACCATTTTCTTGCTGTCTAACCTCAGAGATAAGTGACAGCATTACCTATGCTTGGACCACTGACATTTATAAGAAGGAGCAAGGAAATTTTCAGGGGCAGTCTCAGTCTCTGGGTTTGCCCCAGCTGCGGACAGGGAGATGCACTTTTTGCAAAAAAGATGCAACAGTATTAACAAGGCTTGATAAATTGCTCCAGTGGTTTAACAAAGGTCAATAAATTGCTCCAGTGGTTTAACAAGGTCTACATGACTATTTGCTGCACTGAGGATGGGGTCAGATGAAACTGTCAGGGAGAAGCTCCCACTGAGCCACAGGATTCAGAAAAGACCCCTTTGATAATCTTCACTAAGAAACAAGGCAGGAGAGTTCCTTGTCAGAGAAAAATGAAAGCTCTCCATGCTCCTAAAAGCCAATTCAGCCTTCAGGATGGACACTGCAGTCAGTCTCCTTCTCTGTCTGTCTGTTCTGACTTGTAGGAGCACAGAAGAAAAGCTGAGGCAGAATTAAAGTCCACCAAAAAAATCAGGGCTGTCAGCCTGGAGCTGCTCTCTGTGGAGGATACAGAGATAGTCCTTTGAGTCTCACAGGGCAGACTGAGCTGCTCTTCAAGGGGAAAGGAGTTGCAAGGAAAGGAGGTTTTAGTTTGGGTTTTGGGTTTTTTTTTTTTTGAAGGAATGGTAACGGGTGGTTTAGATACAATAACTTTACTGAAGGGAAATTAAGCTGTTATGATTGCCTCTGTAGAGCAGATAAAGCACATTTAGAAAATTTTATTGTACGTTCAGAATGGAAAAAAACCCTTCAGTGATTTGTCAAAGTGCTACCAAGGGTCAGGAAAGCTCACCTCCTGAGCTAATTTGCTGGTCTTATTTAAAATCCCTTGCTATATTCCAAATAATTATTTCTCCTCTGATCAAGCTCCTACATTTGGCTAATGTGTGAGCAAAGCATCAGGAAGAATAATTGTGATGCCTGGAGTCTCACTGCCAGCATTCACCAGATGACAGAATTGTTCTATGCCCCTGTTCCTTGGGTAGTTTCTCAGAGCAGACCCAGCCTTCTCCTGAGGTTTCCTGCTGATGTTTTGGCAGTTGAGACTCACTTATTCCTAGCATGCCCAAGAGCTTGTCTCAATGCTTTCACCCCTGACTGTTTTGAAACAATTTCCAGAAGTCTGAGCAAAAAATGCTGCAGTTCCCTGAATATGAATCTGATGGGTGAACCCAGTGCTTTAAACCAGTTTCATCATTATCTCCAGTGAATACAGTTTTTGTCTTGCCTCTTGCAGGTTGCCATTCAGTTGCATACAGCTGCTTTGTTGCACACAGAATGTGTTGGATTTTTGTCTGGGGTTTTCTCCCCATTTCTTTTCTGGTGTCCAATCTTTTGAGAGTTGAAAGTAGCAGTAGCTTTATACGCTTAGTTTTAAAGGCTAGGTTAGTCTAAAGGATCAATGGAATTGGGGAAGTTCACACAAAAGGGGGTCAAAAAGGTTTGTTTCGGATGAACCTATTAAGCAGAGGGTGGGAGTAGCACCACTTAAGGTCAGCTTCAAAATCTGGTTTGATCCCCTCCTTTAAATAGTAGCCATTGTGAGCTGTAGTAAAAAGATTTTCCCTTGGGTTTGGCAAAGTAATTTAGGATCCCAAAACATTTCTGTAGTCCTAGAGACAGCAAAATGTTTGATACAGAATGAAGCAAAATATGCAGTAGAAAATCAACATGCAATCAAGAAGTGGATTCCTGAGGGAGACCCTTTTTTCTAAGGAATCTGCTCAGGCACAGAAAATGAGGTCTCAGATTCTCAGAACATACCTAGGGCTCATTAACACACACTGTTAAGCTTTATACTATGCAAAACATGAATTATTGCTTTGTTGGGAGCTCCTCAGGTTATGTAACTGCACCTTCATGGAAATAAAACAGTGCATCTGATTTTCAATGTTGCCATTAGCAACAACTCTGTTATCAATTTCAGCCTACATTCACCTCCTGAACAACCACCTCGGTGAAAGGAAACCCTGGGGGACAGGTAATGCAGAAGGCTGTTAATGCAAAGTGAATTTTGCAATGTATACTTAGATTAACAATGCACACACTTCTTTTTGCATCCCATCCTAGTAATTTTTTTTTAAAGTCAGGAATTATAATTCCTATAATACCTTTAGAAAGCTTTTTCTAAAGCATGCAATGTCAGCTATCATCTGTGCAATCACCATCCTGAAATGGTGAAACTTTAACACACATTTCCATATTTTCTGGGAAATATGGACTATACCCATATTTGGGGAAAATTCTCAGCCTGATTATGTGACAGAGAGGTTTTTCTTTGTAAAAGTGAATGTAAAATTGCTAAGTATCTAATTCAGAAAATCTTTCCAGTACAGCACAGCAATTAAGCTGGGACTGTCTGAGGTGCTGGGTCATTTGCTTTTCTGAAGAAGGGATGTTATCAGACAGTAACCATTCAGAAATGGATTTAAATGCTCAGCTTTCCTTCTATTTTTATTCACTTTCACCCCAGCAGTATTTCTTTATCTATCTCAAGCCCAAAATTGTGTCTAGTAATTGAGTGGTTATTATTAATAGCCTGGAAATTCCCTCAGACTTTCATAATTGGTGAACTCAAAAATTCAGATTTTGTATTCCCTGAAATGACATTACCTATTTTTGAAAGAAAATAAATAAGACTTTTTAATTAAAGAAACTGCTATTTGTACAGGGAAATATTGAATTTGTGTATACTGTGATCAAATAGTGAATTCCATTCAGGCATGTTTATATATCTTATAATATGTGTGGTTTTCTCAGCTGCCACAAAATTGCTGTCATAACCATAGAGAAGTCAAAGTAAAATGAGCAAAAACAATCCTGGTATAATTCCACTGGCTGAAATGCAGTTTTGCTCTTGCTTATGATAATTCCAAATCTGTGCTACTGGCTTTAAATATAATCTGCCTGAATCAAAGTAATTCATAACTTTAAACAGAATTTAGTTGTCATCAAACAATAAAAAATAAGTCTTTAATTATGGGCTTTTTTCCCTCCCAAATGAAGCAATTTGTGACTAAAAGCTTAACCTTTTCAAAAAATATTCTTTTTTAAGAACTGGAAAAAAACAGGTTGTGTACATACTTTCCTAAAAACATCTCTGCATGTTGAACTGCATCTTAACACTTCTTTTATCACAGAAATATTTTGTTATCACAGAAAAGGCAACTACTTCCTCTTTCTTTTAAAGTTTTTACAAATTTCAGTAATGAGCCCACATCAGTGTCCCTTTTCTTTCAAATACATCTGCAAATCTAAGGCATGCAATGTCTACAGATTTTATCAACCAGGACAAAACATGCCATACTTTGAGTAATACACAATGAAAGTCCGTAATTTATTGACCATTAATTAACCAGGTATTTTGCATTGGATAATACTTTAAAGGCAAGATTGGGGTTTAATGATTTGTGATTTCTGTGTGCCTGTACACAATGGAGGTGGAATAAGGTCAATTTACACTAATCATAGAAGACTGATCAGATTTTAAGAGCACCCAACTATCCCTCTAAAGCACTACGTCATTCTAATTTTTATAGCATTTGGTTTCCCGTGGAACTATGCAATGTACTTTTTCATTCTCATTTTATCTCTTTCTCCTTTAATAACAAATTATTTTTGAGAGGAAGGATGATCCTGCAGGGAAAGATGCTATCTTAGAACTCAGATATGTAGGTTTGTTTCCAGAAGACATTCAATTCATCATCTGGAAACTGAAGATAATGTTGGTTTTTCTACTTTTTAAGAGTGTTGTGAAAATGAGGATCCACTGAGGCTAGAAAGGCATTCAGATAGTGTGAGGAGTGTTGTGGAAGGAATTAAATGTTCTCTGTTCTGAAACAATGGAATGAATGCCAAGCAGCAGCAATATGAAATAAATGAAATTAGGCTCTGGCCCAAACCAGGTGTTTTTCATTCCCACAGTTCATTGACTCCGACTCTGATTTTGATGTCAGATAAAACAGCAATTTGTTTAGCTGAACCAAATCATATCATTATCACAAAGCGCTAAGTGATCTGCACAGTAATAGTTTCTGATATTATTTGGTCCATGTAAAATAAAAATAGTAATAAAATTTCTAGAAATAACTTCCAGTATAGAAAAGATGCCAATCATGTTGGTTACCAAAAAGTAGCAGGATCACATGGAATAACTTATATGGCTTTCTGGATCCTACCGATCTCTCTTGTATTCTAAAGGTATTCAGATAACATTCAAAACTTCTGCTGAAAATTTTCATTACTTTTTAATGGATGTTACCCTTCAAATATGTTTTTTTAAGTCCCCTTGGTTGAGAAAGACTTCAAATCAAGGTCTGTCTTTAATGCTGCCTTTTTGAGCAATGTCCCACTTTCTGTTCTTGAAGTGAGGAAAGGTTTTTAATCTTTTGTAGGTGCACAGTAAAAGGTTTTAACTTAGCCGTGGTTTTATACCACAGGGTTCTATGTGTTGCCATGTAATTACTTTATTCTGCATGAGCATTCATTTGTACATTGCAGGAAGAAATGAATGAAAGTAAATGAGTAATTTTTACCAGCTTCAGAGTGTCAGTAAGGCTGTCATTCTTAGAATGACATTATCAACCTTTTAAAATCATGCTATTAGGTCTTTTTGGGGAACATTGCTTTCAAGGGAACAGCTATTGAATCAAACACTCACCTCCAGCTTGAACACCAGTGCAGAAAGTGGATGTGGAGAAAAGGAGAGTTGTTTGCTATTTTTGCATGTTTTAATTTAGGCCACAATCCAAATTAAATTGAAGTCAATCTGAAAACCACTTGGGCTCCACTGGAGCAAGTTTTAAGCATGCAGGGAAGGAGCCGTTTTACTTCAAATGGCAACTGGAATCCTATAATTGTACTAATAACTGAAATTGGAGAAGAAGCTTCAGGAGAAAGACTTTAGACTGAGTTTTGTCAGTAATTATGCCTAACCACACTTGACCTAAGGGATTTTCATCAGCTCCAAGCAGGAGCATTGGTGCCCTTCCCTTTAACTTATTCTGACACTGGAACATTTTGACACTTCATCATTTTGCAAACAATTTCATTTTCTTTGCCAAAATGTAAGAGTTTCATTACTTGTGAATCATTGCTTCCAAAACAAATACAAAAATTATGACAAGATAACTTGCAACATACTACAATTAAACATCCTAGCTCTCTTTTACATATTTTGGAAGGAATTTGAGAGTTTCTTTACTTCAAAAATCAGAGCAAAACTTTGGGTATGTGAAGAGTAAGACAGCTTCAAATGTAGCACAGCAAGCACCAAGAAAATATTAATAAAATTATATTTTTATTGTATTTAAAAAATGCAGTGTTTTATGTCTCTACTGTGAAGTCTGTGCAGCTGGGTTATTCAGGGCAGTTGGGTTACATCAGCTGGTTATTTATGATTAATTTGTGGGTTTCTCTTCAGGTATTTCCTATCCTCTCAGTTTCTACCATCTGCCAATAATTGTAGTTAAAGAGATTGGCCAGCAAATCCAAGCACAGTACCTTTTCCATGGATTGCTCTCTACGGATTGTTCCCAAGGCTGTGAACTCCTGTGGTGGACAACAGCAGCTTGCCTGGGCTGTTTAGGTGTATCATGTTTATCCTCAAAAGTACGTAGTTCAGCTGGAGAGCCTGGAAGCAGAGGAAGGAACCTTTTTGGAGGAACTCCCCAAGCCTGATCCCTCAGGAGGCTGGGGAGATGCAGGGTGGTGGCAACACCTGTGGGAAGTGGAACTGGGATCCCCAAGCCTGGTAGCCAGACCTCATTAGAAATGTTGGAAATGTGCATGATAGAGTCACCTGCATAAATGGAATATCAGTCTGGAAGAGTAATGTCTTAACTCAATTTGTATCTTAATCCTGTATAATTGTCAAAGAGCTCTAGGTATGAAAAATGTGTATTTTCATTCCAGGCTCAACAGAACACTGGATTCTGCTTTTTTTTTTTTTTTAATTTTTTTTTAAATTTTAAGTCAGGAGGTGTCCTTGTAGTCAGTGCTTGCATCTGAATTTTCAAAATTTCAGGGATGTCTAAATGCACCATACTCTGTTCCTTATCTCCTTCCCTCTGCACTTACTACTAAGCTATTAGTCATTGCTCATTGACTCTTGATGCGCATTTTTAATTTGAATAGCACATGTTGAAATGCTTTCAGACATGACTGATTTTGATACTAGTGACATAATTACTGCCTTCTGTTAGATAAGCAGTGTATTACTTTTACAAACGTAACCATCTATGTTCATGACAGGCTTTTGTCGGGATGCAAAATTCACAGTTAATAATTTTGAATACAAATCTCTTCTCAAAGCAAGTAAATGAAGATATACCTGGCTGGAAAGTTTTAGGCTATTGAAACAAGCAAAATTAAAAACTAAGGCAAATTCCATTGTTGAGAGACAGACAATGTCTTTTAACTTCAAACCTTTAACTTCATTCATTTAATTAGTTTCTCTTTAAACCACTTTGAGCGCAAAACTGTCTCTCCTACTTGTGAAAGCATGGTGGTGGGAAGAAGGCTTCCATAGATGAAGCTGGATGTTATGAATCTCTCCTGCACGGATCACATCCCTGCTCGGTTCCTCCCAGCCCATCAGGGTTGGGCTGGTGCTGCTCACCCAGGGTGTGTCTGCCCCAGATGATCTGCCTGCAGGCCCAGGCCTGCTTCCTGCTGTTTACTTGCTCCCTGTCATCACAAAATTCTCTGTTTTCTAGTGGTATCAGTAGTGTAGGAGCTTGGTAAAATCTCTTTATATTTACTTTTCACTGTAGAGTCAGCTTTCCAGCTGTCTTAGCTCAGGACACTTCATATAGCATAGGATTTTTTCCAGGCGTCTATATTTATAAAAGTGATTTCCAAAAAAGTGGCTTTTCCATCCACTCAGGCTAAGGGAGAGGTCATGCACATGTATATTCCTGAGACTGAAAGCTTCATGTGTCACAGAGAAGATCTATCAGCAAGGGCTACCAATGCCCTTGCTTTGGTAAAAGGGGGAGTCAGAAAACACTGAGTGGTAGAAACAGCCAGCAAAATGTGTTTTCTTTGAACTGGGGTGTGTCTGGACTAGGGCTAGTCTGGGGTGTCAGAACTAATGCTATCAAGCAAGAAATGGCACTGTTATCACTAAACTGAGAAGTCAGCTCTGTTGGAAGTGCCAATTACTGGTAATGCATGAAGTGGGTTTCTTGGTCTAATTGGGAAATATTTTTAAAAGACAGTAGAATTCATGGGGGTGAATTGTGAACTCCGTGTTCTTCCAAGTGAATTACTGGTGGGGATTCCTAAGGGAGATGGGGAAAATGCCTCTAAAGAAGTGTGATATATGACTTGTGGGCATCAGGGCCTTGTTAATGGTCTCCTGACTTTGTCCTGAGTTTGTTGTACCAATATAAAGTTTAAAAGTGCTGATGCAAGAATTGCAGCAGACTTTAGGAAATAATCTTTGTACAGAGTTCTGTGACACTCTGGGCTTTCACAGATGGCTGCCATATCTCACCCTGTAATTTTCACATGCATAAGTGGAGAGGAAAGAGAAAGTGCTACCAACACAGCACATCCACCACGGAGCCTTTACATCCTTACATATATCCTTAAATATATCAGGATAATAAATTGGATATCATACATGCTCACAGAGTGTGCTAGCTCATCTGCAGCAGCAACCTCTAGTTTTTATCTGCAGATCTGTAATGTATTAAGAGCAGTTTTCTGTCTTTTTATCAACCTGGCAAATTCCTGGTGGAAGCTTTCCCTCAGCTTATGATGCGAAATACATATTGTCTGCGAACTGCTGCTGGTGTTTAAAGCTCACAGTCACAGTTTGATCTAGTGCCTTGTGCTTTTTTCTGCTGTAAAACATAATGCTCTCATTGTAAATTTGTCCTTTGTCTCTTTTCACAGAGCGATGAGGTTTTAACAGTCATCAAGGCCAAAGCACAGTGGCCAGCCTGGCAACCTTTAAATGTGTAAGTAGGGAATTGTCTGTCTCAAGAGCTTTGTGTTGGGTGTTGGCAAAGGGGCTGCTCTAACCATTCACTCTGGTAAAGAAATAAACCAAAGATTTGATGATAGATGAGTTTTTCTACTTTTTTTTTTTTTTGTGGTGGTGGTGGGTGTTTGTTTGGTTTATTGTTTTGTTGGGTTTTTTGGTTTTTTTTCAACATCTCCTTCTCTCTTTCTTTCCTCTTATGCATCTCCTAATTTTTTACATGCTTTGGTTGGCTAACTGTTGCAGCAGGATATCCCATGGAATTTGTGCCTCCCACATATAAATAAAGATGTTTATTCAATGCTTTCTCAAATAGGTTATACTATTCTGCATGTGGCAGCAGTATTTTTTGGCATCCTCTCTCACACTCTGTGACAATGCACTGAAACAGCAAATCCTCACCCACCAACAAAAAACTCTTAGAGGATTAATTCTTTAAAATGCCAATCTGAAATACTCCATGATAACCTCACGATCCTGATTGTGCTATGACCATGATTGTTTCACCAACTGAGACCAAAATTTACTACCCAGGGTCCTGACTCTGGGCTCTCCAGCACTCAGCAGAAAAGAGGAGAACACTCCTTTTTCAGGATCCTCTTGAATTTCCTGGTGGCCCTTCAGGGGAGGTGTTGGGGCAGGGGTGGTGGTGCCTGAATAACTTATCTACACTTGGCCCAAAGGTCATACTCGTTGTCCAAGCCCATATGAGTGAGACCTACGAGAAGTGACCAAAGATGAGAACCCAGTAGAAGGGGTCACTCGATGGTCTGACAGTAAATGAGGTCCTTGGAGAAGCAGGGCGATTAGTTTACTGCAAGGTTGTGCAGAAGAGATAGTCCTGTTTCCTGGAAGTAGTTAGTGAGACACTATGTCTGATTTTGTCATCTGTATTTCAGAAAGGATGTGAAAACTTGAAGGTTAGTTAGAAAAGAAAACAACAAACCTGCAGAAGAGTTCAGTTTTCAGAAAACATCTCCCACCCTAAAGGGCTTAGAAACTCTTAAGCAGCTTACGACTTAAGCTATTCATTTTATCCCCTACCCCTCTGGAAAAAAAAAAAAAGGAAAGGTTAAGAGGTGAACTCAGCTTAAATAGTGAAAAGATTTCTGATTGCTGATCCCTCTTGCATCTAGAAAAAAAAAAACCCTAACAAACAAATGAAGAAAGAAAGCCAACATCAAAGTATCAAAGTATTAAGTCCCTCATAGCATGGAAGCTAAGGAAATTCATGACAAGGAAATGGTTTGGGAAAAGACTTTACCACTGTGACTAACCTTCAGAGCTGCTTACCTGAGCATAAGATGGATTTTCCATCACTGGAGTATATTTTAGCACCAAGACAGAGTTGTAGGCTCTGCACAGGAGGTGCAGGTTAGGCTTTTTCGGCTTGTGTAATGCAAGAGGTCACACTAATGGCATTCTTATTTATGGTCTTTTCCCCCTGAAGTTTCCAGGATTTGGATTTGACAGTGTTTGCCATGTAGTAGCTGTGGATAGCACTTTTTCCCTTGCTGCCTTCTTTCCATTCACTCCAAATTAAGACTTTAAAAAGGAAACTTTTGTTGACTTCTCTGTTCTGCTCTGATGAGCTCTCAATCTAGAACAAACCATTTATTTTTTCACTCCAATTCCAGTCACTTGACTAAAGCAACAATTATTGCTGATGTTTCTGTTATCAAGGTGAGCAATACCACCTGGAGCTGACTGCTATGGGTGCTTGGGAGGCTTGGGCATTGACAGGAGGATGGTTTGTACTTTGTTCAAAGAAAGATGGAGAGGATCTCCTGCTCCAGAGTGTCAACACATTACCTTGAATATATTATATCACAAAAATTACAGCTAATCAAAGTGTCTTTCCCCTGATCATAATTTGTAGTTGTCTAGAGCCCTGAGAAACTTCACAAAAATCTGAATATGAACAACTTCAGATGCTTTCTAAGGCATATTCTTTCACAGACATGCCTGCAGATATGTCCTCCACATATTTTTCCAGTAAATTCTTACCTTTTCTCTATGGCAGTTCTCACCTTTCAGTAACATCAAAAAGAATAAATCTTGATATTTTTGCTTTCAAATGCTCTGCAGGGGATCTCCTAACCCTTCACTTTACGGGTAGTGTTTGGTTTTTGACTTTTTGAACAATTTTTTTCTCCATATTTTGACATAGTGTCCTGCTTTTTGATTCCACTTAAAAATATGATCTAAGTTTCACAAGAAGACAAAATTTTCAATATCCATTAACTGGTGTTTAATTTCCCATTTTCTGTAGTGGATTGTCCTTCTTGGAATTGTGCAAGTATTGGATAATGACTCCTCAGGATAAACATTTTGTCTATTATTATGCATAGCACAACCATCTTACTAATCAAGAATCGATTAAAAGTCATGAATATTCCTTTCTTTTGCCCAACCATTGGTTATGTATGTAATGGATAATAGGGTGTGATTGTAGTGCCAAAGTGGCGTTGCAATGTGCCATACTAAGCACAACATAAAAACCTTCCCAAATATGCTTCACAATAATTAAAAAATGCATAATGCTAATTTTTTATAGAGGTGTGAGTGTCTAAGTTGGAAATTTCAGTCTGCTCTCACTTCAAAACTTACCTCATGATTCCAGGCTGCCTCTGGGGCTGTTGGCTCCTGTCCCAGGTCCCCAAAGCAGCGAGGGACACCGCAGCCTTAGAGAGAACCTCAATTCTTGCTGCATTTTGAGCAACTGCTGGTGAGCCCTGGTGTTTCCATTCCGGTCACCCACAATAAGGTAGGGAATGGTCTTGGCTGGGCACCTCTCAGGGATTCAGCACAGATTTAAATGGCCTTTCCTGGTGCTGGTCTATGCTGCTCAGAGAGGCTGTGACTCCCCAGGCCACTCACACTGCATTAAGGAAAGTTTTGAGCTCTGCAGATACTGAGGGTGTGAAGTGAGTAAGTCTGAGTCTAAATCTGACCAGGATGTCAAAAGTCTTTGGTTCATGACATCAGAGATAACGAGGGAAATATAATTGGGAGCTTTTCTTCTGCTGATGGAGAAGAAGTGCAGATCCCAGCAGGCATGAAGTGCCAACCAAAGGAGAGTTATTTAGCTTCAGATACGAGTTCAGATACAATAAATTACACTAGGGGCTGACACAAGCCATCAGCCTTAAGCAGGGAAGGATACAATGACTGTAAGTAATTTTCTGAAATGTTTTCTTTAAGTTACAATTAAGGCTACTGCTCTTTAGCATATTGTCATCTCCCCGTACGATATAATGTCATGGAAATTATATCCTGCCATACTCCGCTCTGTTTTTTATTGATCCTCTCCTCAGTTCCTATATGTGCCTGCTCTTTGTCACTGTTTTCCACTTTTATTTTTCTTCCTATCACTCATCTTCATTGTCCTTAATTCAGTTTCTTAATTCAGGGCACCAGATTGCAGAAAACTCTCCTGAGTTTTTTCCGTGTAGGGGAGAGCTTTGGGTGATATTTGTGAACCAGTTTTTTGGTTGCCTGACTGAAAGAGCAGCATTGGGAGCATGAGAAGGATGAGTGCCAGACTGAGTAATAAAACATTTTCTGTTGCTTATATTTGAATTTCCAAGTCTGTGTGTCTGAAATTCTGACTTTAAAGTACTCTCAGGGAATGCATTCTTCCTTGAGCACACTGGTATCAGTCTGCAGCATGCTGTCAAATCAAAGTAGTTTTTCTTATCTTTCTTGTATAAACAAGTGCACAGCTCATTGCTCCCTTCCTCCCAGCCATGTTTCAGGCAGAGTCAAATTTTATTTTCATACTCAGCTGCAAATCATTGGCCTTTGGCAGTATGGAGGATAAAATACATCAAAACTAGATAGTACCACTATTATCCAAATCTGCATATCTGGTACCTGTAAAATAATCAAGCCATGACAGAAAAATTTGGGATAAAGAAGGCAAGACTTTTAAAGTTAATATGCATCAAATTCACTGAGAGCTAGTACCTCTTTAAATTTTATCTTGAATTCCCTTTCCCAAAATATATGCCATCTTTTCTTTTTTTTTTTTTTCTGTACTCATTATTTCTTTATTTCAAATCTGGGAATCTGGACATCACTATTGAGGCACAAAAGAGTAAGTATCTGAACTGTAATTCTTCTGTCTAACCACTTTTTTTGTATTTCCTGTAAAACAGGGATTAATATAGCCCTATGCAACACTGTGGAATCTGAAATTCCATGTACATGCACAGCCTAACAGTGATAAATACAAACATGGATCCCATTCAGGACGGAAATTATTCTCCAGTATGTCAATTTAAAGGTCAACCTATAGAAAGTACATTTCAATGCAAAAATTCAAGGTATTTTATCTTCTTAAACAGCATGGTGGGAGTACCTGACATCTAAAAAGGCTAGCTTTTTTAAAGAGGAATTCACAAGAATTTTCTTACTTCTCTCTCATTTTATTTTTTTTCCTTTATGCAAAAACCATTCTGCTTTCCAATCTTTTTACTGCCTCAGTCCATTCTTAGTTACAACCAATGTACCTTGAAGTGAAAGGTGTTTTTCTTCATAATAATTCTGAACTCTGTGAAGTTTGTAAAACTATCCTTTCCTTCCTTATTGTCTCTCCTGTTTCCATTTCACGTCTCCCTGTGCTGTTTGTGCGAGGAGTCATGGTCCTGCGGTTTCCCAGCGCCTCAGGGCTGCTCCCAGATCTTACTCTTTTTCTCACACATTTTAGCAGCTCTTTTCCATTTATTTTGAGATTACCTGAAAACTCTTCAGTAAGCACTTGCGACGCTTAGCAGAAAAGGAGGCCTATAGCTTTATAATTCAGATGAATACAAACGTTTAGTCCAAAGTTTATAAGTTAGTATGGTTACCTCATCATCCCCTAAAATTATCCCATCAATCTCTTTCCATTTCAAGTTTTGCATATCTGTGATATCTCTTCTCAGACTACAAAGATATCAGGACTGTTTTTCCTGGCTTGCATGGAGGACATAAGAAAATATGACAGCATATTACCAAGTATGGGCTTTTAGCATTGATAGAGAGAATGTGACTTACACTGTTCCAGAAATCAAAGAGTAATCTATAGAGAGGTGATGGGAAACTTTCTGATCCAAAAGAAGTTTAAGTTGACAGATCATACAGGCTGGAAGGAAAAATGCTGACATACTCAGTTGCATTTTCCTTCCTTTATTCTTGAATAAAAGTTCTTTCAATCTTCCAGAATTCTTCTGTCACAATTTGACAAAAAATGTTCAGCATAGGTTTTCATCCTGCTGTGAATTTGCTCTGATCAATAAGTTTCCATTACAACATTTGGGATTGAAAGCCAGGCCACAGATGTGTCTATCTGGGGTTTCTGTGTTGGTTTGTTTCTCATTTTACTTTTATTTTACATACATTTTAAACTTTTGCTTTTGCTTTTTCTTTAATCTACTGCTCTTCCTGTGCACATAAAACTTTTCTTCCTTAAAACAGCCTCCACATTTAGATCACTCAATGATATGATGTTGTTAGATGTTGATAGCTAGAGAACATCCTAAGTCAGAATTGGAACTCCTTATAGTCGTCTGAGATGTAAGAAAATAACTTCATCTCCTCATCTTATTCTTCATTGTTAAACAGCTCAGTTTATTGTGCTGTAAACACCTAATTCAGTTCCTGAAGTGTTTACATACTTAAATAGCTATTAGTGACATTACTTAATACATCAGAATACAACCACTCTGTTTTCATAAGGGTGAGGGAACCCCCCTTAGGCAAGAAATTGCAACTAAACCATATAAAAACTTTAATAATTTGGTTGTTTCCCTGCCTGTTTAATAAGTAAGGGCCTGATCTTCAAGTACAACTTTTAAGTCAGCCCCACAGGCATATGCTCAGCGAAATAAAGGGCATCACCCCCTGGACTGGGAATGTCTGGGTTTAGTTCTGCTGTCTCCTGATGAGATTTGAATGCTGATGCCTCCCCCCTGAATGTAAAATTCAAACCAGCACCTACTATCACAGTGTACATTCTTCCAGCTCAAGCCTTGCTGTTTTGCATGGAATAATCGAATAATTATTAGCCAGAGAAAGAAAACAATCACTAGGATTTTCCCCTTAAGAAAAGGGAGGAGAGACAGCAGAGTATTCTGAAGGGAAATAAATTCTAAAATGTTTTGCAAACAGTAAGTTAACTACTTCATAGTAGGGGGAGGGGGTATGTATGGAATGGGTACAGATCAGTCGCATGTTCTCATTAATTAGCAAATTAATTAATTAATAATCAATGGCTTTTTCACTTTCCTTGCTGCCTGGGAAGAGAGACTGTTCCTGGAGAACAGAAATGTCTTTCTCTATTTCCAGGTTTTTAGCTTTTTTTTTCAACACCTTTACAATTTTTAAAATAGAATGCATGAATTAGGTAAATTTGAAAAGAAAGCACTTAGATTTTTTTTCTCCTTTTATTGGCTGTTATTTACCGAATTCAACTTAAAAACCACGAAGTTGCTCTTCAACCAAAGATGCACTTTTAAAGTAAATTATAATTCACTCACATCTAGTTGAAATTGATTTGCTATTACTTGCTTCATTTCTCTGCACTGAAAATAGGAGAAAATTGAAACATTTGCATTAAATTCAAGATAAATGGAGTAGTTCTTTAGAATCAAAGTTTCAAGTAGACATTTCTTTTTGTGATGTCCTATAAAATAAATATGTTATTTGAGGAATCTTTTAAAGATTTTCAGAAAAACCGACAGAATGAATATTTGTTTTAGGATTTATGTAATTGATCTGCATACCTGTTTATCTGGAGAATTTGAGAAATTAATTTAACAATTAATCTATGTGAATGACCTTTTTCTCTGTAAACTGAATATGTGGATAAAATATGTGCACATAAGCCACAACCATAGCTGCCAGTTTTCTTTTAGTAAGACCTATATTAAAAAATATTTATAGGCTATGTTCAAAGTCAGTACCTTTTTGTTCTACCTACATTTGAAGTGATTTGTTTTGGAGAGATTAATGTGGACACTGTTGGAGAAAAAAGAAACAGATGTACAGAGTGGATTAGTGGCCTTGATCAGTGATTTTACTGGAGGAAAAAAGATTTTTCTATCTCCTTGTTTAATTGTTGCCTCTGATTTTTGTGAAACCAAGCTGCTTATTCCCTTGCATCGTGTTTTAATTTTGAGACAGTCCACTGCAGTTATTTATTTCAAATGCCACCGTTCAAATAATTAAGCAGTTTATGCCACTTACATTTTTTAAGGGATGTCAGATTGCGCTGGTATGCGCTGAAATCAGGTGACAGCAGCACAGGTCTGAGGCAGGCAGGACAAAAAGAGCAGACAAGGTGCAGCCCCTGACAAGGTTTGTCCCCAGCTTGTGTTCAGAGTCCCCAGCACAACTCACACCAACACCTCTGCTGCCTAATCTCGCCTTAGCTGCTGCTTGGGTGCACCAAAATGAAGTCACCTCTACTGCCTAGATGCTGTAGTTGCAGCTTAAATGACCTTCCCACAGAGCTGCTTTCACCTTCTGTAAGGAGTGCTGCACTTTTTGCTGGCCTAGAAAGTGTTTGTTCGGAGCCAGCAGTGCTTGTTTAGGTGTTTAGGAAATCCACACGTTCGGAGAGATGGTCCATTTGGTTGTGTCAGTAGGACACAAACCCACCCAGGGATGCTCTGGGCCAACTCCTGTCTCACTCCCTGCCTCAGTGTGGACACAGCAACACACCAAACCCAAACAGAAATCCTCCTTCTGTTATCCTGTGGGGCCAGGTGTTTGCTGAGTCTCACCCAGAATCCCAGTGGCAGTGCTGACTGCTGGTCTCTACTGTAAAGTTTTAATCAGCATTGAGAGGGGAAGATTCAAATCAATGCACCTTTCAGCTTTGATAACAGAGAGGCTTTAGATAAAAAAATAATGAAACATCCAGAGCCCTGGAGACTGGAGAACTGACAATGTCTGTAAGTTAATTCTGTGAATTAGTCTTCCTAGAACATCTTATTAAGGATTGATAGAATTATTAACAACTACCAAATTCCTCATAGCCTGCAAACTAAAATTCATTGACAAATCCCCTTAAAACCCATCCCCTTAAAATATTTGAAATTGTATCATTATTTATTTTAAAACAGTATGAAGTCACAAAAGTTTAGTCTTGCATTAGGTGAGGAAATTCTGAGACTGGTTGCTCATTTTCAACTGATGTAACCCTTGTGCTGTCCCATTAAGAGTGATTAAATTACTTCTTGGCTTGCCATGCAGTAAACAAGTAGCTACTCATAAACAGGTGATATTGTTATCAGAATGTAATTTATAAAGATGTACAATACAAATGAGTAAATTATTCTGTTGCTCAATTACTCAAGTCCTCAGACTACCTACCTGAGACTAAGAAAAAACAAAACCCCACATTTGAACATGCACACTTGTGTTTGGGTTTAAATGGCACTCAGAAGGGCAAAATACAGATGAACTGCAATTAACTAGCTGTAATGGGCATTGTCTAAATTTTACTTCTTGCTGTCTCCAAAGGGATAAGAGAAGCTCATATCACAGTCCTTTAATCATCTATGCACTGGATATCATTAATATTTGGTTATATAAATTGCTTATAAACACTGTTGCGCCTAATGATTTGAAAAATAAATCATGCATGGATAATTTTTTCTTGTGTGACTAAGAGTCAACAGAGGGTTATATAGAAATAGGGAAGATTATTATTTATTGCTCCTTCTTGTATTTCTTATAATGCTTGTTTTTCATGCATACTTGTTAGACATTTCTCCTAGGTGAATACTGCATTTATCTGGTTTCTACTTCCTCTGTACTTTTAAAATAGCAACATTTGTGCATTTTCTTGCCTTCCATGTTTATATAACCTTCCACAGCTGCATTTAACCCATTGAACACCTTTTGTTGTGCCTGTGGTTGAATTTCTTTTAAGTTTCTTTTATTAAAAAAAAATTGAGTGGAGTTAACTCTTGTATTAAAAGCAACAGTCTCTCTCCACAAAATAAAGTAAGACAGCATGAACAGCTCAAAAAGAATAAATGATTTGAAACTAAAATATAACTACAATGCTAAGATAGAGCCCAACTATTGCCTGAAGCAAAGTTTCATGAACTTTTAGGGATTCTTGGGGGCAAAAATAGCTTATGTTGTTAACTGCAGCTAATAGCTTGCAACAGCAAAAGGTGTCTGACCATGGTGGTGTGAACATTACTTGGCACATGGTTGGGAAGTCAGCCAAAAAAAACCCCAAAGCAGTCACTGCCATCAGAGCAACAACGTCACTGTGCCCAGCCTACTCTAAATTCACAAAAGCATCATTCCAATGAATAGCAGCTGCGGCCAGGGAAGCAAAACTTCCAGCAAAGAAATAATGACATTTGCACAAGCCCATCCAATTGATAACAAGTCATCATGAACAACCAGAAATAAAAGGAAATAAAATTGCTGGCAGCTACGGCATGAGGAATTGAAACAAGGAATAGGCTGATGAATTGTCTGAGTTGCAAATTCATTCTCAGTGACTTGCCATTGTAATGAGTGAAATGTGGTTGTATTTGACACCTCATTGGATTTATGTTATCTTAAAAGAAAATACTTTTTTTTTTTTCTGAAGAGTTATGATGTGCTTTTCTCTTGACAGATGAGTTGATTTAAATTTTGAGATGCTTGAAAGTACTTAGTAAATTCCCTAAGTGGCTCTCTCCAACTCCAGCTACGCTGTTATAAGAATAAAATTTGCAATGCTGTATTGTATGGGCCATATTTTCCCTTAAACAGGTGCTCTGGGAATATTTTAAAAAGATTTTGTGTGAGGTATGTCTTGTCTAAACTTAAACCCCTGCTCTAATTCTGTAGTGAAAGCATTGCAATCTCTGTAGTGTATTTATAACCATGAAAAGTCTCCAATAACTAACAGCTACCTAAACTATCCACATCTGTAAGAAACACACTGCAGCAGGAGCAGATTTGGAGAGTGGAACAATGCTCAGGAAGTGACAAATTTTGGGGATGGGAGATTGCTTTGGGCAATGGAATGCAATGGACACTTGTCCCTCTGTGCTCGTGCAGGATGCTGCACAGTGTCACTACATCTTACAATTCATTACTGGCACAGAATAACAGAAAGTGATTCCAGGATTGCCTGAACTGAGACAAACAACATGCTCAATCATTTTCCTTTCTGAGTCAATTTGACCAACGGATTAATTTTTTTAACAAGTGTAAAATTATTGGAAATGTTATGTACCAGCTATGGTTCACCTTGTAGGATTCTGATTCCAATACCTTGTTTTCAATTGGTTCAACTTCTCTGCATGCTAAGCGTGCAGATTGAAATTTTCATGCCAAGCTGGAGGAAAGGACAACATTTTGCCTGTGTTTAGAATGTTATAATAGCTGTTTATTGATTGAGGTCTTGTATTGCCATCCTTTGGAAAAATGACTTGACAATCAATGAGTGGAAAAACTCCCCCAAATCTGACTAAGTTTACTGAATGCACAGAGATCTCGGTATTCCCGTGATTGCTTGGCAGCATCTGGTAGCTCATTATCTCTTCAGAGGCTGACCTTTTCTGAGATGCCATGGAAAGCATAAATGCATGAACACAAATTCTGCAGAGCCCATCATGGAATCCAGTGAAATGCAGCAAGAACAAAATCAGAATTTTTTTGCTCAGGCTGGCGGGAGAGACACTTTTGGATTGAAACTTTCTAGAATGTGAAATAATTTCTAATAGTTAAAAGTGAGGTATTTTGGTGAAACTGCAGGAAGAAAGGGAGGAAAGCAGCGCATGTTAATTGGCATTTAAGCTCTATAGCATGGCTGGCAGTATTACTCTTGCAAGACATAATCACAACCTGAATTTATGTAATACATAAGACAGATGTAAAGGTGAAACCCTCATTCTTTACCACAATAAGTGGTATTTTTCTTATATTCATCACAAGTGAAAAAAATATCTTGAAGTCCTAAGAAATGGTCAAATTCAAGCTGATTTGCTTAGAAACTAACTTCTTTAAAGTGAAATCATTCTCAGGAAATGTAGCAAAGGGCAAAAGAAGCCAGCTCTCAGAAGAAAAATACATTCTATGTAGCAGAAAGGAAAGTACTTCAATTAAAAGAAATCTTTTTCATATTAATGTACTCAATTTTTGGATGAAATCTTTTGTCATAGCTGTGTGGCAAAAAATGCTTCCTCACAGTTATGCAGTGAAGATGAAATTGCTTTTTCTTTAAAAAACTCAGGTTTCACAGCCAATTCCTCAGAAAGGAACAGGAATGCAACTGCAAAAAATAATATTTCTGGGTTTAGATTTTCAATAGGTCTAGTTAGACATAAGCCTTGGAAGTAACAATTAACTCTCTCAGAATTTTTTAGGCTTTCTATGGTACCCACTCCTACAAAAAAGACATATCAATAAATAATGAAAATACAATGTTCTGATAGCTCTGATCTTTTAAATGTAAGATTTTATGAATGTGGATGCCCTATTGGCTCCTTGAAACTCTTATTAACTTTAGTTGCTTCATGATGTGCATCCCAGGAATTTAATGTAATGATGGCCTGCAAAGAACTCTGTTGCTTTCCCCCAGACACATTGTTCTATAAAGTAGCTATTTTCATTCTTGCAAGGCAACATTTTGTTTCAATGGTGACACTACAGCATGGGTCTTTACTTTTTACTCCTGTAAATCTCTGTAGGGTCTTTTCCCCCCATGAATCCTTATCTCTCTTGCAATCTCCCACTGTCACATTGTGCGGTCTATCCTAAAATGGGGTAAAAGCCAATATCTATCAATCCAGCTGGAAATTAAGTTGCCTTCCACAAAGTGACAGTATGGTACGGAGAAACATTTTCAAAGTTTGGAGATGTTGTTTTCAAAACACAACAGGAATGAAGAGGCCAGACAGTCTCTTGTTTCTATGGCAACACAATGGTGTGTCTGGCTCAGCTATTTTCTTCTTTTATGATTTTATAGATAACTGGGATCCATCCAGTGAAGTTTCATATTGTCAAAAATAGAAACCTAGCCCCCAGTCTAATCAGCAATAGTAATGCATAAAGGACAATCCAATATACAAAACCAAACTACATGGGAAAAGTCAGCTGTGGCTTTGGATAACATGAAGAAAAATACATAAATGTCTCTGGCGCCATGAAATAGTTCTGAGTTCTGCAGCTCTGCATTTGGCTAATGGTTAAATTGTATTTTATGTCAGGAAATTTCCTGTGGTGCAGTCTTCCTTCCTGCTGCATCTCATTCCTTCACACTGTTGATGTGCTGTCTTACAGAGCCCAAGCCCTCTGGTGATCCCCATTTACATGGATGTGGAAGGTTTAGTTGTGTCCCTGAATTCCTGACAACTAGAGAAATTTATGTTGAATGAAAAGATTATCCATCAGGAGACCTAATCAAAGCACTTTTGGTAAAAGGCTTTGATTTCAAAATTAAAGCTTTCATGTAAAAATTGGATCTAAATGGTAATTTTTTTCTTTCACATTGAAAAAAACTAAAGTCTACTTAATTGTATTGGTTTTAGGGTTCCTTTAATTATAAATTCAGTTTTTCCCCTGAAAAGTGGAAATCTTTGTTACACCAAACCAAAAAATCTCGGAAGATACATCTCAGAGATAGCACATTTTTAAAAATCCATATAAAATAATAGACATTTTTATTTGAGGCTGGGTGAGATTGGTCTCAAAGTGCATGTATATATTTGTATAATTAATATAAGACAAAATCTTTAATGATATGAATTTCTGTTTTATTAATATTTCAGGAACTTAACAGAAATGAATAAACCCAACAACATACACTACCCTCACAACTTGGTTGCTCTATTTAAATGTCTCTACAGAGATCCATTTAAATGAGAAAATAAGAGTCTCTTCTTTTTCCCAGAATACAGGACAAAACACTGCTGAGTTGTATTTTAGCAGCTCAAGGCTGCAAATTTCTACCTATCTTAACATCCATTCCCATGCTATTGTGAAGCACTCTGTTACCTGAATCCATGTTACCTGAGTGCCATTTATAGTCATATACATTTATTAAGTGTTGACTAAAAAAAAATAAAAAAAACACATCATACTTGTAAAAAAGAAAATTGTCTGAAGTGTAATGTGTTTTATTGAGACCTAGGGAAACTTCATTGTCTGACAGATGGTCTGACACCCACGTAAGAAATTCATAATCCAATTTCAAAAAAAAACCCAAAACACCCCTAAGTAAGAACATATGTGTTTGTTGGAAAAGAAAAAAAAAATTGTATCGATTATTTTTTGTCAGAGCAAGCACATATGGCAGTTCCATTTTCTGTCACCGTTTACTTTCTACTTAAAATTTGAATGTCACTAAGCAAGAAAAAAGTTGGATATTAAAACATAGAAAAGAATTAACTAAGAACAATCACTGCAAGAACTTTATGCTAATTATTCATGGAAATTAATGATCATCCAGTTAAATCAAACTTCCCCATCCCATTCTGTCCTTGCTTTTTTTTTCTCTACATGTCCTCCCATTGGTAGTTACAGTTTTATGATTATTTCCCAACCATCTGTTGCCTTTCCTTGAGCCAAAATAATTTCCCTTTATAATATCATGAGTAATCACGTCAGCATCATTTCCATGCAATTATGTGTCTCTTTACTAATCTTGCCTCCTCATTCTTGTGTAAATACTCACCGAGTAAATTGGACAATTTGCCATTTAAATTTCTAGTGAGCAGAATACTATTTGCAAAATTTCAACCTGCCAGTTGTTACCCCTTTTCATTGTTATTAATGAAATGATAATCAAACATTTACTCTAGTTCCCATCTCCAGACACCAGAAGGCATGTGCATGTTGGATGGAGAGAGATGTTGAATGAACTGGAATGTGTATTGTATTAATTAAGGTGTTGAGCATCTACAGAGATTACACTGGGACTGGGGAAATGCAAAATGCAATTCCCATCTTATGGTGTTTGCAAATTAAATAGTTTTGAGAAGCAAGACAATATTATTTTAAAATTATTTAAAAGATTTTGGAGTATCTACATTTTTTAGGTATTCCAATAAATAGCCTCATGGTATTTTTTATTAAAAGAAGATATTTTCTGTAATCTAACATTCAAAAAATAATTAAATTGATAGCAAATCAGAGTTCATTGCTAGCACAGTCCCATAAATAAATCTGTGCTGTTTATCTGATCTTGTTAGTGGGAGAGGGGAGCATCAGACATCTGGCTGTGCTGGTTCTTCTGTCAGGACAAAGAACTGCTCTGCCACTGCTGCTTCGCAGGACAAGCAGGGCTGGCAGATCAGCCAGGTGAAAAAGGAGATAGGTACAAAGCAACAGTGCTCTTACAACTTCCCATGGGATTTCCTTTGTAAATATAGCTGTAATTACTCCAGGCAGGCAATTTGTAGCCACAAAGCTCCTGGGAAACAAAGAAGAGAGGTTTTGTGAATCCATCCAGTGACTCCTAAAACATGGTTTGATTGTAAATGTGACCTAATGTGTAATTGTAAGTGATGTAAGAAGAGACACAAAGCTCTTCTAAGCAGGAGTAAATGTTGCCAGCACAATGCAGGATTACCACACCTTGTTTGTGACAAACTTTGAGGAACACACAAAAAAATCCACATTTTCAGAAACAGCAATCCTAACTTGAGATACCTGAGGTATTTTTGCAGTGTAGAAAACCTGCTCACATTTGTTAATCACATCATTAAGGTATACCCATTGATGAGTGAAGGTATTAAATCAAAGAGCTGGGATGGTAATGAATAAATATATCATTATTATCTACAGTAGCAATCCAGTTATGCTTAGAGGACAACATGAAAATGTCCAAAGCATGTGTGCACAAAGTCCCTTCCTCTTGTAATGCTTTCTAAAAACACTCAGATTAATGATATTTTAAAGCAACATTTGTTCTGACGTGTTGTTTAAATGCCAGTGGCAATGACATAATCCCCTAGTTCAATATCTAATACCATATCCACCTCTTTCAGCTGCTTATAGGCAACATTCTTATTTTAAATGCTGACATACAGCAAGGTAAGAGGTTGTTATGTAGGGGGTTTTGTAGTCCAAATGCTAAAGATATAAGGATTTTTCTGGCTTTTTTCATTCTTTCCTTATGTAATAAAATAGCCAAACCCTTACTGTCACCTCCTCTGTTTTGGTGTTCAGAGAAACAAACAGCTTGACATTAAAGTGCTTTTCAACTTTTTATATGGATGTCAGTCAAATTTCATTAATTCAGTGATCATGTTCTTGTAGCTTTTCTTTCCCTGACCCTTTTGGGACATACATGTGTTTAAATTATTCATTAGATTAAATGCTTACCTGCCCTGCATTTCATCAGAAGTTAAAGACTACCCCTCTCCTTCTGTGCAACCTGAAATTCTGAGTTTATGTTCAGGTGTTGATCCCTGTGCGTAAAACTTTTCTGCCCATGTGGCAATTCTAATTTCCATCACTTCATAAGTGGTTTTCTCAGTAATAGATCATCTGTCATCTGACTTATTCTGTTAGTTGCAGGCTTCCAAAAGGGTATTTTCCATTCAATTTTAGATCTTATTTTTCTTCCTTTTTTTTTTTTCTTTGAAGCTAGTTCACTTTTCAGGGTGTTATGACTTTAAAGTGTATTCAATAAAGCAGATGTTGTGTAGGTGCTGCTGGTAGGTAGGTAGGTGGTGCAGAGTTGGAAGTTCAAGGGTGTGAAGTGATTTTCCATGCTCACTGTGTTATTTGTATCAATAGCAAAAGGTTCTAAAGATGAGTAAATAGGAATGTTCATCCTGGAAATTGCAGATGGGGTGCAGTGTAAGTCTCTAAAAAAGGAAGGATGCTGTTTTTGCTTACCAGAGGAAGACGGAAAGTTCATTTAGTATTTCTGGCAATATTCAGTTTTCATGGTCATGTAATCAGCTAAACTCTTAACAAAAAAGTGGTTTTTCCCATCATCAGGACACTAATACGAAACCAGTGGCAATGTGCTCCACAGTGCTTTCATCTCCCTGCCACCTCTTGTAGGCATCAGACTTAGAATAGTTTCTCTGTTTCCACTTTTTTCTTCCTATCTGAAAAGGCTACTGTGTCATCCTGAGCACAAGTGAGATCAGATCCTGTTATATTAAAATAAATCTAGGGTCCAGACTCTAAGAATGGCATTAGGATGATTATACCTTATTGTAATCTGTGAAAAAATCTGGAGAAGTATAAGCTGTTTCAAGTAACATTACACTCTATAGAGCTATTCAATTCATAGTATATCAGATTTTTTCTCCCTGCATAAAATCTGTATGACTGCCTGAATTAGAATTTAATTTCAAAAGGGGATACAATCCCAGCCCTATAAATGGTCTTATTTGTTGAGCTAGTTAGTATCCAAAAGAAAAAGAGAGTATCCTCAGGCTGCCCTTTTCTTCTTCCTTTACTTGCTAATCACTTCTTTCACTATGCTCATCAAATATTAAACCAAAACTAACCACGAAGTTTTATTCTGCCAATTATTTTTGCTATTTAACTCTACACAACCACTTTCCTTGTGTGTGTGCTCTATTACCTTTCTCATGGACCTCAGCAGAACACAGCAATATTGATTTAACACTCAAAAATGTGTCTTGCAGCAAGCTGAGTTTTCTACTGGTTTGTCAAAGACTTTCTTGACCCCCACCCCCAGCACTGATAGCAACTAGATTGTCACTTAGGGAGAAAACTTGTGAAGGAAAATCATGTTTGTGCTCTTTCAGCCTTAAAAAGGGGAGAAAAAAGAGAAATCAACAAAAACCCACAAAACCCAGACACACGAAAACGGGGCGGGGGGGAAAAAGACAATTTTCTTACACTGCTCAGTATATGGCATCCCTATAGCTGGAGATCCTAATCATGCTAATAGGAATAAAATAGAATAGAAATAAAGAAAATGGAAAACATTAGGATGCAGGACACTGCCTGGTACTTGCCTCACTTTGTGCTATGTGACAGGAATTGCCAGCATTGCTTGGGCTCACAGTGGAAAAGTACTGCCTGCTTCAGCCAAGGAAAGCAGGGCTCCCCTGCCCCATGGGGCTCTCAAGGCTCTCACCTGGCACTTTTCTAAGGGTCAGGATTTGCTTTGCGACTCTCATTTGCCACTGGTTTTAGGCAGGTATATGTCCAGGGGAAGGAAAAGCAACATTTTTCTCTTGCAGCAAATTCGCAAGTAATTTACACTTTAGGCTTTCCTGTGGGTTTTACCAAACTTGCTCAACCTGTTGCAGAAGAACACTTTCCTAAAATTTATAAGCCTTTAAAAGAGAAAGAAGATGATCCAAATTCCTATTTTGTCCAAAGTGTTGACAATACAAAAATGAAAAGGAGATGGGTTTAGGGTGTACTGAGTACCTTTTTCCACTGGTTTCCCTCATGGAGCTCCATAGTGCAGTCTTAGAGCACTTGAGCCAGATGTGTTGCTGAGGTATGTGGGAAGGATTTAAGTTCCTGCCAGCTTTATAGATCTGTCATTCATGTGGGTACTGGAAACAGCTGAAATTTCTCCAATTATTAAAAAGCTAACAAAACCAGCCAGAGTTCTCTATTTTATCTGCCCAATCTGTGCCTATTTCTACATCCAGGTTGCAGCTATGAACAGTGCCTTAGATCAGCCCATTTTTCCTTAATTACAGCAGCTCAGGAACAACTCTGGATGGTGAACAACTGCTGTTCAAATTTGTATCCATAGTCCTTACAAGTACCCACACAGAAATGAATAAAGTAACAAGTGCCATGTCTTACATTAATATATATTTTAAATAAGTCATTCTTAAACACTGCATGTAAATTTTTTGACAATTTCCAGCCCTGCGCTACAGCCAAAATTTGTGTGCATTGGGTATGTGTCTGCACAGGAGTGGAGAAAGAATAGAAGAGAACATGCCTCCCTTTGTCCTCTAATAATATCCACATTTCTGTCTTCAACTGTTACAGGATAAAATACAGTAAAATGGCTATAACACTACCTATCTGTCTTAACAAAGGAGCAAAGATAGGTAATTTTTGGCAAAGTTCTCTGAACTGGGAACTGATGGCAGTTGACTGATATCATGTAACATATCCAAAGGCTTGTAGGCAGAGTTTATCTCATACTGAAGTGTTCCTTTACTCGGTTTCAACACTGATATTGTTATAATTTAAATATAATAATAATTTAAATACACATTTTTATTTACATTAATATCATGATTAATATTAATTTTTCGAACAAAGCACTCAAAGCCTTAATTGCATGTGCCTATCACCAGACTAACATGTGACAAAAGTTCCCCATCACTATAGGTCTGAAGAGGTCATGTAATTCCCAGCCTTCTGCCTTTCAATGGTGCAGTTATGTCTGCCTCTCTTGTCTTTTCTCATACAAGGCATTGAAATGCAATGTCATGCCACACCTTCCCTCTGATCTGGGATCAGCTCAGGTGCCAGGAGCTGCTTCCCACTGGCCTCACTTTTCCCTTGTCCCTGTTCCTCCCTGTCCATGTTAGACATGTTCTCCATCTAAAAATCAGCTGCACAAACACACATCTATTATTTTTACAGTGTATTGCTTATACTGTGGCTGTGAACTGTTTGAAATATAAAATTCCTATAGGGAATTCTTAGAAACCCTTATAATGCAGTAAATCCTTTAGCTACTTGAAGCCAGTTAATAGGCTTTTTAAGACTAATCACAGCTCTGTACTTGACAAATATATCAGGATACTGCATTCACTGAGTGAAGTTGATACCATCATTCATTATTTTATGCCTTTGCATTAGACAAACTGAAATCAGACTTCTATCTCTAATAAAAATACCCAAAATGTAATTTGCATTTCTTTCTGGAAAAGGCAGGATTAATGACATAAAATACTTAGCAACTCTTCTACTAAGAGTCTTTAATTCAATGTAAGATAATTTACACAGTAAGAAAAAACTTCTAAAGACTCTGGAAGAGAAGTGGCCAGAACATTTTACACATTAGCAAATGCTTCTTAACTTGCCTTTTAAAGAGGAACTAAATACACTAACTTTAAAATATCTTACATTTGAAACTTTGTGATAACTACTAAAATCTGTGTTATGAGTTGTTTTTTTATTAATGTGCTGAGAGTGCTTTGAGGCAGAAAAAATACACAAGTAAAATATCACATTTTTACAGCTATGAGAGCATTTTTGGAAGAATAAACTCCTTATGACTACAGTAGAACAGAGTATGTGCACTATTATGAATGCATGTACATTATTTTTAGTTACCTAATTAAAATGGGAAGGATAAATAACACTGTAAAAACGCCTCACATTTAAAATAAATGTGATCTTTAGATGCTCTGAACCAGTGTATTTTGGCATAAAATTGAAAAGAGAGAAAAACAACCTTGACTTGACTGTATTAACCCAAGTCCTGTGGCTGAAGAAAACTTGGGGCTGACATCACACCAGTATTTAGTACAGAATTACCAAAATATTTTAAATAATTCTTCATTTGTTGTTGCTCATGAGAAAAATGCCATGAAGGGTTCCAGCTCTTCATCTGTGAACAGAAGCCTCCAGTGAGGCCTGATTTGATTGCCGTTTGCACAGGAATGTGGTAGCTGCTGTCAGCACTGCATGATTCAGCAGGTTTATTCCCCAGGGGATGGCTGACAAAGGCAGGATGAATGGAGGAATTCTCACATCCACTGGCAGGAATCTGCCAAAGTCTTGGCTGACCTCTCCGGGGCTGGCAGTGACCACTCATCTCTCACTTACATGAGCATTAAAACTCTATTAATGAGCTCTTTTCTACACACACAGTAGCGCTTCCAAGAACCTTTGGCATTAGAATTCATATTATCTTTGGGGCCAGGGGTGAAAAGTAACCTGCCAATCAAGGCTTCAGGGTATTGCTCTGGTATTTTAGCCACAATTTTTGTAGGTGTTTTGACAGATTTTTTTTTATTATTATTATTATACCACTAAGACATGAGCACACTGCTGGAGCTCTGTATTTCTATATCTCTTCCACCTATTAAAGTGCAAACCTCCTCAAATGATGCCAAAGGAGTGCCTTTTCCTGGTCCTGCTCCTCCATCCCCCTGAGCCAGGCGTGGTTAGGTATTTCCTAGCCGGAAGCCCCAGCTTCATTCCGTTCCCTCTAGCAGCAAACCTGGCTGCAGTTATTCTTACAACCCTTCTCCTCGGGATTTGCAGGAGAGCTGCTCCCTCTGCCGAGTTTTCCGTGGATCGCCACCGGCACCTGATGTCCTTCCTGACCATGCTGGGCCCCAGCCCCGACTGGAACGTGGGGCTCTCAGCCGAAGATCTCTGCACCAAGGACTGCGGCTGGGTGCAGAAAGTGGTGCAGGACTTGATCCCCTGGGATGCTGGCACGGACAGCGGCGTCACCTATGAGGTACAGGGACTGTCTGTAACTTATTCAAATGTATCACCTCAAAGCAGGGACGTAGGAAAGCTGTTTGGTCTATGGTGATGCTGTATGTGCCCTGTTAATTTACACTTTTTACTCTGGTAAAAATGTTTCTTAAGATGAATTAAAAGTAATTTAAACAGATGTTAACTACACTTCACTGTTGGTCATTTTGCATGAATTCCTTGAGCGTTATTATTGATGGGATAATATTATATTCACCTGGGGCATTATTACCACAGAATCACAGGATGGGTAAGGCTGGAAGGAACCACAAAAACAACAACAAAACCAAACCAAACCTACCCCCCAAACAATCCAAACAACAACAAAACCCCGTAAACAAACAAACAAAACCACAACAAAACAGAACAACCCCCTTACCATTAAGTATGAATGTACTAAGGTCATCTTACATTGGAGTTTTGCAGTTTAGCATTTCAGAGAAGTTTTAATTTCTGCAGATTAATTGTATTATTAATCATTAGTTTAATTTTTAACCTCTTTTTTCTTTTTGATTTCAGTCTCCTAACAAACCCACTGTGCCTCAGGAGAAGATCAGGCCTCTGACAAGCTTAGATCATCCTCAAAGTCCATTTTATGATCCAGAAGGAGGATCTATCAAGCTGGTGGCCAGAGTTGTCATTGAGAGAATTGCACGCAAGGTAGAATACATGAGTGAAATTCTCAAACAAGCAAGAAACCCCACTTCATAAACCAAAAAAACAATCAATTCTTTCTCCCCCTTCCCTCCAAATCCACACTCTTTACCTACCCACAGTGAACACAATGGCAGAAAAAAATAGAACTGTCTTAAGGTATTCTTCTAATTCTGGCAATTATTTCATCTGCTTAATTTGGGGATTTTCCCAAAGTACGCCTAGGAATTTGAAGAGAAAAGGTGCTGCAGACACAGTAGTGCCTCACAATGTACTGGTTTAACACCTCATGTATGAGCTTCCTTTCTTAAGTGTCCACAATCATTTTTTTCAGGGAGAACAATGCAATATCGTTCCTGATAACATAGATGATATTGTGGCAGATCTAGCACCAGAGGAAAAAGAAGAAGGTACATTTGAAATGAGTTTGTGCATTACTAATAATTTATATTTTGTTCCATTCTTCCCTGTCATTTGTAGATAAGGTAGAAAGCTGACTTAGGAGCAAAAATTCTTCTCAATGTCAAACAGTGATTTAGGTTTTCATCTCTTCTGGTATCTTCTATTAGCCTTCCCTTATACAGAAAAGAAATTGCATGTATACCTAGAAGATGACAATAACAATACAGGTCATAAAAGAGAGAAGACTTTTGGGGTTCAAATAATTTTGTTTTTTAATGAAATTTGGCAATTGGTAATTTGTTTTTCTAATGGGCTAAAATGGAGAAGATAGAATGCAGAAGGAAATAATGTTTCCTATTAGAATCTAAAATAATCATCAGCTGAGTAAAGGAAAGAAAATGGAAGGCTATTTTTAACATTCCGTGCTTTTCCTCACTATTCAGATGATACTCCTGAGACCTGCATTTATTCCAACTGGTCCCCATGGTCAGCCTGCAGCTCTTCTACCTGTGAAAAGGGCAAGAGGATGAGGCAGAGAATGCTTAAAGCTCAGCTGGACCTCAGTGTACCCTGCCCAGATACTCAAGATTTCCAGCCCTGCATGGGTCCAGGCTGCAGTGATGAAGGTAACCAGGAATGGAAGGTGGAGGAGAAGAATACTTTGTAGAGTCTACTTTTCCTTTAAAGTTTTTTAGGATGTTGGCTGCTGAAGTGTGGCTTGGGTTATGGCAAACAGAAAGTTGCTGCAGAACATGAATGGAAGCTGTCTGCAGTAATTTTTCTGCATCTCAGCTGAGTCAGTGCATGAAGTACACAGAAGTATGAAGGAAAGGAGTGAAGGATGCAGTGGAGGAGAGAACAATGCGAAAGGCAGCATAAAAGTGCTGCTGCACACAAATGGGCAGCAGTTCTGTCAATATCCACCACTGAAATAGCTCTCTGTATTGCAGATGGCTCCACTTGCATGATGTCTGACTGGATTACATGGTCCCCCTGCAGCGTCTCCTGTGGGATGGGAACGAGATCCAGGGAGAGATATGTGAAACAGTTCCCTGAGGATGGCTCCATGTGCAAAGTGCCTACTGAAGAGACTGAGAAGTGTATTGTAAACGAGGAATGCTGTAAGTGTTTTATTCAGCTTTATGAAATCCAGCCAAGAGCAGGAGCACTGCCCAAATCACTTTTTATACGAGCTTTAGTGGGGTTCCACAGAGCTCCATCTTAGGCCCTGTGCTCTTCAATACCTTAATAAATTACACAGGACTGGAAGAGATACTAAGCAAGTTCACAGATGGCATAAAACTGCAGGAGCTTTTGACTCCCTCAGAAACAGGGAGGTATTGCAGAGAGACCTCAACAAATTAAAGAACTGGGCAATCACCAAATATATGAAGTTCAACCAGGGGAAGTGCTGGATTCTGAACTTGAGATGGGGCAACCCTTGATGTACAGACAGATGGCTGTACAAGAGGCTGGAAAGCAGTGCCTGGGAAAGGGAGCTGGGGCTCCTGGTCAATGGTAAGTTTGATAATGAGCCAGCAGTGCCCTGGCAGCCAGGAGGGACATCCCTGTCCTGGGGGACATCAGGAGGGACATCCCTGCCCTGGGGGCATCAGGCACAGCATGGCCAGCCAGGTAAGGGAGGTGATTGTCCTGCTGTGCTCTGAGCTGGGGCAGCCTCACCTCCAGTGCTGGGGGCAGCTTTGGGTGCCACAGTGTAAGAAGGGTATTAGAGAGTGACCAAAGTGGGGCTACATAGGTGGTGAAGGGCCTTGAGGGGAAGCCATACCAGGAGCTGCTAAGCTCAGTTGGTCTGTTCAGCCTAGAGGAGACTGAGGGGAGACCTCACTGCAGTTACAACTTCCTCATGAGAAGAGGAGGGGCAGACACTGATCTCTGCTCTGTAGTGACAGTGACAGGACCAAGGGAATGGCCTGAAGTTGTGTCAGGAGAGGTGTCAGTTGGATATCAGGACAAGATTGGGCACTGGAAGAGGGTCCAGAGGGCAGTGGTCACAGCACCGAGCCTGGCAGAGTTCAAGAAACATTTTGACTACACTCTCAGGGACATGGTGTGACTGAAAAGGGCCATGATAGTGGCCTCCAATGATCTCAACTCTGCTGATACTGTGATACTAATGAACAATTTCCTCTGTCACCTTTGCACAGCTCCCAGCAGCTGCCTCGTCACTGAATGGGGTGAGTGGGATGAATGCAGTGCCAGCTGTGGCACAGGGATGAAGAGGAGACACAGAATGATCAAGATGACTCCAGCTGATGGATCCATGTGCAAGGCAGAGACCACAGAGGCAGAGAAGTGCATGATGCCCGAATGCCGTGAGTGTTTGGGAGTTCCTCTCCTCTGCTATGAAAAGAGACATCATTTCTGACACATTGTCCCAGCACACAAAGAACACAGAAAAACCAATGCTGCTTTTCCTTGTTCTCCTTAAAATTAGGAGAAAAATCTTGGGGATTGTGCATTTAAGTAGCATATACACCATCAAGATGAGAGCATCAATAAAAAATATTCAGTGCGATCTTATAATTCTATGACCCACACAGTGGTGTGTGAATCAGCAAGCCATACCTAAACAGCTCTAAGTTATGCAATATGAGGTTTATTTCACCATAAGGCAAGAATAAAAGAAAACAAAACAAAACAAAAAAAACCCCAAAACAGTGCCCTCTCCTCTAAGCCCATTAGCAGCTCAGAAATTAAGGTGGTTTTTTTGTGCAGTCAGCCAGTCTCACCCTTACTGTCACTATTAATTTCCTAGGCAATACTAAATTTTGGTAAATTAAATATGGAAGTTTCACCTTTTAGACTAAATTGGCTTCCAGTTCTGCTCACTGCAACAATCCCCTTTTTTTATTTACAGGAGTTATGATTGAAATGTAGCTCCTTAAGCTATCTATTCCCCAGCTGCACTGGGACTCAGCAGATGTAGCAAAAAAAATATATTTTAATCAAGCAAAACCTTTCAATTTAATATAAAGCTTTCTGAGCTCCATCAGCAACACCATTCAGCTTGTGAGAAGAAGGTATAATTGGTTGATGATAATATAGCACATTATCCACCTGTATTATTTTCAAAATGTTTACCTTCATAAGTTATTAATAATGAGAATTCATTACGTTTTCATTTTCCATCAGATACCATCCCCTGCCTGCTCTCTCCCTGGTCTGAATGGAGTGACTGCAGTGTGACCTGTGGGAAGGGAATGAGAACCCGGCAGAGGATGCTGAAATCTGCTGCTGAGCTTGGAGACTGCAACGAGGAGCTGGAGCAAGCAGAGAAGTGCATGCTGCCTGAGTGCCGTAAGTTTGGAAAATTCCCTGGGAAGTGGAGGCTGACTAAAGTGCCGCAGTCTATGGGTCAAACCTCTATCATCATTTCTAAGCATCACTGCTTACATAGGCAGGGTATCAACTGTGCATTGTTAAAAAAACCTGTATTATCATCATCATCATTATTATTATAATTATTATTATCATTACTATTATTTTATACACTTGCAGCAACTGAGAGCTGGAATATGACCATGTCTTACTTTCCCCTATGCTGATTCCCAGCATTGCTGTGGGAATACTGTTCTGCATGTTTAACACACTGCAGCTTCAGGCAACTTCCCAGCAGGAAATAAGTTGGAATTATAAAACCTCTGTTTTCACTCAAATGCAAAACATTTGACAGGAGGGAAAGAAAGAAGAGGTAAAATCACCTGTATGATTCTTTTAGCTCTGTAAGAATACAAAAGAGGCTTTTTCCACCTTTGATACATCTCTGAATGGTATCACTTTGCAACCTGCCAGTGGATGGTGTGGAGACAGCTGTAGTGATTTTTTTACCTTATTCCATTAAAATCCCCACTTCTTGGGCAGTGCAAATTTCTAGTTGCTTTTCCGTCTTTGTGTAGTGTGATAGCCTAAGGCACTGCTGAATGAATGAGATATGATTGCTTTTAACATCCTGTTTCCATCTGGTTTATGAGGTTTTATCACAAATTACATTATTTTTCACAGAAAGTATCGGTTAAAAAGGCTTTTACACTATAATTGCTCATTCAGCTTTTCTTAAATAATGTGACATATAATTCTGTTTATTACTAGGGCTGTAAGTGTTAAGCAGTGCTGAAAGATGAAAACTTTTAAGATATAATGGTATTACTGAATATGGCTTATTGCATAACACTGCCTGCGAAGCAAGGCTTAGATCTCAGAGGCAGCAAATTCTTTTTAAATATAACTCAGTTTTCAACAGCTTTTCATTACAAAACAGACAGATGGATGGGAATATTGAAGAAGTCACAGGAGAATTATTTATATGTTCTTTGTAATTTTAGTGATCTGCCAGCACCACTCTTGAAGAAGAAATTGAGGAGAGTGTCCAATAATACTTCTGCCGGGAATGGACTCAGAAAATTTTGACATGCAGCCTCAAAACTTTTGCTGAGGAGATTGGGGGCTTAAGCAGGGTTCATGTATTTGGGGTGTAAAGACTCACCAGGCACATCTGTGTGTTTCTTGACCTCATGTTCAGATCTGATGGATTTTGTGTCACATTTCTGCTTCTTCTTCTCTGCAGCCATCGACTGTGAGCTGACAGAGTGGTCCCAGTGGTCCGAGTGCAACACCTCGTGTGGGAAGGGCCACATGATCAGGACAAGGATGATCAAAATTGAGCCCCAGTTTGGAGGAGCAGCTTGCCCAGAGACCGTCCAGCGCACAAAATGCCGAGTGAGGAAATGCCTGAGGGGCTCAGGGATGGAAAAGAGGCGCTGGAAGGAGGCCAGGGAGAAAAGGAGGAGTGAACAAGCGAAGAAGAACTTAGATAGTGAGCAATACCCGGGTGAGTGTGGAACCACCTGTAGTGTGTTCATGGCTTTTCTGCGTGACAAGAGTTTGTGAGCAGCTCCACTGCATTCTGTGAGAGCCTCTTCAACATTTCAGTCAAGGGGAAGTTTTAGCCATACAATAAAACATAGCCACTTTCAGGGCTTGCCTGTCACCAAAATCACCCAGCCTAAGTTTGGGACACCATGGAGAAAAGCCCACATCTGTCCATGTTCCATCACTAAAAATATTTTAGTTACTCCACACAAAAGGGTGTAAAATTTTAAGATTTACACCTGGCACAGGACTGATTGCAATTTCTGCAGATGTGGGTGACAACCTTTACATCCAGCTAGCTTCAAACATTTAAAATATTTGCTCCTGGATCCAATGCGGAATTTTAAAACTAAATTAATTTCCACCTCAATGGTGTGATTCAGACTCAGGCTGCTCCAAGAGATCTTCTTGAACTGCTTTTCCAATGGGGCACAGTATCATCAAGCACTGATTCCCCAAATCCACAGAACCTAACATCTTATGGTAGAGTTTTACCTGGATAGGAATTACTGCTAAGTTGTGGCTCATGCTTGTCTGACATTTAACCATTTCTTAATTTTATGTCTTTTATAATGTACACATTAAATTTCTTTTTAAATTTTTTTTTCAGTGTTTGACAAATGCAAGTTGACGATATTTAACAGGTGTTTTTACTACTGAAAACTTAATCAAATCACTTACTCTTTTCAGTTTGTAGGCTGAAACCATGGACTGCTTGGACAGAATGTTCTACACTCTGTGGAGGTGGAATTCAGGAGCGCTACATGATGGTAAAGAAGAGGTCCAAAAGCACTCAGTTTACCAGCTGCAAAGACAAAAAGGAGATAAGAGCATGTAATGTTCATCCTTGTTAACAAAACACAAGGTTCCAAGTGATGCACTCTGAGCTAAATGGAAAGTCAACCTTGGTTTGTCTTTTTTAAAACAACAACAACAATAACAACAACAAATATAAAGTGTATATTAGTTTTCATTTTTGCAGTGTGGTTTGCTTTTTAGTCTTGCTGGTGCAAGAAAAATATTTTATAAATATTTCCTCCCAGATTTCTGCTGAGAGTAAATCTTTGGTACTCCAGCCAGCCCTTAATGCATAAAAATAATAAAGTCATTGTGAGTTATTTAACTAAAATATAGACATATCTGTGGACATGGAATAGCCATATAGAAACACTACTTGTAAAGGCATGGGGTGCATGCATATTAACAAAACTAAGCTAAAGTGACAGAAAGTTTCATGTGTGGGAGCATTTCTCTCTAGGTTTGATTTTGAAAATCCAAAGCAGTGCCTCTGTGATTACTCAACTACGCCAAGGAGTAATTTCAGTAATGCTAGTTCAATAACACTAAAGGTGCATGTTTATCTTCTGACACTATTGGGTTAAGCTGGTAGTAATCACAATATTAATAATAATAATCCTAAATACTTTTCTTCACATGGATGCTGTGGTCCATTCAAAAAGGTCTTTGTTTCTTCAAAACTTAAAAAGGAAATAATTTTTGCAGCTCGATGTCTGACTACTACACAGTCATGGTCAAGAGAGCACATAGAGAAAACATGCAAATATCATAGTATGTGTAGATTCCATATTGGGTCTGTCCATTTGCTTCCAAAATGGATACAGAACTAATAGAAATTGGTCCAGAGTGTTGCAACAGCTGTGTCACAGGAAAATTTCCACATGAGAGACACTAAAAAATAAGATTCAGTTCCACAAGGATGTTAGTCACAGGAAAAGAGGGAAATAAGTTTATAATAAAATGAAAATGGTAGAGAAAAGGTGAACCAGGTTCTCATGCATCCCTTAAAATCGAAATGAGCCTCTGAAAGGAAACAATGACAGTCTTTTAAAAAAACTAATTAGAGATTGGCACAACAATACATTCACTGCAGTGTCATCTGTGGTTTTTTATTCAGAGAATAAGATAATCTAAAAATGACTAAATTTGTGAGAATTAGCCACTTGTAGATATAATAGACAGGTTAAATGCCCTCTCTGACTACTTAAATGATCAACAAACTGCCTGAGATTAGAAAATACCTCCTCACCCTCCTAATTACTATTTTACCCCATCTCCTGCAGAGTTTAGCTTTCATCCCTCCACAGTTTCAGGTGTAATCAGTGGGACCCTTGGGCTCCACTTGCTGTTGGAATAAAATATTATCTTGTAAGTTCAACAAAACATTAGGCGGGGAAGGTTATGGGTTATCTTTTGGTCCAGGAAAGGCAGCATTCCCTTATGCCTCTACAGAAGTGATAACAATGCACTGAAAAAAAAGACTGTTGATGCTGACTCTTAAACTTGAGAGAAATGAATGGAGAGAAATTTTTTTATAGTTTCTTCAAACCAGCCTTAAGTAATTTACTCACTTCCTTAACACTTGGTTAAGGTCTTCCCTGGGGATCTGATACCTGGGTTGTGAGTGTCTGCTGTGCACCACAACCCTCTGAGTTGTTCATCCTGCCCACTGTCACCACACCACCTTGGGGATCCTCTGTACCTGATGGGCTCGATGGGCTGGGTGCATTAATTGTGGATTTTTTCATCAGCATTTCTCCCCTGAGCACTGCAAGGGCTGCTCAGGACTCCCACAGCTGGCACAGCCCCAACCCCTCGAGGTACTTTGCTACTTTTTGCAGATTAGGAATGATGGAAAGGCAGGGAAATAATGGAACCAACTGCAGTGTGAACCCTCTCCTGCTGCTGCTAAAGGAAATGGGTGAATGCCCACAGTCAACCAAGCCAGGAGAATAAAGAATACAGCAAGGTTTAACGCTAAAACAAAACATTTTACTTTTCACACAGCCTGGCTGACTTAATAATATTAATTCAGATAGTTTGCCTCCTTGTGCCTGTTCAAAAATTCTGCAGTTTATGTCTCTACAGCACTGCCATTACAGCGGAGCAGCAAGATTGTTCCTCACTAATGTGTTTAGGACTTTACATTACGCTTTTATGACCAAAAAATAGAAAACCCAACATAAAAACCAGTGGAATGATAGTATAGGTACTGGAGGAGTGACCAGCTGAGCATATTTCAGGTGAAGAAACTGCAGAGAAGGACCACAGTGATGAATGCCAGAGACCTGGCCAGGGCAGAGCCACATCTCTGGCTGAGCTTGCAGAGGTGTCCCAGCTCAGGCCATTCACTCAGAAAAGTAATCTTCGACCATAAAAAGTGTTGCAGAGTGGTTTTGAAGGCTTTGAAGGATCTATAAGCCTGAGGCAGAGGGAGCAGAAGAGGAAAATTTCTCCTGAATGGAAAAATATTGCTGAGTTCAGGAACCAGATTTATCTCATCAACCCTTACCACTTGTTCAAGCTCATCTTGTAAAACCATGCCTGTTTCAGCAAATAATCTATTAAACCCAGTGTTGTATTTTCATTTTCACATTTGTTACTGCTCACCGAGCTCTTTTGTCTGCTAAATACGTCTTTTGCCAAAGGCCATGTAGTGCAAATACACCTTTAGGTATACAGAAAACACGCAACATCTTTCTAAACCTGCCCACAAAATTGTCCATTAAAGCAATCCGGCATTCCTTTCTCTGTGGTTCTTAGCAATTTGATTCTCCATATACTTTACCTTGTCTCTCTCTTAGAAGGCTGTCCGGTGTGATTTCCAGTCATTTCTCTTAGGCTCAATAAAGTTCTGAATGTTGCAATTTGTTTTTCCCCCACCTTGTTAGCACCCAAAGTGACAAGGTAGATTGCACCGGGTCAGAAATGTGTGAACACTCCTGCTTATGTTCAGCTTTTCACACTGTTTTTCTGTTGAAGCATTTTACAGATCACTTGTCTTTCTTCTAACTTGATACAAGAGAAACATTTAAGCTTGTTACATTTTGTAAAAAAAAAAAAAAAGAAAAAGAAACACAAACAAAAACAAAGAAAGGAAAAATAAGAGGTTGATTTTCTATTCAGAAAAAAAAAAAGAAAAATCTCTGATATACAACATGTAGAAGTCTTGTATTGTTACTGTAAACTTTCTTAGTAGTGTAATAGGCACTGAATATCAGTCAATAAAAATGAGAACTGTTATCGTTCTGATGTCTTGAATAATCCTGCTGAACTGAAAGCACAGATGTCACACCAGTTTTGTAGACCTCAACTATCAGATTTTAGCATTGTGCGTACGTTTTTTTTCTAATATACAAACTATAGAATCTTTACACGTGATAAAAAAGAAAAGTTAGGGGCTTAACAAATGTACAGTAGGACTCTCTGTGTGCAGCATACAAGTTAAAGTTTTATTTGATTGCATTTTTAGATTTCCTTTGTTGTTTTTTGTTTGCTGTGGAATTATGAAAAAGCTACCATGAACATTTCTTACCAAAGTCTCGTGTAGATGTTTTGTAGCTGTCTGCCTAACACATTATTATTATTATAATTATTATTATTATTATTATTATTTTGGAATAAAGACATCTTTACTATGAATTTTACACTTGTATGAGCTTCTGTTCAACTAATAGGATCCTGTATACCAAAAAACCACTTAAAAATATGAGGAGTCATGTTCTTATTTACACTTTACTCCTGTTCAAGGTAACAAGATATCAAGAGTGAGTGGATTTTACTAAAACCAGTCATTCTTTCTACTTGGAAGTTGTTTGCATCAAGGTCTTTGTCAAATAGTTTTTTGTTCTCTAGAAGTCACAGGGTACCTTGGGAACATCACATGATGTATTTGTGTGTTCCTGTCATGTTGGTTTTGTTGCCATTGTCGGTTTTTAATAAAAGAGAAACTATTTATAAGTACACATTTTAAAGCCTGGTGGTACGTGAAAGGAAAAATGTTTAAAAATAAGCTCTGACAAAGTCTGAGATTTTGTGAAACTTTCAACTGATCTTTTGTGCTACTAGAATAGAGTTTTGGGGCACTGTGGGTCCAAGTGTGCCACAGATACTATTACAAGAAAATCCAATCGTCTGTAACATTTACAGCCAGTTAAAAGGGACCAGTGTGTTCAGGAAAAAAAAAAAAAACTCTTTCCTAAAATTAAAGTGTAACAAGGCTGAGGGTAACCTAGAGGTAATAATTGAAATATGCTAAAAACCCCAAACCCTCTTGCTACCACATTTAAGGCACTTAGTGTTCTTTGCTCCACATGCAAACCCATTTAATATTTTTATTGCACACTTTCAACCATGGGACTCAGTCACCTGACTCAGTGTTGTGCAAAAAAAAAGCAATTATGGGCCCCCTGAATGATACTGACTTCTGTCTCCTCTGCTTTCCAAAAGACAGAGCACTTGGTGCCATAACTGATGGGCACATTACCTGGTCAGTAGGCAATGACATTTTTCACACATCGTCTAGGTGTCTCAATGCACCTAAAATGTTAATGCTGGGAGGTCTGCACTTCCATCTTCTTCGTTGAAACTCTTGGGAACCTCAGTTACTCTTCCCTCAGTCATAAACTTGGAAGCACTGAGCCAGGAGAGTCCTCCCTCTCTTTTATGTACCACATTTGCACAAGGAGCAGAAATTAAGCCTCTCATAACTCACAATTTGCTTCCTTTTCAAGGAAGAGTATTTCGAGATGGGTCTTCTAAATGATACACCTTATTTCAAAGAAAGACCAAAGGTTGTTTCCAAACATGATGGGCACTGCTGGCCACCCTTCTCACTGCTCCACGTGAACCAGCAGTGCCATGGCCAGCCCTGCCTCAGGACACGCCAGGGGACAATGCCCTGCAGGGAAGGGCCAAGGGCACAGCAAAACATCTGCCTGTCAGGGCTACCAGAAGCTCTGGGTTTGGGCACAGCAGGCAGGACTGTAAATCCCCAGGTGTGGTGAACAATTACTCTCCTGGTGTTCACCATTCCCACTGGAATCATCACCAAAAATCTTAAACCCTCACCCACCAAGGCCCCAGCACAGAAAGTGCCACAAAACATCTTGGTGTGCGCCAAAGCAGCTGTACCTAAACTGCCTTTTTATCTGAAAAAAAGAGAGAGAGAGGGAGAGCACACGTGCATACAAAGAGCAAAGATGGTTATTTCACAGAACCTTTCCAAGCGATGCTCTCCTTCCCACTGAAAGACTGGATGATGCTGCCAAAAATATTGTGATATCATAAGGAAAATATACAGGAGTAGCCAGTGGCTCATCCACAAACTCTCCTTAACTAATCTCCCCAGTTACAACTAATGAGGCTGGGGTTAGGATTTATACTCCGTTATAAGCATTGAGCCAAGGGCCAGCAGATGAAAAAAACATAAATAACAGATCCCACACTTTGCTCATAAACCTTGAGGTACTACATATTACTTTATCCACATCAGTCAGAAGTTAAATGGAAAAAAAAGAAGTTTTTAACTTACAGTATCCTTAAGACCACTAGGGCAGTGAGGAAACCCAAGCAGTGCCTAGAAAACAAGGGGTTAGAGTATAAGTAAAAAAATTAAAAATGGTCTATATCACAATTTCAAAGTGCGTAAGATGTCATGAATGGCAGAATATCATTTTATACCACTTACATAAAGAGATACATAGACTACAAGATGCAGAGGTATAGAAACAGTGCTTCCAGAGCAAACAAGAAGCTGTACTATTTAAAAGATCAAAACATTTGCACTCTTTCTCAAAAGACTTCACTAAAGGAAAAGGCAAACTTTTGTCAATCAATCTACTCTCAAAAAAAAGTATAATTATATATATATACTTGCAAAAAATGTATAGTTCTATACCTTTTTTTTCACGTTCCAATTTCCAGTTTGTATGCACTTTCAGTGTCAGAAATGAGGATAAGTATCTCTAAATGGACCATTCCTGAAAGACACAGCAGTGCACAGAAAGGATTCATTGTACTCACACCCACAGGCTTGAAATGTTTTTACTGGAACCTCGTCTCCTAGAGAAATAAAATGTCATCCCACTAGATGGCACTGGAAGCCAACGCAGACAGCTGTGTCTGGGGAAGGAAAAAACCAAAAAAAAACCTTTAAAAACGTAAATCCCACACCAGCCCAAAGGCAGGGCTGTATTCCAGCAGGGATTTCAGGCTCAGGACAGGTACTTGTTCAGTGTTCCCCGAAAGCTTTTTAGCTCTGAGTCAGAAAAGGGAAAATAAACCTTTAAAAATTAATCTTTTGGGGGTTAAACAAAACTAGAAAAAACTTCATATGCAAGTACCAATTTAGAAATATTTTTGCTGCAGCTGAAATTAAAAACTTTAAATGTATTATTTAATCTCACATGAGCTAACTATTTCAAAACATCTTTTTCTCCTTAATCACATTAAAGTACATTCTAAAATTTGAACCATCTTAAAAGTCAAGAAGGCAGTGGCCTTGTCTACTTTGAAGTAATTTGAAAAGGGTTTCAGCATGAGTCATGTAACAAAGCAGAACATTTTAAGCTCTTTATCAAACAAGAGAATTTTTTTTTCTATTTTTGCCAATCAAGAAAATATACCCACAATTTCAATTTTCAATAAGAGCAACAGGCATTCATATTATTCCAAGTACCTGTTGACAAACTAATTCTAATTTGTGAAAGAGACTGCTCTGCTAAGTAAGACACAAATTTTCACTGGTGATTACAATATGCTGTACTCACAGAATACTCCTAACATTTTCATCTTAAGAACTGTAAAAAAGCTGATCTCCTCATTTTAGAGTTTAAAATATAACTGCCAGCCAACTCAATAGTCCCTTAAAATAATAGATTCCCACCAAGATTTCTTTTCTCAGTTTATATTTGGACTATTAGCTGAAAATGTATGTTATGCACTGCCTTACAGACAATCCTGCCTGCCACAATTCAAGAAGGGCAGTGTTGCTGAAGCAGTAATTTGTGAGCAGAGCTGTACTTTTATAAACTCTTTTGTGGCCATAGGGATAACAGGATACCTGGGTAATAGGTTTGCTTCCTTTTGTTTTGCTAGAATAGGAAGTGTTGCATTTGCTCTAAAGTACTATTGAAAAAAAATAAACAAACCAGGCCTGGAGCTTGGTTTTTTTATTTTCTATGATCTTAAATACATTCATAATTAATGGTTTGCTTTCCTGAAGTAGTTTGCTGTAAGATTAATTTTTTTAGAGCTTTGCATTTCTATGGTGACCAAAACCAGAACACCTTCTCCAACTGGAGACAACTCAGTTATACATTTCAAGATGCACCCTTTGTGTGTTTAATTCATTCCAGGAACAATTAATTTCGATTAATACCTTGAATTCTTCCAATTAACTGCCTGAAGCTATTTCCAGAGGAGAGATGTCCAGAAATCCCCACGCCCTGTGTGTCCAGCCCAGGCTGAAGCCTTTCTGAGCTGCTCCCAGCACGTCTGCAGGCGGCAGCAGCAGAGCAGATTTCCAGCTCTGCATGAGGATGCTCTGCTCTTCCCCAGCCTCCCACGCTCCCACCAGGGTCTCAGGCACAGAACAGGAGCAGCAGAGCTGCCCATGGAGCAGCAGAGCCCTTTTGGCATAGCTAGTTTTGGGTTCATGGGGCTCATGCAGAAAACCTCAGATCTGCCGAGCCCCAGGCACAGCAAGGTGTTCCCAGAGCTGATGGGGCTGGAGGAATCCTTCAGCCTCCTACTGACCTGGAACTGACTCCCCACACAGCCCAAAATGCCACCATCTCTTCAGAGAGAGGTTTCCCTTCGAGTAAAAGCAGCACTCTGGATCGAAGTCACTTTGGCACAGATCCCAAAAAGAACTCAAGCTGTTAAAACCATCAGTCCTGTCGTGCTCAAGCTGTAGGTAAATGGCCCACAGAACAGCCCTGCAACAATTCAGGCATCTGAAAGCTCCGGCTGAGAATTTTGGAAGAGCCAGGCCCCTCAGAACCTGTCCCAGAAATTATAGCAAGGAATGATTGCTCAGCCCTCAGTTTTCAAGCTGCTCCTTTAGGTGTTCCCCGAGCTAACCCTTGCTGGCATGAAGGGATTTTGTTAAAGCATTTGGAAAATGGGTAACAGAACTACAGGAAAGCCAGAGCAAAGCACAGTCTCAGCATAGCAAACTTTGTGATACAACAAAACCTGTTTCCTCTTCCCTCCCCTCAACACCAGTAGCACCAGAATGTTACAAAAGCAAGAACTAGGTTGCTATGACTACTATAAATTAACATCAGCATCTTCTCCTTAAAAGTTTCCCTCTTAAAAATCTAGTTTCTGATCATATGAATATTAATCTAAAATTTTTCTGTCATGTACCCAGTTTAAAATGTATGTAAGATTGGCCAGGTAAATCAATAATTCATTTAAGTGAATATAGAAACATGGAATTCTTTACATTGGAAAAAATCTCTCAGATCATCAGGTATTGCTTTGCTCAAAACTAATTTTTACAACTCTCCGCGCTTTGTAGCAGGGACTTTGGATTTAACAGGGAGAATTCATTTGTAAAGGATTGTTAACAATTTCTTTTCCCACCTTTTTTCCCTGTTGGGGAGTTGGGGATCAGGCATTGTTCTATGGCACACAGACTATGTAACAGGTCTTCATACCCTTTCTTGTTCACTATGTATTTCTTCAGTGTAATAATAATAATAATCAATAATAATAATAATATCTGAAAACCCGATCTCTGCAAAAAGGATCCTTCCCTGTAGCAAAGACAACTGACAAAGTGAATTGGCCATACTTTCTTCCCAAAACAGGGTCAAGGTTATGCATGTTTGGAATCCTATTAGTAAATTGCATTACATTATCTCTGTTTGGTACAGTGAAATTGCAAATTAACCCCCTTTAAAAGTGGGTCAGCTCACATCACCTAAAAGATCAGCACTGTGTGATCAATCTTAATATTGTTATCAAGTAATCTGCAGGAAAGTGCTTGGCAGACAGTGCACTTTGCCTCCCTGCCCAGGGCTCCTGCTTTGTGATTAATGGTTGTGCTATTCCCCATTGGAGCCCTGATAAGTTACACCTGTCCACCACTTAGGCAGACTTCATCTGGAATTCATGGAAGCACTAAAAATTACCAAAAGCCAAGGAACAAAAGGGGAAAATGGTTCTCAGTACTTAAAGGAAAAGTTGCTGGAAGTTCATATTTCAGACTCACTCCTTGAAAATCCTTTCAGGGCTTCCAGCATAATGTTTTCCAGATATGCACAGTACTTTTTACATGTACAACTCTGAATTTAGGCTTACCATTAAAGGAGATTTTTGCTGTTGTATTATTATCCAAATCACCAAAATAAGAAAATCTATTGTCTAAAGACCAGACTAAATTGGGCTGCAGTCACCCTAGTACTGGCTGGTTAATCTGTGTAATGTATAGACAGTGCATATTCTTGTGGCAATATTTACTTAAACCACGTAATTTTGCCCCACAACATTTTCTCAAGGTTGTTGGCAGAATCATTGTTGATTTACTGCCATAAGTGAACCTTCCCTGAGTGCTGCAGTTCCTCCTGACACAGAAGGCCATTAGCAGCTCTGGGCTGCTCAGCATCTCTGTCTGCCCTTTAGATGGGGTTTGTACACAGTATGGAGTTCATTTTGGATTAAATGCAGCTGTTAATATGATGAATGATTAACAGACTTATAGGATAGTTCCCCCAGCTCATTGTTTCACACCATGAAATGCTGGGTAGATAAAAAGGCTTAGTGGCCTGAAACAGCTCCTTGGCATTTTACAACTACAGCCACACAGAGGGCAGAAGAGCCTAAACCTTCCCTGTCCTCCAAAAAGCCCTTTCCAAATAAAGAACATGACTGGTCAGAACTGGAAAAATATTTTGTCCTAAATCTTACTGAGAAAAATAATGGCTGAGTGCTTTCAAAGTAATTTTGGTGTTTTCTCAGGCCAAACTTGGGTTAATGCTCTTAACTTAGTTCAGTACTTTTCCTCCATGAATCTGTGGAAGCCAAACTGCCCAGTGACTTCAGCAAGATTTCCATGTGTCTAAGAGGAAATAAAGAATGTCCATTTCTTGGACATTCTTTGCTCTTTCAGAAACTCTTCAGGATCCTCTCTTATTGTTTCTGGTTTTAACATTTAAATAAATGTTAATTAATCTCTCTGGAAGCTCCATAAAACTCAGTGTATCTCTGGCTGCAAAAAAAAGTCATCAGAAATTGTATAGAAACAGCATTCACATGGCTGATACTTAACTTTGCAACAATTTCATAATTCTTTATATCTCCAAGTTACACATTTCCCGCAGCCAAGAGATGACTAAAATGTTTTAACTGAATTTCACAACTTTGCAGATAATAACTGAGAACAGCAGGCAAAATTGCAGGGGGAAAAAAAAAAGCAAACATTTTTCCTCCCCTCCTCAACAGGACTTTATCTCAGCAGCTTGCCACACAAAATAAACAGCCTTCCCAGCACAAAAAAACCATCATGAATCTCGTGATTTTTAAATTAAGGCATGTGAAGGGTTTGTTTTGATTATCTAACATCCACACCAAAAAACATAAATGGTTTTTCTGAAATGCAAGTGCCCAGTGCAAAGCTCTAGCTGGAGCATTGAATGGACTTTGCTTTGTATATGCTAGAAAAGCTAGTTTATAAATGCAGAGAGCTGATCCTGCAAGGTTTACCCACAAGTATTTGAAGGTAAAACATGCAGAAATCCCCTTTCCCCTCCCAGGGAGTGGTGGCTCTCATCAGAACCAAGGCAGTCCTTCTGCAGGAGGAAGGGGAAGAGCTCCACGTTGTGCTGGCACAAGCAGGGAGGCAGGATATCCAAGGAAATCCAAGGACGAAGCACACGGAGAAGCCTCAGCTTCCTGACCTGCTCTCCCCAGGACTGAGGAAAAGCACTGGGACAAATGCAGAATTCCAGATGGAAGAGGGAGAAGCTCCCATGGGGTGGCTCAGCAAAGAGCAAGACTCCCTCATCCCAGCCCTCTCTCCATCCGTGTGCTGAGCCCAGGATTTGAACCATCTGTGCTCAATCCCCACAGCAGTAATGTAATATTTTAGTTGGCCATAGAGCTGGAAACAAACAACAAAAGAGATAAAGTGTAACAAAAGCCAAAGAAGTGACAAAACAAATCACACAGCTGGCGAAAACAGAGGAAATTCATAATAAATAATGAAAAAATGAAAAATTAAAATGAAAATAAATATAATTTTAATATCCCCTTGCACCAGTGATTTGACAGGCAAAACTGAGGATGACTCAGATATTTTCAAAAAATTTTTTAAAACAGGGCTGTTACTCACAAACCACTTGATTTTATTTTTCTAGAAGTCCATTTTTTTTTTGTTATGTTGTGTACACAGTTCATACCAGAATGGTTTTATTTTGCTCAGAAGCACAACAAAAGTGCCAAGCCTTCCCATGATCTGCTTCTGCACCCTGACCAGTTTTAGTGGCCACAGAAAAAGCCATGTAGGCCACCAGCATCAAGAAGTTATGGTGATAAAGACCACAGAGAGAAGATCTGAACCTTTGTGTTGCCAGCACTGGCAGAAACTGCTTTTGCTGACTTCCATTGCATGTTTTGCTGCATTACAATCACATGGTTCTGCTATTTTTCATGCACTGAAGTCATGCCCAGAACCCCAGACTATTGCTCTTTGCCCCTTCTCACCTGTTTGATCCTGGATACAGAAAAGGCTCCCAAAAGTAAACCTGGTCCGAAGTGCCAGGAGTTGGCAATAAAGTTTAAGAGGTTTGCAATAAAGTCATTAAACTGATATTCAGATTCTAATCCAGCTAATTGAATAAACAGCAAGTAGTAAGAAGAGTTTTCATAATATACCATTTAATTTGTAGCTATTGGGTTTTGGATTTTTTTGGGGCGAAGGGGTGAAGGGTTATTTCTTTTACATTTTTCAAGGGAAGTAGGCTAAAAGAGCTTAATTCTCTTCTCTTATATTCCTCTCCTCCTCCCACTGCAGGACATTTCATTGTCAATGCGGAACACTTGATTTTTTTGTTGTTGTTGTTTGGGGTTTTGTTTGTTTGTTTGTTTTGTTTGACACCTTCAAGGCTCCTTAATTTTAACATCACAATGAGTTAAAAAAAACTTTTGGCCTCATGGCATAACTCCACTGACTCCAGTGGGAGACCAGCAAAGATCAATCTGTTCTACAGCATTCTTAAAAAAAAAAAATTAAATATCACATAAGTTTTAATGAGTGGTAAATCCAAGTAATTGTTCCCAAAAAATTCCCAGCAACTAAATTATAAAAGCAGAAACTCTGTAAAACCTCATGAATCCTGATATGGGCTGAAATTCCAAGGTGGATCAGGTACATCCTTTTTTTGCCTGAGGTTTCAGAAGTCAAATTTTCATTTGGATCCTCCTTGGGCAACAGAAATACATTTTTCTTCTCCTCTGGTTAAACTGTTTCTGCTTGCCTCACTTCTCAGAGCTACAAAGTGCAAAACCTGCATCTTCTTCATTAAAAATAAACTGGAGTTCTCTGCAACAATACTCTGCTTTTCCCTCAGAATAAAACCAGGAGTGGTTTGCTACTTCACATTAGCTGATACTGCTTTAAGCAGCCTGGTCTAAGGGAAGGAGGGCTGGAATGAGATAAACTTCAAGGTCACTTCTAATCCAAGCATTTCTATGATTCTAGTAAATAGAGAAATGATTCATTACATCCATTTCTCTTTTTTCCAGCTCTGCTCAGCCTATATTTTGACCCTGTATATTTTGTAAACATGTTAAACCGTGAGCAAAACACCAATAATTTAATGGCAAAACGCTACAAAATCAGCCATTCCAAAGAAAATGTGAAGTGGGAAGAAGAAACTTGTCCATTCTAGGAAGCACTGGAGAGGTGAGAGCCTGGGGAAGGAGGTGGTGGAGATGTTCTGCTTTTAGAGGATGGAACCATCACAAAAAGGCAACTTTTCAGGCCACCCACTCCTCGTCTCTGACCTGCACTCCCTGACACCAATCTGTGTCAGGATATATTTTTAAGCTGCCCTACAATGATGTCACACAATTGTCAAACAACTGTAAATATGGTTCTAGTTGTCATCAATGGAACCGATTTAGCTTTTATACCAGACAAGAGCTGTTAACCCAGCCAGTGACGTGATCAGAGGCTTTAACAAAGAAAGAATAAATCTTGGGCTCTTCAAATGCAACACAAGCTGAAGTGCAAATCTTGATTGCCTTAGAAGCAGAGCCACAACATACACTTTAGTAGAAATAGAATTGGGAGAAGGGAAAATTTTTTTCACAAAACAATATCAGCATAGAGAGAGTATAATCCTGAAAAAGGTAGTGGGGAAGCACTAAAGGAATAACTCACAGCTCTACCACAACAAAGGCAGGTAAGATATTCTTCAGGTGTCTTAAATCCTAGATAAAACTTGATTCTATCCATTTTGCCTCTGGCATATTCAAGCAGAAATGGGTTCACCTACTTCACTTTCCATTGCTTACAGCAAAATTTTCTCCTGTTGCAAAGAATTCAGGTGCTGCAAGGACAGGGGAGGAGAAGGGAAGGGTTATGCTAAAGGGAATACATAAAGTTATAACGATTTTGTTTTCATATCCATATAAAAGCATAAAACAAGCTTTGGAAAACAACAGAAACTGAATCACAGCTGTTTTATATACATTCTGGTGCTGTTTCTCCTGTGAGAGTGGTCCTGACGCATTCCTCACCTGCTCCACAGATCATTTTAATTAAAGTATTAATAGATTTCAGACTGTCAAAGCCAGAGTGTCTATATACAGTCTCTGTCAAAGCACGTATCTTCACAAACACACACTCCCATATGTTTTGTTCAGCCTGTTATTGAATTAATCAAACATGGCAGCTACTCCTAATGGCTTGTCTTAATCAGCTGCATCCATAAGGGTGCAGCAGGGTTGATGTGCCCTGCCACAGCCACACGATCTGAGCTCAGCTGGGCCATGCTCCCCCTGTCCCCCCATGCAGCTCACATTCATCCTCTGCTGCCACCATCCACCAGCTCCTCCTTGTCACCAGCAGGAGATGCAAATGGAAAAACTGCCAGGCTGAGGCACTGCACTGCCAGCTTTGGTGGAAAAGTAATGTCACAAATTTCATGGGTTCCCAAATCTAAAAAAGTGGATTTTGTAGCCATCAAAAAATACCTGAGTACTCTGCTGTGTTTCCCCAGCTGTTCCAAGGAAGCTGTATTTTCTCTCTGCCACTGAGGCGACTCTTGCAGCACTACAGAAAAACATGCTCAGATGATTATCTTCTTTTCAAGTACACAGGAATTCTCCCATTCTACATGTTTCCCCTTTTTCCAACGCAATTGGATTTTGGTAGGTGATCCATATAACAGTGTCTTCAGCTTAACCCATTTGAGTGCATCCATCATTTTGGTCAGGATCATAAGTAATGGTGCCTCTCAAAAACTAAATAACATACTTGAGTGAAATACTCATCTGTTATGTACATGTTTTCCATCCAAATAGCTTCACCTAATAACTCGTGAAAGCCTTTAGGAGACGAAAACGATGAGATTAAACATGATGGTTTTTGATACACTTGCTCCCTTCCATCTCAGGAGAGCAGTATTAGCTAAAGCCATTCATTTTGTCTAAAGGGATCTATATAATGCTTCATCTGCTAAACAATTTCATTAAATTCTCCATCCCTGGTAGAAATGAGGTGCAATTTAAACAGCCAGGGATTTTCGCCGCCATTATCACTACTGAGATGCAGCAAATCCATATTTATTCAGTCTAACATCGATGAGATGATCTGTATGTTACAAGACCCCCCAGGATGTGGCTCATGAGGCTGGACTCATGCAGAACAAAGAGGTGCTCTCTCACCAGTGCCATTTGTCACAACACTTGGGAAACACTCATGCCAGACCAATATTGACCCACAATAATTACAGCTGCACAAATGAAAAATCATTTCAAACCACAGGCCCATGTCACCACCAAACCTCAAGCCCCATAACATGCATTGCTCTTTAACAGACATTGGTTTCAGAAGGCTGGAGAAGAGATGAGGCAGCTTTCATCACACCAAGCAAATTAGGGAATACTTTTCCTGCCAAACTGAGAAAGCGGAGGTGGAAAATCTCTCTGCTGTGGTACGAACATCCAGAATTCTGGCATAACCAGCACTCTCAGAGGTTGATTTGATTTGAAAAGTATGTTATAGTGTTGTGTAAGCAAGGATCAGGAGGTACTAGCTGATGGTTTTGAAGACAGACAGTGTTAAATATTATGCCTTCTATAGACAGCATAGGAGACACAAGTAACTCTGTCTCCAAAAATCATGGTGTGCTGTGCATCAGAAGTTAAATTTTAGTTGACTGTGAAGTTACTACATCCTTCAGCTCACAAAGCAGCAGGAAACAACGTGTTCTGGAAAAAATATTTTTGGAAATCCAACCATCTGCCTTGCCTAGAGTGGGTTCAACACTCACAGGTGTTGGCCTGACGAGTGCCACGGGCAGGATTGCACAAACCAGAAGCACTTTTGGAGTCAAGACAGTCCACACTCCCCTCCTAACACACAATCACTCATGCAGCCCTTTCTCCCAGCTTATCCTCCTGGTGCTTTGCATGCACGGCTTTGGGAAGCAGAAGAGGGATCAGCTCCCCACGAGGAGGCTGCTGGATAGGGAAACCTGCAGCAGCACAGCAGCTATTGATCAGAGGAGGGAAAAAAGAACTGTGCTCCCTAGTTCCAATCCCCTGCAGGGTCTAGGGCTGTTAAAATATTCTCATACCATTGCCACAGGGCCTGTTTTGGGTTGTTTTCTTTTCTTTCTCTCTATAAATCAAATGCATGGCTTCATTTCTGCTTCCAGTTTGAAGTACACAGGAAGTTTTCATGATGCCCACACAAACATTTTCATACTGAATATTTAAATACAGCAGCAGCATCCACTTCAGTTATTACAGCAAATCATGTCCTCATGAGGATGCACATCACTTTTTAGAATCCAGCAAACAAAGTTTCAGCCAAGCGAAGTTTTATAAAGGATGGAAATGCCTCACCAGAACAAACTGTAGTTTTATTCTAATGAGTGCCCTTGGCAGTAGGATTTACCCAACTCCTGTCTCAGTCAGACCAGCTTCAAGGAGAGCCCCACAGCTCCAGCAGCACCCTGACTGCAGCAACCCCTTCCATCCACCCACAGACAAAGGGCTCTTTGATTTGAAGTGCTGTGTGGTGACACAACTGAGCAGCAATGACCCCATGAAGATTTTGAAGGGGCTACAGATAAATAATTCTGAACAGGGATTAGCAGGGGAAGCTTCTGTGTGTTTCTCAGTACCTGAGTACAGCTGGTAAAAAGTAGGTTTTTGGGGAGGAGGGGTTATTCCTGAAATAACAGAGTAAGGAATTGTTTAGAATAGCTGAAGACACAATGACTGAAAAGTATTCTGAAAATACTGAAAATAACTGAGTTCAAGGAAAGGAGAACAACGAGAGCAGTGCTGTGCATTTGCACGCACTTTTTTTTTTTTTTTTGAACCCTCAATCTGGAGATAAAAATCTACTCTCTAAAAAAATAGTGTTCACCATGGCTCCTGGCCTGAGCTTTAAGATGCTGGCTGGAGGTCAGGACTGAGCAGGGCACGATGACACCCAGAGCTCCAGCCAAAAGACATTCCCACCACAACTTAGTAGAATAATATTTTTTTAGTTTCATGCAACATGTGTGATATATAATTTTCTATCTGCAACACTTCTGAAACATTATTTGATATAATTCTCCTCTATTTATTATCTGTCCAGGACCACTCTCTCTTTCCTCATACACAATTTTGCATAATTGTTTTCAGGATCAAGCTCTGATCTCTGTATGGGTGTATTATTACTCTGTGCAGAACAGAGATGCTGTTTGAGAATACAAGAGAAATACTCACACTGTAGTTTTACACACTCTTACATATCCATGCCTTTCAATCAAAATAATAAAAGAACTTTTCCTTTCAGATGCTCTCCAGCTGCTGATATCCTGACAAACATTGAACAGGACACTTCTTTCCCTCAGATCCCATCCTGTGAGGTGAACCTTACCTGAGCTCTGACACTGCTAACACACACCTTTGACACAAGGATGAACCACCCCCCCCAACATATGGGATCCTAAATCCAGGTACACATTCCCAGCCCTGCATCACGGAATAAGGGCCACACAAAGCTCTTTTCCTCAGCAGTGTATTCTCTCTTGTTGCTGGAAGTACAAAGATTTCAGATCCACATTCATTCCCCCGCCCCAGGCACCACAAGTTACCTACCTTAGAAGACACAGGCTGTGTGAGCACCGAGCCAGGAAACACAGGACTGCCCAGGCACAATCCAGATCATGCTCTGAAATCAGCAAATTCAGGCTCTCAAATCCCCAGCTGTAGCTGAAGCAGCCCTGGAATGAGAAATGTTCTGCCAAAGGTCACAGAGCCACCAGAGATGCCCTTGTGCAGCAACCCCTGTGCCTGCATCCCTCTGCCCAGCTCCACACTGGATCTTTCCTGCTGCTCTCCTCACATTTAACCTGTTCTTGCCTTTGACTATTTCCTACTTCATTCCATGAGCTGCCCTTTCCCATTCCCCATGCTTTCCGTGTCCAACTGGATTCAGCTGAAGGGTGAAAGCACCCGTAAAACATCAGGATTTCACTCTGTAAATCAGGACAGCCTATTCTTCTGTCTTCCAAGTTGTCTGGTGTATTTTCCTGTCCCAGATTTGGTTACATACACAAGATTGTTACATATATTCAATGCAATATAGTAATGAAACTCCTGTCTCCTCCATTAGTGTCCCTTCCACTCACTCACTTTGCTTCCCATTTTGTGTTCCCACTAGGTGGAGGAATGAAAGTGTTTTGGGGGTTGTTTTTCCTCTCAGAGAAATCCAGATTCCACCTGCATAATGTTACCTGTCATTTTCTGACAGATACTTAAGATAGCAGAATTTATATCAGTCAAAGCTTAACAAGAACTCAAACTTTCTTATGAGAAAGAATCCCATATAAATGGAAGCCTATCACATAAATCTATAGTGCAGTAGGATTCCCACATTTTAAACACTGAATATTTTCTAAAAGGGAAAAAGCTTACCTCTCCACAATCAGAACTCCACAGAAATTGTTGAATCTACAGAAATTAAGCACGGAGCCACTAAAACACTTCATTATGCCTTCTGAGCACTGTTCAAATACCAGTATTTACCTCTGAGGCTGTAACAAAATTGCATGTTTCTGCTCTGGCAGGAAGAGCCTTCCAGAGTCAATATTCATACTGCTGTGGGGAAACACATTTAATCTCCGCATAAGCTCTCCATAATTTTATTGTTATTATTTATAAGACAATATAATGGGTAAATAGCAGCAGCTCCATCTATACGTGGCGTTAACAGGGAGAGCAGGAATTTGCAAATCTGCCTTTTCAAAAGGAAGGTGGGAACACAGCAGCCTCCCACTGCACTGAGCAGATCTTCAGAGCCTTTGAGAATCACCCTTTGAACCTTCTCCCTCAGTTCCACACCAGCCTGTGGGCTTAGCACCAAGTTGTCCTTGCCTTCCAGTTCACATACCTTGTTTTTACTGAATAAAATATTATCTACAAGCAAGAACCAGTGGGGGGGGGGGGGGGGGTGTATTTTAGGCACTGCACAAACACAGAGCTGGAAGGAAATGCACTTTTCAGAGGAGTATAATTATCTAGACCAACAACCTTGGAAAAGAACTGGAGGGAAGAGTGGTGCAACACAATGCATTCACAAAAGTAGGAAGGTGAAGTGCACTAATGGCTTTACAGACTTCTTGACAGAAAACATTGATTTATTGGCTATTCCTGATGTTGATATTACATTGATCATATTCTTTTTCTCCAGTTAAAGGTTTTATGTTACAATAACATTGTAATCATCAGTGAAAAAGAAAAAAAGGGATAGAAAATTAAGGCTAGCCTGCTTGGAATGAACAAGAAGATAAGCATTCATTATAGCAAATTTTTATACTGGGAGTTATTAATTTGGCAATTCAATTGCTCAGTGGCTGTGTCATTAATAATCAGGTGATTATAATGAAAAAAAGACTCTCAGTTGTGGAGTTAGACAATGAAACAAACCTAAAGTGGAAAAACAGAATTATAGTGTTTATATTTTCTTCAAATTTCTGTTATAAAATCAGTGCATAGACTAAATTTTGGTAGCAATTTCTTCTTTTATATCTGCATCATATGTGCCTACCTTCACTTTTTATGATTACTGCTAAAACGACGTTATAAAAAGGACAGAGGAGACATAAAGCTGGAAAATTTATGAAGTACAAACTATGTATTTTTGCTTTCGATGTTGTATTCTCTTTAAAATTAAGCTGTCACATTAAACTAGCAGTGGCCTGTCACTGCATTGCCTTAGAATCATAAAAATATGCAGAGAAGCCATATCTGCCTAATTACTACACGTTCCAAAAAGCCAACATGCTAAATTTAAAGACCAGTAAAACTTCAGCAGGCTTTGTCTCCATGCTTCGATGCACAGGAGGGATTTTTTCCTGCTGTTGTGTCTCACAGCCTCTCTGTTTTGGACATTCTTTTTTCTTTTCAGATGTGACAAAAAGTTAGAAAGCCACACAGTTTCCATACACTTTCTCACTATGCCAGGTGGGGTAATAAAATAAAATGCCTGTCATAAAATCACTTAGGTTGGAAAAGACTTTCAAATCCTCAAGACCAACCATAAATCTGACCCATCACTGCAGCCCTCCCAGCTCCTGGATCCTCAGACAATACCTGAAACAGGAATATGCTCAGGTTTTGACATCCCACAGTTTCATTCTCCACTAATACAGTGAAGGAATAGGAAATGCACTTTTAAATTCCAGAATAAAATTAAACAAATCTTGAAGACTTTCTGTAAATGTTTTCCTCACGTATACAAGGGATTTCAAAAATACCCTAACAAAGGTACTGTGGGGAAAAGGCAACAAATGGATGTAGAAGTTTGAGAAAGAAAGACCACAATACAGGTATTTTGCATGGTTCTCTCCTTGCCACCTCAGACACATTAAAATGTTACAGGAAGTCTGAGAAGTTGTCTTGGACACAAGGATTCATTCTTCTGGCAGCAGACCATTATTTAAACTCACTGTGTTGTTCCGTTACATTAGGTCAGGCAACTGAGGACACAGTGTAGTTTTTTTTTTTTTAAAGGGAGCTTCCAACGAAAATTTGAAATATTGATAATAGATCTCTGAGAATATCAGATCATACAACCAACATCAAAAGCTAATATATTTTAAATTATCTATACTTTTTATAATAATTATAACCTTACTCTTCCTAATATTTGAACAAAACAATATAAAAAGCAAATATATTTATGATCCTTTACAATTGCTATTGTCTGCTTCTTTTCCCATGGAATAAGGACATATTAATCCAGTTTAGAGATTCAAAACTTTGAGGTAAAACACTTCAAGGCCAAAGAGTAAAATTCCTGGATTCTTGACTTAATTCAGCCCAGTTCTGCTGGAAAAGGGGAAAAAGAGGGGGTCCCTCTACTAACATAACAACAGTACAATAAAGTAGCAGCCATGTGCTTTGGGTTGTTGCTTCCCTTTAGGAATAAATATAGCATAAAGCTGAGCAGAAATTAAAATCTTATATGAAAAAAAGGATTTGGATCATACTTCCAGAATTTTGCCAAATGACAAATGAACCAGTTCCTGAAGGCTGGAAGAGCAGAGGGAAACACAAATGTTGAACAATTCCTGAGACAAAGGAAGCTAAACTCAGATGACTTCAATTTTCTGAAAGGTTTCAGTAAAGGTTATACAGGATTTCAAATATGGAAAGTAAACAGGACAAGAACTGGCATTATTGCTGGCATTTCCAGCAGTTGCTAATTTGGTATTTAAATACTGGGAAATCTCTGCATAATTTCACTATTTAAATCCATTGATGGAAGGTGCACTGACATTTTTGGTCAGTCAATTTGCTTTTAGTTCACAAATAACGTTTCTTCAAATTCCTCTAAGAACTGCTAGGGAAAGAAATTGAGGCAGAACAGATGATTTGTGATTCTGCCTTCTGCTCAAGAAGGGTGATTTTTTTTTCATACTCTGTCAAGCAAAGAGAGAAGAAGATAATGGTTAGAGCACACTGCAGTGACACAGTGAATAAGTTCTTTTTCTAAGTTCTTTTCTTTTTCCTGGGCCTTGAACAAGTCACCATTTTGGTATAGCTCAGAGTATCTTCATTCCCATTTGACATTTGGGATGTCTTAAGTAGGACACCCAAACACAAGAGAACTCCTGGAGTAAGAGCTCAAAATCCCCAAAATGTATTTTTTTGTTTCACTATCTGTAAAGGCTACATCGTTGTGAGAGCTCACAGTACATGAAAACAAAATGAAACTAAAATTCCCTTGATGCTAAGGGAAAACAGCCAGTGTTCTACTCATTTATTTAAGAAATGAAAGCAAACCTGCCAAAACCTATTACTCACACAGAATGAGGGAAATTTTGTGAAGTTTGGAGATCAACTCTGTCAGGAATGCAGAGCTCATTGTCTTTCCAGCTCATGGTTTAAAAGGGCCATTTATATGATTTTCTTTGATCTCTGTAGATTGTCGATCTTTCTATCAGACCCCATTCGAAATTTTGCTGATGAGATAATTGTAAAATTAATAGATTCCACATGAAACTGATTAAAAGCAGCCCACTTGATTTCAAGAGCAGAAGCATAATAAATACTCAATTGTCTTGCCGGAATTCATCTAATTTGAGGGGGAATATTTTGTAAAAAGACTATCAACCGGACCCAGGAAATTCTGTTAAGTTCCCACAAGGAAATTTCCTTTTAATGAATGCATGAGGGTCTGGACTGGAGGAAAATCCCCAAAGAGACAGGGCATGTGGCAAAATATCATTTGCAGGCTTTCTGTTGCCATCCAGACAGACCCCCTGTATATGTGCATTTTCAGAGCATGGAACAGATTGTGCGTTTTTGTTTCTGGGGAAAAAAGAAAATCTAAAAACTGAATGTAATCCCCAACACTCTCAGTTATAATTTCTCAGATTATCCTGGCACAAAGTAGATAACAAATCATGACCCAGACATTCTTTTTCACTTAAGATGCCTCTTCTGAAGGGTTCTTTCCTTCTGATTAAAGATTTGAGTCTCTAAATTGCCCTGATTACAAACTGCCAAACAGCTCATGATTCCTAAAATGCTGGTAAAAATTGACGCAGACCCCGCAGTACAGGAAAAAAGGTATTACCTGGGTTTAATAGGATCCCTGGTGCACCACAACGAAAAGAAAGAGCTGGTACTACATGTATAAAATTTATGGACTTCATCAATTAGCATATCTATCTAAATAAGAAACCAATAAGAAACCTGACAAATGAAGTAATTTCCCCCTTCTTCAAATTACCTCCCCCCAAAAAGGTTACAACTTAGTTTACAAAAACATATCCTAGTGATGGGGCTCTGTTCAAGATTAGTGCCTCTTCTTCTTGAGATTGTGGGGATGTTTCGTCTAGTCCAAAGAATTCTGAACTAGGCTATTGTACAAGAGTTATAAACATATGGGGCTAAGATACAGGGAGTGAAAAGTACAGGAATAGGAAAGGATATAAGGTATATAAAAAGGGTATAAAAGTATCATGAAAAAGGACAAAAAAATCCATCAGGCATCAGTCATGGTAACCAAGCATTTTTAAGATGCTCATCAGCACAGCACCCAACGCAGCCCCAAAGCCTGCAGGGGACTGAAGGGCACGACAAAGCCATTAGACAGGGTTGGCTGCCAGCAAAACCAAGCCAAGGCAGCACCCATTTTTCCTCCCAAAGGCAGCATCTTCAGCTAAGATAGCATTTGCAGCCATGGAGTGAGTTCACCTTCATTTTTAAATCCCACAGCCTCTCCTTTTCCAAGGTGAACTCATCCCTGTGCCATTGCCTGTGAGCTCCTGTGAATTTTGTGAGACACATCTGACACCGATGAGAGCAAAGACAATAAATTCATCTTTCTTCAAAAAGCATTTTTGGAAAAATTTAGAGAGGCTGTTTCTGCTCGCTGAAGTCTCCTGTCTATGAGCTGAAACTTTCCCCTTCAGCTGCCTCTTTAGCAGCAGGAATCTGAGTGGGAATCATATTGGGATCAAAGAGTCTGACTGTTGCAAGTCTACTCCACATGTTTACATAGAAAAATACAAATTAGTATGTGATTCTTATACACATAATGAAAGCAAATTGCCTAGAAGAAATCCTGCAGCTACCCACTTTATAGTTTACTTGAGACAAACATTTCTTTCCAGTCAGAAACAACACGGTAATTTTTTTGACAAAGGCGACCATGGAACTGCTAGGGTCTGTAATAGGAAAGGCTGCTAGCAAGGAAAAAAACCACACATTTGCAGAGGGATACTTATTTTACTTCTATATAAATTATAGAGTCTCAGTACCTGCGTTTAGCTGTTATAATAATTTAGACATCACTGTAACTCTTGAAGAAACCTCCTTTTATTAAGGAAAGAACTAAAACCATTTTAGTCCTTGAAACAAAATGAAAATCCTATGCCTAACAAAGTTTCCTTTGAAGGAAAAGGAGAACAAAAGAATCCATAAATCCTCTCAAAGGTTCTTTTTCTGCCAGTCTCATTTACAGGAAAGGCCCATCAGCCAGGCACACAGAGCAGAGGAGAAACAAAGCAAAGATTAGGAAGGTCTTGGTGAGTTTCCTTCCAGGTGCCCAGCAAGAAAAGCACAGCACAGTCAGGACTTTGTGCATGCACAGACACACAGCCTTGTACATCTAGTTTTTGATCAGCTAAGTTCACTCTGAGTTTAGATCATTTGAGCCACACATATAAAATTAAGCGGAAATTAAGCAAAATATTTAAAAAAACACAAAAACCCAGCAAACTCCCAAACCCTAAAAAACCCCACTCAAACTTATTTCATATTTTCAAACACAACTATCTTACTAATAAATACATTTGTAAAGGGTCAGCTAGAGTAAATATTATCAACCTTCATCTCTCTATGTACCAATTTATATACTCCATTTTTTTACATTTAATTTAAGTGCAGAGCTATAAGGTAAAATTGGTTACCACAATTTATTATACAGAAGTGAGGAGGAAAAGGGATTACAGTTTACTGTCACATTAGCCATCATCTGAGCACAAGCACATTAGAATAACTCTATTCCATTAGATCCTAAACCCACCTACTCCTGTCTCCAGCACTGGGTAACCAGGAATGGGAAAATTGTTCAGGCTATGCTACTTTCTCCAGCACACCCTGCCAGCCTTGCCTGTGTAACAAGGAGAAGAATAATGACATAACTGGGCTTTCTCTGCACTGACAAGTGACATCTTGGGTTTAAAATGCTGCAGAATATTATCCCCAGGCTTTAACAGTCACTGGGTTTTACATTTCACTCATCTGACTTCCCAGACATACACTTGGAGCAGGAACCCAAAGGGATGAGAACTGTGTGTTGTGAAAACAGAACCTCGTTTTTGGGTGAGGGTCGATATCTCCTAATAGGCTGTGTTTCAATACAAAGGTATTTAAAATAAAGAGCTGATCAGCACATCACACTAGGCTCATATCAGTCTCAGGGTGCATGCATGTGAAGTTTAGTATGTTAACAGGGACCAGTGAGAAAAGATGAAATTCCCCCTGCCCAAAAAACAAAATAATTGACGTCAGTTTCACTTAGCCAGGAAAAATCTGCCTTTTCCATTTGCCTAATTCTTCTCAGTTTCTTTTTACTTTTAAGACACTGTCACTGAAGTTTATACATCATGTCACATCCCTTCATCTGAGGAAACCTGAGAGGAAGAGTGAACATCAGGAAGTTTATGCATTTTCTCATGCACCTGTAAAGCATTGAAAAACTGCTCTCTTATCAAGATGGGCACAGGCAGAGTGGTTAATTTTATTTTATTTTCTCCTGTGCACTAACCCTATGGAAATCTCCAGCAAATTACAGGCATGGGCATGGATATACACTAGCAGGCAAAAGGCTGAAACCTTGGAAATAAGTGTAAAAACATCAGGTTCTACGCACAACTGGTCAGCAACAAAAGTCAGAGGTGTGGGCCAGTCGCAAACTCATGTCCTGCGCTGCCATGGCTTTGGAGAGAACAGAGAGTTTTAAAGGGTTTATACATTTCTGCCTGCTGAATGAGTCAAGGCTGTCCAGGGCTGCTGCTGACAATTCTCAGCAGTAAAAGTAGCTGTTAAATTTTGAATTAGTTTGAAGTCGGGCTCATTAAATTCAGAAATGAGCTACAAAGATGTTTTCAAATAGCATGAGCAAGTGAGTCAATTTTTAATTACTTATCAAGGAGGGGTTTTCAACAGAGGTCATCTCTGCAACTATGCAAAGCAACAAATATAACAGATTTACAGCTGGTTTTGTTTCCATGACAAACACCCAGGATTTGAAGGGAGTACAGAGATCAAATATGGCTTGCTTTCACCAACATTTATGTAATATTCTGTCTTCCAGCACACAGATAGAAAAAAGCACAAACATAACATTCTCTTTTTCTCAGAGGAAATAATCCGTGTATTTACATTCAAACAAAAATAATGAGACCTTCTGTTCAAGTCATCCTAAAACTTCCTTACACTCCAATCAGCCACAGACACACTTTGATCACAATCTGGCACTTGTACAGCAAACTGCTGGAAGATTCTGCAGGTCATTACTCGTAGCTCTCCTCGTTCATTCTCACATTTAATCTGCCTGCATCGATCCGGCAGAGGCCAATCAATAGTGACAAACTGAGGGACTGAAATTATCATTCAGGCCACTGTGTTTTCAGGCTTTCAGAGCATTGGGTTCTGGCTTGCCTTGGAGCTGGAGTTGACCCTGCTGAGTTTTCTGAGCAGAGGGCATTGCTGCCTGGCAGGGCCATGGGAGCAGTAGCGCTGGACAGAGAAGATGCCCGCACCACCTGCAGGGAATTTTGGGATGTGATTTCCTTCCCCACAACCAGGCAATTCCTCATGTTCTGCTGTTGGTAATCCAGAAATCCTTTACCCAGTGCCTACCGCCAGTTGTCTCTCTGATCAGGAGATCTTAATACACCCTGAAATGCAAATAACGCACATCACACAAACACCTTCTCTCAAAAATTTGGGTCTGGCTTTATCAAGGGCTTCACAACGCCTCAAATATCTTTTAATGCATTTTAGTGTGGCCAAAGGATGTCCTTGCACCCACTAAGCCCTTCACACAGCCATAACCACAGGACCAGATGGCTCTTGACCTCGCCCATACCACCAAACCTGGACTGCCACAACCTGCCAGCACCAGAGTGCTCTGCACAAGGCAGCAAACTGTACCCACCTTGGTGCAGCTCTGGGTGGTTGCTTTCAGCAGGTGACAGGGTAATTGCATTTCCAGAACAACAGAAAATGGAGATTTTGAGGCTAAGAGAAAGCATGTCAAAATGAGAACCTTTTGCTTCTGAATAATTCTTTGCGCTAATGTTGGATCAGCTTCAATAACAAATAACCAGGGAAAAGTGACTTGCAGTAAACCTAGGAAAGATGTGACATGACACCCTAGTGGAGAAAAAGAGGTGATCTGGGAGAGAAGGGAGAAGGCAACACTTTACATTATTACACATTATTATATTATACATTCTTATTGTATTACACAGCTGAGCTCCCTGATTATGCCGAACTGGAGTTTAACCCTGACTTTCAATCCTTCCTGCACCTTTCCTCTTTCGAACATGTAAAATATTAGTATCCTTACTCCTGAGCATGAAATCTGGGTGTAAGTGCTGGTACTCAGCAGAGAGACTGCAGAACATATCAGTACCAACAACACTGTCTGCCACATTGGTGAAACATTCCCACATATTTTGAAATGCATTTCCATGACAGACTAGCTTCGCAAGGCCAAAACCAGTTTAGTTGATTATTTTCAGTACATATTCCCTCAGCACTCAAACAATTTCAAAACCTGACAACCTATTACTGAGAAGCATATCCTTTCTGATGGGAAGATCTAAGACTCTGAATTTGGAATATTTTCTGCGTTACTAAAATTAAAAGCATTGAGAATGAAAAGTTTCAATTAACTCAATCCTCAAACTAGCGTTTTACATTGTCAATTTTTATACTCTGAACCAAAAAATGTGACAAAATCAGTTAAAAGAAAATAAGAATTACAGAACCTAGCTGTAAATACCACAACAATATGCAACACTCCTGTGGTTTGGTAAATGTAATCTATTGATAACATTCTTCCTTGTGAAGTAGACTGCCTGAAAAAAATCATGGAGTGATTAATTAAAAAACATATCAATAAATAAATTAAAAGAGATTCTACCTTGAAAACTAAGTAGTGATCATACTGCCTTTTACTTCTAGAAAATCTGAAGAAGCTGCCAGAAATCAAATACATTTTTACCCTTTTAAATGTGAGCGCTGCTATAAAGAAAAGTCACTAGGAGCAGTCATTTTTAATTTTAGTTAAGTATCAACACAGTGTTTTTAATATAAAGCCTCAAACTTGGGGTATTTGACATTTCATTCTTAAAGGCTTATCAGGACTCTGAGATTTTTAATTTCAACTTCAAAGACCAGAATCAGCTTTTAAAGCTTTTTTAAGTGTTATGAAGCAAGAAGCTGCATGATTTAGCTGGGTAAATGAAGGTCCCAGAAAAAGCACATCAGCTTTTGAGTAACACTGGAAAGAATCAACTCCCAGTTTGAATTTCAAATTCTCCAGGTGTCTAACCTTGTAATTTCCCAGCGCTGCTTCTTTTTTTTTTGGGGAAGCCATCAGTCCCATGAGGAATTGGGAAGCACATAAACAGGGAGCCATAGACTAACGAGGCACAGGATGTGCTCAGCCCTGAGGGATGCCTTGAGCCAAACTCTGCAGGATATATTTTTCCACTTGTGGCCTTTTGGACCTTCCTGGCCATGAAGACACAGCACCAAGAGCTGCAGCATGAAGTGCCTTTCCCAGCCCCTTCATCCCTTGCTGCTCACACTCCTGCAGCAGGTGGTAGAGGGAGGATGAGTTATCTCCAGAGGAACCTGCTGCTCTTTCACTGCCTAAACTGGAGCTCAAAGCACCGAGCTGCTACATCAAAGATTGTTCCACTACCTTCACTTTTAGTCAATTTATGAAGAGTGCACTCTGTGCACTTTTTTAACGCAGACCAAAGGTACTGAGCTTTAGCAGATGGCAGAGAAATATTCACTTCCAGTGCTCAGAGCCAGGCTCCTGGGGCTCTGATTCCATGACAATGAGTTAATTTTCATTCCTGCTCTCTCTCAACTCATTCAAAGTAGGTGCTCATGGACTGGTCTGCACTCCTGCTACCTTGAAATGCTCTTCAGATGTGGCTAACCTTATTCTGATGTGCCTAACCTTATTCTGCAGCATCTCTTCCACCACAATTTAAGTTCATGCGAAACTATCTTATAGTCTGCGTTCTAAATCTGGGTTCTGGATTCTGTACTTGTACAATCAATGTTAAAAAATTAATTGCTGTAACACTTAAATTCAAGATAGCCTGGATTTTTAGTTTGCCTCATTTCTCAGTCAGCTACTAATCCACATAATAATTTATGTTTCAATATAAAATTCTTAATACAAAGTAAAAAAAAAAGTATAATTGTTAAAAAAAAATAAACCAGCTTATCTATGTTTATGTCTAAATAATGTTGATGTATTTTTTCAAAACATATCCAGAAATCTGGTAATTCCATTTCTAATCCCAAATCCACCAAGAAAGGACTGAACTCCAGTATTACAGAGCACTCTGGATACAGTAGTATTTGTGCAGAAACTATTTGTTAAGTTCTGTCTTGGAAGACTTACCATGGGGAAAAGCAAAGTCATGCCAGGATGTGATTGGATTGCTAAATAATGGAAGGAGATTTCATAATACAGAGCTCTATTATTCGTTCAGCATAAAGTGCAATGGAGAAGGAAAGCTAATGACATGGCAGCATAAATTTCTCCTAATGGAAATACAGGCAGATTTGTTCCTCCAGGGGGGCAGGATTATAGCTTGTACAAGGACTGCCAGCTGTAAGTTACTCCAGGTTTGCCAGCTGGTGAAGGGCTCAGCACATCCTGCCTTTGCCACTCTATGAGACAGAGGAAGGACCAGGCAGGAGGGGCAGCGCTGGAGCTGTGAACAAGTGGGGATAGAGCACTCAACTTGTCATCATTTCATTGGAAAAACAAACCCATGAATGAAATTGCATTATTCTTCCTGATGGTTGAAAACTACTCCAAGGTTTTCAGAACACTACGCTGCTAGGCAAGGAGCTGGAAATACTTGATGAAGATTAAATGCATTTAGGATTTTTAAAAACTTTCCGTCATTCAGTTTGCAATTCTGTTTTCATAACCCCCCAGGGTTCAACCACCTTCTATTTTGTCAGTTCTATCTCTCCAATCATTTACCACTGTCATCAGCTTCATTTTGGAGGGGGGATGTGGGGGTGTGATGGAATCATGCAGCAGAGTTGTTTGAACGATTCAGTGTTGTCTGGGTATCCCTTTGCCATCTATCATCTAGAAATTTATACGGCTTTTCAGATCACTCAAAGGAATAAAAGCTCTTCAGGACATAATTTCTTTCCCTGTAATTTCTTTTCCTGGCAAAAGAAGAGAGAAATTCAATCTGTTTTCACTGAAAGTCCAAAAAGTATTAGACTACACACTCCTGCTCAGACAGCTGAGCATAATGGTGTCTGGCGCTATATATCTTAATTTTCTCCTCCTGAAATCAAGAGCAATCATTGCGTGGATACCGTGTAAAAAACATGTTCAAAGCGAGCCTCAGCTGAGGCAGAGATCATTTTGTTTTGATGCAGTACAACACAATCAACATCTGTGGGAAACAAAAGCCTCTCATAAGGGCTTACAGAGCACAAACAAAAGAGCAGCCCGAGGGGCAGATAATCAGTTTACACAGAACTTACTGTACCCGTGTTATCAAGATGGAAAACACCAGCAGAAATTAGGCTGGAGTGAAATTTCATTTTGGAATTGCTAAGAGTGTAATCAAAGAGGGCACACTGCACTGAGAGCCACTCCCCTCAGCAGGCCGCTGGTGCCACTTGTCATCTCAGCAGGCAAAGGGCTAGGCAGGTCGTGTGCCACAGGTCTGCCTGTGGGCAGGCAGAGCCCTTCAGCTGCCATCACTCTCACAGAATCCCCAGGAGAATCCGGTAGCAACTGAAAGGACCAAGGATTCCGGAGGAGAAAGCCCTTTGGAAGCTGCCCACAAACTGTAATGTGGAACACCCCAACTCCCATCTCCTGCTGCCGCTCCAGCTGCTGCCACCAGCACACCTGTAGCTGCCGCCACCCTGCCCCTGGTGACATGGGGGCAGCAGCAGTGGGAAAACCAGGGATGGGCAGAGTGGAGCCACAGCAGGAAAGGCACTGGAAGCACTGGGATCTCGGCAGGCTGGTGAGCCCTGCATGTGAAGGACTCTTCCATCCACATCAGCCAAAAACCAACAGGTGAGGAGCACTGACAGGCTGGCCCAGTGTTCGGATTTCACAGAAATGCAGCTCTTCAGCCAAAAAGTGGAAAAGTAACTTTAAATGAAAAATCCCCTGTTTTCTCCAAATAGAAAGCTCTGTTCCATCTGAAATGTAGAATTTTTTTCTGAAATTACATTTTGTTTAATCAATGCCTCTTTTCACCTTTAAAGCTTAATTTTGGGAGTTCTAAAAATGGAGAACAACTCAAAAGGGAAAAAAAATTTATCTTTGGCCCCCATTTGTGAATAATTTTGGTTCAATAAAGATGTTTTTTTGTCAATGACCTAGGCATACGTTGGTTGGTTAACTATTTGTCCAAAATAACATCCCTGGTTCTAAAACGGTCCCAGGAGATGTCCAGTCCTGTGCTATGAAAAGCTCAAAAGTACCATCCTCTGTTTGTCCCAGTAGCATCACATGATAAAACCACAAAACTTTCTACTATATTTTCAGTACTCTGTCATTTTTTTTAAACCATACTATGTCATAACATGAAGCATCTATTATTGCATCAGTCATAAAAGACCTCAGAGATTTCTAATAGATTGAATGCTACTAACCCAGTCTGACACCAGAGGACTGAGGCCTAAAATGTTTCCTCAGGGAAGAAATGTCCGTAAATTAACTGTATTGTATTAAAAGGTCTGAGAGCAGCCACTTTACGACCTGTCCAGTGCCTGCTTTGAATGTGCTTCCCTGTAGAGGCTCCAACAGCATTTTATGTATTTAACAGTTACCATGGAAAGAGACTTTTGTCCTGCAGTAACTACTGTCTGGAGGCATTTGCTTGGGATGTACTTAATAAAAAAAAAAAAAAAAAGCCTTAGGAGAAATAGCCCTATTATATTTCAAAACCAATTATTTCTGTCATAATTCTGCTGATGCTTTATGGGTATTGCCTTGTACTCTCTGCTTAATACAGAAATCAGACTCCCTCTGCATTCAGGAGGTGTCATGGGCCAGCAGGTGTTATTCCGGGCAAGGACTGACAAACCACAGGTTGCCATTTCACCATGGCAGAATCCTCACTCTCCACACTCCATATTCTCTATGGCTATCACCAAAATAATGAAGCATCTGATAGGAAAGACAGTAAAATATTCAGTATTGCAACTACGAATTCTTCTGTTCCAGCTGCTTTGCTTCTCACTTCAAATTATAATCCTCTACATAGCCACAATATCCTAAGCAATTGCATCAGAAGTGATTAACATACTACACAAAAATGAAGGATTATCAAACTGAGGGAATCCTGTCTGGAGTACAGAGATGAACAGATGAGTAACTCTGATCCTGCATGGAAAATAAAGAAGTAAATACATGTTCAAGGAAATAAACTACCAGCTGTGACACAAATTAGTATTCCTCTCTTGACTTTCCTGGAGCTATGCTGATTTACATCAGGCAAAGATCTGTTCCATGGTTTAGCTTTGTCATATCTCATCAGTAATTTCTTTGCAAGTTATTAACTGTGCTGGAGGCCAAGAAGGCCAATGGTGCTCTGGGGTGCATCAGGAAGAGCATTGCCAGCAGGTCAGGGAGTGATGCTGTCCCTCTGCTCAGCCCTGTGAGGCACATCTGGAGTGCTGTGCCCAGCTCTGAGCTGCTCAGCACAAGAGAGACATGGGGTTCCTGTAGGGAGTCCAGTGGAGGCCAGTGAGGATGATGGAGCACTGGAGCATCTTTCATCAGGAAAGGCTGAGGGAGTTGGGCCTGCTCCTCAGAGAAGAGACAACTGGAAGGGCATCCATGTCTGGATGAGGAGTGTCTGAAGGGGGGTGTCAGAGGATGGATCCAGGCTCTGGAGATGGTGCTGAGCAATAGGACAAGAGGCAAGGGGCAGAAACTGATGCACAGGAAGTTCCACCTGAACAAGAGGAAGAATCTCTTCCCTGTGCAATAACCATGCACTGGAACAGGCTGCCCGGAGAGGCTGTGGAGTCTCCCTCACTGGACATATTCCAGAACCATCTGGATGCAATCCTGTTCCATGTGCTCTGGGATGGCCTTGCTTGAGCAGGGAGGTTGGACCAATGACTCACAGTGGTCCCTTCCAGCCTGACCCACCCTGTGCTTGTTTTCTATGGCATTTCAATTGTCTCTTCACTGCATCAGCAGCTCTTCAACATCCACGCAGCCTCCTCCCTGATGTTCTCAATTTCAGCCTTATACTACAGTGATTCTTGCATAAGTCGGTCCTTCTTGAAAAATGAAACACTTCTAAACCACAATTTATTTTGAGCTATGCTAGTTGTTCACCGAGGATCTGACATATTTGCTTCAAATAACTGTTCTCCCTCTTCTACACTGTTTTGGGGTTTATCACATTTAGCAAGGAATATATTTTCAAAATTCTCAGTCTCCACTTCTAGCCCTGTTACCTTCCTGTGCCTACTAGGTCATGCTTCCATATAATAAGGCTGTGTGTTTTCTCACTGAAAATGCTCTGAACAGCAAATGACAGCCTTTCATAGCTCTCACATGGTTATCAGACTTCAGTTTGCTGGCCAAAAAATGACTGCACATCTCATTTACCACACATTGAACCTATGTCTTTGTATTTTTCTCTCAGGGTTGACTGGAGAAACCACAAGGCAAAGACAGAGGACAGATGCCTGAACACAAAAAAGGTTTTAGCACAAAATGCAAACTAGCAGCCCTCAGGTTTAGGAAGACAATTCTCCACAGTCCAGCAACCATGAAGTCTTCCACACTAAAGCGTTAGACAAATTTCTTATACCAAAGTCCAAGCTCTTGATACCAACTCAATACCCTCCAGGAAGAGCCTATTCTGTATTTTAAAACAGAAATGTTCAAACAATGCAATCCCTGCAAAAAGAAACTGCTAGGTGAAAAGATAATGACTGAAATCAAAATCTGTCCCAGTTAACATTTGCCAGCAGAAAATGACAGCAGGAGGGTATTTCTCATGCATGTACAGCATGATGACTTGCAGTGTTATTTGAACACAGACATCAGCTGGGTCAACAAGCCCAATTCTCTGCTATCTCAGGAAATCACATAGTATAAACCAGTTCATACAGCCTCCTACATGCTTCTCCTCCACTAACAATCCCTGTATGGTAGTTTGCCTTATGGAATGTGTAAAACTGTGTATCAAAAAGTATCAAGCCTTTGACAATGTGTGTTTAATAAGTTGCCTACCGATATTTTTGATGCTGCCATACACGTGTTGCACTGCATCGCACCAACAGAGATGCTGAAAGGTAATAAACTGACAGGATTTAGTTAAATCTTTGAGACCAATGTCATCCCTTTAAATTCATGTGTTCAATATTCTAATCCTATGTAGATACCTACACACACGACTTTCTCCGGAGATCATGCTGCTTAAAGTCAGCTTGCACGTGCTAGTGCGACAAAGACCTTTGCCGTTTTATATACATTTACTGCAAATGACACAAAATAATTTTGATCATCTACCAGCTAGAATTAATCCATGCAGACTTTTGAAAACATGCTTCCTATGCTGCACATTTTAGCCTAAATTGTTGCCAGAATCCTACAAGTGTAAGAAACTCCCCTCCTCCCTTGCATGAATCTTGGTATGGAAGGATGGATGGATGGAAGGATGGATGAGAAGGAATAACAAAGGTCATCACTTGTGTGCAGTTAGACTGGGCTGAGATTCTGGAAAGCCAAAAAATATAAGAGATGATGCTTGCATTCCTTTTCCCCGTCACTGACATATGCTGAGCTTTATCGCTTCTGAAAGCACCCTTGCAGCCATTCTATGAGACTTTACAATTTCCCAGTGACGCAATCCTCACTGCACATTAGCTGCCATTGGGACCTCTCATGCATACTTGGGCCTGGCTCGAGCAATGTAAAATATGGCTAAAAAGTGCTGCTGTGCTGATGGCAACATTATTCACATTACAAGTGTACCCAGAGACCCTGCCAGGCTGAGCTGGACACTCATATTTGGCCCTGGGAGCACACCATGCTAATTGACCGTGCAGAAGAAACAGAAGAGAAAAAAAATGAAGTTACAAAGCCTGTCTTAAAGCTCAAAAGACATCTTTTGACTCACAGGCAATACCCTTTACCAAACCTGGTCCTTCAGCCTGCATGTCCACTGAATAATGCGACACAACACAGTGTAGAGGTATTTTAAATTACATCTCAAAAATTTCTCCAGTGCCTGAGAGCCCTCAGAGCCACTGTCTTGGTGCTGCATCCACCACTTTTAACCCTCACTAGTGACACGTTCTCCAGATGGGAAAAACCCAAGTGGCAACTCCTCTCATACTGCCTCTGTGAACAGAAGTATAGAGCCTGCCAAGCCCTCCCTGCTCCCACTTGTTCCAGACCCAAAATGGAAAGTGGGGGAAACTGAAGGTCCATGCTTGTTTTCTTTTTCCTTTCCTCAGGACCTGAGGAAGTTAAAACCACTTCCAATGGGGTAAAACCATTCACTCAATTGTACCGTGTGACATTTCATCCACACTTCTGTTTCTAAGGGCAACAAAATCCCATAATGGAAAAATGAATGAGTACTCCCATCCTGTTCATCCCACTGGACACAGAGACTGACTGAAACAAATGCAAAGTAAATTGCCTATATATTGTCAGACAAAGCTCAATTCCTCAACAAACAAGCATTAAATCTCCTTCCTTGCTGCTTAAACCCCAGAATCTCTGAGAAAGAAGTAACAACAAAAACAAGGAAAAAAAAAATTAAAGGCATGCTGAATTACAGCCTATTTAGAAGCCTGCTGTGCAAGGGGCTACCACACAAATAAATATGATGAAGCCTACCCAGAAATTATTATTTCCCTATTTTTTCAAAATGGGCTGAGGTAAATGAGATTATTTTAAATCATTCAGAGCTAAAATGGCCTGTCTCAACAGTTCCTTCAGAAATGTCTCGCTTTCTCTACTATCTTCACCTGTAGCAGAGCTGCCCTCCTACTCACACATGTTTGCAAGAGAAATTAGGTGTGTTGCTGTGGTTAAAAAAAGACCGTTCTGCAACAATATCATCACTCTTGATAGAAGCCAGGCTTTGAGGAATTGCTGCTTTCTCCACCTCTGTGTACACACTGCTCACATCACATGTTCCATGTACATTTCAGTGCTGCCACCTCAAACTCAGAATATTTACTTTGCTTTTATATCCCACTTTGTGTCTTCAACTCCCTGCTCATTTGCTTCTCAGGATCTGAATAGGCAAACAGCTCTTCTGGATCATCACTTTAGTCTCCAATTCACTGACTAGCTCCTCCTGCTGATTTACAGGCTTAAACCTCAGTAACTACCACTGGGTTTGCAATTTCTGAAGCAATCTAATATCAAAGGGAGTCATTACATGAAAAAGACTGAGCTTCCTACAAATAAAACCCAAGGTTATTCAAAGGCACATAAATACAACCTCACTCCTGAAGGAGGCAGAAAATTAATTTCTGATACACTCATAGCTTACCTAAGCTGCAGGATAACAATTTACACTTGTACAAGATTGGACATTCCCCCATTATTGCTGTTGCTTCCACTGTCTGATAATTTCCTCCTCAGCTTGTGCTGCTGGTATCCACGGCAGCTGTGCATCCCACTGGGGGCCTGCTGGAAACACCCTCCAAGAGGGGACACACAGTAGAGGCAGTGGGCAGGGAGGAAAAAAAGATAACACTCACAGGGTTTGGAAGTCAAAAGGGTCACACTTTGATATTTATCAGAAAAAACATGTTAATTAAAGATTACCAAAAGTGAAATAGGTCAGAATACATAGACATAAGTGATAATTAACGTATCACTAAGATAAATGCTAGAAGCCCAAACCAAAGCAATCCCCCAAACAATAATATTGTCAATAATGAGTAAATACTGAATCCTGCATGGTTTTTTGCTGTTTTCCCTGCATTCTGCTCGCATGCAGGCAATTGCATTATAAAGAGGCTGTCCAAAGGACATTTCACCACTGGTACCCAGAGGATAGTGAAGGAGAGAGTATATCCCAGGTGTTTTTTTCCAGGAACTCCTTCCTTAATTTTAGCCACTACCAGATTTCTCTGAACATAATTCAGCTGTACAAAGGGAACACAAAATTTTGCACAAACGTCACATCAAGATTCTGCCAGTGAAGACAATTAGTTAAAAGTCAATATCTCATGTAGCAGGACTGAAGAGACACAGGGGTCAGGGCTAGCTGGAAGTACAAGGGCAGAGCCAGGCTTCGAGCATCACAAGTTTGAGGATTTGTTAAGGCTAGGCAAATGCTAGCACGTAAACCAAAACATTTACTTATAGCATGAAAATCTCCCAGGGGCATTTCTAGTACAAATCAAAGGAAGGCAATCCACCCCTTGGTGCTGCACCACCTGAAGATCTGCACTGTTTAAGATAAAAATTTTTCCCCAAAATTTTATCATCAAACCCAAATACTGCTCTTCTGAACCTCCTTTTGCAGTAAAATCTCATGGAGGATGTGAATATAAACGTCTGACAAAACAGCCACATAATTTAAAACCCTGACTAGTTCATAGAAAGAGATCTATTGATTAGAGATATTGATTCTATGTAACTTATCAAGGCCTAAAACAGTGCCTAATTGGGCTGTTTCTGCCAGACATTTATTTTTAAATCTTCCACCAGAATAAACTGCAACAGGGAAATTCAAGTTCTGTATTTTGTATATGAGGAAATTCAGGGGTTCCAAGCAACAAAATCCTCGAAAATCACTGAAAACTTGTCACTAACTGAGATTAACAATAAAACTGGGTACAGCAATTACTGTTGCAACTACTAAGTGGTAGAGCAGGAATTTAGTGGAGAGGATTGATAACAGAAGCAAACATGTTATCACAATGTTTGAGAGAGTGAATTTCTCTCCACTGTATTATTTCTATTAATAAAAAACACCAGAGAGAAAAAATACACTGTTTGAGAAATTTTCCTGATCATCTAGCTACTTTTAAACTGTGGAGAAAAATACCCCTGCAGCACTTCTCATGATTGCTAATTAATTTTCTGTAGCAAATCTCAACAGATCTATGGGATCCAGGGGCGATTTGAACCTTTAGAGCTGAGAATGGAATTTGAATTGTCAAATTCTTTCTGTGGAAACCTGGTGCCTGGATATCCTGCATGCCACCACATCTACCCAGAAATGAAATCTAGTGCAATCCCAAGGTCCAGGAGTCCTTGAGTCATGATCTTCCTTCCAAGGTGCTCATTAGAAAATGCTAATCCTTTTTATGGCAAGGTGGCGAAGGAAAAGAGGAGCCATTACTTTGCTGCTTCCAACAGCTTTATTACTAATTTTTGCATTCCCTTTTCTCCTATTTTATTTTTATCTGTTTTGAATTGCCCATGATTAAAGCAGAAAAAAATATAAAGACAAAAAATTACCCAAAACTTACCTGAGTCATAGAAAAAAGATTCCCACAGCTCAAACAAACAAAGAAACAAACAAACCAACAAACAAACCTAAAAAAAAGACAAAACCCTTGCCTGAGAGGAAAATGTGTAGATCTTTTTACTTCTGCTGGAAACTCATGGAGAAAAGTAGTGACTAGCTATTAATTATCCATTAATAACAGAACATTTTTATCATCTTAAATGATGCTTAAACTTGGGAAAAGCCTTTTGAGGACAGTACCTTATCAAGAGAAAGTTTGGTTTTGCAATTTATAATCTATTAAACTAAGGCCAGCATTTTCTGCCCTCAAAATATGAGAAAATTGATTTTTTTTCCCCCATTATTTCAGATTCTGAAATTGTATAGCACCACTTTTATCTAAAGTTCTCCTTTCAATATTTGAATGGGCAGTGCTTTGGCCTGGTTGGAGAATAAACCATCAATAACAATGTTTCTGTACCTCAGCTAGAAAAGAAGAAATTCCACAGTGAAGACTCCAAGGCAAATGTCAGTATAAAGTGAATTTAAAAATCACCCCCATCAGGTCTGAATGTACAAGTCAAAAGAGTACTTTTCTATGAGCTTTTCTGACACTGAAATGTTTGAAAAGCACCAACAGAAAATTCAAATGTTTGAACAGAGCACCACATTTTATGTGGGTTTTTCCTCCTTGCTTTTGCACCACAAGAAGTTCAAGCCTCCTAGGCAATTGTTATGTTGTGAATTAAATCCACAGAAAAATGGAGCTTAGACTCAAATCTCTCTTTGACTTAAATGGAAAAAATGCTAGAAGCCTATACCTTATATTTCAAAACTTCTAGCCCTTCTCTTGAAACTTGAGGACAGCTGACATCATCTCCTAAGGCTTCACAGGAGGAAAACCACTTCAGAGAGTGTTTAGGAACACTGGGGGTGTGTTTAGGAAGCTGCTCCTGACTCCTCCTGAGCTGTTCCTTTCTGTCATATGCATCTGCTGTGTGAGCTCTCTGCTAACCTTCCTCAACTGCACCACTAACCTAATAAAATATATTTCCCAAAAACCTTCCTTCCTCTCATTACAACAAAGCATGATGTCCTTGTGATGTTCTCGGTGGTCCTGAAATGCTCTGAGAACTCATGAGCTGTGGCTGTGACCAAACCCGAATGCCAACTGCTGTGGTTGGATTTGAGTACCTATTTTGTACCATTTCCTAAGCCTGGGCTTCCATTTCTGCTTTTTTCCTGCCGGCACAGTAGTTCCCAGATCTTTAGGAAGCTTAATCAATTAAGCTTGAGAAATCCATGTCTTTAAAACACCTCAGGATTGTTATACAACAAAGGGTGCATAACTGTGTCGCTAGGTTAAGTTACTTAGATTTTACTTGAAGAGAAAACATGTGAAAGTGTTAAATGAACAACAGCATAATTTAATACTAACAAGCAGCAGCATTAGAGTTATTGCAGCCTGAGGTAACAGCTAAGCAATCAGAATTTCACCTAAATAGATATATTGTAGTAGAGTTACTGAAATTACAGTACCCAATGTTGTTCTTTGGAGTGAACTTTAATGCTAGGGGAAGCTCTTTTTACACAAGCGCTGCCTTGTCTATAAAGTTAGCACAAACACCCAGCTCGAATACATAACCAATTATTTTAATCAGATACTCTAGCCAACCACTCCCTCAGCCATGCACATTATACCCATCGACAGCACTGATAAGTGCTCATCACAAAATGCTGATTGAGTTCCATTAAAAATAGTCAAACAGCCTATATGATTTCAAATATTGCATGCCATTTCTCTCTAATTGATCCAAAAGGAATATTTTCCTTTACCTTTGGTTTCCATGTGAAGTTCAAAATAGTTCTGGAACTTGACAAAGACAAACACTTTGATGTTTCTTTGCGTTAGGAAAATCTTTACCCAATAAATTACAATTATGTAAATATTAGCTCCTCTGGGGTATAAGTTCCTCTTTGAGGCATAAGATGATTAGAGCAGAAAAATTATTAGATTTGTCCATGACCACGCTATACTTTCCTTCCTCAGGAAATTCTGTTATCAAAGACTTTAATCCCATTCCCACTAAAGCAAGTAAATTTGGCCACTGAGTAAAATGGAAAAAGAATTCATTTCACCCATTCAGGCAGTCCCCTAAAAGCCTAGATGATAGTAACATCCCTGGCATGAATATTTAGTTCCAGTTTTTAACACTGCTTTCACAGCCATGAATGATTTTACTTATCCCCTCTCTGCCGACGTGAAATCTCAAGCTTTTCTGAAAAGCTGCAAAATGTTGCTTAAACCCAGATGGCAGCTGGACAGGCAGCATGTAATAATCCATCTCGTGGGTTGTGCAATGGGATTGCCTGGTGCAGGCGTGGCACAAACAGCACTGCTTTAACATCAGTGCTCAGCAAGCACAATGGATTTGAGCTTGTTTGTAGACATACCAGTCTCCAGTGACTCAAGGAGGAAGCATTATCTGAAATTTAAGGATTTCTCTTTGAAAACTGAGGCCAGAGAATATAGCCTCCTGAATAATTTACACATGAATGTTCTGAAACACATTTAGGAGATCGAATTAGGGTAGAGATCTGTGGAATTTTTAAGAAAGCTTTTTCTTTTATACACAGAATAAAATAGAAAGTGAATGGTGTTATATGTTCATATTGTAATACAGAGCACGCACCCACTTCACCAAAGGGCTTTGGTACCTTAAGTGTCTAGCACAGAAATAGGACAACATGCCAGATTCCAAATGTGTTGAGACACTTTTGAACCATTTTCCAGAAGGGAGATTGTTTCTCCATAGGATTGATGTCTTGTCACCTGCTTAATGAATTTTTAATACATATATGCCTGAATGAAATGAACATATTTCTTTAGAAGCACGACAATAATTATCTAGAACTTTAGGCAGTGCTGATGGGCCTAAAAAAATCATGGAGTGTTATGGGAGTATTTGATGTCCACACCCTCAGGTGGGGTCTCATCCCAGCCTAGCTGTGGAAAATAAGTTTCACTTGTATTTCTACCACATCTGTACTGTGTTGTATGCACAGTAATATGTGTATACATATGTTTAGGATGCTGCACACAGATCAATCTTGTTTCTCCCACCCCAATGGTATATTCATTTTGTACACAAAATTGGTATTTATGAAGGTAATTAGAGTTCACCAGTACTCACATTAAGAGATTAAGCCAGTGGTGTCTGCTGACTTTAAATGCAACTCCTGGTCATTTGAACCTGCAATTTACCATTCCTGGAAGAATTACGAAAATATCTGAAAAAAATGTTACAAATCTTGCCCCGGTTTTCTACAAGGCAGAGAGGGTTATTTAAACTCCCAAGGGCTGCAGAAGAACTCTGGGAAGCAGGATATTCTCCTGCTGCCAGTGATGAGCAGGTCTGGCTCTGCCCCACCCCACAAACCTTCTGAAGTGCCCATTGTAACTGATCCATGCACTTGAGTACAAAGGAGATTAAATTTTCTTTCTAGTCTACTGAATACGACTCAGTCACTCAGCCTTCTTTCTTTTTTTTTTAAGGTTTCTGAAGAGAAAGAGTACAAAAGCTCTGCCAATCATGTTTGCTTTATCTTATCCCATAGCCTCCTTCATACAAGAGAAGTAGCAAAATATTCTTTTCAGCTTGTTTACCTGAAGTTTCACAAAATCCATACAATTTTGAAAGCCTAAAAGCACTTAAGGAGAATGCCTTTGTAAAGCATTGTAAAGAACACAAATACACGTTCACAGTGGTCTGTAAGTATTTTCCTTTACCAGGTAATTTTAGGATGACAAATATCTTACAAAATTTTGCCTTGACAGCCTTTCTTAGGTTTCTCACCTCTCCAGTGTTGCAAAGTAAAAGCACTGTCAAAGAAAGCCCTTCTAACCTTGACAAACATGGCTGGACATTCTCCAGAAAGGATTTATTCTCCTCTAGAGAGATGACTGTAGGTACATTCAGGTGTTTGTACACCATTCAAACAGAGAATTCTCTCAATCTCATTATTGAGTGATAAAGCTGACAGAGGTTAAAGCTCCAGACTTTAAGCAGTTAAAGCAGGTTAAAGCAGACCAGCACTGTGGATGTTTCAGAGAAATACATTAAATGCACTAAAATAAACTCCACACTGATGTTACTGCTGCTAATAAAGCTTAACTCCATTTAATGAAGCTTAACTCCATTTTTACTGAGGGTAATATATTATTCTGTAACTGATTTCATCCAATTTCAGTGTGGCCATTGTAGGTTAAGGCATGATTCAACAGGGCTAGGGTAAGGAAAAGCAGGATCTGCCACTTAATTTGTGCCCTTCATTAGCACCGCAAAGAGATGTAAAGCAAAATGAGCAGCTTTAGCAAAATAAAATGTTTGAAAGCATTATTTTAATTTTTTCCATTTCTTCAGCCTGATGAGGATCTGCCAGAGCTTTACACTGTAACTACTTACACATGGCCTCTATCAACAAACTGCTATTAATTTTAACTTTCACAGCAATAGTATCAAATGTTTAAATTGCTTTGGAGGCTCTCCAACTGATTTGAATGGTATCTGATCTTAATCAACTTTTCTCACCCTTTTTCAAAATGTTCATACTGTACCAGTGTACAGATTTCCAAATATTGTGGCAGCTGTTTGAACTTTTACAAAGAAGAAAAAGATACATTTAACCAGGAATATTTCTAATTTGTGGTCTTCATCAAATCAGCGTAAAAAAAATGCTAGTACAAAAATAAAAATAAATAAAAATCAAAGATCTCCTTTACGGCTTATTCATCATTCTTGATAAATTACATCCTCACTTATCATTTCCAAGGTTCCAGACCTACTTTTTAAAAGTTAAGGCTATTTCTCCATAGCTTTCCTCTCAGCAGTGCAGCTTTTCCTCTGGTGGTGATTTTTAGGTAAAGCAAAATTTCAAATCTACGAAAATAAGAACAGCTGGTTTGGACTCTATTCTCTTTATTCCACTTGATAGACAACAGAAGAAGTTTGACTTACAGACAATTTTCTCTGTGCTTGTATATCTGGTAGGAAATCGTTGTCACTGTAATTATCTCAAGACAACAGAACAACATAGGGTAATGAAAGAAATAATATAAGATCCTGCTGTGAGCAGACAAAACTCAATTCCCCAGTACAGTCAGGTAGCTAAAAACCTGATAAATTACTGCTGTATGATATATCTTTCTTAAAATTGGAAGAGAATGGACCAAAACCATCACTAAGAGGGCTGTCATGATGCACGAGTTGGAAGGAAAAATAACTACATTAGAAATGTTCCAGATCCCTTTCAGCAGTGGAAATTAATGGAACATTGTCAATTAGACTGAAACATTTAGCTTCATGTATTTGGAATTTGCATCTTGGATGGTTTATGTAACTCCATAGCAAAGCTTAGCAAGAGAAAATTGGTTTCCTCAACTTCTGAAACTATGCTCCTCATACAGGTGAAACAAAGAAAATCCTCATATACACATTCATATCACATTTCCCAGGGATAAAGTTGGGCATTTCCTCCTACATTTAGGCTTTCAAAGTTTATCCAGAAGTAAAGCCCTTGCTAAAAAGCCCAAAGGAACAACCTGAATAGCAGTTTCACAGCAGACACCTCACAAGCTTAGCTTACACATGGTTCTTAGACTTTGAGAAATGGGTTCTAGATCTCAAATCTCCAAGCATAAACTGCAGCCAGGGAGCAGAGGTGTTTTCTGGTCATTCCCATCCTCTTCCCTTCAGGTAGAGCCATCAGACCAAAACAGATGAGTGATAAAGCAGTGCAAAAAGCTGCACCGAGGGATGAGACTGTAGCCGCTGGGCAGAGGGCCAGCATCTGACTCAGGAGCTGGTTCTTGAAAATAAAAGGAGAAAATTCCCCTTGCCTATGACTCTCTTCTTCCTGTAAAACTGCAATAAGAACCCACATGGTAGTGCTTCTCCAGGACTAAAGACTGGTTTGTGCAATGGAAATGGCTTGTGAGTTTATGGAGAACATCTTGTGACCCAAAGACAAACATCTCAAATAATGGAAGATTGGTTTGTTTTGTTTTTTCTTAAAATTTGGGATACAGGGAACTTTAAAAAAATCCCCAGTCATTATGCCATCTCTAAACTAATCAGTGTATTCCCCTGATACAAGTTCAGCCATCTGTCAGACTCCTTATGAAGCAAGAAGTCAAATACAAACCACATTTTAAAAGTATAAACTGTTCATCAACAGGCAATACCTCCCTCAGGCTGCTCATTATGAAGCCACACACTGGTACAGTTATAGAGTTGTAACTGCATGTCTTGTTTCCACTTTTTCAGGATTTACTTTAGCAAAAGATGGAATCAAATCAAATTTATATTTTTACACTTAGACCTGCTTTCTGTTGGAAAAAAATAACCTTCTTCTCTGTCCTGAACTTTATGAAAGCCCCTGACAAAACCTTTATCAAATCAAACTTTTTACTGAGCATTCGGTATTTGTCACCAGTATGGCTCTTCCCTTTTTCTGTAATTCTGTGTGAAGGGTGAAATGAATTCTGTGCAGTCTCTTGAGCTTAGACTTCCCCCACCAAAAGCGATCAGTGACCTAGAAAATATTAGAAAACCTAGAGAGAGCTACAGATGGTACTTCTGTGGTAGTCCAAAACATTTAAAATCACCCTCCTCCCAGGGCCAAACCCCAACAAAAATAAAGCATCAGATGCCATTGCATATATCGGAACTGCACACTCGGTTTGTCATTTTTATTTGTAAAATTAAATCATAATCAGCTTACACAGAGCAAGACACCTCCATCCCATCAGGTTCCATCTGTTCCCTTAGAGAGGAAGCTGGAGCTAGGGGGTATGGAGATCTGTTAGCACTACCTTCTCCCTGCTTTGCCCACAATGAGGATATTCCTGCAGTGGGTACAGAACCTACCCAGAAACTCCTCTCCTTCCTGTGCCCAGAGCCCATGGCACAGAGAGGCCAGGGGAGGAGGGACTGAGTATATGTGGGATGAGTTGCCAAGGGAAGGTGTCAAACTATTTAACTGTTATTGAACAGATTAAATAGTCCTCTACTCTTTTTATTTTGTTACCTGTATACAATTAAAATATGAATCACTTCACTTCCAAGCAGGGAACTTCAGAATTATGAGTTATTCTGGACAAGAGTTCTGCTTCCAAAGGTATTTAGACCTACATAAATTTGGTGTGCGGAAAAATTTATTTCTGAAAACTTCATTCCATAACAAACATTCATAATGTACTCCTTCCAAATGGGCCTGAAAATGACAAAAGTACTGTTCTCTTAGCTGTGGTTTTGAATTCCATATTAAATAGTGACATTTATTAAATATTAATTTGAAAATGCATAATTTATACCCATGGTTATCATAGGTGAATAATTCTGTCACTCATGACCTCTGCTTGAGCACTTATCACTATTCACACTCAGTCAAACGAAGGTTTAATTTCATAACTCTTCATTACACCCAAGTTCCCCAATTTAGCACCCACTCATGTTGGTAATCAATAAGGTGCCCCTCTGATCACACCTGGAAGCCACCAAGAGCACAGGGCAGAAGGAAAGCAGCCTCTCTCCTATTTACATCTTTGGAGACTGAGTAGAGCAATGGAAAAACCTGTAGAAATTCACAGCTGAGAGGCAGCAAGAGCAGTTTCTATAACTGTGTTAACCAGAGCTGGTTTATGAATGCCCCAGGTCCATTTCAGTACTGAGCTGAACCACCTTTGGCAATGATTTATATAAATCTATTTGATGCTGCATTGAAAGGACTGACAATGGTAACCAGACAATAACTAACTGAGAGGCTGAAAAAATAGTTTTACTCAAGTCAATAATTTCTTTTCAATTTGCAGTTACTGAGGTGTAAAAGACAATGTGGGACATAGATTTTAGAAAGGAATCACCAGGAGGTGAATATGTAAGAACTGACTGGTTCAAAGGCACTTATTGAACTCCAGATGTGCGTTGGTAAACCCACCAGGACAAAGCAAGAGAGATATCTGTGAGTTCCTAGCTCACACCTGCCTGGCCAACATGATCAGGACAGTGCAGAGAATTCCCTGTCGTGCACAGGTCTCTAAACAACTGAGAGCTTTTGCCTTAGGTCCCGCTGCACTTCTATGCACTGTTCATGACACAGAGTTTTCCTTACATTAGCAGGTGATGCACAACATTCATTTTGGATTAAGCACTGAAGTCAATGTGAATTAAGAATTTTCAATGTTTCATAGGGTTATTTACCCTGAACATGTTATATAGGTATTAAAATCTCAGTTTTAGTCTTATATATAAGCATACAACTAAAAAAATATTCCCAGTCATTTGCTTGTAACTTATACAGTTCAAATACCAGAGGGCAGCTGTCAAATTAACAGATTAAATTTGTATATTTTCCTCATTTAGTCCCTTTCCTACAATAATCAAGGAAAACACCAGGAAACAGCCCAGCAGCAGAGTTTCATTTACAATTCCCAGCCTTCAAACTGTGGTACTACAGACACATAACAAATCTCAAAAAGGGCCTGCTTTGTAACAAATTATTGAAGTTTTAACATTTCAAATGTTGCCATCTCCCAAAGGCAACTGAGAATATATTTGCAAAGGTGTTTTCCAGCTTCTAAGAGGTTAGATTGATGTAAGACAGATGCAGTGCCACTGAAATCAATTCAGTTTGATAGGCACAAAGTTGGAGAAGAATCACAATATCAATGTCCAAAAGTGAGCAAGAAGGTACGCCTTATTCTGCAAATATCAAGCCTTACCTTAAACCTTTTCAATTTCCATTTTCAAATTTTAAAAATACTCTGTGGCATGTAGCAAATGATCAGCTACAAATGGCTCATTCCCAAGAAGCCAAACAGTTCAATTCCATAAACTCCTTGCTTCAAAATTAAGTCAGTGAAAATGAATAATGTGTTTTAAACTTAAACTGTCATAGAAAAAATCCTGTAATATCCCCACCAAATGAGTGGTCTGGGATTGGAGGAATTGGCTTGTGATTTAAGACTCACTTTCTGCAAGTTGAAATTGGAAAACCACCAATAACATCCATTTTCTTCTTTTATTTTCTGTCTATAAAGGATTTCCATCAATACTGGATTCAAGAAAATAATTTAAGTACATCTATAATAAACCCTAAAGTATTTGAAATATGCAAATGAATACACAAGATAGCAAAAAAACATTTTTCTTTTAAAAAGTATCTGAATTTATTCATTTAATTCCTATTCGACCCTCTCTGAAACATCACAAATCTGAACTTCTGGCCTGTAGATTTTGGCCTGAGTGTTGTATATCTCTTTCAGGCCAACCTTCACATCTTATTCATTTTCCAGGGAGATAACCTCCAACAGTAAAATAGTTTCTCTTTCTTAAACTAAAATCCAGGCTAAGGCAACCCCAGTCACAAGAAAACTGCCCAACAGTGGTTTTTTCTCTGCCCTGAGAGGTTTCCCTGCTTAAAGGAAAGGAAATATCCCCTGCTTGCATTGTTCATCTCTTCTTTCTTTAAAGAGTTTGCTGCCAGTCCGCTGGTGAGAAGTCCCTCAGCGATCCAGGCACAACTTTTGCCTGGACTTGTGCTTTCAGTGCCTGCAAAATCAGGAACCTGACGTCTCCTCATGACAGCGCTGATGCTCACAGCAACTTTCACACTGATGAACAAAATCCAAATTAGATCACAGAGCAGCCCAAGGGATGCTGTGGGACCATGCAAAGAGACAAGCAGCCACCTGGCCTGATTAAAACTGAGAGCAGAAGGTGATAGCAAGAGTTCAACATCCTCTTCCACTTCTGTACTGTACATTACTAAGATATAAACAGGAAAACTAAATATTTTGCTTAACAAGCAGAAATGGGTGCAACATCTCTGACATACTCTGGTCCCCAACTTCTACAAATCTGTTCACCTAAGACACAAAATATGTAATAGGCAAATGTAGTAAGTGATGAAGATCAAAGGAATAGGCATCAGATTTTAGTTGAGATAATCTGCATGTAAAATTCCCAAGCAGAATGATCCTAGTGTTGATCAGTACAACTTTTATTTGGAAGTTCAGGTAACATTATTTTAGCCATTAAGAAAAGTTTCTTGCTCAGTCTCTACAACTTCTTCCACAGCAGCCCAAAGTGACTAACACATAGGTAAACTCTAGGAAATGTTAGATAGCTGATATGTAATCTGTCCTGAAATAAGTGAAATGTGTGAATTTCCCTGCAGTCTAACAGACTAAGTAGTGTGAAAAGCACTGTGAAAAGACTAAGTAGTTAGAAAAGCAGAATCTCGAGTTTTACATCAGAGTTTTCTACTTATTTATCAGTAAGTGAGACTAAAGTCACTTTTTCTAGCTCCATTAGGCCACATACCACACTGCCATAACCACTTGACAGCAGAGGTGATGGCAGAGGGAGCACAGCTTCTCCATACGTGTCTCATCCATGTGTGATCCAGCCCTTGGCAGTCAGCAGCTCCTCCCTCCCCCCGCTAACGAGCAGGAGCTGTACCTGGACAGGCAAATGCTGTGCCTTTTCTGCCAACAAGCACAGGACAATGTCCAGACCAGAGTCCATCCAGCACAGAGCCTGTGCCCAACCCAGTCTATACCTGGGGTTTTTCCAGGTTTGTGGATAATTGGCTGAGAACTGAATGTTTCTTTGGGGGCTGGCAGGCACCCCAAAACCCTTTTCCAAACTTCTGCCTTTCCAGGGTGGCTACTGCCCTCCCACTCCATCCCTCCTCATCCTACAGCAACTGGCAGTACCTCAGCAGCTCTGGAAGATGCCTGGCAGAAAAGTACACAGCAAACTGCCTCGTGTGGAGTATCACTGACACTTCAGATCCTGACACTGCTCCAGTTTCCTGAGATCCTGATGTAGCTGAATCACTTAGTAAGGCTTTTCAGGCAAGGGAGAGGAATACAAGTCAGTAAGAGGGTGCTCAAGGAAATTTTCAGGAAATGCAAGTAAAATTATTGAGATGCATTCTCCCAGCATCCTGTGATGTGTAGCTCAGGCAAATTTAGAGACACAGAACATCTTCGTATTTAGCCCTAAGAGAGCTCCTCACCCATTAATTTCTTTGATCTGCTCTTGAAAGCTGTGTAAGCTTTCAGAATTTTTGTCATCTTATTGGAAATGTTTCCACTGCCTGGTTACACTGGGTGAAGAACACAGAAATAAAAATGAAGATTAAGTTTCTTCTGTGGGCTTATTTTCTCTGAGTGTTCCTTCTACACCTTGGTCATCTATCAGCCTTACTCTCTAGCTTCCTGATTACAATGAAAAAAAATCGGTTTATTATTCACCTTTTTTTCTGCTTTCCTATCTTATTCTTTCACATTTAACCTGGTAGGGTCCCCCAGCCATTGCATCTCTTCCTTTGAACACAGATTCACCTCTTGGCAGGGTATTTTCTTGCTTCTTACAGTCCCCTTACTCTGCTCTTTAACAACACTTTATTTCTGGGTTTGTTCTTCAAAACGTTTTGATAAGTAGGTTAATTCTGTTTTTCTGGTTCAGCATCCTTGGATAGTCCCCATTCTGCCGATAAGATATTTACTTTGATTCAAAAACAACTCCATATCCTTTTAAGTGTTAAGTGTCAGCATTTTAATCACTTTTTTAAATTCACATAAGGCTGTCCCTCCTCTGTAGACTTCTACTCCTCCAGACACTACTGCTCCATCTCCATACCTGTGTTTACTTGCAAGGGGAACCACAGGCTGGACACTGCAGAAAAGAGCAAAGTACAGGATGAAAATCTCATTTCAACTCTCAAGTGGCCTGTGATTATACAGGATAATCCCAGATTAACTACAACAGTTCAGAATTAGCATAATTTGGGTGAGTTTGCTCAAGCCATGACACCGAGAACTGTGACCTGTTTGTGACAATTTTTGGCTGCCATTGGAAGCAAATTTTAATCCTTTTTTCAGCCACCAAACCACAATAGCTTCTGAAGATTTACCTCAAAGGACTGCTAACAAGTTTTAGTGCACCAAATAGGACACTACCAACATCTCAACATACCAGTTTTATGGAAAAAAAAAAAAAGGAGATAAAATGTGTGCAAAAGTAAAGGGCAGTTTGATGCTTATTAGAGAAAAATCAGACCCTGAGTAGTTTATGCAACAACTTCATCAGCAGGGAGCATGATGGCAAATGAAGGTAAAATTAAGCCCCAGTGGTAATAAACATTCAGCAATCTTTCATTTGTTTCAAAACTGTGGCTTTACCATAACTTTAGTAGAATCAAATCATTATTAAAAATATTTCTATGTGTTTCTTTAAAGCTCTAAGAAATCTTCAGTGCTACAGGACGGATCTAAAGAATGCATATTCCCACCACTACACCTATGAATTTTAGTCATCCTTATCAACCCTTTGTGCTGATTCAACTGCTCCTAGACACGAAGCCATAGCAAACTCATCCTACTGCTTTGAACAGAGCTGTTTTCACATTTTTTTCAAATGTGCTTTCCTTAAACCACCATTACACATCAAATGAAGAAGAAAATTGAAGAAAAGTTCAAACTCCCTCTGATTTTGATTTAATGTGCTAGAAAATCTCTCATAATACTGGCAGTTCATGAGCAGTGATTGGATTAGAATTGGAGTAAATCCTCCCAACCAAACACAATATTTGGTAGTTACTAAAACGGCATTTGTGAGGTAGATACTATCAGAACAAAACACACACAAAGGGAAAAATGGGGAAAAACACATTAGGGTCTCTGCACACAAAGTAATTCAATATATTTTCCTCTCATCTGCTTTATTACAGCAACAAGTAGCTCAGTAGGCAGAACTGTGCTTTGTTATTCCTATCCTATTGTATTGTATATTTTATTTATTTTGCTGTGATTTAAAGGCCTGAGTTTGTGGACACAAGTAACAACAATGCCAGTAACAATTCCTGCATGAGCTTTAGTCCTGTGAAACATGGGCAGATGATTATAGTGGGTGCTCCAGATTTCCAAAACATTATTAAATTATGCTGAATCTGGGAACAAAAGTGCCTTTCCCTCCATTCTCTCCTCTCAAGAGATTCACAACACCGGTGGGTTTTTCCTACTATCAAGAGATTTACCTTATCTTTTCAAGCACAAATGCTACCAACCACCCTTACTCCCACTGCAGATACCTCAGTGTCCTAGAAGGCATGACTGGGAAACTGGAGTTCTCTCAGGACAAAGCTGGAAGCTGGACATGTGGGTAGTCATCAAAACCTCCCTACTTGCAGTCAGATTAATTCTCTCTTTTCTGACTTTGTGTTACTGGTACTGACTAGAATAATGCCAACAATACACAAAGAATTTAAAATATTTTAAACTCAAAAGGACTTCTAATATGCTCAAAGAAATGTCACTTCCTAAAGTTTTCTTAGTTCTCGAGTAATGTTAAAACAGTATAAAGGAAGCAAAAGCAGATCCTGTGCTAGAGCTGAAGGGTTCCTCCAGAGCTTGTGCTTTATGGTTTTCTAGGATTCTGCCATGAATACAAGTTATAATACTGGAAAAGCAAAGATAGATCATGTACAGCAAAATTCACTACAGAAATAAGGACTTTGGTATTACATCTTAAATTAGAAGAAATTAACCCACTTGCCTTGATGACGAATATACTTTCTTGGTTTGAATTTTTCATGAAGAAAAGTCCTGTTCATTCAATAAATTAAATACCTTTGAGTCTGTTTTAATTCAGAACATTTTTGCCTATTTTTTTAATTACATCTCAAGCCAACAGGCTTTCATGATGAGTTCTAACAACAGTCCCCATTAACAGAGACTTTTATAGACAAAATATGACTCTCTGCTGCCATTCAATATTATTTCTCCATTTTAAATAATGAATGTAGCTTACCAAATGTTGAACTACTTTAAAAAAACTTTATTACTCTCAAGAGCTTTGCAAAAAGAGCTTAGGAAAAAAAACAGAGTGTTTAAAAATATATATAAAAATGTGATGCTCCTTTCACTATTTCTATTTAACAATTCCAATACTTCTAGCAATAGAAGCCCATGATTATTTAAATAATAATAACCCAAAAAGCCGAAGCATGTTTAGGTGATGATATGTGCCTATGTCATGCTGAAAAGAAGGTTAAGAAATCATGTTTCTTGCTCACCAGAATGGTTTCCTTTGGATATTCAGTCACATCTGCATGTGTTTTATTTATTCATAGAAAATACCAGCAGGTAGTTGCATTCCAGACAAAATTCAGGTACAGGAGGGTGACATTAGATGGGTTTTGCAAAAGAGTCCTAAGCATGAAGCAATTTATACATACTCCATCTTAAGTGAATGCAGCTGGCTCAGTGCAGGTCTTCTCGACAATCTGTTTTTCATTTATTGATAGGTCTGAAGGGAAAAATTCCCAAGAACATTTGTGTGGCCTAAACTCATGTTAGCAAGGGTTGGAAAACAAATTATCTGACATATTGTTTCTTAGTTTTGGCAGTTCATCCTTGCACAAAGAGCAGGTATTCAGCTGCCTGACCTCTGCCCAAGACTGGGACTGTCATGTGGGGTGGTGCTTGATTCAAGGAGGTGATGAACAATCACAGGGTTTAAACATCCCCTACCTGAAACACTGCTGAAAGCACCAGTCTTTCAGAGAACCTTAAAATTCTAAAATAATGCCTAATTCTAATAGAAAAGCCTATTCATGTTGCACTCAACAATTAAATATTTTTGCAATAATTTATTTTTCGCACATTTAAAGTAGCTCTGCTGGAGTCCAGCTACTTCTGCCAGAAGGAGCCAATGAGGCTTCTCTTTTCTTCCTGTCTTACAAAAAGATCAACAATCAGACTCCTCCTGGACCTTTACTTTCTCCCTCTTTACCTCTCCAAATCCATGTGATTTTAATATCAGGTTATTTTCACAGCTTATACCACAAAGCAAGGTTTAAATGTTTTTTACCTAAACATTAGGAGAGCAAAACAATTTGAGAAAAAAAGGCTGAACCATTTTCATAGGACATAACTAATATTTTTGAAGATTGCAAGTATTTGAGACATAGGTATGCTGTAGTGTATCTGCTCCTATCTGCTTCAAGTTAATGAAACTGAGGGAACCAGATGTCTTGGAGATTATTGCAGATTTTTTCTGCCAGTAACAATTAAGCCACAGCAGGGAACTCGTGGGGTAGGAGAAAAGTGTAAAATTAAATTTCAAGTGCACACAAACTAATCATACATTTAAAGCATACTCCACCAATATAGTTTTTAAATCACTGTTCTGGCATATTATTATTTTTTCAAAGAAAGTATGGATATCTGATGAAGAGAGTTTTAATTAAAAAATCTTGGCAAGGCACCAAGGCTTAGTCCTTCAAAGAAGTATTCTTTAAAAGCTCAATTTCAGGCCAAAAATGTCACCGCGGAAGGAAAAGCGACATGCATACAAAGCTCTTAACATTTTAGGGAGAATCTGAGAGCACATGGGCAAAACCAAGGGGATTTTTAAAAAGCCCAAAGAGAAGATGTGTTGTTTATGAGAGAGAAGAAGTTTTTATATTAAGACCCCATTCAAATATTCTGACTTTAGAGAGTAGTCTTTGCTTTGAAAATCAATTCAAACCCCAAAGATTCAGTAATCTAATAACTGAGCGCTCTCGTCTTCTAGAAAAACCATTCAGGCACTTTCCACCTGGCGCAGCTCTGCCCTCCAACCTCAGCTGGGGGTGGAGTTAAAAGTGGCGCTGTCAGTGGTCCTGAAATAATGTTTCCCAAATCCTCCGGATCCATGTCTCCAGTTATCAGAGTTAACTGGGCTCCTTCACGTGTCTCAGTAGAAAAATGCTGCCCTCAGATGATTGTGTCTCTCATGTCAGTGCTGGGGACATGTTAAGAGACACATTTATTCTATAATAATGGCCTTTCATCAATGGAATAATGCTGCCTGTTAACATCGTAGAAAAAGAAGGCTCATGGAGAACCATAACAGCCTTCTATAAATTCAGCATTTTAAGGTTTACAAAGCCATACAGCACTCCCAATAGAAATCTCCAGGAATTCTTACAGAAAAGAGATAGTTTAGCTAATTTAGTTACAGTCTATGGGTAAAAGAATTGGAAAGACCATATTTTACTTTAATGTTCCATTTTGGATTTCATTCTTAGAGGGAAAACTGTCTTAGAAAGAATTCTTAAAATAATTTAAAATAAAATTTCACAAAATAATCTTTGTTGTTATGCCTAAAATAGTTCCTAAACTGTCCAAAATGAATCCCCTAATGACCACTATCACCAAATATACAGAGCAATGAGTAAGGTTATATTACTTGAATTAAAACCCAGTACCTCAATACAGAGCAGTGCAGCCTTTCCCAAGTGTTCTTTGGCATATTCCACTGTTGCTGCCTTCATAACACATTGATTAACATAATGACTATTTTTATATTTCTGATTAAAGCAAAAACCTTTGGAGAGTTTAAACAAATAAGGCTCTACCTGAGCAACAGGATTTGTTGCAGTGACAATGATTGTTATTGCCATTTAAATGAATCAGACTCAGCTGGAGCTTTCTATCAAACTGTTGCAAAGGAAAATCTTTTTCCCGTTTAACCTTTTACTCTTAAGGCATAGTCAAATTTATTTCTTAGTCAGATCATTTAAAGAAATGAGATTTATGCATTGAAACTGCATCACTTCAGCGGCTTGTAAATCCATCTGCAATTTTTACTTAAATGCAATAGAGATGTAAAAATCCCCAGGTATTGGAAGTGTTTATAAACTCCATAACATGTTCAGGGAGAGAGGCCTTTGCAGTCCCCACTGATGGCAAGGAAGGCTGCAGAATGAACTTGCTCTCCAAGAGCTGCAACGTGAGTTTAGTTTTCAGACATAAGTCCTGCCTATTAAGAAATAAATTTTGTTTTTAAACTTTTTTACCCTAAAAACTTTCATCACCAGACAAGGGCTAAAGTAACATCACATATTTCAGGTATTTCCTGGAAGCCACTATAAAAGCATTCTGGCTGGCAACCTGGGCAGCACTCATGTTTTCAGTTCAGCTCTCAGAGTGCAGATTTCCATTCTCAATTAAATGTGAAACATCAGAAATTTCCTTACAAAGCTGCTGAGTGCAAAGGTGAAGCAAATGAACTCTCACTTTTGCTAAGCTCTCCACATCAAAATTGCCTATGGACCACCAAGAGCTCAGACTGCATCCACCATGTGCATTCTGGACAGCAGGAGAATTTTTGCCTCCCAAGCTCCTTATCCACCCCCACCCATGACCATTAATTGTGTTTCAATGCTGTTTCACTTTAAGGTTCACCCCTGCAACATTGCAAACAGGCCGAGCTAAACCTTGAACAGGAGAGCAGCACTGACATTTGATGTAATTTCATCACAAGGAGGAAAATAAATGCTTAGTTGAATCAGGCATCCAGGGACCTACCCAGGTCCAAATCATCACTAGAAAGAATATCACAGTGTATTTCATAAACAGTTGGATGTTGTCTTTGCCAAAGAATTTCTTAATTTTTTTTAAAGAATATAACTGGAAGACCAATTTGTCTTCAAATTTATCTTTGAGAAAAGTGAAAAAATTCTGTCACAGACTGTACAAACTAAAATCCCTCCAGTTTGCCCTCAAAAGTCAGAGAAAGAAATACATATTCTCATATGTGCACAATACCAACACAAACATAAAATGGGAAAATGAAGACAAAACATCACAACTGACCAAGCAGCTCTTTAAATTTGCTTTAATTTCAGTGCATGCTGATTCATGGATGTTTACTAGGGGAGAAGCACAGCTCACATTGGCCTCTCAGGATCTAGATACCTGAGCCTAAATATGATGCTTCTGATTGTAATACCTGCTATCAGACCTCCTCTGCTGTAGACTGCAGCCATAACTCAAAGCAAGCAGCAAAGTGACATCCAGCAGGGCTGTTCTTCCCAAACAAAAAATGTTGTCCCAAGCTAAAATGTCTTTGGAAACGGAATTTAACATCCATATCGAGATTTTTAAAGGGTTGTTTCCATTACAACCAGTAAGGAATAGATTTCAGAGTAAACAGTTCTAGTTGTGAGCATAATAAGGCCTGTGAGGATCACACTTTTTATAACATTCCAATAAAATGTCTTATATTGTAACAGAGACTAAAATTGTATGAACACTTAGTTTCAGGAACCTCTACCTTTTTCCAAAGGTGCCTCCTAGAGCCATCAGTGTCGATATTCAAATTATTCATGACATTCAGTAACTTCTGCTGGCTTCTAAGGATTGCCCAGGAGCACTCACAGGGCAGCTCTGCATCCACAGGTTTGGGATAAGGCATATTCAGACCCAAATTAAGCAAATATGCCTCTACCACAAACTGCACCCTGGGGTAAAAATCTCCACACTGTTTTGTGTTCTCAAGTAGCCTAGCATGGCAATAGAGAAAGTCTGAGGCATTAACTTCAAACCCTTAAGAGGTTTGCCTATGCCAGCAGCAGTTCTAAATGCTAACCAATATTTAGTTAATGAATAAACAAACCTTGGGGTTCATCTATAAAAAGACTACCAGTGACCAAGTGCAAATATATTTAATTGGTTAACAATCCATATGAATTGATTAAATTCAAGGAAATATCATTTACTTTTCTTATTTAATAACAAAAAAAAAAAAAAGTGCAGCAGTGAAGACTCAACGGCTTAATACAGAAAAAATAAAAGTCCAATTTATCTGAAGCCGGGAACATTTACTGTGGGGCTGCTAAGAATACAAATAAAAAATGGATTCCTAGCATCATTCCTTTAAGTCTAGACACTGTATTTTGCTCACTCTCTCTCTCACAATTACCCTGAGAAAACATTAGTGGTTTCATAAGTCTCGATGGTTTCTTTCTGCATCAATCTATTTCTTACTATTGACAGTGTGTGAGGCCAATAATGCATGTTCAAAGAATAAAAGCTATATTTAGAAGGCAAAAAGAACAAACTGACAAGGGGAAAAACTGCAGCTACAACAGAACTCACAAGAACATATGCAATATGGAACAACAGAGGTCATCCTTGTTGGAGTGAATGGCAAACATGTGAGCATTAATCATAGAGCTTGCAGGAAAGTATAAGAAACGAGACCACCAGTTCAAGAGAACATGCAGACCGAGCCTCAAGACAACCATTTTTCACTTTTTAGAGTGTTATACACATCACAGGATGTTCTTTTAATTAGTTCCCTTATTTTAAAGCAGGTCCCCACAGCTCATTTTGATGCCTAATAGTACCACCTTTCTTTAGTTCTCTTTTCCCAGTTTCAGGTGATTTCTTTAAACATCTTCTGCTTGATTTAATTTGATTTCTGCTTTACATTCTCTTCATTATCATATTAATACCACATCTCTGTATTTACTCTTCTCCCAGATGCCTACATTATCTCCTTTATCATGGAATTTATCTTTTCATCTTTAAATCTACTGATTTTCTCTCCAGTCTAATTCCTTTTTGCTTTCTGTGATGCAGCCTGACCCTTTTATCAGCTATGCCATCACTTTTCTATCATTCTTCTCTCTCTAAAACAACTCCTGAGAGACTGCAGATGTGAAACAGAGATCCCCTGAAGATCATCAGTGTCTGGAGAAGAGAGATTACAGTTTTTGACATCAAAAAAGGCCCTGTTTCAAGGCCCTTCACACTTACCGAGCCAAAAATTTTACAGTACCACGAGAGTACTCTGCAGTTGTATTTGATATTCTTTTGGGGAATGTGAGGCCTTGAAAACTCCTCTGTGACTTGAAAATCTAAGTAGCTAAATGATGAGAGGTGACTCACTAGCTTCTCACAGGACAAAAGAGAATCACAGGAGGCTGGAAGAATAAGGAGCAACTAAAAGGAAGAATGCTTGTCTACCAGTCCTCAAAACCCAGATTGTATGGACATATGAAAGCCTGCCAGTCAAGTGGGCATGAAGACTTTTATAAATAACCTGAGAATGTAATTTCAGTGTGCAGTCATGTGAAATGTGTTTCCAGCTACAATAAAGCCAAAATTCAATACTAGGCCTCAGAAGTGTCTTTAAAGACAACATAAATTTGAGATTGCAGTGAGTTATGCCTATATCCAAAGTACAAAGAGAACCTCTTTTGATGACTTAAGGTGCATATTAAATTATAAATTTATGGATGTCAATTAATATCTTCAGAAATTACCTTCAATATCAATCAAATCAGCACTTCCATTCTGAAGAGGTGTTATTTTTCAACACTGAGAACAAAATCACTCCTAATCCTCACCATAGCTTCAATAACTCAGCTGTTAATCACTGTGTTGTGACATATATGTCTCCATATGAAAGGCTGAAGTATTGAAAGAAAACAAAATAAAAATCATAGTCAAATGCATGGCTGAGCAGAGATCTGCTTTTAAATATCCCACTTGGGGCTAAACACAACTGCACTTGTCAGTTTGCCTACTTTCCCCTGTCTCATGGCAAATACTAGCTAAGAATCCAATCCTTTCAGTTCCTTATCTGGCTGTTCACTGTATAATTTTTAAAATGTCATCCATATGAAGCAACAGATATCAAGATATCACCAGCTACAGGACCCAAAATGCCATTTGGCTATTTTTGACTTCAAACAGAGCAAAGCAGATCCACCTTGGGCACTGTGAACACTTGCCAAAAAGTTAGAAACCATTGTTACATTTTATAAAACAGGAAAACCTAAAAGTAAAGTGAAATGTTCATCCTGCCACTACCATCCAAATGTGCTGGGGAGAATGGGACTCTTCCAGTGTGCCCCAAAGCCAGAGCTTGCCAGGGAACCTGCTCCCCTCCCACCAAAGAAAAGGCCTTACAAGTATCACCTCAGGCTTTGTTTTACACAGTGGATCTGACACATCAGAAAGAAAAAAGAGAATTCGTCAGAGGTTCAATGCCACTTGCAGCTCCACAGTCAAACACATTAAGTCTACCCCAAGAGCCACTGAAAGAGTGTGAATTTTAATGATCCTCACACACCACAAAGTGAAACTGCCTTAAAATAAAAGCCCCATTAAAACTGCTTTCTCTAATCCACTTATGAAGATAAACAACTGCTAATAATTCCTTTATTCTATAGACATCATCCCTAGTTTCTTCATCCTTCAAAGACTGACACAGACCTTTCAGGCTATATTACAATGGGATAAGGCAAACCATCCATACCATATTGTGTTACCATCATAAAGTTGTCACTGTTAAATACTACTGGCATTACACTGCTGGTCATAAAAATATTAATTATTAAATGATAAAATAGAAGTATTTAATAATATATGCTAAATATTTACTTTAAATAAATGCTTTAGTATCAGGGGTTTCAGAAAATGAAAACATGCAAAGCCAAGCTAACATAAAGAGGAGTATTTTAGGATATAGGATCAATATCTTACCTAGAAACAAGGTCTATTTTGGGACTTTCTGCAGTAATTTCTTTCCCCAGGATCCACACCATGATTCTGGTTTTGTCTCTCCTTTCAGGCTGCAATACACTTTTAAATAACCTTCGAATTGAGAGAAAAGATTTTACTTGAATATTCTGTCACAAAGATTAAAACAATTCAAGTTAAGAAGACAATTTTTGATCCATGAATAATTATCCAGACTACTCCCAAGGGGTCATGTCTTATACACCAACCAACAAATTACGTCTGTTTACCAATATTGATTAAGATCATGCATTGATTTTTGGGTTGATTAACTGACTAACAAAGTGTTGGGTTAGACAATGAAGAAGCATAATGTGGAGAAAAATATGTTCTACGTACTGTAGCTATTTTTCCACAACAATTACTTGCAGGAGAGCAATTACCATCCTGGAAGTTTCATCTATAAATTTATTAGGATTAAGACAAATTATCTTGCAGTATCTTGACACATTTTCCCCACTGTGCAAACAATCTTGGCACACTTGCCACCAGCCATAATTTCTAATGTGGATTTCTGTGTTACCACCTGTTTTGCAGCAAAACCAGTGAAGTGCTTCTTAATACAAAAAGCTTCCTTGAAGCTTCATGATTAATAAGAGGAAAATCATACTCCTTTTTTCCTCTTTACGTTCAAACTCCATTAAGTATCATGTTTTGAAGAGGCTTTTAACCTTCAGTTGGGGTTCATTGTTACTGCTGCCAGGTGGATTTTTCAATTCTCTCAAAATACTCTATTTACTGCGTACATTATTGCATCCTCCAAACACACGCACAACAGAGTCCTGACTGAGTGATCAGATAAAGCAGAGCTGAAAGGACTGCAAAAGCTCCCTGTAAGCTTTCTAATCACTGCACAAACTCCTGAAAATATAATAAAGGTTCCCTTTGTGCTGGAGGAATAGGATTTTTGCTACTGGAAAGACTGAAGCTGATCTAGACAACAAAAAAGTGACAAGAGGAAGAAGGTCTTGCAAGGAGAACAACACAATAAAAAAGAAAGAAGGAGTAAATATAAGCTCAAATTTAAATCATTGCATTATCTTCTACAATACTTCCTAACGCCCATGCACAGGATTTGAGAAGCAGTTTCTAGTTTTGAACTGCCTTAGGTATTAATTGTTCCACTGCCAGGTGTTCCCTGGCAAATTCCAGCACTAAGAGTAGGTGTCCAGCTGTGCAAGCAGCACAGCTCATGGCAGACCTCCCTCCTGGAGGAATATTCCAAATATAACACTGCCGTGACTGTTACTGACTGCTTATAACAGAAGTAATTTCAGCTGCAGCAGTTAAAAATCACACACACAAACCCCACCCCCTGCCAAAAAAAACCAAACAAACAAACAAAAAACACCCCCCCCCCCCCCAAAAAAAAAACCCCCACCCAAACAGCCACCATCTTTCTTCTAGAGCAAATATGCAAATGGAAGAATTAAGGGTAGGGATACAGAAATCCACTGTATTTATGGCAGGCAATGCACCCTGGGAAGGAGCTGGCTGAGACAGAGGAGGAGGAGCCACACTCATTTAACTAAGGACAGGGTAACTAGTTATAACACAGAGAAATATGAGCTGTGGCGCAAACACAGGGCTCCCACAGCCCCAGCTCCATGATGTGCAGGATGGGAAACACACTGAGGGGTCATTTCCACCTCCAAACCTCCAGCAGCAGTTCTGCTGAGGAAGAGGCATGTTCAGCTGGTTTTTATAATGTAAGGCACGGGGATTTCACAGCCAGAAAGAAGTCATTATGTAATGATAAACTTAATTTCTTTCTTTTTCTAGAATCACTGCACATACATTCTATTTTCATCATGCATCTGAATAACCTTTATAAAGAGTTGCACACCCCACATGCCGCTCAGGGAGGATCTATGCAATCAGCGTTTCACCAGGGCTAATTTCTTTCTTTCTTCCCTTTGGAACAATGTCAGGTACCAATTAAACTTCTCTTTCTCCAAAATAGGAGCTGCTTCCCAAAGTTTTTACTTGAATAGTTTTCCTTGGCTCTTAGCATAGCCTGGCAGAAGTGACATGAAATAACTAACCATTAAAACCTAAGTTATTTTACCTGTATTCTTTTTTGCCTGTAGCACTAAACTACTTATCCAGTATAAAACCATGGTGCAGCTTAGAATATTTTTTTCCTGCTTTTCAATATCAACCTCCCAAAGAGAGAAGCATAACTTGACAACCTCCTAAAAAATAAAAGTATGGTCTTTGTATGATCATAAATACAGAAAGGAGCACTTGCTACCCCTGGGGATGCCAAGAGACTTCTAATGTGTGGTATTTCTTTCACTTCATCTAAAGAAAGTATTTTATAACATTATCTATTTTTCACAGCATCTCTTAAAGATATTTAAGTTTTAGCATGCTTTGCAAAGCTAAATGACAGATTAGCAGAGGATTACCTGTTCTCCTCTCTGTTGGTTATTTCTCCTTCTCCCACCAAGGAATATTACTGGCAGCACTGTGCAAACATTACTGATGACTTTGCTCCACTGCAGCACCATGTAGTAGCCTCAGCTCTGGAAATCATGGCCAGACATTCCTACTGGAGGATTCCCCACGGGTTGGGCACAGCAGCCTCGCTCACATGGCCATTGGGATGAGGCACTGGACAAAGCAAAGGCTCAGCTGCACAGCACGTTCTGTACCAGCAACTCTCACCAAGCAGTGCCTCTGCATCACAGAGCAGCTTAATAAAGGGCCTATCTTGCACAACACAGCTGTTCATGACAGCCCTCCTGGACTCATCTGACAGAGAAATTAAAACAGCGCAGTGCAGAATGATGCAAAAAGCCATATGCTTCTTTCTATCCCTAAACAAAGGACATGGTCATTTTCAAAAAGCCCTTTTCTGAACCTGCCTGGCTGCTGGATGGATGATCATTCATGAGTAACTTCTGGATGCTCACAGGTAGTGGAAAAGCATTAGAGAGAGCTGCAGAGTTCTGCATGAAGCCCATAATTAGGCAAGCTAATGGTCTGAAATGATGATCCGTGGCAGAACTGGTTTGAATTTATTTTGAACTGGCTTTAGAATCCTCAAATAAATGTTTTACATTAGTGGATAAAAAGCCCTGGTAAGTAATTTGTGCTTGCTGATAGATGTTAAATGTCTCTCAGAAAGCATATAAGAAGTCCCTGCAATGCTACAGATTATTATAGTCAGCATTTCTTCCAGTTAACATATCCAACCAACAGCAAAAACCAGATAATAATTTTAAGGTTGAAAGGGACCTTTGGGCTTTATCTGATGAAATCCCTTACTTTAAACAAAACAAAGGTTTGTAACTCAGGACCCTGGAGCACTATTTTCAGTCCAACCATATTCTCTTGCAGGACTGGAAACAATGCTGTGCACAAGTCTCAAACATGGGTTTAAAGGCATAAGATTTTTAAAACCGAAAATGGGTTCATTTTATGTGGCATTAGTCACAGCAGTTCTAGCCCTTACAACCATTGCAAAAATGGGATATAGAGAACAACTGATATTTTGCTCACACAGACTGTATCATTCAGCACTTCTAAAAGTCCCGAATACCCTGATTTGAAATGCCTCAGCCATACCTCACAGCAGGAAGGGCTCAGCTCCCCCCTGGGCTTCCCTTTTCCTCTGCCACCTCAGGGGGTGACATTTCCAGCAGCTCATCCTCCCTTGATGAGCAAGTGTCGCACACCACAGGCATCGCTTGGCCGCGCATCAGCGCCTGGGCTCTGACCCAGAAAGAGAGAAGGGGCTCAGCAGATAAACTGTGTCTGTCCCGAGTTAAATACCAGCACTGCTACTGTGCACTTGCAGCATACCCAGGAAAAATATCTGTTCTTCCTGAGGATTTATTTTTGTATAGCATTTCCACAGTAAACAAACACTCCTGGTGGAAACTGTGTCAACAGTGCTGTTGAAAAATGTTAGACCAGACACCCCGATCACATTTTCAAGCTCCTTTATGTTCCTTTTTTACCAAATAAATAGGTGTCAGGATTTATTTGCCATCTGATTATTATGTCTGTGTTAGTTTTTACTTATTATTTGGCTTGGGTTTAAATTTTTATTGAGACCTATTCTAGGTGGAAACGCTGTCCTTTGAATAGTTATAATCATGAGACAGTGTATAAACATCTCCCTTTCCCACCCAGATGCTCATAAGCAGGGTTTACTTCCATTGGAATATTCATGGGGTATAAATAATAAAAAAAGCATGAAAGCTGCTGGAGTGTAGGTAGAAAATTTACTCTCCTTGCTAGTTCTTAACTTTCACCTAACTTCCTTACAACTGGTACAATAACTTGAAGCAAAATCTGTCCTTTGAGGGAAACTTCTAAGCATTTAACAATGTACTCCATCTTTTAAATCCACACACTGCCACAGGATATTAATGTAACAGTCCCATCTCTGATAATGTACACTGCTGCCTATTAAGAGCAGGAGCTGGGGAAGCTAAAGAAGTGTTCTTCAAAATTAGGCAAAGGAAAATTTTTGTGCTTCAGCAGATGTTATGCACAAAAAATTTAAAACAAACTTAGTTCCAGTCTCTCCCAGGACACTTTTCTCTCCACCAAACATAACCTATTTTCCAAAACATTGTTTTCATTTACCTCTCATTAACTGAGTAGTTTTCCACAGGCTCTTGAACTTCCTTTGAGCCTCTACAGGTACCATACATTTAGCAGACAAAATCTTGAGCTAAAAAAACCCAAAAATACAACAGTAAGAAATTAATATTTATGTTCTAAAAGTTATAGCTCATTATTAGACAGTATTTCTCCCCAAACAGTTGAGGTTTATTTTAGTAACTAATCAGCAGACATATATTGCCTTACAAACCATTACTACTGCATCTGCATAATTAATAGTGTATACAGCACTTTTGAAAAAGTACAACTCAAGGTACATTTACTAACATTTTATGAATCATTTAAGTACTAACCCTTTCAGCTGCACTCTGGGTTTGCTATTTATAGAAACAGACTTGAAATAACACAGCTTTTTTTTTGAGTTTAATGACTATGCCTCCTTTGCTAGCCGCAGAATTTTCAAAGCAGCTACCAAACACTTTAATGAGGATTTGAAAGAATTGGAATATTCCAAAACTCTCCTTTATAACCTTATTTTGCTCCATGAAATTTGATACAATATTTCAGTTTTATTCTGATTTAGTTTGGTTTCCTTTTTAAGCCACTAATCAAAGTAAAACTGACCCTCTTCAAAGTCCCAAAGCCTACCTTCCAGACAGCTGTTGGCAAAATAGTAAGGTTATTTCTGTCATGGATACTCTTTCTGGGAGACTTCAGAAGTTGACTGTACATCTAATTTACAAAATTTCTTTTGCAAGACTGCTGGTGAATGTTTTTGCCATGTTTGCCTCCTCCCTGGCAGATCCAGCACAACAAGATGGGCTATTTAGTTACTGATCTTGAACGTTTGCCTTTCAAAGCACAGAACATTAAGCTAAACTAAGCTTGCACTGAAAAAGGCATCAGAATTTCACCAAGATAGTTTTACAAGATGCAGTCAACACTACATTATTTGTCCTTTCTTCAACTCATATGTTTTAGCATTATATTTCTACAATAGAATCAGTCATCCACATCTATTCTTGAGCTATCCAGGCTAAGAATCAGATGATCCTTCCATTACTGTAAATCAGACTCTTTTAAACATAGCAACAAGAATGTGTATTATTAATTCATTCTAATAAAACAAGCCTGCTTTCAAAGCAGTGACCCCAATTAATTGGGTAAATGGAAAAGAATGGCAGAAAAAAAAAAAAAACCAAAACCACAAAAAAGACTTGCAGTGTGTTTGTCACTTCTTCCAAATGCTTTTGATCAGCCATGAGGCCTTGTCTGACCCAACTCAGCTGATTAAATTGCCCAAAGCATTGAGTTTAACAGACTAAAGTGCACACTTATCATGATTCTGACAGTTCTCCTATGCCTTGAAGCACTCCAAGATGCCCCATGTTCAGGATAATATTCAGCTGGAAAATAGTCTCAGCTACCCTGCTTCATGCCATCCAAGAAAGAAAGGCATCAAACTTTGTTAGCAGAGTTTTGGGTTGTATTTAAGCTTTAGAGCTAAAACGTTTCAGACCAGTTGGTGAGATTTGGAGCTAAAAATATTTCAGAGCAGTTTGTAGAACGACAGAGTCACAAACCCATCACTTATCCTGGAGTGTTTTGTTTTGGTGAGTCCAACATCCCTTCAATGAGCAGGGATGTCTTTGACTGGATCAAGTTGCTCAGAGCCCCATCCAACTTGGCCTTGAGGTTTTCCAGGGACAGGGCATTGCCTTGTTCCTGTGTTTCACCACCCTCATTGTGCAAAATTTTTTCTTTATATCCAGTCTGAATTGACCTCTTCCAGTTTAAAAACTTCAGCCCTTGTTCCATCACAGCATGCAATACTAAAATATCTGTGCCCACATTTCAGCCTCCCCTTAGATACTGAAAAGCTGCAAAAAGATATTCCTGGATCTTCTCTTCTCCTGGCTGAAGAACCCCAGCTCTGTCAGCCTTGGCACAGGGACTGTCCTGGCTCAATCCCACTCCTCAGCCCCAAACTGGATACTGTACTCCGTGCCTTGCAAGCCCTGAATGGAGGGGAATGGTGGGAAAGGTGCCAGCTTTACTCTTATTAACACAGCCCAGGTCACAGCCTAATGGCAGAAAGAAACTAAATCATGTATTTAGGATCTTACAGTTGTACTACATTACAAACACACATTGTTGCTGAACCTTCAAAAATGCATTATTTGAAATAAAGCTACAGTTTGTAATTAATATGAGCAGTTACATTAACAAAAACACATAGAAGGTGATGAAAAAATTCCAACAGACAAAAGACTGAGCAGCATTTTCTTCTTGGGCATAGTCTTTACTAACAGAATCAGTCAATCATTCTTTGAAATTCTGCTATCAGGACAAACAGAACATGTCTCCAGGAAATTTAGCATGATGGTGTCTGGAAAACAAAGAAAAGATCATTTCCAAAGCATTCCTATCTCCATCCATCATTTAACAGATGCCTCTATAAGCCTTGAGCTGTGAGGACTGGAACAAGATGCTCAGTGCATTATTCTCTCACCTCACCTGCTGAAATCCCTGCCTGTGTTAACATAGGTAACAGATTTTATGTTCTTACCGCATCAAAGAGGTTTGAAATACAATGGTTGTTTTTGCAATACTTATCCAACCTAATATGAATTCATACACAACTCAGGGAGTTTTACTACCTTAAGACAGAAGCAGCATAGAATGTGGTTTAGCACCATTTAATGGTTCAAATGCTGACCATTAGGACTTCCCCCTCCTTGACACCATAAATTGATATTTTAAAGACACATGGGCCCAGTGTCTTCACCATTTCCTGTTCTAAAAGTGGGCTGCACACAAGCCAAGTAAAGGTGCACAGAAAGTATGAACTACTAAATAATTCCTAGTCAGATTGTAAAGCACTGCTCACCTGCAGGCATGTTTTGATGGCTTTTGATGGTCCAGCAGGTCATCTTTGAACTCTAAAGACACTGAAGATTCCTATGCAAGTCAGCCTCAACGGCAAAGATTTGCCAGATCTTTCTTGCACATGCAAGAGAAAATAGTGAAGGGTAAGAAGAGAGAGAACCTAACAATGTAGAATAGAGGAAAAAAAGCCAGCAGGCTTTTTTTCCTAACAAGACTCCATTACATACTTCTAATTATATTTACTCAGAAATAATGTAGGTATTTAGAGTGATAATAAAATTACAAAGGCAGCACATTGCAAAAAGCGTTTCCGTAGCTATTTCAGTGTTCCTTCACAAGATGAATTATTAACATTGGTATCATTGCATTTTTGAAGGCAGGGATGTGGAATCATGAATTCACCACCGACAAGTCAGAGATTCTGCACACATTTGCAAGCAACAGTCCTAAAATGGTGGCAAAAAAGCAACAGCACCTCTTGTTTGCTGTTGAGAAGAGTTATGCATCATCCTACCAAGGAGGAACAACACATGATTTTCCTTCTTTCTAACTCAGGTAGCTCAAATTTTCAATGAGAAATACTGTCACGAGTTATTTACAAGTGGGTTGTACAGAATTTCCCTAGCCAAAATTATTCAGCAGATATGTAAATAATTTTGAAAAGCATCTGGCTCAAAGTTACCAGGTTTTGAACACGGATGTCACTTTATGCAAATTATCCCATAAGCGCGTCAGTATGTTTCAAAATAAGACAGAGCACGGGACAGACTCTTCTAACTCTACAAGCTGTGGCAGATGGTAGGATCCAGAATGTCTGAAGCCTGCCAGATCCATGGTTTCATCTGGAGAGGACAGTCTTGGAAGGTGTCACAGTTTGGACACTGGCCAAACACCAAGGTACCCAAGGCACCCAAGGCATCTACTTGCTAACTCTCCTCTGCCACAGCTGGGCAGAGGAGAGGAAAAGAAGTTAATACACACAGGGCTCATGAGTTGAGATGAGGACTGGGAGATGCTGCAAGGACAGAAGAGGCTCCTCTTAAATTACAAAGTGAAATTTATTACTACAGAAAAAGAGGAGGAGAAAGAGAAGTCAAAAAAAAAGCCCTTAAGACGCCATTTCTCCACTCACCCCCCTTCCTCCTTCCCACCAAAAGCAAAGGGGAACAAAGCATGGGGGTTTGGTCAGCATGGGAGTCTATCTAGAGATACAGAGTTTGCAGCTAGGGCCAAAAAGTTATGCTCTTTTTCAATTTAATAGAATTTTTTCCCCACATGCACTCAAATTATGCATATTTCTAAAATACATAGCAGTAGTGTCCAGCGCAGAGCAGATTTATTAAAACAACCCTTGTCACACTTAGAACATTTTAAAATCCCTTGCAACTCTTCTCATTCCATGATTCCATATGTTCCAGTACAGATTAAAAATGATAGAACTAAGAGCAGCACAAAGAAACAAAAAAATTCAGTCAGCATTGAGAAGTTATCTCCCAGTAGAGTTTTTCAGCTTGCATCCCACACAGTTGGTGCCAACAGCTCAAGAGAGAGTTAGGCAAGGAGAAATTTTTCCAAGAACTTCATGTACTTTGAAGTCAACACAGCTATCATATGCTCTTTTTTAATTCCTGCTTTCTGAATGTCTGGGAGCAGTCACTTCAGTTTGATTCAGAAATTTCCTTAAAGGGGAAAAAAAAAGGAAAAAAGAGACTAATTTCACTGTAATGGATACCAGCACTTAAATCTGATGGCTTACAACTTTTACTACTGATTTACTGCACGCTGGACCCAATTGTCTGCATGGCAAGGTTTCATCTCAATATACCGCATATCTTAAAGTAATGAAGGTCGTTTCTTATTCTTTAACTAAACAGGAAATTGTCCAAGTATTTTATATATTTTCCTGACTCTTCTGCAAATGCTCTAATATTTGATTATTTTCATATTTCTGTTTGCCTGATGGTGGTTTATGTGCATGTAAGAGCACTACTGGAGGTCTTCTATCATATTCCAGGTGTGTAATACCCAGATTTGGTCTAAGTAGAATCCAAAAAAACATTATTCAAACAACGTTTCTCATCTAATGATTCCTGACTAGTCATGATAAATTATAGAAAGTCACTAGCACACTTAATCCGGGAGATTGGTGTTAAATAGCAAAAATAACTGCAATTATTACCACATTTATTTCTACATGGCAAGGCAAAAGAAGAAGCTGGGTGCTATGTTAATGCACTGGCTGTTTCCCAACATCCTCTTGAACACATCTGTTGTATCTTTCCCCTGCAAAAATACTTATACAAGTAGAATCAGCACTTCCATTTCTTCTTACATAGCAACTTAATCCAGCACTTTTATTACCCAAAAATGGATTCTAGCAAACAGCCTCAATATATTAATGCAGCCAACATTCTTACTTCTCTTTTTAAACCAACAAGAAAGATCAGTCTAACATTTCTAAGAAATAAAATATTTTCTAAGTTTCTGTAAAACTTACAGAATCAATAAGTGAATAGGATATGCAACAGCTAGTAAATTCTCTTCTCCTGGCACTACAGTAACAACAACAAATAAACTGGAAGAATTATGAAATTAGTTGTTTTCTTTGGAAAAGCACCCCAATAGGGTTCTGAGTTCCCCAGTAAACTAACAATATACTATTTGTACAAAGACATTGTTTAAAAAAACCAGAAGTTTCAGAACTGACTGGTCAATTTAGAATTTATCAGACTGTAGAGCATCAAGTGATGCAAAATGAGTAGCTAGGGATGACTGAAATAATATAAACATATTTCTTTCAGACACTATTAAAACTTCATACATATCCCTTAGGGCCAGATTAAAAATGTGCGTGTGCAGGAGACCTTTAATCTATGAATAGTTTATCAAAGTCACCAAGTTTAAACAGAGTAAAAATCTTTCCACAGAACAAGGGCTTCCATATCTGCCTTTTCCTACACACATATCTATTACATAGGAAACATGAGAAGTTCTGCATCAAGTTTTGCATTCTAATTAATTTCAACTGTATTCACCTCGAACATCTTGGAAAGCAAGCTCACTTGCAGTCTCCTGGAAAAACCTTTTAGAGTTATGCAAAATCTCTCAGAACCTAAGCATTAGGCTAATGCAATAAAACACCCAAAGCATCCCAATTTAAAAAAAAAAAATTCACATTGAAAATTCCACCTTGCTGATAAATAGCATCATGTAAACTTAACTCATGTAAATAATTCACAGCATTATGCAGGAAACAGTTTAAGTTCCAGGGTTTTTATAAACTCTAAAGAAAACTATGTATTAGTATTAGAACAAAATGTTTGCTTTTATTTCCCAGCTTCTTTTCCCAGTTCCCTCTGGGTGGGATAAAAATATTTCAAGCCAAGCAGTTAGTTACTAATATAACTGTGCATAGCAAAGGAAAATGGATTCATTAAAATATATCTAGCTGTTGGGATCCTCCACAAAGCAAAGATCTATCACACGTCATGAGGTTCTGACTTCAAAATTAAAGTAGAGCTGCACTATACAAACTTTATCTTTGTCTGAAATTCAAACTATAATATCAATACTTTAATATGTGAGATTTTTTTAATTCTATTATATATGCTACTTTCTTTATGAAGTTGAATATTCACACAAGTACCATGGACACAAAGTTCCAAAAAAACTTAGATGCATAGAGTTCTATCTGGAAGTGAAGGAGCATCACACCACCGACAGCCAGTAAAGACTTTATTAGTCCATCTCAACTCCACTCAGTGCACCCATTCAGCTTTGAGAATTATTCCCAATAGGATAAAATCCTGACAGTATTAGTCAGAAACATTGAATTAGTCTTTACCAAACCACTTTGATACAAGTTATTCCAGGGCCCATTAGGTCAATCCTGAACCATTAAAATGCTTTAGTACTGACTGGGAAAGAGTGAGACAATTCACAATTGATTTCTGTGGAAGCCAAATTAAATTACATGGAGTTATATGTCTGGTTCAAAAAGGACAAAAACAAGTCAATGCTGTGTGCTTTTTAAGAAAAAATCCTCTAATCTCCACTCCCTACAACAGTCTTTTCCAGTTTCCAAAGAGAAAAATCCAATTGATACAGACATCTAGGTGCCTTTATAGTTGTTTGTAGAGATTTTTTTTTTTTTGGCAAGTATTTAGTGAACAATTTTGGGCTTTTGATCTTCCTTTTCAGAGACACTTAAAAAGATAAGACTCTACCTTGGGCCTTGTAAATTCTTCATATAAGACTTCATATGGCAATTTCAGCCTTTTTTGGACCATACACAATTCACATGCAGACTTCTGCTTACTGTTGCTTTTTCATTGTAAACTTCCATAGCATTTTCCAGCAGCTGAGCAAGTGGCTGCCTTTGGATTTGTTCCTTTTAAAAACATCTCCCTGACATTTGCTCAGAGTTGAGCACCAAAATATGATATAACAATCTACAAACACTATATTACCTGCTCCTAATGGGGTTCCCCAGAACTCCATCCTTGTCCCAGGGCACTGCAACATGCTGAATGACTTGGACACAGGATTTCAAGAGATACTAAGTTTGGAGTTGCTAAAAAATTGGGAGTTGTTGACTTCCTTGGAGGTAGATGGGCCCTGCAGAGAGACCCTGATAAATTAGAGGACTGGGCGATCACCAACCGTATGAAGATTAGCAAAGGCAAGTACTGGATTCTTCACCTGGATGTGCAGAGTGAGGAATAAGAGGCTGGAAAGCAGCCCTGGGGAAAGTGACCTGGGGGGTTCTGGTTGATGGAAAGTGGGATATTAGCCAGCAGTGCCCTGGCAGCCAGGAGAATTTTTGTGATAATAAATTCTGGAAATATTTTAGGCATATCTCACTACATTTAGCGCTACAAAGTTTTTGATTCTTTGTTATATTATCAGTCAGGAAGAAGAAGCAGTGTTAATTCTTTTATATAAATGATAAAAGATCACCCCTGTGCACAATTTAGTCATCATGCCCATCCCTGTCACTTTGAAACTCACTAATGGTTAACCACAGAAAAATACTACAGAACATTAAATGCTAATAGAAACTCGTGTCAATTTCTCCATGGATAATTTTTTCTGAACACACAGAAATCCCTTAACAAGCTTTGCATTGCACAAAAAGACACTAAGTAGTTATTTCATATTTTTGTTTCAGATTTCAGGAGCATCAGTGTAACACACACAGCTGGGCTTCAGCCACTGGTTATCAGAACACATGAAAGCAACCAAAAATCAGGTTCTGAGATGAAAAGTCAGAGAAAGGACATGTATGCAAACTATTCCAATGCCAAAACAATTGCCTGCCACCTGACATGTGCCACACAATTCACCCAAACACCCAAGTTCACTTTCAGATCCACCAACTGGTTTCAGTCAAACCATTTCTAGCTCTACAGCAACCTGTTCAAAGCAGAAGCCAACAGTGTAAAATCTGAACTTCCAAAATTCAGTGGACACAGTCACAGTATCTTTGATGAACTGCTTTTGGTTGGCATGGGGTCAGGAGAGAGCCTGCTGACCAGGAAAAATCAGGAAAAGAGAATCAGAATGCTGCTGGGAGCAGGGTGTCTCCAACTCTGTCATCATCAAGAGCCTCCAAGAGTAAAAACAAGGGCATACAACAAGAGTAGAAAGAAAACACACATTTCACCAGCAAGGCAAGTATGCCTAAGTTTTAGTAGTTCAGAAATTTAACAGAATATAATAGTCTTGGAGACTGCATTTTCCACGAGAGACAATGGGGATTACATGTTACACTAATTACAAAACTGTTATTAGTACTGGAGAAATAATCTGCCTGTTGGACAGCCTAAGCCCACAATAAAGTGCAATGTGTGAAGTAGTCAGCTCTAGAGGCACATGGGACAGCATAAACATAGCTGCTCTTCTAGAATGGTGCAACACACTCCTGGCAATTAAACTGGCTATTGCTAGAGAAAACATTCAGCAATTCATTTGGGGAAAAAAAAAATGTATCCTTTGCCACAGAGATGAACAGGTTCAGTGTGAGTTTATTCAACAAAAGGATTTGCAGACTGTTTTGGCATGTGATTCCTCTGAGCAGATTAATTTGATACCAGATTTTTTGGTCACCTGGAATTTTCTCAAGTCAAAATCCATACACAATACACTGCCCTTCTCAGTCCTGAAAACTGATTTGTTCTAGTTCTCTTAATAGTAGAGTACAGAAGCAAACCTTGTGGTTTCCCCTCCGTAAGCGAAGGAGGATATAAAGGACTTTAGGAGTTAAGAAACTCAGGCTTTTTCTGTAACCTATGTGACACCCCATAAGCAGCATCTGGAGAGGAATCAGATGCATCACAAGATGAAAAAATGAATTTTTGGCATGGCAGGAGCAATTTTAGGCTTTAGAGTATGTGTATTACACTGTATGTATATGTACATTTTATATTGAAGGTTCCTATTACACTCTCATCTTTCTAACACCTGAAACCAAGTCTTAAGGTCAACAGTTGTGATACAGATCAAATCAAATTAGGCTCCCTGCAGGTGGTCATTTTTCCCTGCATTAAACATTGCAATGTACAAGAAATAGTCTAGTAAATAAAGATGCTTAGAGACGAAATCTCCTTAGAGGACATCTGTCTAGTTGCTGATTCTTACCACAACTCTATTAGTAAAAAAAAATCACCTGTCACACTGCATCTATCTTTTAAAGGAAATGTACTTCTATTTTATCTGCTAAAAGTGTTTCTGACCTACAGTTAGTGGACTCTTAGCACTTTCCCATATTCCTTCTCCTTGCAGTGCAGCATTAATATCTCCATAATGACAATAGCTTCAGTGACGTGGATTATAAATGACATCTTTACCATTAGAAGTATAAGTTTCATAGAAAGAACATATTCCTCAAAGCTTTTATTTAAAGCATTTGCAGAGAAATAACCTTGCACTGAAGAGAAGACTGGACAAAAAACAGAGAAACTCCATAAGCTATCAGGAGTAAGAGGTGAAGGGAACACCTTGCATTGATTTGTAATTAGAATGCAAGATGCTTGAAGCAAATAGTAGATCTGAGATGGTCAATTAAGAGCGCTGGTTTTGTTCTTCCACTGTAAGACCCCCTCAACCTTGCAAAAGACAGCAAATCATTACAAAATGCTTAATGCTTCAGTGTCTAGGTAGCTACCCTATGGAGAAGAAAAAGCTTATTTATATCAAAATACAGATACAACTAGCGTAATTTTATCTTCTGGTTTCCAAGGAGACAAGTGACCTCTATATACTTCTCCTAACAAGTGCATCAAAGTCATATCATAGCAAGTGAAGCCATAAGAAAGTAGCTCAATGCAGAGACAATCTGCTGCTCAAAACTCAAGTTTAACAACTTGGGTAGTTTGCCAACGCAGCTTCACAAGTGATGTTGCTTCCCAAGCTTCCTTGTAACAGAGCATTCTCTGCAATAGATATTGCCAATCTTTACTTCAAGGGAAAATACAGGCAGGAAAGGCTCCAGCATGGAAGCACAGATAGTATACTACAACCAACAATAGGGGCAATAATGTAACTTTAGCATTCATGGGGCAAATCTTCCTGAGATCCAAAATCCAGCCTTTCACAGCCCATCAGCAACTCTTTGAAGCCAACATTTGTGTTGTATCAACAATTCTCTATTTTAGTATTCTGGAATCTCAGGAGGGTTCTGCTTTCTTCCTCAGCCAAGCTCAGGAAACCTACTGGAGCCCACAGCATGTATAATCACATTTTCAATGCCTTCCTAATCTACAAAAAGCAGATTTGTTTTGGCAAAGTGCACAGTTAAAGAGATTCGCCGTCTTTCCCCACATCCCCATCGTGTGTCACTCACATGTTCACAACATATTAGGGAAACACTGAACCAGCTTTTTCTTGGAGGAAGAGCTTCAAGTTTCTTCAGTTAAAGTTTACCATCCATTCCCAGGCACCTGCACACATTTTGGCTTCCTTGTGCCATTCACCCTCATTTTCCTGTTGTTGCTCCTCCATGTATTAATTTCAGGCAAAATGCTGTAAAGCTGACACAGACATGGTGAGCTGCAGAACTCCGGGGTGCTGCTGTGAGCAAAGAGAATGCCTGGGGTAAGTTATGACTAATTTCAACCTGTCCTAATCTATCTCAGCTGACAGCAATAAATGGAAGCAAAAAAAAAAAAATCATTAAAATACATGAAAGCCCTAGACACCAATTCTACATTGTAATTGTGCAGTAGATTAGTGTGGCTAGCACAGGTCCTTCCCGTGAGAACATTTTGCTACATTTCATAAACAAAGATAAAGTTTGGATGTTTTGCAAACAACGTCTCCTAATCCGAACGGATTAGGTCAGTTCGGGCTTGGCCAATTGGGCCTAGGGGGAGGTCTCGGGCTGACCAATCTGGATAACCCCTGAAGACTCTACATATATGGAAATCAAAATAATAAAGTTTCCTTCTCTCTTTCCTTGTCTGAGAACCTGGCTCATTCCTCAGCTAGCGGCTCAACAGCAACAGATTAGTGGCTTCTTTGTGGCATTTCCAAGATTAGCTTTAGAGCCCTGTACTACTTTAGTGGTAGGACTGGGAAAGTAGCCTTGAGAAATTCACAACTCTTGATGGCAAATTCCTGCAACCTAAACATGTACCTGGGCACAGACTAACCAAAAATTCAGGAAAAGCGATGAGGAAAAGTTTTGTTTCAGGAGACAGAAAGAAAAGAACGTGGAAGAGACAGTTATTTTAGACCTGACTAATAAAGTGTTTGAGAATATAAATGTGTGAAGGTGTTTTGAATGAGATCATGAGAGACAGCGCCAATGATTCTGCAGAAAATAAGAAGTGAGAAAAGCTGAACAGGAACAAGACAGCTCTAGGTCAAACTCACAGGTGCATCAGATGAAGCGCAATGCTGACAAACATGGGAGAAAAACATCAGCATGCAATGCCAGAATTGGGGGTTGCAGTGTGAAGTGGATTTGTGGAAACACACAAATAGCAATAAGAAATAAAAAACCAGACCTAGAAAATTATAAGTCCAGGATTTCTCCAATAAGATGAATTACAAATGCAAAACTCCCAAAATACTTCCAGTACCTGTTTTTGTTAATCTTCAAAGAAGACTAAGATATCAGATATCGAGCACAACTGGTGATAAAAGAGAAGGAAAACAGTTTAAAATAAAGCCAGCAAAATTCCAACACTACACAAAATTCCAACATACACAATGATAAGTATAGCTTGCTGAAAAAGAGACCTAGTTATTCTGTTCCCCTTGATCCTGCAGCTGACAAGATACACACAAGAGAAAGCTGCAGAAGAAAACCCACATTTCAGGGGCCTGGGGAATGCTCAGGTGCAGGGCTTTCATCCACTACTAACTAAACAGCAGAATTGTCAGTCAGGTGTTTTACTTTCTGCTATTTGTGACAAGTTTTACAGGCAAACAGCTGTAATCCACATGTCTTTCTACTACAGAAATCTACACTTTCACATCCTTTTGTTGTCATATACATACTGCTGTATCATATTCTACCTCTTGACCAGTGAAGCATGTCTTACACTCTTATTTGGTTTGTAATTCTCTCCTTTCCAACTGTTTGCATAAAGGACAGTCTTTCATTTTGTATAAGACAAATGGAGTCAATAGTCACGGAAATTTATTTTTAGAGAAAAAGTGCTGAAACTACCACATTTGTGCTTCCCTGTCTTCGAAGTTCTCTGAGAAATTTGTGTAGCTCATTCACAGAGCATCTCCCTGCTACTGCAAGCTCTCTCATTACACGGATAGAAAAGAAAATGAATCAGAAATCAAGTGTTAAGCATTCACACTCCTGTGCTCCCTTTTATTCTCCTTGGAAGCCCAGCCTCACCTAATTACGAGGCCCTCAACACTCCCAGCTGTGTGGTACGACATGACACAGGCGTGCAGCATAATTTCAGAAATGATGAAAAACACAGGCTTCTCGCACTGATAGCTCTGTGATGGTATTTTCCAGAATTCCTGCACTGATAAGCATTTGATGATGCAGAAGGTTACATAAATAGACGGACAGATGAAGGTAGATAAGAAGAGATGTGGCAGACAGTGACAAACACATTTTGGGGTACAAGTTTTACAGCACAGTCAGCAGAAAGCCCAAGGCAAAGTGGTATTTTATTAAAGTAAATCACATAGCACGAAGAAAGGCTAAGCAGGGTTATCAAACCTTCTCCTTTCATCACAAAAATAAAAAAAAAAAAAAAAAAAAAAGGACTGCTGCCTACAGTTTAAAGAAAGGTCTGACTAATATGAACCTTAGCTATGGAATTCTCACTAAAACTGCTGCTTTTACAAAAGGTCTTCTCTCTCCCACTGGCAAACAACAAAGCATCTGTGTTCAAAAGTCCTCAAACTAAAAGCAAAGTAACAGATTCAAAACCACAAGTATGTCATAGAGCTATGAATCAAAATGCTGCAGCATAATTCAGCTAAGAGTGTTTTTTCTTTTACTATAATCAAAGCTCTTTTGGTCTGTGCCCTTTGTGATTTATCAATAAACAGGTGAGTTATTTTTGTAGCTGCTTGTCAATCTGAATTCTTTAGCTGCCATAATGTAAATCTATTATGGAATTGGATATTTTATCTCTAACTTACTCTAGGACAGCACAGGATCCCTGCAGCAGAAAGTCTTCCATTGACTCAGAGCTGCTGGGTGTAAGCACTTAGCTTAACATCACGGAACATCATTGTCTTCAACCACGAGCCTGCTGATCTTTCAAGGCAGCAGGATTCTGGCAAGGCCTCAGCATTCAGAACATCTGGAGCACTCCAGGAATCTTAGATATTGCCAGTCTTCTTTTAATCTTCTCATCATTCCTTTTAGAAAAGAGTTTAAAGTTGACAATAAGCATGTGCTTGCAGTTAGCCTTGATTTAAAGCATTTCCTGAAATCTCTTCATAAAACAAATAAAAACCAACAGCAGGTCATTTAATTCTGATAATATCTCATTCAGTCTGAAAACTCAAGATCTTAAAACTGATTCTGAAAATTCAAGACCTGAAAATTGATTTTCCATTACTGATATATTAAAAAACTGTGTTTATAGATTCATTCTGATCTGGGTTTTCTGCTTCCAATCTACTTTGAGAACTTGAACCATCTTCCAATACACCGAATTCCAAACTTCCAACATAAATTCTGCTATTTACAGGTTGGATATTGCATTAAATTCACAGTGAGTCCCTTGCAAAATTAATGAACTTAGTTTTTGTGAGAGAATATCTGTTCTAAATATACTTCATCATCAAAAGGGATAAATATTTTTTAAATTCTACCGTTCAAATGGTTTAAGAAACACACTTGGGCAGCTGCCGAGAAACATCCCTTCTGGAGAAGTATTTTTGAGTGCATCAGTGGAAACGTGCTTAGACGGAATTTAATCTATCTGAAAAATCATGGAACATGTTGAGTTCTTTTAATAAGCTCATCAAGTGCCCACTGAGGAAGGTGATATCATATGCATGTGTGCTGGCACACTTGGATGGAAGCCAGGCTTTCCAAGAGATCAGCTGCCATGCAGAGATCGCTGCAGGTTGACACATTTTTCAAAAAAGCACAAAGTACTCCCTGTGCTTCTTCCAAAGAGAGGCACTCCTTGGAAAAACCAGACCCAAAGGGAGGGGTGAGAGTGGGTAGAGAGCTTGAGCCTTTTTCCTTACACTCTGAAAATGAAATGTAATTGCACAGAGAAAGGCTACACACAAGAACTATCAGTACTATTAGTGAATAGGTGAATGAAGTGAATTAGCTTTCTGTCTTAAAGTAGCTATATCTAAGAATGAAAATATGAGTATGTATATTGAGTTACTCATGTAAATGCATTGTTTCAACAGGATTTCAAATAAAATCTTAGTTATGATTTCTCCCACTTAGGTATAAACTCGATTTATCTACCAAAGTAAACACAGCACAGAAATTAACAGTTATGTATTTCTAGGCTAGAGGTGTCAAGCAGAAGGTTTGAAGCCCAGAAAACAGAATAAAGAACTAAATTCAGTAATCCATACACAACTGTCTGAAGGTTGGGAAGAGGAGAAGCTGGACTAAATAGTACTAAGGATCACCATAGGAAGGCCTGTAAACCTAGAATTGTTATTGCATTAGACCTCTATTTTGGACAAAAATAGATTGACTGGCTACCTAGAGAATCAGGTTGGTATCATTGGCTAGGTTTATTACTTGGAATAAGGCTCAGACTATGACCAACAATCAGGAAAGCAAGGGCTAAAGCCGTAAGATGATGCTTGACTCCAGCAATGTAAATGAGACAAAAGCTCTCTTTATATAGGAAATCAAAGCATGTTTAATCTGGACTCACTGCTCCAGCTGGACATCTTACAGAGGACGGCATTCCAAAAAGTAACTGATTGCTCAGTTTCAACCTGAGTAAGAGCTACAGCTTCCTTCCATCTGATACATTTATGGTGTAAGCACAAGTTAATGATTTATAATTTAAATGGGAAGGGTGAGTCACATGGCCATAAATACATTAAGGGATGAGGGGAAAAAAAAATCTTCAGAACTAGATCTTAAAGGAGTTTTTAGCATGGGAAGAGAAATAGCAGCCCATTGGTCATGGCTGAGACAGTAGTGAGAGACAGCTCAAGAATGGGGAACCTATGAAGATGAAATGAGCATTAACTCATAAAAGACAAGCATGACCATAGGTAAAAGGGTGCTAAAAATATATAAGATAGAAGCTATACCTGAAATATTACTTGTACCTGCTCCATTTCAGCCCTGTAAGTCTTAAAAAATCCAGCATGTATTTGACCCTCTCCCTGGATTCTGCAGAATCCCAGGATTCTGCAGCCAAATCCTGCAGAATGGGCTGTGTTTTCCTGTCCTGTCCACAGCACTCCATTCCTACAAACCCTTCAAGATTCAGCCCTACTTTTGGTTTGGCAGATGCTCCTAAAACGAGAGTTGGAGGAAGTCGGGCTAAATGAGCTGTCACTCCAATTCAGGCAAGCACTAACCAGCCCCACAACTACACTTCAATGCAGCTTTCAGGAGAGCAGAGAAGCAGGAGTGAGATGCGTGCTGCAGGCTGAGAGCCTTCTGGGTGACCTGGGGATTGTGGGCAGAGGTGTAAACACACTGCCACTGGAAGGAGGATGCAGCAAGTCCCACTGCAAGGCTGGAAGACGGAATGTAGGTTAAGGATGGAGCTTGGGAAAGGAGCACATACGCAGCTGAGTGATAGACCTTGACGTGTTCACACAGCTAAATTAAGAGCTTGATAACACAGGAAGAAATGTAATGTCACTCCTTCCAAAGCTGGTGGGTACAGCTTAGGCTGTAGCTGGTCAGGTGAAGAGAAACTCTGGAGGTGAAACTAGCCATGGATTGTCGAAGATGGAAAATTAAGACACATGAAAGGAACCATAGAGGAATTGCTACTCCTGCTGTAGCAGGTACAGAGCCTCTGGCAACAATCCAGAGGACAGGTTAGGCTGGTTTAAAGTTGGAAACACAGAGCTGGAAAGGTGAAATTAATGGTGATTGTTTAAAACCTTATATGGTAAAAATAAGGACTGGAGGGAGGAGAGGGAATTAATCTATCACTCTGTTTAAGACAGATACCAGTTCGTGACTAGCACAGGTCTTTCTCGTGAGAACATTTTGCTACATTTCATAAACAAAGATAAAGTTTGGATGTTTTGCAAACAACGTCTCCGGATTAGGTCAGTTCGGGCTTGGCCAATTGGGCCTAGGGGGAGGTCTCGGGCTGACCAATCTGGGTGACCTCTGAAAACTCTATATATATAGAAATCAAAACAATAAAGTTCTTCTCTTCTCTCTTTCCTTGTCTGAGAACCTGGCTCATTCCTCAGCTAGCGGCTCAACAGCGACACCAGTTTATGGTAGCAAAAAGTGGTAAGGTAGCAGAAATGTTTCTGTATTTAGAAATAAGAGCTGCCAGAAGGCTGCGATTGCTCCTTGAGTGCTAAACACAGCTAGTTCAGTTAGCATTTGTCCAACAGCATAGGCTCTGCCTTCCCAATAATCAAGTACAATGGGAAAGGTATAAAGGCCTGGCAGAAACATCTGCCATAGAAGACTAAACTTTAGACTCAAGTAATGTTCTACACAAGTATCACACAAAATCAGTGCTTCCTAAAAGAGAAAGAAATCATCAGCAGTCTCCAATAAAGTGCTCTTCCTTTTACTGTCTAACAGAGGTCTTAATACATCATAAGTAGTGCAGATGGTAGAAAAACATTGGCTTCAGATTTCAAGTACTACCTCTCTGGAATTTTTAAGCATCTCTTGAAAGGCAGACCTTGTGAGGTTGAAATAGTTACAGTCTTGGACTAAGAAGAAAGAAGGGAATTTCTTGCCCTGGAAGGGGAAACCCTTCCGTTCTCTCCCACAGGGTCTTTGAACCATTTTCTTTTTAGGTAGAGGATGCTTTAAAGGTTGTCTGGCATTAAGGTCTGCACATGGTTACAGAATACATGAGAATTGCCTGTAATCTTAGGATTCTGTGAACTCATGATGATTGATAAATGTTTTTGTTCAGTTAGAGACTGAAGAGTAAGTTAGTTTCAATTTGGCTAAAATTCGGTTAGTTATGGTTTAGTGAGGTTAACATTAAGAAAAAATACTGTAACAGCCAGCTGTTCTCTGAAAATGCAGACTTTTTTTGTGCTTCCCATTTGAAAGAAAGAATGAGAAAGAAAAAATCTTGGCATTTGTAGCACCTTACATTTCAGAAAGAAAATTTCTATGATTATTAATGGAAAAAAACAGGAGTTACAGAATTTCCCTAAAAGAAGGCTGTCAGAGCCCATTAGATTTCCACATACAGATGCAGACATGCAGATGACGATCCCATTCTAAAGTTTCCATCTTTAATCTGACACCACATGAGAATATTGAGTATTATGATGTTTTAGTCCTTTCTCTTGGCATTTGCAGTTCTTCTGATGGTCCACCCACCTTCTCTTCCCCCAAGCCCCTAAGTACCACTGCTCACATTGGTTTATAATTCAGTCTATTGTAGTCTAGCTAAATACTTCTCACTGTTTTTAATTTCATAGCAGTCTCATAGTTCCAATGCTCTTAAGAGTCACAGTGCTCCCTCTGTATTCCTCTGTGTTGCCCTGCACTGCACACTCTCTGTTCCTACTGATTTTATTCAGAGTGGATGCTCAGCATCTTTCAGAACATAATCTCGTTTTATAGACATAGGCTCTATACTTCCTTAGGGCTTGTCTGGTTATTGCTGTGTTCCATGGTTGAGATGAACACAGAGAGCTCACAGAGTCACTGATGTGTCACCACTGGGTCTCTCCTACAGCAGCTGCAATCAGCAGAGAGAGGGGATGACAATAACCAAAGGAGAAGCAGCTTGTCACCCCTTCATCCCATGGCACAGAACATCTGCTGAATCTGCTGGACTGGACATGAATGGGAATTAGGCCTTCAGCAGCTCCTGAAAGGACTCTACAAGTTCTACAACTTAACCATACCTCCAGTCATCTTTGCTGTGTCCAAAGCAGAGCTGCACTATCCCAGATAGGCCAGACTCTTGAGTTCAGGTTGTCCTGACTTTAGGAACCTCTACCACTTTTGTAAATACAACCTTTTTCAAAACAGCCAGAGTGCTATTTTTCCTAACCTCTATGCCTTAAGCTGTTTGCACCACTCTAGGAGATATCAGGGATGGCTTTGAAAAATAAATTTCAACATTAATTTCAAATTATGCAGATTTGAGATGGAGAAGCACATTTTTGGGAACAAGAACTACATAGCAAAATTTGCTATCATCAAGTATCCTTTCTGGTAAGTCTGAACCATCATCTGTCAGGCAAAAAAGAAAGTGAGATATATTGTCACTGTTATGCTAACAACATAACTATAATAAAACTATTTTATGACTGCCCATAGTCAAACATAAAACACATGAGTAGAGCCTGGAAATCTTAAAAAGTACAATCAGTGAAAGACAAAATAGTGAAAACCACCCATTTCCAACAGCCATATAAAGGTATTAAGAGCAAGAAAAAGAGTAATAGAAACTACAAAATTGGGGCATAAAAAGATATTTGAAACTGCTTTGTTTGCAACCCTGCACCCTTTTATTTTATTTTTTTTTTCTTATGGCAACAATTGTTATCACACTCCAGGGCTTCAGTTTAAAACAAAGAAACAAAATCTGCAAACTGCAGAATATTTATTTTGTTGCCTTAGATCTACAAGGTATATCAGAAAGCCACAAATTCCACAAGGAAATTATAGTGTAAGTTAACATGGAGAGCTGAGAGGAACAATAAGAATGATGGTATGCTGAAATGAATCCTCACTAGTATTTGCTAGAGTAAAGCAAGGTGTATTGAAATAAGCCTCCCTGTTACGTTTTATTTCTTCCCCTGACAAAAAAAAATGAAGGTGATCTTCTCCACACTTATGGAATTATAAAGAATTGGTCTGGCTGGTGTCTTCGAATATTTAATCCCTTTACATCAGCAAAGGGATTCATTCGCAGAGAAAGCATGCAGCAGAGTGAATGCTGTAATCTTATTCTTTAAAAACATGGTTGGCACAGAAATTGTCCATTTTACTCAGGAGGATGCAATTACATTTCAGCTTTCATGTAAAGCTGCTTCATGAAATCGAAAAGCCTGCACATGAACAGAAACAGAACAGCAGGAAAAAACAAAGGCTGTGGCTGGCTATGGATCATTTCTCTTTCTCCACATGGTTTGAGGGAAAAATAGCTGGCTACACTGGGTGAAGACAATCTGCAATAAGCAGGCTCATATTGCCCTGCTGACCGAATGGCAACAAGGAATCTAGGACTGAAGAGTTCAGACTCCTGGGGAAAGCAGATAATCCAACCCCTCATGTCTGTAAGTAAAGACTTTATGAGCTACACAAGAGAAAAAAATAAAACACAGAAAAACCAACAGAAAATACATAGAAATAGGAAGTCATCTTAGATCTCAAGGGAGGAAGGAGAATCTTGCTAGTCAACCCAAATCCAGATGCTAGGACTAAAATAGAGAAGCCCCACTCACTGCTTGCTCTGCCAAAGTCTTCGAGAGACAGCAACACAAATTGCCAGGAATGCTTTAACTGAACAGGTTTCTGTAAGGAAATGCCAGTGTGTTCATTTGGTTTAGGAATGTTAATAAGAAAAATAAACTTTCTGAGAGAGTGAAGGAGAAAAGAATTTAAAAGGGAAGCCTTTTTTCCTTCCTCACAGCTGGATATGGCAATGGGAGGAAACTCATATAGGAGGTATCAGGAATTTGATTCAGAGTGCTCTCTTCCCAAGTTGACAAAGACTTTGGTTAAATGAAGACAGTCCCACTTTTATTAGCAAAACCAAAAAGAGTCCAAAACACTGAAAAAAGGCATGGTTTCTGCCTGCAGAAGCTATCAGGAAATTTCTCCAAATTTTGAATAATTATAAAGACATTTCTCACTCATTTCTGGTTGTATGATAATGAACAAAAGGAAAATTTGAATTCAGATACAAACTTTAAATATAACTTTCAGGTCATAAACTCTCATCTTAAGAAATTACACTCTGATTATGTAAGGCTACAGTAAGTTAATTAACATTTATTAATCGATGTGGGTTTCAATGTGAAAAGCAGCAAATCGAGTCACACAAACATTCAATATTCACACAAATACAGGTTACGTTGTGAGACATAACTGAGTGTAAATATTGAGCTGTTAATTTTTAAGGTCTTTATTGTGTAGTTTTAGATACTTTGATCAAAGGTAAAAAACCTCCTATGAGAGACAGATGAGCATTTGGAAAAACCACAGCACTCACATTTTATTATTTCTCCTTGTTTTGTGAGTATCAAGTTGCTGGGCAGAACAAAAAGTTCAAAGATCTTTTTGATTAATATCTTAAAAATGTCTAGTTGCTATCAATACCAAGATTAAATTTCTGTACCCTTGATATTTGGCATGTCTGCCAAGGAAGAGCAAAGTTATTACCAATAACGTCTTTGTTATGTAACGTTGAGAAATTTAAGTCACCATCGACAGTCCAGTGAGGAGAAATACCAATAAAAAAATCATATCACACATTCCTTAGTTTGCTCACATCTGTACTTTGATAAAGTATACACTGAGAGGCAGACATACCTGTCTGGTTTAATAATTTTGTATTTTTGGAGTAAAAATGAAAAAAAAGAGAAAGTGTGATAAGTCCACTGTCTGATTCAGAAGAAAGAACTGTAAAAGTTTCATCTCCCAGTCCTTTGGCTCTATGGAACACTGCAGTGCTGAAGTAAATCCACAATTTACAATGGATAAACCTACTAAAATCCCCAGACCCCACACAGACAAATAGATCTCAGAACTGACTGCTGCAATGCACTGAAATGTTCCTGCTGCACCAAATACAGGCACCCTTACAGATCACTTTGCTTTTACCCAACTTTGGGAGAGAAGGCTGTTGTACAAAGTGGAGAAAGTCACCATGGTCTCACCGTGAATTTGGTGGGAGTTGCACTGTTTGTTAAATGGCCTGAGAAGGGCTGCATTCAAAACAATTAAGAAACCTTTCATGTTTTCTCTAAACTTAATACACATTCAACAGCAACTGCACTTATTTACTCTTATTATTAAAACTTCTTATTTACTCAAGAAAAATATTTTAAATCAAAATAAAAATTTTTGCTAACCGAAACCACTTCTAAGACATCAATGTAAAATGCTTTTGCATGATTTTCATTCAAGGCAAAAATTCATTGCTCACTTAAATTCTTTTCTTATCTGATTAGATAGCCTTCTATTGCACAGAAAACTGCATTTACTTTCTTACATGTTGTATTGATTGTATTTTGCCCCTTTTCTCTATGTAATCATATTCATTCTACTTAAAGAAGCCAGAAAACCTGGCCAGAAAACCAACCATTTTTTTCGCAGTCATAACAGGCAATACTTGGAGACCATTGTTTTCTAAGACTTGTTTTTGGAGACTCTTCAACTTGTCTCCATCTGAAATTGCTGTATCCAAAACTCATGTTGGATGAAGCATCAGCAAATTCAAATCAGGATAATTATGTCCTTTGTCTTTCATGCAATATTCCTCAGCATAAACTGCAGAGTCACATTTGTCTCTTTTTGCAACAGCTTCACACTGTCAACTCACTTTATTTGTTTTTCCCCATGAGCCTACTTTTGTGTTCCAAATTCTACTCTAGCCAACACAAGAACAGGGTGGATAATGTTCTCTTCACCTTCTAATTTCCAGTATGGGGGAAAGAGACCATTGACTTCCACACACAATCCATGGAGTCAGGCACATGCCTCAGCAAAACTCAAACTAGCTCAGCTACTGACCAAGGAGATTTCTGGCATCAACCCAGCCCAAGTACCACTGCAGAGACAGCCCAAGCGAATACTGGGACAAACGCCTTACTTTACATTCTCCTTCTTTCCTCCAGACTGAAAGGTGGACTCCATCAGCCACCTGGAATATCGTTTAGAATCCTCTCCCAAAGACAGGCATTCTTCCAGGAGGGTTAAAATCAAAAACCAGCCAAACCAGCAGGATGTCAGTATAACAGCATCTCACTTAGATCTCATTTGTAAAGGTGAGGCCAGGAGTTATTTCATCACAGAAAATATTTTTTCCCACAGGTTCTGGCTCACAGAAAAACTTAACTTATAGATGGCCTGTGCCCTCTGCCTTGCTAAAGCAACCTTAACTCTTCTGGCTGAAGAGATATTACTGTGTTGAAAAGAACTGAAAGGTTTCAGTGCCTAAAGAAGAATGAACACTTCTCTTAAAGCTAACAGCAGCTGACACAGGCTGGGAAACATTTCTGTGACAGCTTCAATATTTAACCAGAAAAGTATGGAACATGAATCTCAATTTCCTATGTAGGGTTTTGCCAAGGACTTTAGTTCCTGGAATAATTAATGCCAAGAAAAACCCTTCTCACACAGCAAACTAGGTGCTTACCTAGTTTCTTAGCAAAAAACTCATGTGTTTTCCAGACAGTATTCAATTGTGAGAAATTTTTTCAACATAAATTCTGTTTCAGTATGAAAAGTTCAACTGCTACCAATTGTCAGTTTTCCCTAGATTTAGGCAACAATGTATTTTGGGAGTATGACTCAGGAGAGCATTCACATGACCAAGGAAAGCAGGTGGCCAGGACCTACCACATAGCATCAGCTTCATCAGAACCTCCTCAGAGAAGGAAAAATAGCTCCTAGCTGTTTGGGCATATGATCACAGGGTGGAAGAAAAAATTGTTCTAAGGTATAGGTTATAATTGTTACAACAAATAAAGCAAACTGCAGAGTCTTTTGCCTCAGCAGCACAAAGAGATACGTTAAAAAAACCCTTATTCTTCTGATGAAAGTGTTTCTATTGTGCTGTCAGTAAGTCTTGAAAAATCTCATTTACACAAGGGACTTCAGTCATACGTTTAAATTATGCTTGTGCCAAAGAAGCAGCTTACCTGGTTGTCCCTCAAAAGTATCTCACACAGCATCACAGCTCATTTATTCCCCCAGTGTTTCAACTGCAAAAGGGGATAGAAGTTGTTTGTTAGTCTGTTGGGAAGGGAGATGTCCAAGATCCCATAAAACTGTCCCTGTCTTATGCAGATTTATGCCCAGCACTGTGTCCTGTGGTTGCAGAGGAACAGGAGGCTGGTAGACATCGCACTGAGATACCACAAGTTACACTGCAGCCAAAATGTTCCACTGGGATTCCTTCATCTCCCTCTTCACCTGGATAAGAGGGATTTGTTATTCCTGTTAATCCTCTGCTCAGTAACAAGGCTGAGCCCAAGTCAGCTGTTATAAAAGCTGGGGAGTTCAAGGTAAATTTTTCAGCTTTAGCCAGAGATTTAAGAAAAGGATTCTACCTCAGAATCCTCAAACCAGAACTCCAGGAGAATTCAATAGGCAGCCCTGATTCCAACTGATACCTGGAAAGCATCTACCTTATGGGACATGGGGTTTTTTCCTTTAATTATAACCAGAAGTATTCTGGTACTTAAAACAGTATGCATGCATGTGCTTCAATTCTGATTTGAATTCCTGCTTGTAAAAAAATAGATTGCACACCCAAACTCTGCCTTGAACCCAGAACAGTTGCTATTTGTGCATTTCCTACTTCAAGAATACCTAGCAGAAAGCATATTCTTAAAAATATTCTTAAAAATTGACTATTTTTAACCAATACTACCTTCTGAATGCATTCTAACTTATTTGATTATATGTTAATCAGAATTAAAGGTAGATGTAAAAGGAATAAAAATTTTCATCAATCCATAAGGGAACTTTTGCATTTATTTTTCAAGCGTATGCCATCTGATCTGTCACTTAATTTAAAAAGTTTTCTAGATTTAACTATATTTCAAAGAAGTCCATGACTACAGAAATACTACTGATATCTGTAAGTTACAAAGCATTATTTACCATGAATCAAAAATGAGTTTTCTTGGGTATTCAGGATTTGGCTTGGATTTTGGTTTGGTTTGGGGGTTTTTTTCCTTTTTTTAGGTTCAGGTTCTGCTATCTTTTAAAGTTCAATGACAAGGCACCATATCCTCCCCACAGAAAGTTACTTTCTTAACATTCTCTTACAAATTCATCATAAAACCAAAAACATTTTTATTCCTTCTTTTGGTTAGGAAATGTAAACGTGTAGCTGTAAGCAGCTGAGTGGAACTACATTAACAGAGCTTTCCTGCAGTCCACATTATGACTGAGCTCACATATTTAGCCATATGAACTGTACCACTCCATGAGACTGTCAATTATAAAAAGTATATATAAAATTAATATATAAAGGTTCTACTAGACTGTATGTTAACAATTTCCAGACTTTTTTTTTTTTTTTTTGCAAATTATTCTGCTTTTTCAATGAGGAAAAAATGCTTTTGGTTAATAACATGTACTTTATTCAGTGGCTTTAAGAAATTATGACCATGGTTCTGGTTTTATGTAGAGTCCTGAATACTAGCTAGACTCTTGCAATTACATTTTTTTCTAGGCAAGCTACTTTCAGTGACATACATGACATCATCATTCCACCTTGCAGAAAATGGGCTCTATTTTTTATGCATTTACAAACAAATGATATAAACTGGTTTTTTTTACTTATTGACTGCCAATACATAAATTGCCGGACCAGCTCCTACAGAGTTGTTTTCTGGCTCCCACTAGCATGTTCAGATAAATAAGAAATTTCAGGGGTATATCTGGAGTGAGTTAAGAGACCCCATTTACAGAAGGTTCCTTTCTGATATCAAGCTTTCATTTTCCTTAAGAATTTGGATATTCCAGCATAGTAGGAAGAGTGCCTTATACTCAGTATGATGACTCCATCAACTTTCATTGGACCTCTTCAACATTTAGATCCAGGGTTAAACCCTAATTTATTGGTGTAGCAGGCTAGCTATGGCTCCCCTTGGAAGCAGGAAGGTCCTTCAAAGGTTCTTGTGTGTTTATTTGCAAGATCAGAGAGCTGGTGTTCAGGGCTGGAAAGCCAGACAAAATTGCAACATCCAAAGGGGCGATAAAAACCACTGACTGCAGAGACAGGGCTCTAAATCCATGTGAGCAGTCAATAACAAAAACCACAAACCACAGACTTGGGAATTCAACAATCCTCCTCAAGCTCAATTCACTCTCAAGGCTGAATTATTCAGTACATTTTTTTTCTCCCGGTAGAGTTTGCAAAAGCTGTCAAGGAAGAGATTGTCAAATTAGAAGGCAAATCAGAAGAGATGTGTTTTCCTCCCTCTTTCTAAAGTTTTAAGGACGCTTTCTTGAAATAGATTAAAATAGTATTTGACAAGCTACAGCACCCAGAGTACTCTCTATTAATGTGAATTGTATAAAGATCAAGAAAAAAATGTTAATCTGCTGTAAAGAGGTCATGAAAGTGGTCCATCCATGATGAAAAGGTTTGTATTCATGTCACACTGTTTACAGTCTTCTAGACACTATCTCCTACTTTGAGCTTGCAACTCCTTCTCTTCCCCAGGCAGTAAAGTTTTGTCTGATGGCAACATGATGAAAAGAACCACCAGAAAAGAAAAAAGAAACTTAAAACCCTACTGATGAGCTACAGCCTTGTTTTTTCTCATAACCTTCGCTCAGACAACTCATTCATTATCCGTATGACACTCCATAAAATGTAGGTGAGTCCCAGTTGTATCAGGACCTTGGCTGTCAGGTCTATACTCCTAATCCTCTAGTGCAGCACAGCTTCTAGTGACACTTGATGGCATCCAAGAGATTTGACACACTTTTTCTCTGCGCAGTGCAGGAGAGACATTTTGCTCTTCCTTCAGGACCTGCTGTGAGAAAGCTACCTGCCATCATTCAGAAAACCCCAAAATGACATTTTACTCATTCTGGTGTGGGAACTGCTTACATGCCTCCTGAAGAGGAAAGGACAAGGCTCAGTACTATCCCAGCATTTAACACTGGTTTTATGCATTACATTTTAAAAATCAATAAATGACATCTGATTTCAAATAAAAAGCCCTAAGATTTTATAAAAACTGTAATGAAAATGCACCACCATTCCTTCTTTCCTCAGAGTATGTAATTCTAATCTCAAAATCTTCAAATGACTCCTCATTACTACCTGTACCCAAGAACAGCTATCTTTTCATATTAACATCATCAAAGCAATGGTACAATTAGTTACACTAATCTGTTTCCATATGACCTCTAGAAGCCAATGATGAGGGAAAGCTCAAATGGGGGCATACATATTTTCCAGCTACCCTCCTCTTAAATGTATTCCTAAAATCTTCTGTGGGGAGTAACTAACTCATCTCAAAAATGAAACTGCTCAGAAAATTATCATCTCTGAAAAAAACCACCTATTTGGGTTTTGGGGAAATGGCCTTCTTTAACCACAGCAATGTTCTCCTTGTTCCTTGTCTTTTGGTCCTACTCAGATTCACAAAATATGATTTTTTGGCATCAAAAAAATCTTGTTTGTTGTGTTGCATTAGTAAGCTCCATGTGTTTTCTTGATTTCCTGAAATACTCCTGACCTCCTTTCTTCCCTTTTGTTAAAGAGAAAGGTACTCACATGACAAGCTATGCCCAAATGAGCAAATTTAAGCCAAGAATTATAAATACTCAACACAAACACTTGATAAGTTCTGATTGCAGCACAGCCATAATAAAAATTCTGATGCAAGCTGCCTTACTTTCTTCCAGAAATGCATTTGTTTCATGAATGCCTCAGCTTTGAAGGTGACTTCATTGCCAGCAATCCTTGCGCTGCTGCCAGAACACTGGGGAAAAGCTTTATTTCAAGAAAAGAAAGACGAATGTGTCAATTGATGATAACAAAACCGTTGTAGGTCAAACAGTTAAACTTACTCTGACTCTGTGTGTAGCAGACTTGGGGATTTTTTTCTAACTTCTGTGTACACTGTATTGTGTGAGGGCAGCTTTGAGCTAAACAGAAAAAAAATAGACTTATTGTGGTCAGTAAAAATTGTAACTCTCAATAGAAGGTTAAAAAGAGTATGCCACTGCATTATGCAATGACCTTCTAGGACCAAAGTTAATTAGTGCAGCACTCATTAGGGATCTCAAACATAGCACGGTCCTCTCAATGGGGAAAATCTGCAACTGCAGGGGTGCCTGCAAGAAGAGAAACATTAAATCAATGGTAACAAAATGGCAGATACAAGCCAGTTCTCACAAATGAGCTCAGGAAGGAAATGTTGCCCTTGCTTTGAGACACAGCTGATTACATTTACTGCTCTTATCTCCAGAGACATGGGCATTTGCTCACAGAGTGCACTTAGAGCTTTGGAGAATAGATGTCTTTGTTTACTAGCAGTGATGTCCAAATAGTTTCATGGTCTCTCCTCCACCAGACTGAAAAATTTCAATCTCTAAGCACCTGTCTTACAAACATCTCAGCACCTTCAAATTGCTGGTATTTATAAAAATGAAGCAAGATGTTTTAGTTATAGGAAAAGGATAAAGACATTACTGCTTCATCACCAGGCTGTCCAGAGTTCAATCTGTACCAGCCCTGAATCCCAAGCTAGCAATGAGTTTGTGGTCCCACAGGATAAAAAATCACACTCTGGTAAATGCATTAATATCACTTTGCAGTTGATGTATTTGTCTGTCCTGGACAGAAGTCAAGCTATAGAACAGCACAGCTATCTTGGCCAGTGCCAAATAACCAAAATATATCCAAATAATATATAAAATAATATCAAAAATTACAGGCAAATTTTACAGTAATTCAAAATCTGGTCACACATGATTACTGGACATTGACTGTACTTTGCAGATATCTCTGTCAGTGGTCTTTGATAGCTCCTCTGTCTTTCCTCCTCTTTAACATTTCACCAGTATTGGCAAGGACTTGATTTGGTGTTACAGATTAGAAAGTTTCTGCCTCTAGAGAGTTTACATATATATGAATAATTTGATAGCCCTATTGAATCTGTTTTGTCCTAAAAAGACATTCTGGTATCTCTGGTTCTACAAACGTCTTCAAAATTTGCCACTTCTTCACTGCAATATGTAAAGCAGCAGGACTGCTACAGCCTGATCCGTAGCGTTAGAGAAAAAGCTGTGACTGACAGTACCTCTTAAGAACCCTTACTCCCTGCATGCTTGGAGAAACAAGCAAATTGCATTGGTTTTTCAAGCACCAAGATGAATATTTGTGCAGCATTTATTGAGACTAGCAGAGTTTCACCTGATTAGATGTGAAAACATATCCTGATGTCATCAAAATCTCTGACCCTCAAAAATATGATTACAGTGGTAACAATTGTAACAGCTACATTCTATTTTATTATCTATTATGAATTCTTCATCACAACAAGCAAGCATGAGTGAGTTGTCTGATTACTGGTAGTATTATGCCTGGCTTATACAATCATGTTTTACAGATATAATTTTTCTATTAATGGGGGGTGGGGTAGGGAGGGGTGGGGGTGAAATGCCTTTCAGACATGAGCAATGTTGCCAAAGCACTAGGAGGCAAGTTATACTAGTAAACAACTTTTCTTGTTAATATCACTCCCTTTCCCAGAATGCATCTTATTTCGATGATATACTTTTTTCTTTAAGAAGAAAAAAGCCTCTACTAGAAGATGATGCTATTTCTAGAACCGTTATCAGCAGTTTTTAAACAGTAGGCTGAGCATCCACACCAGTCTGAACTTTCTGAGCTCATCACGGCCTTTGATATTTGCTAAAACTATTATAAAACGGAGAAAGAGAGAGGGGAAAAATGAAGTTAAATGGAGCAGCCAGTTCTCAGCTTTTCCCCTCATGACACCCACCAGCCTCCCAGCCTACAAACCCAGAAAGCGAAGCAGCACCTTAAGAATCTCCTACTTGTCAGGATAAACATGCCTAATGGCAGACATCTCCTCAGCCCCCACCTCCTCCGGGAAGGCTCTCCTGCCCTCCCCTCCGGCTATGGCTGGGTCTCAGGTGCCCGAGCTCTCTCAGCCGTGCTTTAACTCTTTTAACCCGTCACCCACTCGGGCCAGAACGTGAATCTGCAGAATGAAGACGGCCGCTCCGCCCGGGATACATCTCTAACATCTCCCCCTCCCCGGGCTCCGGGCTGCGAGGGCGCTTGTTCCGATAGCGAGGCGTTCGCACTCAATTAGCCGAGCGAGCGGGGTCGTTCCCGGCGGGAGCGGCAGCGAGGCGCAAGGGCGCACGGCACGGGACGAGCGGCGGAGGGCCGGGCCTGCCCACCATGGGGAGGCGCAGGACGGGGCGCTGTCCCTCAGCACCCGCGCCCAGGACCGTCCTTCGCCAGCCGCCGCTCCGCCTCTGAACTTTCCACCCGCGCCGCTCCGGGCCGCGGAGGAGCGTGTGCGCTCGGGGGCGCGGGCGGCGGGCGGGCCGGGGCCGGGGCGCGGGGCTGTCCTGCCCCCGGGGCGGAGAGGGGCGCGGCGGCTCCCGCCCGCTCTCCCGCCGGCAACGCTGCGCCAGCGCGGCTGGGCGGCCGCGGCGCCGGCGCTCCCCGCCCTCTCGTTCAACTGGTGGGACCCCCGGCCGCCCCCGGCCGCGGCACCGGGGGGAGCGGCGGGCGGCCCGGCCCGGCCCGGCCCGGCGGGGCGGGCGCCGCCGGCTGAGGAGGATGCGGGCGGCGGCGCGGCGGCTGCAGGCGGGCGGCGGGCAGCGGCGCGGCGCCTGACCGCAGGGCTCCGCTCCGCTCCGCTCCCGAGGATGCTGCGGGGCGATGCCCGGCGACAGGGAGGACGAGATCTGCCAGAAAGCGCTGCAGCTGCTGGCCGAGCTGTGCTCCGTCGGGGCGGTGGAGAACGAGAACTGCCGGGATTTCATCTACTACCTGCGGGACAGAGCCCGGCCCCGCCTCAGCGACTCAGGTACGGCCGCCGCCCTCGGGGGAGCGGGCACCGGCGACCTTCCCCCGGCCCCGGCTGCGGGAGCAGGGCGAGTCCCCCGAGCGTCCCCGGGCGGCCGGTGCCGCGGGGAGAGGCCTGCCGGTGCGGCGGGGGCTGCCCGGGAGCGGGGGGGCGAGGAGCGAAGCAGGCGGACGGGGGATGCTCCGCGGACGCGGGGCTGCGGGGGTTCGCCCGGCCCGGCCGGAGGAGGAGCCGGTCCGGGCTTGGTGCCGCCCGGCTCGGTTGCAGCGCCCGGCGCTGGGGGAGATGCGGAGCCCGAGCCCGCAGCGCTCCCCGAGCCCGCAGCGCTCCCCGAGCCCGGGTGCGGCAGCGCGGGGGACTGGCGGGCAACTTTGCTTGGCCGCTGCCCGCCCGGAGCGGGTCGGAGCCGCCCTGCCCGGCCCCGCCGCGGCTCTGCTGCAGTGCCGGGGCCCCGGAGCTGTCCCCGTGCTCCGCCGGCCCTCCCAGCGCCCGGCGTGAAGCGCAGAGGTGTGGGAGTTCGTAGCTCCGTTTAACCAGAACGCGATTTAACCCAACTCCCCAGTTCTGTATGTCACAAGCTAGAAAGACTATTCCTCGCATTTCTGTAGCGGATGTGGGGGCTGTAGGTCTGACAAGATGTGCGCTGGGTGGTTTGCTGGGTGCATGTCAGGACCATGGTTTCCGCATTGTGGCATAGCACACTTACTTAAAAACTTTAACTTAAGGAAGCTTTCTCATAAGGAAGCTGAGCTCCACCTGCACAAAAACGTGAAAAGGTTGAGGATATGTCTCTGAACACAAGGGAAAGACAAGTTGCAATCCAAAGTAGGAGCTTATTATATTTATTTTTACATCGTCGAGTTGAGTTTGCTTAGTATGATGAGAAATTTAGAGAGTTAAAAGGGAAGTTGATAAACGTTTGCAGTACTGGAAAGCCTGGCTGTTACATCAGCAGATCATCACAGCACAGTATTCGTTGCTTTGTTATTCTCTGAAATAAACCAGTCCATTTAGTATAGGACAGTCTAATGACATTCTGTTCTTAAGTATTTTTCTGTAATTTGGTGAACCTGAAGTGACACTCAGAGTGCAACTTCTTGACAAACCCTTGGATATGCTGAAGGCCTGGAGAAAACTAGTAAAACTAAGTAAAAAAATACTCGATGGAGGAAAAAGATCTCCTATCACAATAAATAAATAAGGAATTTTCTGACATTCAGTTCGCTTGTACCCAAAGCTATTTGCAGCCATTCTGGCTTTTCATTACTTAAAATATTCAAATTGGAATGATTCATGCAATGTTTGATAAGGATTCCTTAAAAGTAGGCAAATTTAATTGTTTGGTTCATATAGGCAGATTAAATTACTTTGTTCATATAAGCAGTAATTTTTGTGACAGACACCTGTGATTTTCTGTAATTTTCACTTACTGAAGGATCAATCACATATTTGTATATCAGGTCATGATTCCAAAGACATCTGCTTAAATCAGTCCTCACTTCAGATACAAAACTGCTTGAAATGCATAGGGAGACTTTAACCTCGGCTACTTGGATAACAGCTTTTCAGATTTCTCTCAGAAGCTACCTGCTTTTTTTCCATCAGCCTCAGGCAAAAAGAGTACCTGGCATCTGTTTGGGAGTGATTTTAAAACATGGTGTGCTCAGTAAAAATTTATCACCTCTACCTAAAGAAGAAATGAAAAAAATAAAATGTGTGTTTATTTCTACCTGTTTTGCTTGAACTGTTATTATACAACAGCCTTCCAGTATTGTTGTGAACCTGCTCGATTACACAGAGCAGCAGTCCCTAACCTTCGCCAGCCAATGTGCAACAACAGTGAGCAATTGTGCTGCAGGCAGCATCTTCCCATTGGCCTCAATCTGAACATTTTTATTTTTTGCAGCTGCAGCCAGTCTCAGAGGGTCTAGCAGGCAACATGTTATGCATAAGCCCTGACTTGGAAAATACTTTTGTAAGGAAGTAATGTCAGGAATTTGTTAATTTACCTAGTCTCATTTTTCTTTGATTAAAATACATATATTATCCCAGTAAACTGGCTGTCCATGTGGTTTGTTTGGCTGGTGCTTAGTTGTGGTGCTGTGGGCTGTAGGAAGACAGTGCACATGGCTTCCAAATCAGGCAACACGATTCACAGTCAAAGGGCAGTAAGTAAACTGACCAAATCCAGCTTGCTTTATATGGTGAGTTTCATTGACTTAACACCGGCAAAGTGGCCTCAAAAAGGCCTGACAGCTGATCCATTCCCTTTCCAGCCACTAGTGGCCTAAACATAGGGATGTGAAGAAAACCGATGCTGAAGGACAGCGTCTCCTTACCAGAACTGGGCAAAAGATGAAGCTGTCCTTGTTCCAGCTTTCTGCCCCCCCAAGGTGTGAAGATGATGTGCTTTAGTCAAACTGAGTAACTTGCTCTTGGGCTGTCCAAAAGAGCAATGTAAAAATGCTTACAATGTTAGAGGGGAGAAAAGTGCAGCTAGCAAACATACATGATTAGGTGTCGTCCCAGAATTAACGTGAGGAGAAATGCTTTTAGAAATTCTTCTGAAATAAAGTTGCTACTTGCCTAAACCCAACAACGTGGGGGTTCTGCAGGACCTTTGGTTGGAGCCATTCATAGCTGTTGGCTCTAGCCCCCGTCAGGAGTTGTTAGAAAAACAAACCCCTAACTGAGGGAGGGAATGAGCTGAGGGGCTGCTGAGCCTGAGAGCAGTGTTTGTCTCCAAACTCGGCCTCCTGGCGCCCCTCAGTCCCAGCCCTGAGCAGCCAGATCCCCAGAGATCCGCTCCTCTCTTGCCTGACATCTGATGCACTTGGCTGTGTGGCTCCCTGCCGTCTGTGTTTGCTGTGTGACTCAGACCAGGGGGGGACTGCATGCTTGCAGTGTGCACCACATCTTTATGTTTGATGCAATTTTCCCCTGTTGTGGGGAGTACTGCACGTGCTTTGATCATCAGTTTAAGGGCTAATAAGATCTGGGTTTAATGTGCTGGTCCCCTGGATTTAAAGGGTGACACAAATGAGTCAGATTTTAAAGCTTTTCAGAAAACTAAAAATGCAAATTAGGCATTTAGTGAAAAATCTTCAATTAGTTCAATAAGAGTTATATGTCAGAACAACCTTGAAAATCCCAGGAGACGTCCTTAAGCATTTAGATACCTTAATAAGCTGACTCGTTTTCTGTTCCATTGTAAAATGTCAATAATATTTCTGTATCATAGAAGGGCTTTATGAGGGTAAATTGCAAAGTCTGAACACATCAAGTATGTAATACATTCATAAAGGAGAGTCAGGTGGACCTCTCAGAGATAAGCAAGAGAAAACCACATTTGTCATGTGGGCATTTGAAAACAATCACTCAAGATCATGGAATACCACCCCATGACACCAGATAAAGCAAATATTATAGAGGAGGAATGGACATTGCTTGAGAAGAAGAATTCTAACAATGTGTAAAAAAGAGAAAATCCAGTAAACCAAAACAACAACAAAATGATGAAAGCAGAAAATCTTGATGGAGAGACTAAACATTAAAAGAGGAATTAAGACAAAAAAGCTGCTTATGAAGATAGGAATTATTTTAAAAGTCCAAGCCACTAACCATAGTGAATTTTCATTAATTTTATAGTTGAAAAATTAATATAAATAAAAAGTAAAGATTTCTTTTCTTTTGCCTTGGATTGCACATCTTGAGAATGAGCCAGTAAGGTCTTAAAATATTCTTAATTATGTTCTTTAAAATTGACTAATAGATGCTAAAACAGAATACACAATGAACATTGTGGGCACAGTGATGGCCATTAGGCATAAAGTATTCTACAGGTTGTAAGTATGAGATCAATATTGCACAGTGACAAAAAGGCAGATTTTAGTTCTTGATTGAGGTAAAGATAATTGACAGTCAAGAAATTAAAAAATGTCGGAATGGAAATGGGATGGATATTGAAGATAAAATATATGAGAAACTGCAGTTATGGTCTTGTGGTGGAATTTAAGAATCTTATGAATTAGTACTTTATTTTTTAATGTATACTTTCAACTTCAGGACAGAGAAAAACACAAAGGAGCGAAAAGCCTAACAGGCATAAACATGGCCTCCCAACCCACTGGTGGAATGTGAAAGCCAAGGTTTTCTGTGGAGAGTGTTGTTCCAGTAGACTGGTCGTTCCCTAGAAAGCTAATATTTGCAATTAAACTGAACCCCAGAAAGTTTCCCTTTAATTCAGAATGGACTTTAAAAACAAAACCTGTCTTCAGAAAGTAGTTTGATTCCTTAAAAAGATATTTTAAATATTTTATGCCTCCAATTGCTTCCTGATTTATTCCGACCTCACCCTAGAAATCTTCCAGGAGCATATCAAACTGCAGAATTTCATCAAGATGCTAAGTACATCTAGATTTATCTAGATAAATACAAAAACCATTTACAAGTCGTAAAGACATGAAAAATATTTGAGTGGGTGAAGTAACTTCCAGTATGTTTTTTTATTTCTATTTTACTCACTGTGAGCAGTTGCTTTCCATATTTTTAATTTTCTTTTCCTCCTGAAAAATGCAGGTAGAATGCTACCACTCCAAACCGATAGTATTCCATGTGTCATGCTAGTGTAAGACTCTTTGTAGGTTAGAGGACAAGTGTGAATCATATTCGCTTTCATGAGGTCAAATGAATGAACACATGTGAGGCCCAAGTTCCTCTGGGTTTCGAGAACCAAAGTGCTTTTTCAAGAGTTTAAAAAAATACAGTGATGTTATGTATTTTAGAGTAAAAATATGTATTGTTTTTCTCTTTTGAAAAGGCAGGAACAAGTATGAAAATGGTAAAAAAAATAACTTCCTGTTGCTTGAATTCTAAAATGCTCTGGTAGTTTAATTCCCTCTAAACAAAGAGGCTCTCAGAGATTTTCCTGTCATACTGGAGGAGTTTAATACTGTTTTTTTCCCTAGGAAATCTGTTTTAAACAGATAGCTAAAGTTCAAAACAATTTGTAGAAAAGAGCAAATCTTGTTCAAAGTAAAGGTACTACCTGTGTGCTCAAAAAAGGCTTGAAACTATAATTAAGGTAAATAAATGTAAATAAAAGTAAATAATTTACTATAACTGCACATAACTTTTTGCTAGAATGTATTTTTGTTCTTTTTACAGGTAACCTAGAGATGCATTGGTGTTTAAGCTATGATTTACTCCTCAGAACTAGAGAAAAGGAAGGCTACAAAGATTTTCCTCATGATAAAACCAAGCTTTGATCAGGCTGGAACACAGTCATGTTAAATACTCTTCAGATATGAAAGGAAAGAGGCTCGCACTACTGAGATCACTTCATATTTTTCAGAGGTGCAAAGCAGCTTCACTGTAGCAGCACTCTGCCTTGAGAAAACAAACATGAGTAGGTTTTCTGCAGTTCCTGTGACCAAACCTCACACCACTGCTGTTCCATGGCTGCTTCTGGACACTGTGGGGAGGAGAAAGGTTTCAGTCTATGGGAAAAAGACAGGAGGAAGGTGCCTTGTAGCCCTTCTTGGCCTCTGCATCCAGATTCAGTACAGGGGTGGGAAGTGGGAGCTTTCAGGGGCTTCCATTTCCATTTTGGTTTCAGTGCTCATACGGGAAATTTACCAAATGTTTGTTGTCTACAGTCTGTCCTTAAACACTGAAACTATAACAATGGATTACACCGTGTTAAATAGACTGATGCCAACTACAGCCCTTTGCATTTAACATAAAAGAATGTGTTTACTCCTATACGATACATATTAAAATAATACTTATTTCCTGAAGCCATTGCAAGCCCATTTGTGGAGTAATGCTACAAGTTAGAACAACATGCTAACTGAATCAAAAATCAGTTATCTCTGCAGTCATCACACAGTTTATGCAAGTCTCTTCCAAGAGTGTAGTGAACATTAAGGAAAATGGGTTATTTTCAACTGTGAGTAACAAAAATATATATCATTGAAAACAACCTGAAGAGTAATGGCCTTTGAAAATTAGGATGGCTAAATAGCATACAGCCTGACTTACACCTGAATTCCCATCTTAAATGCCAGTTTTGCTGATGAAGAGCAATAGGCTAAATTTAGTCCTTATACATACAAACTGGTTGTGCCACTAAATCTTGATCACTGCACTTGTCATAGTTCTTATTTCAATGGGATTTGCACATTCCTTGTAGATGAGGGGAAAGGGCAAAGAATTTTCTAATTATACTTTCCTAAGAATTAGCCATAAACTTTGTGCATGCAGCAGTTTACATTCGGCACAGAAAGCTCTGATTACTTAAGCAGAGGTGTTACTGTAAGAGATTTATGGGTTATTAATTGGTAAAACCCCATAAACTTGTGTTACAATAATGATATTTTTCAGTACTGGTAGAATTCTGAATTGTTATGTATTCGTGTGATCCACACATTTAGTGACCCAAGTACAAATGATCAGCCACGTGTTCCCCCAGATAGCTTTCTGGAAAATTCCTTTCCAAGCTAATTTGTGTGAGTTTAATTACACTGACAATTCAGAGACCTAGAAATGTAAGTCCAAAATTATTGCTGTCATAACAGCAGATCTGGTTAAACTCAATCTCGAGGCTGTGCAGCTCTGTACCAACTTTGGTGTGTAATATGTAGAGGCTGAATATAAACTGCAATTTATGTATTTTTGTTTAAAACCACATTTCTAGGGTTTAGCTCTTCCCCCCACTGAAAATAATGATCATTGTTGATGTAGTGCAAAGCTGTACTTAAGAACATTGCACTGTACATCTTTTGCTATATTTTGTCATTAATTTAAGCTCTTCTGTGGCTTTATTTAGACCAAAGAGATAAAGAGAGATTATTTTGACCTAAAGCTTTATGTCCCTTTCATATTGCTAAAAAATTTTCATTCAAGGGATAAGAATTTAGAATAATGAATTACAGATGGAAGGAATGCTGTCAGTTGCAGCTTATAAAACCTGCAGTTTTAAAGTTCATCTATTTACAAGATCAATCTTTTTTGCATTCTTTGTAGTACTGCTAAGTGGAGAGTACTTGATCCATTTATTTGGAGAGTACAGAAAGAAAGTGTTACATATAACAGGTAGTGGTTTGCACATTTGTTACAATTGCTATTGTAGCCACACTGGGTATTGTGTGGTTTAAGCTGCTCAAGACATTCAGCTTTTTTTTTCGATTTTAGGCATTCATTAGCCAAGTGATATCAGTTTGGCTTCCTTTGGCAGACATGTACGCTACAGGATTTGATTCTGTGTACCTCCCAAGGTTATCTGGAATTCAGAAATATAGCAGATGCAGTTGAAACTGGCATGTGTGTCTGTATGTTTTTGGGCAATTTACAGTTGATGTGTCTCTACCAAAGGTAAATGTTGGAAGAGTCTATAATCTGTCAGAGAAAGCTTTCAGATTGTTGCTGTGAATCCACCATGCTAACAAAAAAAAGTCAGGCACTAATGGTTTTGGAGTTAAAACTTTCAAAGGGTGTTTAAAATAAGAAGAACAAGGATTTGAAATGGGATAATTCCTGCTAGTATACTTTCTCACTTTCTTTTTTTCCTGCTGAGTTTCATATGCACACAAAAAGAAAGCCATTCCAGCGTATTTCCAATGCATTTCTTCAGTCTGTTACATTTCCATTGGGGAGTTTGTTTAAAATATCCTAATTCTATCTTACAGTCTGTGAAACTCCCTAAAAACTTCCTTTCCCCCTTTGATGGACATTTCCTGTGTGTATGCAAAACACTAAATATTTATCTTTTAAAATTTCTCCTTGCAAACCAGTCTTCATCATTCCAACCCAGGTTACTTTGTGCCTGGTTTCTCCATCCCTTTTAAAATAATACATGTATATACCAGTGTTTCAGGTGTTTGTCCCTCAGGGTGTTCACACTCAATTTCTCAAGCAGCATCTCATTTTTTTTACTGCCGCATTTCTAATCTCTTTGATTCTAATCTCTTTGATTCATCTCTGGTTTAGTCCTCTTACTTCAACAGTATGGTTTGTTTTCTTCTCACATTTAGTGTAATTTCAGAATGCAGTAAGAATTTAAGTGGCTGTCTAATCAATCAGTACATAAAGTTTGACCCATCTTACACACTTGGTGTCTCACTGGGCATCTGTCAACAGGTATGTAAAATTCTCTTAGAGTTCCCTTTTAAAACTCTGCTTCTTTTGTCATTTGCAAGAGGTTCATGGCTATAGAGTTCATGGTTTCACCAGTAAATATTAAGACGTTACAAGAGCTGTTTCTCACATCTATCCAATTTTATAAATAATTACAACTTGTAATTCCGTACAAATTATCCTAGTATTATAGAAAGGAATGCTAATTAGAAAATGATCAATGAGACCAACAGTCTTATGATCTTCTGTTTCTATTTGTAGCAGATGTTTTACCCATTTAAAAGAGTTTATTTTTTTTCCCCATGAGAAGTGGAATGGATAAAACTGATGCCTAGTTGTTCTATCTCTTTTTGGGAAGCCTACCCTAAGTAGGCTGATCTCAAGTATTCATTATGCTAAGTTCTCTCTGCACAGCATAAAGAAAGAGATGTTTCCTGAGCCTGGCCACAGGGAAATGCAGCAGGTATTGAGTTGTTCTTGCTGAGTGCTATCCTATTCCCTGTAGTAGGTTTGATGTAGGATATGTGTAGCAGTGGCATTATGGCAGCTCTTACCTCCTGAAAAGAGATTTTACTTCCATTAGCAACCAAATACAAGAGAAAACAGATCTAGTATCACTTCAAAAATATGTAAAGCTCTGAAGAGAAAATTCTTTTATCAGTATTTTTTTTTTTTTGGCTTGACCAATTTGCTTGGGGTAATACAAGACACAAATCTAAACCAATTGCTTAAATTTTGTTTACTGCTGTGATTGTGCTGTCTCCTGCAATAGACAATGCCATCGAGAAAGGTTCTTATTTCTCCAGGTGCCACTAAGTCATGCATGATAACAAAAGTCAAATGTCAACTTTAATTCTTTCTTTTTTTTTTCTTTTTATGTTGAAAAATATTAAGGATGATTAATAAGTTTTAAGCAATGGAGGTAAGAGGTTTAGCAGGTAAACAGTTGGTGAGGGGGTTGACCTAGTTTTGTCCATTTTTTTTGTCTGTTTTAAGTTCGTAGATGAACAAATAAAGAGGGGTGAAATCTCGTGGTGCAGCAGGCATGAGCATAGTGCCTGTCATTCATGCTGCTCAGGAGGTGGACATGAGGAGCAGAACAGGCAGCCAAGCCTCTGAAGAGAGAGGTATCCCTCATATTCCTAAGGGACCAAAGAGCACCAAGCAGACTTGCTGTCACTTGGAAATTAGAGCTAGCAGAGTTGAAGCCTGGGGTTTTAAGGACCTGCCTGTGGGGACTTAGTAGACAGGGAAGATTGTGGATGTACTGTGTTATACCTCTGTTGTAAGAATTTCTATTTCTGTTCTATATTACACTAAAACTTGCCCTTTTTGTCCTGATTTTAAAAGCCTTTTGAACTTCTTTGTGGAGTTTACCGTAAAAAAAAAAAGGAAGATAAAGCAGATCTGTCCAAATTTTTTGTCTGTCTTGGGGTCCTATCGTTGGTTTGTTTGTTGACTGGGGTTTTTTTGTGGGTTCAATGGCTTTCTAAGCCAGCCTGAGAAATTGTGATTTGATGCTGACAGTCAGGCTGTGGCTAATCAGGAAAGAGAAAGCTTGGCCATCATGGCCAAGTTTCCCTAATAAGGAAAACTTGTCACCTTGACTCTTCCCTGTGCAGCAGCATCACTGTTCCTGCCAGCTTCTCTTAGCTGCAGAAGGTGTAACATTTTTATATCTGCTCTCATTCTCAAGTTAATGTCTTGTTCCTGCCTACCTCATTCGTTCTGTACCTGTCTCTTTTTCTGTTGTCATTGTGTTATAAAGAGCGAATTGACTAGTCAAGATGATTTCTTTCCTGCTGCTGCTAGGAGCCAGTGATGATAAAATAGCTAAAAGCAGTTCCCAAAATAGCAATGCCCAGGTATAGGTCTGCCAGAGCAATTTGATAGTGATTACTCCATCGGTCCTTCTGTAGTGTTACAAGTCAGACCCAGCATTGTGAACAAAAACTGCTCTTTCTTCCTTTGATGTAGTTTTCTTCCTTCTTTTCTCTTTTTCTTGGGATCTGGAAACCAGAACAGACCTTAATAGCAACAGAACCAGTAGCATCTTCAGCCACTTCAACTTTTCATTCCTTGCCAGGTTAGGGGAAAGCAGTTTTTCACCTTCAGGAACATCTAGAATTCACTCTCAGGATTCACTTCTTATCTTAAAGGCTCTGTTGTCCAGTGAGAGAATTTTGTTAAAATGGAAGGCTTGGGATTTGACATTTTCAGTTGTTTGGCAGTTTTACCTCCTTTTTTTGTGTACCCCTCTGTATGAGGAAGATTTCCAGTGGTATTTGTTGCCATGGCACTAAGCAGGGAGAGGTGTCTACTCCAGTCTTAAAACTGGATGTTTATGGCCGTATTGTGAAAAATTATCCCTTCTGCCAAGTCGGGCTTGTTTACGCAGAATTAGTACAGCACCACTCCTCTTCCAAAGTGGAGAGAGGCTCTTCAGGTCATCCCCTGTGTGTCAAGGCAAATGTGAGCTTCAGCAGTGCTGGAAAAGCCTTAGAATTAGCTCTGTTCTTCCACTCCCTCGTTAGCTGTTCAAATGAACAACCGCTTCACGCCCTGCCGAGCAGCTGATTGGCCTTGGAGGGAAGAAGCATCTGAAGCAGTATTAATGTTTCATTCAAAATCATGAGAGCCAGGGAGCATGGGAATTAGGGAATTCAAAACCCCAAATCAGTACTGCCTTTTATTTCACCATGTCCTGTTCTCTTGAACAGCATCCCTAATTTTCTCCCACACTGGATTTCCTCTTGGGATGGTCTTGCTGACTTTGTGAGGTGTTTTTTGCCAAGGGTGAATTTAGCAGCCCTCTTCCCTTTGCTTTTGTTTCTCCATTGTCTGCTTCTTTTCCACAGCCCTGCTAACAGTTTCTGCTATGACATAACGCTGTAAAGGAGATGTAGGGGCAAAGAAGCTGTGCAGTCCCTCCATCCTCTGCTCTTTTCCTTTCTCAAGTCTTCACTGCTGCATCAAGGCCTGTGAAAATCCCTTTTTATTTTCTCTCTAAGCAAAGCAGATCAGAAAGCTGAAAAATTAGTGCCTTAAAATGCCATCTCAAAGATCCGGGAGAAAACTACATGTGATAAAGCAATCAGTAAAGGAGTGTAGTGGAATGCATGACAGCACGAACATCTAGCTGCATCTGGGAAATATATAAGTCCTTGGACTCCAGCAGTATAAAACTTCCAAAGCTGTAAAAGAGGAGCAATTCTTTCTTTTTTTGTGGCAGTCCCAGCAGTTTGAAACATGGCTGACAACTAATAATTGCAATCATAGAATCATTGATGTCAAAAGAAGCATCACCTCACGGTGGATATTCACGTAAGATCTTGGATTGTATATAGTATAGCACGTGCTGGGGTTGTTAAATTTAGAAATGTTGCTAGTAAATAAAAATAGTTTTATTAGGACAAGAATAGAAATAATGTTAGGTACAGAAGTGTTGCATAACCAGCCTTGATGAACAGAGAAGCATTCCTTTTACAGCGTTTCAAGAAGTACTGTTCCCGCCAAATGACAGCAAATAGATCCTAAATCCCTAGGTCATCCTAAGATAAATATTAATATCGTTTTTAAAAACCCAAATGTTGTTTATATTTTTTTTTACCTATTAGCCTTCGGGGAAAAAAAGGGGGAAAAAGCAAGCCTTGACAGAGTATTTTCTGACTCAGCAATTGAAAGAAGGAACGATGCTGACACACTTGGTTCAAGGTAACGGAAGGACTTCACCCCGGCTGAGGAGGACTATGAACAAACAAAACAGCACAGGAAATGCCTGCCTGTCAATCCTGCAAATCAAATATTGCTCAACAAAATGTTAATACAAACGTGTTTGACTCAGGGATATTGTTTAGACACAGGAGTCATGGTTTAGTTGACTGGAATAGATTACTAGCTGGGGACCATGAAAATTAAGGCTCTTTTTTTAACTAAGGCCAAGCACTCGGGATGTGATCTTGTAGGAATCTGTCAGTGCTGTTTTTCTCCACCCTTTCAGCTGCTTTTTCAGTAGTGATATGCAGTTAAAGTTCCATTTAATGCCCTGTCTGTAATCAGCAGAGGAAGCAGGGCATGTCTCAAGTGTGATGTCAATAAAGCACTGAGCAGAAAACTGCCTAAAAGCAGCCAAGAGAAAACAGTGGGCCCAAGAATTTTGGTGGAAAGTAGCCTGCCTGAATACAGCTCGCTCTATTTTCATAGCAGACACCAAACAAGAGCCTGGGCTTTGCTGGGGTCTCTCAGCACTTTACTCTTATAAATAATAAACAGAATACATTTTCGTCCTGTGTAGGTTAGCAAATAGAAATATGCTTCTTTTATCAGCAAGGAAGCCATAATTGAGAAGCAGTGATTTTGTGGAATGCACATTCAAGTGGGAATGAATAAAAGCATAAGGAGGATTTCAAAACTTCTATTTCTGTGCTGGGCTTCATATGTTTAGCTATGGAATTTATTCATGATACCTTTTTGGCAAGCTTGGATTTACATTCTCAGACTTAAGTCATGCCACACACTCCAGCCTGTATCTGACACAGCAACAGCTCTAACAGGGTAACTTTAGGTAATCTTTTGCATATCCCAGCATTTTGCCATTTACTGCTCCATTTTCAGCATAAGAGTTTTGAGTGTCTGCTTTCATGGCCTGGCTTGGATTGCAAATGCACATCTTGGTGTGACAGCATTTGAGACTGAATCTGAAAGGAATATGGTCATGGTAATCCTGCTCACATTATTGTAGGAGAAATGTGCAATAAAAAGGGTTTTTTTCTGGAAGGGGACACCTTTTTAATGTGCCCCATTTTGTGTCCCACTCACTTTTGGGACTAGACAGTGTATTTTTAATGGGTCAGTTTACTTGTCCTTAAGGATGTATATTTTTTTCATTAATTTCAGTATTACTCAATGTGTGTTGTGCTCATGTTTAGGAAATTTACAGAATTAATCACCCACCCCTTACTTGAAAGTCCTCTGGAGAAATTAACATTGGGTAACTCCTCTCAACAACCCACTAACAGCCCAACTTTCACAATTCTGGAAGTATGGATCATGCTTCCAGTTCTTGGAAGGACGTGGTCCTTTTCCCTTCTTGTTCCTTTTTGTCAGTTTTTTTTCCTTAATGAATGTAATCTCATGCTTACAAGTGAAAGATTTTCTGTTTTCTAAACATTCACATTTTAGTCATTCAAAAAATTATTCCTTTTTTCCTACAATCATCTGAGTCAACGCAGTGGTGGTGGGAATTGTGTTAATTTTAAACAAATAGGATCACAGGCACCTCCTGAGAAAAGGATGTGTACAAGCACCTGACTCTAAAGAGAAGATTTCAAGTAATGTTCATGTAATTCAGTTTTAAGCATACTTTTTCCTAATATAATTAAGCTTTCAGATGAGTGGTTTTAATTTATTTTTTAACCTAATTTTCTTTATTTATTTTGAGGGGCCATGTGGAACCAGGATAAGAATTAAATATCGGTGGTTGCTTTATCTAACTGTGTTGGATGACAAAGAAAAAAGTACCAAGTTCTCAAAAATTTATTTTAAAAACCCACTGAAGTAGCTGAAAAAATAATCTCATCAGCACATTCCAGTTAGCAAGAAAAGTGGGATGTAGCTGTCTCTGGAGAACTGAGAATAAGCCTCCATTACTGTTTCTAGAGACCAGAAGATGAAGAAACTGTGGCTAGGAATTTACCATCCATTGTATTTGTTTTCCACCTTAGAAGTAGCAGAATTTTTGAAGTTCTTCAAACCCAAGGAATTCCTGAGTTCTGAGAGCAATCCAGCTGAGCAAGTCTGGTGGGAGAAGAAAAGACATGAAAGCTCAGTGTTTCCATGCTGTTTTCTTAAGTATCCCACAGCAATGGCATTATGGTTTCTAGGAACAAGGGACTGACACCAACATCTCCTTTAAATTCCTTGTGATTCTAGGGGGAGGTAAGGAGAACAGTGGTTCTCCCCTTGGCAGCCGTGAGCCTGCAAGAAAAAGGTTGCAAAGCTGGTGGTCCCTTCTCACCATCCCATTTGTTTGTGTGTATCCACCTGGAGAGTTTGGTGTGTGCATCATGTGAAAAGTGTATCACTGATTATAATTGAACCTATCTTAAAACAACTGTGCCATACACTGTGATTATAATTTCTCACTCTGGTAAGGTTGTTTATCTTCTTTTTCTTGTTTATTGCTTGAGTGAACCTAACACATTTGAAATTCTGTTTTAGGAGAAGTAGGATACTGTGCAACTGGTGGTATTTCAATGCAGAATAACCCCCAGAGGGATTTGTAATCCCCTGGTACTATCATCTAATAGCCAAATTGAATAATAAGCTCAGTGCTATGAATTCAGCCTCATACTCAGCCTCATTCTGCCTTGGTTAGCATTGCCTAGTAATTAATTATTACTCTGTATTTATGCTATCAATGACATCCAGAGGCTGGCCTAAACACACTGGAGCCACTGCCACCAGCAGCAGCAATATATGTACATGCAGATATTTTGTTCTCCCTCTATAAACATGTGCTGTGGTCTGTCTTTTAAAGGCGTTGTTACTGCATCCTCCCTGTAGCTGAACACAACCAGACAGTACATGCTGGACATCAGTCAAAGATGCACAATGACACATAGTTTACTATATATGTTTACAGGATTTGGGATGTTGTAATTGATTTTGGCACCGAAAGTGCAGTCTGGCAAATTGCTTGTCACCTTTGTTTCATCCCCGGTCTCACTGAGAATCTCATATGCAATTAACTGTAATTGCTAGACTGTATTTATCCTAAAATGCACAGTACATTATTGTTTCGTTGTTTGGTTCTGAAAAATGGGGAGTTAATTGCTTACAAAAACACAGCTCAAAATAAGGAGACCTTTGTGGTGAGGTACTCCTCTTCAGAGTAGAAAAATACCAAGACTTTAACATCATTCATGGTCCAAACTCATGGCCCTCCTGTACTTGAAATCTCCCTGACTTGACTTCGGGGGCAGCAACTTGTGCATAAAGGCACCACAAGTTAATCTCCATTACCAACTTTTGTAGCACAACAAGAGGAGCTGGATTTGCTGCACACCACTGTGGTTAAGGACTAAAGTTAACAAGTTGTTGTGCTGTCTGTAAGAGAGCAATGCCTTCTGCATGTGGAACTAGACAGGAATTCTTTAAAGGAATGTATTTGCTCTGCATTGTCTAGGTCACAAGGTGGAAGCAGCACTGAATGGCTCACATGAATTCCTCTGCCAGTTTATCCTGGCAATATTTTCTATTTAAACAGCCAAAGCTCCAGAATTAGCATGGACTGTCTAGAAACCTCAGTAAAACAAAGAGCTTTGCCAAGAAACAGTCTAGGACAGAAAAAAAATAGGTGAAGCCCTTCTCACAGACCAACAACAGGAATCTGCAAATTTTTCCTTCCCAGGAATGGAGAGCTACATAGTCTCCTGCTGTCATCCAGGGCCTGGATGTTGGAAGACAGGTCTGATTCTCAAATTTAGACCAACAGCACCTACTCTTTTCATGTCATAGTGGTTTATTCAAGGAAGACCTAATCATAAATTTCCTTGCTGTCCTTGTTAAAGCAGAGTTCCTCTTTAGTTCCTGATGTTAAGAAACTTGCTTGTTCTAATTTTTTCTGGAGAAAATAATTTCAGGAGATAAGATACAGATCTAGCTAAATTGACTTAATTAAAGAAAACGCAAATCCAGTAGAATACATTTTCTAGTAGAGAGTGTAGATTCTAGTTGCTGCAAGCACAAAATATCTCCAAGAGTCTGGATATGACAAATAGTGCCAATAATTGTATGTCTAAAACATTAGAAATATCTTCTACCAGAATGCTGGATGAAAAGTTTTTTTTTTTTTTCCGCTCTTGCAAATGAAAAGAGCAGGCCTAAATACCATGGACTGATTTCCAGGATATTCAGACTAGTTTAGATCTTACTTTTAACCCAGTTAATTATTTTGCTATTCTACATTCAATTAATTATCAGATTAAGGTTCTTATGTAATATGTAAAATGGTCTTTTGATAATAAAAGATTATAAAAGAAATGCTGCAGAGTTTGCTTTAGAAGAAAGCACAGCGAGATTGAAATCTGTAGAATTCCAGCTTGAAAGAGGCTATTAACTTTGATAGCAACTGCATGTACCATTACAATTACATATTCCTCAAGAAAATGGGATGCATCACTTGGGGCATGGAAGACTATTACAAATCTTTACTGGAGGAATCTGCATAAATACTATTCATTGCATTTTCTGCTTAGATCTTCCAGAATTGCTACATTTACCAAAACTTCTATTTCAATTTTTTACTACAGATGTTAGTTATAATCACTTTTGAATTTATTTTTAGTTGCACGGGAGAGATATTAACCAGAGAAAGGCCAAGGAGATGATTAGAGAGATGGAGCGCCTCTCTTACAAAGAAAAGCTAAGAAAATTTGGTTTGTTCAGCCTGGAAAAGAGAAGTCGTCAGGGTGACCTAATTGTGGCCTTCCAGTACCTGAAGGGAGCCCACAGGAAAGAGGGAGAGAGACTTTTAAAAGGGCATGAAGTGACAGGACAGGGGAGAATGGCTTCAAACTAAAAGAGGGTATGTTTAGATTAGATATTAGGAAAAAAATCTTTCCTGTGAAGGTGTTGAGGTCCAGAGAAGTTGTGGGTGACTCATCCCTGGAAGTGTTCCAGGCCAGGTTGGATGGAGCTCTGAGCAGCCTGGTCAGTTGGAAAGTGTCCCTGTCCATGGCAGGTGGTTTGAAACTAGATGATTTTTAAGGTTACTTCCAGCCCAAACAATTCTACAATTCATGGTATTTCAGTCTTCCTGAAATCTACTCTAAAAAAAAAAAAAAAATTCTTTGGTTTTACAACCCAAGAACTGACTCTCAGCATGACTTTTTTATGCTGCAGGGTTGGTGAGGTAGTTTTTCAGCTGCCTGTATCACTTTCTGCAAAAGTCTGTTCATGCTGTCAGTCCTTCACGTGTTGGCCGTGTGCCTGCCGCCTCCCAGAAAGCAGGTGCATTGGGAGAGATGACAGCTTTCTCAGGACTCAGTTATTTAATTAACTCATTTATAACTGGATCATTTGGAAAGAACATCCCATCTGTCTGGTGGTCAAAATCTTGCTTGTGTGCTTGTCCAACTGCATGCATCCCTTCTATTTAGTTGCATCATGTTTCACTAGAAGCAACTGCAAAGTTGCTAGACTCACAATGAAAAGTGAGAAGATCCAGGTTCCATTTTTAACTTTTCAAACTGTTTTACCAAGTCTCACCTTGAGAACTGTGCTGCATCTTGGTTTCTGCTTCCTGTTTCTGAAAAGCCATTTAAGTAACTTTGGCATTTATAAGCGAAGGGGAAAAGCTACTTAGTGATAAAAAGTTTAATCACTGAGATAATTTAACAGCTTTATTCTACAGTCTACTTGGTTTTTTGAATAGAAAAACAAACAATTCTTCAAATATCCATTAGGGTCTCTGAACACATTTCTACACTGTTTACATTCCATTAACATTTTTCAGATCCAGATTTACTCACAGTGGTTTTAACTGTGTATGTCCAGACACTTTGAGAAAACTCATGCAAAATTTTAATGCTTTTCAGCAGCTTTCATGAATAAACCTTGACTTTTTAAAAGAAAAATAATTTGCTTATCCTATCAAAAATGGCAGCATTACTGATAAGTTAAATAAGAATAGAAGGCTGTCTTGTATGTCTTATATATGTAGCAGAGGTCAGCAACCTTAAATAAAGACAAAACTTGAAAAAAAATAGCTTGCAAATTTGTCTTCAAGCATTATAAATTACATCTTCTCACTAAAAATCTCAATTGTCTCATCTTTTCCCATTCATATGATATTTGAAAACACTGGAGAAAAATATTTTTAATGTATTTTCTTGTCATAATCCAAGAGGTTGAGAGGTATACTGTAAGTTGATGGACAGTAATGAAGTAACTGAGCATCAGAGAGGTGGTCTGAAGACTTGGACAAGAAAGTGCCAACTGCTTTTCTTAATCACTCCTGAAAAGCAATTAAGTGACTCCTGGCACAGAAATAAGCCTGTATCTAGCTGCTGGTATAAATCTGGGTATCATAGATGCTTAGAGGGTTTGGCTTTGTTACTGTGATAACTTTTTCATAGAATCACAGAATAGAATCATTAAGGGTGGAAAAGACCCCTAAGATCATGGAGTCCAACTGTTAACACAGCACTGCCAAGTCCACCACCAAACCATGTCCCTGCATGCCAAAGTGCCAATCTAGACACCTTTTAAATACCTCCAGGGATGGTGACTCAGCATCTGTAAGGTCAAGGAGGGCAGCTTGCACTTGGCTTTCTCACGCAACTCCTTACAGCTCCATCAAAACAGAGCAAGGTCCCTCAGGAAACTGTGGCTCCAGTCATACAGACTTATTTTACTCATCATTAGTAATTTTTTAAACCACCGAAGTCCTACAGGCAACATCATTTATTAAGCTTATGTCAGTGGTCAATTTATGTGTATTTTATACATCAGAATCTTATATTTCCACCCATGCTGATGTGTCTTAGGCCTGGGATGGTCATGTGTGAGTGTGTATATCAGAGGGGAGGTAGGAGTGAGGGAGAAGAACAGAAAGCAAAGGAGAAACCTCTGAGCACATAAACCGGTGTGAATTGGTGTGGAGCCATCTGCCTGACTCTGCAAAGCCTGAAAAATGGAGTGTATGAAGTGCTCCCGTTCATTGTCATTGAGGGAAATAGATTACAATCTTCAGGACAGCTTTAAAATATTTACTGTTAATATTTTAATTGCTGGACATTTTTAGATGCATTGAAGTATCATAATTCTTCAAAGTCATTGATACAGGCAAAGAGGATTTAATGTGCAGCTGTTGCTTTAAATGTCTTTTTGTATGAACATAAGAGCTTCTTACCCTTTTCTGCTCTTAGTCTCTGGTGTTCACAGGTTTCTTGAGTTGCAGCTCACTGTGATTTTAAATATCTAAAATAAAAACATCTCTTGCTTTTCGTAGGTGCAAAATCCACCACGAGGCCCATTGTAGCTTTTGAAACCTCCAGACAGATGCAAGGCTAATGTGTTTGGTTAAGTTTCTATCAGCCTTGAAAACCTGAAATGCTGAAGCATTACTATCTAGACCTTTACGTCAAAATGAATGAAAAATAAATTAACTTCTAAGGCAGCAGACCTTTCTGCAGAGCTGCATTTCTTGGAAACTATCTGGTTTTACATAGAGGTGGAAGGGCAAAAATAGGCTGTTTTTCATAAAAGCTGAAATATCTTAATCTTGGTTGCCAGAATCACTAGCCTTCATAAACTAGTTATTGATATTGTTCTTTGGCATTTATATTTTATTTTTCTACGGGTACAAAGCTATGGGTGTTGTTGACAGGAAGCTACAAGAGGGATTGGCAAATTTGGAAGCTGACAGCACAGAGGATTATATCAAGTTTCATCTTTGTCCCTTGTCCCCCACCTGTCTCTTTCTAAAGATTTGTTTTCCCTGTGAATCCAGCAGGTTCTCAGAAGTTCCTGACCTTTTCACAGTAACTGATCTGTTGAGTGTGCCCTTCAGCTGTGTGGCAGGGCCACCTTTCTCCAGGTATAGGTGCCCAATTTGACTCAGGGAATTTAAGGGCAAATTAATACATTAATCTTCCTGAGTCACTGACAGCAGCTTTGCATCCCATCTGTGAACTTTGACATCTATGTTGGAGAGCAGCAATCCCACAGTTGTTTCACTGGTGCTGAAGTGCACGGCTCAGATTTATTATCATCTTGGGGCTTTTTTCTTCTCTTTTATCTATTATAGCTCAATCAAAGTGCTTAAATCAGCAGGTGTAAAGCCCTGAATTCATCCCTCACTGAACTACAATACAGCACAGTACCTCCAGTTTGCTGTTCCCTGAAAAGGCTGTACATTTGATGCCTCCTGCCCACTGCGGAATGAGAAATACAAGAAAAACCCCTCAAGCTGTCCAGTTTCAATTTTACATTCACAGCTAAGTACAACATGAAATTATTCAGTTAATCAGAAATTGAGTTATTGCTACTGTTCTTTCTACAAATTCCTTTTAATATAATGTCTTGCATGGCTGTACAATTAAATCCAAGAAAACAGAAATCGAGATATATTCAAATCTTACTCAAAGCATACATTCTTTAGTATATGCTTTGCAAAAATAAGCAAGTTGAAGTTCTTTTCTGTATTCAGATTTGCCAAAATTAGGAAGGCTTCCAAGAGCATCTCAGCTTTAAAATAATCCATGTCTAGGAATGAAAAAGCAGAAGAGCAGTCTGAATGATAATTTTATCAAATCTGTTTCTCAGTTCTGTTCTTTAGCTGCGACATTCCTAAGATGTTTCACTTTAGATTTCACTTGATTTTCTCTGTTTTCATATCCATTCTACAGTTTTCTCTTAGACAGTGTTTTCGACAGACAAGACATTTGGACTTGATCTTAAAGATCTTTTCCAAGCCAAATGATTCTATGATTTTATGATTTCCAGGATTACCCAGTCATAAATCCGCAGAAGTCTTGAGCTATTTCTTTTGCTCTCTAGTAATGGATTAGAAATGGAAAAGAAATATATTACATATATCTTTTTTCTAACAGTGAATTCATAGTAAACATGACTTGATTGTAAATTATTAATTTGTTATCTTTCTTAGTAGTAAATATCCCTGCCAGTAGGGCTTCCATCACACCCTAATACATATGAATCAGCCCAAAAGGCTTCCTTTTATAAAGTGGAAGTCCTAATTTCACAAAGAACAACAGACACAGAATACATTTGCCATGGCTGAAATACTTTTTAAAAGAAGTCAGCGTGAGTGTTGCAGTGCATCTGGCTCCTCATCTGAGAAAAATAAATGCTTTCAAGGCTGTCTTTATTTCCCTTTGTGCCAACAACTCCTTCCTAAAAGAAAAATCAGGCTATTTAATCAGCTTAAGGTGTTAGTGATTTGTGATGGTAATAAGCAATAAATTTCCTCTTTATCCATATCCGTCTATGCAGGCAACTTTCTTGAAGTCCCTTGTGAGGCTTTGACACTTACGACAACCTTTTTATGATCTGCCATTATAGAGAAAGCAAATGAATTTTGGCTCTTCCTTAAATGTAAAGCAACTACTGTAAATATTGGACCACTGTGATGGGCCAAAGTCCCATAATGTAGGCTTAGAGTAGTTGATTCTGAAAAGGAAGCTAATGAAATAATTGCCCTCATTTCCATTCCAAGCAATCTGACTTTAAAGAGAGGCTTGCACTTCTACTCTACATTAATTGTCCAGAATAGTAGTACCGTCTTCATATTTCTTACATATTTATTTTTAAAAACCCTCAAAAAACAAAAAAACTCAACAAATTAAGAAGGGTTAAAAAATAAATATTTTTGTTAGGTTATTCAAAAACAGAAAGGCTAATGGTTTCCACTAGGTTTAGTAAGATTGTAGAGAAAAGGAGACCACTGGTATGTGAAATTCAATGCTTCCAGTAGGAAAAAGATTGGAAGTTTGAAAGAAAAATATAGTGTTTGAATTGAACTCCATGAGGAACACAACTCCTGTTTATCATTTGGCTATCTCTGTGAAAATATTTTTTGATCATACTCATCACATTATAAATGTGTGTGTCTATATATTTACACAGACATGTCTTTAGGTATTATTGTGAAACTTAAATTTTGCTAAAGCTCAAACAGCCCTTCATACTCTTTAGTACTCTGTCCATGTCTCCCATGGTCCTTTGTAGTAATTCAATTTCACAAATTTTACCGCTAAAAGAAAGTCATTCACTGAGAGATTTGGGTAAATTAATTTTTTTGTTGTTGTTTTACTGATGAAAAGATCATGCCCTAAAGGGGATCGAAATTAAAAGAAATCAGTATTGCTACTTCTTTATTACTTTTATTAGCATATCAAATTATATTACTGATGGTTATTAACATAACCAGATGAGACCCCACCTGCAGTGCTGCATCCACTCTGGGATCTCCAGCATGAGAAGGACATGGAGCTGTTGGAGTGAGTCCAGAGCAGGCCACCAAGATGATCAGATGGATGGAGAACCTCACCTATGAGAAAAGGCTCAGAGAGTTGTGTGTGCTCAGCCTGGAAAAGAGAAGGTGACCTAATTGTAGCCTTCCAGTACCTGAAGGGAGCCTAAAAAACAGACAGAGAGAGACTGTTTACAAGGGCCTGGAGTGACAGGATATGGGGGAATGGTTTCAGACTAAAAGAAAATAGGTTTAAATTGGATATTGGGAAAAATCCTTTACTGAGGGTGGTGAGGCCCTGGCACAGGTTCTTCAGAGAAGCTGTGGCTGATCCATCCCTGGAAGCGTTCAAGGCCAGATTGGATGAGGCTCTGAACGACCTGGTCTCATGGAAGGTGTCCCTGCCCCTGGCAGAGGGGTTGGAATGGGATGATCTTTAAGGTCCCTCCCAGCCCAAAGCATTCTAGGATTTTATGATCTCTTTAACTGTTGTTTTGAGCACTTCAATACAATATTACTGTTCAGTTTTATACAAATGGGAAATGAAATGCTGCTCTGTCATTTCCTTTAGTACTCTAAAACACTTTACTATTATTGCAGCTTACTGGGCTTTCAAGGACTATAATGGAACTTAGGGCTTATTGGCGTGGTTCAAATAAGCTGTTTGCTCTTCCATAACCTGGGGACTTCCTGCTACTGGCTCTATACTGCAGAAATAAGTGGCAATTTCTCTTCATAATTATTCCTAGGGTCATAATGTTCAAGATTATTGTGTGCTCTGATGACATAATCATTAAAATATTCACAAATCTTGACAGTTTCATAATTTTTAACACACACAATTTGTCAAAAAAATTCTACTAGAAAATTTCTCCTAGGTTATGCTTTATTCATTCTCCATCATTCATTTAGTTATTAAAACCTTTCGTTCTGCTAATGAGGAACATACACAGTATTTCCCAAAAGTGACCATAGTACTTTTGTATGAGTAGTTAAGAAGTTAAATTATTCAATTACTGCATGAACTTCTATTTTGCATACTGCAAAAAAGCCAGGATAAACACTTGCAAAACATTAATTAGCAAATCTGTTCCCTTTGTGAAGGATCCTGCAAGAAAAAGAAACATCTAAGTGTGTGATATTAATTGTTTTCTTGGAATAAATAATTGGATTCTAGGCTTTAACACATCCTAGGAAGAAGCAGAAAAAGTGGGTGGGTAGAAATAGGCAATTTTACTAAAAAACTGTAGCTTTGGCTACAGTCACAGGAATTTCTAAAAAACACAACTGCTCAGCTTTTGCATTATGAAGGGCCTCACAAGGCTTGATGGTCATAGGAATGTGCAGTATCAGTGTCTACTCCCAAAATTTCTTTCCCACTCATCATAACACCAGCTTTCCCTTTTAGCCAGCAAGATACCAGCATGCCTCAAATGCCAAAAGGCTTTTAGAAGATTTTATGTTCCTCTGCACCAGCTACTTTTCCTGTCCTGCAAATGGATCACTCTCAATGATTCTTCCTAATAGGACAAAATAGAGCCCTTAAAGCCGTCTCTGTACATGGAGCACTTGAAAATCTGGCATGGGTTTTTTAGAACTGCTGTCCTCTCTTCTATTATTATTATTTATGGATTTTTCCCAGTTTATAGTATTTTACACTTGATATTAGAATACCAAAAGTATACAGTAATTTTGCACATTTTATCAGCTGTATGAAGTGAGTATTGAAAGGGAATTTGGTAATTACCAAAAATAATGAGGCATGGAAACCTGGGTAAATCTTATTACAGTTGTGTACATGCAGACAGGAAAAATTGTTTTTTCTTCTACACTTTGTGTCCATGTCACTTGTGAAGCAGAAGCTTTAATTTTCACAAGAGGAACAGCATCATTCTTTGTCAGTAGATACTATTGCAAGATGTCAGGGAAAAATGCAAGCCCTTGAACATACAACTCTCAACTCTGTCTTTGAAAATCACTGCTCATTTAGCCAGCTGTCTGATCAGGAAAGGCTTTTTTGTCACTTACAAGCTGTAGCAGAATATTATGTGTCAGCTAAGTTGTCAAAGAAATTTGCATTAATGCAGACTAAATATATTAGAGATTAGGTGTGCAAACAGTAATAAATTCTTCTCAGAACAAGTTCCCATACAATTTTTATTGTAATTAATCAACTAAGTATGAAGTGACCTTACATAAATTACAGACAAGACATTCTGCTTACATAACTTTTCTTCTTAATAAGCAAAACCTTCTTTTTGCAAACCAAAAAAGGAGCAATTTACTATGTTTTGAGTACTTTTTTCTTGTTATTTAATGTCCATGAACAATTTAAGTTTTGTTGGATTCTTTTTGGCTTAAAACTTTCATTTTGTGATCTTATCAATAAACTGTTATGTCAATCTTATGTCAGTGTTGAATTGTATCCCAGGAATTTCTACTAGGAAAATATTCTGTTCAAACAAATCTCCTACTGCTTTTGCACTTTTTGTTGTGAGTATATTGTATAGCCATATAGCAATTCTGATTTCATATTGAAATTGTATGTGGAATTCAGTTAGATTTACACTAATTGACAAGTACATTGGTGAAGTCCTAGGATTATATTTCATTGATCTGGTTAATATCTGAGACTTAGCTAATATTAAGCAGTACCTGGGAAAAACATTTAACTAATTTGTAACCAAAGCAATACAGATGAAGAGAAAACACACACTGATAAACTGGAATTTGTAACACTATTTAGGAATAAAAAGACATTCAAGCCACTCAGAGGATTACAACAGTGTTTTAACCAACACAAGAGCTTTACATACTCTAAAGCGTACCTGAAAGATGTAGAACACACAACCAGGGAATTTAAAATATCACTAAAAGCTAATAACAGCCTCAAATACCAGTGAGACCCAGCTACAAATACATTTTCAGAGCACAGAGAATGTTGCTACCATGTGAAGCCCTGACATTGATCTAATTTAGGCCTGTTTTGTTGGCCCACACTCATAAATGTCAGGGTCAAACAGAAAAGTTGGAGCATGTATGTGTCATAAAATTAATATAATCTAAGATTCATTCCCTTGGTTTTCAGCTGCTTCCCTTTAAAGAATTGCACTGGAAATTTCTAAACACAGTATTAAGGATAATTAACAGCATTTCAGAGAAGAATACATTAGCTGAGAATTATTCCTTTGTCCCAAGAGTCTTTGCAAAGGGACACCTTCTGTCCGGAACAAGTGCCACTGATGTTAATTAAGGAAAACTTGTAAAGCACAAAGGAAACTACAGTGCAATATCAGGTTAAAACTGCTTCAGATACTTCATCCTAAGAACACTTCTCCTCTGGAAAAGTTAGGGTCTCAGACTTCTGGGTTTAAAAAAAATCCAGTTGCTCCTACAGTACAACTACTAAGCTGAATGATGGCTAAACCTCCATGGATGTATTTGCACAAAAGAAAGTCAGTTTAGACTGTCAAAAGCACAGCTAGGATTTAAGCAATAGGCACTGATATTTTCATTGTTTTTCAAGAACTTCTAAATACTTCATGTTCCTTAAAATCTCCCCCTTAACAACAAAAAAGTAATGAAAGCAGGAATTTTTTCCTTCAGGAAATGACAGCTTGAAATTGCCACTGAATTTAGACAGAATCACATTAACAAAAATTGACTGTTCTGTCCCAGTACATCCTAAAATCTAGTAATACGATTATTCAGAAAAAAAAAATTATTATTTTATTTGAATGTCTTTTGAAATTTCTTGGGTATAAATAGGGGAAGATTGTGTCTGTTGGACTAAAAATATCTGTCTTGAAAGATTTTGGATAGCTAAGACTTGTTTCACTACTTGCTAACCAAACTTCACCCAACAGATCAACTGTATATTACAATAATGTTGGAATATCTAAATAGTCATTTGAATAAAAAGGAGAGAGTAAATTTCTAAAGGCATAGAGAAGAGAGCTTGTTTTACTTCAATAAGAAAGTGTAAAAGAACACTCCCAGTTAGGATTTCTAGCAAAACCCTTTCAGCCTCAAGTTAAACCAAATTACAGCCGGTTTGTTGGGAAAGTAGTTCATTTGGTAGAACACCAGTCACATCCAGGCACCAACAACTTTATTGTCTAAATAATTACATTATTGATCAGCAGTTCCTTTGATCATATGTCCTCTCTGTGCCTGGATAATGAGAAATTCCAAGTTCAGTTGTCTTTTTATTTATTGTATGTTAGCTCTTATTTGAATCTTTTGGAGTCAGATGAATCCAAATCATATAATTTGTGCTTTTCAACTCTATAACTCCAATTGCATGTCTAGACACATAAATTGATCTGTGTTAGCTATTGACCTTTCCCATTGTTGGCTAATTTAGATATTTTATTTTGTATAAAATCTAGCAATCCAAATGGTAACTTAATAAATGTGAGAAGGAAAAAAAAAATACTTCGGTCCTTGTTTCACATATGAACAGACGAAACCACCACTATTACTTCTGTATTTTAGTTCTCTAATTTTTGGGGGAGTTTTCCCAACATCAGAGTTTTATTGGGTAAGGCACAGCCACTTATTCCAGAAAAAACAAGTCATAGGCCTGCAATTTGGTACTGTCAGACTTGGAATGGAATCATTATACATTTGTCTTTGGTCTTACAGACTCCCATACTGCACAGCAATCATGCAATATGTATGTAAAAATTCAACACTACTGAAATTCTTTTAGAAAAATCTATGATTTTATTCGAAGTCTATTGCATTGATTGGTTCCTTTAACCCACTTTAAAAATACACATTTTTAACAAAAAATGTAGCCTTACTTTCGGTGGAGCACATTGTCCAGCATCAACATGCTGTGATACTGTCCAATTATTCTGACATGCCAGAATTTGGGAGCTCAGCTCTTACTGCAGCCATGATGACAAAGGTAGAATTATGAAATTTTGGCTTGGATTCATATCAGCCCCTCAAGACGCTTGGCTGGCATCATGGCATTCACAGAGGAAATTCAGAAGCAGCTGGATTTCTGAGGAACACTTTCTGTGCTGCAGATCTCATTTCTGTGAGGACAAAAAGTAAAGACTTACCCTGCTCTCATTACAAAGCAGAGGAAATCACTGGCATCAGATGAGTACTGCTACCACAGGAGAATACAGATAAACAGGCTTAGAAAAACTGAGACATCTGGAAAGATGGAGTAAAAATTATACAGAAAATACAGTATGTAACAGTACAAGTGGCTAATAGAAAAGCAGCTCCAGGATGCAGCCAAAAATCTCTTCACGTGGGACTGTTCTCGCTTCAGCTATTCACAATAGATCTGCCCAGTTGTTGAAAATTGCCAGCCAGGCATGCAGGATGTGAAAATTACTGTCTGATGAAAGGGAACAGCTTAGAGCACTACTGTCTTCCATAGAAGTAAGACAGATACATGACGGCCCCTTTTCCACCCACAGAAACAAAACTTTCGTAAAAAAACTTTTTTCTGACACTGAGTCAGGAAGAAGAAAAACCAAGATGATGGATAAACAATCCCCTCTCATGCTGTGACCTGAACTGTTTACTAAGCAGCTTCTCTGGAAGCAAGCTGTGAGGTAAGGCTGTTATATTATCAAATTCAGAGGTTATTAAAGACCTCCAAACTCTCCAAATGAAAACCCGTTCATATTGCCCTCAAGGTTTTTTTTCTCATGGTGTCTGTTCTCTAGAAAACTACTCTCCTAAAGTCATCTTCAAAGTAAGGAAGGTGACTGCTGGTCTGCCTTTAAAATTGTTCCTCACCTTCATATTCACACATCCTTATCACTGGGCAATCTTCTGTTCTCACCTTGTAATTTTCTGGCTGGTCCTGACAACTCCAAATTTGTCACTTCTTTCAATGCTGGATCATTTACTTGAATCAGTTCTTTGAAAAAAATGGCCTTTTGCAGACCTCTGATGTGTTTCTTCCTTCTTCACCAGGGAATTCAAGACAAATTGCTTTATTCTGAAGGTTTTATTTCACTACTGCATCCTTGATCCTCAGCTTTTTAATCAAAAACAGAGGTTGGGCTCTGCCTCCACTGCCAGACTTGTTTATCAATAAATATTCATAAATTATCAAGAACTACCTTTCTACTTTCTCCCAAATTCCCTTTTATGCATGGGAGGAATTTCTTTAATTAATTTTGGCTCTGAAACTCTTTGCTGTAATTCCAAGCAGCTGCTGTGCTGTCCCCACTGTTAATGAGCTTTGTCTTCATATGACTCGGAGAAGGACAGAGAGGGCCATGCTGACTAAAATTGTTTGAAATTGGTTTTCAGCATGCTAAATAAACTGGACAGCTCCTGTGTGAAATGGATTGCAGTGTCACTCCCCCCACTGTGGAAATTTAATCTGTCTGGCTGGTGAGAATGAGACTCACAGCAGGGCAGAAGGTATTGACTTCTCCACTTCTTTAAAAAATGTTTTTTTTTTTTTTTTTTTCGAATGGACTGGGGCTGTTTCATCTGAATTGTCATTCTTAAATAATTGTCTTAGTAGAAGCAGTACATTTCAACCTCCTGTCATCCTTTGAAAATTCAGGCTAGCTGTTTGCTTAGAGAGATGCAGCCTGACACTCTGAACCTACACACAGTGTGAAAAATTGCTTTGATCAGCTTGTGTTTATAATTTAAGGCAATAAAATAGAATTCTCACTAATTGTGTTTAAGGCATGATGTATTGTGTAATCCACAGAGAGAGAGACTCGTTTCAAAAACACTGAAACCACAAAAACAGCTGTTCCACTGAGTCATTTTCCCAACGTGCAACTTAAAGCAAAACAGAGCGAAACCCACTCCCAGTTGTAACTTATTTGTGGTGATGGAGTAAGATAATGCTGGAAGTGTGGTGAAAAACAACAGAAAACTCATCTCCACATTCCTCTTTATACCAGAAACTTGGAAACAGAAAAGAAAGAGCCTATGGAGTTAAAAAAAACAGAAAAATCTCAGTTTTGAAGAGATATTGGTATCCTAATTAAATTATGAAGTGCAAGCCATGCATTGATAGTCAAAAATAATTTGCAAAGACAGGAATGAGTCTAAAATTAAATGGAATGGAATTAAAATTGTGAACCAAGATACATGAGTGAAATACCTAAAAAAATTCATGTCACGGATGTGCTTGTGTGCATATTTTCATGGTGTTTAAGTATAATACAGGCTCTGGAAGAGAAGGTAGTAAGAACTGGTAAAGAAGGTGGAGGAAACTGCACTACATGAAATGGAAAAAAAAGGGATAAAATGTACCGCAGGCACAGCTCTTTTATTAGTAGGAAGCTGAGTGAGCAAGTGAACAACCCTTTTCATATTTAGAATGACTTTTCATCCCACCCAACTTTTGGAGGGAAATTACGAGCTAGGTTCTATCAAAGTAAGCCTTATACTGAATTCCAAACAATTTTTTCCTCCTTGGGGGAAAAAAAATTAGAACTTTTAATAAGCTTGTATTCTATGACTGTTGCAGCAACCAGAATCTAATTTTTGTGGATGTGCAGTCCAGAGGTGTTTGCCTTCCATATTGAAGCTCTGGAGATGCAGAGCTCTGAAGAGCCCAGAGATATGACATGGCTGTGTTTCTCTCGTTTGCAGATATATCAATAAGCCTGCTGTCCTTAGTTGTCACAGCCTGTGGTCTCGCTCTGTTTGGCGTGTCCCTGTTTGTGTCCTGGAAGCTGTGCTGGATCCCTTGGCGGGAGCGTGGTTTGCCATTTGGGAACAAGGACAGCAAGCAGGAGCCGCTGCACTACACAGACACAGAGCCCAATGAACGTGACTACAGCGAGGATTATCTGGGCCAGCCGACTGCCTATCCTGAGTCCTCCATGAAGATCAGCCACACCTCCCCTGATATTCCCACAGACACCCAGGCGGGAACTAAGGAGAACTGCATGCCCAATGCGCGAATGCAGCGCCAGACTACTGAGCCAACCTCGTCTTCTCGGTCAGTAACTCCAGTTTCTCTCTCATACTCATGAATTCAGGTACAAAAAGCACTGCTTGGTTATACAACACACTGATCTAAGAAAAATGTATCATTTTCTCACCACGTTCCTTTAAAAAAAATATGACTCAGAAGTTGTTCATTGAGGTGCAGAAACCTCGTAGGTCAAAGGGACAGGATCACAATCCTATTCCACTCTTCTCTCAACTACTGTCTCATTGGTGCCTTTCCCTCAGAAGCTGGATAACACAGAGCACTGTGTCCCTTAAAAGCACCAGAACAGCCTAGATTTAGCTTGTAAAGCATATTCATTTGCACTTAGCACTGGTCCTGAACACTCAGTTATATCTCCTCAAAGATTTTTAAAACAACCAAAGAAGAAAAGTAGGGCAAGCTAATGAAACACTTGCAAGAGTTAGAAATAGGCTTAAAACTCATAGATTTTAGCCACAATCATGACTGTGGGGGAAAAAGTGACTGAAGAGTCCGTGAAGTCTCCAGGGGAACTGGAGAACCAGTACATGAGGGAAGAGGAAAGGGGGAGGGTGAGAGTGTGTGCAGGGGCAGGTGATAAAAGGATTATGTTTTATACAGTAAGAATAAGGATCAGCGTTTGAAGAGCCAGTAAATATCTGAGTCAAAGCAGATGCACTTCAGTTGGAGAAGGTACAGCATTAGCCCAGTGGTTCTTTCCTAGCCTCTCTTCTTTTTATTCCTCCACAAGTTATTCTGCACCTCACACTGCCATGAGGAGCTTAAGGGTTGAATTATTTTTTTAGGGTTTTTTTTTTTTTTTTGGTGACATGATAATATTTTATCCTGGAAATGACTAATGTACAGCCATAAGATTATGTATTTATTATGCAACAAGAGAAAAAAAAAATAGGATAGCATATAAGAGGCTGTTCCTGATTTAAGCATGGGTAAACAGATATTTACCCGGAATGAATGAACACTGATAGCAGAGGAACTACTGCTGATTAGATTCCATATAAATAGCTTTGGACTAATCCTGTGCTGTCATTTTCCATGTGCTCTTTCTGTGTTCAACCTGAGCTCCTGGTACTCCCGTACACTGAGTGATTGCTGCATATGAATAGGACAATAAAATGGAATTCATAGATTAGGATTTCACCTAACCCAACCTTCACTCTCACCTCCCCCAACCTCAACAGGGTTTGTAAATTTGATTTCTGTTACCATCCATTAAGGAGAAATTTCAGCCACAATAAGTGTAAATTATTAAATTTCACCAGACCAAAGCTAAAAGCAACTTTTCATCATCAATTAATGAAAGAAAAGGAGTTTTTCAGCCAAAGTACCACAGAGTTTATTACATAAAGGCATGAGAAAAAAAATGGAAAACAATTGTTGGGGTGGTCAGCAAACCATTTCAGACCAGCTTGAGCCACGGGAGCAGAAAATATTGTGGCATTAGCAGTGTGATGCTGAAGGTCAGCTCTCAAAACTGTTGGGTCTCACGGTCTATGCCTTTGTTAAAAATCTGACCTCACTGTACATTGCAATAATATGTCAGAGAATGTGATCTTTAGTGTGTGTGCGCACATTCTTACCACCCTCAGCACAGTCTGTTTCATTTGTTTCCTTTTCACTTGAAGGCACAATTCAATCCGGAGACAGCTCAACCTCTCCAACCCTGACTTCAACATCCAGCAGGTTCAGAAGCAGGAGCAGCTGACAGGCATTGGCCGCATTAAGCCAGAGCTGTACAAGCAGAGGTCACTGGACACGGATGATAGCAGGAGGGGGAACAGCAAGGTCTGTGGGAAACTCAACTTCATCCTCAAGTATGACTGCGATTTAGAGCAGCTGATCGTGAAGATTCACAAGGCCATCAACCTGCCTGCAAAGGACTTCTCTGGAACTTCAGATCCATACGTGAAGATATATCTGCTTCCTGACAGGAAAACAAAACACCAGACTAAAGTGCACAGAAAGACCCTAAATCCAGTGTTTGATGAAGTTTTTTTATTTACTGTCCCATACAATGATCTCAACACAAGGAAACTCCATTTCTCTGTGTATGATTTTGACAGATTCTCCAGACACGACTTGATTGGCCAAGTGGTAGTGGATAATTTTTTAGATTTGGCAGATTTTCCCAGGGAATGTAATATCTGGAAGGATATTGAATATGTCACCAATGTAAGTATGACAATTCTTCTTTTTGAATTTTATTTGTTTCTGACTTTATTTCTTTAATCTGATTGTAACTGAAATTGTATGTCGAATTAGCAAAGGAAAATACTCTATTCTCTCTCTTTCTCAAGCTTTGACCTTAATCCAAGGAAATCGACAGTACATTTTCAGTCCTCATTTCTTGTTCTTTAGATATATTAAAGAGTGTTTTATGTAGGAGACAGTGGGTTTAGTCATTGCCCTGCTGATAGGGTAGAAATGCTGGAGAATGTTTTAATCTTACTTAATCTGGAATTTACTTAAGGAAATCTTACTTTTCTTATTTTGCCTGTCTTCCTGGGTTTTGCATGATTTTTATGTAACTTACAGCATACTAATTAGCCAGAACTGCAGATTCAACATTTCCTATGCAGTGATATTCAGTCCTTCAAAAGACTGTATTCTGATAAAGTCAGAAAACCCCACAGCTATAATCCAGCCAAACAGTTCAGAGAGTGCTGTTCCATTAAAGCAATGAAACACACTGAATTGGTTTAACTCTTTGTTTGGCAATACTTTGTTCCCAGGGAAATGGGGAGCTTATTTAAGTCTGTATTTCTGTTATCCCAAAGTCTCTGTTATCAAATTCTATGCAGGAATCCAAACAGCAATTAGGTATAAAATCACAGAAATTACTTCCAAAAAAGAAGGAGCTTTCTACTCAGAGCAGGAGCCAACCTCCTTGTAATGCCATTAGAAATTAATCCCACGCATCCTCTGGAGGACAGACCTTCAATGAGAATGATACATTACACAAATCCACAGAGGTGAAGGCACCAGTGCCAAGTGTCAGTAAATATTTCATTTGCTATGTCAAACCATACTCCAGTGGAGTGCACATTTTAGAGTCAAATAAACCAGACATCATTAGCAGTAAGATCAAAGGGTAAGTTTGTTAGACCTTGGTTCAGGAAAGAACTGAAGCATCTGCTTAGCTGAGAATAAGAAGCCATTGAAAAGTAAAGGATGTTCTGAGACAAATAACTCCCCTGAATTCAGACCCTCACCTTACATCTCTGTGGGCTAGTAACATGACCACGTTACAGACCAAAGGGATTAAATCCTTTTTTTTTCTTCTTTTTTTTTTTTATGTTTGAATGTTCTTTATAAGAATGGACATTTTCCTAATTTTAAGGTGAATTCTCTGATCAAACCTGTCCTACTCAAGGATGGAAGTGCAGCAGCAGCAGCAGCACAAGCAGTTCCTCACTTGGGGTACAGGCACGGACACTTGGTGTCAGGGAGTATGACCTGGCTTTGGTAGGAAAAGTTACTGCTTTTGAGCTGCAAGGGAAAAGTAATGATGTGACACAGCAGCTGACAGTCATTCCAAGTGAAAGGCTGCCTTCACACAGCATTAAGTGTCCCAAGATCAACTTCATTTTTTACAGTCAACTGGAAGTTGAATGCACATGCACACTGGGCTTATTTTGATATGTACAAGTCCTTTTTCTCTGCTTTAACTTAGGCAGAAGATTCGCTCTGGTATTTTCTTTTGAATCGCTTCTTCCAAATTTCAAAAGTGATGCAGCATATCATTTGTATTCAGATTTTCTATAATATCTGAAATTAAATTCAGGACTGAAACATGAGTCATTTATTAATTCCTCCTGATACCGATTCTCCTGTGAAGTGTAACCCTGTTTATCCAAACAGAACACACAACCTGCCATCTAGACTTGTCACTGGGTTTCCAGCTAACAGAGGCCTTTTCAAAGCAAGTGACTCATGGTACATAGGAGACACATCCAATTTTGGGTAATGTGAGTTCTGAGATAAGAGGAGCAGATAAATGGAAGTGTGGAGTACTCAGCTTACCAATTAACATTTCCAAAATTACAAAGGTTAGAATTTATTCCATAAGGTTATGAGAAATACTCCATGCATCATTTAAGAAACCAAGTTCCAGCCTGTTTTCTTGTGTGTGTAGCTTAGATATCTCTCAGACTGACAGCAGAAGCTGAAACCTGATCCAGGGCTACTCGGTGACACTGCTGCAGTGAATACTCCTGTGGCTGCACTCCAAGCCAGCAGGCAGCATTAGTGAAACTCAGAAATAAATTTTGGCAAAGTTTAGAGCCCCACTGGGCAGTTTATGGTTGCCAACCAAAACTGTATCGACTGTAACAGATTTTCAGTAATTTCTCTTCAAACATGGTCTTGTTTCAAATAATAATTAGAGAACAGAAAAATGCTGGGCAAAATTTCTACAGGGAATTCACTCAATGTAGGTCAACAAAAAGTGCACACGGGAAGGATAAACCTAGGAAATGAATGAGAAAAAGGGAAGTTCTACACAAACTACACATGACAAGTTTGTCATACTTCTGAAGAGTACAATTCATTTTAATTCCTTGTGCATCTTATTACACTGCATAACCAGTGAGCCCAAAGGCCTTTATTTTACATTCTCCTTTTTATTGTGTTCTAATCCAATTTGACACAGCAATATAAAAGAATGTCTCAAATCCTTCTCTGCCCAGCAAAATGTCCTACTTCAAGTGAGCACTGCAGATTATTCCTGAAATGTCAGCTTTACTGCAAACAATGCCATTAAACTGACCTATTATGCCATGTGCTTTCTTCTGTTTTCTAACACTGGAAATTGTTTTATACTAAACCAGCAGTTTTCATTCTTTAAACCATAACATCTGTTACCATCCCAGAGTTTGAAATTATTTCATTACACAGACGCATATCAGCATAAAAATTTTTTACATGTTTAAAAGCAATCTGCTGCCAAACAAGAATCTCCCATATCAAAATGACTGTTCTTCTAATCCCAGGTCTTGTGAGCATAAAATCTCTCACCTGTAACACTGACACTTTTTCCAAGCAGAAAAAAAGCAGCAGTGGGCTGTATAATGGTAGAAATAATTAAGTGGATCAACTTTAGCATGAGCATGAAATGAACTAGATAAGATTTTTTTTGTATATCTACCAGTCAGATTACACTGGTTTCTGGTTTACCAAGAAAAAAAGATGATTTTTCTTTTCAGCCTGGGTTTCTCTTGTTGGCATGGTTTGTTTAGTAGCATCTAAAACACAATCAGGGTTTGGGGTGGGTTTTTTGATTGAATTTGTTCATGGACTGATGGCACATTTGAAGAGGAAAAAAGTGGTTGATATTTCCTTGGTTGCCATCTTCAAACTCAAAAGTGATCAAGCAAAATTGCATGGCTTTGTCACAAGATAAAATGAAAAACTATGAAAGAAGAAGGTGTCAGGTATGAAACAGGAAGGTGTCAGATGGTCCATTTCAGATAAAGGAAAACCTTCTCTTTCAGAAGGTGTCAAGTATCCAGTTGCATAACTTGCTGTACCCCTAGAAAGGAAAATCCTTTGTCAAGAATTGCTTGTTGAACATCACTAGGCAGATGCAGGGCACAGAGAGGATTTCTGCCAACTGGAAATCTAACCCTGGTTCATTCTGGGTGTTTGGATTCCCAAAGTGTTCAGCCTTTGGCACTTGCTAAGCAGGTGAGCTTTGTAAAGAGGAGTATTTAAAAAGCGGCCTCAGCTTTGAGTGGGGGGATAAAGAGAGTAAGGAAGTCATTTTAGGAGGCAAATTTGTGGCTTTGATCCTATAGTATATACAGCTTCTACCACTGATGTTATTTTTTCAGTTGTCAAAAATAGTTATGTTTAATATCTAGGCATGGAACAATGAAAACTGCTCTTTTTTCTGAATGTTTAAGCTCATATATACACTTTTTAGAAAATCCTATTCCTAATACCCCATTTGCATCTTTCTCTCATCTCAAAAAACCAATAGATCAGGGTACAAAATGAGACTGAATTATAGAAAGGAAATATTTCTGAATCTAAGAGAGAAGAGATTACAGAAACAAGACTCTGGGTAATACATTCAGAATTTGAGAAGCTACATGCCACAGACTTTAAAAAATGTGTTTACTAAAACCCAAAAGAGAGTTATGGATAGTTCAAAGCTATGAAGAAGCATGAGCTGTATATCAAGTTGTTCACTTTGACATCCAGAAAGACCCAGCATATGCTGGAAGTTTCAAAGCCAAGAAATTGATTTAATCCCTTTGTAAGAATCTTCAAGCTCTGTTAGGGTCTGGGTCAAAAATACCACAGGGTAAGAGATAATGATGAATTCCTTTTGCACAGATCCAGAAAATAAAAGCATATTGAAAAAAAAATAATTAATTTAAGTTGCATGTTGATATGCATGTTAGTGATTTGACAAGGAGAGAGTTAAAAAGTAGGGTGGTTATAAGTATTTGAAATTCTGCATTTTAAAAATGCTAATTGTTCACTGCTGTTGTTCTTGAGTTTGCCTGAGAAAGAAAGATTTGGGAATTTGTATTTTTAGGCATTTTTGTTGTATAACTGAGATGCAACTAGAATCATAACATCATCAGAAGGAAGTTTCAAGTTCCCTATTTCAGACATGTAAATGCCCACCGCATAAGTGAGGAAGAGAGATGAAAAGAGACTTAATTTTTAAGTCAGTAGCTCAAAGAAAGCATAATAAAAGTATAAAATATTGAAATGTAACCGACCTGAAAAAACCTTCCTCAAAGGTTGCATTGCTCAGTTCCATTGCTGCTAAGAGGCTGTGAGCAGCTCAGTGTCTACCAAATGCACATGAATAGGTGGAGGTCATAACGCTCAGGGCTTCAACCCTCAAAAAATCAAGGAAAATAAACATCCTTCCTTGAAAGAAATAGGTAAGTACCATCCCTAGCTCACCTCCAGCAGCACAGACTCAGACAACAAGGCTGTGACTTGCTGAAGGCACCACTAATGGCAAAGAAGAGAGCAGGCCCAGGATCTGCAGATTCCTGGCACCAGCCTTAATCCACTCCGTTTGCTCTGCTTATCTCCCTCGACAGTGTGCAGACTCTGGAGCTGGCAGGAAGTCAGCTAAGTCCACCTACTCCAGTTCTAAAAACTGTTTAGCTTGTCAAGATGTTTTAGCTAGTATTTCTGAAATCCCTGTTCTGGCAACTTGCAGGGTTTAGAGAAGTGATGGCATTGAGCAAGAACTCAGAAAAGCCTTTGAAATATTTACAATGGCTAACAAAATTTTTGAGTTAACAGTTAGAGGAGGAACAGAAACAAACCAAGGCTCTGGCTCTGTGTATGGATTCAAATCCAGGCCATCAATGTTAAGTGTTATGTCTACGGTTTTTTGTCAGTAAAAGGGAAACAAAAGTTGATTTTTAAAATTTTTTTTAATACAGAAAACCTATGCTGTATTAACCCGGTGTTCTCTTTCTTTAAAGCAAGTAGGCTTTGGCATCAGGGAAGCAACCAGTTATGAATGTGGAGATGTGCCTATATAATGGATTTGCAAATACAAGTCACTTAAGAAGAGACAGATTTGAAAACATAGGAGTCTTCCCTGTTTTAAAACATGGCAAAAGCTTAGGAACAACAACTACCATTTAATTGCTAGCCAAATTAAGGCAGTAAACACCAGGGGTAAGATTCAACTCATGTAATGAATTTGTTTAAAAATTTAAAAATACCAAAACCAATAATACCACAATCAAACCCAGAAGTACTAAAAAAAAAAAAATACAGAAAGCATAATTGCCTTTGAGAGGCAGATCAGTGGATATTCATCTTCTTCTGAGTCACAAGGTCAACCTTCGTTGCATGCTTTTTTCTGTCTATTCTTAATCAACTGTATAGAAAAAAATGAAAGTGGATGTGTAATGAATCATTTCATAGCCAAAAGATGCTGGAAAGCCATAGATCTTTAATCCTTGAGATTTCTAAGATCACCACAGAAAGGATGAAATAGAAATTAATTAGGTTTCAGCATCAGCACAACAGGTAAAGAAAGTACTCTTTTTACAGTGGAGAACAGCTGCAGCCAACATTTTTCTTTTTAAATATCTTTTTAACCACCTATTTAAATGCATTCATTGTCAACACTGGGCTTTTCCTTTTGTCTTTTGGTTGTTTGTTTTCTTTTTTAATCTAATGTTTTTACTAATTACTTTGTAGGAGACGATTTGCCGTGAATGCCAGACATTTAAATGATATGAGGCCAGAACTCAGTATGGCTAAATAAAGTACAGACATGGTTATGTACACTCATATAGGGTAGAGATAAAATATTAACAAATTTCCAGGAAAGCTGAAGACAGAATATGCCTAATTCTGCTTGAGCAACTGGGTAGCAGTGAGAATAATATACAACAAAACTTGGGAAGGGTCAGAAGTAAAAGAAAAGTCAAATGTCTTGAAGAGCAAAGGTTTGAGATGCAGATCTGTTGGTCCCAAGTCGGTGGTACAAGCACTGCAAGCTTGGCTCTAAAAGGAATGAAGATTATTTCATGCAAAGGATTACCTAACAGCCTTGTAATTCCACAGGCATAGCCAGAACCAGTATGAATCTTGTAATATCGCTGAAGCTTCAGCTACCATTTAGAGGAGTTTTGGGAGCAGTTTAAGGAAATAATAATTCAGAGAGTTGTGTCCGTGTGTGTGTACCATGTGAAGTTTATAGAACCCATGAGCATGGCCATCAGAATTTCCAAGGGAGCTTTTTCAATATGGATATTTCTCTACAAAAAACCCCCACACATACAACTGACCAATCAACCAACCAACTAACCAACCAAAATAAACTGAAGCAGACGAAAGAATTTTTTAGAAAAATCAAACCTATGTAGCAGAAATGGCACTGTTCCAGTTGAAAAATCTAAAAAATAAAAAATTTCACAGTTAGTATTTTGAGAAAACTGAAATTTCAAAAGAATATATTTTGATTTCTCATTTGGAATGACCTCTATTACTCTATGTTAAAATATTTTGAAAACAAAATGCTTCAAGTCAAGTGGTGCATATTCTGCTTCAAAATGGAAATAACTCAAAAGTCCTTATCAAGTTAGAATCCTCCTTTCTAAACTGGTACTTTCCCTGTCCATCAGTGCTGCATCTTCTTGAGTTCTTTATGGTCCCTGTATCCTCCATGTTTCTTTCCCTGGTACAGCAGCCCCAGAACAGCAATAGTGTATAAAGAACATTTTCTTCCACACATTAGCTGCATGCTGAAAAAGTTTAGACACAACCTTAAATTCCTGCTTCCTGGTTAGTGGAAGTGTCTGCAAGTGTCCCTGTTCTAAACGTCCCCCTTCTCCTTTCTTCTCACCCTCCTCTGCCAATCCTTTTTTTCCCAGAAATCTCTCTCAAACAAGACTCTGGGAGAGAAAAAGCTCACAGTAACACTGACTGCATCTAAACCAAAGTCAAAATGTGATCCCGGTCAGCCAAGCCTGTCCTTCAATTATACCATCCAAAATTGTCAGTGGGAGCTGCAAATACAAAAAAAAAAAAAAAAAAAATCTTGCTCCAGTATTTTACAATTCATAGGCAGCAATTCTTGAGCAAAGAGCGTTCGCACAGCGCTAAGACTAAAATAGCTGTATTAAAGGGATCTTGGTTGTAACCATTCTTCACATAATTCAGGATTAGACTGTGCCATAGCCTTTTTTCTACAGGGTTATATAACTTTCAATTTAAACATGTATTTAGCCAGGCAGGGAAAAAAAATCACTTCAAACACGCATTTAATTATTAAACAGTTTTGGGAATGCTTACTCTGTCTTTTTTTTCTAGCAGAGGTCACAGAAAGCATTTCAATAGCTTATGGATTTATCCAAATTTCTGCAAAATCCTACTCTTTAAATTAAGTTTCAATATTTGGAGCCAAACTTTAAAGTATTCTTCCCTCTGAACATACTGTGCTTATGTGAAAAGCCTCAAGCCATTTTTAGCCTTTAATCCCCACTTGATATCACAGCCATCAGGCATCTTTCTCCACCAAACAGGGTATTTCAGAGTTTTACAGTTTCCCTCTCTATGCAGTCTGTTTACCCAGTTCTCATATTATTTTCCCAGGGCCTTATATTTAAGCAGCAAGTGGACTTTTTCTTCCTATTTCCTTAGGGATTTACTGTCGCTGTGCCCTGAACTCGCAGCAGGATATCCTGGTTATTGGGGCAGGGGGTAGAGAGCTATTTGGGAAGCACTTCCAGCACATCACATCCACCAGGCTGGCATCCTAACACAACCTAAAATGTGGATGTGCTGGGACACAGTCCTGACTTCATCTTTTTGGGTACACCTGTGACCCAGGTAAACAGGTAGAAAAGGAAGTGTAGAAAGCTACACAGAGGCTCTTTCCTCACCAAAAGATTTGTCTGGTCCCCTTCAGAGCCTTGTTAGAGGATGTCACCTGTCTCACACTTTAACCTTTCAGGATGCCACGGTCTGTAACAGAGGATAAAATATTTGCTGTACAGAAGGGAGGAGATGCTGGATTGTAACTAGTGCTAGGAGGAATGGAATTTGTGCTTACAGGCTAGATTATAGAACTTGCCAAAATTAAGATAAGGCTAAACAATCATACAAGGCCTGTCTTCAGTCCTCCCCACTGCCTTTGTGGGGGAAAAACAGTAGAAGCTGCAGCTGAAGTGGGAGCTGACTTGTGGAGAAGGACATCCTGTTCCCATAATATATTTCTATAGCTTTTCTAGCTTTTCTCCTCATCCAGGAAACCTTGAACTGACATAAATGACAGTAGAAACTTCAAAGGACATGCAAACCATTTTTCCTAAGATTTAGTGCAAGATGAGCTCAGTTGGACAGAGCATGGTGCTGATAATACCAGGGTTGTGGGTTCAATCCCTATGTGGGCCATTCACTTAAGAGTTGAGCTGGATGATCCCTGAGTGTCTCTTCCTACTCAGAATATTCTGTGATTCTATGAGGTATAATTCCAGATATTTTGAAGGCCCTCTTTGTCCCTGGGTGGCCTCAGAAGTCAAGGTATGTGACAGCTTTTCTGTGTTCAGTCACAGTCCCTCAGAGCAGGACAGCTGCTGCCGAGGCTCTGTAGAGAACCTTGCTCAGGTCATTGCAGAAAGATCCATAGCTGTGCTCCTCCAGTCTTTCACTTTGTGAAAAATAGGTTACTTGGCAGCCAAACCATCCAGGGGAAGAGGGGCAGAAAGGCATTACTCTTTCATGCTAAGTGAGCTATTTTTCTGAGAGAGGAGCTAAAGAAACAATGGCAAAACTGAGGACCTGACAGAAAGCTTTTTCATCAAGATTTATCAGCCCCAAGTTTATGACGTCTTTGCAGCAGAGAACTTCATTTTAACTCACTGTTTTATTCAATTTCTCCCCATGTGTACTCATTTCTCTAAACATTCTGAATACATGTGTGTCAGGAGCAACATGTAAATTATAGTGTTTCCTGAAAAAATCCAGCAGGCCACAGCAACATTATTTTGTGCTTGCCTGGGGAAGAATAAATGACAGACACACAACTGTGTGTCCGAATTGTGCACTGGTTCTCACAAATCTGAAAGGCAATGCACACTCAGTGCACACTCAGATTCTACAATCATGGATATTATAACTCCTTTATCTAGTCTTGCTGAAGTTACTGGAACTATCCACAGGGGTAAATGAGGCAGAGAGGCTTTTGCAGTGTCTGAGCTTTCCTGTGGCTCCCTGACAGCGATTTAGAGTGAGCATTTCACACCATGTACTTTGGAGAAGTGACAGGCTCAAATGACGAGAATGCATTAGCAATGTCTGTGCTATCATGACATTTGAGATTTGTGTAGCTACATTCTCCTGGCCCTTCATTGCTTGATTAAACACCTTGCTCTATTTACTCAAGAAAACAGGAGTCACAAGCTACCTCTTACCTTAGTGAGCGCTTAATCATTCACTGCTCCCTTCATCAGGCAAGCTCCAAATTAAAGCTACGTACACCATCTGGAAGAAGATTCCTGACTAGTGATGGGATCTTGCCTGTGATGGGCAGGGAAGCAGAAAACTGACAGCTGGAGGTTTTCACAGTCTATTATATGAACTATTGGGATAAAATTCCCCACTCAGATATTTGCCAAATTTGGCACCTAAAATGTAGCAGTTTATCGCAACATCTGAAAATGTAACCTTGCTTGCCAGGCAACGAATTACTGACATCCTCAGGTTGTGTGACTGAAGTCATTGCCCCTTCTACCTAACATATCCTCTTCTGTTTCCTGCAGCAAAATTATTTTTAACGGAACAGTGAATAGGAGAAACACTTTGCAGGTTAACTCCAAAGAACAAAAGAACAATTCTCCATACTGTATTTTGTACATTTTTTCAGAATTCATTGAACTCTATATGTGTTTCCTCTTTAAAAGCATGCTGGGGTTTTAGTAAGTATTTTTAAAAGCCAGCTGTGGTTTAATCAACCATCTGATCTGCATTATGATAACTCTTCTGAACAACCCCAACAAAAAGTAAATATGTATGCAGTAAAGAAAAACAAAAGTGTGTACAAAAATGATAGAAAAAACCAGCAGACTTTGGTTTTGAGCACCCTAGAGAGTTATTTATGATCATCAGGAAGAAAGGAATCACTTTAAAGTAACGAAAACCTTTCAATATCTGCACTTCACTGAACACAGAATCTTGCAGTAAATGCTGATTTAAGGATAAACTTCACTCTGTTGGGACCACAAAATTTTATGCAGGTAAAAATGAGTAGTGCTCAGGATTATATCCTGACTCTACTGTAAAGTCAAGGAAAGAACTCCCACAGAAGCTCCGATTTCATGCATATCCTCTTGCTACACTTTGGAAATAGTATCTTGTAAACAGTACAAAAAGCCAAATGAAATAATGTAAACAGATAACTTGAGATGTACGTCAGAAAATGCAATAGAACAGAAGAACAAGCAAATTACCATCCCTTTATGCATAAGAAATGCTGACAATGACTTACTCAAAAAAGATTTGAAGGTACTCTCCTTCCCCTCAAATATGATGGTTAAAATCTGAGAGAGCTATCAACTTTGGTGTTGGAGAAAGCAGATAGAAATCTCTCCATCAGAAATTACCTGGGTTCTATAGCTACATCTTCAGTTTCTGACTGGCTGAAGCAATTACAGGGGAATGAAAACAGATTGTTTTCCCCCAGGATTTCTGCTGTGAGCACCCCTGACCCATTCCTTGTGGTAGATCAGCATAATTTCTCATTTGCCAGCTCCTTTTGGTAGATCAGCATAATTTCTCATTTGCAAGCTCCTTTTCCAAATCCTTCACTTTACTTAATATATAGAGCACCAACATTCTTGGGAAAGCCATGAAAAACACTTCATTCAACACGTAGCTTTTATCATAGAAGGACATATAAAGAACTTCGTATCCTATCTGTAACAGTAACACTTTTTTCATTACAATACAGATATTTTTAAAAACAAATGTATCTATAGCAGTAGATGCTCACTGTCTTCATCCCATCATCATGTTCTTTTCAAAAGCTACTTATTTCAGGAAACCTTTCTGTGTTAAAGCAGCATGCACACATCCTTCTTTTCTGACAGGTTTGAGTCAGGATGGTCAGAGATAACTACACTAAATTCTTTCAAAATCATACTTCCAAAAAATTGAAGTCAGGCCCTTTTAAGGTATCAGATCAAGTACCAAAAATCAGACTGACAGAGTTCTTAAGCATACTCACCATTTAGGACAAGCCAATTCACCACTCTGATTTCATCTAAAATCCATCAAACTACTTAACTCATAAAACTAATCAAATTAATTCAACTAAACTGAAAATTCAAGGAGGCATCTAGTTGACTTTGAGATCCTGTTTACCAAGTCACTTACAGGCTGCCTAAAAGTGCTACTTTTTTCCTCCCCATACATGAGTACTGAATAATAATATTTATTCTGGATATAGGCACAACCAGGTGTAAGTCTGGGGAGATCACCACACTCGCCATCCCACAAGGAAGAGCAGAACAAGCTGCAGAAGACAATACGTTTCCTCTCTGTGTTTCACATGTAGCACGTGTAAGGTGAAACAAGTTAGGAGAAAAGCCTCCTAAGAGGAGGGAGTTCTGTTGACTCATTTTTATGGGCTTAAAGCACTAAACCACTTCTATATTTAGCGCTCTCTTTATCTCATGTCTTACACTACCCTCTGTGCATTCTTCAAGAGAAAAAACATGCTCACTGAAGTGGCCCTAAAATTGCCTCCAGTGCACATCTAAATATAATAGGGAGGCACGAACACATCTGATAGAGCACAAGTATTACAGAAAAAGAGCTATTATAACACTCTGCACAATCACATCTTCTCCTGCTCACACTGTAGACACCTGGATGGATGATACACATGATTTCAGAGTCTGCTTTTTCTAAAATGGATTCCTGTCTTCTCTCTTCACCTTCCTTCAGCTTCCTCATTGTCTCTTGTTTAACTTTAAAGCTCTTTTTTTTTTTCTGTGTAGCTCCTAAGTAGATGTAGTACTGGGTCGTAAACTACCTAACAGCTTCAAGATTAAAATACTCTGTTTATTCATAAGGTAGGTGGAGGATACACAGCAACAGCATAAATTCTCCATGACCAGATCCACATAGCTCAGGTGTAATGACAATAGTCCAGAGCTGTCTCTGAAGAAAAGCAAGTAGCAGGATTTGCAGGAACTGTTGGGCAGCACCAGCAATGAAGATACCAAGAAACAGTGAAATGTTCCTGGCATTGCCTGAGAGAAGTGGATCACCACAGATTCCATGGCACTGATTTGGGAGGTTTCCCCTGACAGGATTAGATACCAACAGCATCTCAGCATGTCATGCAGTCAGCAAATTTTGCAGTCTGTTAGGAAATTGTCAGTAGCACCCCAAGGAGGAAACAGAAGAGCCTGTCTTCTCTCCCATGTTTCCCCACCATGCCCCAGAAAAACAATCACCGAAACCCCAACATCTCTCCTAAGTCAAATGTGCAATTTTACTTTCAGCATGGTTTGAGAACCAAAGGATGAAAACTGTCCTCTTGTCCACACTTCTGGAATGATGATGTCTAGTTATCGTTAGTTTTATTGCCATTCTTCCTCCCTCTACTGCTTTAATTCATTTTGTATTTGGAAACTGGAGACATTCTAAGTTATCAAATGAGATAATTGTGGAATATTGAAGATGTAGGGGATTAATCCATATTGACATATTTAATAACTGTGTTTTGTAGGATTAAGGTCCATGACTTTATTCTTCCATTTAACTTACAATTAAAATGGAATGGCTGTGCAAGGACACTCAAAGCAATATAACTGCACACCTCTGCACCCCATCCATTAACAGAATACACCCAGCAGCAAAGCAGTCTCTTTGCCTTGGCTGCTTCACTTTGAAAATGGCAGATATTTTCTTTTCTATATGACCCATGCAAAGAAATAAATGAAACTTCCATGGAAATTATTTATTGTAAAAAGTGGGTAATTTCATAGAGAAGTGTTGCTAGTAAAATGCATGTTGTGAAATATAGGTGTTCGTTCAGTCTAATGGAAGGTTATGTGGAATGCTCTCAGACATGGTTTTGAGCCATAATGATCCCTTCTCACCTTTTGTTTCACTTTTTCTGTGGTGGAGGAAGATTTCTGTGGAAGGTGCATTGGAGTCTGGCACTGTTAGTGGTACACAGGTGTTATTGTTATATAGGTTACTGTTCTACAGGTGACAGAGCAGAAAAAGCCAACTTTTTGAATTTAGTGGCACCACTTAATAGCAACCAAGTCAAAGGTAACAGGATTTCAACATGAGTGAACTCTAAAAATGAAGCTGCTTTTTTGGCAGAAAATACATGGAGTATTCTCACTGTTGCCTGACCTGAGGGCATGCATGACATGACGTGACAAAATTGTCTCCAGAGAAACAAACATAGAGAAATTTCAGCAGAAAGACACTTGGTCAATGGCTTTGAAATCACAAGGATGCCTAGGAAGAATTCCTATTGAAAAGAAAAAGTAACTTTCAATAGCAATGAAGAAAATCACTTTGTAACTCATGGAAAAAAAAAGAAAAGTAGGAGAAGTAGATTCATAAGCCCATGCTTCTTTCCCCACCTGCTAAATTGACACCAAACTTAAAAGGAGCTGCACACGGAAAAAATTGCTTTTGAAAAGTTCAACTTCGGTAAAAATTCTTGTATTACTTTTTAGTGGGATGAGAAGACAAAAAGGATCAGAGAGAGAGAAAGAGAGAAAAAAAGAAAAGGCGCACCAGGGTTTTCATTGAACGTGGATTTGATATCCAGATATCACAGAATCACAGAATTGTTTAGGTTGGAAAAGACCCTTCAGATCATGTAGTCCAACCATTAACCCAGCACTGCCAAGGCCACCACTAAACCATGTCTCTAAGTGCCACATCTACATGTCTTTTAAATCCCTCTGGGGATGGGTGACTCCACCACTTCCCTGGATAGCTTTTCACAATCAGTAGAAATTTTAAATGACCAGACAGAGTTTTGATTAATGGCACTGAAGCGTTCATTAACAGCTATTTTAGTGGAAGCAGCACATTATATCCAAAGGGTCAAAATCTAGGGGCGAAGTGCTGCTTTGCTGCCTGTTTCCACTGAACAAGGCAAATGTGCCTCTGTAGCTTCTGCATCCTTTGCACTGGAACACTGAGCAGGATGAGCTGCTCCTGACCCTCCCAGGGCAGATGCACAGCTAAATGGATAGCAGGCCACCATATCTTGCCCACTGAAATCACACCTGGGGTGGAATTCCACAGCAGATGGCAAAATCTATCAAGAGACATCTGATTAAATAAAAAATAAAAATTAAACGTATCTCAGAGAAAATTTCCAGAATGGTAGACAAGATATGCTACTGCAGCATAAGTTGGACAGTAACTTTCTATTTTTCAAGCACAGTACTTTTTGGACTATTCCATTTTTTGTATCAACTTTTTCAGAATTGTAGAGAAAACTTATACTAATTGTACATTCAGATTTGTGAGAATGGCCTTTCCTTATTACCCATGTTGTGAGCAACCTGTGCTAAGCCTGAGTAGCAGTCAGTACGGAACACCTAATGTGACTATAATGAATACCTCCACAACACATTATAGGTGCTTCTGCCGACTGAAGAGAGCATTTTTTTCCTGATACTATGACTTTCTCCATCTTTTTTCAGCACTACCCAGATATTTAGTTTCTCTCCTTCTCAGAGTGATGTGCTCTGAATACACAATAAAACAGACAGCTGCTTTGCACAATACAAAATGCCTGCACTGGGAATGACATTCAGTGTTAAACGAAGGTGAGGAACTGTTAGTAGGGCCCAAAAACCTGCAATAAAATTTCAGCAGCCTGCCTAATTAGCTTTTTTCTTGTACAGAATGGCCACTCTGCAAGACTTTATCCTTAATTAAGACCAGGTCAGCAGGACACCAGGGCAGGCTGGGACTTCGGGGGCAGCAGGTGACCCTGGAGCTGCTGGGCAGGACTTGGCCAGCCAGGTCCCATCCCACCATCCCCCAGGAAGGGCTGTTAGTGCCCTCAGGGCTCTGACAGGCTGTCTGCTCTCAGTCCCTGTACATGGACAGATAATTGAGTGGGGTTAGGAGACAGAGGATCTTTTGATATTTTAGTGGAGCTGTAAGTTCATGTGCAGCCATCATAACTCAAGGTAGAGTGAAAGGCCAATCCATTCATTTGCATACAGATCTAGTTTAAATTGACATTTTCATTTTAACACACTAGGGGGAAAAATTAACAGGCAAGACATTTCGGATTAAAATATTTTGATTAGTTAACTTCCTTTTAAAAACAGCTTCCTCCCTTGCAATTTTTCTTGGATGTATATGAAATTTTCATTATTAGCAGTATATGGAGATAATTGAACATATCTTTCAACTTATGTCAGAATGGAAGCAAGAGGTAACTGGCAAATAATTCGTGGTAGAAATAATTTTATGCATTAGAATGGATTTGCTGCTTCATTTTCTTCAAGCTCCTGTTTGCCTAGAGATAGCGAACACTTAACACATAATTTAGCCTCCCCTTCATAAAACAAGACAGCCTTTAGCCTTGGAACCATGGGGGTTTACTTTCTCATCTCTTTCCATCTGTGTGATGTTACCAAGGGTTTTATTTTAAGTCTGCAAGGTTAGCCCACCAGGTTAAATTGCATAGTAAGGTACTGCATACTACAATGCCCTTAACCTCTGCTTCACTTTGTTTTTTTCAGCCTCAGTATTTCACAAAAAAATGGAAGTCTAATCCAAGTCAATAAAAGCCTGCAGAAAAACTAATGAGCTTGACATGAAAGATAGTGATAGACATTCACTAAAATGTTTAGTCCTCATTTTAAGCAACCACTGCCTAATTTTCCAGACTGTACTGTTCAACAGGTTTGTGACACTGTCCTCTGAGAGACATTCCCTGTCAGCCTGACTCACCTGTCCTTCCATTTCTGTCACCTTCACCCAACATCAAAACTTTTATTTTTCCCAGTGGAAGCTCTCTCCTTGTCTCCTTTCAAGAAAACACACTCCAAACACATATTCCTATGTCGGGCAACTTGCATTTCATTGCTATTCCCAAACTTGTCAACATTTCTGAAGTGGCACTGCCTTCCCTTCAGAGGGAAAGGTCTGAGTCAGCTCTGTGCCAAAGTGCTCTCCCTTGAGGCTTTAGCAGTGAAAAAATCAAACCCACCGTCACGAGGCTTTCCTTTCAGCAGACTCTGGAAGTGCCATTCCAAAGGTGGCAGCTTGTAAACAATGACAAGGTGGGATACGTTGAGGTGGGATACACTGGGAGGAAAGGAGAAGCAAATTTCTCCACAGCACCTTGCTTGTAAACTCATGTCTCTCAGGTTATGACATTTTTGCACGTTCCAGCTTGAAGATGCAGTTACTTATTCTACTTTTCAAGCCTTCCTTATCCTGCAACAACCCCCCCCCACACACACACATACGTGCATCCCCTGCCTCCCAGTACCAACCAAAATTACCCAAGGCAGCCTGCAATGCCTGGAAAACAAGAGCCAGGGCAGACTTTTGTATTATTAAATCTATTCTGATTTTTTTATTTTCTAGAAAGTGACAAGTCATAGACTAATTGAAAAAAAAAAGCAACAACAATTCAAGAAATCAAAATATTTTTCAGAGGAATATCTTAATTCACCAGGAGAAATTTAAATTAACTTTTGTCTTTGGCCAACAATGCCATCTAGCAAGCCTTCAGAGCCAACTCTGTACTCAGTCTTTTAACTGATGAGGCAGTTAAAAATTACTTCTATTAACTTTCTACAGAAGTTTCACTTTCAGAAGGCCTCATTTCTGGTTTTCCCATGAAATCAATTTCTGACACAGCCACACACACATAAACAGGACAAGTATTCCAGCTTTTCCAATCATGTATCTACTAATTTTCATTAGCTCAATACAGATTATCTCCCCAGTTCATCAATTTAGTTTGGAACAAATTAAGACATTATTTCTATCTCAATAGCTACAGGATAATTCATTAGATTCACTGTTAGGCCCAGATTCAGCGAACCGCTGTAGTTATTGTGAATTGAAAATCTGCATAAAGGATTCAAACCCAGTAAAATCTATAGGATTTAAGCATATGTTTAAGAAGAAGCATGGGAGAAAGTTTATCTGTACCGAATGGAGGCTTTATTAAAGGATCTTATTACAAAATAATTTATCAATTAAGTTTTAAGTTACTCTAAGAGCAAATATATTCCGTAAATGCCTCACAATAACTGAGGATCATATGCAGCTCGCCGATTGGGAATTTTCAGTTAATCACTGCCATCCCATTTATAGGATATAAATGATGACAGTGGAGATGTTGGGTCTTTAGAGACACAAGTACATTGACTGCCTACAGGAAAAGGCCTCTGTCCTTGATTCCACTGAGGACATTGTGGGAAGAGAAAGTTATGAGTATGTTCTTCTCAAGCACACTGACTGGATTTGTTCTGAAGCATTCAGGAAGTGAAAGACTCCTGCTTATGCTCCAGCTACCCTCATTTTGAGGTATCTTGAATGACTGGCACAACACAAAGCTGGGTCTGGAGGATCCTTCTAATGTGGCCTGAATTAAAGATAAGTAGTCATGACACAAGGATAATGGAACAAGGAGAAGAAAAAACAAAACAAAACACAAACTCCAAAAATCCATGTCAAAAGATCTTTAGGCTCTGAAGTGGAGACAGAGGATATGCTATTGGCTGGATGCTTTACTTTTGGTACTGTCTTTATAGAGAAGTTGCCAAAATGCTAAACAAAACTATAAGTGCAAAATCCAGAGAGAATTACATGCAGACAATTCAGCTTTCTCATATTTCTTCCCTGCAGTGAAACCAAGATTCAGAATTGTTTGTTAATGTTCTTTCCCAGTAAGTTAAATCAGACATACCAAGCTCCAAAGGCTTCTTTACTTACTTGCTTTCATTTTTTTAAGAAAAGCAAAAAGAAAAGAAATAGAGACAATGAAATATAAAAATATGAAATTGCAATGAGAAAATGATACCATTTTCAAATTAACTTAAAACATGAAATACAGCCTGACATTGATGTATTGGAAGAATAATTATAAAAGATAGGCCATCCCCATTTTCCACATACTTTACTTAATCACATCTCTGTAGATATAGATTGATTCAGGCATTAATAAATATCTACTTTACTAGAGTTCATTTTTTTGATTTAAGATGTCATGAAAATTGAATTTTCCAGTCATGTCTTTTCATCTCAAAATGTGTGATGAGAAGCAACTGGCACTCTTCTAGTCACATGCAAATTCAACCACAAAAGAGGTTTTATCAGTATATATTTCTCATAGATATAACTCAAAATAGTTCTATAATGAAATAATAAAAAATGTAGAGCTAACTTCACAAATTTTTCATGTTAGCTACCTCAGATTTATTATCATTCCCAAAAAGATTAGAGTCTGTGAGATTTGCATAATATTTGTGTCCTGGACATGTTCCTCAGCAGAATTAGTATATTATCATTCAAATCTTATTCCAGGCTTCTCAACACAGATGAGCAATTTAATAAATGTACATCCCAAAAAGCAGATAACACTTCTTAAAGCATTTTTAAGCCATTTAAGCTTAACACATATACCTAGTATACTTAACTCATCCTTATCGTAGCTGAGTGAACCTCCTCTGAAATAAATCCTTGCAAAATTCAAATCCCCATATTAGCAGATATTAGAATGATGTACAGTGAAATTTATCTTGCACTATAGCAATGTAATTCCCTTAATTCCAGGAAAGATTTGGAAGTAACTAGGAAGAATTTTTTGTTGTTTAAAATGCAACTATTGTTCCTCAGCTTGGAGGGGAGGAGAAAGAGTGACTTTAAATAGTGGCAACCTGTCCTTTCTGTGCTTCAGAAGCTCCAATGATAGCACCTCATTTCATGACACCTCTGCTATGTTTCTCTTTTCCAGTGTCCTTTGCAGGGACATGTAGAGCTGCTAAAGGAGGCAGCATGCAAAGCCACCGTTGCCTGAGCTGTACAGCTCTGACAAAGCGGCAGGAATTCAGCAAATCTCTAAAACCACTTCTGCCTTGGAAACCTCTCTCAAGAGTTAGGAACTTTAAAGGAAATAATCAAGGGCATCAGTGCCTGCTAAGTGCTCCAGTTAATGTTATGTTGGTGAGATGCATAAAAATACATGTGGGCACCTCACCAGCCATAATTAGTTTCGCAACATAGCAGAAAAGTGAAAAAGTAGTGACTGTCTTTTTATAGCTGGAGAACTGAGGGACCTGGTATAATTGAGACATATGCTTTAATTACAGTGGCACAGGCACTGCGTGGTGCAGGCCTATCACAGCTTCTCTGCTCCAGAAATACAAAACTCAAGTTTCCAAAGGAATGGGTGCAAAGCTTATGAATGCCTAAATCAAGGACAGTGTATCTTCTTCCAGCCCAGAGGCAGAAGCAGAAGATATGACCTATAAATTGTCTTGTTTTCTTCCATCCCTTGCTGCCTGTTTTGCATGAATTTATAAACCCATTTTCTGCACTCAAATGTATTCATGAGAAGGGAGAGCAGAACTCTGATCCCAAATGTCATCCCCATTTGTCAGGATATCTCTGACAACTAGGTAACTTACAGGTTTCACTGAGAACGTTTGATCCAGGCTTAGCTGTCTAATGCAGCCCCAGAGGCATCAAAGGTGACGCCATTCAGGGACCTTTGTCATCATCCTCTTTAAGGTTACACATCTCCTTGTTTAATATGCTGAGTTGCACTCACTAAGCAACAGCATGGAGCTGCTGACACAGTACTAGGGAGCGATTTATCCTGCAGGCTAATCTCCAACAAAATGGAATAATTTTAAAACCTATGAGGGCTGTGTGATTATAGATTAAAAATCTACTAATGTTACTATTAGAATTCAGCATTTTCAAATATATTTTTATTTTGGGTTTAGTTTTACAGGGGGGAAGCCAGAAATGTTTTCTGTGGAAAGCAAGACAATAAGCCTTTCAGTAGAAGCCACTGAAAATTATTCAAATATTATGATTTTTATAATATATCAAGTATTTCCGCCAGAAACACAGCAAGAAGGAAACATAATATTAAGAGGGGAGCATGTCTCCATGCTCCTAACAGCAATCTTATTTGCCTTGAGGTTTCATGGATTATGGGATTCATCCTGTTTGCAGTTTTCAGGCAAACCTTGTGATTTACACCTCTGGTTTGAACTCTCCACCTGGACTGAATACATATAACTCTCTCAGGTAACACTGGGATGTTTTTAAGGAAGAAGCTTCATTCTCTCGCTCCACTGAAAAAAGAGCTACATGAACACAGCAAGGGCTCAGAGACAAATCTAGGTTGGATTATCAGAGGCTCCCTGTATGGCACATTTTACAACCTCAAGGCACTCAACCCTTACCCTGAGCCTGGGGCTGAAGCCTGGAGCAATGGAAAAGCAAAGCCGATCCCAATCTTATTCTGCCTTTTTTGGAACACAGGAATAGGCAGGTTAAAGATTAAAAAATAAAGGCAGTATTTTCTTCCTCTGAACCTGGACAGTTTTTGAGGACAATGGGAGAAGGGTATGTTTATAACAGGATATTTATTCAGTTCTTTTATGCTTCCTGCTGAAGGGGACCAAAAGAAAAATAATAAAGGGCATATACATATAAATAAATTATGATAGCAATTTTAATTATCTTCTGATTGTTTTCTTTTGAGTTATTACTACAACTGGCCAGACTTTTGGTCTGCCTGTATTAGAGCTGTCATGGTTTCACTTTAACATGCCCAATATGGTATTACAACCACACTGAACAAAGTTAGACAAAAACTTGGAATGTACAACATGCATGACTGGATAACCTACCATATTATGAAATCTTTGTCTAAGCAGGAATTTTAAAATATCTCTGGCAGTATAATACTTGTAGTGCCACACTTTGTCGAGCATACCCAGTAATGCATAAGCACCCAATTCAAACAGGAACTAATCCTTGCAGAAGATCCGACCCTCTATGCTTGTTAATTCTGTTCCTCCAAGCGATTTCTTGCTAATACAGCACACCTTTAGTGACAGTCCATGGCTTAAGCCGTGTAGCTCAGTGATTTTAAACTTGTGAAGATGTGCACTAATCCTCTCTGTGCACTGATACATTGGCTTTGGTTCTATTGAAAAGCTGCATTTGTAGAAAATAGCTGTGTTTGCTGGATGTGAGGGTCATGCCTGTGACAAAGCTGATCTCCAGTAAGAGCATGTTGCCTGTTCCACTCCACTTATCCAGGGAGATGAACAGATACAAATTCTGGGGTGCAGTCATGGTTTGCGGGATTCTCTGAAGATCATTAAACCCTTATTGAAGCTTCCTAATTGAACCTTGAGGACGCAAAAGCAAAATAGACATTGTTTGGAACAATTTTCAACGTTGCCGTTTGATTACAGAAAATAGGAGTGAGACAGGGAAGAATAGCCAGGGCATGGGGAAAGGCTTTCTCTGTTTTAAAAACTCTTTCCAAACTTTTGGAAGCATTTACAAGTAGCTGGTATGATGGAGTAGTCATTAATTCCCTAGAATTTAAAATGCAAGTATGAGAAGACAGGGCTTCTCTTTCAGACTCATTTGCATGCCAAAAAGTGTCTCTTCCCTGCTGCAAGTTTCCCTTCAGTCACTCTCTCAGCTGCCCTGGTTAGATTACTACAAGCATTGGCTTACAAACAGACAATCTCACCATCATCTGTGAGCTATTGCTACAATACCTACAGCTTCTAGAGCTGGAAAAGACTAAAGAAATCCCAGGCTCTGTTTCCAGTATAACACTGTTGTTCCCATACAATGCCCAGTGCAATTTTTCAAAAAGCATTAACAAAGCATTGTCATCACAGCATTTGCTAAAAAGTACGCCACAGTGCAGGTGACAATTATTTTTCAATTGTAAGGCAAAGCTTGTGGTCAAGTATATTATGTCATTTCTAACACTGCATTCAATACATGTGATCCATTCTTTTCCTAAGCAGTTCATTTATGCAGTTCATTTATGCAGCTATATTTTAACTCTTCTTTCTGGTGACTAGTGACAGAACCGGAGGGAATGAAAGGAAGCTGTATCAGGGGAGATTTAGGTTAGGTATTAGGAGAGATCCTTCACCCAGAGAGTGGTTGGGCACTGGAACAGGCTCCCCAGAGAAATGGTCACAAGCCTGACAGAGTTCCAGAAGTGTTTGGACAACGCTCTCAGGCACAGGGTAAGACTCTTGGGGCTTACCCAAGAGCCAAGCCAAGAGTTGGACTTCTCGTGAAGCCAAGAGTTGGACTCAATAATCCTTGTGGGTCACTTTCAACTGAGGATATTCTATAATTCTCTGATTTCCTGGCACCTGTGCCTAAAACAATTTTACAGTATTTCATTTACCTGTAAACTTCTTGATGCAAATGGGTAGGAGTTTTTAAAATATTCATTTCAGGGTGATCAAGTCTGGAATGGAAACTTTTGTATTTGATAGTGACAGTAAAGCAGTTACAGTACTCACAGAATGAATTCCTAGTCACCACATGGAGCACTGGAGTTGAATACAGAGTGACTTTGTCACAGCTGACAATATTGAAGAATGCCAAAACACACAGCTAAAATAACAGATGCCTGAGGGGCTTCTCTGTGGCCAGGGAAAACCTGCATGATTCAGCGATGCTGTCCTCTTCTAAAGGGTGGTGACTGACTCAGGAAAAACAACCTATCAAAATTTGCCAGAGTGACAAATTCCAAAAAGATGGCTTCAGTCAATAATTTCTTTAAATGGTTTATGAAATTCTGCTCCTCTCAGAGCTGCAGCACAAGAGAGAATTTCACAGCTACAGATCTCAGCACCTTAGAGCTGGGAAAGTACGTTTGCATGCTGGAAGTTCCTCTTCCTTGCCACAGGAAGGATAAGTGAAAACTTTGCTTGCTGTTTTTTTGGGTTATAGATATCAAGCTCAGCTGATCGCTGGGAAAATTTCAGAGATCAGTTATTTCCCTGTAATGCTGAGGGCAGGTGTTAGCTGAGAGAAATTCCTCCTGGATGTGCTGACAATCTCTTTAACCTCTAGGACTTCTTAGAGCATCACCTCCTCAACAGCACTGTGATCCTCCCACCAAGTGAGTCAGTGACACAGTTTGTTGCAGCAGGTCTGCTTCCGAGTAGGAGCCATGAGAGACACTGGGCAGGCTGAGTCATAGCAGCTACCTCGATATTGCCCCAGCCTTTATCAGCTTTTCAGCTACCCTGAAATGCTGATCTTTAGAATGGAGAGATGATAGCTGATGAAGTCAAGGCAGGGTTAAAACCTGGTTATTCCTGACAAATGGCCCATAATATCAGTCTTTTCTTTCTTTGACAGCATCTCTCTTAAATAACAGCACAAGAAAAAGACCTACTTTTGAATGAATGTATGTGTTTGGCTTTTTCCTTGAATGAGCCATAAGCTGAAGCAAAGTAGAGTCTCTTGAGCAAGGGGTTGGATCAAGTGACCTCTAGAATTCCCTTCTGACACAACATTTTTTTACAGCTCTGTGCCAGCAACGCCTTCTGTCCTGCTTATGTCCCCTGCTAACTCATGAATTGACGTAAAGGAGCTGCACAGGCTCTGGGCATCGGTCTGTGCAGAGCTGCCTTAGAGACAAACCTGTGCTAGGGGCTCTTTCCAGGTATTTTCCCTCTCCTTCTATGTCATCTACAACCCTTCACCTTTTGGTGACCGACATAGAAGGAAACAGCTTGGGAAAGATGAGAAGCTGTTGCATAAAGCTAAGCAAGCAAGATACACATACCCCACAACAGCTGCGTTTTCTTCCCTATAAAACCTGGAATGTAGCCTTGAAATTGCTGGATCAGGTAATATTTTCTCAGTCAAGAATGTAATTTTGGGTTACAGGAGATAGGTCTATGAAAGTATGAATTCACTGCTCAGTCAAAAATATGCAAATCAAATCACAGAAATCGTTTAATACAATCCTTTCTCTTCTATTTTTCAATGGAATAGGTGGATTTCCCTCTTTAAAAATAAAAAAAAAATAAAGATGCTTTGTAACTGCAATCAAGGTTTGCACATTTTCTATTACCCTGATGCCTTTAACACAGGAAAGGGTTGCAAGTTATTCTATTAATGTCACACGTGGATAAGCTTACTTAAGGGAGCTTGTCTGTGCGAGGGAAAGGAAGTTGTTATTATTAGTATTATCAACAATTAATAATAATCCTTACTCTGCTTCTGGTGGAGACTGTCCCATTTCCATAGACACTTCACGCCTCTCACATCTAAGTTCATGCAAACTTGAGAGTTGCACAAAATTTGCCCTGCCCAAACCATGCTTTTTTTTTCTGTGAACCTCTCTGTAGGTTTCCTTCTGCAGACCAGAAGGACAGACGCAGAATTCATGGCTGCTTGTCAGTGATACAGGCAAATCACTACAAAACATAAAATGGAACAAAGGTTTTCTAGTCCCTCAGGCTGTTCCTCATCATTTAAATGTGTGTCATCTCTGAGGACTGAGTGCTAGAAACTATAACCTCATTTACCCTGGAGAATTTTGGTGGTCTAGCAACAAAGACAGTGACTCGAACCTTGTATGTCCATGGATGGCTGTTTTTTTCAGATATGTTTCAGAATGAGAATTCAGCTTTTACTGCATAACTGTTGATCCCCAAAGGTATATTTTTAAGTCCTTCAATGAGTAGAAAAATTGTTATTACTGCTTCACATTATCTTTCTTTTCTTGGAACAGGATAACGTGGATCTTGGTGACCTTATGTTTTCACTCTGCTACCTTCCAACAGCTGGTAGACTAACTATTACAATAATAAAGGCAAGAAATTTGAAGGCAATGGATATCACAGGAGCATCAGGTATGAATGAATTTAATGTTTAGTGTGGATTTCTGTCCCATTTCCCTCCCAAGACACAGAATTTAACACTGTCAAGTCTCAGAATGATTTTTGAGAAGAGGGTTGTTGCACTGTGGGCTCTGGAGTCACTCAAGTACAAGAGTTTATGAGAAATAAATAATAGGTTTTAGTTTGCTCAGTTCCAAGCAACAGTTCAAAATAAGCTGATCTCAAAAAGACTGCAAGGTTATTATTTCCAATGCCACTGTGATTTGGAGTAGAATAGGATGGCCAAAATGCATTTCCAACATTGGGAATTTGTTTGTGCAGCAGACTGCTACAGCTATGACACAGAGTGTGACCCTTTCTGACAGTCCCCAAGAGCCACTGAGCCAATTCTGCTGTTGTTGGCATATGGAGAAAGCAGTGATCATCCCAGAAAGCTTTCAGCAACCCATTCAAAATTCGACAGTAAAAATTACAAACTAACTTAAATAAGATTTCATAGATGACTTTTAAATTCTAGCAGGGAGTTATAAATCTCTCAGAAAGGAGCTACGAAAAAATAGCTTTTTTTTTGCTACATTCAGGAGTTTAAAAATAATCATAATTCTCTTGAGAAATATAAGCCACTAATTGTTACACTTTGAATTGTTTTAGCTATACATCAGTAAATCCCATTGTGAAAAACATTGTCATCTTCTGTCTGTCCTACAAATCTAACAAGTAATTAGACTGCTATAAATAGGCTGATACGCAGGCTGTTGTATAAAATAGTCATGTATAACACGCTTCAGTGGATATTTCAATACCCTTTGAGAAGCTGGTACACAAAAAGGAGCTCCTTGAACCTAAATTGTTCATTATAAGCAGTCAACCAGGTAAAGCTTTCATGCTAACAGGGAAGCTCAAATTCCACTCAGGTCCAGGAGATTAATTCTGCCAGCAGGTATGGGCATACAAGGAGTCTGCTCCCTTCAATTTCCATTTACATTTGCCTAAAAGCATCAAAAGAAAATCAACACTGTTCTTATGATCCACACAGATCCCTACGTGAAGGTTTCTTTAATGTGTGAAGGAAGGCGGCTAAAGAAAAGAAAAACTTCCACCAAGAGGAACACCCTAAATCCCGTTTACAATGAAGCCATAGTCTTTGACGTCCCTCCAGAAAACATTGACCAAATTAACTTGTCGATAGCTGTTATGGATTATGACCGGTGAGATACCTGTAGCTGTCAAATGGCATCAAATATTGGCTGATAAAATCTTGCACACTAGATTTGCATCCCGAAAGAAAGTTGTTATTTTTTTCCCCTATAAGCAGGGAATTAATGTCAGGTTGAACTCTAATTTTTTCAGGCACAATTTCTTTACTAAATTTTAAAATATAGAGTTGTATCCAAAACTGATATAAGTAAGCTGCATGTGTGTTTAGCAGAGCTGAAGTAACTGAGCATTTAATCAGAGAGGCCACACACTGGTGTTCTGTTTGTACATTTGTGCTAGGTGTTTACACACATGTTCCATTTATAAAGTTGTGTCTTAGAGCCTGTTTGCCTTTGCAACTAATTACAGAACACAGGCAAAAAGCCTTTTGTGTGCTATAAGGGGGGAAATATTAAATTGTTCTGGTCAGCGGGAAATGCAAAGAGCCAACTTACCTATTTTCTAGTGCATTATACTCTTCAGGCAAGAATTAATCCTAAAAATCCATGATTAGTGTTTCTGATAAAAAATGTAAATGGTGTGGTTCTGAAGGTAAAATTTAAAGAAAAAAATATTATGGACCATTTTCACAGTGTAGGTCACAATGAGGTCATTGGAGTTTGTCAAGTAGGCAACGATGCAGAAAGTCTAGGTCGCGACCACTGGAACGAAATGCTCTCGTACCCTCGGAAACCCATCGCTCACTGGCATCCTCTTGTAGAGGTAAGACTTTGATTTCTTGCTTTCCCCTTTGCAATAATCATGAATATTCTCCCATGTGGCATAAAATTTTATGAGCAAACCCAAGATCCACATGCATGAAGTAAATCCTAGAAAAGAGCTTGGAAACACTGATGGTAAAATTCAGGCATAACATGCAAGTCTGCTCCTTTCAATTTTAGGGAGACAGAAAGTAATTGATGTCTCAAATATATATACATGAAAACACCAAACATTATACACTCAAGGATTTAGTTTTGTTTTTTGAATAAGATCTTGGGTAATTTTCACTGATAATTTATATTAAACAATGGACCTTGTTTATGGAACAATCAAGATGTGCTTTTTTTATATACAATGACCTAATTTGATTTCTTTTCTTATAACAATATATCATCCATGGCACTAGAACATCTCAAAGGATGCCTAACTGCACTGAAAAAAATATGTTTAAGTGTCTCTGGAGATCTGAGGCGCTAATAAGAAGCGACACAATCAGAAAAGCTTTTCAAGGTTCCTATGTTTTTTTTTGTTTTGTTTTGTTTTGTTTTTTGTCTTTAGGGCCCTATTCAGCAGGAATGTTATGCAGGTCTTCTGCGCTTGGATGGCTGCCGAAGAGGCTTCCTCACCCTTTTAACCTATTCAGCAGAAATTTGGCATTCCTGTTGAACTCTTTCTTAGCCATATCCTCAGGGGCTATTCCACAGAGTCCAGTGGGGTAAAGATGTCCTTTTAATCCCTCTGTCTAATCCTCTCCCCAATACAGGGAACACTAATCCTGATCCATGAGACACAGAAATTCATCAAAGATCGAACTGAATTGCTGCTTCCTAAAGTTAACATGACTTACTCCTATTGCTGCTCTCACTGGCTAAAGTCAGGCAGTAATCCCAGTCAAAAGGAAGTATCTTTTTTATCAACAGCCACAGTGTTATCCCCAGTGTTGAAAGACAGGACAGAGCACAGTACCCAAATGAAGCCAGGAATGATGCTGTCAGCACTAATACTCGGAGACAGGCAGTTCACAGCCCCTCTGATTTTACTTTCTGCACCTGAGTGCAGCTGCATTACAACAGTGCCACTGAAGATTTCCCTACTTGGTTGCGAGCACTGGCCACATGCAATTGCTACATGCTGGGAAGAATCCCACAGGCTTACCCTGTGTCCATAAGGAATAGTGTTCCTGGTGCCAGGGCAGTTTGAGCAGGGAGTGCCCACAGACTGTGTTGCAGTGGGAAGGTTCGATGTCTTCCCACAGCACTAGTGCTGCTAGCACCCCAGTGAGAGAGCATGGGACAAAGTGGGGCAGCTCTGCCCATGTCCTTGTGCCCTCAGTGGCAGGGTAGACACTGGCTGAAGTGCCACCTTGAAATGCCAGCCTGGCCATTTGGAAACTTTCAGCATAGCCAGGCGTTGGTAGGAAAGGCTTGATGCAGCACATGGGGGCAGTGTAAGGGTTACTGTTGGCCAAAGTACAAGAAGTGTCTCTTAGCAGAAGTTGTCTACATCCTTATATCCAACCTGTTTTCCCTCTTGGATAAATTTCATTGCAGCCAGAGCCCACAATTAGGTTTTGACAGCTCTTCCCTTTTCACAGGCATCCTGTTCTTTTCATACATGCCTGGCTAACTTCTTTAGATTTCATTACTGTGGATTGCTTTTCATGTCACTGAAAACTAAACAGAGACATATTTTTTCCTTCCCAGGAATCAAGTGGGGGAGGGTGTCCAGCGCATCCAGGCTGTGCAGAGAAATATATACACAGCATATCATTTTGGTTCCTGAATCAGGATTAGACTCAGCGAGAGCTTCCGGAACCTCTGTGGCCACAGCCATAGGACCCTGAATATTTGCTGAATAGGACCCTCAGTCTTCTACTGTGTGAAGAGCTATTGGTTTCAAATAGCGTGATGTTTTCCACTTGTAGCATTCTCCAGCTGACACTACTGCTACTGATAGATTATTTGTATGGTCGTAAGCATTACCCAATTACCCAAATTCAAGTCATCATTTCTGTTCAGTAGAATAACCCAGGTTTTAAAAGCAAAATGATAACAATGTAAACCAACAAATATGGGAAGCAGCAACAAATATTGTCCTTGTATTTGCAAAAAAGGTGCAGTATTGTGAATGGTTAGCTTTCTAAGTATTTTTTTTAAGAATGATTGCCATCAGATATTTATTTTTTGATGACAAGTTGTGTCCTCAGTCTCAGCTGGTGCCTCCTTTCACCTTACATGAAAACAAATTAATATGGTTCCTTGCAGAAATCCTTCAAATCTGCAAAACTGTAAAAAAGTTCTGCCGCGTGAGAACAAGATGCATATGGTATTTGTAATTGACAGCATGCTCTTTGAGAAAGGAGATAACCATCTGTATAACATGGAGGTTGTTAGTCCTCAACCTTTGTAAATGATTTTCCAGTCAATGTTCCTGAGTTGTGTCCACGACACTGCAAACTGTTGGAAGCATGTCCCAGGTGGCAATGCTGGATCATACAAACACACACACCCCATGTCATTTGAAAATGCTGTTCCAAATATATAGTGCCTGTGAGGACTTCCTTTATTATTTGTGGTAGAACTAGCAGGGTTGTTTTATGCAATGGTATATTGTAAATTCTGACCATTAAAAGAAAATTAATCAAAGCACTGAATTCTGTCACATAATGAAATCTGTGCCCCAAAGCAAGAGACCTTGGAATAAATTTTTTGCCACTTATTTAGCCATGGATGTAGTTCTCTCATTCTCCAGTGTTTTCTACAGAGAACTTGACTCCTGTTTTTACATGGGAATTTTTGTTTAAGAAATTCAAATGGAAATTATGGGTATTTTGTACAATACAGATGTCTACTATGTACTTACAAAGAGGGAGCCCTGCTCTTTAAATAGAGTTCAGATGAGTTTATGTGCACACACATTGCTTCACATCTTCTATGTGTTGAATGGTCACCAAGCATTTTGGATCTGCAACTTTGCTGACACAAATACGCATGCACAGATTGAAGAAATTTCTAAAATTTTGACTCCAAGTCTGAAAAATTAGTTGTATAACCTATCAATGAGGATCTTCCACAAAATCAGAATTGCTAGTGGGTAAAGAATAGCTTGGAACTTGCAGGAGATCTTGGATCTGCATCTATAAATCAGAAGTCCTGCAAGCACAATGGTTTTCAGAAATCTCTTGCCATGCCATGGAGAATACAACTACCACAGGCACGGGTATACCAGGCAAACTAAATAGCACTTCCAAACCTACCCAAGCACAATTTCAGGAGCGTAACCACTGGCATTTCTAAAAGAATGAAAATAATGTTGCCGTGGCAAACCTGTTTCACTGCACCTTCAGCTGAAGCTTTCCATCAGGACGCCAGTGATACAACACAATGCACACATCTGTTCATGCATGAGCCTCACCTGGGGCAAAATCCTGCACTCTTTGCTTAGGCTTATCTCCCAGGAGTCAACAAGGGGAGATGGGCATGAGCAAAGGAGGAGGAGCTCTTCCTTTGGAGAGGAGTTCTCTGATTTCCTGGACAAAGCATTCTACATGCATCCCTGCCTGGAATGCAAAGCAGGCATGTTTTCCCACTGCAGGGTTTGTAGCCTCTGGGAAGGGGAAAACACCTACACAGCAGGCTCAATTGGTGTTCATGGAAAAGTGCAGGAGCCTTTCTAGGATTTGCCCCCAGCAGCTCAAGGGGACATCTGCTGAAAAGTGGTATCATTATAATTGCCAGTGGGTTGCAGTTCTTTTTTTTTTTTTTTTTTATTACCATACTCAGTTTTTTTTAATGCTCAAGGGTCTGGCATCAAAAGAATTATTTTGAATACAGTTCTACCAAAAAAAGGGAAAAATGTCTGTGACAGTGAGCATTTAAGGTGGAATCCAGCGGACTTCAAAGGCTTAGGGATGAGGAAAAACCCCTAAATTTATTGAATTCTCCTAATTTTTGCTCATGACTTGCAAACTGTTACTCAGGCTGTGGCATTACTATGTGCTTTTTATAAATACCTGCCTTATCATAGTAGTGCATCTACGGAATGATAGATATTTTCTATATTTGGATACTTCACTCTTCACCTTTATACTCCATTTAACAAATGATATTCCCTAAACCTGAAATATTTTGATGTTCTGGTTCTGGTTGGCCAGTAGACTGCTGCTGTCTTTGGACTGAATTACAATAATACAACAGCCTGTTGGAAGGAACAGAGGAGAGATAATTCTGCTACAAACTCAGCTGGAAACCCAGGGAAAACTATGGTCCCAGTACTGCTCAGTCTTTCTTTTCCGAACTATGATTCACAGAAGTAAATAAGCACTAGACTCACAAGAGTGATTTCAAAGCTGAGACCCTCATTTGTTTTCTTATGTGCTGTGAATGCATAATTACTGTTTGACAAGTATCGTAACTCCAAAATAGAAGCGAAAATCCCTTTGAAATGCATCTCAGCAAGATTTTAATCCTATTTTGCTCTTTAACAATGTGCTATTAAATTGTTACTCTTAGTTTTTCATAACAGGCCAATGTGTCTGATGTTCTGTGAAAAAGCCATGAGTGGCAATGGGAAAACCTTCCAAGTTCCTGACACTGAGGCCGAGTAACATGGACAGTGGCCTGATATTCCCATGACAAAACATAGTACAACTCTTCTGCAGCTGAGTGCTCAGATATTTCTTTATCTGTTTCCACTGAAATCACAAGACATTAAAAGCATTTCTGTTCTCTTTTGTTTTGCTTTTCCCTGTAAGTAGCCCTGGCAGTGGATAAACAAACATTCATCTCAGTCTGGGGAAGCGGGGACTACCAGAACAGAAAACCAATATGTAGCATAAAAGACCCAGTGCTCAAACTGTTTTTACCAGTGTTGTATGGCTCAGTTTTCCATGCCAGCAGATCCATAAAGCACAAAAACAGTACATGTGAGACACTTGTTATGTAGAGGTCCAATTTAACTACTGGTGGGGGAACTCCTGGGTCGATACAAAATGAAACATTTTCATGGCAATGCAAAACAATGAAAAATAAGAAGTTATTTTAGTCCACTCTTCTTGGCTTGAGGCGATGGTTGTTGGGGGGCTTTTGGGTTGTTTTTTATTCTTTGGTTCGGCTTGGTTTCATTCATGTGTTTTAAACACCAAACATGATATGTAGCTATATTAACATGATATGTAGCTACATTAACATGAGCATCCGAAGTCAGAGACACAACAGATATATTTATTTACACGTTTATCACCTAGCAACATTCAAGCACTGAGGGGACGTGTCTGCAACTGAAATAAAAAAAACCCAAACAAACTGAAAACTTATGGTTTAAAAGTAACAAACAATAAACAGGGACCAGAAAATTCAGTTGAAAAATCTGTTTGACCCAGCTAGAAATCTGTCTGAAATGACTTTGCTGTTAGTGCATTTTGTTTGAACAGAAGGAAGAGAAAAAGGTAGATCAGGTGACTCCATCTGAAGTGTCATCGATTAAATGCTTTTTTCGCTTTAGAACAGTGCATTGCCACATGATTACATCTCAATATCAACAGAGTAAACAATGGCTTTCTTATCTAGTAAGGGGAAAAAAACATGTAGAGAAAGTAATCCACGATAGTGTAGAATTTAATAGAAGCCCCCTGTGCTGCAAAAACTGGCAGCAGGACAGAGTTTGTGTCAGCATCACCTTGAATCTAGCTGCAATTAGTGCAACCATGCAGTGCTGCAGTGGCAGCCTTGCAGCACGTGAGCCAAGCTGTGCCAGGTGCCTGCTGCACTCCAGTGGCACCGCAGCATCCAAGGCTGAGTTGTTCCAAGAGTTGTGTTTGCAGTTCATTTCTGATACAGTGGGTTGGGTGAGGAACCACAGCTGGAAGTTCTCCAGGGCCCTGTGGTTCTCTGAGAGGACATCCATCTCCTTGAAGGTCCACAAGGGGCACTAATCCCCATGGCAGCAGTGGCACTGCCCAGCAAAGGTGTCATCTGCGGAGCAAAGGCAGCACATGCGGCACAGAGGAGAAGGGGACATGGGGACTTGTTAACATCTGGGCTTTCATTTGTTTGTTTGTTTTGTCTGGGTTTTTTAGTTCCTCCTCCTTTTGCTCAAATGTAGACATTGTAAAACGGAGATGTTTTACTCGGTTGCATGCTGGCCAGCTGTCATCTTTAATACCCGTCGCAAAGGTGTGTGAAGAGAGGTGTGTTGTTTTGGTATACTTTTGGTTTTGATAACACATGAACATTGTACTATACTATATTATTTCTTGTTCAATAAATAGTCCTGGTATCTCTATGTTTCATGTCTAATTTTGTAGAGTAGAGCCGTACCTGTATCAAGGCTCTCTCAATTAGGTGGGCATTTTGTTCGTTTAGTAGAAATAATGCATGATTCCTTTTGCAGTGATGGTTTGAGGGACAAAAGAATTCTTAATTTTGTAATATGTATTACAAACTTCTAAACACAAGTAAAAATGTACTGTGATTTATTTATATAAATCTAGTCTGAACAAATAAGTTTTGATCTTAATAAAAACTATGTAAGAAACTGTGCAATTGTAATTTATTACTATTTTTAATTTAATAAATATTAAAGTTCAAGTCATTATTCAGAAAGCCAGCACACACTTTGGAAAAGTTTTTGCTCAGTTTTTCTCCATAGATACTGTGTTGTGATAAAAACAGACGAGGCCAGAGAGACAATGTTAGTATGAGTTAGTTTACCACACTCAAACATGATTAGGGAGTTTGGATACTGAATCCTCTGCTTGTTTCATCCCATGTCCACAATCATCATTACAGAAATATTATTTGACGTATTAAATGTGAATCTTATCCATGCTTACTATGAAGAAGAAAATCAAGAATCTACAGAAGTGCTGCTATCAAATGACATGGTGTTAAATTACCAAAATAATTATTTAGCATGGCATGCTGGCAAAATTAGCAATCCTCCTGTCAACACCTGACATGTAGCTCCGAGAAATTCCTGGGGCCCCCTGGCAGAGTCCAGAAACAAATGGAATACAGAACAGATGTATCTGGTATGACAACACAAACTGCACCCAAAAAGACAACACCTTTGCCCTTTTCTCCTGTCTTTTTTTCCACATCAACTGAACTTACATATCCATCAGCAAGTCTTACATGTCCATGACTTCTAATTAAGTAGGAGTCTCTCTGTGTCTGTAGGGATAAGCTCAGTCTCTCCTCATTTGGAAGCTCTGGCCTGCTTGCACGCACCACATTAATCAAGAGCTGCTGACATGTAACAAGGCACAAAACAATAGTTCATGCCACTAGGAAATTAATTTAGTTCTATTCTGTTCTTGGGACTATTTGATATCAGACACATGGAAAAGAAATGAGAGAGGGCCTGGAGTTTTGAAGTTGATACTATCCTTAATAATGGGAACACCTTTAGGCCCTGGCTAGACTCCTGTTTCTCCTGCAGGTGTGCTGGGGTAGTGGGAGATGGAAGATCAACAAAGGACACATCTATAGGCAGTTTTTGTCCCTGTCAGTGAATGTAGTGCTAATTATCTCTCTCTGTCCCATAAGCCCCCATAAAATACTTCAAAAATGAACTTCAAAATTGCTTTTAATGTCTTTCAAAAATACTGGTTTGCATGTCTCTATTTCTTGGTTAATAAGCAAGCAAAATCCTCTTCCTCTGTCAAAACAGGCCTACACATCTCTCCTTTCAAGATACTTTTCCAGCAGAATCACCCTGCAAGTCTTCATATTTAGCCTACAGACTTGACAAAAAGGGACAGTGATGGCAGCAGCCCGTTAATAACTGCAAGTGAGAAGCCAAAGTTTGAGAATTCTCACTGGAAAAGCCTGATCAATTGCAAGGCATCCCACATAGCCTTAAACCTGAGAAGCCTTGCAATCCTGCCCAGCTAATCAGCAGTGGGATGGAAATTGAAGGAAGGAACCTTGTCAGTAAGAAGCTTTACTGGCTGCTGCCTGTGACTCTCCACAGGGGGAATGCCTGGTGAGGACACAGCAGAGTGCAAGCAGCGCCTGAAGTGACAGGAGTGGGAGTGTATGATGTCCCTGTAGAGCTGAGGACACGGGCCAGTAAAGAGAAATCAGTACCTCAGAAAGCAGCACAGACACAGAAAGGGGCTGCAACTCTGCTTCCAAAGCCAGGATCCTGTTGGGAAACCTTTTGGCTCCAGAAGTGACCTTTCCATGGAAGGAAATCACATGGCATGTTGTTCTAAGAACTGATTCCATACACTTCTGACAATATTGTCACTGGGGTTTGTCACAGTGGGCCCTAACAGAGGTGTCTAATGTAAGCAACAGTGGTTTTATCTCCCTGATTGGTATTCTAGTATTGCCATTTAAATAGCATCAAATAATTCCCTGGGTGTACTTATGCAGTTATTATTTCCATATTAATTAACCACACACTTCACTCTAGCCCACCACACCATCCAAAAGGTCATGGCCTTAAACCACTTAATAACTTGCCAAATAATTTCTGTGAATTTATATTCTGAGATCAACACATAGGAAAACCTGTAAATGTTCCAAAACACTGGAAGTGCCTGAACAGACTGGTTCAAAGAGCTTGACTAAAGCTGTTTAATTAAAGAATCATTTAGAAGTGTCAGAAATGTCAAGCTAACTAGTGTTAGATCCTCCCCAAAAGATAAAATTGTTAATAAAAATATTATTGTTGGAGGAACCATTTCTTAATATTAACCAAAAAAAATCTATCCTGAACTTCTATTTTGTAATTTTCAATTTAGCAGGCAAAATTCTGTTTCAAGAATGGCACTCTAATCATACCATTTATATCCTGGTAACTAACACAAATGTATTTTTTAAAAAATAGATTAATAGAGATCAGCTAAATTTGGTCTCCCAAAAATTAAATATAACTTTAAGAACCATGTTTTAAAAATGCAACAGTTTTGACTCTTTTCAATAACTTTTGCCTTTCAAAAAAATGTATGTATTTCACAATAGAAAATAATATTAAAAAAACCTGGATAACAACTGAAGAATAATCACATAACTTAGCTTAAAAAAAAATCCAAACTCATCAATCTGTTTTTGTATTTAGTGAAACTCAATTCCAAATATTTACTGTTCCAGCAGAAATACCCCTTCCATCTGCCAGAAAACAACCTTTGATACTGTTATTTCCTCACTTCGAAACCTCGGCTGTCCAAACATGTTGGCATTTTATTTTCATTTCAAAGGGGTTTAATACAGACCATGTCTCAGGAAAAGAACATTAAGTCCTCAGAACATCTTTGCTAAGTCTGGCCCTGGTCCCCTCTCTTCAGGTACCCTTGAAGAGCCTCACCAGCTTCCAGGTTAGGCAGGTCATGCAAACACATAAAATAATTGTGAAGTTCAAATAACAATTTTAAAGATATTCTGCTTCATTTTGAATTTTATTACTAAAACCTTGCAAAGAAATAAAGCTTGTTTTGAATTTTATGGAAATTATGGAAAACTGGGGAGCTAAAGGAACTGCAAATAAGACTCCCAAAAGTCTTATGCTTGAAGCAATTAGAAATATAGGTACAATTTTGGCCAATAAACAAAAAATAAGTTTTGCTATTGGTAGCTAAGGTTTTTTGTCATATTTCACTAAATTAATTAATTTCTTGCATCTGTACCCAAGACTTCTTCCCTTTATGCACTGCTTAAACTACTTGAAAAGTTCAAGTGGATTGAAACAGAAGAAGGAATTCCTGACATGAGCTGTGTCGTCTCTTGGTGGGGAAGGACAGGAAGCTATTTCCTCCTACTTTTAATTTCAATGCACTTTAAATTAAAATTCACTGTTCCAAACACTGCCAAATAATAGGTTGAGATCACTAAAAAAAAAAAATTCCTGCCTTTCATCAGGAGCATCTTTATGGTTGGGTGTGGGGCTCTGCTGAGCCACTTTTCCATTTCCCCCAGTCTGTCTGAGTACTGGAGTGCCATTCTCTCCCACACTCATTTCTGCCCTCACCCTGCCAAGGCACAGCAGCAAATTTCAGCTCAACCTGCAAAAGTTCTGCAGCTTTTCAGGCAAGATCTGAGACTCTTTGCCTTGGAAATTCCATTGCAAGGAGAAATGGCTTCCAAGTTGCCCGTGCCTGATGGATTTTCGTTTTATTTGTCAACTAGTTGTTTTTTGGTTTTTGGGGGTTTTTGGTTTTGGTTTGGTTTGGTTTGGTTTGGCTTTTTTGTTGGTTTTTTTTTTTTTTTTACTTCTGTTATCTGCCTTTTTGTCTCCTCCTTTCATCAAAATCTTTCCTTCATGTTCTTTTCCTCAGTGAATTTTACTGGACAGATGGATTCAACTGTTGTCATTCTTCACACAGAAGTTTTCCCAGGGAGACCAAGTCCAACAGACAGGGCTGGTAATGAGCTGTTTCAATCTTTACTCACATTTCATCTGCCACTCACCTCACAGCAACAACATTTTCATGAGAAAGGTGTGTATTTTGTGTTCAGGTAACAGACCAGAAGTGTAGGGACATAAGGGCTGCTGCAGAATATGAGGACATGATAGAATAAGTTGCCAGTTTTCAATTTAATGAGTTAATAGTAATGGTCAGGCCTGAAACACTTTTGATGAATGCTGCAAAATCCAAGGTGACAGCAAATCACAAAATCAATAGCTACTCATGTCTGTTCCTAAAGACATCAAACATTTGATGTCTTCAGGTGTTTGAATAAGTACCTTAATAAAATGTTTGAGGCCATAACACAGCCTGAGATGTCAGAACATTCTGACACCTTTCCAAAGTAATGTTCAGCCACACAGAGAGCAAATAGACAAGTGAGAGAGCTGTGTTTATAAAAGGAGTTACCAGAGGATTCAGGGGAACTGACACAACTATCAAACTGTCCAAATAACAACAATTAATTGAGAAAAATCTTCTGGAAGTTTGATCTAAACCAAAGGCACAGAAAACTCTAAATTGCTGTCCTTAAAAGAAAGAACCTCTAAAGAAAGGAGATTTGGATTTTCTGCTCTGTATTAATTTCCTTTCTCCTTTGGCACCTGCTGTGAACTGTTTCAAGGAGGGTAATTACTTGTGACAAAGCAAAAGCAAAAAAAAATAAAGAAAAAAAAAAAGAAAAGAAAAGAAAGCTGTAAATCATTATTTGTTTTGGTTGCCTGAGCAAACCCCACATTTCAGTTATGTCTCTTATGTTAGGAGATTCTCCTAACATCCTGTTACAGGAATGGCTTTCACAATTTGGTAATAAACCTCCAACTTATCAGTGTATTCTGTTTGCATGGCAAGGTGCTGGTAGACAAGGGGCTGCAGGGGTGGCTTCTTGGAGCAGCTCCCACCATGGCCAAACCAGGAAGCAATTCATCCCTTCTTTTCCAAGCACCCAGTATTGGCATACAGTGATTTTTAGGTCTGCAAATAAAACCTGAACTTTTTGGCACAGAAGGTTCGACACAAAATATTTAAACATAATTCCACCCAAAGTGGTTGCGCTCCATGACAGTGAACCCAGACAGAGGTTATTATAATAATATATACAATACTCTTATAGCAATTCATGTGTGGTACCACATTACCTCAATTTAGTTCACCTTTCTGCCTTAAGTGTTCCAGCAGTGCTTTTGTGTTTGTTTTGAATTCCGTAGTAAGTACCAAGGGTGTGCTGCAGACTGTGCCTAAAATAGCATCTGGTTTGTAATTACTGTCTGGAACCTAAATTACAAAAACCTGTTGCTCCATGAAAAGATATAATTATTGAAAAGATCTTTTATGCATGGTTTGTCTGCATGCTCAACCATCAATTAAATCATTACCATCTAATCCTGCTCATAAATAGAATTGCGCAGATTCCCAGTTTCCGGAACTTACAAAAATTTGTTCCCAAGTGAAAAATTACCACGCTTATTGAATAACTGAATAAAACCATAATTCTTCTATGGAGATTGAAGCTGCAAGCAGGGACTTTTCTCTCTTTTCTTCATGGAAAGCAATACAATTACCAAGTTGTTGATTGAGAGGGTAAAATGAAGTCTTGTTTATCCACTTCAGGTAAGTGGGATAAAGGCCAATTAATCCCAAACCTGTGTGCAATGGTGATTTTTATGGGTACCAACCAAGTCCCACCTGCATCGGCCTTCATAGTTTCATTCTGGCAGCACAGCCTTTGTGCTCTAAAACTTTGCCCAGACTTCCTAAATTCGACTTTCACTAATGTAATTTCTTTTCCTGCAACCAGATGCACATTAGACACCCATAAAACTTCTGATCCCAATTCTTCATTCTGATCTGCTTACCACAGGACAGTAGAGGGGGAGAAGAAACACACATCTTTGTGATGCCCAGGGCTGTGTCAGGCAAAATCAAAGGACTGGTATGTATTTCAAGAGCTTAAAAATATGCTTAGAACCCTCTTGATCTCCTTCCACCTACTGACACAATTCCTTTGCCAAGTGTGACAGCTCTGAAGCAGCGTTTTGCCAGGGATGCTCTGCAGGGAGTCAGCGGAGAACTCAATGTTCCGTTTTTGGGATCCGGTGAAAAGAAGCACCAGAGGAAGTGCAGGAAGCACTTATCCTCCCCTGATAGGCTCTTAAAGCCTCCTTAAGATTATCAATGCCTTAAAGCTGATGGACAAGCTGTGTGAGACCATATGTGTTTTCCTATATTCTCCCTTATGCTGCAATGTCTTAAATACAGATCACCTCTGACACAAAGACTTCTTTTTCTCTGATGTAAAGATTTCTTCATCCCTCTACTGATGTCTGTGCTTATGTTAGATTAATTCTGCGTGGCCCACTATGCTGGGCATGGTTACAAAGGAATGCCCCAATTCCAATATGTACCAGCAGGGCTCAGGGCTTTGCAGTATTTCCTTTGCTCTGTCTTTAACTATAAAGCACAACCTTTATTTCCTAGGTAAACCTATAAAAAAATTCCCCTTGATGTTATATTTTTTAATTACATCAGTCACAAACACACTTTCCAACATCCTGCTGTCCTTAGTGAAGGACATCACTCCTGATTATGCAGAGGCTACTGAAGAAACCCAGTCAAGGAAGATGACCTTTTTCCATCATGAATCCTCATGTCATTCACTGCATCTCTGGAAAAAGCCCTGTAGTACATCTCGGAAAGATGAAGGTTTGGGTTTTACTGAACTGGATGAATGAATTCCAGCATCTCTTTAGACAAAAGAATGCAATCTGAGATGAGCATTTTGCCTTCAGTCCCTGACATTTCCTTCTGCAATACCTACTCTGGGCATTCCTCTTCTGTGCCTCAGTTTGTGTTCCAGATATAAAAGCATTTCCCTTAAGCCAATAAAATGAAAAACACAGGACATATCCTGGGAAATGCTAAGAAAAGTACTGTGTAGATCTATTTCTCATCTCTAAAATAACCTTATTTCATTCATGCTTTTACAAGTAATTTCCTCCTTCCTCTGCCTTCCTGTAACTCCTTTGGCTGCATGTACTTAGAAGATTTTCCCTGGGTACTTCTATTTTTCATTAGAAGTGTATTTCTCCTACAGACACTTAGAATTTATTCAAAATGTGTGCCACGAATCAGATCTTCTCTAGCAAAATGTATTTCAAAGGATCAACCATTTATTTTATTTTCTCAGCAAGAAGTATCATTGCCCTTGTTCCTGCACAATGCATAAGAAAAGGTCTCCCAGAATAACACATTTATAGGATGAATTTTGCATGGCTCATACATACAAATGTGAATATTCATACAAATTCATGTGTCTGGGTTTGAAGCTCTAAACCTTAACCATAACCAGGGAAATGCGGATCAAGGAGAGATCATTTCCAAGTATCACAGCTGTAAGTCTGTTTCTGGTGCTTCCTACCACTGAAAGTGGACATTAATTTGTGAGTTTAACTCCAGATCCAAGCCTGTCCATAAAATTTCTGAGGTATTTATACTCAGGTCAGACCCTGTGTTGCCTCACACAGCTTCAGCTGGAATCCCATCAGATGGTTTTGTTTCTGTCAGGGTGATGAAGTGGACAGGGTGCCAGTAATGGTGAAGAAAGGCAAGAGCATTGAGTGAGAGTTTATTTTATAATTAATACAAAATGTCATTATTTTTGTCTTATTACTTTGAATTACTCCCAAAGCAAATTCAGAGAAAATGGAGATCTATTTTTAATAACCCATCATTACATTTTCCCAGTTGTAAATAAGCCACTATAAAATTTTAAAAAACATTTCAAAAGGGCATATTTACATAACATAATAAACATCATTTAAGAAGTTATAATCTTCAAAACTTTTTACAAGTATGATTATCTAAATAACTGACAATGTCAAAGAACACTAATAAAATAAATCCTAAAAATACTTGCAAACTTATAAAACTAAATACTATGTTTTATTAGAGAATTTTTACCATTTTACATTATTTCCTGCATTAATTGTTATTATTTGAGCAAGATCTGCCAGTGTACAGTCAGGAATCTCCAGGACTGTTTCCTCTCTGCTGTATTTCCAGCGGACATCTAGTCAGCTGAAGTCCAAGGCCTTTTCTGTATTTTGTTCATTATTTTTTTAATATAAAATATAACTGGATATCCAGGTCTTCTTCAGACACTGATTCTCCACATACAGTTTTGATAAATTACTTAAAACCTTGGCTTTTCACAGACCTAATTGTTTTGCAAATCTCACATAAATGTATTAATAGCACTGAAAGATTCAAAGCTGCAGGTTTGGATTTGGGCACCTCAATTGCGTCCAAATGCTTTTTTTATACTTTTAAATGTATTCTGGTTATTAATGACATAAAATATCACTTATTTTATTCATCAGTGCTACATGTTCAGAATTTTTCCTTAAAACCAAGGTAAAACCAAGACACTGGATGAGCATCTCAGCTTTCACTTAGTTTCTGAGAAGGTATCTGGAGATACCTTCTGAGTGTTCAAATGAGAGAGTAAATGAATTCAACCATATTAGAAATTTTTAGGCTTCAAGTGATTTTCATGTGACCTTCTCATGATCTATGATTTTTGAATTTGGGTCTTCCAATAAACTTTGTCTTTCCTGTTGGTATCTTTATAAGTTTCTGTAGTTTTAGGTGCCTGGTGGGTACAGAGTTCACATTGCAGAGTCCATGGTTCTCTCAGGCAGTGCTGCAACCTTGTCACAGTCAGAACTCTGAAATGGAACAATTAGAGCCCTTCTTTCAGATTTAATTTTTGGACACCTTCTGGCCATCTGCTGAGAAACCACAAAGTGCTGCTGACTCCATCTAATCTCTGATGGAAGCTTTCCATCAGGTTTGCCAGAAGGACTTTAGTCTAGACTAACCTGGACTCTCTGTCTTTCAAACAATTGTTGCTGCTTCCTAATTGCAGCGAACAATTCCTGTTACAGCTTTTTATTGGGATTTAAAGCACTGAGTTTGCATGGTACAGTCCTTCCTTTTGCATATAATCTTACATATGAAGGCATTGGTACAATCCCTCAGTAACTCATTAAAATATTTTAATCAAGTTTTAATACACTTTTCATGCAAAGAATGACTGCACGATGTTATCTTATTAAAAGCAAACCAAAATCAAACAACAAACCCCCCAAATAACAGATGGTTTAAATAAGCTCCAAATTCTTGAAATAGTCTATTGTACCCTCATTTAACTCAGGCACAACCACCTTTCTGGCCAGCTCTTGCACTTAATAACACTACTGGGAATATTATCATGGATTACAATGAGGAAAAATAGTACCTGATTTAACAGATGCTTCAACTTACAAAATAAAAAGCCAACAAGTTGCTTAACATGGTGTTGCTTAACCTGTTTTTTTTATTTTTGTACATAAAATGCAAGGACCAGAACACATAGGAAATTAACAAAATAATGCAGTGCTTCTTTTTGTTCAGTATTAAAAAACTAAATCCTTGTTTAAGGATATTATTAACTTGTGTCAACCATCCTTTTTGGAGGGATACGTTACAGTCACAGATGTCAGAGAAGAAGTAGAATCACTGGATGGTAGCAAAGGAAAGTGTTAATGGTCTCTGTCAGATCCATTATGAACCACAGGCAATTCCTGCCACGTCACAACTTTAACCATTCAATATGTAGGTTAGAATCATAAGATCATAGAATTGATTACAGAATTATAGAACAGGTTGGGTTGGAAGGGACCATAATGATCAACCAGTTCCAACCCTCCTGCCATGGTTCCACTATCCCAGTTTGCTTAGAGCCCCATCCAACCTGGCCTTGAACACTTCCAGGGATGGGGCATTCCACAGCTCCTCTGGGCAACTTGTGCCAGTGCCTCTCCACCCTCATAGTAAAGAACTTCTTCCTAATATCCAATCTAACCCTGCCCTCTGTCAGTTTAAAGCCATTACTGCTTGTCCTGTCACTACAAGCCCTTGTAAAAAGTCCCCCTCCACCTTTCTGGTAGCCCCTTTAGGCACTGGGAGGCTGCTGGAAGGTCTCCCTGGAGCCTTCTCTTCTCCAGGCTGAACAGTTCCAAGGTCTGTTGTGTCAGCCCACCAGAGCTTGGAATTACAGTGTTCAGCACTGTATTAATAACTTTCCAAATGCCTTATCATTCACAAGCCAGCAAAGGGGACTTGGAAACAGCTCTGTCATTATTAAGTCATTCCACAATTAACTCCCTTGGTGTTTTCAGAAAACTTGTGCTGCAGTCCTGTGAAAACTGTACTGCAGAATCTTCTGCCTATTTATCCATTGATAACATGTTATTAAATGGAAACATTTTGCCCCTCTCCTGCCAAGCTAGCACAGGGACACCACTGACGGAGCAGTAATTAATGCTCCAACTGATTCTACTCACTAGTCCCATTGTGTCATTATCAAACCTCTTATCCTGACCCTTCTCCATCAGAAGCCCCCAGGTGAGGAGGCTGAGAATTTTCTCCACAAGAATTCCTTTTAAAACAAAATTAACAGGTTTTACTGATTCAGCTGGCTTCTATTTTTGGTGTCCAGCTGGGAATACACTTAGGGAAAGAGACGAACATAATTTACAGCAAGAGCTTAGAGCAAGTCCCTTTGTGACATCAGAATGTAGACACTCAAAGTTACTCATTACTTCTGAGAACCTTGTCCCAGCTCAGTGTAACAAATTCAGGGGCGTGATTGCAAACAGCTCCCATTCCTCTAGACATTTTACATCTATTTATCTGTCTATGCTATATATAAACAGCATTTATTTGATGTATTTCCCTGTTACTCAAGAGATCACAAGTACAAATATCGAAGTGTCGAGCTTCTGCAACACATGCCATAATAAATACACCACCAGCTTTTAGCCTTGTTTATTTTTACAAGACTTTGCCATTAAGGGATTTTATTTTGTTCCAGTGTACTTTATCCTCACATCAAATTCAGAGTGGTCTTCCACTTATCTTTCCTACATTACTGACAATCTTTTTAAGTCTGAACAACGTTATCAAAGAAGTAATCAATGGTCTGCTGAAACTACAGGGATTCAACAAATACTTTTGAACCACATAACTCAGAAGCTCCTGCCCACAATTTGGGATAAATGTCTGTATTTGAGCAAAGAATATATCATGTTCCTCATGCCTGTGATTCTTCATCATATGGAAAAAATTTTAATTCAAATAATAGATCAGAAAGCAAAGCAGCAAGAGAACTGTAAAGAAAAAAAGTAGACAACAGCAAGAGACATGGAGAGGAGAGGAAAAATGTGACGGGAAAAAATTAGACAGGACTAGAATTAAAGGCAATGATGTAGAAAAAATCCTCACAGCTTTAATGGGTTGTCAAAGAAGATCTGCAAAGGCTCCAAAACAAATGAAATCAAAAAAGCAGAGCCATATAAATACATATAAAAATGAAAATGGAACAAAGTGTCTCGTCTGTTATTTCAGGATGCCAAAATTATACTACTCTACCTAATAAACTAAAATTGGTGTTTACGAAATGCTGCTTTAGTTTATGACATCTGCAGCCTGTATTGGTTCTAAAGATTAACCTGCATCAAAATCTCACCTGTTTCTCCTGGAAAATTCCCTTAGCTTCCATGGTCTCTGATGTTAAAAAACTACATTAATGTTATGTTTTCCATTATTCTTGAATTCACTCAAGTTGATTTTTTACTCAAAAATCAATCAAGTTGATTATTTATCTATACTACATGCAATAAATGTGTGCATGTGCGTGACTTCTTCCTGTGCTGGGGAACAGGAAGAATATGTTTTATTAACATTCTCAGTTTAATCAATATGTCTACAATAGCAATGAAGAACATTTCAGAAATGAAAAGTGCAAATCATGCACTGAGAAGTCTGCTGAGGTCCTTAAACCCTGACCTACATCAGGATGTTTTGGCACCTTCAAAGGAATGTGGGATCAATTGGATCTTCTGATACTCCATTTCGTCCCCAGGCATATCAGGAGAAATATGCTTGTTTCCTTACCCAAAAGTAGAATGGATAATATCAGTTTTATGTGCCTCTATGATACAGCATAACCAACCCCAGGTAGGCTTAAACTGGCAGATGATATTTGTAACTGAAGAAAAAACAATTTTTCATTACCTGTCTAGACAAATGTAGCTTTAAAAGACATGATCAAGTAAACTTTAACTGGGAATTAATGCATGTACTGAATGACTGATGCCATGCTAAAAATCATTCCCTATTAGCCCGGTACGTATATTTGTACTCACACACACACACATGCTCAACATTTAGAAAAAGTGTACTAGAGAAGCTGTTTTTCCACAGTAATCACCACCCGTGAGAAGTGATAAAAATACAACCATAAAAAGCAATTTGTTTCTCTGTTACTCTGAGTTCTGTGTTTCCTTTTTTTAAATTAATGTGTTTTTATGGAAAGCAGATTTCTTTTCCTTGTGAGCGAATCTATTCCTACTGCTCCTTCCCTGTCTTTGGTTGCAATCCCTGTGTTCCCTGCTATTTCTGCACCCATGAATTGCATGGGACAGTGGCAGTAATTCTGAAGGTCCTTCAGGGGTTCTGTTTCCAAGCTAACATCCACGTGCTACCACATCACTACATTTCTTCCATAAACTTCCCCTTAAACCTAACAGTAACATGTCTCTTTAAGGTTATTGGTCAATTAATGGAATTCATACAATTTATCATTTTAGTACATGGACAAAAGGAATGGAAAACTAATAAAGTGATGAAGATCAGAAACTCTAACCCTTTGTTCTCCATTTTTTTGCATTTTCCTATTCTCATCTTTCACAACTCTCCCACAACCACTGCCCCAAAGTTTAGTGCTGTTTGCTTGCATTCCAAATGAGTTTTTTCTCAGAAAAGAAGGAGGTTGTACTCATACTTAATATAATTTTGATTTATTCAGTATCCCTAACTCAAGTCCCATCAATTTATATTTACATTATTGGTCAATGAACACTCCTCCTTGTTCCCTGCATAATGTTTTAATTGAGATCTAAATTCTTAACTTGAAACATCCTACCTCATAGAAACATTACTCAAGAAAGAGAGATTTCCATCAACTACTCAACTTCTGTTTGTTTCAAATTAAGCCTTGAGGGCTCAGCACAGTGAAAGAGCCATGCCTGAAATGCTTATTGAAGTCAACGTTTGTGTTTCTGTGACTGGACTTTCACCAAAGGAGTTAAAATATTGCTAGGAGACGATTATGCTTTTCATTTTCATTACTTCTTTACAATTGAATTTTTTTCTTTCATTTTGGAATCATCCTCTATAATACAGAGCATCTCTATAGACGTAGAACCCATTAGGATCACTAAAAATACCTAAAATGGATAATAATTCTGAAAGCAGATTCTCTATTATTATCTCATACTATTGATATTTTGTACTGAGAATGCACCAGATAGCAGCCAGATTTTTTCCTGCCAGGTTTTCTGCCTGCATAGATGAGTCTTTAGGAGGTGTGCAGTCACTATTATGGATTTTACAATTACCCATCAGACAAATAGTGTGCAACTCCCATGTTCTCTTTCGGCTTCTTTAGGGGTCCCAAAAGCTCCAACAGCAGATCATGCTTTATTTTTCTTCTTGACAAAAGCAAAAGCTGGAGGCTTAGCTCTGAATGCTCCTGATCTAAAGGAAGACTTCATAGCTGGAGATGTCAAATATAAGAAATGTCTTCTGTAATAAGTGAGGCATATGAACAAATCATGATTGGATTAAAAGGTCTGAGAATCTCAAGCAGGGACTGCTATTATATATTTGTAATATCCCTAGAACATTATAGCTCATCTCTTTGGTGATATTAAAGGTTAACATTAAGTAAATAGCACCAAGGTTGTTGTTATTAAGTTTTGGGAAAAGCAATGCAATTATGAACGGGATGCAGTCACTCTACAGCATGTTCTTGCTTTGAAAAAAACAAATCAGAAAATACTACAACAATCATGTTTTAAGCCAATACTTTTCTCTCCTGCCAACTGGTAACAACTAGTTTGTGTTCAAGTTTCATGGCAATGTACACATTTATGACTGTGCTTTTTGTGCAAATACAAAACACAAGCAAGTTGTTTACCTCTTTGAATAGAAGCAGCTAAATGCCTGAATCAGCTGGCATTTGGGCATGCACAATGCTTGTCTAAATCTGCTTTCCACTATTTCCTCTAACACAGGAGACTGAAAGTTCTTATCAACACAATCTAGAGCTCAGACTGGCAGTTTGCTTTTGTACAGATGTCACTGATAAATTAATTATTGCTTCAAAGCTGGGGCAAGGATGTTGTTTGTATATTTTCCATAAAAACCAATCACAAAGTTCTTATAGATGTGATCATTACTGGGTGATTATTCTGGACCAGCAATTTATACTCTCTAGACTGTCTGGGAACTGCTTTCTCTATATTTCGTCACTGAAGTGGGTTATTTTTGGTCAAGGTCTCAGAGCAGTTTTGCTGCTCCTTGATTTATTGAAGCCTAATTGAAACAATAGGAAATGCTCTCAAAGATATTCTTCCCTGATGCATCTAAACAGTGCCACAACAACAGCAGCAGTTTAGTCATCACCATGCTGGGCTCTTATTTCTCAAGGAGAGGGTGAAGAACCAGAATGGGACATTGAGAGGATGGGACTTCAATTCCATAAGGCACCTAAATCAATCCTTGCTTTTAAGCCTGTCACTAAGTGGAGTTTCACGCACACAAACTTCAAATTCAAATATTTGAAGGGAAAAAAACTGTCAGTAAAGTAAGAATTAAGTTTTTTTTTTAAATATCCCTTATTGAAAAGTACCAGAAAGCTGTAGAAATAGGTATGGAAGGGACCTCAACAGGTTAAATAGATCTCTTGCCTGTCCTGGCCCAATTTTAGCTGGGTGTTAAAGTACAGGTAGTGACAGCTGGCCAAGAGCTCTCCAACCAAGTATTGGTCAAATACAAAGAAATACAATTCTGTAATCCTAGTAAAAATACTGTGTTGACAAAAACAAGCAGGTGAAACTGAAACTGCTGAGTAAGTCTCTAGAATGACTGCCACTACAGGAGCTGTGCAGGTGACTGAAATGGCCACAGAGCCCTGGTGTCATCAGCGTAAATAAACAATAATAGGAAAGGACTGACAATGGCAAAATATTTCCGGAAAGAAATTTGGTTTGTATTCACCACGAGGCAGAAGCTTTGAGCTGTAATTCATCTCTTTTCCAAAGTGCAGATGTTGCAGTGTTTTGGAAAAACAAATCATTAATACCACCTGTAGATGCAGGAACTGAGTTACAGAAGTGAAATGAGTTGTTTGCATTCATTTTGCAGGTTCATTGAAAGGCAAATACAGACTCTGTGTGTTCACCTCCTGAATATGTCAGCCTGAACACCAGAGAGAGCAGGTTCCTATTCACTCTAAAGGAAGTTGGTTCCCTTTTCAGTTTCAGTGTATTAGTCCTAATTCTGAACTAGTTTACGGTTCCAACCACATGATATGGATTAAAAGTGTAAGAAAATGAGACATCATTTTTTTTGTTGTCAGGTAAGTGTTTTGCAATGCAAGAATAAAATGTAATAACCACTTGATTATAAAAATCTAGTTAAGATGAGAAAATACAACTATAATATCCACACTAAGGGAAATACTGCAAAAGGAAAAGCTGCTATTAAAATTCTCCAGTATTATGTTTTTCTTTATACCTGAAAATATGTGAAGTATGATGCATAAACACTTTTCTAAATAAAAAAGTAAAGAACAGTTGCCATGGAGACATCATGGGTTTCCTTGGGGCTTGAGGAAACACAATTAGCCTACAGGATGGTTTTCAGGCACTTCAATTTGAACCTGCTGGAGTTTCAGCAATGAAGTGGTCTGATGAAATAATTCTTTGTGCCGTCTATATTTTTTCAGCCAATACATACTACTGTGTGTCCAAAAGTAATGATCATACAGGAATAGTTTTCATTCTGATATTTTAAATTGAATTTATAGGAGGGAAATCTTCACCTTTGTAATACTGATTTAAAAAATACTACTAGTTAGCACAGAAATCTCTTCTTTTTTTCTGTTCAAACATTTCTGATTTTGCAACAATAAAAATTAACTTTTCTTGCACCATAAATAGATTTGAGTAAAGACATTTGCTTTTATTTAAACTTTCAGTGAAGAAAACAGTAGTTTTTCTTGGCTATTATCCCAAGTCAGCTCTCATTAAAAAAGAGTAATCAACGATTTGTGGAAAGGAGTGTGTTTCATCAGATAAACACTCTGCTTCTGATTTGACACTACTCTCTGCTTGATTATACAGACTGCAGCTGAATTCTGAATTTCTCAAGCCTTCTATGCCTTCTATCTATGCATCTTGCCTTCATTAAGGGATGCAGAGAAATAATTCTAATAACTTTTTAACCCCCATCCCTGAGTTGATGCGGCTCTAATGGCATTTTATTATTAGCAAGGTCTTTGGAAAGAATATGTGCTTCCAAACAGAAACCTCAAGAGATTAATCACTCAGACTAAAAGCTGTAATGTGTTTTTAACACTCCAGATGAAATGAGCTATGCCTGATTGTTAGATCTCCCAAAAATCTTTGTATTTCTGATAATTTACACCTTCCTTTAATTGCCTGAACCTACTTTTCAAAGGAAGCCAATTAGCATCAATACATCTTCGCATATAATTTCATACAAATAAAAGAAACACATATTTCTTGATAGGTTTTCAATGTAATGGCAGATCCATCTCAATTTTATTTTTTAAACAGGCTAGTAGGTCATATTGGAGCCTAATGCTCTGATTTGAATACGCAAAGAACAGGTCTCCAGGAATAATTCTAATTAGGACAAATACAGATAAACTTTCTATTTGTGCACCGTAAAAATGTCACATAACAAAATGCCTTGAGATCCTATGCAGAAGAACAGCCCTGATTTTACTACAATTAATTCTGAAGTGCAAATATAATCTCAGAAGATGATTAGCAGTGATGCTAGACAATTGTTTGTTTAACAGTAAGAATTATTAAAAAGCAGCAAATAATTCACCACACACATTGGAGTGTGTGCTACTTAATGATCAAACGTCTTCACTGCTGTGACAAACCCACTTCTGGTACCCCAAATAGCACCGAATTGCCGCACTCAGGGTTGACAATCAGAGTAATGCCAAAGCCGGCAATTTACACATTATTCTACTTACTACCAGAAGCTGCAGAAAGTTTCAAGGTATCAAAAAAGTAATAAACAGCTCAGGAAGGCAGAAGAATAGAAGTTTATGAAAAAAACCCAGTAAAGAATAAAAATATATTATGTTATGATCACTACTTGCTTCTTGCCTATCCATATCAGAGATCTGCAGAAAGTCAGAGACCAAATATTTTCCTCTTTGACAGGAAAGACTTGACCCAAAGGAATTTTCTCAGTGAAAGCCAAGTGCCTGGACACCAAAGTTATAAAACAGTACATTCAACATCAATAAGGGCATAACATTTATTGAAATATTATTCATGGAAGATATTAAACAGATATGCTGGAACAGAACTGTGACTTTAATATTGTGAGCAGCAATTTGGATCTCTCTTTAACAGATGTGTCATCTTGTCTAAACTGACATATGTTCCAAGAAATATTATATCCAACATTTTAAAATACACATTTTCATCTCTTAACAGTTAGACAGGAGAGCTGTCTTCCTCCTTAGTCTATTGAACTCATAAGATGCTTTTGCTTTCTATTTTTTTTGGGGGGGTGCTTACTTTGTTTGTTAGTTCAATTTTTAAAATGTATAATTAAATTTCTTTTACAATTACGTTTACAATTTGCTACCATTTGAACACATATTTCATAAACCAGAAAACTGTCTGATAATTTTAGAATGTGAATTAAAAGGCAATTTCAAATCCTTTTTAAGATGTATATCATAAGTTTTTAGACTTAGTCATAAATGAAATCAGCAGTGATGAAGAGTGTCAGATAATTTAAAAGTGCATTTAAAGTATTCACATCTTATTTTCATGTGTCTTAGTCTATTAAAGCATTGATCCTAAATTTACAGCTGTGAAATTTTGCAAACACAATTTGTGAGTCCAAACAGAAAATACTGTGCAAAGAAAATAGTGTGCAAAGAAAATAGTGTGCAAATATAGAAAGCAAGCATTAAATAAAGCTAATTTCACAAAATGACATTCTGGTTGAAGTGAAATAAAACCCCAAAGCAGCAAATTGTAGCAGTTATTAATTTTTGAGCACAGCCCAGTTCTTACAATATGGTAATAATAATAAATAAAGAGCAGCCCTTTTTCACCTATGACTTTACATTACCTGTCAAATGTACTCCTTGTTAATGAAACAAGTGAAAGTACTCCTTATTTTTAAGGATTTTGTGATTCTCATAACCTACTCTTTTGGTAGGATCATACCAAATTTTGTAGCTGGAACCTAAATTTCAAGGATTTTTGACTCATGGGATGTAGGAAAACCTGGTTTATGTATAAGCATATGCGTGTGCAACCAATAATTTTATCAAAGAACAATTTTTTCAGATTTGGGAGGCAAGAATTCAGGGTTTTGCCTCTTCTACAGACTGGATAATAACCACTAATCTTGAGCAACCTGCCCTTGCTACGCAAAATATCACACAGCACAAAAGATCTACATGTAATTAATTCTGCCATCCATCAGGCCTCTTGCCATCCTGCAATGCTACAGACACACAGGTTGTTCCTTTGCCACAAAATTTTATCCCAGAATCTCAGCCTGAAACAGAAGCACTAATAATGGTGTGAAAAAAGAGAAAAACAAGACTGGGGATGAACTAACATTTTTCAGATTCATTTATTTTCACATTTTTAGACAGGTGATAACTGAGAATAGGTTTTAGAGAATAATAAGCCATAGGTTTGAGTGACAGTCTTTAGAATTAGAAAAAAAAAAATTGTGTTCTCTCATGAAAGATACCTGGTTTTTTAACTGCCACCAATGAAAGTTTAAAAACAGAGGAACATCCTGAACTAGGGCACCAGCTATGCCACTACCCTCATTTGGCTAACAAGGATTCCAGAGATGCACAAACAAAAATCTCCATGCCAGGGTGTCCTCTGAAGAACACACACAGCACCACAGAGTGAGCTGGCTGCCTTCAAGAGCACCCATGAGTGCTGGCCAGATTCTGCTGCTTTGCCATGCACAAATGACTGACTGCTGGAAGAACTAAAGGGCTGCTCAGCGAATAAATTCATAGAAATCTTTAAAAGCAATAGTGACTCTACACTCAAAAGAAAAAATAAACTCCACAACTTTTTCCTCCCTTTCGGCTTCTTTGTTTCTTTGGTCTGGGTTTTTTTAAGCATCACAGCAAGGCAGCTTATTCCAGAGAATCTACATTACAATAACACAAGGTGGGAATTTATTGTTTGAGCCCTGTGGATTACTTTGTGAAACTCTGAAATTATATATTAGCCAGATGGTAGCATACTGAATGTGCAAGAGAATAGTCAAGAAAAAAATTGCAACAGGATAGGAGTCCTGTGGTTTTCACTTTTTCTTCCTGAAATGTGTAACAGTGGTGTACTGGTAACCATTAGAACTCTCCTGAAAACGGATTCTATATCCTAAATAATGGAGGCATCTCAGCCATTACAACTAAGATTGATCTGTTAGCTCAGAGTTTTTTGACAATACTGGTCTATGTACACAAATTGCAGTCCTAGTAAATAGTTTTGTATATTTCATCAAAATATTCTGCTTTGAATAAAATGCATTGGAGAAAGTTGTAATCTAAACTACCTCTTTTAGATGATGTCAAGGTAGTTTATTTCAGTAATATACTGGTGTGTTCTTCTGACAAAGTAAAAAGGCTTGACTTTATTTTGTTCCTGTTGCATTTTTATATAAAAGATTGTAATAATCTATTCAGAAGATTTACTGGCCACAATAGAACCATATAATCATAATTACATTGCTGTCCTCTAAACAGTATTATAATATCTGGTATAAAACACAAAATACTTGTATAGAAGAGGACCAAGGACAGTAGAGAGAGAGAGCTTTGTGCTTTTCCTGTATGTTTGTTGACTTTACAGTGATGATAATCGTAGTTATAAACAAGCATTGAAGGAAGTAACAAAGCCACAGGAAGTCATAGTCATAAAACTCTCATTTTTCCATACCACACATGCATTTTGATGAATCACTAGCGATTTGATCTATAGCAACTTTTACTGATTCAAGCATGAACCTTCCCTCTGCATCCAGTCTAGCCAGAGAGCAAGAAACAACAAAGCAGAGTTTTGCTCTGTGTGAGGCAAAGACATGTGAGTTAAACACCTGCGGAAAACTCTTTAAACCTGTCTGAGAAAAATGGGATTCTCCCAGCACAAAGAAATCCTCAAAGAATACAAAACTGGCAGAGCAAATTTCATGGCAGTTGTTTCTCACCCTCCTAGTGGAATAAGAATTTAGGAACAGGGTGAAGTATTTAGAGCCAGTAATGCAGAAAATATTGACAGTTCTCCCCAAACCAATGCTTTGGAGACTGTAGTTAAGGATACCTGTAATTCTAGCTTATGCTAACCAGGTGCTGCTGGTTTTAGTCTTAAAAAAAGAGTCCTGAGCTCTCCCTAGGAAATGTAACACAGATAATCTCAAAGCCCACTTCCTTTTCTTCCATATGCAGTCTAAGCTGTCTCAAGCTCTGCCACAGATTAAGTACTTACATATACGATTAGACCTTTCTATCTCTACGCAAACTTGTTTGTGCTTAATACTCCACTTGCAAGTTATATTGCTATTCTCTCAGTGTGGTTGTGCAGTGTTACTGAAATCTGTGCCTCAAAGTGTCATTTAGCCCTATCTACCTTTTTGCACTGCTATAATAAAAAGTTTCAGTCCCTCATCTGCAATTTAATCATATTCATACCATTTTAAAAGAGAGGAATTCTATGCCCCTCCTATGTCAGTATTTTTTATGCTGTAATCCCTGCTGATATTTTAGAAATTAATCTCTCCCAGGCTGACGGAATGTGAAAGAAAAGCACAGTTATCATCAACTATCTGTGCAGAAAATACTAACATTATTATCCTCTATATATTCATTTCTTTTTCAAACAAAAGACAACAAGACTTTCTCTTGGTACTGCAATATTATTCATACTCCAATTATTTATTCAATTTAATACAAAGCAGTCCAAATCATTTTAGACTTGGATACTGAGATTTAAAGTGAAGCTAAATTACTATTTTCTTCAACCGAAGAGTGAAGCATGACTGCTTTGAAGCAGAAGCCCTCTTCCATACCATGATTCTCGGAGATGAAGAACATACATAGTCTAAATTTTCTAGCACAGAGTAAATCAGATTAACAGGTTTCTCCTTAGAGTCAGCCTCCTAGACAGGGAAGTAAAACAATGGTGACATTCCCACAGTCATACAAAAAGTCCATTATTTGATGAGGATTTCAGCAAGCATTGCCATGTCTTGAGTTGGACAATCCTCCCGCTTCATCTGCACCCTGCAGGAAGGAATGCTCAAGCCATGGACGTCTGCACAAGGAAATTCTCCTCACCCCTTACCAGAGCTCTCCCTGAACACCATTTCAGAGGATAAGAAACCTCATGAGACTGCCAAGACACCCTTGGCCTCTTTTGTTTTTGAAAGAAGGCAACAGGCAAGGGCACAGCCAACAACACTGTGCCCAAAGTACTACAGGCAAACTGAGCATAACTGGGGAAAAAACAAAACAAAAAAAAAACCAAAATCCAAAAAATCTGTGAGTTAATGTAAAGCTGATCAGGATCCCTGGGCACCTCTTTCTGTTCTAAACCATTCAGTTCAAATCCATGTTTATGACATTACTTTCTCACCTGAAAATGGATTTCCTCACTTAGTTAAAAATTGAGGTAAACTGATACATTTTTTTCTTAAATCCAACATGATCTTTTAAATCAAAAACTTATAGAATCTACATCAAATGACTTCTGTATCCCAAACAACATGAGCAAGATCTTATGAGTAATGAAATGGCCTAAAGCGACCAGATAAAGGATGCATGAAAAATTTATTGCTTCCCTCAAATATGTTGCAAATTTTATTTGTCTCTACAGCTCTTTCACAGAGCAAATTTATTCCCCACAGTGATATTTTTCTCCCCATCAGATGTTATCAATTGCATTTTAAGTGCCTCATGTAATGGATATTCCATCACTTTCCATGAGAAGTTGCTCCACAGTCTAATAGCTGAAGATCCAGAAAACACATCCAACTTAAGAGTGCTCTTTACTTGGTGCCTGCTAGTATAACCTAGTAATTATCCTTTATCTGAAGTTTACTTATATCCAGCCTCACTCCTGTTAGAGGCTTGAAACAAGCCTTAAAAAGGTGACAGGAGATGACACATAACACATTTCTTTTCACAGAGAAATATTGTATGAATTATTAATCTGACCCAGAAAAGATCATAATCAAAGACTAGCAGGGGCCCCTTGAGCACCGTTAGTGCATAATTCCACCCTGTGAACCTCAGAAGCACAGGGAATTGATATAGGAAGGAGCAGAGCAATACAGCCAAAGTGTATGTCACTGGTAGAAAGTTTAAAGGAGTGCTGTAACATCTACCACAGCATTTTATATATATATATATATATATATATATATATGGACATACTTTCACTTATTCCTCTATTACCATCTCTTTGAAAACAAAAAAAGAGTGAGATATTTATAATAATTTAAAAACACTATCAAGCAAATCCACGATTTTGAGGAGTAGGAAATCCAAAAAAAGTGTACCAGCAGACTTTAAAATTTATTTCTTACTTACAGAATCTTTAGAATGAGCAAAACAATTACAGACATCAAGAGGATTTTAGCTTTATTCAGTGTGAATATGATTTGCATGGTGGATATCCTGAGTGGTGGAAACTTTCAAGTCATGGCTTTGAGTGAGTGAGAATCTCAGAAAAGAAATAACTAAATATCTTACCTTAAGCATGTTCAGCAGCTGTAGCAAAGTTCCCTCTACTTCTGTCTGCCACAAAATTAAAATGTTGATGATTTCTCTTGCTCCTGGAAAAAAAGTTATTTTTGATTATTATCTTTATGAAATAATCAGAGATATTACCTAAACTAATTTACAAAAAATGTATAAAATTCTTGTGGTTAGATAGATAGGTAAGTAAAAGAGCAAAGGGAGAACACAAGATTCTGGATCCTGCAATACTTGACAGATTTTCAGAACATGTATTAAATGAAATATTTTGTCAACTGCCTACATGTAGCACGTACTTTCTATAGCATCTTTGGGTAGATGGAAACAAACAAAACAAAAAAAACCCCATTTGTTTATACTTCACTCAGAATATCACCATTGTTACACCTGACCTATATCAGTTTACAGCAGGGCTGCTGATGCCTTGAAGTGCATTTGCTCAAAGCACACACGAGTTGCCAGCTGCCTGCTCATCCGAACAGGAGCATCCAGTATCATGGAAAGCATTGTGAAAACTCCAGCCAAAGAAACGTGTTTACACTACATCTCATCTGAGAAAGTCATGTAAGGCCAACCTCTTATCCCAGCAGGCTTGAGATCTACAAAATTGTCAAAAGCTCTAATGAAATGCAGAAGCTTTGCTGGTTTCTTCTGCTCCCATGGGATACACACAGAGCATAACTCCTACAGAGCCCCCAGGCTAGCTCGGTCTGATGTACATTTTTATTGTTTATACAACAGATATAGCATTAATTATTTACACTACATATTTAGTCAGGTACACATTCCCTTGTCTTTAAAATAAGCTTTCCATTTAATTAATTCCTCGCTGTTTCCGTTCATGTGCTTCCTCAAAACGAGATTTTGAAAAGAAGTTTTTGCTCTGCAAGTTCAACAACGAAAGGCAGGGTTATATATGAAGAAGCCTGAAACCCTCATTGTCCAGAGGATGGAAAAATCTTACGAGCCACTAAGTGAATAAAACACAAACTAATAGAGGAAACTTCAGAGCAGACAGCAGTTTTGAGTCAGCCAAAACTTGGACCTTTCAGTTCATATTGCATTAATGTGAAACTTCTTTTGTGTGTATCTAAATCATCCCTGTATTCCATATGGTTTGGATCTGGAATGTTATCAGAGAGTGTACTTAGATCATCCTTACTACAATGGTTTCTGAGCACTTCACGATCCTTTATAGGGTCATTTTCTAAGTACTTCCACAGAGAGGAAGAGTATACCTACATATAACTTTATTTTGTTCATGATACTGATTTCTGATGCGGAAGTCTTTGGTAGAAAGTAAAAGCCAACCTAGATAACACACCAACCTGAAAATTTTCACAACCTGAAAATTCCTGGCACAAAGTTCCTGTGCACACATCCCTTCCCAGGCCTTTCACAGTCTCTTTGTCTCACAGCCACTACTGTTTACTAGAGCTATTTTTAAATGACGAAAATTGCTTTTGGAGTTCCAGTCCCAGACTGTGATTTCCCAAACACAAAGCTTCTGAAAGAGTCTCGTGTAGAACTAAATCTACACCATGTTATGAGACTTATACCCCAAGATCTTTCTGACATAAAGGGAATTTATTCTTAAAGGAATCTGCAGTAGATTATGTATAGGCTGTGACAACACAGCAACAAATGCAAATAAAGTATTCAGAGAAATATTCCTGGCAGAGGGTTTGGAATTCTAATATAACTTTCACTTCTAGTACATTTAGACAGGGACAACAAATACCAAGCCACAAATCATTGCTATTGATTGCAACAGGATCAATAGTAGTTGTAAAGCTGAATTTCCCAGCATCTTTATGGTCTCCAAAACATTTAGAGGCCACATGAATTCCAGTGATTGCATAAAGTATTCTTTAAATTTGGAATGAAAATCATCTGGGCACTTATGCCTGAAGTATCTGATATAAATTCCCATTGAGTATGAGAAGCATTCCAGAGGAATTGGCTGTGTTGGCTTCATAATCTAACCACAAGTATTTTTGGAGAGCACTTTATTATTTCTGATATCTCTTTTCTCAGTCACATCTCTTTGGCTCACTTCAGCTAAAACTGAAGTCCTGAAACTGTGGTGGAGCTCAGACTGACTCTGGGAGAGGTCGGAAACCCCAGCTACAGCTGCCTCAGGCCTCACCGGCATGTGCTGAACAAGAGCCTCAGTATTCTCTGAAGGTGCCCAGGCTCCAGTTCCCAAGGGATAATGTGTCACACCTCCCTAATCACAGCTGTCACCTTCCATCTGATCTCAAGAAGGTCTCTAAAAGCCACTACTTGTTAGCTTTTCTACAAAACACTCAGAAATCACATTGAACTCCAGACCTTGTTTCCTGCACTCAATTCCAAATTCAATTTCCTTTAGCTTTGCCCAGATGGACACCTGCAGAAACATAACTGTTCCCAAGCTTTCTCATCCACATCCTTTGGGAGAAAAGGCTCAGATTCTCTTACTATCACTTTCAGTGATCAGCTAATTGATTTTTAGGAGCAGCTCTTCTAATAGCAATCTTCCACCAATCTTTTCTAGGGCATCTGAGAAACCCAGTGTGCCTGAATAGTCCCATAATTTAATTACCTGTTTTCTGCAACACAAAGCCAAGCACAGGCAGAGGTAACACCACTGCTCTCTTTCCCCTGGCCACCCACAAAATAAAGCTGTATCAGTTTTTGAGTGTTTGCAGCAGCACACCTGCCCTTGCATCCATTCCCCCAGAAGACCCCACATGGCCAGAACAGTTTGCAAGTCATGCCAGCCTCCACGCTGGCCATGTTTTGCACAGGCTCCTGCTGAGCCACCGTGAAGTTCACAGCAGCTGACAGAAAATTTGCCAATGTGCACCTCCTCTTTGTGAGATAACATGAAAACAAACACACTGACACACGGAGAGTCCCAGAGCCCTGCAGTCAGGGATGCAGGTGAATGTTGGGGAAGTCAGCTGGAAAAGTGGTTTTGAGGTAAAAAGCCCATGGGAAAAAGCTTGTTCGGTCTCAGTTTTAGTTTCTCTCAATCTAAATGTTCTTTGGTGTTTCTCACCAGAACAGATATAACAAAGCGGTTGTGCAGGGAAAGACAACGAATTAACAGTTCTGAAAATGCTGAGATCATCACCCAGAACTGCAGAAAATTATTCTGTGATATCTCAATCTTCAGCAAAAACTTATTACTGAGAACATATTTACAAGGGAATTGTTAATCTTCATTGAGACAGAATATAAAGAATGGGGTAAATAGTGGTGGCCACTAAAGAAATATGTTAGTGTGAACTATGCATTTCTAACAGATTTTCAGTGAATAAAATCCAGCCAGCCTAAAAAGCTAAATAATCACTAAGTTATCAATAGTTTATGAAAATAATTTGATTATGTAATATTCCATTACTTTCAGCTGATGAATTTTTTAATGGAAAATCTTTTCTCACATCCTTGCCACAATTTCAGCTATATTTTTGTGCCCAGAGGCAGGTTATCTCAAAGGATGTGTACAGGCAGAGACTAATTCACATAGGCACATGCTCATTGGTTTTTCACAGAACTCTTTTATTCTGTCCTCTTTTCTTTGTTGCTCTCAATAAAAGTAGAATGCAACCTCTAATCATTTCAATTTTCCTGTTTATGGCAAATACGAGCTTCCATGTGTACCCTCCAATTACTTCATAGATCATTTTTGGCATTAAAATAAGTTGAATCAAACTCTTCAGTATAAACTGTGTGGTTGGTTTGGATTTCCTGCTGTAAAGCAATGCAGAGGAAGAAGGTTTATGGACATATGAATACTGTAAGGTCTTGTGGAATCATCAAGAATTTCAGAGATGAAGCTGCTCATCTCTAATTTTTATGCAGCTGGTATATGACCACACCATGGCTTTCAAACTATTAATTAGACCCCCAAAATCTGTGAATTTCTAACTCAAATATTTGGTCAGACTCTGTTTTCACAAGACCTCTGACTCCGAAATCCCTTGGGAGATTCTGTGCCAGGATTTTTACAGCTAACATCACTTCTGCTACTTAACTTGCATAACCTCCTCTGTCTTGTTTTATAATATACATTTAAAAGACAAAAAAATCCCATAATTTATGACAGTGTTGAGAACAGCTAGAAGAGGAAAATGCTATCTACATTTCTGTTCTCTCTGGTGAACAGAACCTAAGGCATTTATTTCTGCCTCTTAGAGGAAAGTTGTCAAGAACCTTTCTAACTTTTTAATTTACATGAATTTCAATTCATTTTATTTCTGATTCTTAGAGCACTTCTTCTGTTCAGATTTTTTGTGGCAGAAGTGAGCAAACACTGGGGTGGAATTTAGCAGTGATGAAAGGCATATTAACTGCAGTTGATACTAGAAACAGTACAAGAAAGCAAAGTAAATGACAGATTTATGCCAGATCAAAAAAGACAGTGCTTTGGTAATATATCTCAAGATATATGCTAGATATATATGATAGCAGTTTGTTTACCTCACTGTGGTTTAACTTCCTCACTGTGGTTTAACATTTAAATCATTACACCAGTTCAAGTTCAGTAGTATGATTAGGCAGTAGAAATTCTGTGCTGGTAACTTGAAGAAAAAGGTTTTTCCTGACTCTTAGAAAGCTTCTCTGCAGGGACCAGATGTGCCAGATTGTACCAAACAGTCAAAACATAGAATCATATCCCACTGTAGGAATTCTCAATATATACTAACTCACCAAAATTATTCTTTTTGTGTCTATCAATCACAAAATGAGAACAGAAACTCTCCAGACCCAAAGAAAGAATATTTGACCAGTATTTTCTGATCATCTCAGGAATCCCAGAGCCTTTTTACTCTTTGCTGTGACTGTTCCACTGGAACACACCATCCTGTATCACAGAAATCTGGATTTATCCAAACGGCATGTGTTCATCAGGACTTCTGATACTGTCACTCAGGCAGGTATTTCTGTTTTCATGGTCCTCATTGAGACTTAACATTCTCTGGTGTCCTTTGACAGAAGAAAGAAAGGAAGAGAACTCTGGCATTTGTGACAGAAAACAGGCAGATGCATGCAGGCTCTAGCACCAAGATTTTAATGAAGGAACATCCTGATGGAGGAAGAAATAAAGATATTCTCTTTTTAACAGAGAATCTGCTGAACTCTGCCCTCCTGGAGCTGCTCCAGACTGCGAATGGCACAGTTAATACGTGATGCTTCCATTCAACTGCACATTACCTTCCAAAATGAGAATGGTCATGCCTTTGTTCAGAAAAATTAATGAATGTAGCACACAGAATTTTCTCAGCAACTACTAAATTATTCTGGAACTTGGTACTGGAATAAAAAGAAATCAAGGCACTGCTGAACCTTGTGATGTTAGTGATGAACCTTTCCAAAGATAAAAGCACAGAAAGAGCAAATAAGAAGGCAAAACTAAAAGAAGAAAGGAGGGAAATCAGGAATGCTTAGTGCTTGCTGACTTGTATTTAAAACACTACAAAATTATTTGACTACAACACAGCACTAACAGCAGTACAGTCTTATGTGGCATAAATACAGATAATTATATGAATTTGCAATTGACATAAATTGAATGGAAAAAAAATCCTGATGCAAGAAGGAATTATAACTTGATTTATCAGGATTAATTTAAATAAAAGTAGGAGTAGAGTTTAATGCTGCTGTGGAGTAGTTCTCTTAAAAGCTCACAGAAAAATTATTCTGTAAAGAGAATGTGGAGTTTATGTGGGAGAGGAATTGAATTAGGGAAGTCACTTGCAAACTTGCAGAAGAAAACTTGCAGAAGTGCACCAAATTGCTGCACCTTAAAATAAACTTCTCAAATGCCACTTCAGCTACACCATCCAGACTCATGATTTTAACTTACTTTGGAAATCTCAGTGGGATGCTGGAAGTACACAAGGACACAGATGCTCAGAGCATCTCTACATACATATCTGTGTATTTTTAGAGGAAGTACTGAAAACCATAAAAGAGCTCATGGCACCATATAGTTCAGTCTGCATGGATCTCTGCTCATCAGATAGCATGCAAATTTTTACTGGCTGTACCCTGACAAAACATCCAAATTCTGCTGGCTGGAATGCCATATTTAATGACTGAAATGACTACACAGATTTCACCACCGCAAAATAGATGTTATTACATTCACTCTGTTCAAAATTCATAAAAACAGAATCCATTAACCTTTCGTCTAAAAGTACTTTGAGTTGCTTTGATGGTGGGTTGTTTTGCAAGAACTACCATAAATGTAAAATAATTACAGACACCTCTAAAAATGCTGGAAGTGCTTGCTACTCACCAGCACTGGACACAGCTTTTCCAAGCAGAGTCAAATGCAAAAGCAATATCTGTATTAGGGTCAAAGGGAATTCTGAACTGAAGAAGGTACAAGAAATTAGTTTTGAATCAGCAACTTATTTGAAAAGGCCAGGAGCTTACAAGTATTTAATGCTTTACATTGATTAAAAAAAAAAAAAACAAGACAGTGGGAATCCCTTGCACAAAATTCCAGCTTCAGCCCCAAGAGAGTGAAGTGCAAGTGCCTGACAGTATTTCACAAAGGATTTGTCAGGGGAAAAAAAAAAAAAAAGCTTTTCCTTTGCTCCAAACAAACCTTTTCTCAAAGCTGTCAACATGTTCTAATGAAACAAAATAGCATGTCAAGCATTACTATGACAGGACCATAACTCAAAATGATACAGATAAATTGGATAAATCATATGAAATTAGTGATATGACAGTCTGTGAAGGTAACAACTGGTTGTGGAACACTTAACAATTTATGGTCCAAAGTTGAGCTAAAATGTCATTCAGCTGAGAATTCCTGTCTCAATTTAGTATCATTTTACTTAGAAAAAATCAAGGTAAAAATATTTTGCCACTCTTTCAGAAAATCAAAATTCAGTCATCTACAAGTGCTTCCAGCTAGAACTGGTATTATGGAAAGTCAGTTGATTTTACCTCCAAATAAACTTTAAAATTTGCATGGTTTAGGCTCATGCGTTGTTTATTTCTGCAATAAGCACCAGTTTGTCTCAACCAGTTATAGTCTGAACAATCAATTTATCTTCTTCTCCCACAAAAAGCACAAGGCATGTCCTGATCTGATTTCTATTCTGTCTAAATACTTGGATATTTTCATCTGTGTTCAATAGCGTCAACCTACAACTCTCTTGCCTTTTTTCAAAAACATGAAGACCCAGTGCATACTCAGAAACTTTTTTTTTTGTGATGACTGAGATATGCAATGTAATGCATGGTAATCAAATGCAAAATCAAATAAAAATGCATAATTTACTCAGCAGTATCTAAGGGATGTAGCACTAGTAAGACACAATGAGTGAAACATACTGAAAGCTTCAGCACTTACAAAATTTTCCATTGTGACAAATGCTCTTTCTGCACTTGATGATGGTCCTACATTATAGAAATTCTTTTCATTTCCCCCATTTAAGTCTCTTTTATTCAACACTACAGAAGGAATTCTTTTCTGCTTGGTTTTCTGTCAGCCTGAGGGATTTTGGAGGATCATAACTGCTGAGATTATTAATTGGACACCACTATTTACAGACATGAAGACTGAACTGTTCAACTTCTGTAGCACAATTACTGGAAATGTGAAACAGTGTGATGGATTTCTATTGCACTGCACAGCCTCACTAAGTCATGGTTCTATGGAGATTGTTTCTTGCCAAAAAATGTCATTAAACTGTGGGTTTCCTCTGTAAAATTTAATAATTGCACTCCAAAATCCACACACAAGGTCAGCAGTATCCAGCATCCTATCATTTTCCTTCAAAGCTCTCATTCAAAGTTTCCTTCACTGAAATGTCTAGAACTCTGGATCTTAAGCATTCATGTCTCGCTTTACTTTTTGTGTGATAGCTTGGGCTTTGACTTGTTATTTCTGTCTTCAATATATTATTTGGGAATATAAATCCAGAGAAAAAAATTTATTTCTTAATATAAAGTTCCCTTGCCTCCATATTTCTTCCTCATAACAACTTAAGGCTTCAGAGGTGGCAATACCAGAAAAAAGTAATGATGGTTTCAAGCAGGGAACGAGGATCAGGAAGAGAGAAATCCCAGAGAAAGATGGACTTCAAAGCTCTGCAACTGAGTGGGAAGACCAGCTCTTTTCAGTGAAGTCAGTGTCCCTCCTGGTACCAACAACAATTTTCCTTTATTTCTTGCACAATATTATTAGTGGGGCATTTGGAACTTCTGGAAGGATGTTGATGAAAAATTTTATTAAAATTTATACAGAGTGGCACAGTTGTAAGAACATCCCCCCAAATTACTTTCATTATGGTTCAGTGTTCATTCAAATCACTACCTCCTAGAGACGATATCGGGCTTGCATGTGGACTCTAAGCAATTTTAATCAATGCCAGTGACTTCATGATTAACAGGAATAAAAACAGAAATATACATCAGTAGTTTAACAGCAGTAAAAACTCTGTGGATCTTACTGTAGTTTTGAAGAAAACGAGATGTGAGCCCTGGAAGTATGGAGCAGATCTGGCTACCCAGAGCTTCATGGATGTTTGAGGCTCTAAATTAATCTGATGGTCCAGATTCACAGCAGAGTGAATTCAGAGGCTGGCAGCCATCATGAAAACATCTCTGGCACAAATAAAGTGTGGAATGTCCAAAAGCACAGAGATGAGGCCCCATTGTTTATAATGTGCACGTAACCCTGACCTGGAAGAACCAAAATAGCACTGTTCATCTGGAGCTTACAAAAAAGCTAGAATCCCTAATTAGGAGAGAGTTGCAGGGCATATTTGAAGTAATAACCTGAAAGAAAATAGCCAATATGGACTTCAAGGGGAAAATTTTTCTCCACAAAGATGGTTGTAAAAGGTTATGGAGCTGATTATGGCAGCTCATTCAAACCGTTTGATATTCAAAAGGCATTTGATGGCACATCTCCTGCTGAAAGCCATAGAAAAAATGAATTTGGGTCACACAGAAGGAAATATCCTATGGTGAGGACTAATTGCATTCATCTTTTATTTATACATGGAAACCTCATAAAACATTCCCTACCCCAGTGACATCCAAACACTTTCCAGACTGAGCTATATTTAGGACTCTGCTCTACTCCCTGGAGAGGGAGGTTCTGCCACACTCTAGGATCTGGCTCACTAAAGATCCTAAAATTCTAAGAGCAAAGGGACTCACTGGCTGTTGTTATAAAAGATGTAAATTAGCGGAGTTTCACCTTACCTAACCCATCACATCTTTCTGTCTACTCTTGCCTGACAGAAAGTAGCATTTTTTGGGCAGGTACAGACTTTTTATCCTGGCTTCCTAAAAGTAGGGTCACGTTTCAGAACCTGGAGATCTGCACATCCTTGTGAACATGTTGATGCTGTGCTCCAAGCCATGACTTATCATCGCCAATTACCAACACTTCAGATTCCAGTGACTCCATCCTTGAGCAGTGTGTGTCCCACCTGAGCAGGATGGACACAATTCCAGGTATTTCAATGTCATTCCCCCCCACAGACCTTGGTTTAACCAGGTGCAGCCTCATGTTCTTTCAGCAGAGCAGGTTTTTCTGCTTCCCTTCTGCAATGTGTCTGGTATTTCATCAGACCATTAATACCTTTCTGAATTTGTTGTTTTACGGAAGATCAATGTTACAGGAAAACATAGCAAAATTCCCATCTTTTTTGTCCTTCCATACAACAAATTATGAACAGGATTGTGAGAGCTGAAGCAATACCAAACTCTGAAAGAATTTTAAACACTAAAACTTGAAGACTTTTTCCAAAACATTTCAGAGAAAACAAGTTTTTATTTGAATATAAATGAATTTTTAAGTGATTTCATCAGAGAACAAACAGCTGCTATGTATTATTGCTGGAACATTTAATTTGGCATTTTGAAACCAAAGGCCTTGGCTTTGCATTTTGAAATGAAAATTTGAAACTGAATTTATTTACGATTAATTTTACCAGAAAAAAACAGAAACCAAATCAGAAAACCCCAACCTTTAAGTGTGCCTTTGCTGTGCTAATAAATTAATATGCATAAGCCTACTGGTTGGCCCTCAGGCCACCTGGCAAGGAATGGCTCATGTCACACTAACAAACTATCTTCCCTGCCAAAACAGACTGCATTCAGATGGCAGATTGGGAAGGCTCCTGACCAACACTGATGCCTGAACCCTGCCTAGCTCCTGTTTGGGAAAGTGGCACTGAGCTCAGGCCAAAAGTGGGCAGGAGACCTTTGGAAAGAGTGACAATACAGACAATAATGTTTTGCTAAATACTGAAGTTCCCTGGCACTGTTTAATTTACTAGAATCAACATATCTTGAAAGCTCTTGACCTTAAAAATTGGTTCTTTGTAGATAAATAACCTGTACTTTGCCAATAACCTGTACTTTAACCAAGACCAGGTTCTCTTTCCCAATTTAAGCACTGCTAATTGAAATAGAGGTTGCACAGGAACCAATGGCTCAGTCAGTCTGGGACTCCCGGGGCCTTAAAATTTCATTTTAACATCCTGTCTCATCATGAAGGGACAATGGTAACACAGCATTTCTCTACTTCAACTTCCTCAAATGCTAGTCCTGAGAGTTTAAATAGAATATTTTTAAAGAAGATGAGGAAACAGTCAGTTAAGAGCATCAAAGTTGTTGTACTAATTCTGTTACTGCAAATCATTGTATCTTTTGAATGGAATCAAAGAAAAGGCATGAAGCTCTGTTAGCCTATGAAGGAAGTTCTAAAGTGGACCTGAGCCTGGTTTTAAACTGTAGAAACATTTCCTTGTTCACTGAAGGTCAGAAAAATATTTTAGGCAGCATTTAGCCCTCTGTAAAATCTGTGAATGCTGCTTGTGCCTGCCCTGAGGAAGAAAGGCTGAACGGGACAGGAAGAGAATGGGATGCTGCTTCTTAATTTTGGCTACCTATAAACCTAACCAGGATCCAGCTGTAGACTTTCACCACTAATGCACTGAGCTTTATGAGATATCATCAGAACCATGAAAAGCTCCTTTACCTCTACCTTTGAAAAAAGTGCCTGTAAGATCTCCAAACTCTCACATAACGCTTAGATCTGATCCTATTATAGCCACTTGCAACAGCAGATGAAACAGGGTTTCATCTCGTAACAGGGCTGGGGCAAGACCATTCAACAGATTTCAGCCCATTGCTATTATTTAACTTTCAGATAAATTTTACTATCAACAATTAAATCTTGCTGTTTGTTTTAATTAAGAGTTCTCTTTGCTCATTAAATGAGGTTAAAAATTCACTTTGTTTAACAAAGCTCATCTTAGCACAGGAAAGGATTATTCCCATGTTAACAGCCCCAACCTTCCATCTCTTTAGAAACTATTTTTGCTTTTCAGTGCTTTCTGTTGAGCTTTTCAAAAGCTCCAAAATCATTCTCTCTGCAACCATCTTTCTGCCTATATGAAATACTGCATATGCACAGTGTGATCATCTCATTCGCAAACTCTGAACATTTTGAAAGGTTTCAGTATCATAATTGGAGCCCTAAGAACCTGCAGGACAAAATCTACCTGTCCCTAAGTGGGAAGGTAGAGAAAACAATCTCCTGACTCAATGTGGTGTATTCAGGACTTGGTGAATGGTCTTGATCCCAAGATGCTCATTTAGTAAGCAGGCAATTATTGCTGTGCTGTGCGGACTGCATCAAGGAATTAGGTGAATCAGGCATCTCTGTGTTAGAAGTTTCCTGGGAAACCTGCCAACAATCCGTTCCTCAAAGACTATTTCTTACCCAGTTCTTTCACTCTGACATGTTCTGTAATTGCAGTTCTGTGACCCTGTTCAGTTTTCTGCATCAACTGGGATGATAATACTGCCGTAACAAGCAGCCTCTATCTAATGAGACCAATATTCAGAGGTTATTTCTTGTCTTGTGACAAATCATAGACTGTCATTGCTTCCTTTTTCTGCAGTGACAGAATATCAAGAGTGACTTCAAAGTTTTTCATTTTGGGAAGTTTCCTGCAAACACTGGAGTGCCCCTAAAAGGCACTTCCTACTGGAAAGGGTGTGCCTGCTGCATGGGGAGCAAAGCTCACAGCTGGTGACAGGAGAAGAGATTTAACATTTATTAGCTGTCTCACTAGATATGTCAATATACTGGTGGTGATCTGAGTGATACGATTCTGCCTGAGAGAAAGACTCCAGAGAAAACTGGGACTTGAGCTGTTCACATCCCAGTCTCCCAATGCTCTCTGAACTCAGTGCTTGAATCTTCACACACACCACATTCTGGAAGGACCAACCTGAGTGTCAGCTGATGCATTCATTTCCTTCATTCACTTCAACTGCAGCAAAGCTGAGGAGAGGTGCAAAACAACGGAAGACAAATAACAAATTATGCAAATGGTGCCATCACAGAAAATGAAATGAAAGAAACTTCATACAGCTAAATTCCATCTCCATTTATACTGAAGCAAGGGCTCCTAAAAGAGACACACAAAAATATCTGGAGAAGCATGGAAGAGGCTTACAGAAAGAAGATTTGTAAATAGCAGTAGAGTAACTTTGGCTTGGTTGTCTCAATCTTTAATCATAAAACAGATTTTTTTAATATACATATTCATGCTGAAATTCACAAAAGGCTTTCATTTGGAACAATTTTTTTCTTGCATCAGAATTTTTGTTTGTTTTTATGTAGATTTTGTATTAGCTGTGTACGTTTAAAATATACAAATATTTCATATTGCAAGAGTAAGAAGAACAAGCTTATGGTTCTTATAAGAAAAATCAATTAATTCAACTTGACTGTATCAGATTATTAAGTCAAGCGTTTTACATAAATCATTGTCATTGAAGACAAGAGAATGAAAAAAAACACATGATCGAGGTGGTGTAGCAGATTTAGCATAGAAACAGTATGAAAAGGCATAATATTCATTCATTAATAATGTTTCTAGAACTTTTCATGAAATTTTGGTCCCGATCATGAGACTAAAAGTTTTGCTGTAAACTCTTCTGAGTCCAGATTGGGCTTTCCCTGTTTCCTTTCTCCATCCCTTCAGTCCAACCTCTTACCCAGAAAGATAAATATTCATAATAATTCCTTGACTCCACACATTTCAAAGAAATAAATATATATTGAAGCTTTGATTTTTTAAAAAATTTTATCAAATGATAATGTGTACATTTCTGAGGCATAGAAATAAAACTATTTAAGCATATCACAATATTGCCAATTTAGCCTGATAAATATTCTGGAGTAGAGAGAATGTATTCCAGTGACACAGTGTTTAAATTAAAAATATAAAAAATTAAATGCCTCAATGTGAAATAATAAACACTGTGGCTTCATGCAATACATTTTCTCTAAGATTGAACTTCATCAGGAGAATACAACATGCATGACCTTTAAAAAATCAACTTACAAAAACTAATTGGAGTAAGCTGTATAGACATGTATGTCTGGCTATGATGAAAATTACATTCCCAACCATATCCTGATACAATCTTCTCTCATTTCAGACTTTCATATCTTGGGATATACTCTAATCCTCCTTCAAATGTGGCAGTATCATGTTTCTAAGTTTGAAATACTGCAGAAATAGATGCTTAAAAAAATCCCAACATTATTTAATCAGAACAATGAACACAAAATGATCTGCCCTCCCAACTATCAGTCTTACAACAGCATTTCTCTGAGATTCTGTGATTTAAGGGAGAAAAAATTGCCTGAGACTCAAAACCTGAAACCATTAAATATTAAAGAGAGTAAGGGTAGCATGAGCCCTTTCTGCATAAAAAGATTTATTTTAATCATATCCTAGCAAACTCTAACAACTCTCCTATAGTCAGGTCACAGTTTGAGTTGGTTCATGACTATCGGTGTCCAAAGTTTTCCTGAGAGATCTCAGGAAAGGAAAAGAGGTGCTATAAACAACTACAACTAAATAGCAACATTTTTTTTTCCCAATGGTAATGTTTGCTCCATGAGAATCTATCAGTGAAAGAAAGATTAATTTTGTGGGCAGAGGTAATATCTTTTATTAGACCAATTAGCATAGTTCAAAAAGACAGGCTGGCAAAGAGGGGTGAGCATAGCATGATATTGTTTATTTTTCCAAATGAATCAGCTTCTGTAATCCCTGTAAGATTTCCATCTCAATTAATGGTTTCATTCCCAGGGATGATTTCATCAGTTTGGCACCTGTCTGTCCTATCCATTGCCAATGAACCCTCTCTAGGCAGTAAGGGAAGACTCTGGCCCTGAAGCAACCATTTAAATAAATCTGTCATTTTAGTTTCTATGGAAACATACATATGGCTGCTTTCCTAAGCTGATAGCCAAGTTAGCCTCCCAGTCATGTTCTTTTATTTTGTTATCTTCCTCTTAACCATTGTAAAGATATTTCACTCTCACGCTCACATGTTTTGGAGGAATTCTGCTACAGCCACTATTTGCCTGCTCATTCTGGTGGTATTGGTTTAACCTTGATTGAGTTAGCAAATCTCTTTCTGGTTGACAGCCACAGTTCATCAAGCAAACCCCACACAAAACAGTTCCTGCCCTCTCATCTGACTCAGCCTGTCAAAACCCCATTCATTTTTCTGCCTCGGTTGTTAAAGATCTCCTATGACATTGAAACTTCGTACTTAATTTTTAATAACTGCAGGCTCTCCACTTTCAATTTCAAGTGCTAAACATCATTTTGATCAATGAACTTTTTCTTTATGTTTTACAGAGACATATTTTCCAAACAATAGCTATCCCAAAAAGTCAGGTCAGTTTCTGGAAGTCTCTTGACATACCAACCAAAATATGCTCCAGTACCCAATTAACCAAATACACCCATTCATGCACTGTTAGCCTGAAAATTTACAACAATATTTCATTAATTTTCCTGTTTCCTATAGTTGATCATGTGTCAAGAGAGAGATTTTATTACATATTTCTATACCTAATGGTTACATTTCTTAAATGCAGTCTGGAATTATCTGATCTAATTGCCACTACCTAATTTCCTGCATGGCTGACCATGGGAGGCTTATCATGAACTTCCTCATCCAGGACCTTCATACAACAGACCAAAAAATAGTTCTAAAACTAGAGCTTGGTTTGAAAAGCTTTCAAATGAAAATTAGCTAACAGACCAGTCATTGTTACCTCCAGTGCCAAATGAATGTAAATATCCTTTTTATATCAACCTGAAGAACTTCTCATTTTGGCCTTCAAAGAGTCTGCCTGTGCCCATCTTAAGAAAACATGAAGAAATCTTCTGCAGTTTTAAAATTCTGCTAGTGACAAAGGAACATTTCCTTCATCAGTAAGAGTGCAGTGTCCACAAGAAAGGGCCTTCAACCTATGGATCCTAGGTGCTGTTGCATTAAACATTAAAAATTAGCATGAGCTAATTAGTATGAGCATAATCATGATGTAGATTTTCTTAACTATATGTTCTTTCCATACTTCTCCAAAGTGACTAGTTAAAACAGTAGCCTGGCTTCACCTTCAAAACTCAAAGCACTTTTCTTCTGCTTCAGCAGAGGGAAAGATGGGCTTCCCTTGTCTCACCAAACTGCAGCTTATTACCAAGGACTTTGTGACTATAAAACAAAACAAAACAAAAAAATCCTGACTTCAGCATGACTTTAAAACACAAAATCTGTCATATTGGCAGCAGATGTGAGCACAAAACGAGTTTATTGAATAGTTCAGGTCTCGTCTGCAATACCTACAGATCCTCTCTCTGAAGTATATCAAAAAATGCTTCAGAGCTCCTTAAACAAAATCTTCCAACTTGGTTTGATTAATTAACACAGTCAGAACACTCATACAAGTCTAGTATTATATCTTAATCAATTGCTTAATGTTTCTTTTGCCTTGGGAAATTTGATTAATGGCCTTCAAATCAAACATCTGGTCATACACAGAAGCAATCATTTACTCCCCTAATGGAGTGTACAGATCACAAAGGCTGGGACTGGTGCAGACAGTGTACCCACAGCACACCCTTCTGCTGGTGGCCCTGTTGGCCCAATACTCAGGGTCCATTTTAGGGGATTTGCAGAAAAATATCTTCCTGGGCTTGATGCAGGCAATCAGTCCTGTCCTTGTTTGCATGTGTAAAACAGTGTAACGTTCAACAAAACATACCCCACGTTCTAATTTGGCTTTTCAGAGCTGGTACTACCTGCTCCCTCAAACAACCACAAGGAACAAACAAGAAAACCCACATTCTTCAAGCTTGGCTGATCCTCACCTTTGCTTAAGGATTTTCTGTCTCTATCATTCTGATTTCTTTTTCTTCAGCCAGCCATGGCATTTCTATTATTTTTCCACGGAGAAAAACCACAGACCTCTCACAATACATCATTAAAAATCCCTCTGCACCATTATGTGAGGCCCTAGAGCTTCTGCAGGGGTGGTTTGGATGACCCTGTGTGCTCCACAGAGCAATTCCACCCAAACATCTGCCAGGGTGGCAGACCCCCTCACCTGTCTGTGTCCCCCTACAGCTGTACCCCTGTTTCCTATTTTCAGCTAAACAAGAGCCATTTCTATTCGGTGCCTTCCCAAAGTTCACAGTAGGTTCCTCAGCTCAGCATGGAAATCACACGGAAAATTCACCAGCAATATTCCGTAGGATCTGATAGGACGCCAAGGCTGTGCAATGGAAGTGTCCAAAAAGAGTTAGTGCAGCACACGGTGGGACCATCTTGCTCAAGACAGCTTCCAGAACAAGTCCAGTCTCTCAAAAGCAGTTCCTATCTCTAAACTGCAGCTCTAATTCCTGTAATTTTGAAGCATTTCTACAGGGCCACTTAAATATTCAGTCTTTTTCCAAGGAAGCATAAACAAAAATAGATCATAAAATTGTAGAATTTTGTGGGTTTATTTAAACTCTGGCATCTTTCACAAAGTGCCTTAAACTAGGAATGCAGTTTTTATATTCTAGTTTTTAAAATGGTTTAGATGGTTAAGTATTGGGCTCTAATTTTCAAATTAAAAGTGATTTTAATAAATATCTCAGTTATTAAAACTTGTTCCTAATATCTCCAGATGCTTGTGAAAAAATAAAAAAAGGACTTTTAAACTCAGAGAAAGATGAAATAAAACTAAAATAAATTTTCTGCCCCTGTAAGTGTTATTGGATATCATTCACAATTAACATCCATAAAATATTTTGGAGTCCCTGTCTGTAGCTGACAGACACATGGCTCACTTATGTAGAGCATATTGTGGTTATTAAATACCACGTGAGATTTGGAGAAAACATCATGTTCTGGTACTAATTACTCTTCAGAACAGCGTTATGCTTCTGAAGGAATGAGTTGTGTTTGAACCTCTAACAGTGGAAAGAATAGAAACCAAAGATCAGTGCTTCACTCAACAGCATCAATACACTCCTATCCTTCCCAGGCCAGACACTGAAAAGCATCACTCCCTTAATGGGTGGTTATATGTGCCCTCCTGGTGCAAATATTTAATGATTTATAGTGATGCCTTTTTGAAATACTCTTTCAGGCTGATTTGTGGGAGCTATTCTGGGTACAGGAAGGCACCTTCATTTTCTGAGGCTGCAAATCTGAAAAAGCAGTCAACAAAAGATAAAGATATGGTCATATTTGGAATCAAGACAAAATGAAGAGTAAAAGGTACTGCCTAAGGTAATGGCTGTTAAGCTATTTAGAGTGCTTTCAATTGACAGTGCCCATTTTTTATCCTCCTGACTTGAAGAAGCCAAATGACAAAATACTCATTTGAGCTAGTCAGTGAGAAATCATGTCTGAAGCACTCAGGACAGAAAATTCCAGTGTTTATTTTTGTCCAAATTAGTTTGAAAGACATCTGAGAGGTAAACAACCATGAAGATACATCCCATAATGGACATGCTACTCTGATTTATCTGTGGCACTCCCTGAACATTGGGAGAAAAGAGAAAACAGCTTGGAGATTTGTGGTAACATTTTAAAAAGCAAAAGAAGAAAGTAGCTACTCCTCCTGGCTCAGAAGCAGAAGAACACTTGTTTAATATGAGTTCCTGTGTGGAGCCACTCTGACACAGCAGGATTGTCCAACCAGGAGCTGAAAGGCCCCACAGGACATCCCAGTTTGGCTCATGATAATCTCACAGGAGGCCTATAACTCTGAAAACATCTGCCAAAGCCCTTCACCATTTGGTTATTGTGTCACCGGTTCCATTCCACACATTCCATCCAGTGCTGGTAACTACACTTGAATTCATGTGATATAAAAATCTTGAACAAGGTTTGGTCTTCCTCACTTCAGCCAGTAAAGGACTGATATTATAAGTATTGTGATAAATAAAAACAAAGAGTTAAATTATGCCTAACACCTGGCTGGACTTCTATGGTATCTCACTACAAAGACTATTAGTAAAACAACAAATCGTATGTAACATAAAAATGGAGCTACTGAATGCCTTTTGAATCTCCTGCTGGTAACTTTTATTGTCAAAAACATATAATACAACTTTCACTGAACAGCAGCAGAAAGTAGCTTTTAACTGGAATTGTTGAGTATGTGTTTAGCAAAGGGTGAGTAGTAAATTATTCTGCTTATTTATTATTCAGATTAAGTCTTCCAGAAACATTTCCTATTCTATTAATTAATAATTTGAAAACTACTCAATGCAGAAAGCTGTGAAGAGACAGCTTTTTTAAATATGATTGTTTCATGTGCAGAATGTAAAATAAAATCACAAAAGTGCACATTTTTTTTCTGAGAAATAAACAAGTAGCCCTCCTACTCATCACTTCTGCTGTGCAGCTTCCCCAGCTATTCCCACTCTGTCCTGGCTACCAACTATTTACAGGAGCCAGAGTAAAAATACTCTAAGTACTAACATGTAGTGGATCACATCATGTGTCAAATTCTGTCTACCTTATTTTATACTTCTCCACAGCCTGGCAGAAATACACGTGCAAATATTGGCAAATTACCTAACATTGCTGTAGTTACAATAGCCTGAGGATATGAGCCAGGTAAGATTTATTGGGAGACATGATACCTTTTATTATATCAAGGGATGCAGCTGGAAAAAAAACAAGCAAAGCTTTCAAAGACACAAAGCTTAATGCTGAGCTATTAGTTACACATGCACACAGGCCAAGCAGGCAGAGCAGAAGACAGATCCATGTGCAAATTTAGTCTTTTTTGTTCCAGTTTTCCTGTAGAATTCCCGTATTTCAGAAATCTCTGAGATGGCAGTGCTACGTCAGATGGATTATAATCAGTTCTGGGAGAACTGAGGTTCTTCAGCCCCCATAGGCAGTGCTGAGAATTAAAAGCCACAATCTGTCCGGCTTCCTCTGTTTGCCAGTTGTAATTAAACAGACCTTCACAATTTATATTTTCTCCACAATATTTTGCATACAATTAAGGTTACTTTAAAATTAATTTATCAAAACATGTTTGCCTTCTATTTATAGCAAGACATTTTGTTTATTTTCATACTCAGGAGTTCACACTGGAGACTGATGTTTGAAAATTGTAAACTGGCATACATTCCTGACATTAAGACAGATGCACCAGAAGTACATTTTGCTCACTATTTTCTGACAGCATAAAAGGTACGTCAACTTATAAATAAAAGATTTAACCATGCTTGCAATTGCAAAATTTATGACTGCTCCTGCAAGCATGTGTAGTCCAGTGGAATTCAACTCTCTGAACCAATCTTTTACAAAAACACAATAAACTTCCTTCAGGCAAGAGAGCTGGTTTTTTATTTATGAGGGTATAGTTAATATTACAAGCAGCTATGAAAGGGAAGAAAAAGGAAATCCAAACATGTGAAGGATCAGGACAGCCCAAAATAGGTAATCATAAATCCCAAAAAGAGGCATTTAAAATTCAGTTGAAAGACCATTCTGTATTGGATACTATTCAGAAAATTGGCTGTGTTTGGATAAAGAAAACATGCTTTCACAGTGCCAATACACTGGCATAATTCTACAGTTTATGGCCATCAACACTCTCTCCTACACCATTCCTAGATGCATCATTCTCATGAGCCCTCCATGTGAATACAAAGCAAGGGAATGATGTCAGCCTCAGCAAGTTTGCACAAGCTCTTTAACTTGCTTCTCCAGATACTGAAGGACTGGGGGAAGCTGCAGCAGGGGAGAACCACAGGCATTAAAGCCTCCTGAGCACACTGTACCACCTAAAAATGTTGAGCTTGAGCCAAAAAGAAAATAAAACTGAAAGAGGTGCCAGATGGGAATGTTTGCAAACTTCAGGCTGTTCTTTACTTAAAAATACAATTCCATGCAACGATTGCTTCCCCTGAGGCTCCAAATCCAGCACAAACTGTCTGCATCCTGTTCTATATTAAATCACTTTGTGACCTTTTTTCCACACAAATGTGAAGTGCTCCAACCAAAGATCCATAACTGTGTATATACATCCATGATATAGAACCATATTTTCTGAATAACTAACCCCAAATTAACTCCTGTAATCTGCAATGTTGTGCTCTAATCAGAAGAATTCCATTCTCGTGTCATGCTTGACTATGTCCCCAACTATGAGGCTGCAGAACCTCCCCCACTCCCCGTGCTGCTCTAAGTGAATCCTGTCTGATACAAGCAGCACTACAACCCCTATGTCACAATCTGGGAAAAAAAGAGTAGTTGACAGCTATTCTACAGCATGGAGAATACTGCTGCAGAGAGCAGAAGTATATCATACTAATCATTTACTTGTGTGTTTCTCACTGAGCATAAATTGCCACTTGCTACCCGGAGGAACCACCCCAGGTGTTTTGGAGTAAATTAGAATTCCTTTCTAAGAATTAGTCTGTGCAAAAGTCCTGCTGGGCAAACTGATTTTTCCATTTTGCCTATATTCAGTTAGATTACAGAGGATTGGAAATTTCTCACTGGATGATGTTCATTGAAAATAGGTAATTGGGATAGCACAGCTTGTGAAGCTTTAGAGCATTAAGAATAAAGGCAAATGTTCTGTTTGTATCACTAGCATTGTAAAATCTTTTCAGGACTTTTAAAGTTTATTATCCCAGTTGTAGACAGAAAAAATGGGTAATTAGGTAGGTAAAAAAGACTCTCAAGTGTACAATTGCATTCCCAATAACTACAATGGAAACAAGTCCCATAATGGCACTCAGCGGTCTGTTGCATCTTTCATGCAAGGTGTATTTCACCTTTTGTGTTTATGACCAAAATGCAGCAGCTGTGAAGAAACACAACTGCTTAATAATGCCAAGAAACCAGGCAATGTTTAGAGGGAGAAAGGAAAATGTGTTTCAACTCATTTTAGTTGATGCCAGCCTCAAGAAGAAAGAAATTATCCAGAATTCACTTTTACCACACCATCCAGCTGGAGCCACATTTCATGTTACAAAGCATATTGTAGAATCTGTAATTACCACTTTACCGATCAAGTAACATAATCCAAGACCTCTTTCTTCAAATGCCATATCAGCCCCTAATAGTCATCACAAATAGTTCCAGACAGTGTATGGGTATGCATCTCCTCATATTGTACCCCAACTCACAGCCTACCTCAACAGATGCACTGAATGGCTTCACAACAGTTTGCTCAGGAGAGAGCCAACATTATAAACACAACAAAAGGCCATTTTTCCATGAAACAAATGGGTTTTGTGAGGAAAGGATCTCAGTTCCTGCCCCTCTGTGCTCTCAGAAATTGTTCCTGTCTCCATTTCAAAGTCAGGTTAACTTAATCTGTGGATGGTTTCAGTCTCTTTGTACATTATAGCAGAACAAAAAAGGAAATAATGAAATCCATTACCAGCAGCAACTGAGAAGCCACAATACCAGAGATCCAGTGCCTCTTACCTCCCCCTGTCCACCCTAAAATGAAACAGCTCTAAAGGGCAGGGCATTGCTGGGCCAAAGCTTAGATCTCGCAATGGGCTCACACACACAGCATAAACAATCACTAAAAACTTGAGGTCCCTTGGCTGCATATGCAAGAATTTGCTGTTATCTTGTTTAAGTGCTGACAGTGCCTGGATCACATTCCTATTTTTTTACACTTGGCAGAACTCTCTGCATGCATTACAATATTCAGAGGGCACAGGTTTGACCATCTGGCCACAGATGTCAGACTGAGACATTTTCCAGTGGCAGCATCTGGTTGTTCCACAAAAAGCAGTGCATTTGCAGCTTTGGGCCTGTTGTATGGTAGGGCTACACATGCATTATCTGGGCTGCCAGGTCTCCTTGCATTGCTTTCTTATAAGTCACCTTTCACTCTCTATTTTTTCCTGTTTGTAAGACTCTGGACAAGCATATTTATTTTGTAAAGGTTCAATAAGGAGCCATGGGAAACACACACCAACAGGAAATATGTATTCCTGCACGGCAGCAGGAAAAGGCAGTCTGAAAGCCTAATCTGTAATTAACAGGCCGTGACACATCCTCGGCTGTGTGACAACGATGCCCCTTAGGAGCTAAGGACAATACATGCAGCAAAAGGCAGCACACAAGGGTATCATTCAGACAGATTATGAAGCTGTCTATACCTTCCAATACCTGGCACGTGTCAACAATGGAGAAAGTCACAGTATTTCCTTAAGAGGGAGTTCCAGTGAAAGAAAACTTGAAGCTTAGAATTAAAGACTGAAGTCTCTTTCTGTAAAATCTCTGCAGAATCACACCATAGGAGTTTTTCCTACATCCTATGCCATTTCATTTGGTGTGACATTAGTAAATAACAGATGTACTTTAGAGTTTGAAAGACCAGGAACTAGACTGTAATGAAGATCAGGAGGAAAGCCACAAAAAATAAGCTAGTGGCCAAATCTGATGTGTCACTTTTATGCCATGTGAGGCAGTAATATCTTTTTAAATCACCTTTTAGGCAGACACACATAGATAATTTTGTCAGAGTCTCTAAAAGAATATAAGTAATTCCCGTACATGTATTAGCACGAACACAACCCATAATTCATGTCCTAACACTAACATAACCCAAAATTCATGTGTTAACACCAACACACACAAATTCTCTGCTAACTCTGCCATGACTGCAGAAATTGCTTACCCAGGACTATTCTCCAAATCAGCCCAACCGTGTTCCTGGGCCCAGGACAATGACAGTTCCACAGGGGCTGTACAATCTTTCTGCACAGAGCAGACCGTGAGTTTGTGGCAGAACTTTGGATGTGATGCTCACGTGTCATGTGCAGAAAAGGGAATGATAAAAGGGAGTGATATCTCGCTATTATACCAGCAGGCCTGAAAGATGCAGTAGTGTTCTAGCTCCCAAGTGTCAGGAATAAATATGTGCCATTGGAGGGCTAGGCTGATTCAAGTGCAGAAAAGATATCTCCCCCATGTACAGATGCTGCTTGTCCTCTGTTGAAGAGACTCACAGCAGGAATTTTATGTTTGAACATATGGACGAGTTAGTCATGCCCTATCTACTCAGAGAAACAAACAGAGCCAGGTTGGATAGCTTGCAGGGCAGAACAGCTTTTCCTATTTTTTTCCTACAACCCAGTAAAAGGCCACAATGGTGGCACTGAATTCCTATTTTAATCAGTTAACAGAAACAGTTTCTGACTGTCTGGCCAACTTAGGGCTAGAGAGATGGAAAATTTTACCACATATTATCTATTACTGAATGGATTCGGTCCTTTCCAGCCTTCCTCCTAAGACAAGAGTACTGCTTTTTTCCTAAGAAAGGAGTCTGTAAGTTGCATAATTTTATGACAAGACTGAAATATTTTCAGCAGAAACTCACATTTCAAACCATAAAAATTCAGTGTGCACTGAGCCCTGACAGGTCAAAGGGAACAGATCAAATCCACTTGATACAGCACTGCAAAATGTTGTACACTGTGCACAGAAATATGTGACCTTTTTCCTGGATGGAGATAATTAATTTTGGAGATACAACAAAGCCTGAGGAATGGATTCAGTATAACAATGGTAGCACTGCTAAACAACAAGCTGACTTCTAAAGAAGAATTAAAGAAATGGTTATCTATTATTCATGACAGCTTAACTTGTTTATATCCTTTCCAGTCAGCATAGTGCATCTGCTTTATTATTCAACATAAACTGGCACTAGGACTATTTCATTTGATACACTGACTTTCAAATGTGGTAGTGCTAACCTTAGAGAGAGCACACAGGCCACAAAATCTATTTCTTGCATATGTGTCACGCCTAGAGTTCACTCTGTTTGTTTGGAAGAGACTCTCTCTAATCTGGAGTCTTCTGTGAATGTCTTATTTTCTATTCCCTTTCAGAAACTGGGTGCAGCATAACATGAAACATACACTGAATAAAAATATGAAAGTGTCTTGACATGACGAGGCTTTGAAAAATGTCAATTTGAAAACTGTACAGCTCACTGCTCTGCAGATCCAGTGGACACACCCTTTCCTGACCTGCAGCTTGTCTGCCAGGAGAGTTCTCTGAACTAATGCTCAGATTAATGTGCCTCAAAAAAAAAAATGCTCTCTTTAGATGCACTTTTTTGGGGGCTTATTAGCTCACATGTTCTTACTTTGCACTATAATTACTAAGTTTACTTTGTTTAGATTCTCTGGCATGCATTGAGGATAATTTTGAGATCATAAATTGGTTGGCAGAAATAAAAGTTGGGAATAAAATAGATTGAAATGATGAAATTTATTTCTGGGACCAGATTAGAGAGACACAGAAATGTATACCTGTAGATCTCCATTTAAAGTCAGAATATGTCTCTTTGGCTCAGTTCCTGAATACAATTCTTAATTTTGAATTCATCCAGAGAAGTATTCTTGGACAGTGTAAAAATTTAACCAATTTTTCCAGAAGGAGAAATCTCAAGATACCCATGTAGGAAACTGAGAAAAAAACACACCATGTTAATCTTACCTTCAGACTAGGATTTGGGTGATAGCAAGCAGATCTAAATAGCAAGAAATAATCACAGGTATTTTCTTCTTTTATCATATTTTGATCTTTCTTTAAAAATTTATTAAAATGTACCCCTCCTTTTAAGCACAAATCCGGAGTTCAGGCTTGGCCCCTCTTCCTTTTTTAGGACTCATCTTTACTTGTAATGTGAAAAAACCAGGACAACGAATTTCAACCATCCTCATCAACTCCTGCACAGCCCCTTCAGGGGCTTTTCTGTCCTAGTTCTCCCAGTTCATAGACATTTTCCTATCTTTTAGGTTTTGGGTAGATTTAATTAGACACTCGCTAGCCCAACTCCACTCTATTCAGCTCAAGTTCCTGGCGCCGAAGCTATCACCAAAATCTCTGAGTGTGTCATCGGCAACCACTTGGAAATTCAAAGCAGGATCAGAGTTTCAGTTTGAAAGAACAGAACCAGAGTCCTGAATTCACTGCAGGAGCCCCAGAGCACATCACCCTGTTTCAAACTCTCTTCATATACCTGCCAATGACCCACGAACGTTTGCATTATTCATTGTCACTAAACATATTTCTTCCACCAGCTGGTGGCATTTAGTCATCTCAGAGGGAGAGTTGCTCACTAAGTTTTAACAGCTTTCCCAGGTAAATACAGAGTCCTTCTTGGTTCTTTGCAACACATAAGTACATGGGTTACAAATCCATCCCTTCGGTGCAACAATATACGAAACAATGCTAAAATACAATGAGATGTTACCATGTCAGTGTTTACTACCCCAAAAGAAAAGAAAACAGCACAATTAAACAATAAAAAACACCTGGAACCCTATCATCCTAGGCATTTAAAATTCAAAAAGTATCTTTTCAGGTTTTCAGAAGTCATGCCTCCCACCTAAAACACCTGTTTAAAAAATAAACACAACCAAAAAACCACAACAGCCATTCTCAGCTGAAATGAGTACGGCAATTGTGGTAATCATTTCCTGTAAATACTCTGAATTTAAAGCAATGTAATTTTGACTACTGCACTCCTGTGAATAGGTTTAATGAACATGAACATTCAAGCAAAACGAATTTTAGTGACAACATTCATGAGCGGATTTCACACTGGAAAACACTGCAAAAGCGACGAATGTTTTAATATTGGTTTATATTGAATTGTGCAATTCAATGTTTGTTCAGTTTTGGGGTTGCACAAATTTAAGTTTCTAGCTACTAGAGTTGTCTTTGATCAACAGAACATGTGATTCTGAGTTTGGCAAAAAACAAACAGACCATTCAAAATAACTGCACAGGGTTGATTTTTATGTCAGACTATTTCAGGATCCCTGTCCAGATGAAGTTCTGTAAATTATTTTAGTCCTTGTAGGGGGCTTATAGGAAAGATGGAAACAGGCTTTTTAGGAGGGCCTGTAGCAATAGACCAAGGGACAATGGTTTTAAATTAAAAGAGGGTAGATTCAAACCAGATACAGGGAATAATTTTTTTACAATGAGGGTGATAAAACAGTGGCACAGGTTACCCAGAGAGGCAGTGGATGCACCATCCCTGGAAACACTCAAGGCCAGGTTGGATGAGGCTCTGAGCCACCTGCTCTGGTTGAGGAAGTCCCTCCTCACTGCAGGGCTCTTGCACTAGATGAGCTTTAAAGGTTCCTTCCAACACAAAGTATTCCACGAGTCTATGATTTCACTCACTCCACCTGTACAAATAAAATACAGGTTTATTTCGCCTTTGTGATTTCATTTGGAGAGCCAGTCCTGATGAGATGACCCATTTTTCCTACTGGACATCGTGGGCTCTTTCAGACTCCAGGGAGCTCTGGGGTTCCCTGTTTTGGGTGGCGCAGACCCCAAACCTTGTGAGCTCAACCCTGCAGCAGCATATTCCTAAAGCCTGGAAGCAGCTTTCCACTCGTCTGGCTCCCTGTCATTCTGCACCATCTGAACCACACTTCCCTTAGCTTGCGGTATCTCCTTCACAGGGCTTGGAATTGTGTGTTTCAGTCGAGTTTGCCTTTCCATTCCCATAGCTTGGGAGCCGCCTAGTGGAGTCCTCTGTCCGAATCCCAAAATCCCGGTAGACCTCCTCCTTATCACAGCGCGCTGCATTCCTCACTGGTATCGCTCCAGAAACTGTTTTTCCAGCTGAGCAAAACATAAGGACTTCACTTGGATTTCATGCTCGGTTTTTTATGGAAATGTGAGTCACCTTCTGAGATATAAAACTGAGGGTGGCTAAAAAGAAAAAGGCGGTGGCAGAATTAGAATTAAGTGTTGATTTCCCACTATGAAAAAGGTCTTTTCTAACCTCATAGATCTCAGCATTAGGCTAGTGGCCAGTAGTAAGAAGGAACTCAGTTCTGCAGACCCAGTTCTTAAAAAAATTAGAAAAAACAGAAGTAGACAATAATAATCTCTATATTTTTAATATAAAATATCACTCTGATTGGCCAGCATCAAAACCTACCAAAACAGGCAGCTGTAAATGAAACAAAATTGCAATCACAAAATCCCACATGAGTACACGAGTGCTGGGATATCACTGATGCACCAGACTGAGCGGCAATTATTCTGATGCAGGTGTGTATAAAATCAGTGGAAAGCTCTAAATCAGACTATGACTCTGATGTTTCCTTTTCATCTATTATTGCTTTGCATGCTGAGGTTAATTAAAGATGAAAAACTTAATTAACCTTGTTTTAAGCCAGTGCTTATTTCAGGAATAAAATCTGATGTATATGTGCATTACACAGATCTAAGTGACAGAACTGGGGACTTCCCACTTGTTTTCAGGGCTGGAATAATACAAGGCACAGCACTAGGAAAACATCCATGGCTCAGGAAAAGCTGAGGAAGAAGGGTGAGGGAGCCTGGGAGTCAGGGATGTTCCCAAAGCTCTGAAAGAAAAATGTCTTGTGATTCCTGTGAGGAACTGAAACACCAGAGTGGGACTGGAGGAAAAAACAACTGAGGGAGACCTGGAAGAAGTTATGGCAGTGGTATGGAAGAGTGGGAGCTCTGTGAGAAGTCAGAGAGGCTAATCCCAAGCAAGGCAAGGAAGGGCTTTGAACAGGAACCTCAAAGTCTCCAGCCTGAGAAGACCACAGGACAGATGAGATTTCTCTATCCCGAGAGTGATGGACTGATGAGTTTCTGTGAAGAAATAAACTCAAAGTTTACACACATTCCCCTTGACAGTACCACTTTTTGCTGGCATCATAGAACGCCGCAAATTGCTGCAAAGACCCTGATCTACTGTGGTATTTCTCTAGTTTTACCATCTGAAATGACAGAAAGAAAATGATTTATTAAAAAAAAATCCAAAACCTAAAAACAGAACATAGAATGCAATCGTGTTAGTGACATAATATCTTAAAGAAATGTCATTTTCGCCCAAATCAAGTATACGCTCTGAAGTGATTTCAACATCACTTTTAAGACATGGGAAACTCTATCTAGCATCTGAAATAAAAACCACAAACACAGATGGAGCTGAAAATGCCTATTTTTCATTTGAAAATATCTAACAGCTGTCAAAACAGACACCAAATGGTAAAAAGGGGGAATAAACGCAGCAGTGAAACAGCGTTGACAAGAAAAGACTAACATCTCAGCCAGAGAGAGGACAAGAACAGTGAAAAGGCATATTCACTTACACTAATACGCTTGTTTCCTTTTAGAGGTTTGAGAGGTCTGTCAAATCGAGGGAGTAATGGTCAGGAGAAAAAGTGTTCCTTGAGGTAAGAACAAACTTTCTGCTCTGTTAGTGTGTAACATCCTGTGCACTCAGACCAATGTCTTCCCAGGCATGTCAAGCAATCCTGCTTTAAATCACATAAAATAAAGATATATATTTATTTGTTTGTCTATTAGACAGATAATATGTGGATGGGGAAAAAAACCCATGTCTCTGTATATATCTAGGCTAAAAAGAAGTGGAAAAAATGTAACAAACAAAGCAAAATTAATTTTAGAACCCAAAAAAGCTCAGCACTTAAGCAAATGCTGTACCATGCCTTCCCAGAAGGCATTTTTTTGACACAGACCATCATTTGACACAGACCATCATTGCCATTTACCAAAAGATCATGGTTTCATAATCATGGGAATGCCTTAGTAACAGAAATCCTTGAAAGCTTCTGGTCTTTCAGCTGCTGGTGATTCCAAAAAATGATTGAGCAACTTCACAAAATCTAGCCCCATCTACAGCATGCTTAAACTTATCCTGGGTGTACAGTAGTAGTAGTTCAAGATATTTTACTTTTTAGATAATTTTTCCTGTCTTAAGATGAAGGAAAGAAATTAATTATATATCTATATATTGATTTTTAAGTAAGCTTTCTTAAACGAAGTTTGTAATTTTGAATTCCATAGTTTTCATCTCCCAACCATCACCTTGTGACAGACATCCGAGACTCAGAGGAAAACTGGAAGGATTCCATGTTCACCTCAGAGGTTAGAAAAGGGATCTTTTCCCTCTGTTGATATTCACCAGTGTTGCAGCTGATTATTTTGTGGAAGACAGCATATGATGTCAAGATATTCCACAGGACATAATCAAGGAAGACTACAGATTTCCTAAGGTGTCTGCTCTCACTGCAAGCTCACTGTCCCCTCAAGCAGGAGCTCTGGAGAAAAGTGAAATGTCACTGGAGTGAAGAATCAATTATTAACCTCTCTGTACATCCCTGACTTTGCCTGTAAATAGGAGCTGGCAAATTGTGTGCACCTGTTAGGATAAAGCAATACTAAATTCAGCATACTCATCCATGCACTTGTGTGAAATCTGCCTGCAAAGCACACATAACTGCCATACAAAAATCAAATACATGGAGGAAAAAAATCTTCCTGCTGTGACACACTTCCTTGAATTCTGCAATCATCCACATGCTTACACATGAGGCAGTTAGAAAGAAAAAGATCTGTAAATGTGAGGAGGAAAAAAACTGTAGAAAAAGGAAAATGGGGGGGAAAGTGAAGAGGTGGAGAATTCTGAGAAACAGAGGCGTACAGCTTGGCTTCAGATACAAAGAGAGCTTTCTAAGCTCCTAACACATGGTTTTCTAGCAAATACAGTGTTAGCATGACCATGGATTTTTCCAAACAAGGCATTCAGTCTGGGAAATGATGACATAAAATAAATACAAAATGTCTCAAATGCAATAGACTCATGCAAGGTAATTATAACTAATTTTTAAGTCAGACTAAGTAGAATTATTTTTCCAAAAGAAGACTATCATGGTCTTCACTAAACTGACACAGAACTGTGTGAAGGATATTGATTTTAGCTGGAAAATTATTGCCAAGAGAAAAAGGAGAAGGATTTTTTTTTTTTTTTAATATAATTTTACCTATGGATTCCAGTCCTACTGTAAATAGGTTGAATATTGGATGTGAAGTCAATTGTTTTAGATGGTTTTACAGCTACTGACATTAAGCATCAGATGTCCCTGTGAAGGGCTGGCCTGTGTTCCACTGACTGTGAATCCACTCTGACCTGCACCGAGCACATGCTGCAGGGTTGGTCACACAGGAAAGCAGAGGGGAGGAGAAAGGAGGGGAAAATAAATTGCCCTTATTTGTATTCAATAAAATTTGGCCTACAGGCCCTATGTGACTCAGTGATGAACATCTGGGATTGATCAGAGGATCACAAACTGAGAAATAGTCATCTGGCTCCTAGAAATAAACACATTCAGTTCCTCTGCCACAGCGTTACTTTCTCAACGATAAAACGCAACAGCCATTTTAAGTCCTTTTAATATTTTCAGACAAAGTATTTTTAACTTTTTTGTAATTTTTAGTATTATTTTTTCACATCAGATGATGGCAAATTGCATTTAACCTTGGACTGGCGACGTTTAGGATTGCCCACTGGATTGATTCACGACTTTCCTTCAGAATTTTCTGATACAATGGTAGGGTTACAACTCCATTTTTTGCTAATTCCTTTCCTCATGAGCATCATGGGAGCAGCACAGTACATCATGCAGGATGCAGCCCTGCTGAACTACATTGACCAGCGTTTCCTGTCTCTAGAGGTATGTGCCTGATGAATCCTTCTGCAGCTCTGTCCTAACTGCAAAGAGGTTGGAAAATCTATGGACGTTCTGAGCCCAGGACAGTCTGTACAATATACCAAATCGGGAGGATAAATTTCCAGCTCTTTCCAATGAATGAGTAAAACTGTTGCTAAAACTTTAACTGTAATGATCTCTAATTGCCACATTATTTGTTGCAGGACATAAGTTCATAATGCTGTATTTTTATCCTGCCATCACTTGTATTTTTTTTTATGACATCAGTGAATTTATCTAAAAATGCAAAAGTTTATATAGTACTGTCACAGTCCATCCTGTGGAGCAATATGAACAAACTGTCACTAGTAGAAGTGCTGTCAAGTATTTATTAGCAAGGAGATAGAACTTTATCGGGTATTTTTCCTATGTGCAGATATCCCTATCTGGAAGAGTAGTTTGGGACACGTTTATGCAAACCAGCAGTGTACCTGCACTTTAAATAAACCTTTAATATCTGGGAGACCGAAATGCAGTCCTTTCAACTCCTTGAATTCCTTTCAATCGCTTATATAAATGTACCAGCTCTTGCTTTGTTTACCACAATAAAAAGCTACCAGTACTGCAAAATGCCTCTTCAGTATTCGTGTGCTATAACATATACTGTTTATCTTAAATTATTGACATGTCCCTGGTTCCTGACTCACATTGGCAGACTTTTAGAGAAGCTCTGACTTGCCTGATCTCTTATGCCTTTTTGGACTCTAGGAATAACTTCACCTGGCAATTTCTATTCCTTTGGCACCCATTAAAAATTAGGTAATTTTAGGTAATTAAAAATTAGGTAATTTCCACCTCTGGCATTTGGTGCAAGTGGTACAAAACAAAGAACAGGAGGAAGGGTGAGGCAGATACTGAAGAAAAAAGAAACAAAAAACTCCCTCAAATATAGCATTTCAGTATTTTCATTTCCACATTTAAATGGGTGAAAAATAGCCTCATGAGAATCTGCCTTGGCCAGAAGAGGTGCACTTATGTGAAATGTTCATATTTATAGATTTCCTGCAGAAATCTCATAGAGACCATTTCACCAGTGGTCTTACAGGAGTTCCAAAAAGTTTCTGGAAAATATGTCATCAGACACCATGAGCCCTTTAAGTATCTCTAGCTGTTTCCACCAGAGCACTTTTCCTTCTTTAGGCAGCAAAACAAAATGTCTGGCTGTCAGTAACCATGTCAAGGAAAAAAATGTAGGGTTTTGCCCCAACCTGGGAATGCTTGTGCCAATCTCAAATGTTTTCCTCACACAGAAATCCAGCAACAGCCCATTGGGTTAAAATAGATGGGTGCAGGGGGACTGGGAAGGACAGAACAGCATGGTTTTTAAAGTAATCATGAATGAGGTTGTAATGTACACAGAATATCCACGTCTATCCATGTATTTTCTTCCTGTGTTCCACCTGAAGAAGAGGCTGGAAAAATGCAACCAAGACATCCTGGAATATGTGGAAGAATTCCGAGACTTTTCAAAGACGGTGCTGTCCCACCTGGAAGGACTGAACACTGCTAAGGCTGAGGTTAAGAGGGAAGTAGAGCATTTGCTCACAAGGATTGAGCGCGCACAGAGGGACATTGAGTATTTTGGATCTGTCACAGATTCCAATGCGTGCGTTGAAGTCCACAAAGACCTGGTGGAACAGCAGCTCCTTGAAGAGGCAGAAGAAAAAAAGAGACTCAAACTCATGCTTAATGCAAGTAAGAACAGAGTATTTTTCAGAAGGTCGATGTGAGTGAGCCAGACCCCGGCCCCTTGTGTGCATGCTGATACAGGGATAACAGATTTCCATCAGCTATGGAATTACCACAGATAATTGCAAAGGGGTTTGGGCTGTGTAAATACTAGACTTATAAAAACTGTGTATATGCAAAAAAAGGGATGGGAGAGGGAGGGAGGAAAATATAATTCAAACATTTACTTTGCAGAAATTCTACTGCATATCAAATTAATTTCTTTGGAATCTGATTTTTATTATAAAGTAAGGTAAAATCCTCTGAAGGTGTGCTCTTGCAAAGCCCCAGAAAAAATACACTTCTGAGTACTGCAGATGTTCTAAGGAATTAATGGGGGGTCTTTGTTTTCGGGATTGGGCCGGGTCAAAACCTCAACTCAAAAGAAAATTCACAAGGTAATAGAAAAACTTAATTCACTTCTACCATTTGCATCTGCTTTACTGCCCTGCTCTGTCATCCTCTCTTTCTCTGTCCCCTCCTTTTACTGTATCAAGAGAGCACACTGGCTTGGCCTTAAGCAAAGCTCAGTTCTGATTAGAAAATTAAGTGTTATGGTACCCACCATGAAGAAAATATGCACAATCTATAATTATTTTATAACAAATGGAATTTTGTGCTTACCTTTACCTTAAAAAGTTGAGGTATGGGTGTAAATTATGTTCTATAGACACATTTAAAGTAGTCTGTTCTCTTTCCATAGTAGTTAAGAAATGAAGAATAAATAACAAGAAACACAAACTGTCATTTGTTTTTTTAAGTCTGGTGAAAAAACTTAAGCATCATCAATTATACAATTCCACTGACTTCAACAGAATTAGACTGATTTAATTTTACATGTAAGTTTACAAGTTCTTCCTTGAACTTTTCAAGCAAATCAGTGTTAAGGAAGATGCTTACAGAAGCAATCACCTATTCTGCTTCTGAGCTGTCCTCATACTCCACAACTGAGTGCTCTGAATATCAGTAGTTCTGTTTTCCATATAGAGAACTTTTTAACATTAGGCATATTTTTTTTAGAGAGGTAGAAAAAAAATTGGGGATTTTTAAATTGACTGTGATTAGGACACTGAAAATTGTATGTTTCCAAGAGTTTCAGCAAGTAAAAATTACTTTTCATTTTCCTTCATTGGAAATTATTACTTTTAACTTTTTTGCAGCAGTTCGTAGTAACTGTATTTTCAATTTATTTTTTACTGCCAGTGCCAGTCAGTGCTTCTTTCATTGAATTTGATGACAAAAGTAGTCCCTGTGTGGATTTTACAGCACTTAGAAAAAGTAGGAAGACCCTCAACTCTAGCAACAAGGAGCTCCACTTCTATGACATCATGCCTTAACCAGAATCTTTGATTATTTTTGCTGATTCACTTCCAAAATCTAGCAGCAAAGAGTTTTTTTAAGACCAGCTTTGTTACCGGGTTTGGTTTAACATCACACAGAATATAACCATCAAGTAGAATCACTGGTTTAACATGCAGTAGCTGATACCTCATCCAGCTTTGGGTAGAAAACATGACATTAGCTTCTGCACATTTTGGGGTATTTTAAGAAACAGTGGGCTTTGAGGAGATCATTGCAGAAAATGTGGAAAAAATTTGGTAAACTTTTTGCTTACTGCGAATTTCTCAGTCTTCCTCCAAGCTGTTAAAAAACCCAAAGAGAGTTAAAAATCTCTCGAGAAGAGAGTCAGATGACAGATGACAGATTGCAGACAAAACACTGGGTATTTCCCCTGCAGAGGAAGATGCTGCTAAGGCTGGCTAGGGGTTTTGATTCAGCAGCTTTAATTTTTTAATCTACCTAATCAATAAATGTTAGTTTTGGGAAAGCTATTGTGGCTTGCTCAGGGAAGGTACTTCTGGAGTGAGGACTTCCAGGAAAAAAAAGTTCCATGCTGTAGCAGCAATATCCAAAAGCTTTGATTAGAGGATATCAGCACACACAAATGACATAAAGATTGCTTTCTACAGGCAACTGGAAACTTGCCACTGACTTCAATAGGTTCATATCAGGCCAAACAGGGGGGCTGGTTTTGCTTTCTCCATTTCATCTGCTGCCAGAACTTCCTGCCTTAGAGCTTTGTTTGTCCTGTTTACTGAAATGGCTGCACTTCACTGAAAGCAATTCTTTAAACTTCAAATGCTGTGCCTTGTAATTTATGAGTGCCTTTGGTAAACAAGCTTGTTAATATGCTTTGCAATAGTTTTTCCTGGAAAGGATGCTGCTTGATAAAGATCTTAGAGTCTAAATGCCTGAGTCCTCACAGGTTTGGTGCTTTCTGGTCTGAAACAACCCTGCAGAGTGCATACAAAATGTAATGAAGCCAAAACTGTGATTGTCTCTCTCTGCTGATGCCAATTTTAACCCTTCCGTGAGGTAAACAACTGTGTGATTCCTCAAGCCATGCTCCTGGCACAGGAATTGATAGCACAGACATCCCACCAGATCCTTTAAAGACCACCTTAATGCATGCACATTCCTGGTTTTGTGATCTATATTTTGCTCCAGTTCCTTTGTGTGCAGGTGTTGGGAAAGGGAATGGGAAGATAGCTCTGTGTTTTGGCTTTCTGTTGTGCTGATCTATTATTATTTCTATTTATACTATAAATGCATAAAAGAGGCTACCTGAGGATAAGACCGGTCCTGAAACAAAAATGCTATACATGTGGCATATCGGAATAATGGATTTTAATTTGTATGCCTCCAACAAGAAATAAATTTGATTATTTTACTGTGTTGATCTAAACCAGAAGTCAGTCCCCTCAAGTAAAAATTACAGCCCTGTAAAAGGACCAAGAACAATCACAAAACCACCCAATTGTGCTCTTGGTCTCCTCTCAGGCACACAAATAAAATCGCTTTGTGATAACACTGTTGTAATAGAACAAAACCCAACTCTCTATAGGTAGGTGAAGATACACAGTGTATCTGTGTAAGGTATATCTGTATACAGGAATGTATCATATAAAACTATTTTCAGCACTACTTATCACAGCCATGCTGCTGAAACCTTTACTATTATATTGACTCTGGCCTTAGAGATGAATTAAAAGGAAATTAGGTAATTTAAATAAAGAAAACAAGAAAATTTACAGATATTCTAATTTCTTTTTTTGTCTTTGGGTGTTTCCTTGCAGGTTGTGACCACGTGCTTGCAGGTATTAAGTCTCTAAAGGTAGTTAAGAAGACTGGAGGAAAGCATGGCTCTTGGATGAAAGATCCTGGCAAAAAGCACACAAAGATTTATTTATTAAGCGGCTCTGTAAACAATGTTCTGTTGGAATTTGCAAATATCATGACATTCATGGAAAACAATCAGACACTGAAGGCTCGCAGAATCTCCTTGCCATTGCCCTGGGAAGGAACTGGCCACATCATCTATCAGGGCTTCCTCTTCTACCACAGACACGGCTCCTTAAATGAGATTATTAAATTCAATATCCAGAGAAGAAACATAGCTGACCAAATGCTGCTTCCAGGGGCTGGAAGGATTCCTGCCTACCAGCTCTCTCCACAAACAAAAATAGACCTAGCTGTTGACGAGCAGGGGCTGTGGGCACTCCACGCAGAACCAGAGACCGGGGGAAACATTGTCATCACCAAAATCGACCCCGCAAGCATGGCTGTGGAGCACTCCTGGGACAGCCCCTGCAGCAGCAAGGATGCTGAGGCAGCTTTCATGGCCTGCAACACACTCTACGTGGTCTACAACTCTCCTTCTGGAGGCACCTCCCGCATCCAGTGTGTTTATGATGTTCTGGATGCTCTAAACACTTACATTAACCCAGGATTGCATTTCCCGAAACGCCAGGGTAGCCATTCCACCATACATTACAATCCTAAAGAAAAGCAGCTCTTTGCTTGGGGTGATGGATCCCAGATAATTTACAAGCTTCACACTGAGCAAAAAGTTTAGAATCCTTAGCAGCTTTTCCTTACCACCAGTCCTAGGTCAACATAGCCATTCATGTGTATTAAAATTATATTTTTCCCATCTGTTACAATTTTAATCTATTTTATGTAACTTAAGGCTTCCGTACCCCAGTAACCTTAAATTAATGTCCAATAAAGAATATGTGAAGACTCCGTAATATAAATTACATGATGACTAAATAACACACGTGTGCAGCCCCCTCACACACACAAATTAAAGTCTAGGGTTAAATAAAAGAAAATAACTACCCATCTCTGTGGGGTTCTTTTCCTATTGAAACTATGTATTCTGCTTTAGAGCCACGGAAATCAAATCAGAAATCCTTCTTGTCCACAACACAGTCTGACAACCTTCACAACTGTGAAGATCACTTGTAGAAAGCCTTCTAGTAAGCAATATGAAATCACAGGCTTCCAGAGAAATTAGCTACAAGTTTTAACTGGAGAGGTTCATTATATCAAAAGGATAAGAATATACACCCTCATAAACATGGTTTATATTTAACATATAACTCTAATACATCACATCAAGGCTCTTCCTAATCATTGGCATTCCAGAGTATTTCCATGAAAATTCCACATTTCTTATCAAGGTAGCTGTACAGACCACTGCTGATCCTGCCAGTACATTAGCTGCAGCCAAATATTCACTTTTATCAGCTTCAAGTTGCCACTTTTCAATATTTCTCAGCATATCACTGTTCGTGTGTCAGAAGGAACATTCCTAGATGAGCTGTTCTGTATCATACACTACTTTTAAAGGCTTTACATGCCACTCTTTGATGTTTTTCTCATTAGTCCGCTTTTGTGAGGCATTTTTCCCACTGTGTCATGTCACTTCCACTGGTTGTAGCAGAACATTTCTCATCCTATCCTCCAACCCCAGGAAAATACCTGTACAGGAAAGGTGGCTCAGAGGAGCACAATGGTGCACGTGAGGGCATGGCACTGCTCAGTCTTGGGTTTGTGAGTCACGGAATCTCCAGGTATTTTTGTTTCAAAAATAGTGTTTAAAATATTAAATAATGTAAAAAAAAAAAAAAAGCCTAGGATTTTAGTGTAAAATACAGGTACTGACTGTATTTTTAAAGTATTTTAATAATAGCTGCACTTCTGTTTAATAGCAAACAAACAAATAAACACACCAAAAAAATTCCCCCAGAAAAACCACAAATAATGGTACTTGAAAAGCAAGCCACAGCTGTTTCTACAGAAAGCCCATTTTGTTCATTACACTGAAAGAGCTGTTGTTTGGTTTAAAAATAGCTGCCACAGAACAGCCAAACATCAGGGAACGATTTTGAAAAGGAGCTACAGAATACAATTAAGAGTGTATAGACTGCTGAGCTGCAACAGTGATACTCTGCCTTCAGCAAAAGAAACTATATCGTTCTAAGCAGCCTTAGTGACTAGAGTGTTATTTCAGTGTTACAGCAGACATAGGATGCACAGCTAAAGACATCCTCCGGCTGGAAGGAAGGTGGGCTGGCACTGGTTTCCTGTGTGACCATGGGTTAAAGGCAGTACTCAGCCTTTTATTCCTCGCCTGTAAAATTACAAACATGCAAATGTAAAATGGTACAAGCTAGCTTTGGAATGCTTTGAGATCTTTTACTGAAAAGGATGTGTAATTTTCTTTATTTAAGAAATAAAGTCTTTGGATGTAAATACAGATTGAGTCTGCTCTTTAGAAAAGGAATTCTTGGGATGTGCTTTGTGCTGCAATATTAGTCAGCAGAGAAAGCCTACGTTAGTATTCTACATACGGATTTTAATGGGCAATCACCTCAAAGGTTCAAGTAGGGTCTTCTCTGAGCCTTGCTGCCCTGGAAATCCAAGCTTCACAATGAATTAAAGCCCAAGAGGGGTGAAGCACCCAGACCTCCCACCAGCAGGAAAGGGAGACACAGCCAGCCTGCACAAAAGAACTCCCAGCACTCCAGAAATGAACTGCTCATTGTCAAATGCTGTGTGGGCCCTACTTCCCCATCCCCTGGCTCTGTCCCAGGAGGGTGAGCAGATTCCATGTCCTCTGCATGGAGCCCCAAGGGAGAGGGAAGGAGAGGAGCTGTCATCCTTTGAGCCACTGTGCCAACGCCACTCAGCGAGTGTGTGGGAGGCCACTGAGGGAAGTTCTCGGGCCCTAGAGGAGGGGGGGGCAGTTCTTTTCAGTCTGACATTCACTCTTGCTCTATTTATAGTTTCAAGACGAAATTTCACACTGTTTTTGTTTTTCTTAATCACCACAGATATTTTAGTGTTCCTCTCTAACACAAAGTATGGTCAGGTTCCTGAGCACATCTGGGAGTTTCATCACATACGTTTCACCTCAACTATGACAAACAACTTATAACACTTCAGTCTTGCTCACACTCTTCCTGGAACACAATACAGACCAGGCTGCTGGTCCTGCAGCACAGAATAAGCTGGGAAATAGGTTGTGGGTTGGGGTAGCATATGAATTTTGTGGACTCTAGTGGCAACAGCATCTTGGGCTTACAGGAGCAGCGACACAGTTAAGACAGTAGTGTCTGTGAACATGGTCTGCCCCACCGATCAATTAATATTCTTGTAAGATAAAAGATGGCATGCATTCCCCTTCAGCTTCCTGGCAATCTCCTAAATACATATGATTTGATTAGTTTTCATAAGTGATAGGACACAAGCAGATATTTTTGAGAAAGTCAGAAGAGACATTTAGTTAACTCCTGGATGACAAAGGGTAGAAATAAGGATTGTCTGCTCAGAAACAGAAAGGAAAGAATAACAAATATCTGAACTGAACTATCTGCTCCAAGAAAGGAGTCTCCAAAAGGCAAGGACAAAGGACTGTCAGCAAGACAGTAGCTAGCCATGACAAGACTGCATAAGAGAGGGCATTGACTTCCAGTTCAGGTAGATGATATGATTGTTACCATGGAAATGGAATTGGTACAAGGAGACAAACATAGAGGACTCTTCATCAGGAACAAAAAACACAAATGAGTTTATGACCTCTACCTTCACCATGTAGATAACATCCATTACTGTCCTTGTTATTCAAGTCCTTTTGTGCTACACTTTCTCCATGTGATCACTATTTCATCTGAACCACTGCGCTCATCTCATCTGAACAACTGGCTTTTTGCTTTTTCATGTCCAGACCCTCCTCTTGGGTTGGCTGTTCTGCTTTGCAGCAGCTCTCAAGGGGAATTCAGTGCCCTCTGCTCTGACAGCAGGATCATCACGCTTCTAACAAAAGCAGCACTCCTCAGTGCTTTGGCTGTGATGAAGGTCCCTCACCTCTTCACTGATACTACAGTCACTTCATCCTTTTCCTGCATTAAATCATGACTGCCCCTTCCCGCAGTGAGATCAGGCTTTCATTGCACAGATGCTTCTCATTTTCCATGCCCTCCATTCTTTCTGCCATCTCTTCTGAGAAAGGTGGCTTGGGTCAGAATAATCTACAATGATTATGTCCTGTTTGCACTTGAAGCATTCAGAATTATCAGACACAGAAGGGTTTTCAGCTTTCTCTGATTTATTGACACTTGTGTGATGAATTTCAGCTTTCTGACAACTGTGTGCTTTCTCATTTGGATTTTGTGAATACCAAGGGTCTGTGGTTGCTAAAAGTAACTTACCAGTTGAGCAGAGCTCGATGCTAAGAGCATGGTGTAAATCATGCCAGTATAACGAGTTTTGTTCTTACAGTGCCCATCAGAGATAAAATTGTTTGTCAGAAAATAATCTTCCTATCTCTTTTTCTTCTTCATTCCCACCTGCCTGGATCTGGAGGGTAAGAGCCCATTTTAGCAACTAAATGCAAAAATGCAACTATTATATGCCTGCTGTCATCCTGCTCTGTCTCAGCCCATGTTTTTCCCCCTGTGCTGTTTCCCACCCTGTGTGCTCATCTCCAGTCACAGGACACAGCTGCAGAAGACGTGCAGCAAAGAAACTACAGAGCAGAAACCATTAAAATACAGTTTTCCTGATACTGAAGAAATAGCTCCTCCTGAAGGCAAAAATCAGGACCTGTGGCTTTTTAAGTTGTTTGAACTCTTCATGGGTTTGTATTGCATATAAGAAAATAACATTTTATGGTATTTCCACCATGTTGAGCCCTGAGCCCAGAAAACAAGTGTACAGAATCCCAGAATCAGCTAAGTTTGAAAAGACCTCTGAGATCAAGTCCAAACTTTGACTGGACGCCACCATTGTCAACCAGACCATGGCACTGAGTGCCACATCCCAGCTTTCCTTAAACACCTCCAGGGATGGTGACTCCACCACATCCCTGGGCAGCCCATTCCAATGTCCAATCACCTTTCTGCTGGTGATATCTGCGTATTACTCATTCTTTTTTTCTGCTGTTCATACTGACAGCATAAGCCATGGGTTTGATTTGTCTTAGAATTCATTATTGCAAAATGTTTCAAAAACCTTTGCTATCTGAAACCACTTTTAAAATAATTTTGAGCAAGTAAAATCTTTATATGGAAAAGGTTAATAGAAGAACCTTCTTAACTGCTCCCTGTGCAAGTGCCATATTTATTGCAGATAACCATCTACTTTTCTTTTTTATTTAGAGCTGGATTCTCAGCAGGACTGACCCCATGCCATGAGACAGTCCCTACTCCATGATTAAAGGACTTTGGCTTTTTGAACTGTTTTCTCAGAGTAGTAGAACAAGGAGAAAAATATCTGTGGAACATGTTTGATTTGATAGGCCTTTATTTGCTAGGTCTTTATTTGCTAGGCCTTTAGAAGTGTCTCAGAAATTAAACACTTCTGAGGTGGCTAATTTTTGAAGTTCCTAATAGACTTTCACCTGGTTTTCTATTTCCCAGTAGTGTCTTCATCTAATAACAGCCTGAAAGATCCAGCATTTTGGAGCAGCTGTAGAAATACCCACTTTAGAATGTATTGGGACTATATCTGCCTGTAAAGGAAAATACACCTTTGTTAAATAACCCTCACACTCAGTGTAGGTATTTCTGACCTTGGGTAGGGAAAACTGGAGTTGTTTTTACCTGTAACACTCGATTGAATTCAAAACAAAACCACAGCCATACAAAGCTGTGCTATCATTCCTGGCTTTACCAGATTCCTGGGTATTTTTAGGCTGTAATTTTTCTCAAAATGTGAGCTTAAAGACTTGATACACACTGAGGTCTATTCACCTCTCTGACTGTCATGAAGAGGACAGTGAGATCTCTAATGAACAGAGACCAAACAGAGGCTGACTTGGATCCTCACAGTCAAACCCATCACACCCAGTTCTTGGTAAAGACTCAATTTTTGGCCTACTCATTTCTACCAAAATTAATCTGAAAAACTGTAAGAAAAAAAAAGGGAGATAATTCAGTAAAGGCAAGATCAAAGAACTATACTGGGACAGGAATAATTTTCACAATTACAAAAGAATGCGAAGCTTCAAATATGTAAAAGCAAATATTGTAATATTGTAAAGCAGAAGAGAAGCATCTGTTCCCCATATCATCAACAGATAGAAATAATTCAAACTGCAGTCATGTTAGACATCAGACAATTCTCTGACTACAAGGCCTTGGCACAGATCTTTTTATCTCGGATATTTTCAGGGACAGAAGACTAACAATTTCCACTGTCAGGAACAATATTGGTTTGAGCTACCTTGCATTTTGGCAGGGGATGGATCACAACAGCAATTACCTGCAGAGATGGAGAGTGGCCTCTGGGGCACTATCTGAGCCATCCTGGGACATTAATTGAGAAAAATGAACTTATTATCAGGTGTCTATGTTCTCACTAGGAATCCAAGCCCCTCCTGAAAACTGGTGAAGCTCCAAAACTGACAAAAATCACCCGACTAGACCAATCTTTCTGTATTTATACATGGGGCACTCAGTCTGTGGGATCTGATGTTGATGTTCATTTGTGTTGAAATATGATTGGCATAAAATCATTGAGAAATGGATCATTTTATAACTCTGAGTTCTCTTGTCCCATGTTTGCAGTACATGAGGTTAGAAACAATATTTTTATTAGGTTGTCCAAGTAAAGATCACTTTAATAGAGGTTTATTACACTAGACTGTTCTGTGACCTCAAATTTAATAATGGTTTTCTTATTCTTAATTAACTGGAAAATTAAAGAATCCAGCCTATGAACGCTAATTGCTAACAGAATGATTTAGATAATGAACGTTTTATACATTTTTTCTCTTATACAAATATTATTTTATAAGTAATCCTCTATATAGTATTTTTGGCCACTGGACTGACTTATATTTTGTACTTCCCATGTAATTCCTGAAACTATCTGTAATTATTAACAAACACCCAGACAGAATTAGGTGCTTTCGTGGGGGTTTTAAATACAGACTTTTCAGACTATTTAAACAACACATGTGCTTTATCAGAATATTTAATTTAAACAATGCATATGACCAATTGCTTTTTATTTTAAAGGTCCAGCCTTATAGTTGCTGGCATTACCTCTTTCCATTTTCTTTGGCTGTGGATTAGAAGATAAAGTGTCAACATCATTTCCTGTGCACATTCTCCATTTGAAATCAATATCTGTTCCATGAAGATGGATGGCTCTCCTTAGAAGAGCTACAAAGATTTACTTTGGCTTTATGCTCACAGTGCATTTTTACGAAAGTGATTTTAATGTGTCTGCAAGCTGCATCCTGCTTTAACGCCAGCTCTTCAGTGCCACATGTACAGCTGGTAAAAACACCTTCGGCAGAAAAGGTACAAAACCTGACGTAAAGCCTTAGCTACTCTTTATACAGATGCCCCAAAAAATGAGGAAATTGTCTGAAATCAGATATTTCTGGGCCAGGGGCAATCACCTCAGAAGCGTGTGCAGAACTCGTGACACAGTGAAAAACACAGATTCCTACGAGGAACTCAAAAAAAGTTCTATTTCAGTAATACAAAAGCAAGAAAATAATTTTGCTGAATGCTATGAATATCTTGTTTATTCCCAATTTTGAAAGCTGTGGATACATCCAGAAAAAAACGCATTTCCTATTCCATTTTTTTGGCCATAAAATGCAAACAACTTCTCGGGATTAATGACAGCGATAAAGTCAAAATTTATTGCTCTAACTTCAAAGAACTTGCATCCAGACAGACTGAAAAAACCTCCAGGCTACCCTGAATCCTTTTTTTTTCCCCACGGCATTGGTATAATAAGAAAAATAACATATTCACATTCTCACTGCATATTTGGTACCACAACATTCCTAGTCAGTCTTGTAAACAAATAACTTCTTAGTAAATTTTTTAAAAATATATAAGTGATGGTTGGGAATTAATGAGGATATAGAATTAGAGAATCATTAAGGCTGACCTCCAAGGTCAACAAGTCCAACCTTTGACAGAACACTACTCCTCGACCTCAACACTAGTTCTGCATGAGGAGCCCAGGACTTTAAATATACTCTTTGAATAAATCTTTTCCTTCTCAAGTTTTTACTTGAAGCAATGTTTGTTTTACCTAATCAAGAGGTATGAAGATTGTACGTTTTTGAATCCAAGCAATACAAAATATGCTGACAATGGTCATACGCTTGTGTGTTTATGTTTTGATGTTTGAAAAAAATGAGAGATTTAATTTTATTACTAGAAAACATTTGAATTCTCCCCATCCACCTTCTGCAGTGTAAACCTCCATAGATTTATCAGTCAGAGCATAGCACTGAAATCCAGCTGGCACAATTAAGTTGCAGTTTTCTTATTAGATATGATTTTACTGACTCCCTCTGATGGAGCTAGACGGAAGGAAGGTGATGTTTATCGTGTCCACAAGCAAACTTTTTGGTGAAATATTTATACTAACATTATCTGATATCACTCACAAAATCAAACAGTCTAATCTAACACTCTAAGTGTTAGCTTCAACACTCTAAGTATCAGTATCCACAAACATCACTTTTCATTTCACCCTTGTTTTTGTCCATGCTAACAGAATTTGTTGGGCTGTTTGGTGAGGAAACACAGCATCACATGACTGAGTAACCAGAAAAATGGCAAGGAATGCTCATAAGCAAGATATAAATACTTTTTTTAAAGGAATGTGGCATGCACATACAAAGAGGATCCTGATACCTGACAATACAAAAGCAAAGCAAAGCAGAAGCTAAATTCCTGTCCTTATTCATTCCTTTATTTCAGGGAAACAAATATTTCATCTGTGTACAGCTGCACTGGGTAAAGTCAGTGATTTATGAATGGTGAACAAGGTTTTAAGACCAATGTAGATTTTTAAAGGAGCCTGAAAACAGTGATCATTTACCTAAATATTTCAGCTAACAAGCCCAGAAGTGATCTTAACAGCAGAAAAAAATCATTTAGAGTAGAAAAAAATGAAAAATTTCTGAGGCTGAATCCACGAGCCAAAATTCAGGTCTGGATCAGAAAGTCACAGTCTTAATCTATAGTTATGACAGAAATAAAGCCATTGCCATACCAGCAAGTTGTTGATACTAAGATATTTCTGGCTTGACATAAATTCATATTAGGAAGAAAATAAGGATGATGATGATGATAAATATGAAAAAAAATCTAGTTCCATATCAACAGCACTTCTACTAAAACAAATACCAGGACCACAATAAAGATGACTGACCATAATTATTTCCTGTTCAGAGATGATTTTTTGGGAGACACAATCTCACAAATATTTATTGATATAACAAATCAAAGACAGAGTACATTAAGACCCTGCAAAGAATGAAATCATGATTTATGATAACACAAATTAACATGTATATCTTAAATTTAAGATTGTATCTGTGTAAAGAAAATTAAATTTCAGATTACCCAAAAAGGCTTGCTAATTGCCCAAATGTCAACATTAACGGTGCTCATAAATATATTTTTCTATGATTAATTCTGTTTTTATTTGGACTTATAGAAAGCCTGGCAAAGCACAGAAGAAAATTTTTAGTTTTCAAACAGAGACAAGTTTATTTAGATGCTTATACAGCTGCAATCAGTATGAAATCACAAGAGGATTCAGAGATCAGTGACAGTGAAACACAGGTTTTCTCAGTCAATCAAAACTCCAGCAGCCGTGGCACTGAGATCAAGCTAAAAACAACCCTTCTGAGAGAGCTTGGTTCCCCACCAGCTCCAGTCCCAAGGTGGTATAAAGGTGTATAAAGGCTGTACAGCTTGTAACCCCAAGTTGTAGTCCAGTTTTTAAGCTAGTTAATTTTTTAAAAATTAAAACATATCAGGAGACAGTTTCCTGGTTAATACTAAAATCTAATGAAAGTATAGTGACCAGGATGTGGGCAGTCACATATAGAACAGGTTTACAGCTCAAAGGCAAGGCAGGGAGAAGAGACATTTTAGACTTTGGAAAAGTAAGCAATACCCCAAAGAAACCCCAATTTTAAGAGCAGAGAGCTACTGAAAACCTGCAGTCTGTTGGATAAACGAACCAGGTCTTAAGGTCTAGAGCAAGTCTCAGAAAAACACCAAGTTTATCTCTGAAGGTAGGAAGAGGAGCAGTGGAAATGGGAAAGTGGCTAAAATTCACATTGCAGAAAGAGTTAAAGAGGGTTCTTTGACAGGAAACCTGTATTGTGCAAACCCAGGCCCTATGTCCCTGGGGAACCTGTAAACCCAGGAGTTCCCGTTGATCTGTCAATCATGGCCAATTACTCATAACTTCCAGGCCATGCAAGCTTTGGTACACTCATGGAGCTTATCAGCTACTGGGTCCAAGACAAGCTCTAGAGATAGGGACCTGCTGCTTTTTCTGTTGCTGTGTTGGGGTTTGGGGCTGGGTTTTTTGGCGGGATTTTTTCTGTAACAGACCTTAATGGCTGCTTTCAGACTGACACTTCAGATGAACTTAAGATATGAATCAGCAAAGACTCAGTTACACAACTGAGTAAATGCCCACTCTTCTTTAATCTCCACAGAAACCATCACTCATGCCCTGTGAAGTCACATCTCAGCAAGGAGCAGAAAACACCAAAGCAAAGCTGGGCAGTAAACAAACCGAGAGCTCAGGCATGTGACTGAGCTGCTGCGTATCAGCTGAGTCACAGGAGCTGACCTTGTCTTCTCTGGCTGCGCTCGGGGTTAGATGAAAGTGGCTTAGGCTAATCTTGCTTGCCGAGAGCTGTGACAAGTCACACAGCACGGCTCGTTCCTGCAGCTGAGCAAGCACGGGGTGCTGTGCCCCATCAGGCTGGATCCCAGCACCCCAGTGTGCGGTGCTCTTTAAGGGTACACATGGACTTTACCATGGTATGGCGAAGACACTTTATTGCAAAAATCCAGGGCTCTTAAACTGTGTGTTTGTTATGAGTTTCCATACTTGTGAGGCACAGCAAATGTGCTTAACCACCATAGACCACGATAGGAACAGCATCAGATGTAACCAACCATGAGCCCCTCGGTGTGAGCACTGTTTGGTTCTAATAATTGTTTTACAATTATGTAACTTGCTTTTCCCTTCTAGTTCAGCTGAGTCCTTCCCAGAATGCTTTTCTACTTAGCCAAAGCAACAGAAGTGAGCAAGGATTTTACCAGGGCAATGAGGCCTTCATTTTGCAAGGCCGCAGCACCAGTGCATCAGCCAGAGCTGCCCCAGGCCTGCCTTCAGACCAAAAGTGAAGGAATTACTGCATGTGTGGCTGTGACAAAAAGGGCTGTGTGACACCATCCACCACCCTCACACACACAAGGGATCAAGGACATTACCTGGGGAAAAAGAGTGCACAGCAGCCCGACTTGTCTCCCGCCTCAGAGCTTGCAGGTAAGCTGGAGTTGGAGTTTTTCGGCTGTTACGGCACCTCCGAAGGTGTGAAGGTACAGGATTTTCTGTGTGTTTTGTAAAATGAGAATGACCTTAAAAAAAACCTTCAGTGAATTAAACCCAAATGCTGGCTGGAAGATTTCCTGAAGAGATAATATGACAATAGATACTTTTTCAGTCAAGAAACAGCTTAATAACACCTTATGTAACTCACAAGAGCTTCAAGCGTGGTTTTTTTTCTACAACAAATTTAGACATTTGTCAAATCCCCCAATGTTGTGACTGAAACAAGTCCCCTGACTCAACATTGCCTCATGGAAGGAGATGGAATAACAGCTTGTGTGGGGCTGAGTTCTCTATACAAATACTTGCAGCAGCACACAGGATAAACTCTGTTTCCCAAGCTGTAATCAGGGAAAGCTTGGGAAAACTCTGACCTGATGGGGAAAGCAAATGCAGATGTGATAAAGAGCTGTGTCTGCCTAAAGAGGCTGCAGCCGCCCTCAATCAGCTCTTGGTTTACTAAGGCAGGCTTGCTAACCCCAGAATTTGTAAAACCCCTCAAAATAAGGATTCTGCCTTTACCTGGGAGCCAAGAACGCTCATCCCAAAAGCTTTCAGGATGCCCCGCGTGTGGTTTAAAAGCTGAGCGCGAGATGGCGCCAAGTCCTTGCAGCAGCAACACCCAAATTTGGGGCGCTCACCCGATTCGGGTGGAATTCCTATCACACCACTTTAATGGCTCGTTTAGATGTCTTTAACGGTTATGAACAAAAGTCACAATAGGTCCCTGAAAGCCTTTTCTAAGGACTGCATGTGTCCATGAAAGCTTCTGGGATAAAAAGAGAACACTGGGGGGAAAAAACCCAAACTGCTCAACAAGTATAGCTCTCTCTGGCAAAACTATCAACATATTAAAGGAAAATCTTTTTAAGTGTAATACATCTGTCCTAGTAAGAAGACTTTTATATCAGGTGTTCTGCTATAAAACAACTGATGGTCTAAACAATGACAGAGAAAAAAACCAAATAAATTCTCTTTTCGTATCAAGTAGCTGTAGCTATCCTGCAAAATCTCAATTTCCTATTTCTCAATTTTCTATTTTCTAAATCCAGAATTTGTACCTTTATTTAAAGGCAAAAGGCAAAACACCTTTATTCAAGTTCTCTTCTTGAATGTTTCAAATTAATTCCACCAAATAAAATAAACCACAAGCATATTTAACCACCAAAAAAAAAAAAAAAAAAAAAAAAAAAAGAGTATACCAGTTAAGTTAAAAAGAAGTTTTCAACGCATAAGAGAAGGTTGTGCCCCTTAGCAGAGGAAATTGGTGACATGGCTGCCCACAGTTCTCTGCTAAAGATAAGGCAGGCTACACTCTCTAGTGAGTCATAATGCACTAGCTGCATGGAGTCCATGGAGAAGGATTCTCCAATACATTATTTCCTGTCTACAGCTGATTTATCCACATTTACATGAAAGGAAATCCCTGAGCATTTTAATGTGTCACTATTTTTCAAAACCAAGAGATTGCACAGAATTTCAGCTTTCACAGTCCTGCATCACAATGTTTATTTGTTGTTTTAATGTTGGTGTTTCACAGCCTACAGTTTATGAGAACTGTGACTGGGGGAAAGAAATGAAACCTTATTGTGACTAACCTTTGTGGTACCCTTGGAGTAAAGATTTTGTACAGAAGGATATTCTATCTTAGTTATCTGTTGTGAGAATTCTTGAGCTAATTGATACTAAAATATCCGAGTGGTTGGGACTGAATTTAGACTACTTTAGTTGCAGCTAATTTACTCTCCTTTATAAACAGGAAAATTAAAGCTTCATAAGAACCTTTCAGCAAATATAACAGCCATTTGGAACATACTGCAAATTGATGTATCAAAACACTTTTTTGTTTTTCCCTGCCTTAGAACCACAAGTTTCCATCCAGGGAGCACAGCCATTTAGAGTCTTCTTTTAAGCATCTGTTTTGGCCCTTACCCTTCAGGGACTGTGAGCCATTTTGCCACTTTTCTGCACAATCCAGTAACAAGCCAAGCAGCACAAGGAAAGAACCACTGGATGCATTCAGGCATACTTGCAGGATCAGGAATCTGGTCTGAACTGAAACTCAGGACCTCCCAGCCTTGTCGAAGTGACCATAATGTGACTGTGACACAGAGGGAGAGAAACTCAGTCAGTTTTGTTCAATAAGTTTTAAAAACATAAAAATAAACCCAGGTCATTACATCACATTGAGATAAACTAGAACAACATGTGGGATCCCACAGATAACTGTGTGTTTTGAGATGGAAGAAATGAAGATAGTCAGTAAAGCCATGTCCAGCAGCATTCTCCTTTGGGGCTTCTAATTTGTTTCTTTCATAGGCCTTTTCCAAGAAGGATGATTCTGCTCTCCCTGAATAAACTTCATTGTTACATAAGAGAGGCAAAGACTTAGCACAATGCCAGCTTTGTGGCAGTCATGGGTCTGCACCACTGCAGCAAAGACATAAACCACTCTCATTGAAGGGGGCACTTCTGGAATGGTAATTAGCCAAGAGGCCAGGACAGCTGAGGGAGTGCTCCTGGAGCCCACTACACTGAGAGAGGTGCAGAATTAACTCACTTATTACAATGAGATCAAACAGGATAGACAGGATCAACAAGCTAAAGGAAGCCCAGAATTAGGATTCTCTCTGCTTTCTGCTGATGCAGTAACGTCATGTCAAGCAATAAAGAAACAGAGCTGTAAAATTGTGACACATGAACAGACAGGGGCTTGTGTTCTGTGCTCAGCCTCCCTCTGCTCCTGCCTGTGCTTCCCAAGGGAGGGGCAAGAACTGCAGAGCTTTTCCATTCCAGGCCCTTCCCTGCACAGCACTAGGGCAAGGCCATGCTTATCTTCCCATGCACTGCCTGACACTGCTTCTCCCAGAGAAGCCCTGGAGAACAGCATGTACCAGCAGAGGCTTGGCAATTCCAGGTCAGGAATAAAGAAGACAGGAGGCAACAACCCTACAGAGCCATGACAGAGTAATTGAGGTCCCACGTGCTGCTTCAGTCGTGTGGAAAGCTGTCCAGACACCTGTCCTAGACCTCCAGTGAGTTGGGAAAAAGGAAGGGAAACTGGGCTGTTTTCAACTAAGTTTTGCCCAGATTGTTCTAAATTCCACTGATTCTTTCCCAAATGGTTTAACAATACTCAACAAGCAGTGTCTTACAATAATTTTTGGTATCAGTATTATGACATACACAGATATTATCAACCACTGTAATTTTCACCACTCCTCTATGTGACCTATTTAAGAGGTCTACCTCAAAGCTGAGAGAAAAGACAAGAAACATTCAAAAGATGAATTAATACACAGCCTGTGGATCCTTGCCAGTTTAAATTATTCTTTAGCATGTTCAGAGATGTTTCAAAGGCGTTCTACTTCGCTTCCCATTTTCTCCCTCTCCCACCCTGGGCATGTCCGCTCTGTACGTGAGGTCCAATTCTTTATCTGGAATATCTGGTATATGATTCATAGTCTTGGTGTTATGTATAAGTTTAAAGCAAAACTGAAATAATACATAATTCTTTCCAAGGTCAGAGAGTGGCTCAGTTGGTAACAGGCGATGAGTTTTAGCACCCCAAATACACTGGGAGCCAACTCTAGATAAAAAGAGATTCTGAAACTAAGGAGAATTGTTATAAGTAACAAAAATGCATTAAAACAATGTGCACTTTAGAAATGTTAAACTATTTAGGTGAAAGACAACATCATCCCAGATGGAAGACAGCAAAGTGTGGTTGAAATACAACCATTTCACAAAGAGCGAAAAGTGTGTGTTAATTACATTGCAGATGTGTCTGGAAACTTTTTGTCTTGCTTCCTGCTAAATAGTCCCTTTTCTTTAGCCAACTCCATAGAAAACTGACATCATCAGAAGCACTCAGCAGTGCTGTGAAAGAGCTGTGCTGGCACAGCACAGGTGACTCTTTTGGTCAACGCAAACCCTTCACCAGATTTTTGCTCAGCCAGGTACCCCAAGTGACCAGCAAACTCCCAATGACCAATACTCGCAGCAGTTTTCATATTTCTGCGAGTAATCCTGGAGTCTCTGGAGACAGAAGAAAAACCTACACTTCATGAGTGTGTTTTTGTTTAATGTTTGTGTACTTGGAGACTTCCTGCACTAGAGATTTTTGCAGTCATAAACAGAGCATTAGGGATTGTTTTTAAGCAGCAGACAGCAGGGGGGGTGATACGAAATAGTTTTAACAATATAAAAGACCTATGCTGTTATTATACTAGTAGAATTACAGTAGCTAAGAAGTGCTTTAAGTATAGGAATAGCTGATTTTCAAAACTTTGGAGTAGTTAGTGTTTTCCTCGGTGATTGTTATGATACCTGTGTCAACTTGGAAAATCCCTGGGATGTAGGAATGTGCACCAAAAACCATGTCTGGCAGCACTTCTTAAAACAACATAGGAGTAATGGACAGGATCAGGAGTAATAACGAGTGGGAAAAGCTGTCCGGAGCCGTCCCTGGGCGCAGGAATTCCCGGGAGCACCTGCCCGCGCGGGGGTGCCGCAGCGCCCAGCGCCGTCACGTGGGGGCGGCCCGAGCGCAGCCCAGCCGGGGTCGGGTCGGACTTGGGACCGGGATCGTCGGGATCGTCGGGATCGTCGGGATCGTCGGGATCGTCGGGATCATCGGCATTGGGATCATCGGCATCGGGCTGGTGGGAGGCTCCGGGCTCAGCTCGGCCGCTGCCGGGTGAAGCCTCGGCGCGGGAGACGGCGGAGCGCTGTCCCGGCTATCCCGCCTATCCCAGCTGTCCCGGCGCTGCGGAGCCACTGCCGGGCAGGAGCAGGAGGAAGATCAGGATCAGGATCAGGATCAGGATCAGGTCAGCGGGGCTGGGGCTCGGGGTGTTTCAGTGCGGGGCCCCTCCCGGCGCTGTGGCTGCAGCGCCTGTTGCTTCTCGCTGCTCGCCCCCGCTGCAGGAGCACAGCGCTCCATCCCGCCGGGAGCAGGACTTTTAAACAGACGCGGCTCCTGGAAGGTAAATATTTATTCAAAGCTCCCAAACTTGAGTTCGGCTGGCAGGTCGGTAAATAAAGCGCTTTAGTGGCGTAGGACAGTGGGTTCAGCGAGTGCTGTCGGTAATGACATCCAGCTGCGGCCAAGCTCTGTAAACTGGGAGCCCCTCTTCTCCCCTCCCCAGACTGTGTTTGACAATTAACTATTAAAAAAGAGGTATGTGGGCAGTCACAGTGGGGGGAATTTAAAGGATGTTCAGAAAAAAACAGCTGGAAGATGAAACTGGCTGTTCCAGGCTGTTTGAGCAGTACAGAGATAAGGAAGGTAAGAGTATGAGGGGATGTCAAGCCATCTCCAGTCCCCTCGGCCAGCACTCACTTTATCGTGCTGCTGTGATAAAAATAGCTCCCCCCAACATTTGCAAGAAGGATAAGGGAGCACCCTCCTTTGTGTGTCATCGTTTGCTCAGCTTTGCATGGGGCAGAATAAGATGCTAAGTACCAATTTGGCAGGTCGGTAACTGCGGGTCTGACTCTGCATAGGTGCAGTGCAACGTGTGCTTTTGAAGATTTGCATGTGCAACTCTTTGTATTTCCACAGCCAAAAAGGTCGTTTACAATTTCAGATTTTTAATTTTAAGGTTTTGGCGGGAGGGGAATCACTGAGGGGAACTTTTCTGGGGTTGTTTTTGGTTTTTTTTTTAAACAGGAATATGTGAACAAGTGCATGAAGGACTTCATTCTGAAACTTGTATGGAAGTGTGGAAATAGCAGTTGGGAGAGCAAAGAAAGCAGAATTCCAGCTTTACATGTGTATTTATGCCTGTGCTCCTGATTTTTTACTAGCAGCTGCTGTATGAACTTGTTTAAAACCAATGAATCTTTATTCTTCCTTCCATCTTTCTAATGGAGAAATACTTGGAGTAGAACTCAGTACATTAGGAAAGTGAAAGGACAAGTTGGGACAAACATAAGCAAATATGGGTTGTTTTTTAAATGATATGGATTTTCCATCCACTTGCTCATAGTTGCAGTTGAGAGCAATTGTAAGGGCCTCTTGAACCTGAAGGAAACCCAGCATAAGTTAAAGCAGAGGGAGAACTCAACCCTAGCTTAGTCTTGAGGACAAGTATAGTTTGGTACCAGGGTATGAGAAAAAAAATTATGTGAAAATACAAATAGTATAACTTATAATATATTAAATAATTTCACTTATAATATATTAAATAATTTCAAGTCTCCAGTAAGAAGACTTAAGCTGAGGGATAGCTCAAGACTAGTCTCACCACTGACTGCTGAAATTTCTATCTGTTGTAGAGACACATGACTTGCCTGTAACTCTTTTGAACGAATGTTAGCATCACTTTTGAAGGCTTAAATGTTTTATTTACCTAAGCCAGATAGTAATCAAGTGTCTTGACAAAACATATAGCAGCTTATCTATCACACATCTGGGACTCTGCCCTGTGGAAAGCCCAAATTAAAGGGAGGGGCCAGGAACTGGTTGGTCTGTGTGACTGAAGCGTGGTAGGAATTGGGCAGGGAGCATTGTTCCCTGATTCCATGTTCCCTTGATGCTTTCATATCCTGTCCAAGGAAGCAGAGGAATTAGAGAGATGGTGGCAGAGAGTACTGCTGCTACCATCTTGATTTCACTTCAGCAGCCCTATCCACACGAAGATAAGCAGGGAAGACAGGAAGGAAGTAGGAAAGGAATAGGTAAAGATGGGATAATAAGCACTATCCTCCCCTCTCTCCTTCTGTATCTGATCTCACTTCTTTCTTCACGTGGTACCAGCAGTCTGGAAAAGTGATCAGGGTGTGTGAAAAAAGGGAGAATGTTTTGGTGTAGGCATGGACTACAGAAGTGCTTTCTGGGTTCTGGAATCCATTCTCCCAGTTTCCTGTCGTGCTTGTTACCTTCTTTGTTCCTCCAGACACAGCATGCAGGCTCCAAGGCAGGACAATGTGACACCATGTGGTAGAGGGTTTGAATGGAGGATGGGAACAGATGGAAAAGGGTAGAGTGGAGACCTTACAAATCACCTTCCTCAAACAGTTGGACAGTGTCAGCAAACAGGCAGGAAAGGGAGAGAGAAAATGTCCTATGAGTGCAAAAGATGGGAAAATGAAGCAGAACAAGAGACCGTGAGCCACCTCTTTGTTATTCCATGTGCTGCTCTGCTTCCAGGCCTCATTTACCTAACTTGTTTCATGTTTGCCTCTTTCCGATCTCTTTCGTCAAAACAAACAAACAAACTCCCACAAAACCCTACAAGGCACTCATCCCTAGACACTCTTATTAGACTACTCAGAGGCAGACCAGAAACTCAGTTCATTTTCCCTACAGCTAAGGATTTGAGCTCAGACAGCCTTGACCTGGTAAGATTAGCAAAGGACTGTGCTCACACAGGTAAAGCAGGACCTCAATGGGGCTCTACTTATTAGCAAAAAATCCACCTTCCTCCTGCTCCCTTCCCCCCAAAAAGGCATTTACAGGAATAGGATAAAACCACCTCCTTGCTTTGGAAGTCTATAATGTGATGATTTAGTGTTTATCAATGCAGAGAATGATGAATAAGGAAATGTATTTTATGATAATGATCACTCAGTACAGGTGCAAAATCACTGAACGTGCTGTACAGAGAAAGGCTTTTCTGTGTTTTCCAGAAATACCCAACAGTGTAGAAACAGCAATGCAGCAGCAGATGACATTGTTTAAATTAGAACAGTCAGAAGTCACTTTTCTGTCAGTGAAGTTGCATCATTCAGGCACTGGAGATGTTTATCATTTCTGTTTGCCGCCTTGTCCCCAGAGATCATTTCAACCTCTGTAGGTATAACCTTGAAATTCTCACAAGCTACTGAAGAGGGTTTAGCAGCAAAAGCTCTCCCTGGAGGGACGCTTGATCAGTTACCAGAGTTCTGTAGATGTGTAGGAAATAACTTTGCTTCAGTCAACCCATCAAAAATAAGAAAGTTTGAGCAATTCATTATTTTTAAGTTCTTTACATTTTCCCCAGTTTGCTTTTTTCTGTTCAATGCTACCAACTCACCTGTTGCTTTGAAGAGCTGAAGAAATTGAGAGTCCCACCTTAGCACAATCTGTTCTTTAACTTTGCTTAAACACCAGGTGATGTCTTTGATAAACTGTGGCAGGCTGAATTTCATCCTGTCACACCTTTATAGTATTTTAGTTCTTCTTTTACAGAGATGCACATTAAGCAACAAAATAAAGGTGCTTTTTTCTTGTAGCTAAATGCCTCTGCCTATATGTTTCAGCATAATCTTTTTATTTCAAGTCTCTGTGACCTTGTAACATTACAGTTACCTCTTTTGTTTCCATCTTCATGTGTTTATTTTCTATAAAACCATTTCCCAGTAGCACTTTGCTCTTATCTGGCAATTCATTGATGCAGAGAACAAAGCAGTTAAATAATGTCTTTCAGAAATAAACATAAAAAGTAAATCCTGCTGGCACCGTTGCCACTCTAGGTCAATTTGTGTTTGTAAGGTGCATCTGCCAAGTTACAATGTAGGGGTTTAGAGGGCTGTAAGCACGACCCAGATTTTAAACTTTAATTTTATAACCTGTAAAACAAGATTTTATGAATATTGTGTGGTTAGCTGGTAACTCTGCAAAACCTGTGACTGAAACCTGCCAAGGCGAAAGAGCTGTATATTTTCATACTGAGCAAAAAGGAAAATTTGGTATCTTCAAATGCCTAAGACAGGTCATTATTTCTCTGTCAGAGCATCAGCAAACAAATGGGGAGCCATTAGTGGTTTTCCCAACTCTGTGTATGTGATTAAAAAATATATTCTCATATTTCTTTTATATCCACATGAAAATGTGTGTTTCTCTGTTTAGCTGAGTTTCCGTGAACTAACTGAAGAAAACAGTTGAAAATCAAATACAGGTTAAAATAGTGGGAGAAAGATACGAAACCTGATGGTGACCAGATAATATGTGACATTATTTACCATTCAAGGAGTGTAAGGATCTGAGCTCCAAAAAGTTGCAAGTATGAACTGATGATTGTGGGGGAAGTCTTTGGCATATCATGCAAGGAACTGGTGGTAAATTGATGATGGTTTCCTGATGCAGATGTGAATTTGGAGAAAACAGATCAGCTGATTCTTATTCAACAAAACCTTGAATTAGTTTGGAGGGGTGAAATCAGACAGAATGCTCAAAGTCAAGAAAAAGACAGATCCAAAGGATGCCTCTGTTACAAGTCTTGCCTATCAAATGCTGACTGTAAGTGTTGGTTTCATTAGAGCAACATGAAGTGTATGAATATTCATAGAGAATGATTCATTTGCTGGTTAGGCCTTCGTACTCTTTAAGATCAACAGATTGTGTGCCAGTTAAAGTAATTACTAAAGATAAATCTAAGCTGTTGCATTCTAATCTGGATTTCCAGCACTTACAGTATTGGAACTCCTGTTTTACTTTATCCTCTTCTGAAAACAAGTCTGGTTGGTCTGCACATTCAGAGGTGACTTAGCTGGGGATGCCTCCTTTCTTCTGTATGTACTGCTCATACAAAAGAAAAAAAGGTAATTTTATTTCCAATTTGCAGTCTTTTCAACCAAAACTTTATTTCAGAAATCTTATTTGGACAGGGGAAAATATTTTCCAAGTGTCTCTTGAAGATAGAAAATCATGTTTTTATTCCACTACAGTGCAGATGGTAGCATCTGCTTTAATAAAGCTTAATCAGAACATCTTATTCTAATGGCACTGCAGTAAGATTTATGAGCATGTTTCTGTGATGATCATAAACTAATGCACATAATCCAGTCAGCTCCTAAACAGAAGTATTCTGATGTTTCACTCCAGGAAAAAAAAATTTCAAAGACTTTGGGTACATAATCTATTTTATGTAGTTGGGTAGGAAACAAACACAAACCATCCTAGGGAGCAGAGTTTTTGCCTTTCACCTGGGTGGTATTTGTTGTTTGCAGTATTAGACAGAGGATGTATTAAGATCTTCTTTCAAAAGACTTCCCCATCTTTTGCTTAAAATGTTCTGTCATTCTGTAGCTTATATGAAATTTCTCTTAAATCCTGTTGATTTCAGTGCCTTGGTGACACTGTGGCCAGTGCCAACATAAGATAGGATGGTGATCTCTTAGGAGTGGAAATAGGTGATCCCAAGACATCTTCAACTTCCAACTTCAGCTATGTGGTGAATCAATTTTCCTGAGTGATAACACTCCCTTCATATAATTGTTCTCACTAGGTTAAATGCAGGTCTCTTACCTGAAGTTTTGTATTAATTGCATTCCTTTTTCTTATCTTGAGGAAATTTTTTTTTTTTTTTTCCAATTTTTCATTCTCCACCTAAAGTGTGAAGTTGTGCTTTGGTTTACTTAAGAAAGTACGATATGCAATTCTCTTAAAGAATGTGTTCATTACATCCGAAAAAAAAAATAGTAAAATTAGTGAATATTTTCTGTCCTTGAAAGTAGTCTTCCATAAATAAAAGTATATATACAAAGTATTTCAGTGTTAGTATAGATTATATTCAACCTGGAAATTTCAGTCATAAGCATTATAAATTATTAGTTAAATATTTCTTGAATTAAAATATTCAATTTAAAAAGCTGAATGTATGCAAAATATAAATTTTCTCTGAATCTGTGAAGGAAAATTTGCAGTCTCATCTGGCAGACTTTATATGTATGAAAGGAAAATCATATTAGAACCTTTTGTAAGTAAAAGAAAGGAAAATTGTTATTATAACAAGCTTTTGTGCAAGAAGAAGGTCTGTCCTGGGCTGCTTTGCAGGGCATACTGCTCTGTTGTGAAAAATACTGAATAGGCCACAGCAGTTACCCATACTTGCCCAGTGTGTGCAACATTTCATAATAATTGTAAATGAGGCTAAGGATTAGAAAACTGTTTCAAGAATTGCGGTCCAAATCTGTTTTGCTTTGATTGCCTTCTCCATTTTAATTAGGAAACTTGGTAGCATCTTCAGTTTCCTCTGCAGATTGTGAAGCGCAGCTGGTTCTCATTTAACTGGCAAAAGGCAGATTTTTAGAAAACTGCTTTTTTACTCTTTTTTAGCATGGGGAGAGGAGTTTGTGTTCAGGGTAAATGGTTTGTTATAAAAGGAATTCATACTCTAAAATTTAGCTGGGGTTCACCAGCCATTTGTAGTTTTTATTTAATCAAAGCTTCTGATTATCCAGGACTAATTGCAAATGGGAGAGTAGCAGCTGCTCACTTCCTTTGCAAACCCAGATTTGAGTACTTAGAAGAAGAGCTTCCAAATTAGTAGAGACTGATAAAAGTGCCGTGCTAGGCAGAATGCCCACTTTGCCAGGCAGTGTGTTCATAAATATCATTTTACAGTAAACATATTTTATTTGCTTTTCTTAACTAATGAGTAAACAGAACTGTGCACGTACATGTTTACAGCACAGAACAGTCATGAAGCAAAACTACCCCTTATGAATAAACACTAATAGAGAAAAAAAATTGCTTCATGACAGAATTGTATTTTTGTGTTTGCCAATAAGACCATATACTTTCTGAGTAGGAATTGACTGGATTTATATTATTTTGGAATTAGTGAAACTGTCTTGAATATTTCTACTTGGAGGCTTGAAAACTACTGAAACAAAGGGGAATAAATCCCTCTTATATAATAGTGAATCAAATTTTCCTTACAAATTTAATAGAGGAGTACAAAGATGCCACAATTACTGATACGGAAGCAGACTTTGATCCATTTTCAGGAAAATTAAATAAACTGAAGAAACTGATAGTTTCTTCACTGATTAACTGATTAACTTTTCTCTCCTGAAATAGAAGCAAAAAATAAAGTTATCCAACGGATGTTCATTTGAATACTTTGGTCTTTTATCTTTTTTTTTTTTTTTTTTATGGAAATGCCCCCAAATGCAAGAAACTTTTGAGAAACTTTTCATGCAAACAAATCAGCTGGTAGCTGTTAGGGATTAAAGGACTTTGCAAGTCATTAGCCTGAAATAAGTTCACTTTGGGGCTCTTTCAATAAACAGGTCCAGTAAAGGCATTGTTATCAAACAGTTAAAATACATGATTAAGTTATGACCTCAGGAAACTACATAGATATATTCACAGACTGAATATGAGTAGCAGGACTTTCAAACAGTTCCAAAAATCTGCTGTGGGCCTTAACATGAAATTCTCGGAAGCAACACAGGATGTGTAAAAGGCTGACAATCAGCATGCCCTGAGGTGTCATTCCTGTTTTTCACAGTGCATTTTATGACTTCTGGCCTTGCTATGACGACATTCAGTCCCTTTAAACCAATACAATAATTCTTTTTCATTTTTTCTGCTGTGTCAGTTCAAAGGTGTCTAGTGTATTTATTTCAGAGGCAGTAAAATTTTACTAACTTGATAACAGTATATTGTTTTGGCTACAGTTATATTCTAGCATTTGCAGTAACAGCTGCAATTTTTCTATTTATTTCTATCATGTGAAAGAATTCTTGGGACTGGAAGTAACACAGAAGCTCGAATTTTAACTGCAGCTTTCTTTTTGTGGCAAATCCTTCTGTGTCATTGTTTATGTTCAAGTAGTTAAAGAAAACACTTATCTGGAAAGGAATCTAGAGAAATCCTATATATGTTCATTATTATGGTTTAACTTGTGGTTTTTTCATGCCCTAAAAGTAATGGTAATTCAGAGAACAAAAGGTATCCTTTATGTATACCTCAGTGATGAATTATACTGACAGCATCCTGAACTTCAGCTGTAAATATGTATATAAAACCCAGAAAAGTACTGAATTTATGAGTAGGTCTGTTTCTAGGTTCAGTTCCTGCATTCAGTTGATTTGCAAAACTTCCAAAAGCATTCTGAATCAGGTGTCCTAGCAAACCTGTGAGCCAAAATGACTGAATTGGAATATGTAAAACTAAGTAGAGGCTCCTAAGTTTTACTGAGCAATTAGTCTCTATCTGGAAATGACACATACTTTTTAGAGTTTTGCAAGTACAAATTGTCATTCTGACGCATGGAACTGGGGCTTTGCTTTTTCTTATCTCTATCTTAGTCCCTCATGTCATGCATAATTTATAAGGAGAAATTTACATCGATTTGACTTCCCCTTAATAAGGTGATTTGATATGGAAACTTATTCTCTTTACATTTGTATAGAACTGAGAATAAATACCTTGAAACGGTTGGCAGACATGGCATGATGGGCTTTCTGCATGGTAAGAGCTTGAAAACACCTCTCATGGTTGATACTAAAACGTGTGGTCTATAACAGGAGAATTTTGGGATCTCTTTTGTACCATGTGCCATCAGAGCATCCACTTTGTGGAAGCAGCACAGTGAGCACTTCAGAACCCTTTTTAAGCCTATAAATCTGGATATACAATTATTTTTTTAATTACCTTATTATTACCTAACTGACTTCTTTCAGCTGCGGTGATAGAGCAAAACAGTAACAGTGCACATGGATAGGTGTGAAATGCAAGAACTGACCACTGGGTTTTCAGTGAGGTGATTCCCTGAAGAGCCTTCCCTAGGTAAATATGTGTTTCTGTGGGCAAATACAGCACCTCTATCGAAGAGGTCATTGAGGAGGCCTGTATATCTTGTGACACACTCATTGTGGGCTGCTCTGTGTTCCCTCTAAAGTCAGCATCTGATTTCAGTGCATGCCTAGTCTGTCTCTAGGCATCTTGGTATTCATTTTTCTTCTAGGATTCACTGGAAAAACAAGGATAAAGGGTGTTGCATTCTTCTTGCCACCTGTAATAATGTTTCTTCAGCTGGGGGATGTTATATGTTTCTCTCACCTCTGTGAATCTTTAAACTATTAAATGTTGCTTTTGGACGTTGAGTTACTGTTCTGCCTTGCAGCATTACCTCTCTGAATAATGCCTTTTTTTTCCAAAATTAGGAAATTGTGTTACTCCATTAAGTATGGAAAGCAGTAATGATAGGAGGCTGTGATTTAAAATTCAGCTGTGGCACAGTGTTTGATACAAATACTTTCTCAGTGTTGGCCAGTTCTGCAGGGAGGAAGATGTCCCACATTCTGAATAATGGAGGAGCAAAACTACAAAATATGTCATTTCAAAGGAAGGTTTTACTTGCCACTAAGAATTTTTGCCTCTCTGTTATGATGTCCAGGTGTTGGAAAGATGAATTATTTGTCAGTAGAATTGTCTTGTTAAAGTTTAGGGCTTGACATGCTCAGTAAACTCAGACCTAGGGGAAGCTTAACAAAGCTTGGAGAGAAGGATGTACCACTGATAGTGGGCACAAAGAATGCACAGGCCACAGGGACTTTTGGCAGAATTCCCAAGATAAGGAAGACAGTAACAAAGCCAAGTCAGTAACTGGTGCAACTCCTCTCCATTTGTGGATTGGTCTCTTGCACACTGGGTGAAATAACCTATTTAGGAACAACAGTTATAACTGTTCTTTTTTCAAAGATATTTTCAATAATCTTCAGGAAGCAATCTATATAATATTTTGTTTATAAGCAGGGGCATAAAACTGACACAGCTGTTAAAATTTATATTTTTGTTGATGTGCTGAGTAATGTGGGATATGGTGCTTTTCATAGTGATCTATTTGCTGTTCCTAGTTTAGTGCTTTTAATCCAAGTGGATTCAACTTTGTTGAATTTGCTGTTTCTAGCAGAAGTATATTTTTCTTTTCTTTGTTTCCCACAGACACTTTCCTCAAAATAGCTACTGAAGCTTTGATTTATACAGAAGTACTTGATACTGTCAGTTCCTGTTAGTATGAATTCAGCATATTTGTATCCACAGATGCAGATTGGGTATTAATAAACCAGCCTAGTGATGTTTGCAGTTATTTATGAATTGCTGTAGACAATATTTCAAGGGGGGAAAAATACTAACATGAAAAAAAATTTTACAAATTCAAAAAGTTGCTTTTAGCATACCTTTTAAGCCTGTACGTATCAAACTGAGTTTAGACTTCACAAGAGCATTTATACCACATTTGTAAAGTTGAGGCAAATTCAGGACAGAGCTTTATCATCAGAGTAACCCAAGAGTAAATAATTTTGTTATAAGAAATATTCATAGGAAATATTTTTCTTCATCGTGTCTCTGTTGAACCATTTCTCTGTGCAGTATAAGCCAGACCTCAGGATTTTTACTTTGGAAACATTGTGGATGAGAATTGCCTCTTTTGATTGCAGGAAATCAGTTTTCTAGGTTGTCACCCTGCCCTTTGTTCTGAGGTTCTGCTGCAGAAAAACACATCTCAGGTACGTCAGAGTCCACTGGTACAAATTCCTTCACTGATCCTCCCTCCCCTATTCCAGCATCTACCCATGTTGAGGAACATTTAGTGCTCTCCCCTCTTCTAAACCTCCAGAGTTATTTCTGTAAAGATTCATGTCTTTTACTCTGCATGGCAACATTCACCCCTTTACCTGTGTCATTATGTGATTCTTTTGTGTCACATTTCTAGAGATCAGAAAAATCCTCACCTTGAATGCTTCCCATAGCATTCCAAGGGCTACATGGGCTCTACAAACTCTACCAGTTGCCTGAGGACAATTTGCTCTTTGTTGGCAAAGCAGTTGATTTTTAAAATGATTCTCTGTGTACATCAAGGAACTAAAGAAATTGAGGAGATTTGGAAATTGGACCTCCTTGCATTTCTTTGCAGAAGAAGATCTTCTGCCCCTGTGTTAGCACTGACCTCCCTCAGTGAAGTATCTTGCACTTTCACACTAATATTCCAAGTGGTACTTGAAGAATTTAATGCAAAATAATCTGTTTCACAGTGGTTATGTACACTTCTGTATCCCTGGTGGTATTAGTAGACATGAAATTAAATCAGTAGAGTAACTTATTAGAAGTGTTCGTTCTGTTGAGTTGGTTCTCTATCAGTTTAATGGTATACTCTGTTTAAATTTTTAGGAGTTTTACAGAGGCTAGCTTTGAAAACTTATCATATCCACCTAATCTCTCTTAGTCTCTGCCAAGGGTTTGTCCTCTGCTTTACTCTAGAGCAGAGCTAATTTGTGCATGAATTATGTGTTTACTTTTATTATAACTTCTCATCTTACAATTTACCAGAGCATGAATTTACTTTCATGAGGTGAGGGTGGGGGGAAGGTGTGGTGTAAGCAGTTTCCCAGGCATTAGAGCTGGAGTTAAGTAACTTCAAAGATCTCATTGAAATGTTGACCTTCATGGAAGAAAATTTGGATCTGTGACCTTGAGGCTAGTGAATAGAGATTGAAATGAAAAGAAAAACACACAGTTTATTTTAAATGTCAAATTTTGAGGATCTAACTTTTCTTAGCTGCAAAACTCTTAGAACTAGATTTGCAATACCAAATCTGACTTTTGTATATGTCTATTTTAAGAGCATAAATATTCATATTTTGGTTCAGAAACTTTCCTCTCATGTATTTTACCAGGTAATGCTGTGTTCAGCTGAAGTTTAAATCCAAAGTATTTATTCATTGCATTGCTTTTTCCCCCCTAATTTTAACTAGTTAACAGTTGGATCTAGTTAGATGACAGCAAATGAACTAAAATAATTAGACTTTTGGACTTAATACAGTAACAATTAATACAATTTCAGTTATAAGATTTGCAAAATCAGAGGCTGTAACATTTTTCCTTTACACTGTGTATAAAATAGAAAACTTCATATATCTGATAGCACTATAAAATTGAATTATGAAGGGCTTTTCAAGCTTTTATGAGCAAAGTTTAAAGCAGCCTTGAGGAATGACGGACTTTCTGCAGTTGCTGGAAGTGTTACAGAGAGGAGCTGAAGAGAGCTCACTTTGCACATGCCATTCTGTCAGCGTCAGCTTTTATATGTAAGGATGAGACTTTGTGCAAACATGAGTCAGGAAATTTGGTTATGGTACCAATAGGAACTGTAACACAATATCCATTAGGCCTGTGGGGGAGTTGCTATGAGGTGATTTGTGTTCTAAAGCATCAAGTATCAGTCAGATTTAGCATTTTTTGAAGGGGGCTTTCTTTTTTCCTTCACCCTCCATTCCCCCAAAATTGAAATTCAGACTTGTATTAGCAAACTCAATGCGTTTATTTTTGACAAGAGACTGACTTTGCCACTTCATAACTCAGTAAATTTAATTATGTTTAGTTCCCTTCATATTTTAAATCAAATTATTTAGCATAGTATGTTTAAAAGCATCATAGTTCTTATTGCTTGTCACTCTGACTTTTATCAGTAGGACACAAATGTGATGGTTTTATGGTGCCAAGGTAACACCCAGCTGCCTGCAAAGGCTGCTTTAGCTTATTTAGTCAGCTTGTTTTCACCGTGGAAGTGTTGTACTATTGTGGATATCCCCTCATCTAAGGACCCCCAGCAATATGTTGAATAGAGAGTTTAGCAGTTCTGAAATAATTCATTATCAGGTTTTTGTTCAACTTCGGCTGATCTATACTTCTCTCTAGAGCCTGCCCCTCTGCCTTAGTGTGGACCCTTTACACTTTCTAGTTGAAAATAAACATTTTTTAATTCCTATTCTAGCTATTCTTAAAAACCCTCTAAATAGTCTTGGTTTTATTTATTACATAATGGGTAATCAATGAAAGGAGAGTTCTTTTCATTCTTCTGCCTATTCCAGTGAAGCATAGGAAGGGTAAATATAGCAGGTAGTGCCTGTATTAAAAAAAAATTAAATTTAAACAGAATCATAGAATGGTTTGGATTGGAAAGCACCACAAAGGTCATCTAGTTCCAAACCCTCTGCCATGGGGGTTGGAACTTCCACCAGGCCAGGTTACTGAGGACCTCATCCAGCCTGGCCTTGAACACTTCCAGGGATGGAGCAGCCACAGCTTCTCTGGGCAGCCTGTGCCAGTGCTTCACCACCCTCACAGTGAAGAATTTCTTCCTGATGTTGAATCTAAACCAACTTCAGTTTAAGACCATTGCCCCTTTTTCTGCCACTCCATGCCCTTATGAAAAGTCCCTCTCCAGCTCTCTTGTAACCCCTTTAGGCACTCAAAGATGCTGGAAGATCTCCCTGAAGCCTTCTCTTCTCCAGGCTGAGCAACCCCCACGCTCTCAGCTATCAGATAAATAGGATTTCTGGCTGGATAGCCCTGGAGGATCCTGTATAAGTAGTATTCCTTAGGCAGTCATTCTAGTGATCTTCAGAAATTACTCTGTTCCCTGGATTGTTGGTTAGGACTAAGGATTATCTTAATTACAGAGTTATGGCAGGCTCTAAAAGGCCAGGATCCAAATTTGTATTTATAGCTTTTGTAGTTGATGAGGCCATGAGTTGGAGGGATGAATCAGTGGCTGTGTCCCATGGCGTGTCTGGGTACTAAAGTGTATGGCTGGAGGAAGAGCAAGGAAATGGTGAGGGTGGAAATTCTGCACATTTCCTCATTCCAGGGCAGGAGCCATCTTGCAGCTGAGAGAAAGCTTGGAGGACTTCTGAGGCTTATCCAAGGCACTTGATATTTCATTTTGCCATTACATACAAAGCAATGTAATACTTGAATCTGAATATTTAACCAGTTTAGAAACATGTATTTATTCACCCCAGGAAAAAAAGGTGGTGGTAGTTAATTATTATCTGTGTCTAAGAGGAATTTGTAGGCCACAGACAAGGTCTGGATTTCTGGAGTTCCTGTCAAAAACCACACCACTCTTAATTGATAAAGTTGGCAACCTCATTATTATGAGCAACCTTGGGAAAGCATCTGAGTTTCCTAAATTCATATTGTTCATATACTTATCTCTGGGCAGCTGCTGATTCAAGCCAGCCATGAAAGACTCAAATTTAATTAAGGCTTTTCATAATTCTGAAGCACATCTTGCTCATAGTGAATATGTCTGTTAAACATTATGTTACTTTTGGACATAGTAAGTTGTAGTTTTACATACAGAATGAAGGTTAAGAAATTTGCAAGGCATCTTGGCTCTAAGCACAATAGTTCTACCAGAGTTTTTTCATTTTATTTGAAATGCAAATCTCAGATTAGGATTTATAGTGTAAAACTACCTCAGCAAAATAAATTTCAGGGATTCAGACCAGTTTGCTCTGTCTGCACTTCCTGGAAGATCTCATTACTTAGGCAATTACAACAAACCAGGTTGCAATATCTCTGTGGGCTGGGCTCTAAATTAGTATGAGCGTGTGGCTTAGAAGGGATGATAATAATTTAGATTTATGTCTGCTTAAGAGTAAAACTTTGGCTATTAATAGTGAGGAATTTTTACTGATCAGGCAAAAAAGTAAATTCTTTTCCTCCTAGAGACCTAAAAAGGTGAGTAGCTTGGTTCTTGTATTTTGCTGGCATATGAATTAATCCAATAAATCCTGAAGGCTAGAATTTGATAATATTAAAACTTGTAGAGTAATGTTAGAGGTGGCTTCTGTTCAGTCCTTACCAAAGCTGAAAAAACTTGGGTTTTTTTCAAAATAGATTTATGTATTTACTTAAGTAACTAAGTCACGATGTTCTACATCTGTTGATATCGTTCAGGAATGAAAACTGAAACAGGAATTGTAATTAAAATACTAGCAAATAGATGGATCCTGTTTGAGGGATTGATACAGCTGTCTTGTTATTTAATAATATTTAAAAAAGAATCCACAGTTGAAGATATTTCTATAGAATTAGATCAGAAATGGTAGCTGAAAGCCCAGGAGATCTAACAGGCTCTTTTCATAGTATTGCTCAGAACAGCCAAACTGTAAGAAGGGAGTGTCTGGGAAAGTGAGACTTGCCTGGAGCACAAGCAACAGGTCTGTCTAGAAAAAGATGTCAAGCAAGTAATATTACATTATCTCTCTGGAGCAAAGAACATTGCTTTTATTAATAAATCGTTGTTTGATCAACAGGTTTTGCTATAGCTTAATGCAGTTAAGCAGCAAGTACATTGTTTGTACAAGTGAGAAAACAGGCTGACTGTGGAGGCAGAGAGGAGACAGAAGATTAACTTCTGGTGGTGTTTTTCAGCAAAACCTTCTGGGTTTAGCCAGGGCCTTGATGGGAGGTTTTTCTAGAAGTGAATTTTCAAGTTTGTCATGTAGTATATCAGCATTTTCTATACCTTTGTCACTACAGATGATGAAATACCATATCAGATATTAAGAAGAAATGTAGTCCTGCATTTCTTGTTTTAACAGCCACGCATTTCCCCAGCCCACGGAACTTCAATTTACAGCACAAATAAGAGCATGACGTGCAACCTAGAAATAGAAACTCCATGCTATATTTAGTATTTTTCACTCTTTTTCTCCCTTATGATTCTGAGCCAGAAATCTGCTGCCCTGATTGCCCCACACAGCTGGTGGCCATGCATTTTTGGGGAGTGGCTGGCGGCACATCCGCCGAATGCGCGGGGAAGCGTCGATGCCTCCCTGGCAGCTCTTTGCTGTACATGGATTTCCTGTCACAGAGGTGATTATTACCCGTGGTAGGGCTGCTTTGAACTAGAGGAGATACTGCAAGCCTGCAGGGTCATTGCAGCTGAGAGTCTTTGGTGGCCTGTAATGTGGCGACAGAGGATGGAAATCTCCCAAAAACCAACAAATGGAAGGAACAGGATCAGAGGGAGTGTCCCTAAAGTTCACGTGTGAAAGCACTCTGAAATTTTAAATTTATATCAGCTGACTCAATGACTTTCCAGATTTCTCTGAGCACAATTTATGTTATTTCCAATACCATTAAATGAAATATTTGGGTGACATGTACTTTGGTTAAATTTAGCATTGTTCGTACTTAAAAGATTATTTTGACAAAAACGGAGAGACCAAAAGTAACCACTCATTTACATTAATCTTTGCCTTGGGTGACACTAAAGATAAGGCATTCTCATATTGCTCTTCAGATCAATTTGATCTGAAGTTAAATCATGGTTTACCCACTGTGACAAGCTGTAAATGGCAGAGTTCAAATTAGAACCTTGCAGTTTCTGACTCATTCCTGCATCTGTCACTTTAGATAGTGGGGTTATATACATTAACTGGAATGAACATAGGATGCTGAGAACACAGAGGTTATTAATAAATTAGCTTTCCTTGTGCATATTTCACCAGCACCATGGAGAAAAGCCCAGGTCTCAGGATTCTTAGTTTGCAAGAGAAGAAAATAGTTTTGACTTGATAGTACAAACTTCCATTGCAATATTTATTTAAATTCCCACTACTTGAATTCTTAGCACAAGTAATACCATGGTAAATATGGATTAGTGGCATTTCAGTAGCATTGGAATAATAGGCCCCACAAACTTTGGCCCATTGCCTGTACGCTTATCTACAACCTGAGTTATTTGAAGGATGTCTCTGTCTATTGTCAGACAGGTGTCTTTTGTGATGCTTAGAAAGCCATTAAAATTGAACAGTTTTTAATCACAGCTCTGAAAACTTGCTGTATAAGACTGAATGTCAAAAGACTGAATTGCACCCTTCATGGAAAAGAAATCAAAATACTGTGACCCGTTGTGGGCTTTGTCAGTGCTTTGAGTTGTGTGTTAGAGCACTGTGAATCACATGCACAAGAACGATCCCTGTTTCCTTGCTGTGTGGGCACTGGGCTCATGTTTCAGTGATGAAGTGATGTGCAAAAGGGCCTTATTCCAGAGGGAATTTTTTCACTGGCAGTGAAATGGACTGCATAAATTCTTCTCCCCTTTGAAATGTCATCTATTGGCAACAGCGGCTGCTACTTGACTTGGAGTACAGCAACACCACCTCACAAGCAGAGACTCATCTTGGAAGGTGGGGTTTTTTTGTTTGGTTTTTTTGGGGGGGGTTTTTTGGGTTTTTTTTGCTTTGTTTTTTTGTTTTGTTTTTGTTATCCTTAGTGTCAGAGGGTAACATGGATGTATTTAATCCTGTTTTAAAGTAGCAGTAGTGACTTCAGAGGCTTCACACTTGGGGCATTTTGGTTATTTGAACAGAAAGAATTGTATTTTCAGTGTCATGAAAGAGGTGATGGAAAGATTGAATGGGGATATAGAAAGGCGGAGTGAAAACTATTTCAGAATTTTATTTACTCTTCGGTCAGCAATCAAAAAGCAGAGCTCCTACAGATTTCTGCTTGAAGGCCAGATGGTTTTCCATATCTTCATTCCTTCCTTTAACGTTAGTCAATCCTCCTTTTTTCCCCACAGAGGAAAACGTGGGAAATGCACTGATCTTTGAATCTAGGAAACCATTGTTAAAGATGAGAAGTAAGGGAATCTTGGGCTTCTGGTATTTGAAATTCTTTGGGTTTGTTTTCACTTGCATTTCACTGTTTTAGTAAAGTCTCTTCAAAAAATGAATCCGAAATCCCAAGCCATCTGTCAAGAATAGGAACAGTTTTGTTAGTTTTCTTATTACTGGGCTGCATTTTTGGTAGTGTGGACTTTTGTTTGTGTGGCCTAATGTGTAATGTGACAGTAACATACATTTTGCTGTCAGGTTATTTAGTGTCATACACATGGTTTCATCTGTCTTTTCAGCAGAGAGAGTACAGATCTGAAGAAATCCCAGATGATGGCTTCTGATGCCAGTCATATGCTGGAAGCAGCTTTGGAGCAGATGGATGACATCATTGCAGGTAAAATAATCCTTTATTTTACTCCATACTATTTTGAGATTTCACTATGCCTGGTTTACTTTTTAATGATTATTCACAATTTATCAAGTTCTCTGACATGCTGATGTCACTATTAACTCTCTGGTTTCAGCTATGTGCAGAAAACTGAAAATAAAATAAAGGAAGAAACCCCACAATTTCCCTTCAGACATGGATATTGAAGTGAGAAAGATTTACTTTAAAGCTATACAGTAACTTCAACACATCCTCAGCCATGTGATAACATTCCACATTTTATATGTTAGTTTTTTATTTCAATGTGTCTTTAAACAAAGTTTTCACCATGTCTTCTGGTTAGCTGGATAATATATAGCTGCATTTTAAAAACACATGCACATATAGATATATAAAAATGTGTGTATACATAAAAATAGAAGTCGTTTTTGTTTATTATGTATTTATTTTAATTAGCTTGCTTATTAATCATCTTCATGGCCTATCTCTTTGTTGACATTTATATCCAGAAGTGGAGCTGTGAATTGTTTTTTACACAGCTGTCCACTAGAAAGGCGTATGATGCAAGAGAGAATGTGCTGTCTTTTGGTGCTCTCATGGCAAGGCAGTTAAAAGATTTTCTCTCCCCATTACAGCATCCCAGAAGATAAGTTAATTTCTGTGGTTAGGCCTCAGTAGCCTTGGGGTTTGTGCTCACACACCATTTGGTAGGAGCTCCTAAAAGGAGTGTCAGGGTAGGGCCATGTCCACAATGGGAAAGAATTCACTAAAGCTTTATAAATCTAAACAGAGACACCCAAGCTGAGCCTTCTTCCCTGGTGATGAAGACAGTGATATCAGCCTCTTGTTGCTGCAGTTGTGCTGCTTCTTGATCTTCTTCCTGCTCTTTTAATGAAGCTTTCTATCCAGAGACTAATATGGAGCTTTAGATGTCACCATAAGACTAGCCATGACTGCCTAAGAAAATCACTTTTTTTTTCCTAGGTTTCACACTAGAAAAACAATTGAGGTCAGAAGACTTGTTTGGTGGGTTTGTTTATTTTTAATATTCTTTTTCTTTTCCCCGCTCCTTTTCCAGATTGTTTATGCCATGCCATTTCAGGGTTTAATCTTGATAAAGAAGGAATAGAATTAAAATTTTCCAGGCTTTCAAGCAACATTACTTTTATCCCCACCACTTAGCTATCATGATGGTGGAGAACAGTGATACAGAGAAGCAAAGCAAATGCAGGAAGAACTGTTCTGTGGAAATCAGCTGATCACAGCTGTTCTGTGATGGTGACCAAGCTCCAAAGCAAAAAGATTCAGGCATGCCAGGGATGCACTGAGTTTGTTCCACAGTGCACGGGAAAGTCATGAGCAGATTGGCAGCATCTTCAAGAGAGCTGGCTTTGTGACTTTACATTACTTATATTTTCAGTCTAATGTCTGCTGATATACATTATAACATTGAAAACAGGCTTATATAAAGATACGTAATGGGAGAAGAAATTAAATATTTCCAAGACAGTGCATCTGTCAAGTCTCATCAGTGTTAATTGAATGCTTCCCATATGATTTCTTATTTATACCTACCTGTGCTAACGAAGAAACATACTGCTTTATTCCTTTACTTAGTAAAAACTCAATTGTTTGGAAAGGTTGTTTACCTTCATTTCTTTATTATTTTCCTTTGCTAGGAATAGATAAGACTTTTTAAGACAGGGTAGGTCTGTTGTCATTCTCCTCTAGCTGATGTTCTGTGTGTTCCAGAACTATTTCTTGTATATTCTGTTATGATTGAAGGTCCAAGTGTATCTACTGGAGTCTATACTTGGATACAGTTATTATCCCAATTTGTCTGAAATTAAGGAACAGAATGATTATTCAAGTTTGATTCTCCCCTAATTCAATCCAGTAAGCTTCTGTATGCAATTTGGGCAGGGACTGGAAAACAGGAATGCTTTCTTGTCCTGTATGGTGAGAGGAAAAAATAAGGTAGAGAACCCCTTTGACTCTACTGAAACAAACCAGGACTGAGATTTCTTCAAATATTGGAAAAATCATCTGTACAAATGTAGCCACTCTTAGAGTCGACTGGAAACAGCAAAAAATCAACTGTTAAGAGCTTGTGCTGTTTCAATTCACTGTATCCAGATTCTGTGGACATCTCCAGGATTCAAAGACCAGGGTTAAGCTTCATGACTGATGTAAACTTAGGTTGCTGATGAAAAAGATGTTTCCTTTGGAATTAAGCATGAGTGGGTACTAGAAGAGCTACACTTTTCTCTTGGCTCAGAAACTTTGTCTTTAGGCATAAAATTAGTATTAATACCATTTTAGAGTAGTGAGACGTCCAGAGATGTATATCTAACTTTGCCTAACTTTTGAAGCTCGAGTATATACATATATATACACATGCAAAGCCAGCATCCTCTCTGTTTCATGAGAAAGCAGCCCTCCTTTCTTTTATTCACTTTATTATCATCAAAATACTAGATTGTGGCCTTGTCCTTTAAGGCAACAGCAGGGTATGCAAATATATAATACAAGTATTTACGGATTTGCACTTTAGCCTTCTAACTCTGAAAGTCCTATCCCTTGCTCCAAGGGGTAACATCACTTACTCGTGATTCTGATTCACCCAGCCAAGAAGTGCCACTGCAGCCTGTGCTTCTTGTCAGGGCCACACAAAATGTATTAGTGCTTAGACTGCATGAGGGGAGGATTGGAAGGCAAGATGAGCAAATTGAATTTTGCTGGGCCTGATCAAATTTGACAGATAGGTCAGTGTTCCCAAGTCGTTTATGCTTGGGTACATCTGCACCGATAACCCGCCCTCATAGCTATATAAATTAGGCACGCTAAATGATTAGCCTTATTTGACTGAAATAGCAAAAAGGGCTAATGTGATTGTCAATGAACATCACTTGTCCATTAGCTGGAATGACCTGCACTCCAAACAGAGGCTTCCTCTACAGAAAGCACCATATATCAGGGTCTGTCTACCCATTTTTTATTTAAGGCGCATGATTTGGGTATTGCTTCCCTCTGAGATTTAACCAAGTCATTACTTCTTTTATTCAGCTCGTACCCATTTATTAAGATGTGTTTCTTTGTAGGACTGTAGATTTTGCTTATTTTTCTTTGCAATATGTCCTATTAATACAACTTTTATTTTACAATTATTTTATATCAAACTCCTTCTCTCCACTATCAATTTGTAAATCCATTATTTCCCTTTGTGATTAGTGACCATTAATTTTAAGGTCTAAAAACTCCTATCACAATATAGTCTGCTGCAGCTCCAGTGTCTCTTCAAATTCACCAAGTCATCAGTGTAATTATTAAGTTTCCTTTAACCAGAACTCTTGCAATTACTGCTTACTGGAAAATAATGAGAAAGTTAAATGTGTTATCACATGGGTCTGTACTAATATTTCAGTATTAGCACTGAAAGATTAAAAAGTAAATACAATTTTAAAACTGTGCAAGAAGTTGTCCAAGGAATATTCATGTTTGAATTCCTTTCTCTCGAGGTGGCAGAATGTTGATGTTCAGTTCATGGCTTTGGCTGCTCTGTTACAAACCCAACCACCTCCCACAGCCTTGCTGAAAAAGGGGCCTCCAGAGGGAATTGTACTTAAGAGATGAACAAGTTTTTAGTTCAAGCTTAAAATATTTTCCTCATGGGATCTACTGGCCAGAATTTGAAGGAGGACCAGTTTGTGGGGATTACTAAATCACCTCAAATTAGTGATTAGAACTTGGATTCTAAATGCAGGAATGCACAAAAAAAATACACTGACACTCTTTTGAATCCCTTTGAATGAATTTTAGGTTTTGTGGAAAAAGGTATTCACTGAGTTCCTACATAAATAAAGGGAAATCAAAATATTTCCTGGTGACCTCATCCTTTACCCCTGAATAGCCATATGTCATCACAGGATTCATTCAGTCTTGCCCCACTTTCACTGAAGAAGATGGACACTTCCGCTCTGCTTCATGAGGGATTGAAATTGTCCAGACCAGAGAGAGCACTTAATCCTATTTTTTTTGTGTGTGTGTGTTGGGGAGGTGCTGGTAGGTCTTATTTGAGATATGTGCTGGGTGACACACAGCTGATGGGCACAGTTATGACTGTGTAGAATGACTAGAAAATAGCTTCTATTTTTTTCCTTTCCGCTTCTACACTTCCAGATGGCTTTATATTTTTATCACTTATCTCCTAGTCAAGGTTTATATTTTTATCACTTTTGTCCTATTCAAGGTTCACAATACTTTCAAATTCAAAATTTGGTTTCTGTAGTTAAGGTGTATAATTTTTATTGTTTTAATAGAATCTTCATAGAATTTCACTTCAGAGCACTGAACTGACTGTAGCTAAAGTAATCATGAGAAAAAACAATTTAAATACTAAGCAATTTCTTTCATTGTAGATCAGAGTTATTAAACAACAGTTGAAGTGGTTTTCTTGCATTCTCGAAATAAAATACAACTGCGTTAAAAGGCTATGCTTCTGTTATGATTAGTGTATTTCCTTTTTATAGTCTCATATTTTTCAATCAATATTTTAGGCTTTTTTTTCTGAACAAAAGAAATAATATATCTAGAGCACTTGTTTATCTTGTTACTGCTATCCATTAAGTAAGGTGAGCATTTGTGAAGTTATACTATTTTTTTAACCATTAACTACAGGGTGTTTATGCATAGATCTTATAGCAATGGAGAGAGGAAATTACATAGAAAATTACTTGAAATTAGATCTTTGATAGAGAAATATATAACTTCCTGTCATAAAAGTTCCAGAAAATTATGTGTCAAGAATGATGGGGGTGTGAGGGGAAGGGAAAGACAAAAATTGTATGTGACCTCTAACCATCCAGGATATGAAAGGGGGAAATATAAAAGCTTAATGCAAATATTTATGGTTTATAACTTGTGGGGTTTTATTTTACAACACTTAAAACTTGCTTTGGGTGCTGATATTTATCTTCAGATATTTGACTTTGGAAAGCCAATTACTTAATTCCTTAGATGCTAACAACAACAGATTCATAACTACTAAAAATATTTTAAAGCTTTAAACATATAGTAGTTCAATGTCTTTCTATTTACTTAATTCCTATTTTTTTCGTGTCAGCTGTGGCCTTGCTTTTAACTTTGCTAAAAAAACCTAAGACATGACCTCTCCAACTGCACACACTTGAATAACCATTACAGCCATTTGTTATTATAACCAGCTATTTCTTATGGCTTTTACATGTGCTGTGGCCTTCGAGTTAAGACCATGCAGAAGTGTCCAGGTGCAGTTTTGATCTGTGGTCTAGAAGCATGTGAAAATCAGGGCACCTCACATGCTGATTTGTGCTGTGATATGCAGCACTGGCCACTGATTCCTTCCCCAGGGTTGCCAGAGCAACCTGACCTTTGGAATTTCCTCAATTTTGAGTGCTTAACCTTGCAAGAGGTCATTGCAGCTGTTTGGGTTACTGTTCCCAAACATGCTTCCCCTTCTCACTTTCTCACAGATCGTGGGGCTCTGAGCACAGGATTGAGACTCTAAATCTTGTTGGTAGGACTGATGGATTCCCTCTGTAAACAGGACAGTACTATGGAATTATGGAGCTGAAAGTACCAGGAACTTCTTTCCTATAAATGCTTAATGAACTCCTACAAAAATAGGTGTTTAAAATTGTTTTTTGTTACACAAAAAATGGTCCTTTGAAGGTCCAAGACAAACTGATTTACGGATCAGTTTGTTCTTTGACTTCCCTTGCATGTGGTTTTTGCCTTTCCAGAAAAACAACCTTAGAAGTATTCTTGAAAATGAGAATTAAAACTAATTCAAAATGGAAAAGTATTTACAGTTTAAATAAGCTACTTTAAATTCTTAATTTCTGGCAATAGTTTTTTAGTCTAAACCAGCAAAAATACTGTCATGTCTTAGACACCTACATCAGCTTACCAAAACTGCAGTAATGCACTGCTTTTATATAAAGTAAACTCCATACATCACAGCTGTTTGTATTGGGTTTTGAGGAAGGACTGAAAAGAAACAGAAATGTAAACAGATGCACGCACAACATGTGGCAAAGAAAGGCAGTTAAATCATGATGGCAATAACCCCATGGGATTGAAAATCTGAGACACAAAGGTCCTTTTGTAGTTTGTATGATGTGATCTGTTTTTCAGTACATGAGTCAGTTGTTTAACAGGCAAGTGAGCAGAGTTCTAAGATTTAAATTTAAAGAAGTTTGATATAATTAAATTCAAAATCGTATCCTGTCCACTTCTTATTTTATTATTAAGGCAATGAAATTGATTTGAGAGTCTTTTTTAAAATGAAAACAGTGTAATCGTAATGAAACAAGTTTCCTTTATTTCCTCACAAACTGAATACTCTTACTGCTGCTTATTACAAACAATAATAGATTTTGTACTGAAAACACTGTTTTACTTAGACTTCCAGTTTCACTGGCCCTAGATACACTTCTCTTTTATGTGTAATTAAAAAAGCAAGTATTTTTTATTCTTTTATAATGTGCTGATCCTGTTTTTCCTGTGCAATGGAGACTCAGCCTCAAACCTTCATCACAGCTGCATAACCAATCCTCCTTTTTTTCACCAGGCTGTTTAGCTTGTGTTTCTGGATAGGAGAGGTCTTTTTGTTGTAGCTGTCTGTGCATTCCGTAAATGTGCTGCACATCACAGCTCAGCATCTAGAAGCATGTAGGAAAAAGGTCTGAGTAATTACACCCATAATTTGCATAAGAAATTATAGACAGTTCTTGAAAATTGTCTCAAAGATTCCACGAGTGATTGTAGGGAGAGCTCAGCTGAAAATCATCTGAGCTGCATGAAGCTCTCATCTGAATGTGGTCATTAGTGTTTCTAGGCTTGGAAATTTTTTCCTAGGGCTTCCTGCTAATCCAGCTTAATAGTTACTTTTCCCTGTAGTTAAAGATCTAAAAGCAGAGATTTGAGGAGAAGTTAATATCAGCTGTAATTCAAAACACACCATTTGTGATGTATTCTGCATTACAGTATGAGAAGAAAGGATTGTGTGAGCTCCCTCTTCCCTCATTTTACAGGAGGCTTAGGAACAAGGAGGCTGAAATATGTCCTGTCCAGACCTTACTGCTAGTTTACATAAATTCACATTTTCAAGGCTGTCTTCATGAGAAAAAAGAAAATTGTGCTTCAAAGAAAATTACACTTTGTAGTCTTGAAGGAGAGAGGAAGAGCTTGGACAACGTATATGCTCACTGGGTATAAATTCAGGTAAAAAATGTGTCCTTTAGCATTGTAATCATTGACTGAAAGGCCAGAGAAAATGTGTGTTTATAACTTGATTCTAACTAGTGTTGGTCAGATGTCAAAATCTTGAATATTTCAGCTTTATAGAAAGTCATCCTTACCTAGCATAGATTCAGTTTTTTTGGTTTTGTTGTAGGGGTTTTGTTGATTTTTGCTGGTTTCTGATCTGAAGGAGCCAGCAGTTTTAGGAAAATCTCTTTTTAACCACTGATGGCTCAGTTGTGCATTACCAGGACGTGTTTTTTTTTAATTCAACCAGTGTGAGAGTGAAAAAATTGAGATGAAAAGGATGAATGCAGGAGATCAGAAGTTAAGATTTAAGGAAAAGCAAGAGATCAGACACAATATCTACTGCTAAGAGAGAAGGAAGTTGTGTGATGGATGAATGTATACAACAGAAGCTGAGGAGAGGGGATTTTCAAACCGGCAAAGCTTTCTGCCTCTTTCTTTACTTCTGCTTAGTAACTTATTTTTGCAAGCTACCAGCAGTGCTATTTTCTGAATAGGTTATGTATTTGCCCAAAAGGAATGTTTGTTTGAAGCCACTCAGCTAATTGCAAGGAACTGTGAAAGAAAAACGTGCTTACATGGTCAGGGTGTAAGAAATATGTAACTTGAAAGTTATTTTCCTTGTTTTATTACCTGTTTTATTCTTTCTACCTACATGTAATGTACCGCTGCATTTAACCTCCTTCACCCACTGACTCTTCGGGGAGGCCAGAAGTGAACTACTTGGAATGTCTTAATTTCAACACTTTTTCTCCCTTCCTTTCATTCTTTATTTCCTGCTCCTCTAAAGTGAACTTTTATGATGATTAACTGTGTTCCAGTGGTACACTAGGAAACCATGGTGTTGAGTATTATACAATCATGACAAAAGATTCCCCTGTGTCCTGTTTACCCCTGGAAAAAGAAGTGAGGTACAGGAAGACTGGGACTTGCTCAAGAAAAAAATCAGTCTTTTCACAGGAGTTCAAAACCACACTCATTTTTCCTGAGTATTGATAAAATTCTGGGGTTTGAACTGCATTTTTACACACATATAAAGAGCTGTTAATGGTAGAGAATGCTGGTAACAAATAATGTTCTCTTTGCTCTGTGGCATTTTTTTTCCCATTAATCTGCAAGGACATCCAAATTCTTACTGTCTGGAGTTAAAACTTCATGTACTTTGCGGCATGATGATGTAAAGGTTTAAAGCAATTCGGAGAAATACAATTATTTACTCCTACGCACTTCTGTTTTTCAGGGTGTGTTCTTGTCCTTCTGATGAGCAATGCAATCCTACTTAATATGAAACTACATGGAAAGCAAATAAGAGAAGCAAGCCTGTGATTCATTTGAATTTTAGCAGTAAATCAGGAAGTTTTCTCAATTAAAATGCTGAGTTGAGCTCTGTATTTCTATTTTCTGTGCCTAGTACAAAGTGCATTATTTGTTGCATTCAGAGGAGTTCTCCATTTTCCATTTCAGCTAGGAGAATAAGAGGTATTACATTAGCAATCCATAGCAAAGCAGTTTTAAATTTCGTCTTTTGCAAAATGTGAGGATGCTGAGTTCTACCAGTCTGAACTGTCATTTGAAGAGCCTAGGATAACTCAAGGCTGCATATGGAGCATGCCCAGTCTCAGGAAAACACATAATTGCTGGCTGGCTCTGCCTGTACTCCAGAACTTTTAGAATTTTTATTCTTCATAGAATTGAGTTTCTTAAGGGTGACAGTTCTTTCACTTGCCTAGATTAAAGAGTGTGTGCGTATGTTGTTTTCCCTAGTTTGGTAGAGGCAAATCAAATAAGGCACACTGAAATGTGTATCACTGACACTGAATTTTCTTACAGAATTTAAATTATTTTCTGTAGAAGGCAGATGTTGCCAGGAATGTTGTAGTCATGATAATGTAAGGAGGGAGGCAAGATGTGATACACAGTGAGCCATTTGAGCTGGTGAACAAAGATGTTGCCAGTACTGTCCCGCAGAAAGTGACAGCGGTACATTTGATGTAGGTGTATATTAGACTATATAAACTATTTACCTAGTACAATTAACTGAACTCCTTAACAATTGTTTAAAATTATATTTAGGCTGGCTTTTTTTCCACACCTGGTTGTGGGCCTGAAAGTTTATGTGGTTTTGTTTGGATTGTGTGGAATTTTGTTTGTTTGTTTTTCCCTTGTCTATAAATAAGAAGTATTTATACAAATAACATGAAGAAAACTAGCAGAATTCTCCTTTCAGTTATTCCCATTCCATAAATATTTTAAATTGTCAGTTCATTGAAGGGGTAGCTACCAAAGCTGATTATGAAATAGCTTTGAATCCTGTCTGCTTTTCCAGTGTGAAAAGTGCTTGCTAAGCAAAAAGAAAACATTAGCATAGATTTTTCCAAAAGAAAGATTGGGAAATGGCACAAAAACCAAGGAAACCACAGTTTTCCAAAAGAAAGAGTGAGAAATGGCAAAATAACTAAGGACAGCACATCTTTAGAGGTGGCCGCAGTGCTCCTTAAGTCAACTCCATATATTAGTTTGTGTGTGCCTCTCAGAAAGTAAGTAATAAGCCACTCTGGCTGAATGAAAAGATGTAATTGGTTATATGATCCAAATGGCCCTTATGCAATTTGGAAATCTGCTATTTTTAGTTGCTAGAGTTCAATATTAAATCTGCATTTGGAGATACATAAACAGAAACAAGCTGGCCTGAGTAGCTGAGAGCATAGAAATACATAAGAAAATATCCTTTAGTGCTGAGAGCAAACCAGTCAGTTGATCCTCCCCTCAAAAGGAAGTAATTCAGGAAGCCAAGGTTAATTTACGAGGTGAGGTTGTCTCATGTGGCAGCCTCTGGAGCACCGGATATTGAAGAAACTTTATCTTGGACATGGCCTTAGCCGGAAATTAAGATGAGATCTTGCACCTGAGGTATTAAAATAAACTCGTAAGCAGCAGAAGTCAACAGGATCAAACGCAATATTCTGAGTCTGAAAAGAGATTAAGGCAATATGAAATGCTCCAGTAGTAAAACTGAGTGCTGCTTTACGCAAAAAAAAAAAAAAAAAAAAAAGAAGAAAAGTCCTACTACAGGGCCTTGAAAAATTTCTAGGGAGGGCTTTTCAGTATTTAAAACAGTCAAAGAAGAAAACCACATGCATTGTATGGTAGAATTCAAGCCACACAATTTTTTGCAAAGACCTGACAGAACACTTTGTGTCACTAAAAGTCATTGAAGGAAACCTGGTTAATATTATGTCAATTCTCCCATAAGCTTTGAGTAAAGCAAAGCATTCAAAAAATGAGAGACAAAGTATTATCTTTGTTCAAAAACTGATTGACATGGGGAATTACATTAGCATTAAATGATCAATTAGCAGTTTGGTTAAAAGCTAGTCTAGATGCAGAAGGCATTTCAGTGTCCTAGGACCCACAGTGTTGGCGTATTCATGAGCTGTGTTCAGACAGAACTTGTGTATCAGGCTACATGTAAAATGAAGCATTGGGTTCAAACATAGTTTGCAGCGCCCACATCATAGTAGATAAATGACCAGAGCAGGCAAACTAACACTGATTAATAAAAAGTAGTGTGTGTTCAGGAAGAAAATTTGAATTCCTTATACATTTGTGCATCACATTAGATACATCTGCTCAGGGAGAAAATAATTAGCAGATAATTTTCAAAGACCCCATGAAGGTTTTGGTTTCTTTCATAACTAACATGTAAACTATGTTAAACACAGAAGTAAAAAGAGTAATAGTAAGGAGATTATTATAATTATAATTATTATAATCCCCTTGTGTATGTCAATTATGTAGTCTTCTAATGAATACTAAAGGCTGTGTGGATCCAGTACAATGTGAATGATCAAACCAAAAAAATCTCCCATTAAGTCAAGTAAAGGGGGAAATTGTGGTTGTTTATGCCAGAGAGAACATGAATGAAGACATGTGTACAATCTATTATGAACATGAGGCAATGAATTGTAAATAAAAACTTTAAAAAGTAGACCAAATAGAACTTTTCCACCTGACTGGTCCTTAAAGAAACAAAGGGATGTTAAATGAAATCAAGGTCTGAAATTCAGGACTGACAAAAGGTAGTTTATTTTAGTGTGCATGTCACTGAAACACAAAAAGTTTTGACAAGTTAAGACAAAAAGTTTTACTTTTTGGGGTTTTTTAAGACTTTAGAATTTGTATTATTTATAATCCTTCCATAAGTGAGATGTGGTTTCTACTGTGCTTCTTGTTGTTGAGAAAATAATATTGGTGCTGGAGGGCTGGCAGGAGGGAGGCAGTGCAATTTAGAGAGCTCTTTGTAATTTCTAGAGCTAGAAAAGTTTCATTTGCCCTTTTTACTGCTAACTTTTTGGGGGACTGTTCTCCGTGGGAGAGTTCTAAACATGCTCACAGTCATTTATATTTTTCTAGATCTGGTAACATGATCTATTTTGATCCAAGTTTCTTGTCAAAGGGCTGCATCCGTCATTCTTACGTTGCTAAGCACTGTGCTGTCTGGAGACTTGTAACGATGTAGCTGAGAAGTTAGTGACATCTCATGGTAACTGGGGAAAATTACAGGTGATCTGGGGTGAGATTTTGGGATTTATGGTTTGACGGATGTTGCAGATGTGTTCTAGGTCAATTTTTGTTTGTTTGTTTTGCTAGTGCCTACCTCTTGAATTTAATTATCCAGTGTTCCTGATTTCTCTAGAGACTGATTCATGTATTTCTAAGCTTGAATTGAAAGTTTTTATCCTAAACTGAAACTTGCCAGTCTGAAGTCCAGCTGTTGTAGTGTGCAGTACCTATTAATTTTCCACCTTCAAAACAACTATATAACGTTATTGTCTCTCCTCATTTTATTTGTTTTAGGCACAAAGTCAGCCACAGAATATGCTAATGGTGGTTATGATATTGTGTCACCTGCTCCATCAGTGTACCTGGGCACATTTCAAATTTTGCACCTCCTGGAAGATCTGAAGATGGCCCTGGAAATGCTGGAGGACCCTCAGGAGAAAGAAGCACTGCGAAATCAGATCCCAGGGGCCACAGCAGTGTGTCTGCGGGAGTGGTTTGAAGAGAACCTGGTGAGTTGTTATTTGAGCTTTTCCATTTGGTCTGCAAACTGGGTTGGTTCAAGTCTTTTTGTGCTTAAATTGTTTTTGTAATAACTGAAATCTGTGTACTTAGAAAACTTCAGGAGATGGTGAGCAATAATAGAAACCTGAGGATATCACTGCTTTATGTGCTGATATCTAAAGCATTGCAGATACGGGAGTATAAGAAATTGGTAAAAGACCTTATTTTTTCCTTGGTGGGAGAAGAGATAAAAATTTAGTACAAAAAATGTTACCTTTTCTGTGGGTTGTTTGGTTTTGGTTTTGTTTTTTTGTTTTGTGTTTTTGGCGGGGGGGGTTGTTTGTTTGGTTTGGTTTACTTCAGTTCCACCCTTTGCTGGAGATAAATTTGTAACTAGTTACAAAACTTTTCATTTTTAAATTGTCAGTTTAGAATACAGTGGCATTATCTTTTGGAGGGACAGATTCAGCCTGCATGATTCTCCTTTCCTTTTCCTTGCTACATTTCCTTTACTATCAGTGTTAGGAGTCTCTAAAATATCCTGTACACCAGGCAGTGGGGGAAAATGCAGGAAAGCTCTTCATTGTGGAGGTGAGGCATTTCTGTTGGGATAGATGGGGAATAAACATCTGACTATACTGGAAAAGACTGAGGCTTACCAGGTGAGGAGCAGAGCTTCAGACAGACCTCAAGAGAAGAGATTCACAGGATGTAAAGCAAGAGAAACAATAGGTCCTGTCACAGCACTCACTTCCCCAAACCTGTCAGTGTGAGGGAATTGTGGTTTCCTCATGTGTAAAACCTGCCTGTTGCTTTCCCAACTTCAGAAAGTTTCCTTGATTAATGGATTTTCTTCTGGCTTTGTCAGTGCATGTGACTTTTATGTAATTACGCCTGTTTAGTGTTTATCATCTGCTGTAGCTGCCGTGTGCTGGCTGTAACCTAATGAGGTTGGAAAGGTGGCTGCTTTTGTTTGAACTTGTCAGCTGCTGGTTTGTTGGCATTCTTCACAGAGTGCAGATCTGTGGCTGGAAAATCCTGTTTGGGTCCGTAGGAGAGAAAGCAACAAGGATTTGGTATCAGTTTTGAATTCTAAAGGTGCAGGCAATGTTTAATTTGGATTTACAGTATTAGATTTTGGGTTTAGATATCCTTAGACCAGCTCTTACTGAATGCCTGCCTCAGCAGAAATTTTAATGCTTTTTCTGATCTTTATGATAGCTAAGAGATGGGTTTAGTGCATAAAAGACATAAATTTTCAGAGTTGTTCACAGTAAAATTGGACCTGTATCAAGAGTAGTATTCATTTGACAAAGGAATTGGGCAGTCTGGATTCAGAACCAAGAAAACAGGGAAAATGATGGTATAGAGTATCTCTAGTCCAGGATGTAGAGATGACTGGTTTTAAAATATTTTGCACTGCTCTCCATCGAGGGAGGGTTGTGCATTTTTGCTGTGATTGTTATTTGAAAATGGATGGTTATCTTATGTATTTGAATACCTTTCTTATATTTTTAAATGCAAACATGCATATAGCTTCTGTGGAAGAAAGCTGATAAAATTCAGCTTGTTTCAGTGAAATGGAATATGTATGTCATAGTTGTGTCCCATACTGAAATTTCCTTCATTCCACCCCACAGCTATGAAACAGGCCACTTAATATGCATCATATGTCAGGATAGTTGAGGTAGCAAGCGCTGGAGAATGACAACTCTTCATCTCAGTGAATCTATTCACATTGGAAGCCTCAAAAGCAGTTTGGTAATGACTGATCTATGAAAGAGTGGAGTGTCATTAAAAAAACCCCACTCAATTCCCATGAATGGTTTAAACACACCAAGACCAAAGGGATTTGCTGATTCATTAAAATCATAATTAGCTAGAGATCAGGGGACTCTATACTTAGGATCAACATCAGCAATACAACATAATAAACCAGAACACTTAGACACTTAGGAAACAGTTAAGGAATTTTTAGGTTAAGGAACACCTACAAATTTCTAAATGCAGTTCTAAGACTAATTCCAGAAAGTTCAAATCCCACACACATTCACAGTTACTCACACACATTTCCTCCCTCACAGCTGGTGTTGGTTACAAGCATGAGCAGCCCCTTCTGTGGCTGTGGGTTCCCTTACAAACCATGGGTTCACAGAGGCACCCCTGCAGTGTGGGACCTCACTTGTTGGACCTGGTAACTCTCAGGTAAAACATCATTACACCAGAAATGCCAGAGGTGGCACATTCTCAAGTGGAATGTACTCGAAGATGCGTCTTCTAAGAATTCTGTTTGAAGTGTCGGCTAATAACTGAGTAAAGAGATTTGGAGTATTTTTTTAATTGTTGTATTCAACTGAAATATTACATAAAACAATGTTTACTATCAGTAGCAGTAACTGAATTGCAACAAACATTGTAGTGAAGGGGTGAACTGATGCCTTTGATTTTTTTATCTGTTAGAGCTATTAGAGGTTAAATAATAGCTGTAATGGGAGAGGGACTTTCTTTTGTGGATGATTAATTCCACATCTGTTTATTTTTGGGGTGCATGCACCTTCCTTTGAAGCTGGAGAGCTGCACTAGCATTTAACTAAAGAGCTTCAGAGGCTCCAGCAATTATTTTGTTTCTAACATTTTACATGAATGGGCATCAAAAATATTCCCAGCTTATCCTGATTAGGTGTGCATTAGAAACTAAAGACAAAAAAAGCCATCTCATGTTTATTTTAAAAGCAGATAAGCATGCTTCTTTCAAGAAAAGCATGTTATTTTATGATTCTCCTTCACTTCAATGTGTGGTTGAAAACTGTATTAAAAATCATTTCAGCTTCCATTGTTAATCAAGAAGACAAACAATATGCCTAATGGGAGTAATCTGAATATGTGTTTTGCCACTGCTCCAAACTGCTTTGCTAGGAAACCACAGAAAGGGAAGTCAGAAAGAAGACTGGAGGCTCATTCCTGCTGGATAGCATCAAACAGCAACATTGAACTGCCAGTATTTGGGTTTAAGCAAATTATGGGATAAAAGTCCCAATTTTTGTCTGGTGTGCTCCTTCTGCCTTAGCAGTCTTCATAACCTAATACAGCTCTGAAAGCTCTCTGAGGCTCAGGATGGGTGTCCTTACTCTGTGTTTGCCACAAGCAGGATTTGGGATTGCATTTTAGAGGACAGAAAGTCCTCCTTTATGCTCTTTTTGTTGCAGTAAAATCTACAAATCAGAGCTCAATTGTACCTACATGGGGAAAATACCTTCTGCAGAAAATTGGCCCCTGGCCTTATAACTCAAGCAGTTTTGCAGCTTTGGGAATTGCCACAGAGTGCTGAACCACACCTGGTGTTTAAATAAATAAATAAAGGCTGTGGAGTTTAGCCTTTGGTCAGCTTTGAGGCACATGGGTTTATTACTGATCAGTCAGGAAGTTTCTGTGGTGATTATAGGTATTAGAACTGTCTCACCTTCCTTCAGGTCCATAGCACCAAACTGTGGAATTCATCAAGCATGAACTATCCCTCAGTGATATTTGGTGGTCTGATCAATGTAATTATTTATTTTTTTTAACTAGTGGTACCTCTTATTTTCTCTGGTCTGTCTGCTCTAGGTGTGAATACCAAAGATGTGGGAAAATTTAGATATGCCTAGAATGGGAAAACTTTAGACATCATGTTTCATAAATGATATTACCTTCCTCATTTACTCTTTTGAGAGAAGCTGCTTTATTCCTTTTTCTTATGCAATCATTGGTAAAAACTTTTCCCTCAAAGAGAATATCTGAACTGTTTACATGGCTTTATGACTGTAAATCCTTTGGCCTTAAAAACAGAACAAAAAGACCTAGGGATTATCAGGGAGAGTTCATACAAAAGAATTTTGTGATGGTATCAATGTTTGTTGTTAAATATTTCAGTATTGCCAGTGACCACGTGACCTATCACAAAGCAGATAGTAATTTCAGCATTAAAAATTAACTGCTGCAGTGACAATTGACTGTTTGGCTTTGTGAGCTATGAGATAATGTATTTAGTTACAGTTTCATAACTCTAAATGAACTCCATACAGCTAATTCTGGTTTTTACTCTCTTATGGAGCCCTTTTCTGAGTAAAGAGGAACATTTGTGTTCTTACAATGGACGTTAAGCCTCAATTTCAGGATGGCAAAACACGATCTTCCTCCTAGTGCAACATCTATGTTTAAAGCAAACCACTCCGTCACTTAGCTTTATACACTGAGCCTTAACATGCAGTTTCTTGAAAACTCATTAGTATTTTCCTGATTATGCAAAGGTTTTTTGGAAGCTTAACTCTTGAAAATCTTTCTCAATATTCTAAATTTGAGGAAATGGAAAGGAGAGAAGAGCAGAAGAAATAGTAGAGGAGCCTGTGGTAGAGGCAATTTTTAATAGAATGTGATTTGCCTTATGATACATTCTGTGCTTTGTTTCTTTTCACAATCTGTTCTTTCATGGTAAAACTAGAGATATTTTAGCAGAAACAGGCTAAATTCCTTAGAGTCTTGATTGCTATTTGGTCACTATTAATGTTCAAAAGAGATTGTTTCGATTGTGGGTTAAAATCAAGGATTTTTTCCCCCAGTATCTTCACAGAGACTTAAATTAAAACAGTAAAGCCCAGTTCAGAATTCTGACATGATGGAGTGTATGGAGTTTTGAAGTCACTTCAAAGTTTTATTTTAAGCATGTGTTAAAGAGCTCTGCTGAAACATAATCACTGGTCTCTCTATTTCACTTTTGTCTAAGATTCATTTTACAGTCTTATCTGTCCAGACGAGAGGCAGAAAATGACTGCAGTTCAGGGCACTACCATGCACTTGAAAACACACTTTTATAAAAGCCTCAATAGCATTTTTGAGCAACAGCTGAGCTATGTGGGAAGGGAATATACTCTGAACAATGCCAGTCAAAGACAGTGTATTTATCTGCTGGTAGTGACTGTGGAGCTCAGCTGCTGAGAGTCCTGCTGGAGCTATTTATGGCAGAATATCCCCATTGCCAAGTGGCATTAGCACATGTTAGATTGAAAATGGAGCAATAGAGCCTGCTTGGGACAGCGTAGAAGAGCCATCATTCTGTAAGCATTCCTGTTTATTTTTGCCAGCTTGAAACATTAGATGAGTTACGTTTTCTGAGAAGGAGTCAGAGTTGAATGTCCCAGCCCTTCACAGTGCTCCAGCTCCTTTTCAATAAATTGATGATGCGAGGAAGCCCTGAACTGGAAAATTTGGTCATCTCAGAGCTTCCCAAGTGTTTTAGAGCAATTCACAGCACACCAGAACCAGAAGAGAAGTGCTCTTCATGTGTTCAGCCATTTATGACTACCAGAGTGCCTTGGAACACGTGGAGGTTCTGGTGTACAGAGCTTGCATGGAATTTTTCTAAATCAGGCCTAATTTTTCCAGTGTGCTGTACTTGCTTTGTCCGGGAGTCAACCCAGATTTCACTGTCTGAGTGTGACTGTAGCAGCTCTCAGGAGCAGCAGGAAAGTCTCCTCTACGTGAAGAGCAAATAGAAGTTTAAAATAGCTTTGCAGTGGGTAGGGCTGATTTAGATCTCATTCTAAAAATGGCATTTTCTTTCACCTTTGTAACGATCAGTAATGTTTATCAGAGTCACCTTAAATTACGATGACCAGAAGTGCTTAATCAGGATTTCATTATGGCCTGAGGCCTAGGGGACTCATGGAAGACAGGAGATATTCCTGTCAGAATAGCAAGGCCTGCACTTTCATGTAAGTTTTCCGAGATTTCAAGGTACTCTACTGACAAATAGTGAAGTTTGCCCTCAGGTGCAATCCTCAGCTACGTGGCCTCTCCACACCTTGATGCTGTCAGAGGAAATTGAGGAATACTCTATAGGAAGCCATGATTTTCTACAGAAATTGCCTGTTATCCTTCAAAAGCTTTAATACAATTTATTCAGTTCCATTTGTACAAGTCTTTCAGGTGTTGGCTTCAGTGCCTTCCTTTGCACTAAGTGGGTAAATGTCCCATTAGTTCATCTTTCTTTTTGTGTCTGATGCTGTGCATGGTGTCCCTTTTCTATTTCACATTCTGATCTGTCACTACAATTTCCAGCTGCATTACTTTTCACTGATTTGAATGTTATACACTGCATTCATTTAACTAATATTAATGCATAAATGTATTTTTCAAGTGGAGTTACAGGAAACACTGGAAAATGTTTCTTATAAAGTAACTAACAGAGAGAATTTCTTCATTAAACAATGGTGCTGAAAAGGTGTAAAGATAATGATTATGTGAAGAAACTGGAGACAAAATTTTGGTTTTAAAGGTCCTGTATTAATTTGGAGGCATTATTTTAATAATAGAGGAAGGGCATAGCTTTGAAGTATTTCTGTCCATAACACCTATTCAGATTTCACAGAATTTGGATGGATAGGCTGACCTATCGACATTTCCTAAATCTTTTTAGTTATGACAAACATAGCAATAACGTACCCACAACAAACATAGCAATAACGTACCCACAACAAAATTATTTCATTCTTTTTTTTATTAGTATGCTAATAGCATACAACTGAATATTTTTTCAGCTTTTTTGACTGTTCAAAAATGGAAAAAAATATACCTATTTTAGAGATATTGTACAACATGTTGGCATCCTATTCTTTTCCATAAGTAGGAAACAATGAGCTTAACTTTTCTTAATAATGAAATGCATAAGAAAAAAGCTAATGAATATTTCTATATTCCTTATCAGAAATAAGGACTTGTGAAGGTGTATCTGCATCTAATTCTGGTTTGGGTGTTTTTTTACTATTCCTTTCCATTCTGAAATTTAGAAGAGAAAAATCTGATGTGCATCATAGCAAGGAGAGGCAAAATCTTACCCCATAATGTTACTGGTATATGTGCAAATACCCTGTTTCAAATGTCTCATATACTGATTTACTGCATGTTTAGTAGTTCCAGGAGTGCTTTGAAGACTTTCAGACTGCAAATTAAACCTGAATTATTGTAGTGTGTTGTATGGTAGGATGTAAATAAGTATCTTTAATTATTTTCTTTACGTATCAGTGTACTTTAGCATATAACTGGGGGAAGTGTTCACAGTGATTTTGATGCTCTGTTAAGTAGAAAATATTTTTTAGATTTTATGTGAAAACAGCGTACTCATGTTTCTTATGTTCTCTTCTAAATAAATTTTATGCAAAAAAAAAGTCACAGTTCTCGTAGAACTTGGGCTGGAAAAATCATTTCAGCATATGGCCAGGAATGTTTGAAACTGCCAAGAATGTGCGAATGTCTGTGGATGAATTAACAGACAGCGACTTCATCTAAGAAGCAGCAATGCGTTCTTGATGGCAGCCAAGGGAAGAGAGCTGCTCATTGCTTGAGCAGTGACCAGAAGGGCCATGGCAGTGCTAGGGATGTGTGATATCCCAGAGCCTGCAGGTGGGAATGACTGGAAATTCCAGCACCTGCTGGAAGAACTACCTCCCCCCACCCCCAGTATGGAATAAGGGTAAGGGTTAACCAGGCTGGCATGGAAAGAATGGCCATCTAAGGCTGTTTCATTCCCAAATACAGATTTTAGTCAAAGAATTAAGCCATTAGGATTGAGTGTGTTTTATCCTAGGAAAGGATTATTTGTTTGTTCATCTGCAAAATGTTATTTCTTTTCTGTTTCCCAGGATATTGTTTATTTTTTTTTAATTATCACAAGCAAAGCAAATGTGCTCATCTAGAGAATGCAGTATATTTTTTTCATTTTGTTCCAAGAGTTTCTTCTTTCTTTGTCACGTAGGCATTATCAGTTAGTCACGATTAAGACTCTTAAGACAAATTTTCTTGCTGGAAATACTCCATCTAGATTCCTGAAGCTATTATTCCCATGAAAAAGGGATTTTTTTCCTCCATTGTCTTCTGCACAAATGGCCTGAATTTCTTTATACGCAAGTATTCTCCCATTTTCTCTCTCTTTTTTCAGTTCGAAGCTCTCACATTTTTCTGCACCATGAGAATGACACATGTGAGCTGGCATGCTGAAAAAAATTTTCCCCTTTAAAAATCTGATACTAATCCCTTTGTTTCCAAAGTAGCCCAGACACTACAACTGGGGGGGAAAAAACCAACAAAAAAACCCAAACAAACAAAAAAAAACCAAAAAAAACCAACAAAACAAAAAAAACCCACAGTGGAATAGATGTCGGAAAAGTTGATACTGATTCTTGGGAGTGAGTAAATTTTTGTGGCATGTCCATCCTCATTGAGTTCCCCTGATGAGGCTGGTAAGATGCAAAGCTGGTCCCTTCATTTCTTGGGCCAAGAGAGCAAATGTAGCTTCTTTTAGTGTTTTCAGAGGCTGATGGGGTTTGAAACCCCAAAGTTACTGCTGAAAATAACTTCATGGCACCTGTCTGCCATGCCCCAGGCCCTGGAGAACTGCTCTGATTCCTCTTCCTTTGCCCTTTAGTTCCCCAGGAGATCCAGTGGCAACAGAAGAACACGACTGACCATTTGCATTTGTGCTGCACCAAAACCTGTATTTTATCCCAAACAGAACGGAATAAAAAGTGAAATTGCTAAATAAATGCAATTTTATAGTGTTCATAGGGCTTCAGCTGGGTGGGAGGAAGAGGGGCAAAAGTGGTGGAAAAGCAAACAACTCTGTGCTTCCTCAATTCAGTGTTAGTGGAAGAGGGAATACACCAGACAGTGCCTTCCCCTCCACAGTTCTAAGAGGATTTGTGGGTGATTTCTTGCCTCTTCATAGTCTGGATTGGAGGGGCATGAGAAGCGTAGCTGATAGTTCAGAGCATTGCTGCGTTCGGTTTCAAAGCTCTCGCAGCATGTTCATTTACTATTGAAAAGTGGTTTCAAGTCTTGTTTGAAGTGTTTGACATGCTGACTAAAAGGAGTGGATCACTTAAACTTGAGTGGGTTTTATGGATTGTGTATCAGCACAAGTCCTTGGGCTGGCACCTTTGCTGTTCTACAAATGGAGTTTTTAGGTCAATCAAGGCTGGCCATAGTCAGCGGTTTTCTGTGGAAGTATGGAATTGGCAAAGAAATCCTAATGAGTTATCATACAGCTTAAGGAGTACATAAATTTTGCTAGCTTTAGATACTTTAGTGGCCTACATTGCATTTGTATTTCCATAATATTTGTGTTCTTTTATTTGTGGAGACAGCACCTGAGAAAATGAAAAATGTCATGGGGCAAGAGAACAAAAGCTGGATCAGTCTGTGGGGTAACACTTGAGGGTGGTGGTTCTGTAGTGGCAGCGAGGGGCTTTTGCTTTTGTTTTTCAGTTCATACTGAACCAGAAACTGGTGCTTAGTGAAGAACTACACGCAGACATGGATTTCCTGAAAATAAGAAAAACATACAGTGGTAACCTTATGAAGCAATCCTGAGATTGCAACATATTTTCCTTATTTTCACCCTGCCCAGAGAAGGTAAGCTGGTTTCCCAGTGAAATGGAAAAGCATTCCAAGCAAATCTGATGCAATTGATTTGCATTCAGTTGGTTTCTGAAAGTTTCAGGCCAAAGCTCAAGCAGGATGTAAAGTTCAGTATGCAGGTGACAGGCTCACAGTGAGCATGTGACTGTCTGGAATGTATGCTGTCAACATTCTGGCTGATAAGATGCAGAAAATTCAGACACTTACCTTTTAATCAGGAAGAATGACTAACAGAAATCAAGAGGCCTTTGCATGAAATCCAGCACAAGTAACAAGGCAGAAAGAAGTAAGGCATGTTGTCATTTTTAATACTTTTAAAAGGAGAAATGGACACTACTCTCACTGCAGGTGCCACACTGGGTAAGTTTAGTAATACAGTTTCTCTGTAGTTTTTAAAATTAAAAGCACAATCATTAGCTGATAAAAGTGTGGTGGAGTGTTTTAAGAGAGGTATTGCACTCTTCCCAGAATAATGGGAGTCTGAAATGGGAGTCTTAGAGCCTATGTTTTGAAACGGATGAAATGTGGAAATTAAGGCACTGGTGGTAGTATAGGATATGCAATGCTGTGAGATAGAGTTTGATCTATTTGCTAATCTTCATAATTAAATAACAGGGTTTTGGGGGGAAAAAAATGCTTTAAGCTGTTGGGCATTCATGTTTAACATCAAGAGAACTCCTATTCAGTCTCCAGTTTGTCAGCCATAACAGGGGCTGCCATGCACAGGGGTGTGTACTCTGTTAAGTATTAATTTTCTTTTTTTAATGGACCATTGAATATGTATTAAGATTTTTTTCAGATAGCATGAGCTATTCAAGAAATAACTGCTCTCAACAACTTTAAGACAGCATAAAAACAAACATAGAATAAGTATATTCTATGCACAGGGCAACCTAAGTCTCATTCAGATCTGTCTTGTTCCATGGTTTGCTTTTGGAAATGGACAGCTCTTTTCTCAACACATTTACTGCTGATTTTAGGTATCCCAGCACCTTCAGAAGACTTGTAACACTGACTTGATAAAAATGGTTGTGTTTTTCTGGTCATGTGACTTTAAGAACAGATAATAAACACATGAAGGGAACTGAAAGTCTAGGTTTATATCCTTCCCTCTTATCTTGTGTTATGGGAGGTTCTGAAAAGAACTTCATCAGGTCAGAAGGACCGAGAATTTCGACCGAGAATTTCAGCCAAGAAGGTTGAAATATTAAAAACCCACATCCCCTTGAAGAAATGTTGTCACACATCTGTGACTTCCCCAGTCTGGAATGTGGGTAGATGCCTAAGTGAGGCAGGTCCCTGTAAGAAAGGCTTTTCAGGGTTTTACACAGCTTCAGATTTGAGTCCTTTGTATGTATCATTAGTACCGCAGGCAGCTTTGGCACTGGCTCTTCCAAACTGCTGTTTTACTGCTCCTTAAATCCAGGAGTCAGGTTGGCTGCAGGATTTGAAGGCAATGAGGAGATAAGTAAATGTTCTGAGATCATCACAGATTTCATGGGGACAGCTGCGTTTGGGGCCAAAGAGGCATTGCCCAAGCAGTTGTACTCTTGAGTGTAACAATCAGCTGCCTGGCTTAAGGCCAAAGCCACTCTGAACTAGGAGGAGAAACAACACTGGAAACTGGAATTTATTGGGAAAAATTAGAAGTCATGGATAACTACAGTGTGGAGGCACTAGAGGACACCGCAATAACAGGCAACAGTTCTAAATCTCCCCTCTTGCCAGAGCATTGCATTGCACATACATTTACCTTGGTGTTGCAAGTTTGAAAAGTTGCCATGCGATGAGACTTCAGCTTCAGCAGGAACAGACAAATATCTTGGAAGGGTATCATCATCTTCTGTTGAGATGGAAAATCGCCTCTTTGGCAATAGCAGTATTTATGGGATCATTATCTTATTCAGAGGATCGTCCTTGAATTCCTCCCCTTTTATAATGTCTTTTGAGAGCACAGGCAAGTAATTCAAAGAGCAGAACTTATTTTTAGGTTTAGTCTGAGCCTGAAATAAATTAAGAAGGCTGAGTAGTGTTACGATAAACAGGGAGTAAAACAGAGACAGGAAATAGGGGGTCTTTGATAATGAATTCCAGCCACTCTTGAAACAGAAAGCCAGAGAAGGCATTACTTGAAAATAGTTTCTTAGTGACAGATTAATAATTTTTAGCTTATTATTCAGCATTAAAGGGGAACAGATCCTGCAGATTTATCCTGTTCTTGAAAGATCCTTTTTTAAAGATCATTTAGCAAGTTATATTTTTAATGTTTTTAGGGTTGCATTGTTCTTGCTGCTAACCGATCTGCTGTTTAAAAAAGCCAGATGTTTGGGGGGGAGCCTGAAGTTTATACAGTTGTGTGTTATATATACATCTGTGAGAAGCCTCTGGGATAAGACTGGGGACAGGGGCAGGGGATTCAGCTTAAAATATGACCAGGCATTGAAGATTTTAGAAGTGGAGGGTTGAAAGGGGAAGAAATCACAGCTATATCCTGTAGAACAAAGCAGAGCGCTTGCTTCCAAAAGTTTCTTTTAATCCTGGGAATGTGACTGCTGAGATGGGCCCAAAGCATGGATGGTGAGATTGATATTTACGAGCACTTCACATGGCTAAAGAGGGTAAGTGATTTGCTGGGCTTTGTTTTCTCTTTCTGAATGCACATTTAGCAAAATCTTGGTGAGAATTCTCAGCTTTGCAAACGGAGACTCATTCAGTGCCTGAGACTTTAAATGGTGTGAGTTTCTTCATGAGAAGCGAATTGAAGACGTGCCTTGCTGTAGGAGGAGGAGGCTTAGGGAAGGGGGGGAGAAAATCAGCTGTCTTTGTCTTTAAAAATGAAACTCCAGGATCAAACTTTGAGCAAATGGCAATAGATTCTGGCAAGTGCTTGTGCTTCTCGCGGATTGCAGCACAACAAAGCAAATCGTGCATGGTAACGTACAGCAAAAGCAAGGAGAGGATGTTGTTTACCCTGTTGTGCTTTAAAGTGAAAAGCTTTCTGCACTAGCTCTTCACTTAAGTGATCCTTCATCGGGGTAACTGTATGAGACCTTTCGGGATGCCTTTGTCTCGGGTAAAAATGGTGGTGATTTTCTTCTGTGCATGTTATTCTGCTAAAAAGATGGGTTTTTAAAAAGGCAGTGCTACTAATTTGGTTCATTTTGTTGATGAACTTCCCAAACATAGATTAACTGCATAAGATTGCTTTGGTCTTCCTTTTTTTAAAAAAGTAGGTTTCTGCAGTTCTCTCATCACCTTGAAAAAATCATTTTGTTTTTGTCAGCTTTTAGATTTTTTTATGTTCCAAGTGTTTCTTTTTCAGTGTTAGAAAAATCCGTGAATGTGAGGTGAATAGATCCCTGCCAGTAGGCTGGTTTTTTTAATTAGAATATGGATTTAACTATGTGTCACAATAGAAGCACATCCTCTCCTTATTCTCTTAAAATCTATTTTAACCTGTATGTACTTTTCTTACAAATTCTTGCCTGCGTCTGTGTATACACACATGAATACATATGCACATGCACTATTGGTTTTTTACTACCTGTATAAATATGAAATATCAGTCAATGCTTATGTGAAATGTGATTAGGAACTTAAATTTGGGTAGTTTCTTGAATAAGTGTAAATATTAATGATGTGTCAGTCTTTAATAAGAGCTTGAGAATCCTGAACTTAATTTACCAAATATTTGCATCACATTCTGGAAACTTTCACATTTCTGGAGTGTGTCTGTGGAAGGGATTAAATGGTAAGTGAGGATAGTGAAGGAGAAGAGGCAACAGGAAGTAGCTGCTGGTAACATTATACTGTTAGTTTAACCTGCGCTCTGTGCAGTTAAAGCTGCACAGCTCTCTTTAAGATAAAGTGCATTTTGAGCTCACATATTAATTTGCTATTTAATTGAGGTTATGGATATGGTGTGTCTGCCACTACTGCTTCCTAGTGCAAATTGCATTTCTGTAAAGAAAGGTTTGCTGACAAAAGGCTAATAAGGTGTGCTGCTGTCAGCTTGTGGACTGTGTACAGAAAGGATACCAAGTTCAAATGTAGCACAAGATTTTACAGGAATTAATAATGCTCTCGCTGTTGTTGCATGTAATTCCCTTTATGTCAGGTACATAAAGGAGAATATCGATACTGCTGCTTTTCCTTGCAAACTCTTTAATGGGGTGAGCAAATGTGGGGGAAGGGAGGAGGACTGAAAATGATCTTGCTTTGTTCCCAGGAGAACTTAAGCAGTCTGCTCCCAAATTCCTCTGACAAGTGATTTAGGGGAAAAAAAAGGTTGAAACAGTCTAAGTTGCTTGTTCAATTCTCCCGTTCAAGAACCCCAGTGTCTCACGTCTGGCACTGACTGTTACAGCATATAAAGATTTCAGTTCCTGCAATGATAAACTGTTGCTCTTTGCCTGATAATAAAATTATGAGTTGCTTTCAGAATAACACATGGCATTTAACAGAGAATAACTGCAACAGACTTCCATAAAGCCTTGGTGAAGTATGCCAGAGCTGGCTCAAATTTCATCATTAGCAGAAATCACTTCAGAGACCCAGATGGGTTTTGATGTTGGAGGGGTTGGCTGGGCTGCATTTTGTGTGCTATCTGTGGCTTGGACTGTGTTAGGGCAGCAAACAAAAACAAAAATCACGAGATCCAGGCAGGCAAAACAACAGACACAACTGCTATTTTCAGATGCATAGAATGGAGGGTCTGGTTTTGAGCAGAAGTCTGGTAAGAAGTCCTTTGGTTCTCCCAAGGGGTTTGGGTTAGAGGGTTCACATACAATTTCATGTTATCCTGTTTCTTTATTTTTCCACCTGCCCTTAATTTGAAGACACCATTCCAAATAAAAATGGCACAACCCACATTTTGGTATGTAGACATGTAGCTATAGCCAGAAGTTATTAACATAAATGCTAATGTTTACTGCAAACAGTGTGGCACAGAGCTGATGGCTGGCCTGAAATTGGTATACATTGTTCTTATGCTTTCCTTTCTTCTGGAGGAGATTCATAACCTGTACTAGCAAGAGGTGGGAAGATCAAACCCATGATGTAGGCATTAAGTTCAAGATATTGAAGGTGAATCTTATTACTTCTGTAAGGATATTTTCGTATAAGACATGTAACTATCTGGAAGAAAAAAACAAGTATTAGTTTTCAGAAAAATTATCCAGAAAAATAAATATATTTGTTTAATATTCTTTTGTTTTAAGGACTACCAAAATTTACTTAATTCTGTCTTTGCTTAGTTTCAGACTATGCACTGTCAGCTTTTTCCAAGTGACTGCTACTTTCATGTTAACCAACCAGTAACAATGACAAATAAAAAATCCTTCTGTTGATTTACTAATTGCCTTCAGATGAAAGGCAAGAATTATAGATCCAGAAAGCATGTTCCAGCCTTCTCCTCTTCTGAGGAGAATGCACATATATTCAGATGGGTGTGTATCTGAGGTGGCACTAACATGCCAAGAGATTAAATTCGTATTGCATCCATAGTCAGATGCAAATAAAAATGTTTACTGTGTAAACTGCTCACTCACCACTTTATAATACAGCTCCCTGTGACTCAGAACATAATTCCACTGACCAAAAGAGTACTACAGAGATGGAAAGATCATACTCTTCTAAATATTATCAGCTCCAAATATGCTGGGAAGAGTCTACAGTCCACATTTGCTTGTGTTGAAATGTAATCCTGCGGTCAGTGTGCTGCTGGGAATTTGTGGTAAAGCTGACTGGCTGAACCCTGCTGGCCATACTCTGCCTTTTCAGCTTCTGAACTACAACAAAAGGCAACAAATCAAGCATGTCCCTAATCTTCCCCATTAATAAAAGTATTATTGCTGCCACAGGCATCCTGTTCAATTATCAGTGGAGCTGAAGGTGATTCGTGTGAGTAAAGAGAGGAGGATTATGACATAATCTGTCACCTCAAAGAGGCGGGTGACTTGTTGAAAAAGCTTACAAATCACCACTTTAACTGACTGCCAGGGTTCTTTTCCCAGCTCCTCCCTGCTCCATTGCCCAGGATGAGATCCATGGTGTTTGTGACAAATTTCTGTGTAACAGCTTGATGAGCAACTTCAGAATTTGGCAGGGTTTGGATTAAAATTAGCTGTGTTGGAGATTCTTGGTGCTGAAAAGGCACACACGAGGAGAACATCAGCTGACCATTTCTTCCCTTTCTTGCCATACCCTTTTATACTTTTGTTGATTATCCCCATTTTAAATCAAAGCTATTGAATTGCTCTCCAAATTCTGGGCTTTTGTGTCACATAAGAAGGAAAATTTAAGCCCTTTTTCTTGGAAAAGGACTCGGTAATGACTGGGTCGTGCAAGCGATATTTAGACTCTTTCCAGCAGCTACCAATACTATGTTCATGTTAAATCAGTGAGCCTATTCCAAAGAGAGATTTGGAAAATAAAAGTGAAGACGCTAAAGCGGTGATGGAATGCTTTTTTGATGGAAAAAAAAAAAATGGAAAGCTGTCTTTTGGTTTTCTTTTTTAGAACCAGGAGAAACAGCTGATTTGGAATTGTTTCAGGAAACTTCTTATGTTAATATCTTTTGCAACCTATATCCAAACTATATCCAGCAAACGATGTCCAAAATTGCTAAGGAGATTGTAATACAGGTGCGCCGAGAAATTGCTTTGCAGCTTCCTGTCTTGGACAGGTGCACTCTTCAGTGGGTAAAATCTGGCTGGGTGTCCTGGCCCAGAAAGTGGTGGTGGATGGAGTCACATCCATCTGGGACTGGTCACCAGTAGTGTCCCCCAGGTTCAGTGCTGGGGCTGTTCCTGTTTATGTCTTTATCCATGACCTGGATGAAGGGCCCTGTCGCTGTTGAGCCGCTAGCTGAGAAATGACCCAGGTTCTCAGACAAGGAAAGAGAGAAGGTGTCTTTATTATTTTGATTTCCATATATATAGAGTCTTCAGAGGTGCCCCAGATTGGTCAGCCCGAGACCTCCCCCTAGGCCCAATTGGCCAAGCCCGAACTGACCTAATCCGGAGATGTTGCTTGCAAAACATCCAAACTTTATCTTTGTTTATGAAATGTAGCAAAATGTTCTCACGGGAAAGACCTGTGCTAGCCACAGGGCCTCCTCAGTAAATCCACAGACAGCACTAAATTGGGTGGGAGTGTTGATCTGCTGGAGGGTAGGAGGGCTCTGCAGAAGGATCTGGACAGGCTGGAGGGATGGGGACAAGCCCAGCAGGGTGAGTTCAACAAGTCCCAGTGCCAGGCCTGCCCTTGGGTCACAACAATCCCAGGCAGAGCTGCAGGCTGGGGGAGGAATGGCTGGAAAGTGACCCAGGGAAAAGGAGCTGGGGTTGCTGGTTGACAGGGACTGAACATGAGCCAGCAGTGAGCCCAGGTGGCCAGGAAGGCCAATGACATCCTGGTCTGTATCAGGAATGGAGTGACCAGCAGGACCAGAGCAGGGATTGACCTCCTGTACTCAGCACTGGTGAGGACACACCTTGAGTGCTGTGCCCAGCTCTGTGCCCCTCAGCTCAGGAAGGACATTGAGGGGCTGGAGAGAGTCCAGAGAAGGTCAGCAGAGCTGGGGAAGGGTCTGGAGAGTCCCATGAGGAGTGGCTCAGGGATCTGGGGCTGTTCAGCCTGGAGAAAAGAAGGCTCAGGGTTGACCTTATGACTCTCAACAACTGCCTGAAAAGAAGCTGTAGCCAGGTGGGGATTGGTCTCTTCCAACAGGTAACCAGTCACAGGACAAGAGGAAATGACCACAAGTTGCACCGTGAGTGGTTAAATTGAATATCAAGAAGAATTTCTTTACAGAAAGGGTTATAAGACATGGGAACAGACTGCCCAGGGAAATGGTGGAGACACCATTCCTGTAAAAGTTAAAAAAATGTGTAGATATGGTATTTGAGGACATGGTTTACTGTCAAAAATGGTGGTGGTGCTGGTTGGACTCAATGACCTTTACAAGTCTTTTCCAGCCTTAAGGATTCTATGATTCCTTCAGGCAAACTATTTATGGCATGCAGTTGATTTTTCACCTGCAGTCGTAATGCCATCAACATATTTTTAGCTACCTTGCCTTAGCCTATCTCTCCTCCTACTTTGTTATCATGTGTTATCATATGTTATCATGTGTTATCATAAACTTTTTCACTGGTTTTATGCAATCTCTCATTCTTTCACTGTAAGAGACATAGTTAACATATTTGGCTTATAACTTGGCGAGCCCAGGTAACAACTTTCGGTCTTTAATGCTGGATCTTCTGAAATAACAGCTTTGTAGGAAATCTTGTAGATTCATCCTTTTCAGACTTGTGTAACCACGTGCCCAGTGTCTATTTACTGTGAGCTCTTAGAGCAACTGGTATCATCTGTGGTCTGGTGTCTTCAGTTCTGTAGGTCCTGGATTCAGTTGCTGCTGATACATGTGAGGTCTTGCTCGGTTTCCCCTCAGTCCCAGCCCTCACAGCTGCAGAATGCACCCAACCATCCGCAGATGGCCTTGGTTCATGTTACATTGTTTTATCTTGTCTTTATACATGCCACAAAGAATTACCACGTCTTAAACACCTGCTGTATGTCAATCAGACACTTTTATCTAGCAGGTCATTTTTCTGTCTACTGTACTTTCCTGTGCTTATCTGAGCCCTTTCTTGCTGACCTCACACCTGCATGTTTAGAGGCATTTCTGTGAGGTCTTGAACCTCAGTTGTACTTACTGTGAACTGGTGAAAAACTAGTGACAAAAGTATATTTTGAGTAGCATTCACATGTTCTGATGATGATGATGAATGCTGGTGAGTGAGGTTCTGCACATTCTGTTTTTAATGTTCTTGTTGTCCTCTTGAACAAGGACAAAAGACCAAGATTATTGAATTTAGAGGTGATTCTAGTTAAGGGCCTTGCAGCTACACTGAAGGGCATGATTAAAACTAAAGATCCAGATGCACAGGAAAAAGAGTATAAATAATAGAATGCAAGTCAGTGCAGACTTGCCCCAAGTTATGCATTCAAGGAGGGACAATGAGTAAAAGCAGAATGAACAGGATGGCAGCTAAATAAAAGCATTTTAAAAGGATATGGAAGTTATGGGTCCTAGGATGAAAATATATGAATTTTACTATATGGTTACTGTGGAACAAAATATGGCCCAAGAGTCTGTGAAAAGATTTTACCACTCAAGCCAGTTTCAGCTGGAGGCCTGTGTCTCCTCTTAGGCCCTTAATTTCAAAAAAAGTTGGGAAATGGTGAAGAGGAGCCAAAAGAAAGCAACAAAACAAATCTTGGAAAATTAACCCGTGAGGAAAAGACAGAAAAGTCCTGTTTGTTGGTGCCGTTGTGATTCTCTCAATTTCTTTCAAAATAATCTGAGACAGGGGTGCTCGGTTTCTCTCAGCTTAAAAAGGTGCCCCACTTACATCTAGTTCAGCACTTAATAGCTTGAAAAGTTTCTTTTGATTGGAAAAAAAAATTGATTTCTTGATTTGTGTTAATTTAGCACCATGTTTATTTTCACCATCCATTTCTCATTTGGGCCTGAAGGCCTCCATATAGATAAAGAAGCCATTAATATATTTAATATTTTTTCTAAAAAATCTATTCACAAATGTTCAGCTGTAAAAGAAAGGACAGTTGGGGAGGAGGATTATAATTATATTGGTGCCATTGTGCAAGTAGCTATAAATGAGTAGTCAGCTGCAGTTGAAGGGAACTCCTTGAATTCCTGTGTTAGCTGAAAAGCCAGGATGAGTGTTGGATTCCCTGGCAGAAATGGAGCTGGGAAATGAACCTCTGGGGGCTCAGGTTACTTTTGATGCTCTGAGCAAACAGCTCCATTCCCACAATGTTTTAGGGGGCAGGATGGACCTAGGAGACTCTTCTAAACTTAAAATAAATCCACAGATTTTTTTAAAATTGTTGTGTTTCCATGTGAAGTATTAAAATTCATAGGAAGTGGGACATGACAGTTAGGGACAGGCCATGTTTTAGAAGGTTTGGCTCCCTAGAGCCATTTAGAAATCCAGAAGTGATTGTGTACCTAGAGTACTTCCTGATAAGAATCTGATAATTTAAATGAATTTTTAATTGCTAACAAAAACTTCTCATTTTCCTTCAGTAATTTCTAGGAATAATATCAACCTATAACAATTTTTACCACTTCAAAGTAAACACAAAATTCCTTGACTGGCAAAAGACTGTCAAGAGCCAATATTTCAAATTAAATGTTTTTTGTCATGATAAATGGTATTTATTATTGGAATTACAATTTTCTAGAAAATATCAATCTATTCCTATACCAGTCTTGATTGCTGGAAATGAGACAGTTGTCAAAACACAGCTAGAAAAGGTATATGCCAAAGGCTTAATGCATTTGAAATAAACAGTTCTGGTCTATAGACAGGTCTATTTTTTATTTTAATTTTTTTTAAAGTAAATACTGCTTATTAGACACGACTTTTATTAACTATTGGTGGAAACTTTAACTGTAAAGATTCTCATGGCACTTTTTTTCCTCCCAGTCACAGGTGAACCATCATTCATCCAATAATGAAACTTATCAAGAAAGGTTGGCACGATTAGAAGGTGATAAAGAGTCGCTCATCCTGCAGGTATGTCTGAAAGAGAGAAGAATATTGTCTGCACAGTTGATATTCAGTGCACAGAAGCTGAAGTGGCAGAGTATTTTGTGTTAAACAAGTGACAGCAGGTCACCAAATGTGAATGATGTTTAACCAGGAATGAATTTATAATCTACATAATCGCTCTGATTGATTTCATGGTGGGGAAACCTTGCAGAGGAGGAGGCTGAAACAGCAGTAAAAGGGGGAGAATGCCAAAGAGATTAAAAAGAGTGCTGTGGGGTCCCAGGCACTGCAGTGATGGTGGTTCTCTAGGCTTCCCTAGGTTTGCTGCGTTGTGCCAGTTTCCTAGGTTCTCTGTAACACCATTTTTAATGAACCACAAGACTGCCAGGTGGATAGAACTGGTATTTTTTCTGTTTATATGCTGTACCAAATTGTTTACATCATCCAAAAGCTTAAGGGGGAGGTAAATGGGCATAAAGAAAATTTGACAGTAAAATGCATGCCTAGGCTCCTCCAGGTCTCCTGTTTCTCAGTTTGCCAAGTCTTTTTCTAACGGATCCTCTGTCCAATGTAAGTTTTCCTCCTGGGAAAAAACACACATTGCACAACTTTAAAAAAATTTAATTTTTTTTTTCCTGTGTATTTTTGCTAATACTAAACTGTCAGATACATTCCATGCCTTTTAAAACTGAAGCTGGAGAGTATTGAAATGCTCTTTGCATATCCTTTCCCTTCATGTTTTCAAATGCATATTATAAGCATACACATTTATATCAAACACAACTAAAGTGTGTTGGGTAGGTGTTCTCCCTGCTTTCAGTCACGAGTTTCTGTAAACATGTCTTATCCTGTGTGTTCTGCTCACACTTGTGTTCATTTACTGAGCAGAGGTCTCACTGCTGTTGTTAAATAAACAATAAGTGTTTTCAGACACAAGCTTTGGCTTGGTTCGATTTTTTTTTTCATTACTGCCAAACTAAATCGCTATTACCAAATTTAGGGGGAAAAAAACTGACTGTAAAACAAACTTCTGGTTGGAATTTAAGTGTGTGCTACAAATTCCCTTTACAATTTATATTTATCAGAACACCTTTTATTAATCAAGTGGTTGTTAAGTCTAAAATCTTGATTCGAGTAATAATAGCAAACAACTTTTCACACTGTACATTCACATCTTGCACACACTAGCAGCTCATGAGCAGAGAGACAATTAGGAGGCCCCAGCTGAGGGTGGAACTGGTGCTTTGAGGGTGGAACCTGTGGCTTTGGCTGTGAGGGTCTCCTTTTTTCCTCACATATTTGTGCAGTCCTGTGATCTGTGTCTGTGTCAGCTTTTGTGGATCTCACAGGACCAGTGCTGATAAGTTCCTGAAGACTATCCCAGTCGACTGCTCAGATGTGCTTTTCCTGTCTTTGTCTTGCAGATTTTCAGTAACTGTTTCTTCATCCGCACAAACAGGTACCCGAGAATGCAGCCAGGGGATTTTATTACATGCTTTGGAGACCTGCCTAGAGTTTTTCTTGGAAGGAATAGAGTAAAATCAGAACTAGAAAATGTCTTTCTCTTGCCTTTCACTCCCATCACTACCCTCTCTCCATCAAACCCAAAGGCTTAGTCAATATTTATGTATTTTCCTTTCCCACTGCACAGAATTACTGCAGAGCTGCAAAAACCCCAGGCAAATAAGATAGATGAAGACCTTAGTCTGGAAGATGAACATCAACAACAACAAAGATGCCAAGGCAGAGCTGGGTTTAGGACCTGGTTTACACCACTTCTTCCATGCAGTCGAACATGAGGAGCACAGGCCAGCCCCACGCTGAGGTTACATGGCCTGTGGGAGGCTGCTGGTACAAACCTGGCTGCTGGGTGTGAGCTTTGGCAGGAAGGATGAGAAAGCAATGGGAACAGAGCACCTCTAGTCTCTGGCTCGTGCTGAACAGGGCCAAGGACTGGCCCATAGCTGTAATCTGTAGGGAATAGGAGGCTGGGAGCACTCCAGGCTTGCCTCAGACTTTTAAACCTTTCTACCACTTGATTTTTAGATAAGTGTTCAATATACCTCACTTCTACAGAAAATATATTAGCTACAGGCTGAGTCTTGCAGGTGTTGCACTCCTACAGCAAAACAGAATTGCCAGCGTAGCATAAACTGGGATTATGTTCTGGGTGCAGCCTACGGATTCCTTGAGGGCTCTGGCAGATGTGATCCTGGACAGAGGGGAAAATGTGAGCTCAAAGTGGCTAATGTGCCTCTCAGCCCAACTGCTGGAACACCCAACACATGCTTCTAAAGCTGCTAAGCTACTAGTAAATTCCTTTGCAGGTCACATTTGACATGCAGAGTTTTCCTTCCAGGTGTTTAAACCCAACCTCTTGCTCTAAATAGAGCTGGTTTTCTTTCTCTGGAACCTGCACTGCATGAAGGAGAGGATTCAGTTTGTTTCTTCTTGCCTTCTGACCTCACGTGGGGGTTTTTGTGTATCATCCCTCATTTAATGGGAACAAAACAAGGCAGACAAGCAACAGACTTCCTCCCAAGGAGTTCTCCTGCCCCAGTTTGGATGTGTGCCCCTGCCATCTGCCTCCACCCACTCCTTCCTATCATCTCTCATTCTGACTTCAGCTGGACTCTAAGCTACAGCCAACTACTTTAATGGGAAAAAAATAAAATAGCTTTCTGTTTTTCTTTCTTTGTTTCTGTGATTCTCTCCCAGGCATGCTTGTCATTATGTTTGCAGGTAAAACAAATACAGAGATCTCTTCCTCTGCAGATTCCCTGAAGTAAACTCAATTGTTCATTAGGTTTTTGACATGCTGCATGGTGGATATGTCTTAGAAGTTTCACTTTCACACACTGTATTTTTTTTTATTAATAAAGATATTTCAGAGTTGGATGTGAGAGCATATATATGTTTTTGTTAATGCATTCCTGTCAAAATGGAGTTTAAAACACCTTAGGCTCCTTTGTTTGTTTGAGATAATATTTTTCTAGAATAATCAATGCTTCTGTATAAATAAATAGCCAAAATGAATATACAGAGTGTGCTTAAAATAAGAATTATCACTGGGGTTTTTTCCATGTCTTTCTAGTGTTTTCCTGAGTGCAGTTTTTTCTGCTTTGCAGGATTTGGGTTCAGCTGCTGGGCTTGCCTTATTGCACACTCACTGCTCTGTACCACCATTCCCACAGCTCTTTACCAGGATTCCTTATTGTTTCTTTTCCTGGGATTCACTGTCTGTATCTCACTGCTTTTGCTTTCATGTTTTGGCTTGCCAAAGCCTGGGAATTTTTGTTGGAATAGAACTTTGCCACTGCTAAAACATGCCTTTTACTCATTACATTCCTTATAACTTCAGAACTCTTTATGGATAGGTAAGATGGGTTTTGTTCTTGTAAGCAGTAAAGTGGTTGGTTGGGTTTGGAATGAACAGTTTTCCTACTTACCTGTTTTAGGGAGTGAAATGCCAACAGAACCCGAAATGGCGATGCATGCTCCAAAACCACATAAATTATTTCCAGTATCCTCTGTTCGTGTTTGCTCCTTTCCAATTTTTCAGGCTTCTACATGAGGGGACCCAAGCTACCTATAGGCAGCATTCCATCTCTTCTTGAAAGGCCCTTTCTTTTTTATATCAAAATGAAACAGTTGCAGGGGAGGGGAGATGAGAGGGCGGGGTTGGAGCAAAATAGAGGTAAGACTACAAAACTGTCTGTCTTGGCAGAGCAGGTTGCTGCAGTGCACCAGAATATTAAAGCATTGAGGGCTTTAAAGGAGAACTTCTTGTTAAAACGTGCATTTGGATGTTACATGTATAAGGTAATTGAAACTTATTTACAGTCAGTTCAGTAGTGTTGTGCTTCTGCTCTCCAATTACAGGTGAGTGTTCTCACAGACCAGGTGGAAGCTCAAGGAGAGAAAATCCGGGACTTAGAAATCTGTCTCGAGGGGCATCAGTTGAAGCTGAATGCAACAGAAGAAATGCTCCAGCAGGTAAAAATCTGGATTGCAGAGTTCCATAGCCTTCTCCAGCAGAGGGGTGAATACACATGGTCAGTTTGCTTGCATGTGTGACTGCCTTTGGCAACAGGATAAAACACGGAGAAGAAAATGCCTCTTTTATTTTTCTCCTGCTCTGCACTTTTTTCCACCCTCCCCCCCCCAGTAAATGTTTCTTTGTTTTGCTGTTGCAGAAAAGTTTTACTGGCTGGTTGCACAATACTGTACGTGGCAGAATGTAAAATGAAACTATTGTGTCTTATTTGAGCTGTGCTTATTTGGACATGGCTGAGTAACTGGTTAGACAGGTTAAATGTATCTAATACATGTAGGAGTTACAGCGTTAAGAAGTTTTATTTAATGTCTTCTGTTTGCCTGTGGCTTTGAAGTTGAATGAGTAGCAAGTTGGAATTAATTACTCTATCAAGTTCTGTTCTATATCTATTTTTGTTTAACTTAGGCGCTTTCCCCTTCTTCATATTTAAGAAAATTATTCTATAGAGATATTTTTTCTTTATTTCAATCAACAGTTTCAGGCTATGTGATTTCATTTTTTCTCTTTGTTGTTATATGTTGAGGGAGCAGAGCAAACAATAAGTTAAATACCTTACATTTCATACATTACTGCAGAACTTGCAAGTCTGTTGATACAAAAGATCTTTCCTGGTGCAATTTTCTGTTGTTAGAGATGCAGATCATCCACTGTTAATGCAGTACATAGATACAAAAAATATATCTGCAGCTGTAAATAAGCCTCAAAAATCTATGCCAGAAATTTGCAGTATAGATACTGTTCTTGATGAACTTAGATCCTCTCCCCGCACAAAATTTCATGTTATAATTTTGCTTGTTTAGTCTATGTGAGAGATACAAGCCTTTTTAAGAACAGATCATACCTTTAAATTGTGGTAAGGATTCTTGTACATATGTGTGGACATACTCCAGCAGTTTCTATAAGATGAAATTGTATCCTAAACATTTTCAATTATAATTCTCAAAAGTTCTTGAAAAAAACCTTCCATTTCACAAAACTTTTTCACCCCAAAATGCTTCCAGCTAGGGAAAGTTTTATTCTGAGGGAACATCTTTAAAAATGCCAACAGTGAGTGCATGTAGTTTTCCAGTGAGATCTGGAATGAAATTCAAAGGATAGTAATTATTTAAGTTTTGAAAATCTGTTTTCAGACTCCAGGAAGACATTCACAACAGAGTGCAGAAGTTTCCTGTTCAAATCTAAAACTAGATAGTTGTTCTGTGACTTCTGCTAAAACTGTTTATTCTTTCTCTGACTTAATTTTTTTGCCCAGACAGTCTTCTGAGGAAACTGTGAATGTAAAGCCTTACTTACCAGAACACTGAGGCATCTGAAAATGGAATATAATGTTGCATGAATGTTGCTGTTTCAGTGAAAATGTTTGCATGTAATCGTCTGGCGCTAGGCATGTGCACAAATTGCTTCCAAAGCTGATCCTAAAGTGATAAGCCAGAAAAGGCTGCACCAAAGCTAAAGAAGTCAGAGAATCTCCAGATATGTCGCCTATAAACCTTAGACCTAAACTTTGAGATAACTTTGAGCAGCAGTAGTTGTTTCTCCCAGCAGACAGTGGGATATGGGAAATGCAAGTAAGATCTCTCAGCAGTCAGAGTAGTTGGACATTTATTGTCTCCGCAGAGGATCCTATTTAATATAATTTATTTTTAAGGTTCTTTTGTCAATTCATCTTATGGAAAAGATTATCCTCTATGGGGGATGAGCTGAGATTTGGGGAGAAAAGAATGACCTGATCATGTGGTGGTTATGGCATTCATGTAAGATACGTGGCCAGTGGACTTTTCTGCAGATAATTTGTCAAAAGTAGCGTGAGTGTGTGGCCTCAGGGGCTTCAGTGGATGGATCAGTCAGGTCTTGGGGAGAGTTAGGTTCAGATCTTCTCAGCCAGCAGCTGCTGGTGTCCTGCTTTTCAGAATGACTTTTATTTCCCTCCTGGGGGAGGTGTGTAAATTTAGGTTTATTTCGTGGTTCTGCTTCCTTGTTTACAATATATTGAACTCCACTGATTTATGCCTTTGTGAACTTAGGTCAACTGCTTGCTATAAGTGGAAAATGAAACTATGAAGATAAAGCTCTGTCTTTATAATTTCAAGAACGATAAGAGGACTGACTCACAATTAATTCTGTACCAAAAAGGCTTCAATAAAAACAAAAATCTTGAAGTTCAAGATAACTTAATGATGATATCTGGTAGTTCCACAGCAGAAAGAGTATCTCATGCTACCCGGTAAAGTAGTTTTTGCTGAATCTGTGCTAGCAGAGACTTGTCCTCTTTGGCAGGGTGGGGTTCCTGGCAAAATATCCTTCTGGCTTATGATTTATGCACAATTGTTTTGAACCCTGCTACAAATGGAACCACTTCTGAAACAGCAACTGAGATAAAATTTACACAAATAACATAAAATGGCTGTTCAGTGTTTTGGGTGGGCATCTTGCATGTGGAGTGGGAGCAGCAGAGAAGGCCTCAATCTTTCTCCCTCTTCCTGACCATGTTGCTTCTGCAAATGATTTGATACTGACTGTTGTGCTCAGCTAACTTTCTCATCAATGATTGGGAGAAAACGAACCTGGGGTTTAGAAGGAAGGGGTTGTTTTTTTCTGGTGGGTGAGTCTGACAACTCACAGAAAAGGTCAAGGTGTGGCATAAGGGCAATGGAGAGATGTGCTTTGACCTCACTGTTTATGGAACCACAGCCAAGGAAAATACAGCTCAGCAGCATGTGAGAGATGAGAGGATCCTGGGTAAGACATAAAGATGCCCTGGCGTGCACAGTTACAGATAATGTGATGCTTACGGTGTCAAATCTAGCATTTTGCTTTTGCAAGGACACTTTTCCCACCACAGGCTGTAATTAAACAAAGCATTTTTCCACCTTAAAGGTGTTTGCATTCTCTTTCTTCAAAAAAACAAACCAGGCCTTTTGAAAACTCATGAAAGTCAATTGCAAAACTTTAAATCAGTCTTTAAGTATAATTCAGTTTTGGGCCAAGAAATAAGGTCATCCTTCACAGTAAATCGTAACAGAAAATTTTCTGTTACGTGGCTGGGAGCAAAACGCAAGTTTAATCTCATTGAATTACCTTCCAGTGGCATGTCTGTCTTGCTATTGAATGTATAAAGGAGATGGAAAAGCTGACCTGTGTGAGTAGGTACCTGCCTTTCCCCTTAGCACATTGCAATAGATATGTCTAGAAGTAAAATTTTAAAAACTTCCTAAAATTATCCTAAGAAAACAATTTATGCTGTGACAGCCCATTTGCAGTACATCAACTGCTTTAAAATGTAAAGTCACACGCCACTTTGGAGACTAACGATGTGTGTGTGTCTTGTTCTAAGTTGCTTTGTGGCATTACTTTTTCCAGTCAATTTTAAGAAAGAAATATTTTTTCAGAGGAGAGAGAGCCTTGGGAGAACCTCCTATCAATGTGCTGTAGAACTGGGAAGCAGAAGTAATTTTTGCTCTATGAAGTTGCCTAAAGTGTCCCATAATAGAAAGTACCAGCCATGCCTGATGTAAACACTTCAGTGCTATGGAATCTGTGCTGTCAGGCTTGACAGCTGTCTCATGTCGATGTGAAAAGTGAACTTTCTGCACATAAAGATTTCACCTGCAACGTTCCTTTACATGCATTTATTGGTAACTACCATGAGTAATTCTGGTTGGTTACCTCTTTGCTATTCCAGGGCTGCATTTTATTTATTTAACAGATAGTAATTTCCATTGAAGCACTCTGGTATAAAGGACAGCAGTTTGCTTTGCAAATGAAAATGCTGGTCTGGGTGGCAGTGTTTTTCCTGTACCTGACCTGTACCAAATCCTAGATGTGGTCTGATGGTGTCTTTCTGCCTTCCAAATAATTTCTGATACAATTCAGGGGGCTCTTGCTGGATGGTTGTGTTGTGTAAGCATGATTGTGTCTTCAGTCAAGTAAATTCTCTTACAAATTACAAAGGACTTGCCTTTAGAATCCTTTAAGTCTTAAAAAAATACACATAAAAATGTAAATGTTTGTATGTAAACAGGTGTGGATTTCTATTCTAGTGTTAGTTTATGGCCCATTTCTCCCTGGGTGCAAGAGCCAGAGGAAAGTGTGCCAGACAGTGCCCTGTGTTCAGCACAGTGGAGAATGCTTTAAAAAACTGGATTAAAAGAATACAGGGAGGAGTGGGATGAGAGTAGGAACTTGAATCCAACAGCATTTAGTGTGTACCTGCTCTGGTTTTGCAGTTGTCTCATGCTCAGGGGAGCCAGAATCCTGTGTTGGTTGCAGGGTATAAATCTGGTATCTGTTTGCTTCTCAGGAACTTTGTTGGCTGGCAAAGACCATTCCTTCAACTTTCACTTGCCTGAGTTATCTGATCTTAGATGAATTTCAGCACTTGTTTATAGCACACAGGAGCTTCTTGCCAGCAGCTGGCTCAGTGTTTCAGATTTTGAAGTGTGCTCTGTGCTGCTCTGGTTGAGCTGCAAGGTTTCCAGAGCCTGCTCTCAAGCTGTGCAGCTTTATCTGTCCAGGTGAGCATTCCACTGTTTTGCTACTTTGCAGTTAACGTGGGCAGGAATCTGCTCCACAGGCAGATCCAAGGGCTGTTCAAGCTGGCAGTGCTATGGGAAGTTCTGTCCTTTCCCTTGCTTAACCATATAATGGGCAAATGATGGATTGGAGGGCTGTAATTCCCTGCCTGCTACTGACTTGCACCATTTCATGGTGATTACATATGTACATTGCTCTCAGCTGTGTTTTCAGCTAAGCAAATATCTTATTTCTGCCACAGCTGAAACACAGCACTTGAGAAGTGCAGTCTGCATTAGGGGTGGTTCTGGCTGGATTTTGCTGCCCAGGTAGGTAACTTGGTCTCTCTGTCTCTCTCAAAGCTTTTAATAAGGGTGAAAATATGAATTTTTGAATGTTGTATTTTGTACAGTGTGCAAGTGCAAAATGGGAACTTTGGGGTCTTTTTTCCCCCCCCCTCCTCACTTGACTTAAATCTCACTTATGGTTTCTCAATCAGTGTATGGCATGATTGTTTCTTGTGTCTTGTGGAGAGCTAAATATCCTGGAATTTTCTGTGCTTGCAGCTGAGAGCCTCAAAAATTGTAGTGTCCTCTTTTCAAGCTATTTTCTGTCATGTTAAATTTTATAAGCTGCTTTATGAGAGTTATGTATTTCCAAGACAATTAAATGTGGAAGTGTGATATACAGCATGTGATTCAGTTTCACTGGGAATATTGGAAAACTTGATTAAATACCTTAGGAATATACAGGGTAAGTTTTAAAAACACAGCTGTTCTTTGATCTGTCTGGTAGATGTATATCTTAGCTTCTGCGTGCCTCCTTAATTTTTAAGGTTAAAAGTTGAGTTTAAAAAAGAACTTTAAGAAGGTAAATTATACTTACATAGTATAATGCACAGTACATTTTAAAATTAAAAATAATATCTTGTTTCTAAATCAGATTCCCTAGGATATGTTCTATATGTGTTCTATTTTTCAGCTCTTTAAGATCCTCCTAAAGCTGCTACAGCCCAAATTACCATTTTGCCTGTCTTATATTATCTTTTTTTGCTTTAAAACCAATAACATAAATTTGTATTTTCTTTTCTTAAAATTGCATATTTATTCTGGCCGAATTCAAGTTGCATCATACCGCTGAAATACACTATAATTTCTCTGTAACAAAATGTTTCACATTCTTAATGAGCTGTTCACTGTGAGCATCTGCTTGAAGATGAAAATAATTGTTTCCAGATGTTCCCATTTCAAGAGGAGACATTAACTTTAAACGGCACTTGCTTTCAAAGCAAAAGTTAGGCTCTCTGGATGCAAGAGGAATTGTCAGCTGTTTTAAATCAGTGGAGCTCCATTGAAAACAAGGGATAGTTAGATGTTTTGTCTATTTTAAGTCACGAGGTTTATGCCAGTTTACTCTAGCTGGGAATCTGATTCCCCAGCTTCAAGCAAATCATAAAAATTTGAGTTGATATTAAAAAAAAAAAAAAAAAAAAAACCAAACAGCTGCCTTAATGCTCACTTAGGCTAGGTAGTGCCTCTGTGGTCACACAGAGCTACTGAACTTGGAATGAGAGGAGTGAGTGCGGATTGCTCTGCACTGCATAACTAAGGGTAATTTTAGGGTCTGTAGGAAAAATAAGTTGTAATGCCAGATGGTGCACTCAAAGGATAGATCTTTTGTTTAAAATCCCTAGAGGGATGCTGTAGCTCCTTGCCTTATTAAGAAATCTTCCTCCCATATAATGGAACACCATGTCAGTGTCCAAAAAAAATTCTAGATGTTGTTTCAGTTCAGCAGTGAATAGAGTCTGTCCATGGGGCCAGAGTTGCCTAATCCTGCTCATCTTTCTGATGTTCAGTGGCCTTATTTCATATCAAAGTTGTCATTTTTAACTATGTCTTAACCTGCAGCAGTCTGCTCTCTTAACAGGGGCATAGAGTCTGTTCCAATCTGGACTGGAATGTGCCTCTGAAACTTGTTCAAGTCAGTGTTTTCCTGGAAGACAGAGGAGTTATTTGTAATTATAATTGTAATTTGTAATCACCTGTGTAAATCCTGGGATTTCATTGGCTTACTGCCTCTTAAGAGTTTCTCCATAAAAAATGTCAGTGCAATATCTTTTCCTGATTAGAGCTTGATTTGTTTCATTCAGAGAAGAAAAAAAAAAATAAAAAAGCCAAAACCATGAGGCTACATTTCTGTTTATTTTCCCATCCATACACAAATATCTTCGCCAATGTCAGCAGGAATGGGCATGGCATTGGGAATAGTTGGTGGCTTAGATAATTGGTATTGCAACAGATGCAAGTTTAGTACTATTTTTAATTTCTGCAATACTCCCCACCAGACTAAAATAACTTATGTGTAGAGCAGATTGGGGGTTTGAAATGAATTTTAACTGTAATTTTTGAAATAACCTATGTGGCTTCCTTGGCTCCAGGCCATGGTCTGCAACATACTGTAGAGTTTGGGTAAGAGGAAGAGATGAGAAAGGAGTGATGGACGTGGTGATTTCTGATCCCTTAATAACATCAGCACAGATCCAGATTAACTATGGCAACTTTGGTTAAATCACTTCCATGTAATTCAAATTACAGTCTACTGCGATTCCTGAGTGTGTTTCATATGATCAGCACACTAATGGAATTTATGAATTATCATAAAATCTTTTAACTATTTGGAGACCCACATTCTTTTGTTAAAAAATCGATTAGGCACTTGGAAAGCTAAGTATCAATTTTTCAGGAAGGCTTAAACTCCTGAATGGACTTTTTTCATTTTGAAAATGGAAGTGACAAAAGCCTTTTATGTATGTAATATAGTATGTATAGTATGTAAAATTTTGGATGATTTCTTGCCTTGGCTTTCTTGAAAAGCAAAAGATTCAATGAGGGTGTGAATATTGACCATTCTCCAAGCACAGTGATATGACTCCATCCAAAGTATGTCTTCTCTGCACTCTGGAAAACAGACCTGGGGCACACCAGAAAAATTCCTGGTCAGTTGTTTCTCCTTTACACTGTTCCTCAGTTTAGACATTCCCTTTTAGGTTCCAGTTAGGACATTTCATTCACTGCAGTTCCCTCCACTCTGTGCAGCCTTCAAAAGTTATCAGGTGCTACTTGGGTAAGCTTTCAGGTACTATTAGTGTGACTGCAAAAGTGTTGCTTGGTTTTGGTACTTAATTTTGGTTAAGGTTCTCATTCTGTAATACATCCTTTATTGAATAACATGTGGCTGGAAGGTCTACAATGAAATCCTAAAACATAACTTTGTCTGATGATTATGTAGGAAGACGCCAACTGTTTTGTAATGTGCCATTATGCAGGTTTGTGTCTGTTCAGCCCTAGTATTGTTTTCAATTTCACGTCTAGCCCAGGGATTAACTTTGCCACACATTTGCTTGAAATAAGGAGTGGGACACGGTGGTTCAGTGATTAACGCAGAACATTTAGATGAAAATAACTGCAGTGCTTGAGAAACACACAGTTCAAACTGAGGGTTTAATATGGGCCTGCCAATAAAACACATGGCAGTCTGTCAGTGCTCACATAAATAACTGGGGAAAATATTCTGCTTTGCTTTCAGGAGCTGCTAAGTCGCACATCACTCGAGACTCAGAAATTAGATCTGATGGCTGAAGTTTCAGACCTGAAGATTAAGCTGGTTGGTATGGAGAAGGAGCAGAGTGAATATGAAGAGAAACAGAACAAAGCTGAGGTGGGTTTTTTTGGGGTTTTTGGGTTTTTTTATTAGCTTGTTTTTATTTTTTTTTATCACTTGTCTATGGTGTGTTGTCAAGCATCTGAACTTTTGGGCTGAAATCAGGATGGAACAGGATTTTCCATGCTTCCTGCACAGCCCGTATCGCTGATGCTATGAACTCAGTGAGGAGTAGGATTATGCATTTTTGGGATGCGGTTTCTTTTCCTCTCTCTCATTATAGTTCAGAGGTTGCTGTTTGGCTTTAATCAAGGCAGAGTCCCTTCCAGAAGCATTTATTACAGTGGATGTTCACTTAACCCTTTCCTTTCCACAGGAGCTGGACTGACATGGCTGTGCCAGGCCTACCAGAGCTCTTCCCTCGTTTATGTGGCAGAAAATGCTGCCAGCTCAGTAGTATCAGGGGTGCTCCAAGCCCTGAGTTTGGGGATTTTCATGTGTTTGTGCCACTTGGGAGGGCATTTGCCTCAAATTAGTCTTTCCCCTTGTGGCTACATAATAAACTGTGCAAAAAAATGTCATGGGCTGGAGGCAGTTCCAGCCCTTACTCCCCTACAGATGTGGAGAGTTCTGGACATCGAAGGAGTTTTGGCTTTTGCTGTATTGGTTAAGAAAGAGAGTATGAAACAGGAAATCATCTGAACAACATCCATATCATGGTGGTGAGCAGGAGGTGAGAGCTGGGAAGGAAAGCAATAATGGAAGAGAGAAATTCATACAAATTGCCATGCGTTGCCCTGCTCAGTGGTCCTGTAAGGGGGCCAGCTAGCAGGAGAGGATTGCTTGCAAAGGAAGGATTGTTTGGCCTGAGGTTTATACATTGCTGACTGAAAAAAAAAAACCCCAAACTTTGTTCCATATTGACTTAGGAGAATTTGAAATCCAGGCAGCATTAGGAACTGTTTGCTCTCCCTAACTCTGTTAGTGGAATATGTGATAACTCTGCATCAGTACTTTGCCTGGGGTGACGTGGTTCATTTGGGGTGTGTTTGTTTTCATCTTATTTATTCTCTGAAGTTTTCTTTAGAGATTCAAAGATAACATAAAGAGAGCAATTTCTGGCAGAGCTTGCAAGCCAGAGAGGCACCAGCTGCTGTTTTTACCACCTGTGGCCCTTCTCGTGCTCTTGCAGGCGTAATCATCAGTGCCTTGTGTACAGAAGGCATGAGCACTCTCACCCTGAAAATCTGAACAGGTCTGAGCAGCTACAGATGGCAGCCTGCTCACAGTGCTTCCCATGAAATGTGGGATACTGGGATGCCTATATTATTGCAGGGCATGTACAGCCAGCCTGGCTCCTGGAAAGCAGCAAGGCTTTGAGTGCATTTTTATTGACAGGACTTCTGGGTGCCCAGGAGGATCTGGTCCTGTGATGAGGGTGAGGCTGTGAGCTGTGAAATTCTGCTGCTGCTACAGCAAGGTGTGTGCCCACTTGAATGGAAAAGTTGAGTTTAAATGGCCTGGATGCCTTTGTGGTATTGCTAAGTGATAGGACACGTTCCTGCTGGGATGGAAAAGGATTCTAATCTGATGGAAAAGTTGAGAATCGTTGTGTTAAGTATGTGCTGAATTATTAACTGGCCTGAGATGTGATTAGATTTCTGGCTTGCTGAAAGTTGCAAACCTGTGTGTGTAAAGCAAGGAAAATGGGTGTTGTAAGGAAAGCTCTGGGAAATAAACAGCATTTTTGGTTTGCTTGTTGAGCTATTGGTATAATTATTTCAGATTCTCCTGAATAAGTATTAATCTAATTTATCAGGACAAACGAGTTGCTTGCAATCAAATTGCATGTTTGTATGAATTCTAATGCTTTAAACCCATTTCAGCTCCTTTTCCTGTAAATTATACTATTTTTTCAATAGAGAAACAATTTCAAACATCAGAGTGAAAGTCATTAATGCATTTTCTTTATACTATTAGACTACAGCTGCCTAAATTTAGTAATATTTTGAGTGTTTTCCTGAATTCTTCGCCTCCACTGCCCAACTACATCTTTCTAATGAAGAAACCACTTTGACAAACACAGTCTACCTGTAGTTTGTTCTTGTTTTGGCATCCAGTAATTAAACCATTTTAAATAGCTTGTTAATGATACTTCATGGCTGACCCTGCTATTTCTAAATATAATAGCGGGGTTTCAAAAAGTTTAAAATTAAATGGGGCATTGCAGGATCATTCAGTTCAACCACATTTGCTCTGTATTCTAATTTTGCGTCAGCTTATTTCACAGCAGCTGTTTCCAATCACTTAGAATTTATCTGCAGAATTATTTTTCTGGTTGGGCTTGGAGGAAAGAAAGCAAATTAAGATATCCTTCTAAATATGAGCAAGTTTTAATGTGTGAGATTCACTTCACTTTATCCTGTGCAGCTGTCATTTAAGTTTGGTTTTAGTTAGCAGCAAAGAGTTTATCAAGCATCTCTAACCTCCTCTCAAAGGTATTGATTTCACACTGAATGCCACTTGTCTCTGGCTCTTCACAAGCACATACTAAATTTAAAGTGCCATTTATTTATATATGTATTACACAGGGGCCAGGAGAATAGCTGCTTGTAATGGACTATCTCACAGCTGGCTTTGTCATGTTAATTCCTTTTCTGTGGAATAATATCCTACTTTTGATGCAGTAATACTGGGAAGGTGTCTGGAGTCTCATCTGAGGGGGCTGTGTAGCTTTTCTCTTTTACCAGAGAAGCCTCAGAAATTTTGAAAATGTTTTTCTTCATGTAACAAGATACTAGCAAGCAGCATTATCAAATTAATAATGCCTGCACAGATGTCTGCCCTACCTGAATGTGGACAAAAGAGACTTTCTTTCCCTCTCAGGAGACTGCAGCAGTAATTGTGTATTTCAGCTTGCCTAACAGCCCTTCTTCTGTCCTACTTCTTCCTTTTGTAGCATGGGATAAGTCTGTGGGTTTTCTATAAGCTGTTGGCAAGTATTTTGTGGCTCTTGTAACTTCTGAATCAAATATCTAGTGCAAAGCTACTTGCTATTCCAAAGAAACCTGAGTCAGTGAGCCACTGATTCCCACTGGGGAGTTTGGTGCATTGTCTCATCTGGATCAAGATGTTGTAGTTGGTGTTAATAAATGTTTGTGCTGTGAAAGCACCTCAAAAAGGCCTGTTCCACCTTGAAACTAGAAACACTTGTGAAGGCACAAGCTAGAGTTCCACTCGGATAAGGATTTCTGCCATTTCTTTGCTGTCAGGTTGGCCCTGTGGGGAGTCTGTGTGGATGCAGAGTGTTTCCCTTTCCCCATTTTTAATGATAAGGCAAAAGAGAGAATTGCGAGGTGACAGCAGAAGAGCTTCTGGACTCCCCCATGTCACCACAAATGGAGCAGCTGCCACTTTGTGCTCAGAAACTGTTCTGTGCTTCACAAACTGTGAAGTACCTGACTGTGGAGAGGATGGTGAAAAAGAAACCTAATTCTCATTTATGCCCCTTAAAAGTTTGTTGGATGAAAGAGGATGAGCATTAGACATTGTGATCCTGATGTAGAATAATATGCATAAAGTGAAATATATGTAATGGCTTTTCTGAATTTCATCTTAAGCACAGTGACCTAAAAAATACTCAAACGTGTGAAACTCTTGTACAAAGTGTTTGCAGCAGGTAAATACTTGTGAATGTTTAATGTTGACTGTAGATGCTGGTAATGTCCTGTTCTTGCAGTAGCTGTTCCCTAGCTCTAAAACTCTTGATTTGTGGAGAGCTGAGGTTACAGGAGGACTGTTGACAACTGTAATGAAAAAAATTTTAAAATAAATTTGCCATGTCATCTGTTGTTTTGGCCGATAAAATCTTTCTCACTCCTTTAGGGGATGGATTAAGTTCATTAAGTTTAGTCCATTTAAGATTGAGAAATCACAAAACTTATGTTGTCAATGTACATGAAAGCTAAGAGAAAGGCACTCCAAACTTGTGATACCTGAAAAAATACCCAGTGCTCTTTGCTACAGAGTTGGGGAATTCAGGTGAAATGTTATTTAGTTTTTAATGCTTGACTTTAGTTTGCTTTCTAAGCTGGATTTTTTTTTTTTTTTTGGTATGTGTACCACTGATACACACAAATCCAAGAAGCTGGCCAGCAAACTGGTGCACTTTAAAATAATTACTTTTTATTCTGTGGTATCTTCCTGATTTCTCCTGCATATGGTGCTTAACTCCTCCTCTATGCCAAGATCCCTCCCAGATACCAAGAGAGGTAATGAGGTTATTTTTCTGCCCCGTGCTAGACCTGGAAACAGATTTACTTTGCTAGTGAATTCTCTGTATAAACTGTGAAAGAGTAGGCTATGGCCCCAGCTGAGCACGCTGCAGTTTCTTCCTACTGGATGATTAGGAGGTGCGAATCAATGTAATCAAGTCCCATTTCAGCAGAAGTTTACCTCTGAGCCAGCATATTAAAATATGTTCCAAATTTCCCCTCACATGACTGTAAAACTTTCCAGAAAATGTTTCTGATCTTAACTTCAGAATCATGAATTAGTCTGGAATGTATATTCTGTTCCACATAAACTGTGGCTTTGTGAATTTTCCAGTGTTATACTCATTTGCATCTACTTTATCAGAAAGGAAACACATAATCTGTCTTTTTTGAGTGTGATTTTGCTGTGCTTCGTGTAGTTCTTTGTGCTGCAACTGTAGAAATATATTCTTTGCATCATTTTTTTCTCACTTGTCTATTTTTTTTGTCTTTTTTTTCCTTTCCTCCCATGTTTTCAGTCAGTAGTGAACCTGATCAGTGACCTACAGGAGCAGATGTGTAGACTGCAGCTGGAAATTAATAGTAGAATCCAAGAAAGAAAGTCTCAAGATAGGAAACCAGACTGGACACCTAATGGTCCTCAATCTGGTGCAAGATCAGTTGAGACTCTGGGCCAGAAGAATTGTTCTCGGTGTGATGTACGAGAAGTACCCCTTGGCAGAAGCCTCTGTATTGCCTCTTCTTTCTCTTGCACAAACTAAATTCCACTAACCAGAGCTACCTTGGGAATGTTTTGGCATTAATCTTTGTGACTTTCATTAGCAAAGAGTGAGAGTGTGAAAAAAATTGCCAGAAACAAAATCCCACCCCAGACACTCCACCCCAATTACTGGGATAAATTTGGTCACCATTGATGGCTGCCTACCAAAGCACAGAAATCTGTAAAACCCAATCACGCCTTTCAGCTTTTTCAGAGTTTTCATTTCACTTGTAAGTCTGCATTGCTGGTGTGGTGTGGGTTTTTTGGATTATGGAGTGAGGTTTGTCTGATATGCAGCATGCTGGCATGGTTTGGTAGTTTGCTACTTCTCCTCATGATAATGCCACCCCAGCTGTGCTTGGTGTGCCCTAACCACTCCTCTGAACACAGATTAGTGATTCCTGGATATCTTAAAAGCTTAACACAGGTGTAAAATAATTTCAGCTAAGGCTATCTTACATGTATCCTTTCTTTTTCTTATGGAAAGAGCCATAATGAAAATCATCTGCTTGTCATTTTAAATAAGCCAAACCAACACGGTTTTGTCTATTCCCTGACATTAACAGGTACCAGAATTCACATGACAGATCCTGGTTGTATTTCATCAAAAATATGTCACATGGCAGAACAAAAGCTACTTTGCATAAACTGCTTAATTTCACTGAAGGTGAACTGCTACTGGAATGCCTAGAAAAGACCATTTGAATAGTTACTTTTAAATCAGATTGCTTTAGTTGCCACATCTATTTAGTCAAAATTTGGATCCCCAGAACTCATAAGTAATGTGCTTGTATTGTGAGGGAGTTTTCCAGTCATTTCTCTTGTAGGTTTTATATTACAAAGATAATGGTTTTGTGTGTTACACTTATTTTGAAAATAGTGCTGTTGTTTCTGGGCCTGTGTTTGTGCAGTACTGCTTAATGGACTACTAAAATACAAGATGTAAATTGAAGAAATAATCTGAGAGTCAAATCTGGGAGTCATTCAAAATAAATATTAATGTAATCCAAGATGTTAATGTGGTTCCTAATGTATATACTGCACAGGATGCCAAAATTGGGTTACATCTCCAAACTTTTCCTTTCCTCACTTCATTTTAAGACATTTTTGTCTGTCAGAGCTCCATCAAGGTTTGATTAATATTGTCCTTTACAATGAGCAAGATACATTTCTATCAAGAATGGGAGAAAAGACATTTAAGGAATGACTTCTTAGAGTAGGTCACAGTTTTTAGTGTGGCAGTTCAGTGTTCAATACTGTGTGGTTCATGCATGGTCTGTAATTCAGGACTACAAAAAATTAGTATCTGCCAGAAAAAAACCTACCTTTAACTTCTGTTCTTCATTTGCAGGGTTTGCTACAGGAACTCAGACACCTCAAAATTCAAGTGGAAGAACTGGAAAATGAAAGAAATCAATACGAGTGGAAATTGAAAGCTACTAAAGTAAGCAGAATACTTAGCATTTTCTAACAGCAGACTTATAATCAGCTGGAAAGGGATATTCTCTGCTTCTCGTCAATATTTACTTTTCTTATATTTGCCATTTTTCAAGGTCTACTATGAAGTCAAGTTTTCTTTAACCAGCTTTGGAATAAGTATTTTGTTTGAAGGTGTTGTAGCTTTGGGGGGGGGCTTTTTCTCCCTCCATACAGTTTTTATTCTTCTACGTTTTGCAATTCTTATTTTAAGAAACCACAAAAAGCATTTTGACTTGCAAAGAGCTGCTCAGAGTAAAGGCCTCTTTGAAGGTTTTCTGGCCTTGATTTGTGTAATGTTGACAAGCCTCTGTGGAATATACTTTCCAGCCAGAAGAGACATGCAAAGTTTCTTGGGTGTTTGCTTACTCTGGAATTTGTTTTCATGGACATTAAGCTCAAAATACACCATTGGCTCATCTGCTTTGACTTCATGTATATCAATGTGCATGGCTGCCTTACGCTTCCGTTGACCTTAAATCCTGCAAAGCTGTTGGATTATAATTTGGAGAAACTTGACATGTGAAATTTTCCCCAGTAATTAGTTTTTCTAGTGGAACATTCTCACTGTTATTTCTAGTTTGAATTTTTAGTCCTTTTCCACCAGATTAAAAAGCACCATACAGTTTTTCCTTATTGTGCTGCAATCACATCTCCTTTCATTTGTGTAATAATCCCTGTTCATATGAATGACAGACTTTTGAGCTGTGGTTGAATCTTGGAGAAACATTTCAAATTATTAAACTGAGATGTCTATTTAATGCTGGATAGCTTGAGCCAGACATGACAAACAGCTATTATTTGTATTAGCATTTCTTTCTTTTGAGAATTCTTGGATGAATAACAGAATGTTGCTGTCATGTCTTTTTTTTCTTATGAAGATAATAGTTCTTCAATCCATGAAAATGTTTTCTCTGACGTGGTGGAGATGAACAGTCTTTGGGAAAATATTTTCTCAAGCAGTGAGTGGCCAGATGCCAAGACAGATAGAGACTATGGAAAGTGTAGGGGCAGAAGGAAAATAGGAAAGAAGAATCATAAAACCCACTGAGGGAGAAAAGATGCCAGACTGGAAAGGAAGAAAAAGTACAAGGAAAGAGAAAGGAAGCAGAAAAATAATCATAGAGATAACAGGTTTTAGACATTAAGGGAAAAGAGGGCATTTAAAAGAGCTCTGAGATCAAGCAGACCAGGGGAGGTAAATCCAAATCTGGTATTAAGAGATCTGCAAGCTTTTGTCTTCCTGTTGTTCCAACTTCTTAGATGAGAAACTGGAATATCTCCATGGCTGGATATAAAAAGCATATTAGTCAGTGGGAAGTGTAGGAGCCCTTCAGAGATGCAACAAGGCAGATTCTTCTATTCTACATGGAATTTCAGGCAGAGCAGTGATGTCATCCTGCAATCCAGCCACTTGCTTCCTGGTGAAAATAAGTTTGTGTTTTAATTTGTCCATATTTCTCCCTATTTGGATAATTTTGTTTGGTGTTTTGTATTTTTCCTGCTTTATTTTAATATTTTGAGAAACTGGTCAAATTAGTGATTTTTTTTTTTTTTTTTGTTCTTGTTCTTTCCTTTTTCTTTTCCTTATTTCCCCCTTTTTTCTGTCCTTTAACTGCAAGGAGGTTTGGTGTGCTTTTGCAGGGGCAGTGCAGAATGTTGACATATAGAATTTTTAAGACTTCTGAAGAAAATCCTAACACAGTGCTGACTTAGTGAAATACATTGTTGGCAGTCTTTTCTCATAAATAGGAAAAACAGAGTAGAATCACTGTATTTCAAGCTGAGCTGTCACAGAATTCTTCTCCCTCTGTCTTGTTGAGGTCTTTAATGTGGGATTTTCCATCCCAGTCTAGTGGCAGAACAAATTGCAGTAAATGTAAATGAACACTGGTATTTTGTTGCATGTGTGTGTTTGTTCTCCAGACTGTGCTTTCCTTCTATCCTATTTGCTACTTTGAGGAAGAGCAGTTTTGTTACCCTGCTGAGGAGGACCAGTATCTGTTAAAAATCCTTTGTTATCTTTTAGTAGTCATTATTATTATTATTGTTATTATTATTATTATTATTATTATATGACCAAGACTGGAGGACTGAGAGCTTTCCAGAGTTTCCTTACCGATATGAATCCTTGAAAATACTACTTTTTTCTATGTCTGCCTTCTCCGAGAGCTAATTGCATTGGAAAAAATGACCTTCTGTAATAGGAATAGGATAATGCACCATAAATATGTATAGTTGTTCTAGTGTTTATGAAATATTCTGAGTTAGCAGCTGACATCAATCACAGTGTTATATTCAGACATCTTCTAGTTCCTGGGAAAGAATCACAGACAATGGGTGGCGAAGTCATTCTGGATTTGTTGTGCTCCCTTTCAGGCTGAGATAGCCCAGCTCCAGGAGCAACTGGCTCTCAAAGATGCAGAGATAGAACGCTTGCAAAGTCAGCTCTCCAGGACCTCATCATACACTGAAGTGGCAGAGAGAGGTAAGAGGAGGGAAAACAAAATGAAAAATCCAAAACCCTACCTTAACTTTGATTTGGTAGCAGCTTGGCTCAAGATTTCAAAGGAATGCAAGGAGATACAAGAATGACGTACAGAATTTATTTGGGTGGAGAAATGGTGTGAATTAATTCTGTGTTCTGGTATAGGCCTTTAATGTGTGAAATTTGATTCCAATCTAGAGGCAGCACAAATTGAAATAAATATCCTCAAGGCCTTAAAATGTTTTCTGTTGGAATTTTATTTATAATTTTAAAGAGTCATTGTAGTTCAATGGGAATTTATTTTTTGTGTATACTTGAAAATTTCTTTGAACAATCCTTAGAGTTTCTTTATTTTAAGGAAATAAAAGGTCACAGTAGTAGCTAAGCCTAATGTTTTAATGTCCAAACATTCTTAAAGAGAGTCATAGATCCCTTTCATGAAGACTGTGTCTTATTCAGGCTCTCTGTCCCATGAAAGGCTGGATTAGATGGACTTTCAGAGTCCCTTCCAGCGTGGGCTGGTTTAGGATTCTCTGATACTGCAGGTTTCTGTTTTAAGTCTGTGCTCTTGACACAGGTCAATGGCAACCAAACCAGTTTGTTTAGCCTTTGGTCTCAACCAGTGGTGCCAGAGTTCTCAGAAATATTGACTCCCTGGGGCTCCTGTCCGTTGCTGGGCCATGAGAATATGGAATTAGTGACCTTTTTCCTCTGCAGCACCGATACTTACCCATGCAGGAATATCTGTGTGTATTTTACCACAGAGCCTCAGTTTAGCTGCACTAAAAACTTCTGTGGGTGTTAACTGAGGCTTCCAAAGACTGCCCTGGCTGAGAATTTCTATGTGCTGTGCTTCCTCCTTCTCAGGCCTTCCCAAGAATCTCCTGTGGTTTATTCCAACAAAGTGACTTAACATCTTGTGCTGATTTCACTCAACTGCAGAGCTTGTGCATGTAGAGAACTGCATGTCTAACCAGGAAATTAGTTTGTCTAACAGCAGTGTGTGGTAGAGGAACCCTTCTACTAATAGAATTTTGTATTTTCTGTGAGGTTCTCAAATAATTTGTGGTATTTCAAAGGAAAGGGACTGGTATGACAGTAAATCTAGAGTCAGCAGCATTCAGCTTCTAGAAGTGAGTCCTGTCCATGTTGAAAATGGGTGAAACTGTCCTTGATTCCAGTGGCAGAAGAATCAAACCCTGTACAGATTCTGTGGTTTACATTAAAGGAAAGCACTTAGGCTGAATCTGAATGGAAACAGTAACAATCCTTCTGCAAAAAATTACTGATTTATCACAATTACAGGAGGTCTTCTCAAATAAAGTTGAAAATAATGTCAATGTACTTGTAGTGTGCTAGAATGCATATTCCATTTAAATTGCAAAATTGATCTAATATGTGCTTTTTCTGCATACTTTATTTGACTCCCACCACTTACCACCGTAGAGGAAGTTTTTAGGAGAAGGCTAAAAGAAAAACGTAAGCCTTGCAATTCCCTTTTGGCTTTATCTCACTGTTCCTTTCACACCAATTGTAACTCCAATGCATTCTGCAGCAGTAATTCCATGTTTGTTTAGATTTGGCTGTCTAATTGTAATACACACGAGACACTGCTTTCACTGCTCACAGCAAGCAGACAGCTCCTTGCCCTGTTCAGTAAGATTTCACTTCAGAAATAAAGGCCAGAGGTTCACAAATCAAGTTGTTGGACTTCAAAGGGATGTTGTCAAGGCTAACAGAGCCAAAACTTTTAATTTACCCCCTTTTATTTATATATTTGTGAATCCCATTTAATATCTGGCAAGATGGCTTTAATTGAAATCCTTTCTCTTTGGAGGGGAGGATTCAGGCCTAAATCACTGCATTAAATTTAAAAAAAAAAAGGTCTGAATAAATGTTTTGATACTTGGTGTTGTTAATATATATTTTAAGTAAAATTTGCTTTAGTGTGCTTAAATCTACCTTGACACCAGTCCTTTTTGAAGTCTAATATTTATAAAGAGAAATTAGTAGAACTTTTTTAAAGTCTTCCAGTTGCTTGCCCACTGCCTGCTGGCTTTAGTTTTTGATTTGGCTGTGCCTGTGCATGTCCTGTGTCTCTTCTGTGAGAAAATGCCTGCAAGGTTCATTTACATGTTTTAAAACTTAATCATTGCAAGGTGTGCAGTTTTCAGAATCCCTGCAATAAAAACTAATTATAACTTTTTCAAGTAGCTTAGCTGTGACATTGTGTGTTCAACATTTAGTAGTAAAACCCTTTTTCCCAGATGCTCTTTGGCAAGATTGATTTTATTTCCCCCTCTCTCCCTTCCTGCCTGCTGCCATATCTGTTTTTTATAGTTTTTTGTGAACATGTGGGTCTGGTTTCATGTCAAAGCATGAATTCCTCAAGTGATAGTTACAACAGGTAAACTATTTTAGGTTCTGTCTCCATTACACTTGGTTTAGTAAGAGGACTTGCATGGACTATTGGGTAGAGAAAAATGAGAGATTTGGTTCAGCAAAGTTAGGACATGATTAAAACCTAATCATTTTCAGAGTGTGTTTTAACTGACTTGACTATAACATTTCTGGATAACCTCTATCACTAAATGGTGTGTGAGGCAATTGTGTATTAGCTCATGATGCAGATTTTAACCAAGTTGTTCATATTTAAGTAAATAACATTTTACAAAAATTTCCTTGTATCAAACCAGTTTTTTGTAACTTTTCATTCCCAAGTTCATGAATGTCCTTTAACAGCTTCTCATAAGCTGCCAAATATTTTTTCTCAGAATATAATTCATTTTCAGTCCTACTTAAAATTATTTCTTTAAGTATATAACAGCAAACACTCTTATCTTTTCCTTTGCTTGACTTTCATAGTTTAAAATAGAATTCTGTAGCCTTTTAGAAGCAAATGAGGATGTTTGTGTTGTGCAATGCTTTTTAGTAGTTCAGCTTCTGAAAAACTCCACATTAAATGTAGTTTAGTAGTCCGTTGGCCACACCACTGACATGGTTTCAGTTACTCATAAGAATACAGGGAGAGTATCATCAAACATCTATTTACAGTAAATATAGCAAGTGTATTTGTCTTACAACATTTTAAAATATTTTTAGACCAAGAAGTTCAAAGGTTGAAGATAGGAATGGAGACATTATTGGCTGCAAATGAAGAAAAGGTGAGAAAATAATCATTGTTCTACATATTAAGTATGAAATTATGGGTTTCAGTCTCTGAAATCTTCTGAATAACACACTTGTAAGGACTAAATGAGAAAGGGGATTCATTCTTCAGGAGACTGTAATTTTTATGATAATAAATCAAGCCATGGGATTTTTCTTTATGGTAGCAAACTCATTTACGATCAAATAGACGGTAATATGCATCCCTATAAACTTGCTTTAGTAAATGGCGAATCCAAGCAGGGCAACATTAATTCTGGAGAACATTAATGTGGCTCATAACATTTAGTTCTCAAAAAAACACTAATGTCAAACTCCTCTGGTTTCCTTATATCCATAATTACAAACTGTCCAGAAAATATTTTTTACAATGGTAAACAGCAGCCAGGAATGTGAGAGACTTGAGCCTGTTTTCATGAAAACTACAGAGATGTAGTACAGAGTTAAAAATGTAGGATTTTAAATATGATCATATTTAATGTTTTCCACAGGACCGTCGAATAGAGGAGCTGACACTACTGCTGAGCCAGTACAGGAGGGTCAAGGACATCATGATTGCAGCTCATGGTAAAATGTCTTGTGAATTATTTCGTGATTTTATTTGAAGTTTCCTGTGACCATTATGACCTATGACCATTAGCCAGGTTTTACAGCATAAAATGATATAAACAGAGCACATTTCCCTTCCACAAAGGAAAATCCTGACAGGTGACTAGACAAGTTTTGGTTGGAAAGAGCAACTGAAAACCCACAGCTGTTTTCATGCACACAGGACTGTGTATTTAACTTCAAAATCTGGTGGGGGTAGGGTGGAATCTTTGTCCCATTTCTCATTTGCACTCTAGGAAGTGGAGTGGGCTTTAGGACAATCTCATTTTAAATTGCCACCATATTTTCAGTACTGAATTTAATCTGGGAAACTTGACCTTCTGAAAGGACAGTTTTATTCCATGCACATCATCACATTAACAATAACAATATTTTTAGGTCTTGTATGGCAGAATGGAAACTGGTATTTAACACACAACAGTAGGGAATGAGAGTAAATCTCTCTCTGAATGTTCAGTGGAAAAATAAATAAAAAGGAGCAAGACACAAGCCATGATGCTCTGGATTATTGAGCTGACACTGCAGAGAACATGATGGTATCAATGTACACTGGCATAGGCATTCCCTAGAGTGTAAATAAAACACAGTGATGCTCAGCATAGTAAAACAAATAAAACCCCCAAATACAAACCTGTGTAGAATTTACACTGCCTGAGACGGCCCTAAAAAGCTTTTTCTTTGCCTGTTTCTCTCCCTTTCTACTTCTACTCTCTAATGCTTTCAGGCTCTTCTGTCTCTGGTAGCAGTGAAGAGGAACTTGAGGCAACTTTAAGGAAGTGGAACCTTTTGAATAACTCTCAAGGAGAATTACTGAAAACAGAGGTACAATTGTTTTAGAAGCAGGTTCTGCTCTATAGATGATTTTTTCTTGTTGGTTTCTCTATAGTAATGTAGATGAGGGTTCAGCCCTGGCTGAATCTTTGTACTTCTTAGTATGGGCACAGTAGGTTCAGCGTCAGGCACCAGAGTTACAGGTTTGACACTCTTCTATTTTACCCAGGCCTCTGCAGGAGATTTGTCACCAGCTGTTCTCCCTCCACTGCCACACAAAGCCGTGGAAATCAGGCAAGACCTTTGTTTCTTGTGTTTAATGGGGGTTGTCCTAAATCTGTATAATTTAAAGTGTTCAGCTGTTGGCATCTTGCCTTGACTGTTCTTGGCTTTGCTGTACTTTTGGGTACTTGCGAAAGCTGTGTTTGTCATGGAAGTTTGCTATGTTTAGTTGTATAAGGTTTAAATTATAGGAATAAATCAGCATTTTTGTACATCAGAAGATCTATGCACTGTAGTCCTTAAAACTATAACATTTATTTCTATTTTAAGTGGAAGCATTCCAGTATCTTCAAGTAATTTAACCTCACCACAAGAAGAATCTTTGGAAATCACAAATAGGTAAGAATGAGTAACTTTCATTGAAATTTAAAACATTTTTCCTTTCTAAAATCCCTAAATGTTGCATATTGCTCACAAAGAGTTATTGCTGTGCTATTTAAGAGCTTCTAAAATCACCTACAGACACAAGGCTAAAGCTGCCCATTGGGCCTGGCTGCCTTTTATTGCTGATCAGAGGATGTCTTGTTGCTCTTTCTGACTTCATCTACCACAGTTGTCAATACGGTGATTTTCAGATGAAAAATATAATCAAATAAATTAATCTTTTATGATATGCAAACAAACCGTGTTGTATTAACTGCTGCTTTTTTTCCTGTTGCTTTTTTAAGGGTTCCACAGAAAAAAAGTCAAGTAGTTTAGAAGACTTGCAGAGTGAATCCTTGGAAAAGGTTGGTTTATTTGTAATCACAGTTTCTGGTGTTTAATGTCGCAGCTAGAAGACAAAAGATCTAGTATAAATATTCTTTTTGTTCCACATATAGTAACTTTAACATCTGCTAACATTGTATATGGGGGGAAAAAGCCCTAATGATAAAATAGCTCAGATTCTTTTTCCACCCCACTGCCAAGATGGTTGACACACCCATATGGACACACCTTCAAATTCAATTTTTCCTCTGAGAGAAACAAAAATATTTAAGAGAAATACAAGAAATAGTGAGGAGTCATTTTGTTAAACTGCAGTATTACTTTGTTTCTTGGTATTTTTAAAACAACTTTTACTTCCAAATCACTAAAAATATTAGGGCAGCTAATCATGAAAGTAGCTATATGTTAGGTCTGGGTACTTCCACATAGGATTCTTTTTCGAGTGTTGCATGTAACTATGAGTGTTGCTCCCTTAGACTTCTGATACAAATAGCATTCCTGAAGATGGTATTGATGCTGCCTTAGTTAAAACAGCAGGAGCACTGTTGGTACTTCAAAGGCTTTAATTCCATTCCAGAATGAAACTTCCCAATTTGTAAAGTCTTGTTCCATTGTGGTCCAAAATCTTGTTTTGTCGTTATGTACACTGTTGTTTTCCTGCACTTACAATTGTGCTTTGTGAGGCTGTTGTTGATGCTTTCTGTACTCAAGTTAGGCTTAATACTAGGTTACCTACACTCAGTAATGCCATTTAAACCAGATACCAGTAACATGATTGTTCCAGTTCTTAATTTTTTTAAAATTCGTCTTAAATCACTGAAGATGACAGTGGCCAAGTAGAATGTGAAATTTGTGTTGCACTCATTTGATTGTGGTCACACGTGTGACAAATCAGAACTAACATTCTGTTCCATGAAGAATTGATGAAGGTCTGTTTTCTTGTCATAACATTTAAAATATTTCCTTGTCTTAAATTAAAAACCTTAATTTGTCTCTCTGATATGCTGAGATAAGGCTGTAGCTACCCATTTGTGCTGGAAATCTGCCCTATCCATGAAATCACAGTCCATAGAGGAAGAAGAACCTACCCAAGGATATGAGAGAAGTGTAGCAAGTCAGCCCCATGTTCAGCAAGGCATGTAAATTGTGTGCCCTAATTTAGGCATGGGGACTCCATGCAATAGCTGAGACCACCCTGTATGCATCAGTGTGTGGCTAAATGTGAATATTACAACCAAAACTGAGGCCCAAAAACCTTATTTTGCTGACACAGCATGACAAGACAGCTTTGTGCTTTAAGTCCAAGAGAACCTGTGCTAGCAGCACTGTTTGCTGGAGTTATTCTGCCTTGCACAAAGCTCAAATTCCCATTGCTTCCAGCAGTAATAATAATAAAAAAATAATAAACCACATCAGTGTCCCTGACCTAACCATGTGGAATTTTTATCACGTGGTTTCTATCAGAGCTCTTTATGATTTCAGCTGGATCCATACAGCATTGTGTGTGTTGTTTTATGTCAGTTCTTTTCATATTGGTCTAACTGTTAAACAGCTGTTACATTCCCAGCTCAAAGTAAGTCTAAAGGGACCACTCAGAAACCTGAAAACAGCAAAATTACTTTGATCACAACAGAACCTAAACTAGGCCCAGATTTTTTAAAGTGGAGAATGAACAAACGAAATCAGTAATAAATATTGGATTTAAATGAAATGAAAAGGTGTAACAGTCCTTGTCATATATTTCCCAGACATTAAGCAGCATATCTATAGTAATAAGACTACAATTGATGTTCTGTGTATGTATGTTAATACTAACATTTGTCTGTTGCTTTTTTCCATAAAACTTTGAAATTGCCCTCCCTGAAACTCCGTAGTATGTAGATGGAAAACCAGCACAGCCTGTTGTAGAACAAGAGGTATATTAACTGCAACCTTTCCTAACAATTCTCTGTTGTGTTGTGATGTGCTGTGATGGTATGGCTGGGTTTGCATTTTATATTCATTTTCTCTTTAAAATGTTTGCATGGTTCCAGTGCTGACAAACAAAAGATGGGGTAAGGATCTGAGAGGGAAATCTTTTAGTTTTTATTTTTTATCTAAGAGTTTGTTACATGAAGCTGAGGTCAGTCAGTCTCAGAAAATACACTGGCGATGTAAGACATAATTTCTTTATTCAGGCAATTTTTGGTACAAATCGGGATATACTCCTGCAGTTGCCAAAAAGGAGCAGGAGCTGAGGAACTGAGCAATCTGGCCTGCAGTTGAAGTAGCCAAAGAATCCTTCAGGCCTTGGAATAAGAATAGATAAAGCAGTGGTTATCTCATTAAATATTTAATGTATCATCCTTTCAGAGGCATTATTTTAAAACAATTTTGTTGGAATGAGTTTACTAAGAAGGAGCACATTGTATGTTCCTGTATACTAAATATGGTTTGCATAATTCCAGTGCAAAGTTTTCCTGTGCAACCTCCATTCTGATACTGAAACATTTACCAGTGTGAGTTTGCTCCAAAACACATATTGGATGCACAACATTCCCTCTGATAATGTCAATTGGAGCTGCAGATTCATTGCTTGTCTCAAAAAGCATCTCCTATAGTTGTCACCCGGAGTGATGGCTCATCCATCTTTTCATCTGGATTCAGTGTTGAAGGAATCCCAACAAGCCATCTCCAAAACTGTAGACACAAGTACTTCTGTGAAACACATGCTTTGCCTGGAAAAGTAACTAGTTAGGCTCAAAACTATCAAATTTATGGGACCATTTCATCTACCCTTGTACAAGGAGCAAGATGCTCAAGGAGATGATCACTTGAATGCAACTAGGTTCTGTAATTATTTTTTTTAAAAACTTCGTATTTGTAATTTTATGTAAAGAGATTTTTGTCCTTACAATAGTTAAATTTCTGTACCCTAACTTTGGTGTTGCTTCTTTTACTGTTATTAATGGTGGTGGGAGATATGTTTGAGAAAATTTGGGGTGTACAAATACTTTTGGGTTAAATTCCAGCGAGATAAAATTGTGAGGCAGAAACAGAGACAGTCTGGTGAAAAACAGGGGGGAAAATAATATAAGAAGTAACTAAACACATTTTGGCACCGTCAAAGTTGACCTGGGAAGAACCAAAGGATTTTATAGTGCCAGGGTCCTAGAGGAAAGAGGGACAGCTAGAAAAATTCATATGACAAAACCAGGTAATACTTAACATATATTTTAAAGTAATACAGGGTGGTTAAAGTGGGAGGAGCAGATGAGGGAAGATAAGGCTGTGTCTTAGCTAGAAAACGGTCAGATCAGTGATGGATATAAATTGAGTTATCTGTAAGCAGAAATGTAGAGGGAGTGGAGTCATTCTGAACTGTGAGCTTCCAATACTTTTTCTCAACTTTAAGAACATTGTGTACTAGATTGCAAATGCTATGAGCATTTTTATTTTATGTTTATTTTATCCTTCCCTCTTTTGAAAACAACAGAGTAAGCCAGTTGGGAAAGGCAGCAAGTATCAAACATTGCCAGGAAAACTGCCCCGACCCCTGCAGAACGGAGAGCAGGGAATGTATAACTCCCCAGATGGATGTGGCAGGAGTGACAACGAGGACAACAGCATCCCAGGCCTGAGTATGTACCTGTGCCTCTCCCAGAGGGGAAAACCAAACTGTCTGAGGGATTGGGACAGAGCATGGGATAGAATCTGCTATGCCAGAACAACAGACTGTAAACACATGGTTCAGTTAGGGAATGTTCTACTTTTTTGTTGTTGTTGTTTTTAACAAATACAAAAAATATCCCCACAGCCCACGGGAGATTGAAGGATGCATTTAAGTTAGAAGGGTTTTTTTCCGGTACACTTGACAATACCATTTGAAACTTTACAATACAACTGCAAAAACACACACATTTTGGGAAAAAATCCTTGTATCAGCACTGTTGGTTGCTGTAGCTGGTGGGGAACCACAAGTGAAAATTAAATTTGCTACATGCAGAAAAACATCAATGGATTTTGGAACTACAAATATATTGTCATTCCACAGCCCTGTGGAAGCCTGTATTAATTTCTTTTCAGTAGCACCTTAAGCACAGATTTATTGACAAAAAGGTGTCAAGAGTGATGCACAGAATCAGGGATTTTTCTAGGACTGAAGAACTTGGGAGCTCAGGCACGAGAGTATCCCTTGTGATTCTGAAGTCTTCCTATGCTTTAAAAGTTACAGTGGGGTTTTTTTGTTTGGCTGTTGTTTTGTCTTTGGCTGGGGTTGGTTTATTTTAAGGCCTCATGGTCCCAAAAGCTGCCAGCATACTGTAGTTACAAGATGGCAATAGGTTGTGGTTGTTTAGGGGTTTTTAAAGAGCTTTTCTGTGATTGCAACTTTGTAGGCAATGCATGAGCCATGCTGTTATGTCTTTAACTGCAGGATTATCCAAGGATGGGCGAGCTTTTAAGGGAAAATGTTCTTTTTCTAGAAACAAGCAATGGCTTCTTAAATACAGAGTTAAGATATTTTTTTCTTCAGGTTGGTTTGTTTCTTGCATGTGCAGCAAATTCTGTACACCTCCAATTCTGTATTTCAGAGCAATTTGATGCAATCTTAGCCGTTGCTTCATTTCAGATACTCTGCAGGCTTCGTAGAGCTCTGTTGTATTTGCTAAAAGTGCTAAAACTGTCCAAGAACAGTTAGAAAAGCCCAGAACAGATCGATTATCATCCCTATCTGTTTAAGATGATCTGTGCACAGTTCTTGGGACTTGTGCACACAGATGCAATATTCACTTCCACATCAAGCATAACTGCTTCTTTTCTTTTTGTTTCTGCTTTTAATGCTTAGCTTACTACTTTGCCCTTCTGTAACTTTATTTTGCTGGTGTTTTGTATCTTCTTTGCTTCTCCATCTGGCTTTCTGCTTCTTGGGATGACTGAAGATCGCATCAGGAGTGTCAGTGCACCAGTGCTAGGTACTGTATCCAAACAAGATGCAACTTTAACACCCATTTTGCCGCTTACTTTGTTTCTTTCCTTTTCCCCTCCTCTTCCCTATGAAATACTAATCCCAACTGGGCCATCTAGATTGAACTCCTTATGTGCAGTACTGAAATGAAGTAATAGCTCCTGCTGTATGGAATTCATCTGGGTTTTCTTTTTATGGCACTTATTCCTGGTTTCATTCCGTTTTCACTGAAGTCAGAAAAATTCCCATTGATTTTGATGGAGGAGTTAAGGTATTAAGAGCAGTCAAGAAGTCCTTAAATGAATTCAAATAATATAGTTAAATAGAAAAGACTGAAATAACAAATTTATTTTACCCAATGTTTTTTTCTTTCTTTTTATTTTTGTATCAAATGTACAGCTGTTTTCTCACCTTCCGAGCATGGCGCTTTTTTTTAAATAAAAAATCAATTTTATAGGTATCTGTACTTATTTATCATGTTCTGAATTGAAACATCAGTCTCCCAGACAACAACTTTATCAATAATTAGTATAAAATGTGACTACAATACTGTTCTTAACCCAGGAGAAACAGAGAACATGGATGGTACAGTGGTCTCGGATGACCTTTCACCTCTTTCTTCGGGAACGGATTCAGGTCCACAATCTCCCTGGTCTCCAGAAAACAGAAAGAGTCCAAAAGGGATCAAGAAAATCTGGGGAAAGTAAGGTCTTCTTTTTCATTATTCAATGTCAAAGCATTTCAGCTGAGAATGAACCCAATTTCCAGCAAAAGCTACAATTACCTATAGCAAGAATAGCCTAAAATTTGGGGAAAGGAGAGAAAGCAGCTCTGGGATTGCATGGGTGTGTCCTTATGTACACAGGGGTGTAGAAAAATGGATGGGAGTGTTCACAGAATCATACTGGTGAAAGAAATTAAGCACTGCTGTCATCTTAATGCTATTAATTTAGCATACCAGCAGTTTTATTAGCCATGAAAAATTAAATTATAGCAAGTTGTTCATTACAAAAGGCACCTAAGGTAACTAAATAAGAGAAAACAGAAGGAACATAAAGCAGGGCACAGTTGTACTGTGTCCACTTGATCTGCTTCAGGAACAGCAGCCTTTTCCAAGTCTGGATTATTAATTGGATTGAAGTCTTATGGCTGCTCTCTGGAGCTCTTTTTTTCCTCCAGAGTTAAGTCCAGACTGAATTTCCTAGAATTTCTTCAGCTACCTCTGGAATTTGGCATTTGTGGTTTCCAGGGAGATTACCAGAGCTGTTAGTTGTCACTGTAGTTTCCATGCAGAACAAACATCCTCTGTCACCAGCTAATAGTTCTGTCGTGGCACTCTTGTCTTGAAAGAATCAGAAGAACTCAGTCAGGTAACTTCCCTGCAGACGACCTGGGCCTGGCAGAGTTTCGGAGAGGTGGACTCCGGGCAACAGCTGGACCTCGGTTATCCCGATCCAAGGACACCAAAGGCCAGAAGAGGTAACAGCTCCTCCTCTCCCTGGCACAGTATGTCATGTGTGGCAGTGTTGAATGTGCTGAGCAGCCAAACCCTCCTCCTGGGAAGTAGAGTGTTCCCAAGCCCTTCAGTACACGTGGAATTCCACTACAGCTGGGAAGAATTTCTCTGGTTCAAAATGATCCTGAGAATCACCCCTGCCTACACTCCTCCAGCTGCAAGTTGTAGTACTTGCTGCTTGGTGGCATGTCAAAAATTTTGCCTTGTTAAAAAACAAGGAGAGTTATCGTCTCCTGTGCGAGTACCTGCATAATGAGGATTCAGCAATTCCCTTTTTCCTCTTTCTAGACAAGAAATGGGAAATTCTTACATGCCCTGCAACTGTTTGTAAGTTGTGGCTGGGTTGCCAAATTCCCAGGATACCCCAGAACACAGCACCCTGACAGATTTGCTGCAGTGCTGCCTCTGGCACATGATAAGCTTTCCAATATGGATATTTATTCTTTCCTCTAAGACTTTTCCAATGTTTCTTGTGCTTTTCAGTGACCACAATGCTCCCTTTGCTCAGTGGAGCACTGAGAGGGTTTGTAACTGGCTGGAGGACTTTGGCCTGGGCCAGTACGTGATTTTTGCCCGGCAGTGGGTGACGTCAGGCCACACGCTGTTAACTGCCACACCTCAGGACATGGAAAAGGTAATTGCTGTTTCTCCCAACCTCTTGGCTCTGTACAACCAGGCCCCTTCAAACCATTGGCTCTACTTTTCTGAAATCCATAGTACCAATTTTTGTACTTACCTGACGTGAGGAAAGGAGCCAGAGGTAAGGCAAACTCCTTGTTACTGGTTATTGTTGCAGGAAATGGGAATTAAGCATCCACTGCACAGGAAGAAATTAGTTTTGGCCATTAAAGCAATAAATGCAAAGCAAGATGAGAAGTCTGCACAGCTTGATCATATCTGGGTGACAAGTAAGTGTTTGAACTCTCATGGAATTATTTGGGAAGGAATTTCTCCCACCTCTGTGAATAGGCTGCCTGATAAATGTTTAAGCAGTTACCAAATATCTTTTAAAAAGCACAAAGTTTCACCATAGTATAATGGAGGATTTTTGTGTTGTTCTTGGCCTCCAAATATGCAGCTTGTGGTACACTCTTCCACGGGGAGCTCTGTCAGATTGCAGGGAATTAAATGGGTGGGCTCAATCTAGGAAGAACTACATTATGCTGCAGAAGGAATGCTCCATCATACTCTGTATTGTCAAATATCATGGGGGCTGTCCTCTGGCAAGAGGACTAAGTAGAATGAGCTACCTGAATGCCTGGAAAGAAGCCAGGCCACACAAGAGGGGAGCAGGGCTTCATTCTCACTGATCTGGATTTGGTTCCCCATTGCTTTCATGTCTGTAGGATGGCTTGATGACATTGGCTTACCTCAGTACAAAGACCAGTTCCATGAATCCAGAGTAGATGGGAGGATGTTGCAGTACTTAACTGTGGTAAGCTACAATCCTTTTTCCTCAGTTTTACCAAATTTAACTTCTGAGTAAGAAAAAACTTTTACAATTTTCCTTTGAATGTGAGCAGGTAAAGAATTTTTGCAGGACAGCAATAGTGCCAGTGATAACTCCTTTGTGCTGCCTAGTGCATGAAATCTATTACCTAAGGTCTGTAAAATAAGTAATTGTTAGGGCTAACTTCTGGAAAGTCCTTCTTTCAATATGAAGTAGCACACCATGATTAGAAGTAAAATTACCTGTTCTACAGGTAACTTCTGGAGCACGTTGTTCTCCACACCAAGTTAGCAACAATATTCAGTAAAGCAAAAGCAGAAAATCCAGTGATTTGTACAGCTCTGACCAGATTCACTCCACACCATGAACCACACCCAGCCTCTGTGTTTTCTTCCCATTCCCCTGCCCAAGTCTGGATAATTAAGGCCTGGATTCGCCTTAATAGGCTACACTCCTGCCTTCATTTTTTTTATCCAGGGCTTGTTATGGTGCAATATTAAAAAAAAAAACCTACAAACCAACAGAACCCCCCAAAACTCCACCCTAAAAACACCCAATCCTCTTTGAAGTATAAACTTTCATTTTGCCTAAAGCAGTTGCTTCACAGCAAGTTTAAACCCTTTCTTCTTGGGGCAAGTATCTGTTTTGGTGTGTGTTCTGTGCCACCTAAAAGTCTCTCTCCTTCACAGAATGACCTTCTCTTCCTGAAAGTCACCAGTCAGCTGCATCATCTGAGTATTAAATGTGCCATTCATGTGCTGCATGTCAACGGCTTTAACCCCCACTGTCTACGCAGGAGACCAGTTGAGGAGGTAAAAGAATGTTTAAATAAATTAATTTAAGCAAGCAGGAATTACCTGGTCCCACCCAAAGGGGATAGCAAGTCAGCAGTGTACAATGATAGAACAGAATCACTGCTCCTAGGGAATTCCACCTAAAGCAGTAGTTACGCCACTTGATAGTTGAATCTCATGCATTTCTCTTCAGAAGTTACTTGCATAGTTGAAAAAACAAGTTAATTCATCTTCCAAGAGAATAATTTGGAATGATTTGTCTTTGCCTGACCTGATTTTTAATTCTGAAAATCTGAAAAGGTTTTTGCCTTACCTGATCAGCATAGTTTTGTCTTAAACACTGACAATAACACTATTGTGAAAATGTTCCTTTTTTATACCTGTAATCTGTAATCTCTACTGCTGCACTATTTGATGAAACTCATGGGGTTTCATCTGTACTAGACTTGAAAAAGGCCTTGAAGAGAAACAATCCCTTAGAGTCAGGGAAGAACTGCCCTTTGAGGAAGAGGAGGGAGGCTGTTTTTATGTGAACTGAGAATGCACGTTCACACACTCAGGCAATGCAGGCTGTGGTGTCATCACCTTTTGCTGTTACTCCAACAGAACAACGTCTCACCTTCCGACGTGGTGCAGTGGTCCAACCACAGGGTGATGGAATGGCTCAGATCAGTGGATCTGGCAGAATATGCACCCAACCTTCGAGGCAGCGGAGTGCACGGGGGCCTGATTGTAAGAATTTACCATTTTACTACATACCTACTAAAAATTAATAACATAAAACATCTTTTAGCTGATGTTTGTCAAGCAGGAGGAAACAAACATATCCACAATAAGGCAGCATGATCAGGCCTTCTAAGGAGCCTCTTTATCTGATCCACGCATCTTAATTTTACAAAGGAAAACTAAAATAAAAAATGAACAGCTAAAACACTTTTTATAATCAGAGCTGAGATGTGCACAAGTGTTTGACAGCAGTACACAAAAGGAAGCCTGAACTGTGCTGTGAGAAAGTGACTAATTGATAAGGCATCACTGAGTGTTTCTTTCAGAGGTTTTACCAGAAGTCTGAACCATGGTAAATAATCATTTCAAACTCACAGCAATCACAAATCACATTTTTTTTAATTCAAAACATTCAGAACTATTTGCAGCTTAGTAGTGAGAGAGTTCTGAAATACCGTGATTTCACTGCTGTAGAATTTTTGCAAAAATGAAATAGAAGAAATCGTACTAAGATTAAGTGTATACTCTGAGTAGAGCTGAAAATTCTGAAAGCAAACTTGTTCAATCCAAACAAATGTATGGTTTGATGATAAATTCTCATTGTTTTTTCTTGGCTCCTTTCATATATTTCCCATTCAAACCCTAGTGAATATTATGAGCGAGCTATAAAAGGCCTAATGTGAACAGATACTTAATGAGAAATCTTCTGCTAAGCACTGTAGTGGTTTACTACTGCAAATATTTATATAAAAAAATAAATATCCTGCCCTTTTTCCCAGATTCTCGAACCTCGCTTCAATGGTGACACGCTGGCCATGCTCCTGAATATCCCACCTCAAAAGACCCTCCTGCGCCGTCACCTCACCACCAATTTTAACGTGTTAATTGGGCCAGAGGCACAGCAAGAAAAACGAGAAATCATGGAATCAGCAGCATACACACCTCTGACCACCACTGCCAAAGTTCGGGTAGGTACTGCTGTCAAAAGGGAGGAATTTTACTGTCAGACTTCTCCACTCTGAGTTATTAAGAAAATCAGGAACAAGCATGGGCAGGGAGAGGTGAATTCCAGAAGGAGTGTTACATTTTTCTTAGTTCTAGATGCCAAAGCTTTTACTATGTATCTGTTTAAATCAGCAGCTGAAACAAGCATGCAATCTGTTCTGTCTTTTCTTAAAAGGAACACCATGTAAATGCATTTAACATCAGCTGTAACTCCCAATTTGAAAACAAATGTATTTAGTTCAGAATTTATGTACTTGAATGACCAGGGTGTAGCAGTAAGTGAAAAAGGGGAGGATTTTGAATGTTTAAAGAACAACCTTACTTGTCTTATTCAAAACTACTTGTATTGACTCCTTATTTTAGCCAAAGAAACTTGGATTTTCACATTTCGGAAACTTAAGAAAAAAGAAGTTTGATGAATCAACAGACTACATTTGTCCTATGGATACAAACCCAGTTGCTACGAATGGTACTTCGAAAAACTATGGTGGCCACAAAGGACTTAGTCCTTTCACTGACAGGGAACTGGATCAGGTGGGACAGACAGACTGATGCCATGCTCATCTCATCCTCTCCATGCATTCCAAAGCTTGCAAATAACCAAATATTCCCCTATAACAAACTCTTTGCTACATCCGCATGAACTCACTGAGAAAGTACTGGCTGTGGACACTGGAAAAAGTTCCAGACTAAGAATGTTGGGGTTTTTTTTAATCAACATCATAATAACCTCATCCATCCTCAAGCCCTTTTTCAGGACTATGACACCTTTACACTACGAAGATGGAGGTATTTTGTCAGTCAAGGGGGTGTTTGCAGTAAACAAGACTTTTGTACTTCTAGCTTTCCTAATTTTAGTATGGCACACTATTTTTTTTCATTATCTTTACGGGTGGTTTTTAATGTAAGAAATTCATTTGGACAAATTTGTACAAAGCTATCAAGTTATATTAAAGTACAACTGGATTGTATTTTTTAGCAGACAGTGATCAGAAAATCCAACTGAATTTTTCTTTCATTGTGTACAGTGGGGAGTAGTTCTTAGACAATATATGTGAAAACAATGCATCAGTAATGAACAAGATTATTAATAAAGCAATATTAATTCACTTTTGTTATGTGGTAGTGAACTTGTGAATGAAACTGCCTAGACAGCATACAGACAAATGATGAAGACTAAAAGACATCAAATTTTATTTCAACTTTACTGTTGTGTAAAGGGATGTAAACCCTGAAAAATGGAGCGCTTCTGGAGCCTTGTGTGAACTTTGGCAGCACACAAGAGCCAGAGAGAAGCAGCTGGAGTAAACTGCCCTTTCTCCAGTGACACAGAAACATTTTAAGCCTCATAAGAGAATGGTCACAACATTGAAAAGACTAACCGTGAAGGTAATTTTTTCATTTGCATGGTTTAGTGCATCTAACATCTCATTTTTGTTCATTAGTTAACCATGGTCTTTTTCAATGTACTGTTCCTCAACATGGAGAATACCAAACCCTGACTGTGATTTAGAAGGGATGTTCACTTGCTCAGCTTAGAATTGTGAGGGAATGTATTAACTTTGAGCCAAGAACTTGCACTGTACAGTTGTTCAAGCATGACAGAAGTACTGGATTTTTCTCCAGGAGCATGGTCTGTCTATTTAGCATGACTTCTGAGCATGTGGTCACACAGGAAATCCCAATGCCCTAGAACTGGTAATATTTCTATGCAAAAAGCAGCATTGCTGTATCAAGGACTTGTACTTCTTACCTGTGAAAGAAGCCTACTAGAAGTGTAAGTGGTGTCAGATCATTTGGAGAATATTCATTGACAGTATCAGTTAAAGCTTTTTCTTTTTGCTTGTGAATTAGAGGCTAAGTTTCATGGAATCAATCTTTCTTAATCAGGATACATTCTTCCAATTGTTAAATGCATTTTCACATACCTTGTAGCATGGAGGTATTTTTGTTAAGCTGTAGAAATCCAAGCTTTTAAACTTACCCCAACTTCATTAGTCCAGGCACAGATCCCTCCCAAAGCTGCATGTAGAGTGAATAAAATTGCACATACTGTCTGATTTGAACTCTAGCTCCTGACTGCTTTTACAGATGGAACACTCAGAAGGCACAGTAATGCAAATAGGGGCTCTTTCCCAAGGCATAACCCACCTTACGGTATGTACTCATTCCTCTCTTCTTCTAAAGTCACAAATGTGCTCTACTAGAACTCACTGGAAGTTGGTCATTGCTGGTGGTAATTAAATCTAAGACAGTCTCTGTTCTTGTTAAATATCTCTTTAAAGCCTGGTGGGACATTCAATCAAAAAAAAACAAAACAAACACCTGCTTTTAAATTGCTCTAGAAATTAAGTCTCATTTACACTTCCAAGTTGCCATGAACTCAGCTGTCTCTTTGACATGACAGATACTCATCCCCTTAAATGAAAACAATTCCTCAAAGATCTTGCAGGTAACCACCACCTCAGTCACAGCAAAGGCTAGGAATGAGGTGCAGACTTGAAAATTTACACGAACTAAAACTACATGGAAAGCAACAACCAAAAAACCACTTGCTATAGCTACCTCCTTCCATAGAAGCTAATTTATTAAAAAAATAAAAACAAGCGACTGAAGGACATAAAGAAGAATTGCATAACATAGTTGAGTCATATGCCACATACAAAATCTCTAAGAATTTCCTCAAACAAAAAAAGTTTACTTCAAGCTGTATTGAAGAAATTCCTTTCAACTGTGTGTGGCTCTCACCCCCTCTGTTGTGAGCCTGATCTCATTGCAGCTGGGTGTCTGTGAACACAGGCTTTTCACTGACCTTGCTCACTCCTTCCCTCCTTGTTCTTTCAGACGCTGCTAAGCCAGGACGAAACGCTGAATGACAGCAGGTTTTTAACACCTACTCTTGAAGACTGGAGATGATGCTTCAGCGTGACCAGGAACACTACTCATACCTCATGCCTGCCAGGAGTGGCCAGGAGCAGCAGGATGCTGTGGCACAGGAAAGCTTGACCTCTTTTCTGCCACTGAGATCTCCCAAGTAGCATTTCCTATTGTCGGTGTAGGCACACATTACAGGTAACTCTCCTCTGTGCTGTTTTTCCACATAATGTCATAGGAAACAGGTGTTGGGAGTGGAGTAGGACTCATCCAGAGTCTGGAAATGTTTTATCCTTTTATTCAGTTGTCTTTTACATGGTATGTTGATGTACTGTTACATGAAAGATCTTTTGTAATTTTTTATTTTTATAATTAACTCATTGTGCAGGAATCATTAACATATTATTGTACCACGGGGGCTAATCAGAACTACCTGGAAATTCAAATGGATGCTGCTGAACGCAGCAGTAATGGCTCACTACTCCTGTGGTTTTGCCAGACTGGTCCCCATAAAGGATTTCAATCTATCCTCCCTTTCACTAGCACACATCATACCCTCTTTTTACCTAAGTCAGTGCACTGTAGGATGGGAAGAATGGAAGATAATACTGTCTATCAAGCCCTTGCTTTTATTAGGATGACAAGCTCCCACAAATCTTTACCTAAGGCAAAAACAACCACAGCAGGAAATTGTAACCCTGAGATTACCAGGAAAGTACCAGACTAAAACAAAGATTTAGTTCTTTAAAACACCTGAAAAAATAAATCTGTTGCTGTTTTACTGGGCTAGACAGAACTGCTTTAAAGGGAAATAAGACCTTTCACTTTTTGAGGGGCTGAAGGTGAAACTGTCATCTTGACAGCAGCAATTACTTGTAGCATCTGTTTACATGTTTATCTGTATTAATGACCTATTAACAAGCTCTCTTAGTAAACAGGGAATTACCAGAAAAAAATATCCTTAACTGTAAGGAAAAGTGCTTTGTAAAGGGCTGGTTTGCACTCCTCTCTCCTAGCTGGCTGCAGGGTGTTGCTTTAGATTCTAATACAGCCTGAGGGGAGGTCACTCCCAGCTACAGCCCTCCCAAATAAAGAGGGAACCTCCAGGGCTGTCCAGAGGATGCAGCAAGGGCTCTTTGAGAGCTACCTGTGGCACTTTTTATAGGTGATCTAACCTACTCCTCACTCCATCAAGTCTCTCATGACAGACCCTGGACTGTATGGTCAGGGATAAGAAGCTAAACACATGATTTGTTGTCCAAAATAGTGAAACCAAGGCTAATTCTTTTCAGACATTGTAAAATGAAAAAAGGAGAATGCAGAAGGATGAGAAGTAAGTATAGGTGTCAGCAAACTACAAACGTTAAATAAAAGGTATTAAATCTGCCAGTCTGGCACTGCAGTCAGTGCTAGTGACCAGCTCAGACACCATGGATATTTGAAATACTTTGTCAGGTCAATTAGCCAACAGATTTATTACAGCACTGCAAATGGGACAGGCTGCTGCAGCAGCCATGGGATATTCCAAGCACATTTTCCTATTTCTTTCAATGCTGTATTTGTAACTCATTGTGTTGTTGTGCTAACTTGGCTGTGAATGGTCAAATCTACAAGACAATTGATTCTTTTTTTTTAAATAGACGTAGTAAGAAATCCTAATTAGCATAACACCGGTATAAATGCTTATTTTTTGACTGTTGTGAATAAACTCTGAATGTTCCCCTCTCTCTTGCTGACCGTGGAATGATTTAACCCAAATACACGTGGATGACCTCTCATCTTAATTTTTTTCCCCTCAGAATTAATGTTTTATACTAACTTAAGAGGTCAGACTAAGTAACTTACACACAACTCAAGACGATGTCTCAACTTCTTGGTATTAAAACACACAAGGTAATTATGAAGTTATAAACCCCAGAAATTACATCAAGGTGTTAAAAAACACACACATACACAAATGCTGCACAGTTACAAATCAACTGTTCCTGTAGAAAAATATGCAGTACTTACAAAAAAGGTATCAGGTGACATCAATGTTAATAAGCAAATGTATTGCTCTTGGGATAGCCAAGTTTGTCCAGGTTGGGCTGACAGGCAAACTGAATCATTGGAGGAGGCCCACACATGAGGATGAGAGTGTCACTGCCAGGGGGAGGCAGGTGGGCTTTCATCATGTCTGCAGTGACAAAGCCAGAGCTGTACTTCCAGTCTGCAAAAAGAAATTCAGCATTAGTTTGAATCTCTGTACAGGCTGAAACCTTGTTAAACTTCACCAAGTAGCTGAAGAATCAAGTTATGGCACCATCACTGCAAGCCAGGAGAGGGTTAAAGTCTCACCCAGCTCAAACTTAGTGATCCCTTTCCACAGGGACAAGTATGTAGGTAACAAGCATCTGATTGATAAGACATGAAAGTCTGTGAATAAATTGTAAGATTTAAAAGAAATTAGCAGGGAGGAACAAAAAGGAAGAGTGAATCAGCTTTTTCAGTGAAGAGGGGGTCACCCAGTGGCAGGGAGAGGTATTGAGAGCAGTACCACATTTTTCCACTGGTTTGGTTTTTTTTAGGAGATTGAGCAGTTAGGTGAAAAATTCGATGATAACAAAAGTTCTGCCATGAAATTTAGTGATAAGAGAAAAAAAAAATTAAAAGAGGAAATAAATGCTAAATTATTTCAAGCAGTAGTATTACTGAACGCATCTGCCATTTGTAGTGAGCCAAGTGGGAAAATGATGCCTTAATCTACACACATGGCATCTGTGTTTCACCAGAATCTAATCTGGAGCTCCTGCAAAACAAAGATGTGCACAGGTATTAAACAATTTCATGTCAACAAAATGCTAATATAACCTGGTTTGGGAGATAGCCCAGAACAGAGCTGAACTTTTGATGAAAATTACCAAAAACTGAAATACATTTAAAGATCCACTCAGTAGCATGTCTGACCCACCTGAGGCTAATTATGAGTTCCCCCTTTTTAAGGCACATCTGGTTTAGATCCCTTTTTAAAACAGGATGTGGGCTAAGGTTTGTTTCTGAGGAGTTTAAAAGTGTAAAACAAGAACACTTGATACTACTCTGATGTCCCCTTGAGCAAGAGTGAAGCTCTGACTGTTGTACAGGGATGAGCAAAGGCATTTCCATGTGCTCCTACCTTTTGGAGGTCTGTCCAGTGTGTACCACAGCACAAACTGCTCAGGATGCCTCTTGGCAATGTCTTCTAGCTCATCTCTCAGCAATATATCATTTTCTGTCTGCAAAATGAGAGTGCTGTTTAGCTCCAAACCATCCCAGGGGCCCTCTGATTTGAGCTCATCTGCCATTCACAACAAATGTAATGACAAATCATGAAAATCAAGAAAGTGACTTGTCTTTTTCCCCCATCCATGATAGCTGTTACCATTACAGGCTTCTGTAAATTCAGAGTAAGAAAAACAAACTTAGGAGACTTAGCAGCCACCTAAACACAGTCCTAAAGATGTCAATTTGAACAACTTTTTAATCCAGGCTAAAACCACAACAAGCTAGATTTGTCCCTGGCCCTGACAAATTTGTCCCTGGACCAGCATGGTGAAGGTTAACTGTACAGATTAGTGGAAACAAATCCCGTTTCCTTGAAATCAGTGAAGGAGTAAGATGAGCAGAGGGATCAGGATCTGGTCACAGTATTTATTCCCTAATGTAGGAATTAAGTGAAACTATAGAAGACACCTGACTATGAAAGAGTGTAAAACATGTGCCATCAGTTTAAAAAGCTCAGAGGCCAGCAAAAACAAGTGAGCCATTAAAGAACTAACAGATGGGTCAGAATACTCACCTGATTAGCAAAGAGAAGGTAACACTTCGTGGAGTCCTTAGGATCATTTGTGATCTGACGAATCAGCTGCAACATAGGAGTTATTCCTGTTAAAAACCAAAATTCTTATTAAAAGGGTGTTTCTTTCTGTGTCTACAGTTTCAGTATTAATGCTGCTTTCCTTCAGTCTTCAATGGGAGTTTAGTTTGCAGAAGGCTACACATCTCTAAATTTCTAATCCACACCACACACAGAGGCTGGGAGTTTCTATTACTACAAATGGCTTCAAAACAAAACAATTCTTTTCTCTTCATCATTCTCCATCACCTAATTTTTCCCTCAAGACATTCTCCTAAAATACTTTTTGTCACTGACAAAGAGAGTTCTGAGGTCACAAAGTAAATCAATATTCAAACCCTCAGGTTGCTACTCTCCAGGACTGAACTCCAGACACTGGAATGCCCCAGGGTTGCCACCATGAAAAGAAATTCATGAACAGAAATGCAGGTGTAAGTACTCTGCTAAGGTACAGTGATACTCCTCACAAACATCCATAAAGACATTTTCACTCTCTAGACACTCTATAGGATGGGATTAGTTTTACCTGTTCCTCCAGCTATCATCCCAAGGTGCTTTGCAAACTTCTTCTCTGCTTCAGATTTCTTATTAGGCTTGATAAGAAAGGTACCTAGAAGAAATATTCAAAACCTATAGGTACATTAGCTTCCAAACAAACATGGATACAAATTCCATGGGCATAAATTATTACAGACAACTAATTAATTAAGATAAATCTTCTGGATGTCCCTGGCTTCATCTGAGATATGACAGATTGATCAGGAGGTTGCTGATCACAGGAGGCCCCGAGAAGTGCTGAGCACTCTGAGTTGAGACTTCAGTGCACAACTCCTCTCAGTTGAGAGCAGTGCAAAATCATTCACTTGTATCCTACAAGAGGATTACTTCTCTGAGCTTTACTCCTCACAGTCAACTCAGACCTGGTTTACTTATGAAATGCAGCTGGCTCTCATGCAGCTGGTTATTCAGTAACAGCACTGGGATTCTCAGTGGGCATTTCAGGCCACAACCTTAAGAAGCATCTGGAACATCTTCCTCCATGTGTATAGCTGAGGTATTATTTCCAGTGCAGACTTCTCAGTTATATAATGGAATAACAATTTTTTTCAGATTTATAGTCCCAGGAGTGAGACCATGATCAGTTATTCCTCACACAGAGTAAACACAAAGTACTCTTTCCCCTTATATCAACTCTTGCAGGCTCTTGGTCAAGTCTAGAAAAGGCAGATTTTCTCTTTTCCACTTTAAAAAAAAAAAAAGATTCTCTAAAAGTTGTCAAGTTTTATAAAACACCTCTGAAAATAACCAGTACAAGCTACTCCCTTTTGCTCTCCCACCTTTGTGTCACAGTACCTGTCCCCTTATATACAAGGAGTCCATTTGGCCCTCTGAAATCAATGGTATCGCCAATCTTCATGTTGTCCAAATACTGGGACATCTTCCCACCTTCTGGAAACTTGGGGTTCACATTTTTGTGGTAGACCTGTAAAAACAAATCACTTGTATGTTACCAACCACTACCTTTCCTGCAGACAGTATTACAAACTGTACAACACAATACTGCAGGTCTGAAATTCAGCACCTGAGAAGGAAATCAAGGCAATTCTTTGCTCTCAGGTATCTCTTGAGCCTTGCAACAGGAAGCAGCCAAAATAAGTAAAATGTGCTGTTGGGCACACGTCCCTCTGCTCCCTGCAAACAGCCAGGATAACAGGAATGGGTGGAAGGCAGATTATGTGCTGGTGCCCTCATTTCACTATTGCCTTATGTCACCCCATTTTTGTAGCTGCTCCTTCTGAAAATAGCATTGCAGCATCTTTTCCTTCTAAAACCTTCCCAGACACTCAGCCACACAACAGCTTTTTCAGCTTTCAAAGCACACAGGAAGCATTATGTAGTTCGTAACAATTCACCACACTTGTAACATGAAGAAGAAAACATAAAAAATTTTTTTAAAAAGCCTGGATTTTTGCCTAAGGACAAATTGTATCATAGAAAAGGATTAGGAAATCCAGAAGTCCTGGGATCAGATAATCCTACATCCTCTAGCTTAAAGGATTTCCCTTGTTTGACTTGTTTTCTGCTTAGAGCTGTTAGCAGTAAGCATTAGCAGCAGCATAGGCATCTTGAGGGAGAGAGATCAGCATCTGTGCATTGCCAAATAAAAGATATTAGGGAAGTTCCTAAAGTATTGCCAGGGAAGTGATTCTCTTCTCCATCTACTCTACCTCTGCTATCCCTCAGTGCCACACAGCAGATACATAGGATACAACTTACTATTCAAGGGCAATGTCAAACGAGTTGTTTGCGATCAGTCACCCCATTTGAAAAAGCTGAGATCCGATGAAAATGAAATTTAACGAAATTTGAATGAAAGAAGATGGAGTTTGATGATTAAATCAAAACAAACCATTTCACTAAAATGAAGTACTTGTATTCCTTCCAGTTAGCAACTTATCTATATTAAAGAAAAACAAAATTTACCTTTATAACTAAATCAACATAACCTTTTGTCTCATCACTGGAAACTGGGGTATAGGCTCGAATCACCAGATTACCATCGATTTTTGCTGAAAGGTAAACATGTTGTCCTAGGGAGAAAGAATTACAATCTGATTAGTCTTTTCACCCCTGGAGGACAAGAGAGAAAGGCAGGAATTGTAACCAGCTACACATGCAATGACAGAGCAAATCTTTGCCATACAAATGCTCTATGAAACGTGCAGTTTCTTCTCTTTTTTTCAGCACAAGAATCTCCTAGGAAGTAATATGGCCCATACAGTTTCAGGATCTTATTCCTAACTTCTTAAGAATGAAGTCTGGATAAACACAAGCACTGAAGAGCATGTTTCAGCTGGTTTACCATTTGTCTAATTAATTCAGACAGTTTCATTACTCTTTCCCATACAAGCCAGAAGAGAATTTGGAGAAAGAAACCCACCCTTTAACAGGCAGCATGCAAGGACATGCTCACAGCATGGAATGGGATGACCCTGACACCTGCCATCCAGCACAGGGAACTGCCAAACAGTGCAGAACATCTGCCAGATCAGAGAGAGAGACTTTCCCCTGCACAGATTATCATTGATTCAAGGTCCAAGGTTCAGTACTATCAGTGTTCCAGGGTACTGGAGAGAAGGCCAGTCCTAGGCTGAAATTCATGCTACAGAACTCCAGATAAAGTTGCAGGGAAATGTGTGTAATTCAAACGTAAGTGCATGCACAGAAAAGGCTCTGAATATTTCAGCATCTTCTATACACAGCAGCTGCATTTTCCCCAAGAGTTACAAGCTACCCAGGCAGCAGAGTTGTCCCCTTTCTCATTTACAAGCATGACTGTATATGCCAAAAGCATGAGGGCATTTGCCAATAGCCTGAGGGGAGCAGATGGAAGTAGAATGCAAATAAGAAATATGAAAAAACTTTGACAGATACCACTCTCGCTTATGTCCTAACTGGTGGTGAATTGCATTAGGCTCAGTTCAGGTTCACTGCTCCATTTCTAAACTACACCACACAAAATACAAGCAGGACAAAGCACTCACAAAAGATCAGAAACACAACGCCTTGGGAAACCTGACATTTCTCTCTGAGACAGCAGCATTCAGATGCAGCTTTTAACTCCTTGCTTTGCTGAGTCTTAAATTCACAAACGGAAGTCCAAGAACTATGAGAAACCAGAAATATACGTAGTTAAGTGTTTGCAGCACTTACCTACAGGTAATCCTAATACGTGATTTGTTGAAGGTAGCCCAAATCTGAATTTCTTAGTATCATGACTGATTTCCTAAAAACCCAAAGTTAGAATGAGGTCAACATCACCACTAGATTGAATTTCAGACTCTACTCAACACAATATGCTTTAGTAAGCCTACTCTTTGTTAGCATGCAAGCCAAATACTGCACAAGGACACAGAAACAGCTTTGAAAAATACAGTTTAGATAAATCAGAACTTTTAGAAGCAGCTTTCTCCTTTTTAATTCCACAAGGTGTGACTTTTGCCTGCCTGCACAATCCCTACAGCGCCTTGACACAGATAAAATCAGGAAACGCTGTGCCCAAGGCCAGTGAGCTCATGCCGTGCCTGTGGCCAAAGATCAGGCAAGACCGGGCGTGCAGGAGCGCGGGGCTTGCTCCTCATGGTGCACCCGGGACAGGAGTCGAGGGAGAAACAGGCAGCATGTACACGCGCAAAGCAGCGACTCTCCCCGCGGGAAACAGCTCGCAGCGTGGCATAAAGGCTTTTAGCATCCTGCTCTACCCTGGGAGCATCACAGCGTGGCTGCGGGGGTCACAGCCGTCCTTGGAGGGGATTCGATCCCTGGGCAGCCCACGGCCAAGAGCCCCCCACACCTCCCGGCCGATGGAGCCACAGCCCGGGAGCCCCGGCCGGAGCCACAGCCCGAGAGCCCCGGCTGGAGCCACAGGCCGAGCGCCCCGCTGACCTCCTTGTCCAGCAGCCGCAGCGGGTACTTGGCGAGCGGGTCCTGCAGGGTGACAGGGCCGCTCGGCCTCCGCGCCGTCCCTCGCAGCAGCAGCAGCAACAGGGCGGACGCTGCCACCACGGCCACGGCGATGGCCGCCGGCGCTCCCTGTGAGGGGGACAAGGGCAGGCGGTGAGGGCACGGCGGCCGTGAGGGCACAGCCCACCCCAGCCCCAGCCTCCCGCCCGGCCTCTCACCGCAAGCGTCTCCATGGCTGCCCGCAGCTCCCGCCGCGCCCGCCCGCTCAGCCCCGGCTGCGCCGCTCCCGCCTCCCGGGCGCTCCTCCCCGTTCCACCTCCTTGTTCCACCTCCTGGTCCCTCCATGGGCCAGAGCTGGGGCAGGGCGGGTGCTGGACCCGGAGCCCCCCTCCTCCCCCAGCCTGGGCGGGTCAGGCTGTCCCGGGAGCCGAAGTCCTGATTTCGCAGAATCGGTCAGGTTGGAAAAGACCTGTGATCATCGAGGTCAGGCTGTGACCGGACACCAGCGTGTCAGCCAGACCAGGGCACTGAATGCCACGTCCAGCCTGTCCTTAAACACCTGCAGGGATGGTGACCCCACAGCCTCCCTGGGCAGCCCATTCCAATGCTTAAAAACGCTTTCTGTGAAGGAAAAGAAAGGCAGGAACACAAAGTCGAGCTAGCTACTTCAGACGGAGAAATAGCAGTCTTTCTTGTGCACCCCATACATGGCAATAGATGGATTCCTAAATGAGGAAGAACCCCAAGGCCTGCCCTCGTGCCACTTCTCCAAAAGTAAAAGGGAAACAATGCTAGGGGGAAAGAAAACTGGGAAGATACAATGTGAATGGGGTTGTTACGTCCTTTTGGGCAGACCCACAGCGGGAGGAGAGCCAGGAAAGGCATGGCATGTGTATCTCCAGGCAGAGGAGCACAGAGAGAGCAGGACACCAGCAGGACACCAGTCCAGAGCCAACCAGGACAACCTCTGGTCACAGATCCTCACGTTAACCAAAGGGCAGAACAAGATATTTTTGGACATAGACTTTTACCCAAGTATTTAGCACAGTGCCAATAAACAATGCAATGATCCTTTATCTGCTTCCATGTAGCATTACAAAGAAGATATTTTTACTTACATGCCAACAGAAGAAGGTTTATATCCAGATTTTGACCACGAAGAGAGCATGAACCTACATTGGCATTCAGGTAGGTTGCTAGTGTCCTGCCTTTTGACTGCAGAGTTTATGAAAGCCTCATTAAATGTAAAGAATTCAAGGGGTCTTCATACAAATTGTAAAAACTAAAATAGAATACCAGTACATGAAACAATACATTGAAAGTTTTTTTGTTTTTTCTACTTTTTTTTTTACCATTTTTTTTTTAAAGACGATTTCATTTGCATCACAAAAGAGTTCACATTATTGCTAAAAGATACTGGCAACTTACAAAGATGCAACAACCAAAAGCAAAACTAGGCTCCTTGTAAAATCATACTAGGAGAAATACAAAAGGTCAACATCAAGCAGCCAAGCAAAAAGTAAGTGCCCTAACAATCAAATCGAACCCAGAGATCTGAAGACAGCATTTAAGACAGGGCTTTTCATAACAGACACCAATTTATCAGCATATAACCACTGCACTCAATATCAGCACAGCTGATACCACTTGTAGTTCTTCCCCCACACTTTTTACTTTTCAGAACATATTTATTTTAAATCCTTGTCTTAAATTAATAAACAGATAAAAGTCACCTTGTTCCTGTTAGGTAAAACAGAATAGCAACCAAGAGGTAATACACATCTGGTCCCAGCATAAACTGATACAGTCAGCTAATGGCAACTTCCACCATAACTAAACATTAACAGACTTGTATAATAAAAATTTCCAAAGGATCTTTTCCCTCCATTGCTCTCAGAAGATCTCTTCAGAGAGCTTATCAAAGATAGAACAAGCATACACCATCAATAATGTAACATAGCTCTGAATCTGAATCACTGAACCTGATCTTGTCCATACTCCTTCCACTATTAATTATTTTCACAGTTTCACAGAAAACTCATGCTCAGTATTTTGTGGGCTTTTACCTCAAATCTTACAGTGAAGAGAAGGAAGCAATGAAATATATTTGCCTTGTTCATTTAAGAACAAAGGCTGTGATATTATTGTTTCCCCAGCTGCAGAATAAAATTAAAGGTTTAAAAAAAACCCAAAGAACAGAAATTCAAAATTAATATAATAAAAAAGGAGCATTACTGGCATCAAATACTTGAATGGGAAACAACTGTAAAGATTTTTGCCATTAATATCAACAGAAACTAAATGAGATATCTCACTTTCTAGTTACTATCTGGACCATTGAGTCAAAGGAGGATTATACTTGTGCCACCTGTTGTACTGTCCTACTGATCTAGTTTTAAACACTAGGAGCAGATGAGTCTGCAAAGCTAATTGGAGCCTGTCACCACAGATTTTTGTGCAAGCAGCCTTTTGGACATTAAACAAATCGCTGTTTACAAGCTAATGCATAGATTAATTAGGATAGCTGTCAGTACCTGCATGGTGCCAAAGGCCCTTGGCCTGTAACACCTGTCTTTTCAAACACTTCTGTCAGTTAAAACAGCATGCAGTTTGTAAAACCAGAAACTCTAATAAAAATATCCAGCAGTATTTTTATACTCTCCAGCACTACATTCAAGGACATGCTTGGCCCATGTGGTTTATTTTCCTTCTAAGATGGACTAACAGTGTCAGAAGCCTGCAGGTAATTCGTGTCTGCTCCAACACACTGTGAAGCCAGTCTCAGTTCAAGTAAATCACCAACCAGTCTCAACCCTGAGAAATGAAGCTGCAAAGCCATGGTAAGGAAAACATTCATCCACACAAGAAATACAGTAGAGAGTGGAATAATAATAATAATACAGCTGGAAGAAATAAGATTTTCAGAAGTTACTGCTGATTTAGATGTGTCTGTTTCTGGGCATTCAGCTAGGGGTGCTTTAAACTGCCAAGATATTAGGAAGTGCTGGACACCCAAATATAAAAATGGCACCCTGGAAAAGACCTCAAATTAAGCGTCTAACAATAGCAAAAGAATTAACATAATTGGGTTGTTTGTGTTTTTTTCATACATAGCACTACTATTAATATTCTTCCTGATCCAGTCAACAAAAAACCCAACATTGGTGTATACTCCTGGGTAGTTCTTCCTTCCACATCCCAAGCCCCAGCTAGTAATTCCATAAAGGGTATAAAATCTCGAGTTTTCTTCTGAAGGACAAATTAATGGGCCACCAGAATCACCCTGCACAAGGACAAAGAAACCTTGTCTTGAGCCAACATCACTCCTTCTGTTTTAAAAATATCAGTTCAGCAAGGAGAGGTTGCAGCTGCTCACATGCCTGGGGGTTTTAAAGGCAGAAAAAGACACAGCCTTTCTCCAAGGAGAGTAACTCTTGTTGCAATATGAGTAATTAAAATTCTACTGTTAAGGAATCTTTCCACTGTAAATCACCACAGCCTGTCTGCAAGAAAACAGCTTTGGGAGGTTTTACACTTCCCTTTCTAGAACCCATCTGGCTGTATCCCAAGGGTGATGCAACTTACTGTGCATGAGTCTTTGCCTTCTTCCAGAGGGAATCCTGCACAGATCATCCTCTGGGTCTCTTTATTGGGAAGGTTTATGTGATACTCTGACATACGTCAAGCGCCAGGATGGGGACTTCCAGCTGCTGCAGTTTTTCTCCCTTTTCTCTGTCTTGAATTAAAACCAGTGGAGGCATGAATTAGTAGTTCCAGAGGGAAGCCTTACTCCTCCCCTTTTCAAAGGGTCTCAATCTAAATTACCTGATTTCTCTCCTCCCATCCATGTCCCTTCTCATCATATCATGACAAGCCCAACCTTCAAAGCAGCGAAGACTGCATGCCTGCTTCAGGTGCACCCCACCCTGTGACCACACACATCCTCGAGGGCTGCAGCACCTCCTCCTCGGCAGGGAGGCACACTGGGAGCACAGAGGGATTGAATTCCAAGGGCTCAGCCAGTTGCAGTAAGGCAATGTCAGAGTCCAGAGTGGTCTCGTTGAAACTTGGGTGTGTAATATACTGCTTGACTGACCTTTCCTAGGAAGGCAAAGACATGGACATTTTCTGAATGACTTGGGGATGTGAGGCATTAAGTAACTTTGGTTTTTTAAATTTCCAGGCCGGATGCCTTTAGAGGAGGGCACATTTAAAAGTAGCTGCTGAAGCCACCAGCTTCCTTATATTAACAAGTCAAGATTATGCATCTGCGGTATGGAACAGGGAACATGCAGAAAACTCCATCCAGCAAGAGGGTCTTGGAAAAACATTTATCCAGTGTGAGCAAAGTGGCAGCTTGTGCCCCAATTCTTTCTGTCTTGGTGACAGTCACCAGTGAATACAGAGACAATGCATTTTTCACTCCCACATCCTCCAGGACACTGAGCTTTAGAGCTCTGTGAAGGCACAGATCTGTGTAGATAGTCACACAAAAGCTGTTGTGTAAATGCAGATTATGGTCAGCATGCAGGCTGTTAGATTGCTGCATCATTGACAATTTGGGAATTGCATTTACGTTAAAAACTATTTTGCAAGATTGATTGGTATTTCATTACTAAGCAGAGCACAGAGTACCTGTCTGTACTTTTGCTCTGTAAGATCATGAACTCCTATTACCACCATCCATAAGTCTCTGTATGCTTCCCTAATGGAAAAAAACCTCATTGTCAGGTTGATATAACAGCATTCTTGAAACCTGTGAATCTTAAAACCTACTATGTTCCTGATGTGTGTGTGTGGAGCAGAAGAATCCAGTGCCAGTGTAGGCAGGTGTAACCAAAACTGTGCCAACCACACTGGACAGAACGAGCAGGCTGCAGAGACACACCATGCAATTACAGGTATTCCCAGGGAAGGGCTCATCCCAGTGTACTCACCTGGATTTAAGGCAGTGGGCAGCGGTGACAACCCATTCTTTAGCAAGAACTGCTCCCCCACAGATGTGCTCATCTGCAATTTGCACACTGGCCTGCCAAGGCCTCAAGCATGATACAGCTTCTTCACCTCCAGTTATCCTACTGAAGATGAACCTGGGCTGATTTGAATGCATTCCTCAAACATCCTCTGAAACAGAAAGCACTGATGTTCCAAGAAGCCTTTAGAGGTTAAAATTTGGAGAAGGAAACAACATTCCATTTAAGGGCTACCCCACAGCTTCTCGAGCTCCCCCTTTTTGCTAAATCTTCCAACTTCCTTCATTATAAAGGATCCAAATGTTTAGACCAGCATGAGGAGACAATCTCAGCAAAAACAGAGCTTCACCAAGATAAAAGATACCACTTGCCTTCAGAAGCGTTAGCCTCCAAACCTGCAACGACATGGACTCACCCCATTCTCCATAGAGTACTAGAGGGGAAAAGGGCAGCTCCAAAATGCTGGTTATTATTTTCAATTACCCTGTTCTCTTTCCAACTGTTTTCACCAAAGGAAGTAAGTGTAAACTGACAAACAAATTGAAGTGTTATTGAATTGCTGTACATGACTTAGCAAGATGAAGGAAACAAGAAGAAGTTGGTTCTGCTAAAGCATGTAAATGTCACAATGCTTTTTAAAATTTCCTCCAAATATCTTACTGAAAAAATCTGGACCTACTTCAACCATTAAATATTTGGAGAATTTATTTTCCAAATATTTAATATTTGAAGATAATTTGTTTTCCAAATATTTAATATACCAAAAGGTACTCTCTATTCCCATGAAGGAAGTATACCTCAGACTGCCTTACCTATTGTAACCTGCATTTCTTCTTCAGTCATATCCATACTTAAAAAATCTTCTTCACTAGCTGAATTCAAAGTATCTAAATCTAGCAAATGAGAGTGGTGCGTGTGTTATCAGGATGTCTTGAGTAATACTTGTATTTTAGAATCACTTTTATTTCCTTCTTTATTTTTGTATAAGAAATAGATTTTTGTTGTAGGGATCTGTGCTATTACAACAGTAGTAAAATGCTATTTAAACTGCACCACAAACAAAACTCTCAGGTTTTGCACACAATGATTGTCTTCACCATTCATTAGGCCTTTGTTTAATGCCTTAAGAGGTTCACAATCCATTTATCCAAGAGATAAGCAGACTGAAGCTGAAGGACTGTTTTATTATTCCTGGCAGCCTGTCCTGTTCAGTAATTACCTCATCAGAACAAGGAGTCTCTGGCATCATTTCACAACAGTCTGTTGCAGCACCCACACTCACAGGTTGCCATTACACATGAAACACCCCAGCTACCTGATTTTCTCCTAATCTAAGCACCAGCTTTAAGCAAGTGCTGAAAACAGTTTTCTGGGACAGGTTTTCCTCTCATTTAATGTAAGCCAAGTGGCAAGAATCACATGAATGCTGCTCTGGAAGGAAGAACTACTGGATTTTGAAAAGGAGATGTCTTGGGTGCTTTGTGTGTGATCATTCCTATAAACCCAAATTCCTTTTCTTCATTTACATGCATTCAGAACTGCACTTCACACAGAATTTAAACATACAAAAATGGTTCTCTTCAACATGCCTTTGCCTCTAAGTTGAAAAAAATTAGCAATACCTGCAAGTATTTTTCAAGGTACTAAAAAAACTAGGACCTATAACATCACCTGACACTCTAGAACTTGATTTTAGGCTGACAACAGAGCTAATGAAAGTCATAATAGGAATAGGTCATCCTGAAAATAAAAAATCAAAAGTCAAACCTCCACTTTTCCCACATCTTCGTGCACAGTCACTGCATCATAGGAGCAATCTTCACTTTCTTCTACTTCAAAAGACTGGTATGTAAGCTTTAAATAAAAAAAAAAATGAAGAGTGAACCTTGTTGTGAGAGTCAGATAGAAAAATTCAAAGATCTACAGGGTCTTCAGTATTCTGAGTGATTCCTGCAAGGTTTGGTTTCTATGACATTCAGACCTTTCACAGGTGATACATAAATATTAAATTTGCAAGAATCTGTCATGATAAAATTTAAACCAGGGAATCCTATTTTACCATAACTTAAAGGACAAATCCAAAACCATGTGTCTTTTGGGATGGATAGTGATTCCTCTTACCTGCATCCAGCAGCATTTTTCACAGTCACCTTGCTTGATCTTGTTTGTCCTTAGCTGCATAATTTCTTGTTAACTCACTGTTGCCAACTTCCATCCTGCAGACACAAGAAGGGTTCATGTTTTAGCTTGACTGCATGGTCCTCTGGAGCACAGATAATCCACTGACAGTCTGCCCTGTTGCTGTAGTGCCCTGGGTAGTGCAGCCTCTCTAACACTCCTTCTCCAAAAAGGACAGCTAGGGACTCCTAGCCAGTGTCTGGAGATCCGGGAAAACAAAACCAGAGGCACTGTGACTTCATGTTAAATCAGTCACAAAGCAAAAAAAAAAAATTAAATCCAGAAAACCTCTTATCATTTCACACAGCTGAGGAAGAGAACAGGACAAGAGCAGCAAACCAAATCTCTCTGAAAAAGGTGCAAGGAGAAATTTCCCTCTGTTCCCAGGCAGAAGAGCAACTCCAGCCCATGAGTCCAGCATTCCCCTGTGCCAGCAGGCAGTGCACTGTGTGGAGACAGGAACAGAACCAGAGGACACATCTTCCTCATGGGCTCTGCGGTGGGCAAGACCCTCTGGAGGGAATTCCTCCCTGCACTCTGCCCTTTCACTCTGCAAAGCAGACAAGCAGCTGGAAAAGCTGCCAGAACAGGAACAGCAGGAGTTTGTTTAACTTAAGGCTAAGCAAGTGGCACCTGGGCTCATCCCTAGGGATGGAGAACTGATCTGCACAGCAAAACCAAAAGCAATTCTCCATTACATGTTTGAGCATCAGCTTCCTTCCTCAAGGCCCCGCTGCCATAAAAGCATCATCCACCTATAAATACCATGGGAGCTTCCTCTGATTTATTTTCTCCTGACATTTTTTTCAGGTCACCACCCAAGATTGTAGGCAGGTAGATTACTTGAATTAGACTTACCAGGAAGAATATCTGGTGTGAGAGCGTTGTAGGTAATGGAAAACCAGCTCCATAATCCTCATCATCAGAAACAAATTTCAGCCTTATACTGTTGGAGCCAATCAAAATAGGTAATGGAAGATCTCCTCCATGGTATTTCCCTGAAACATATATTAGAGAATAATCACTGTTTAAAGTCTTTAGTTAGCTGAGAAAACTTGCATGTACCATTTCTCATACTTAGCTATAAAAATTTTAGGATAAAAAGGAAATTGCCTATTCATTCCCCAACTTTCCCTGTTAATCCATTAGTCCAAATAGATTCACACTATTAAAAACTGAAAATCATTGACACCAAAAGTCATATGATGCTACAGTTCCCTTCCAGGCATTTTCCAACCTCTTCTCCTCCCACACTCTTATTCTTTTATTTCAGCTCCTATGTCTCAATGTGTCAATCAAGAAAATGCGAGTGAAACATAACCAACCACCACATCCTCACTGGGTGCACTTGCTGCTAGAATAAAGAGTGGTCTGACAGGTTGTAGATCTTTCCAACCTATGATTATTTCAAAGAACGAGGGGACAACAACAACTCACCCTCAAGTCTGTCATCTTTTGAATAGACTGATAAAGAAACATAGTCACAGAACGTTGCTGGCTCTACATCAAAGTGGAAGAAACTAAGTGATATGTAATTCCCTTCTGGCACAAACAGAGTCCATATACGCAATGTGGAATAAGAAATTAGTTCCTATTCACAAAAATGCAACCAAAACCAGCGCAAACCAAACAAAACCTGCACTTGTATGGGAAATATTCTCTGGGGGAAGACTGTGCTTTCTCACTACAAAATGCTGTGAGTTAAAACATAACAGAAGGGATCAGGTTTGACACATATGCAATCATCTGTTCCACCAAAAAGCTCAAACACCTGGAGGATATTGTGAGACAGGATTGCTCAGCTGTATGTTGTTTCTGCTGGCAGATTGATGCTGTGTCTTCTCCCTTCTTTTATTTGGAATTATGGTAAATCAGTTTTACACCCCAAAATTTGGAAGCAAGAATGGAGCCCTGCTAACAGGCTATCATTTTATTGTAAAAATTGCAGTGCTTGCTTTTTACCTTAAAGAAACTATTGGCTACATGAAGATTTCAGTACAAATAATTTTCTGGGAGCATAAATGGATACCCCAGGACATAACAAAAGTGTTCATGGCAGCCCATTTGTATTAATGCCCTTAATAGCAGCAGGAGACTTTTGCAACAGTACAAGGTGCTGTTAAAATTACTTTAATGGGAGAAGCTGAAACTTTCCTCTCCAGCCAAGTGTCAGTAGAAACACATTAACTTACAAAAATCATCTCCTCTTGCTCTTCCTTCTACTTCCAAGGTAACCCAGTAAGAGCAATATTTATCAACAATTATGTACATGGAAACAAATTCAAGGAGTCAAGTACTTATAAGATTATTTCACCTGCAGCATCCTAGGAAGACCAACAAAAAAATTTTTAAAAGCCAAAACCAGCACATTTTGGTTCAATTGTGTCACAGATAATTTTTTTTTTTTTTTTAATTTTGCCTCCATGATCAAACCTGTTTGCAGATATTCGCTTTCAGGGTGAACATTAACATGGCAAAATCAATGAAAGATCTAAATTTAAACATGTTACATTTGGTGTTCGGTTTCATGGGCTAGGTTTTTTTTGCATTTTATTCTCAAAAATAGATAAGCTAATAGTTATCCCAGATTGTGCAAAACTACTGCTAATTTACTTCACATTTTCTATTTAGGATGTCCATTTTTATACAGTATTAACTTCAGTGACTAGATTTCATGCATTGCTTGAGGTTCTGTTCTACATTTCTCCCATTAATTTTATTTGCATTTTAATAAAAATATGGCCTTATATATGTAACTGCCTTGAGGAGAATTCCTTTGTTTTAATTAAGTTACCAATACATAAATATGACTTTACAAAAGTAGCTTCTTTTTTTTTTTAACAGAACCAGGGAAAAAAGTATTCATTTAAAGTACATATTTAGATTTGTTTTGATGAGTCGAGCTCCTTCCTGTTTCTCCCTTTATAAATTATATAAACAACTATTTTGGAGGTCTTTTTATGCTCTAACACAGATTATCTATCCACAGATACTGGCAAAAAAACCAGTGTACTCATCTGTGGAACTTCTCACTTTCAGACCTAATAAAGGAGGTATAGGGAAGGGGAAAAGGTAGAAAAAATTACTGTAATTTCATATGCACAATATAGTCTTTACATTTGTCCATGTGAAATGGCAATTTTATACAGCTGGCACTGAGGCAAATCCCAATGCTTCTCAGGCACATTGAAATACAATAAACTAGGGACTGAAATCAAAACAAAATTCCAAGTTCAGGCAATGCTGACTTTGGAATAAATAATTCTGGGTAGCCACTACCAGAATTAACCATCCTTTGTCAGGCTACTACTCAGTCTGAGCAGCAATTTTCCAGAAGGTAAACCCTTTTCATTTTTCTCTGACACATTATGAGGGTTCCTTCTTTGACTCACTAGTTGAAGATGGTTTCTAATAGGAAATTTTATTTTTCAACTCACAGCTTTTACTCTTATTGACTAACTAAACCTCTTAGGTAACCCTCCTTCAGTTTTTCAGCTCTCTATGTAAGTTTTAACACAATCTCCAAAACCCTTTAAGAAAAATAGCCCAAACTAGTAGAAAATATCAATTCAGTTTCTTAATGCTCTTAATAAAGTTCAATCCTGCCATTTATATCTCCAGCTCCATGACTCTGGAAGTGCTGGCTGATGGTCACACTGTTCCCCAGCACAGAAGGAACTCATGGCCTTTTGGGAAGAGTGAACAAAAGCGCTTCTGAGTGTGACTTGTCCCCATGTTGTCAAATGTCTGAGCCAACATGTTTTAGCCAAGAAAAAATTACAACTTCAAAGAAGTGAGTATGGAATCTTTGACACTTTCAATTGGTGAATTTCCACTAAAAGGAAAAGAGTCCAAGTAGCAGGCAAAGTGGAAGAGAAGCAAACATTTACAATGCTCTCAATTTGGTTTTGACAACTGCCAGTCAGTACCATACACTGCAAGGGATTGTGAAATGCTACAGTGCTTTGCCAGGAAACAGGAAAACATATAAGTGCTATATCCTGAGAAAAGATAAAATTACATAAAATGTTCTGAGACAGAAGATTTGTCACAAGTGAAGGACACTTTACTGTGGAGATTTAATTACCAGCATTCATGTTCTCCTGAATCCAGGAAAGCACCATGCTGAGGGCTGTGAATATTCCTGGGGATCCTCTGTTGTAATGTTTCTTCTTATTCCTTATCCAGCCACGGGCACATCCCATCCCACAGGAGATTACACCATCAAGAGTCCAGGCACTATGCTTGCCTCCACACAAGAGGGAGCCTCCGGAGTCTCCCTGGAAAAAAGCCAAACAAAATCCCAGGAGCCAGAGCTGGTACAGAGGGAGTACAACTGAGCAAGACTTCAGGAGTTTATTATGTTTGTTACATGTTTTTAGGTTGTTTAAGTCAGGATTGTCAAGAGGGGGAGAGACAGCTTAACTGCCTCATGGGTGCATCTCTGTTGCATTTGAGCACATTCAAAAAGGAGTGAGGAGCAATGACTTAACCCTTATCCCACTTCCTTTCCTTCCTGCAATTCAATTCTTTCTACTTTCATCCTCAGGATCTTTCAAACGTTAATTAATTTGTCAAGAGTTCTGAAATTAGAAAGCTCTAAGCATTACTGTACTGGGGTACATTGCAAAATTGCTCTCAGGAACCTGTCCTACAACCCATCCAATAATTACAATGGAATCATGTCATTAAGTGCATTGCCCCATATAGAACTTTTGAAAGAATTCATACATCAGGATAAATACACTCCAAACCTCACAGTTTACAGTGTATTTGTTTGCTTTGGCACACAGAGCCTCGAGCTGCTGAGAAACACTCCTAAGCACACAAGGCCTTCTGTTCAGCTGACCTGGCAGGCATCTTTTCCTCCACCTGGAAATCCAGCACACATTATAGTGTCATCTCAGATGGGTTTCTTTAAAGTTGGCAGTGCTCTTGAACACTCTCTGCTGTTTAGGACTGGTAAATTGACTTCATGCAAGAGCTGAGGAAGTAGTCCATCTGAAACACAAATAAATGTTCATAAGAAAATCAAAAAGGTAAACTTAATGTCACTGCTGATACACCACAAAATTTGGTTGGAAACTTGCTCCAAGCCATTTTATGGTTACAAGCATATTTTGGCAAATATCCAGCTTTTTTGCATATAAGCAGTTTTACTTGAAAAAATTCCAAAATATTTCAAAATTGAAATGCAGGTCTAGATTTTGTGATTACCCATTTTGAGGTAATTCACAGGTAGGCATAGAAGCAAAGATCCATGTTGAGATTACAATTCATAACACCACTAGATGGTTGATTTTGGTCTGACTCTGACCTGTGAAATCAAGCTCTTAGTTTCAGGAAAAAAAGAATGATGTAAGTGGCTTACTTTCATTTAAATATCCCAAGCCACAAGTAGTGCAAATATATCCTGCTTCAAACTTTTCACCTGAGTGAGGAAGACATGCTGGCAAAACTGATGAACCTGCCAGAGAGGGACATGAATTTTATTGGTAAGTATTTGAAAGAATAGCAAAAAGCTCCTTTTATAACTGTTGCAGGGTTTTTAACAAAAAAAAATTGCTATTTTTGTGGAATCTGTAAAATTAATCTCATTGACAATCTATCATCTGCATGCAAAGAACAATAACTTTTTCTTCATGGAGAAGAACATCACAGATAACTCTGGCCTTACTGAAGTTGAAGGTGCCATCCAGCATCAGAAGGGCAATACCATAGTTCATTGGACTTCAGGGCTCAAACTTTGGGTGCTGAATGGCAGATTTAATAGGCAGAGTCTGCTCACTGCTCTCCCTTAGCCTCAAGTCATGCTCTCCTGCAGTGACAGGCAAGTATTGCAGTAGGTTCCTGTGGAATAAAAAAAATGAAAGTTCAGCTATGCAGTCTTCATTCACATGAAATCACATGCAATCACATTAAAGGAAAAAACAGAGTTTTGGGTTTTTTTTAACAGAGAAGTTATTATTTCTGATACCTCATACCTTTTATCTTCAGATTTTAGAACACTTAATATGTACAGACATCAAGAGCTGAGTAAGCCCTGAAGCAGGAAATGGGAGATGAAAAAACTGAGAATAAGAATCATTTTTCTGCATTCCTCACCATGGCTTGGTGGTCCACTAAGGAACCAGGTCCAGGTTTAAAAGTGTTCAGATACACTGCTTTTTGAAGGTGGAGAGAAGATTTGGACATAGCAAAGTACAGAAAAAATAAGATCATCTCTCCAGGATTGTGAGTTCATTAAAAAAATACTTAAAACCACAGCAAATCCTTCTTTAGGGCTCCTGGTACCAAATCAGATGTGCAGCAAAGGAACACAAAAGAAATTAGTATAAACTTTTTCTTCTCCATCAAATTAATTTTTTACATAGATTTCCAGAATCCATCTTCATAAATCCCTGCAAGTTCATTTATCATTTTCAGATGTTCAAAGGATTTTTTCTCTCTTTCTCTTAAAACATGGAAAATACAGATTACAAATCAAAGGGTACACCTGTAAGTAAGCACCACAAAAAGATGCTACAGCACACACAGCACACACACACGTTTTCCTGCACCTGCAGCCTGCTCCTGAAATATCCCATCCATACCTGTCCAGGGTGCAGTGAGCTACTGTGACCACCCACTGAGTAGAAACAATGGTGCTTTCACAGAAATAGTTTTGCCTTCTCTTCAGGGAAACCTGCAGCATTTAAAGACACTCCCAATAAAAAAAATCTTTGTATCTGCTCTGATTGCCTGTAAAGAAGAGCAAAACAGGAATAAACAATCTCTGTGTGTTGCTGCACAAACTACCAATGAGGAATAGAAATATCCAGCCCATGGACAACAGGAGAAACAATCAGCACATTCCAGATTTCTCACAGAGAGGCAATACTTTCTGTGCAGCATCAGAGACGTCAGACAGAAAAAGCACAGAGGGGTACCTTCTGTACAAGCTGCTCCTTACCTGAGATGGCAGAAGTGGAGGCTTTCTTGTCCTAGTATTCCATGTTCTCCTCTTCTGCTACCTATTTATATTCCTCCTGAAGCTATTCCCTTTGTGCTATGTGCAGACAGAGGCACCAATGGCTTTCCCCCACCAGAGAGCAGAAAATGTGAAGCTTAAGAGAAGAGGGAAGAAGGATTGAAGAGTACAGTGTGCAGCAAATGCGGGTTAGTAATTAACCTGTTAGAACATCAGTAGAAAAGACAAGATTTAAATGGGATTTTTTGTTGGGTTTGGTTGTGGGTTGGGTTTTTTTGGTTTGGTTTTTTTAAATACAATGAGCTGTGCTTTCAAGGGTCACTGATCACATCCTAACAGTTTGCAAGGTCACTGCTGGAAAACCTCTAAGCTCCATAAAATTAATGGTCTCATATTTTAAACAAGATAAAAATGTGTCAAAATATTAAACTTGATCAGTCTTGTAATTCATGTATTATATTTCTGAATCCAATAGTTCTTAACTGAAAGCAGATTTAGTTTTAACATGGATTGAATGTATTTATGTTTTGATAGTTGTGCAGAAATTTTGATTTTCCAACAAACTTATTTTTCACCAGTTTTAACCTATTGTAATTCCAATGACTCAATTCAAATTACACCCAGGTTTGCTGTAACAAAAAATCAAGTCTAATTTTCAAGGTAAGCCCATTATTGCCTACCATTTCCTCAAAAGCTTATGAAAGATCCTGATTGGCACCAGCAAAAGAGTCACCTCAGTTTTAATATGCTTTAAAACCCACCATCCACCCACACATGGAGAGAGAGAAAATTGGCATTCACTGTTTTCAACCAGAGCCTTCACAATACCTCAAAGATCGATGGATTGAAAGGCTGAGGGAATTAGGGATTCTCAGTTCCTAGCATAACAACATTAAGTACATCTGCAACTCCCAAACATGTTTTTCCCTCTCCCTCTGTACAAATAAAGTCACATCTAGAGCAGAACTATGTTACACCTTCACTTGGGATTCACATTTTTGGGATCCTTGTACTTTTTTAGACAAGCTGAGATCACTGATGAAGTAATCTAACTTGCAAAAGACAAACCACATAATTTCAGCTCAACATTCTCAAGTGAATCCTACTTAAGCTGGTCTTCTAGTTTAGGATTATAGCTAGGTTTGGGTAGAAATTACAAAAAAGAGCTGCAACTTAAAATTTTGCAGTAACAATGCTCACTGTGCTATCAATTCATTTTTCAGAAAGATTCATATTTGTGATTTTTCAGTCACTCGAACATTTTTTGGGAAGCAAAATGTTTGCCTGAAAGTAAGTTTTTATAAAAAGGTCAGAGACAGAAGTTTTAAGCCAGTACAATTTTGAACCTATTTAATTCCATCTATTAATAAAAATGGTGCTGACAAGTGCTGGTTTCTGTACCAAAGTTAAACTGACAGTCAAAAACCACGAGGCAAATCCTTCACCAGTGATCCAAAACAACTGATGTGGGTTCTCACAGTGCCTGCAGGCTCCTGATGGCTTTAAACCAATCCAAAATTAGGCAGTTGTGCCCCATGTCCCGTGGAAGTGTGTTGCTGCCATTCCCCTCGTGCAACTCCCAACTCTGGCCAGGCTCTGTGGAGACCTGAGCTTGTTTTCTGTAGCTGTATTTGCTTTTATAGCTGGATTGGTTTCTTCACCAAAGCTGTCAATCAAAAATGGAATTCCAGTGCCAATGCAAACGAATGAATACCTGCACTAGACAGATCAACCCATTCCTTTTGACTGCAGCACCCACTTTACAATTTGAACACCAAAATCCATCGTGAAACTTCAGCCAGGCTGTTTTAGACACAGCATTGTCCTAAGAGCAGAACCACAATTTTCAGTTTTGTTCCAAGCTCTGTGACAAGCTTGTGTTCCAAGCTCCTGCCTAGTTCTGCTTAATAAACGTGCCACAGCTCAATATTCTGAAATGTTAATGTATCATCTATCACACTCCAGGGATTGTGAAATCCCTTTTCTTCGGCTGTGAAGACCCCTGAAATGGCAGAGTGTCTTTATAGACTTTTAGCAGCGTAGCAGAAGTTAAAAGTCACCCAGTAACTCCGGAGTTTAAAGAGGAAAGTTGCTACCACCTCTGCACAGCTTAGGTCTGCTCCATATCCTCCCCAGTCTTAGTCAGCCTAATGGATCAGATTCCCTCGGATACAGACGAACTTTGTGAGGCTTTTAGCACTTCCTCCCTTTTAGCACTTCCTGTCTTGCTCCCACTGTGTTCCCGTCACAGCCTGCCCCAAAACTGAAAGGGCTGAGAGTTCTTGCCTCCGGGATACACTGAGTTCTGTTTAATTGCCTCCAATTAACTCAGAGAGAGCAGTAAAACAGAAAGGCTGGCTTTTGATGATGCTTTCACTTCAACTCACTACACCCTCCTAAATTCTTCACCTGCCCCATCAGGGCACGGGACAAATTGAACATTACCAATAATGTTCAAAGGAGCACTTTGGGGAATAAGAACCCTGAGAAACCCCCCAAGACTTTCCCAGAATATTTGGTCTTTAATTCAGGATTTTGGGTATGCATCAAGATCTATTTGAGTCTCCCGTGAAAAAAAAAAGGAGTGTAATTGTAATGGAAAACTCCCTGAGCTCTTTTTCCTCCTTCAATGCACAACAGTCGATGTATGAGCCAAAAGTAACTGGTAACCAAAGATTAAGAGAAACAACACCTGCTGGCCTTTTCCTACTTTTCACTGCAGCTCCATTTTTCCTGCTTCCAGAGCTCACCAACATATGAGAATTATAGATACAGGCTCAGATACTTACATCTGTTATGAGCAATGCTGCAACAGAACATTTTCCTTTTGTAGCTAAGTCTTTTCCTCAACAGAGATTTTACCTTTCAAAGCAAAAAAGACCAAAACCAAACAAGGTGAACAATGTCAACAAATGCAGAAATCTGCAGGGTATGAAGAGCACAATGCATTATCAGCCAAAGCTTCCCTTGGATAGAATCCAGCCTTACATCTACTGCAGAACTGATTAATTGGGAAAGGACAAATGAAGGAAGAGAGAGGGAAGAAAATTATGCTTAGCTTAAGTATTTGACCTGAATGTCTCAAAAGGCTTTGTAAGGAAAGATCAATACTAATGCTTTTCAGCTAAGGTTTGGCATATGAATTTAGTAAATCAGCAAGTCAGAAGCAAGCTGGTCAAATCAACTGCACATCTCATATTAAATTAATGCCTAACAGACACATGGCCCAAAATAAATCCAATCCATTATTTGATTTTTGGAGAGTACAGTGAATGCATTTCAATGTCTGCTGGTAAAACGGGAAAGATTTGCAGTATTACATTGCTCACAGAATATGCTCAAAATTCATAAATATGCCATCTCAGGCAGGCAGCAATGAGATGAATTCTTACAGATTTTTTCAGAAATATATTTAAGACAAAAACACATTACATCAGCCTGGTTATGCTGGCACATCACATCAAGAACAGGACATGAAAGGAGAGACCTCCAGATAACTCCGGGTGTCACTGCACAGCCTGTTTCACTGTGGGTACCTCTGCCTTGCCAGGAGATGGAGCTGAGTCCAAACAGTAGAAAGAGATGAATGATCTGCCAAACCAGCTTAAAAGTCCAGGAGGAGGAAGTCCAAGAGTAATCCATGTATTTGCTCTTGATCAGCCAAGTGAGACCAGCGTCCCCTATTACAGGAAACTGGCCCAGGGTCTGTTTGCTCTCAGCCAGGCTCGGTCTCCATGGTTAAATAATTTATTTTCAGGACCCACAATCAAATGCAATCAAGAGCAGGCTCACAGCCCTCAGCTAGTGGAGATCAAGCCAGAAATGAGGAGAGAGCAGTGAAAAAGTAGCATGCTCATAAAGCTATTTATGTTGTGCCAAAACTGTAGAAAGGTGTATTTAAAGCTCTTTGAGGGTATTTCCAGGCTGAAATCTGAGTAGTGGGCTTGGGTTTGTGAAAGATTGCAAGATATACAGTTCCAACTTTTAAACATGGAAATGGAGACACTGAACAAGAGACACATAGAGGGAAACTGCAACAAAGTTAAGATCAGAACTTCATCTTCTGCTCCTGACACTATCAGAGCAATGTGAGAGTGTGGGAAGCACAAAGTCAGCCCAAGCTCAAAGAGCAAGCCATTTCAGAGAGAAGGGGAAAGCCAGGCCAAACAGGATTACTGAACAACGATGGGATATTTCCCGCATTTTTAATTAAAATACAGCCAGTGGCAGGATCCCCTGCATTGACATTTGTCCTTCTAGCTGCCCCACATGGATACACCCGCAGTAACCGCCGCTGGAGCGAGGGCAGGAGTGTTGTTCTGTTCCAGCTTTGCCATCAGATGGCAGAACAACACCATTTCTGCCCTGAAGGTGAGTGATCTGCACCCCATGGTTTGGTGTACAAACAGTCAGCCATGCCAGCAGCTGTAGAAATCAAAATGAGTCGTTTTCCCTCTGTATCGCAAAACAAAACTCATTCAAATACAGTGACACGTTTGAAGTCGTATCAAAAAGTTTCATTCACAATCCTTTTAAGATTCTGTGGAAATTATTTTAATCTGTTTTCATGATTGCAGGGAAAGCTTAAGGAAAACTGGGTAATCTGCAAAGTTCTCTAATCATAATGAGGAACCACATGATGAACAGCAGTGACACACAGCACAGATCTTGCTGCAGGATTTTGTCTAGCTTTGCCAGTTTTGTGTCTCATTTTGTTCTGAATGTTAAAGGTACAAGGGACAGGAATTTGCAAACCCTTTGTGCCCCACAGCAAACCTGAGTAGGATTCACCCTTGTACAAGTAGAAGCAGTGACACATATTCATCTGGGTTTAAGCTGTAGGTAGCTTAGAATTCTCCAGCTAGATTCATATTCCTATTTTTTCCCCTTTCATAACCAGATTCTTGCTCACAAGCAGCTTCTCCCAATGCAACCACCTGCAATATCTGCTGCCACAGGGACTCACAGCTGAGGCATTACCAGAAATGAAACACTGGTTCCTTCCTTTAGGGAACAAACCTTGTGTACAGTAAATACCACAGCAGGATGAGAGAGGGGAAGTAGAAGACTTTTGTCTTGAAAATGAGGGGATTCCCTGTCTCTGCAATGGTTGATGTAGCTGTAAATAATGAGGAAAAGAGAACTCTGCTTTCAAAAGTATTCAGTACTTTGAGTGTGCAAACACCACTGAAGCCTTTGGAAAAATAATTGGGAAGAGGTAAAAAGAGTGAAAGCAAAAAAGCTAAATAATGGAGCCACTAAAAAACTCTTTGTTGTTTGTAAGTAATATGATCACGCAAGCTGTGAAGCAGAGACAGGGATGTACAGCCACCTCACCACTCTGCTGTGGAAGGGATAAATTTCAGCTCTCTCAGCAATATTTGCAAAGTTGACAGAGCTTAAGGGTTTAGGTTACTCCTGTCAGGCCTGCAATGACAGGCCAGAGCCAGCTCCCAGCAGCACATTGCAACAAAATGATCACCAAAGAGTCTTAAAGGCTTAAGAAAATGAATTTAAAGGAGTTCCAGGGCTGAGGTGAAACTGCAGTGGGTGGAAAACTGAACTGTGCCACTGGTCTATCCTCTTGAGCAACTCTGCCAAGAACTGGAGGCCTCAATGAACGTCACAGAGCACCACAGAAACCACACCATGCTCAAAGACAGGAAGGCTTTTGCCTTTCATCAGCAGATGTGAGAGATTCACACAATCAGCAGGAGAAGAAACTATTGAATTCTTTACAAAATGACTGCAATAGAGTCCTCCTAAACCAGGCAGGCAAATTTTAATGCCAGCCTCTTTCTTGAAGGCAATAATTTCTGCCATAGTGGCATAAATGACATAGTGACATTTATTCCTGACTCAAAGATGTGTGACTTCAACCAAGGCAGATAGAGTGTTAATTTTAAAAGGACAAGCTTTGCTCTTAAGTTGATGTAAACAAGAGACAGAACTAAACCACCTACAAATGCTGTGCATGCTTAAGACTTCATGGCTGTGGGGGTTGACCACACAGCTGTGAGCAGCACTGTGCTGATCGTGCAAGAGCTTTGGCTAGATCTGAAAAAAATAAAAAAGCCAAAAACAACAGCCACATAACAAAGTAGACAGCAAATACTAACTCCCTACAGAAAAAACAGCTGAAACACACTGAATAGCAGCGTTTCTTTCACAACTTTGTGCACAATGCAACCCTTTTTATGTAGGAAAGTGCCATGTCAAGCCCTCGGCACACTGCAGTTCACAAATACTGCAGAATGCTGTAGTTTTGTGCCACTCTGTGCTGGCTTATATTGAACTAGCACACACCACTTCCGGCACTATTCCTTGCTCTAATGTAATATGTATGGGGTTGCATGACTAATTCATGGTGTAGGAACTCTCTACCTTCTCTAGAGCAAGGTCGGGTGAAACTGTAGTTTTTGGTATCTTTTCACGCAAAGGAAAAAAAAAAAAGCCTCTGCACATAATGCTTGAGTTGGTACATTTGTGTGCAGGCAGATGGATGAAAGGGATTGGGGTAGGATAGATAAACAGCACAGCAAACTTCAGTGAGGCACATCTTTATCTCCAAATTAACCTACCAGGAAAAAAAAACCCACAAAAAACCCACAAAATCCCTAAACAAACAAAAACCAAACAAAAAAACCACACCACAATATTTCTACCTGCAATGTTAGATGTCCTCCATGGGCTTAGTACAGCCTTTGATAACCTGAACAGTTCTCGGGCATCAAGAAAGCAAAGCAAAAGGTTCCTGCAGCTTCAGATCCTCTCAGGCTGCAGGAAGGATGCTGGATTTTGGACTGTGAAGAGTTAATAAATTCAGGCAATCTCCAATACTGTCATTGTTACAGGCAGGAAAGAACCATGCAAGAACAGAGTGATTACTTACTAGGTGTGCTCAGTGTGAGTCATTTTTCAAACAGCACACAGATTCAAGTTGAAGGCTGCAGTGCCCCAAACCTGTCCCACGGGCCACGATTCCCTACTGAGCATAAGAAGCTTCTGGTTACAGCCTGATTTTCTGTGCTTTCACAGCCTTTGTCACTAGTGAGCTCTGTCCAGCCAAAGTTCTCCACCCCAGATTAAGTTCAAAATAAAGCTGACACACACAAAGCAACTGTCTGGGGTCCATAAAAGTGAAAAAAGTGACAAAAGAATTTGGGTGCACTTTGGCTTAAAACTTCTTTAACTTGAAATTGTAATTTTTAATTAAACTCATTCATTCCTCGCTCTGAAATACCCAGCACAAGATTCTATTAAGTGATATAATTAAATAAACAAAACTAGAATTTCATATCAATTTGTGTTGCATGAGTGGCCATCGCAAAGATTAGAATAGCAGAATGGTTAAAATAATGAAAACCAAGAAAACAAAATCAATTCAGAACTTCTGAGATGCAACTCTTCTGTTGTACATGTTACACACTCTTTTGACCACTTGGACACTCAAAAACTTCAGTATGTAAAACTCCAGGTGAGGAGCTATAGAGGGGTTATAGAGGAGTTATGAGGAGTCCAGCTGAGGCTTAATAATCTTGACTTCTTTGCCAAACAACTGAGGCCAGAGGAAGCTCATTTTGCCATAATTTGATAGCTGTTGGCACCCAAACATCCCAGCAAACACTACAGATTTCACTTGTGCAAAGTTTTCTCCTACAGAGAGCTTATGATTCCTGAAGCAAAAAGTGCTGCTTTTAGAATTGTTTAATCATCTGCTGCTGTGTAGCTTGAATTGGCCAACCTCAAATGGCATCTGAGCTGGGTTGTTTTCTTGTTTAAACATTTTTTTTTTCCTTTCAGGAAACTCCTCTTTAATCAGAACACTCCTCTTAGCCAACAAAATGTGAAGTGTAATTGTGCACAAGAATGATAGAATGGTTTGGACTGGGAGGGACCTTAGGGATGATTCAGTTCCAGCCCCTGCCACAGGCAGGGACACCTCCCATGGCACCAGGCTGCCCAAAGGCCCATCCAGCCTGGCCTTGAATCATTGACAGGAGTTGCTTTTGCCATTCAAAGTCTCCTTGACACAACATTCACACTCCCATGTGCGGAATCAACAGCAGCAGGACCAGGCCTGGCCTGCTTGCCAAGCTCCACCTGGCCAGGCGTTAGGCTGCCGAGTTTACCGTGGACACCCTGACAGACTCTGAAACAACCGGCAGGCTCTAGAGATGCTGCAGGAATGTGAGCACCGTGGAGCTGCCTCCAGGATTTCTTAGATTCCTTCTCTCTGCACGCAGAGCCCTCGGAGCCACGGCAACAGTGACAGTGTGAAGCACTGCCATGTCAGAGGAGAAACAACCAGGGGTCAGAGCTGTCAGGGCACCTCAACCACCAGGACACTGCACAAGAGAGTCAGACAAGGGGCAAACAGCAGCCCCTGTCTGTGTCTGACAGCCCAATTAAATTTTCAGGAGCAGAGCACACAGTAATTACCACCAGCAGCACTCTGTGTTCATCACTGCTTACCCAAAGGTCTGTATGCAACAACATCCATTGTACAGCCCCATGGTAAAACCTCCTCTTTTGGCTCATCCTCACTGTTCAAAGGAGTTGTCACTCCAAAAAACACACCAGAGCAACAGCATCTGCAATATTGTTATTAACGGGGTACCAGCACTTTCTCTCCACCACTGCTTAGCTCTGCATTCAAGCTAGCTTTAAAAATTAGCTCCATAACACATGTAATTTAGAGGGGATGATTTTCACTTCAAAGCTGGCACTAGCATTTTAATCTGCTATTTAATAATGAGAAAATTTTTAATTTTAATACAATTCGGCCTGCTTCAATATCACAATACAGCAGGTAGTCAGCAAAGTGTTAAACTTCACTGAATTTGGAAAGTATTGCCTGTATAGATTATTTACTCAAGTACTTTTAAAGCACAACATTGGTAACAGGCACCACTTACAAACAGTCCCCTGAGGCAAGGCTCTGCTTAAGAAGTTAATTACCAGGTAAGAGAGATCTGGTCTGTGTGTTTCTCAGTTCCCAGCAAACAACTAATCTTCAGTCATTCCTCTCTAAAGAAAAAGAAGTGAAAGAACAGCAGTGTCAGAAAATCTGCAACGATAATGTTACAGTCTGAGTACATATCAAGGGTAGTTGCGAGTCACTTCTTCAGAACACTGAATATTGCTTTTCTAGCAAGCTTAGTAACACACAAGGCTCAAAATGTTAGTGCAATTAAATCCAAGCAGAGTTTACCAATTCACATGACATGTATTCAAATTATTTTAGCCCAAAGACATCCCAGAGCGTGGCCAGGAGTCTGTTGTTCAAAACCTGCAATACAATCAAATCTCACTTACAGCCTTTGTATTTTTATCTTCCCTCAGATAGCTCATTTTGGCAGAACAGAATTAAACAGCCTGAAGAGATCACCCTGCAACAATTTTACAATAAACTAAAACCAATTCTTGCAGGAGGAAAAGTCAGTGTTTGCAATAATTCAGTTAGGGTGTTTACTTCCCAAACAGAATCTATAAAGTTGTTACGATTTCCATCCTAAAGGAAAGGACAACAGTAGAAAGATTTTAAGAGCAGTGATTCGTCATCTAACTTCCTTTTAAACTTTCACTTTCCACTCTTCTTTCATTGAACAAGCCAGGTATAAATACTTCCACAACCTCTGTAAGTTTTATTTAACCCAGTTTTATAAAATCAGACACTTCTACCACTTTCCCATGCCTTGTATACACTTTCATGATAGCATTTCTTGCTATCAAAAGGTAGCAGGGCAGAAGGCTTTAGCCAAGTCTCAAGCAGTAATTTCTGCAATAAGGCTGAAATGTTTCCTCCCATCTCCCAGTCTCCCACCTGCAGTCTGTGTCCATGTCCATCTGTGACTGACTTCCTAAGAGATCCTGGGAAAATGCTGTTGCTGAACGGAACAAGCAAAAGCTTCTAGAAGGGTGACTGAGAAGATGCGGTAGCAATCAGCTGCATGAATAGAGCAGGAGACAACCTGGGCAGGAAAACTTCTAGTAGATACCCTCAGTTTTAAGTGGGAGCAGCCAATTCTTTCAGCATCACTTGAGGCACAGCTGAGCTTGTTCTTCTGCTTTAAAGCCCCAGGCAGTTACTGTGCAACACCTGTGTCTTTTTGCAGCACCACATGCTAATAATTACCTGTTCTAAACTCTCCCACCTGGGTTTCTAAAAATAAGGTGGCGATCTTAACATAGGAGTCAGCTAATGTGTCACAGGTGGGAAGAGGAATTAAGAGGAAGATGACCTGTAAGATTTCATGCTTTAAAGATTATAATCATACACCATGAGGAAAGTCATCATCTCCACTTGTCATATTTTAATAGCTTTATGACAGCAAATGCAAAAAGCATTTCAGTGTGGTGAGAACAACCTCTCAGAATTATGAGGGGTGTTGAGTGTGCAGGTGACACAGGCTTTCCACTTAGGGTGTTTTTTTCTGGATCTGAAGTGCTTGAAGAGGTGGCTCTCTCACGCAAGTTATTTTGCTGTGTCACCAAGCTTAACCCTAAATGATGCCTGATATAAAAAAGTTCATTGGTAAATCTGCATGCCAAGCACCTGGAAAGCTACCACAAGTGAAAGGAGCATCTTTTCCCAAATTCTTCGTTTAGCTTCTGTAACAGCAATGATGATCACTGCTGGCTCCCAGGATAACAACATTTCAACAAGACAGGAAACAAAAACCCCAAGTTTCCATCAGAATGACTGAGGTGACAAGATTGCATGAGTCCAAAATAAAGAAAAAAAAAAGTGCCAAGAAGAACTGTCTGATGTTTTTGCACTTGGTTAAAAAAATTTCATTTCTAATTAGAAGCAAAGTTATTTGATAGGTATCAGGACAACCTTTAAAGAAAAAAGCACCAACTCCTTCCATATTCTGTGGCTCTGAGTTTTCAGAGCATTTTTCTTTTTACCAAGCCATAATAGAAATATTTTAACTCATTAATTCAGACATAACTAGCATTTTCTACCAATAGTTTAACTCCTCTAAGTACTCTCCTGCAATAGTAGCAGAGACTGATAAAACAGTGAGATCATTTAACATTTGAAAACACAGAACTGTTCCCTGCACCTCTAACCAGGACTGCCATAAAAAAAGCCTTCACAGAATACTACTGGAGTCCCTGAAATATCTTCAGCCACCTAATGTCCTATAGAATTTCAAGTCACATTTCATGCTCTTTGAACTCCTCTTCAGGTGCTAAGCACCCACTGGCTCTGAAATGCAGAAACCACATGGAATGCAGAAAACAGCAAGGCAGCAGCTAATCTATCCAGAAGGTGACTTACTGGGCTAAGTGCAGCACATTCCTATTAAAAATGGATAGACTTGGTTTTAAATTAGAGTCGCAAAGTGTGGAAGTTACCTTGCATGTTTTTCTTTCCAAATCAAATATTTATCAGAGGAAAACCACAGGTGTCACTGACAAGGAGAGATTAGCTGTGACTTAAAACCACGCATCTAGATTGAAAAGTAGTGAGACATGCTCTGCTTACTAAGCAACCTTAACAGTGCATGTGTGCGAATTAGAAGCCTTTCATTTGTTTCCAAGAATTGGAATTTATCAGTATTAAAACACCCAAATGGCATTTTCCCTGGTACCTATGGTGCCTGGCATTAATGAAGTGTTTGCAACCAAGAGCGTCCAATCTTTTTGTCCCAAGTCAGCTGAGTGGGTGGCAAGAGCAGAGGCACAAATGCCAGCATGTGGGGTGGGGAAGGAAAACAAAAGAGCCAAGAGTTTTGAAGAGTTGGCTTGCTCAGTGCAATCAAACACTGCATAAAATATTCCAAACATACAGAACTTACTGAAGAATATTTAAATGCAGAGCTCTGGCCCTCCTTTGTAAAAAGCCTCTTCCGCAAGGGGATGTGGAACCCAAGACCTAAACATGGAAGCAGCCCACTGGATTGGCACGGGTGCCATGTGATACAGAGGAAAAAGGTGATTATTTTGAGTCTTACATTAGATCTGGCCTGAAGCAGACTTGAATCCTTACCCTTACAAGATTCTGAAACTATGTGCTGTGTGCAATATGCAACAAAGAGAAGGTTTCTGACCTAAATGGGGAGAGCCTTTATGAAACAGGAAAAGTAAGATGGATTTGAAAGATAAAGGCAAACAAAAAACAACCAGTCTCTCTCAAACTGACTTGAGAGAGCTGGAGAATATATGAAAACAAATATTAACCATATTCAGCCTGCTTCTCCCTTAATCTAACAATTTCCTTTTGTTTCCACAGGTCCCTCTCTCCCACCCCACAATGTGACTGCTTTTGCAAAGTCTCTGCTTATTTTAAGCATTTGCCTTATGATTCTGAATCACACCGAGAGAGCTGTATACTAGAGGAAATCAAGTCTCCTAGCTTTAGATTCTTGAATTCCTCCCAAGTAGGTGCCTAAAACAGCAAGCATAACTATTTGTGTCCCTGGACATCGAGTTCTGGGATAATTTCACCAGGAATGATGAAAGGATGAGCTACTAAGTTTCATGAAGATAAAAATATTCAACTATATTATGCCATCCTGAATGTGGATTAAGGTTGACGTGATACATGAAAGTTAATAGTGTCTAAGTACTGAATCATTTTCACTGAAGTGGCAAATCAGATATTTGTTGATGAAAACAAGAATAGCACAGCTACTTTCTGCTGCTGGTGGACTGGACTGCTGTTTGTACACAGAGGACACAGCAGAAACTCCTAACAAATGGGGCAAGAGCGGTTTAAGATTTAATGCTCATTCTACACCCCAGAAAAGCGTAAATAAGTGGTGGTTTTCATTTTTTAATTTCCAAGACTCTATGGCCAGCTTACTTTTTTCCATATTCTCACTAGGAAGCAAGAGGTCTTGCTTCTCCAAGTCAGGCCATGAATTTTCCAAAAGTGAGGATAGCTACAGAATCACAATCCTCAAAGGTGTAACAGTTCAATTAGAATGACACTAAAGGCTTATGGTAACAATCACAACACTTGCAGTTAATGCCTGCAACTGAATCAAGAATAAAAAATGTCCCACTCACCCTACCTAGAGCCCATGGCCCAAGCACTGCAGTGCATTAATGTGTTGGAACTTCTGCTTTCACCAATTAGTCACGGTTTCTCCCGCTTCCTATTGTAAGAATAAGAATAAAAAACTGCTCAAATGAATAAAGAATTAAAAGCTGCTCAAAGCTGTCATTGTTCCATATTCCAGAAGAGACACTTGCATAATTACTAATTACCTATCAGTGAGTCATAATAGCTGTGGAGCAGGGAAAGCCAAAGCTCCTGCACTGAAGAAAACACTAAGATAACATTAAGGAGAAAAGCATTTATAAATATCTTGAAAGTGGAAGCGGGGTTAAATTTAGTTCGAGATGGCAGAGCAGCAGCTCAGTTACGCAACCTTTAACTCGCAGTGCTCTGCAGGCAGAAAGGAGGCCAGAGCTGCCTGAGGAGCTGAGCAATTCTCCAGAGGAGAGAAAGCAAGCCTGGAATTTAAAGTGGTGAGACCTGTCAACCTGTGCTTCTAAATTTATGATGGCACAGCACATCTTGAAAATAAGAGCAGACAATTCATATCAGCTCTGCTGGAACCATTTTACTGTTTCTTAGAGATTTACTCAAACACACAGTGAATGTCTCCAGGCTAGACAAGAACTGTACATGCTTCAGCACAGATTGACCAAAAAAAATACACTTAAAAACAATTACATACATTTCTCCAGAGTAGCATTTCTTTGGTGGCTTTTCTTCATTTCTGTTTTAAAGTCTGCTCAACAGATTGGGAAATACATACAAATATTATGGGAAGTTTTACTTCCCAGCTTGGTGTTGAGTCCTTCTCAATCCAAGTTACTTTCACAAGCCTGTTCTTTGCTTCTGAACAATGTAGGATTTAATGCTGTACTATGAAGAAAGGGCAAAATGTTCAAGAGCACAAGACATAAGGGACAGCATCTTAAAGCTTTTTTGCTCCTTGCTTCCAAGTTTGAATTTGAGACCAACAAAAACTCTCTGTTTGGTAGCTTTAGTCTTAAGGGAAAGGTTATGCTTAAAGCTGGCAGACCCCAAACCACAGCTTACAGATCTTTAGGATTGTGCTCTTGACAAAAGGAGGAAGAATCCATGAAAACTGAGTATTCCAAGAAATAAAGGTTAAAAAGCAAAAACCCAAAGCATTTTGCACTAACTTAATGCTATCTTTCCCTCCCTCACCACAAAATGTAGATGCCATAAGTAACTGTAGTTGCTTGAAATGTTAATCCTAAAGCTTCTGCAAAACCACAGTTCCTTTTATTACACCATATGAAAAAGCAGAGGGGTTTATACTATATAAATAAATTTGAAATTAACAGTACAAATGAACAACCAATGACAGCGAGGGGAAAAGCAGCTGACACACAAAAAAGTCACCATGACCAGGAATACCTACCATGAGTTCTGGTATCACCCTGTGAAGGTTTAGATTTTGGGGGCTTGGTGGGTTTTCTAGGGGGTGTGTTTCAGTTTGTGATTGTGAAATTTTTCTGTTTTGTTGGTTTTTTTTTTAATGCAGCATTAGTCACGAACTTGACTTTCACAGTTTCTCACAAAGGAAAAGGGCATGTTCATGTATATTAAGATGGCATTTAAATTACCCAGTTATTTTCCACAAATTAGACTAAACAACATAAAAAGATACAATGAACACTGTAGCAACACTTTCAAGGGATTTGTTTATTTTTGGTTTACAAACAAAGGCACCCAATATTTCTGTTTATGTCTTATAAAAGCTCAGAGATTTAGCATTTGTTTCCAAACATCTGTTCCTACAGCAGAGAAAAACATTACAGGAAAAGGTAAATTTTTTTCCTGGTCCCCAATTTAAATACCAGTAACAGTTCAGTGATAATGTTGTTTCAGTCTGTTCCTATTAACCAGCTGATAACCCTCCTGTAACTTGCTAGTCAAAACACTGACTCTGGCTTCATGGACCAAAATACAATTCCAGTACATTTTTGACCAACATCCTTTATGTGCAAACACTGGTGTGAGGAACTGCAAGAGGACAGGGCTCCCATATGGAAAAAAAAAAAACCAAAAAAAACCAGTAGTTCCAGAGAGATTTTCACAGACTGACCACAGGAAATGACAAAACCAGCAGAATAAATGTGACACTGAATCTACTGTCAGTTCAATATGATGATTGATGAATTGGTGTAAGATACCAATAGGGCACAGAACAACAGTCTCCAAAGGGGAAAATATGGGTTTCTAAACTGGCAAATGTTTAGAGTAGAGGTTAAATATCCTTAGGTTCAACGTAATCCTTCTCTTCGTTATTCAAAAGACTAAATTTCTAAGCAATGGTTTGTACCAAAAGTAATCTGTTCATTGGCTTCATAGTTTATCTCAGCATTAACAAATCAATGTTAAAAGTATCATGTTACAATGTTTATATATTATGTTTGTAGTTAGAAACAACCAAAACCCACAGGTGAATTGTTTCCCAGAATAACTTTCAGAATATGATGTACTTATCTTTTGCTAACTTCAGCCACATGCCAACATGGGACAGGGAATGTCACTGGACAGGAGGCCCCTCTGAAAAAGTCTATAATTCAGGAATGCTTAAGCATAGTTTCAGGTCTAGTAAGATACTTGGGGAGGCAGCTAAAAATGTAATACACCTACTGTATCTGTTAAAGTGTAGTATCTCCAAGCACAGAAGCTTTAATTTATTTCAGCCACAGTCAGAGGTCTCTCACACAAGGTGTGGTCCTAGACCATTTAGGCTTTTCATCACCAGCTTTATATATACACCAGTAATTTTAAAAAGGAATTACAGCTTAACTACCCACTACAGAATATTTAGCTTCAACAAGGAAGCCATTATCTTTTCAAAATGAGATATACACCTGCAGCAAAGGTGTTCTCTTTAAAGTAAGAGTTTTTAGAAGAATAGCAAAATAAGTTCTTTACAAATTTAATTCAATGGGACAAAAAACTACCAAGGGCAAGTATAATGTGGTTCTTGTGTAATTAAGTCATTGTTTGCCATTCCAGGCAGATTCAAGAACAAATTCATCTGTACAAACTGATTTTAATGAACAAACACTGGGCAAGGGTGAAGGTCAGTGCATCAATCAGAGGAACACTACAGCATTCTCAAAGCCGTGCAACCAAAATTTAAAAGGATCTTCATGTATTGCCTTGGATTAAAGAAACAAGGATTGAATCTTTTCTCACAACTTGCCATTTTTACAAATGTTTTCCCTACTGAAACAAAGTAACATGCAGGAAAAAAACCCGAGATTTCTTAAGGTTTAACCCTAATAATTTAAGTTAAAAGATAGACGGAAGAACTGTTAATATCTATTCATTTTGGAGCAAGGTGCATCTTGCCCAGTGAAATGGGGTTTTACTAGGGCGGGGATGAAAAAGTGTGCTTGTGCATTGGTGTTGTCCATGTACCAAATTTAACAGCTCAGAGATTTTTTAAAAAAATATTAATTCTTGAAGTATTTGCTAACATTGCTTGTAACTTAAAAACAGGTATATCTCTTAATGAAAGTCTATAGCTTGTCCAGCTACTGTTACCAGCAATATAAATAGCAACTAAGCATAGCAAATTCCTTTTCATTACATTTACCCTTTGAAGTCAGAAGTGTAACAATCAAGTGCTGGCTCTGTGTTCTCAATAAAAAAAATAAAATTTAAAAAAAAAAAAAAAAATCACTAAAAAGAGGACAGTGAATTACTTTATTTGCCCCTCTCTGGGTTACATTTCCTTTCATCTGCTCAATGCTAGGATCAATTCTGCTTTCAGAGAAGCAAATTGTTCATGCTGACACAAATGCAAGTTGGACACAGCCAGGTTCAAGCACAGAACTGAATCACAAAGTGCATTCTGGACCCCAGATCATACAAAAGGCTTTTCAGTAAATAAGGAAGGTTGGTTCATTTTTAAAATTCTCTTTCTTTTAAAGCAAAGGAGGCACCATTGTTGCATCCCTGCTTTGACGGGAAGGGAAGGAGCGGCAAAATGTAAAGACAAATTACAAAAGTCCTCAATTATTTTATTTCAGGAGATCCAGAGTCATTTATACACTTTTGCAACTTGCAAAACCCTTTGTAATTTAGAAGAATTTCAAATAAATATGTCTACAGCAACTAGTATCTACTAAGTCAATATTTATCTTGTTCATTATGGAGTAAAACTTAAAAGAAAAATATCATGTTAAGGCAGATTCCAATCAAACACGTTCCAAATTGCACAGTTATGTTGGTCAGTGGTCTAGTATGTTTTCCCCTAATAAGTTATCTAAATGCTTTTCCAATGCCGATTCAGTGTGGCACTTGCCCTTTTTATTTGCTCCATTTCCAGGATGATACACAGCTAACATTACAAATACCATACCGTTTATTTCACACTTCAATTAAAAATGAAATTATGCTTTTCCGAAATGTGAGATGACTACATGTTACAGGGTTTGTGCAGTTAGACCACCATATGCATAGATGTCCTAATGCTAAATTCTCTTTCTCAGTATCTCATTGTACTGGAGGCTCTGAAGTAGGAGAGGAACTTGTAACACAGACTAACCACAAAGTACCAGATGTTTCTTGCCATTTGTGACCTTGCAATAAAGATACGCCAGATCAGGATCACGAGAATCGTGTTGAAGCCATAGCGAATGTTCCTCAACCTTGAGAAAAACAAAAGGAATCATTAACAGCTAACGAACAAATCTCAGAGGAAAAAAGAACACTAAAAATTAACTTCTGATGTAGAATTCAATTTGTTAATCTATTCATCTCAAGATACATTATGGGTAGCATTAAGTGAATGACAAAAGTAAGTGAATAACAAACAGAGAAGGCCTCACTGCTGAAAAGCGGAACGAAAACTAAGGAACAGTCAGCCCTGTTGCTCACCACATGTACTTCAGCTTTAGAGCTGCTTGATAGAAACCTCCTAAAGCCAACATCACAGATAACGGTAACTTACCTATGGAAGGCTGCCAAAAAATATTTAACATTCTGAACGTTCCCTCCTCCCCACCACATATTTAAAACTTCATAAATACTTGGAAGTAATTTCAACTGCCATTGATGAAAACAACAATAAAAAACAAACAACCTCCATCATCCCATCATCAAAACTCATCAGATTTTCCAGACATTTCCAGCCAAGGAACTCAGCCTCTTCACTACAACTTTAAACTCCTTCCTTCTCAGGGAACTATAGTGTAGGATAAACTGTGTGACCTTTTAGAGCAACTGTGATTTCAAGCAATCTTCTCACATGTAGAGATGGAAGCTTCAAGACCCACAGCAACCAGAATTTGCTCAGATTTCTTACAAATAGAGCAATCTCTTTCGTTCAGTAGATCATGACAACCTGTATTTCAAAGGCAGCTTGTTTTAGGAAAATACTGCCTTTATCTTGTTTACAAGTAGGCTGGGCTCCTTTACAAATCTAATTTGCAGAGAAAAACAGTTTCTATTTCTGTTACAAAAGCAACACTTTTCTATTTAAGGAACAAATCTACACAGTGGTTCCCTAGAGAAAGATGTCCCCTGGGCTGCCAAATCTGGTTGCCACTGAAGCAGTGGACTCCAAGTTCAGATTAGAGTTAAGAACTAGATGGTAACAAAAGAGACCAAGTTAATACCTCAGAGTAAACAGAATCTAAACCTCTTGCTAAATAATTCACTTACAAACTTGAGAGCTGGGGGCAACCAGATGGTGCTCCAATACAAGACTATTTCTCATGTTATTTTCAGTATGATCCTTTGTACAAAGAATAGCAGCTGTGTGATAACTTCTATGCACTTTTCAATTGCATTTAAATAAAACAAAAAACATCCAAACAAAACAATCCAGAAGGGGACCCTTCTTCAGCTATCTCCACCCTCATCACAGATACCATCAATCAAAAGTGTATTTGTGATTTTAACATACACCAAACCACTCTACAGCTGCAAATCCTTGTCTTTAGAATGACAACACAAATCATGACCCGGATTGTTTTTCTTTGTGCTATCACGGTTGCAGATGTGACATAGCATTGCAGAACAAGAGGATTTTTATTTCACTCTTAAAAGAGACAAATCAGAAAGTCTACAGCTGCCTTTATGAATCAGCCACGAACAAAACAAGGGCAGCTGTGCTAATAAATTATGGACAGTAACAGTCCATTCAATGGCAGGAATTAAGCCACAGAGAAAAGGCTAAGGAAGTCATCCTAGAGCACCAACATTGAAGTGTCCTGCTCTGAAGTGCAGAGTCCCTGCCTGTTTACTCACCTGCCTCCAAAGATCACACTTCCAGAACAGCTATTGCTATATTAAATCTCCCAAACATGCCGTTCTGACCTGTGTAACCATGTACCTTTTACCTTCCAAAAGATACTTGGATAAAATCAAAAACCTTGATTACAGTATCCACACCAGTGATCAGAGCTACAAACACAATCCCAGACTGATAATGTAAATATTAATACTGAGAGCAACTCAGGAACAACAAATTTTCTTTAGAAAATGCTTCAGATCACTGGTCTGAAACAGAAGAATTGAGAACCTAAACAGGTGCAATTAAGAACAATTAAGTCATAACATGGAAAAGCCAAACTGGACAAATGCAGAAAGACACAGAAAATATAAAATTATACTTAAAATAACAAATTTAAGATAATACTTACTTATTCAAGTGTTTCCTAGCGGCAGGGAGGCCTGACATTTCTTCATTCAGCACATATTTCTTCGTTCCCAAGCAATAATTTTCCATATATTCTGCCCAGTGTAGTTGTCGAACATCAAAATTAAATGTCTACATAAGAGAAAACTTTCACTGTTAATCTGCCTAAAAATTCACCTCCATATAATTTAAATGAAAATAGAGGTGTTTATTTCAGATAAATCCAATTTGTCTTTGACACAAGAAAGTTATCCTATCCTTAATCCTAAAACCAGTCCAGATTTAGGTACCATTTCTGATTCAATCACCGGCTTGTTACGTCATCTCTTCTGAATTCCAACCACTTCATGCCTTATTTTCCCTCCTCAGCAGTAATATTCTTCTCTCTGCTTCTCAGTTTTCCCATTTCAACTGTCTGTAAGCAATTCCATTCTAAAAATAACTATCTTCTAGCATGTTATTTATTTTTAAGCAACTAAATAATTCTAATATGCTCTAAAATAAACACTGCTCTGCACCAAGTTCACTGTTTGGTAAGTGCAGAGTTCTTTTAGCTGTGCTTATAGTTGTACAGTTATATTTTAAATAAAACTATTTGAATGTCTTCTGAAGGAGAGAAAATTACTATGGTGAATTCACAACTCAAGTTTTTTACTCATGTATTGATTTCCTCATCTCAAGATTCTACAGTAACAGTGTTTAAATCCCAATAATGAAAATGCAGCGATTTGAAGAACACTAACAGTCCAAAGCTCTGGCATTTGGTTTTTCAAGTTTTTCCTGAACTCAAGTTGCTAGGAGGAGGCAAGAGGGCAGGAAGAGGTGAAAATACCATCCACACAAAAATCACCAAAAGCTGTATTTCCTACTTTTAGACAGCTTATTTAGGAATTTGGCAGCTTTTCTGGAATGTAACTACAGAGCTGATTCTCAAAAACACTTCAGTAGGAAAGACATCTTAAGAATAACAAAACTGTTCCAAATCCATAAGGGAATCTGAGTTTTTAGAACTGTAACTGGTGATTTTTATTCTGCTGAATATTGACCAACAAAGTCATACAGAAGGGAAGTTTAAACTCAGTTGGGGCACCTGACCCATTGTTGGTGGCAGAGGTAAAGAAAATTGGGAGTCAAGTTAAACCTGGCAAGTTTTCCTTTTCCCTCAACAAATTGTCATCCTTGTTTCACTTCTCCCTGCCCTTCCTCATGTCTGATCATGTCTAACACAGGCTTGGCACAAGTAAAGGATCTAAGAGGAATGTGCAGTGCTGAGTTCCTCCTAGGTTAGCTCCACATTACAGCTCATGTCCTTACTCTATCTGGAATTCATAAGCTCCCACTCCCCTGTCAGTCTCCATGCCCACACCACACAGCCACTTGCCTTTTTGTCTTCGGGAGTTAGCTGGTTCATTAGCATAGTCATGTTTTCAGTGCTCCATGTCCAAGAATTGTTTGTAAAGTATTCTAATAACATCATGGACTTATGAAGACGTGTTATTGTCTTCATCATCCTACAGTCCAAGGCATGGAATGGACAGGTTACAGGGGTAAAGATTAGTTCAAGCAAGTAAAACAGACAGTAAGATTTTTTTTCCCCCTCCAACCCCCTAACCCCATGTCAAAAAAATCCCATCTTGCTCTGTACCAAAAGCACATTATATTACATCAATAGGATATTTCTGCATAATATTGAAGTGAACTTTGGCTGTCCAATCTCTGTATAGAACCAAAAACTATCAGACAGTCCTTTTTTTCTTTAAACCTACTTCCCAGTGCAATAGTACATTACCATTTCTTCTTTTTTTTAATTAGGAGGAACAGTATGTTGGCCTCCATTGGTAATTCCTAGTTTAGGACACAGAAAAGAAACCCTTTTCCCTTCAGCGCACTGGAGTTTTTAGCTGTGCTCAAGAATCAGACTTGATGGAAGACTCAAGTTGCACAGAGCAGGATGTCTGTGCAAGACCTCCCCTTAAACGAGGGAGGAAGTTGCCCTGATCTTCCTGCACATTGTGTAAGACCAGATCTCCATAACAGAACAAAGTTTTTTATAATAGTTAAGATGAGATCAAGGCTTAAAACCACCAGCAGCATAGGGCAGGAAAATATTTATAAGCACAGATAGATCATAGCAGATCCTGTTCTCTGCTACTTCAAAATATGCAGAAATACCTTCCATCATCTTTTATTATGTAGAAGAAGAAACTCTATAAAACCATTACTTGGAATACAGAGAAATTATGTTATAAGGATCAATTTGGGCAAGCTTCTCTTTGTTCATATCATCTGAAGTGGACCAAAAAAAAAAAAAGTATCCCCAAGCCTGTCAGATGCAAAGCTTCCACAATTACAAGAAAATTGTTTCAAGTGTCTCAGTGCTGGAGATGGCCATTCAATTTTAGTAAGTACTAAGTAGTACCACATGGCCTAATGCAACTAAATTCCTGCTTTGGGTGCTCAAGGTATTTCCATTTCCAGAAATGGAAAACTGCTTCCAATTTGATCCTTACAGCAGAACACTGATCATTTTAACCACAATGGTAAGGGGGAGGCAAAGAAAGCAGAACCCAGTACTAACAGGAGATAGCTTCCTGAAGGTAAATTTTGCCAGTAAAGACCATAGAAGCAATAAAAACAAAATTATTTTTCTCTGAAAGCTGCCTTGATGCATTCATACTTGTAGAAGGGATATAGCACTTTGTCCCAGAAACCATTCTAAAGCAAGTATTTGGCATTGCATTAGCATCCCTTACTGTCACTAGCAGCTGGCATCTCAGTATCTAAGGGAACATTAACATTTCCTCTTTTTCTTCTCACAGAATGGAGCAATGCAAACCACAGACACTACTGAAAAATGTACGGTATCACTAAAGCACAAAAATTTTCCTCAAACCTCACAGGAATATATCTAATTGAAAACCATCTTCAAATGTTAGACAACCAGCTTATTTTGTTACTAAGCACCTCTAGAAGCTTTCAAACACCTGCTTACAATTTCATCACTGGAGCAAGGTGGCAACAGTGGGGCTGAGTTGAACCAGAGCTCCTCTGATGCAAAGATCATTAGGACTATAGACTCTGCAACCAAAACATATCCTGTGCTATCAAGGCTAAACTGAACTTAAAAAAAAAGTATGTTAGTTAAGGAAAAAAATCAGGAAAATAACTCAAAACTTGGAAAGCAAAGATCTCGCTGGTCAGATAAGCCAAAAAGACCTCAGAACAAAAACACCTGGATAAAATTAGTGCAAAACAGCATTTAAGACTTTTTGCAGAGGTCTGTCCACTGACAGTCTGAAGATTATTTAACTTGACTTGCCCTTTTGAACATTCCCAGTCTGTGTCCTTATGCTAAGCTGGACGAGCAGCTGAATTTTAGAGTGCTTTGACTGTGACAGTTTAAAAATCTTATGCCCCTGCAAAATACTAACTGTGCAAATTAATATCTGATTAGATAAGTGTATGTTCTGAACTCGTTTCTGGCCACTGACATTGGTTTTCAAGCTCTTCTAAAAAAAAACAAACTAAATTTAAACTAATGCAAAGACTAACCTCTGCTGGGATTCTTTTTGTCTCTGCTCATGGATATGATTTTAGAGCTTAGCTAAGCTGATTAAATTAAAAAAAAAAAAAGCTTAAAAGAGGTTTTCTCCTCCCTCCAATTCAAATTGGATTTAGTGACTGACCAGAGAACCAGCTGATTCAACTCACCAAGGGAAAAATTGTTTTTCCCTGTAGGGTTAGTTTATTTCTCTATCAGCCAAAAGAATCCAATTCTGCACATTATCTCAGCTGCTCGATCAATGACAGAGCTGGCAGAAGAGGACCAAGTTTCACTGTGACACTTCACTGGTTTGCCCTAAATCAACATGAAATTACACTTTTCTTGGAGGGTGGGAAAAAAGCAGCCTGGTGCCATTGAGAGATGTCAGCAAAGAGTGTCCTTCAGTGGACACTTGCGTAGCTCTGCCAGAGTAAGCTTTGTAACTTCACTGGCACCATACTCCTTCTACAAATAGGAACACACGCGACCCAAAACTGAGCATGGAGTCACATAATGCAACTTTATCCTTCAACGTGAAGTTTTGAAGGTTAGTTATTCCAAAGATAGCCATTGGACACAAGTCATAAATATCAATACCATATATAACCAGTCAGTACAAGTTTAAGTATTGCACCACTTTCTTCGTCAGCTGAAGACAGAAAAAAGTCAGACCTGCTGGCCATCTCACAGAACTGAGCATTAGTGGCAGGCAGCCAGTCTGGGTGACTTTCACCCAGATTCTAGGTAGAATTTTCCCTCCTACTTTTGCAGTCCTTACTGCCATCAAAAGAAAACACATTACAACAGTTTGAGAAGCACATCACAGGACTCGAAAGTTTAAGCAAGTTAATTCAATTATCCATAAGTTAGGTGGGCTTATTTCTATACCAGACAGTTGAAAGTGACCTGGCATAAGGCTACAACTGCATTTTGAATGTTTTACACAGAAACCGACTGTCTGCAGGTTAAAAACAGTCCTGCTGCTAAATACAGACTGATCCTTCAATGGACCTACAGGCTGCCAGTCTGCAAGTCTCTGCAGAAGCATTACAGATAATTACTTTTTTTTTCTTAAGACTTCTGTAAAAGAACATAGAACAAGCTTTTAGATTTGTCTTTGTTCAGATTTTCACCCATAAATTTTGAAGTGTAAGACACACTACCGAATTCTTATCATTCCAGCAGCTCTGGGGTTCCTTTAAGCACACAATTTAAGCACTTTAAAGAGGAAAAAAATGTATTGATCTATTTAACATGATTATGCTGTTAACTAATTTCTGGTTTGTAAGAGAGTAACTACAAAAAAGGTGCTTCCAGTTTTACGAAGCTTTAAATTGAAATGACAGACGTAAAGGACATCATCTTACACATTCCTACATACATCAGCCACAGCTTTCCTTTAGCTTTCTAAGAAGCAGTAACAGAAGAATTGCTGCAAAAATCTCTGAACTATAACTTGAAATAATACAGGTCACATCCTATTTTCTCAGGGCAACTGGGAAGATCTGCTAGGTGTGCATTTTTAAAGGCTTTAACACTTCAAATATACCAAACTGCTTTTAAATAACACACGGTTATGTCATGCTAAGCACTATGCAAAGTTACATGCGCAAATTACGCCTTGTATTAAAGATAATTAGACAACTAACAAGCTCTGCTATGCAACTAAGTATATATGGCAAGCTACCAACAACACTACCTTAAAACTTCAATGCTAAAGTTTATCACCACTATTTACTTAATTGCACAATGCTAGAGCATTATTTAATATAAAGTATTCAATCTTCATAATGCCAGTCCTTCTTGTTCTTTCTATACAAATTTGGAAGAAATATTATCTAGGTTATTTCTTCCTTCCCTTTCCTTACCTGTTAATATTATCAGAGAATCGTTAAATTCAAGAACCTTCAACTAGATGCAAAAACAGCTGAGATTTCCATTTCATCGGAAACATTGCTTCCACAAGTGAGGTGCAAAAGAATGATTTCATATTGCAGAAAGATTACAACAAATAAGTGTTTTGAAAACAGGAAGATTTTTGGTTTTATTAACATGATCATTTAGTTCTGAAGGATCATAGACCTGATCTATTTCTAATTTCTTCTTTTCTTCTACTTGTTGAAAATTTTCATTTGATTGCAGTACAACATCCTGATGGTTATGACAAGAGTGCAGTTAAACCTACACAGTAATTTCATTGCTTATTTTTCTACATTGCACAAAATAGATACTTCAGTAGACTCAGACACAGCATAGAGAAGGCAAACTACTGCCCATGTGAAGGCAGGTTAGCAGAGTATTTGAATCTTCTTGCGCTGATTGCACTACATTTTTACTATACTGATCAAGTTTTTCTGCAAATCAGTGGAAAAGGTCACATTTTCAATTAAGCCAACCCATCTTCACTTAGAACAGCATTCTATTGAGGCTAAGAATCTTCAACAGTGTTTCCAAGTCTTTAGAAGTTTCTGAGTACATGCTACCTGGTAATTAAAACAATTCTATCAACTGACAGAATAAGCACAGCAACAGTACTACTACCCTCCAGCCCATCAGTTAAAGCAGCTTTCAAAGTACTAGGAACAAGTACAAGAGTGAAGATCTATCTCCAAATTCTGGTATTAGTAAATAACACTAGTTCCATTAGGATTTAACACTGCATGTCTTCCTTGCATCTATATAGTTATTTGCTTTTACTGCTCCTCTTGCAGGCTGCCATTTTTAAATGCTTCAAAAAAAGAGAGGAGCACTGTAAAAGGAAAGCTGCATTGCTGTAAGTGGGCTGGGTAGCCAACTTAAAAGCTGTGACTGAACAATAGCTTGTTTTAGTTCAATCTGCCACCTTTTCTCCCAACTGGAAATCTTGTGCATCACAGGAAAATCATCCAATCACTTATAGTAAAAAAATTATTTTCTTTTCTGAGAGGTATCAATGTCACCAACTGTACCAGTTCTAAATTCCATCTTCAGACATCAAACAAGAACTCAGGGAGAAGCAAAAAAAAAGATTCAACATTCCCAAAATCAAAATATAAAACTAAGCGAAATATTCTGAACAGCATGATTATTCACAGCCTTATTTTACTCCCACTGGTCAAATACTCAGCAGACCAGCTGCTTTCAAAGCCTGACAAGATTCTGGCAGCAATCCTTCACAACCATTCAGAAGACAGGATGTTGGCATTTATAGTATAACTTTTTTAGAGAGTGATGAAATTTTCATATCTGTCAGGGAGAGTTTCTATCAATTTTTATTAAGAATAACTTGAAAAATGCAATAGAACCTAGAAGCTAGGAATTTTTATGTACAATACCTTCTTTAGAGCTGAAGATCTTACACCTTTTTAACATGGGAAGATTATTATACAGGCACTACTGCTGCAGTGGACTTTTTTCTCCTACAAGCCACTTACAGCTCCTTTCTTCTGATCCAGTGCTGAGTGTGTTACAGAGTTTTTACCCTCCTTGTAAGACAAACTTAGACTACAGGACAACAAATGAATACTCACTTGTGTTAATATACTGTCACCACAGTGGAGGTTTTATAGTCTGAAGTCAAATACTTTTGAAAATGTAACATAAGCAATGAGTTTAGATCATATGGCTTGGCAAATCTTAAACAAATTGAAGTGGTATCTTATATTCCTTCTACATAACTACATAATAGTTTAGGCTGTTATTTTCACCACTTTAGTTAGGCAAATACCAGTTTTAATGCTATAAACTGAACGGAATGTTGAGATGATACAAACCAACATACCAGGTCAAATTGTATCATCTACAGCAATAATCTGCAATTAAGAGTTCAGTCTCCCATTCCATTTTCAGTTTATAAAAGCAACAACAACCTTTAACACAAGCCACTTCCTAGAGTTTAATGACTGACCAGGATCCTGATCCAAGATACACCTTGGACAGCACTGTTAAGCCAGTCATTAAACTCTCCAAAATGCAGCCATTGGTTTGTTATTGCTTACAGTTAGTAAACCTAGAGAGTGCCCAGGCCATGTCCTCTTTACCAGTCTCCACCACCTTATGGGCAAGATATTTTTAGGCCTGTCCTTCTTACCATGGTTTCCGACCTGCCAATCTGAGCAAAATATCCCAGAAAAATGGCACTACAAAACTCTCTGCAACCCGATAGTGATACACAAGGGGGTTGTTGCATAACTTAAAGCTAGGGATCCTTAATACATTCTCAAATGGCTTTTGTCTGAAAATCCTAGCAGCATGGTATTCTGTAGGAAAAAACAAATATCAATATATTTTTAGTATTTATTTTCAAGAACAAACATCACTTGTTCTGCACCTTTTAATTCTTTTTACCTTGACTACTCAAACCCCCAAACTATCCAACAAAAAACATTCTCATTTTTGCTAGAAAGTTCAAAGTCACTTTGAATTTGAGGTCCTGTTCTCAGGAAAAAAAAGGTTGAGATTTAGTCACAAAACATTCAGTGAAAGAAAAAAATTTAAAAAATAAAAATTAATATACATCCTAGTGCAAGCAAAGCTTTGTTTAGAAGTCAGAGGAACAGACAAGGCAGAGCCAGTCACCATTACCTTGGGCTTCTTCCAGTAATCCTGAGGTAGGTATCATACAGGAATGCTGGGGCCTTATGGCTTACAGCAATCCAGTAATGATATAAAAGGTGATTGGAAGTTAGATTTACATTGGGCCGTCTGAAGGCCTGTTCGAGAGGATTCCTCTTGAAAGTGGAAATTACATGGTATTCTGAGAAAGAAAAGTCGCATAACAGCTTCGATAATCACCATGTAAAATGTAATGGTTTTCAAAGTACATTACAGGGTACAATATCAACACCAGTGCATTATATTTAAATAACCACCCTAGCATTCTACAATGCACAGAAACCAAAACAGTTATAAGCTTTTAACTTGGAATACTGTTGAACTGGTTCTTACTATAATCAAGAGGTGGTTTATACCTTCATTTTCAGTATCATATTTTATTGTAGCTTCTCTTTTTCTGTTCCTCTTCCCTACCTTAGGATTTGTTGGTTTCAAGCACTGACAGCAATTTCAGTTTATAAACCATGTAAAGCTATTTAAATAGTCATCTATATTTCATGAAGATGGTTATTCTGATCGCTTGTGTGAAGAATTTAAAAACAGACTAAGGACTCTGCAATCATCTCAAGTGACTTTAAATGACATTTTTAAGCAACTTATCCAAATTTATACATTAAGAAAAAAGCAATTAGGGTAGGACTCCATGCAAAATTCTTGATTACACCTGTAAATTCAGTACATGCAGGATCAGAGTCTTTAAGAGTTACGTGGAAATTCACCTCTCCTTTTAATCTTCTCTTATAACTTTACGCTGCTGTTTATTGAAAGCACTTTAATACCCTGATTCAAACTGGAATATAAGTGAAGTCAGCAATTTTCCAAGTTTGGTTGAAGAAATAATGTTTGTATCTACAGGTACATATTAAATGGCCAAAATCAAGGAAAATAGATTTAAGTATTCAGGTTAACTGAAGGAAAAAAAATAAACTGGCCTTAAGGACTAAATTTCTGAAATCCTGAAAACTAATAAACAGTTTTTACTATGCCAAAGAGCTTGTATTGCTATTTATAAAAAAAACCATTACAAAGCCTTTGGCATGTGGGTTACATCCTAGCCAGGATATCTGTGAGTTGAAAATAGGTAGTCATATTTCCTTAAAGGCTACTCTTCCCTGTACATGAATTGTTGAAGTGTCATGCAACTATCTGAGGATCAAAAAAGCCACCTCAACCAACAGTCAACTTAAGCCAAACACAAAGAGCTACACAAGGGCAAAACCATTACCATGCCTCTCAATTACGCAGATGTACAAAACATTTAATTGTGGGCTGCTTATTCATATGTATTTACTGGAGTTGGCATTACACCCAACATCACCACTGTTCCTCTGAGCAACACTTCTCTCCACATACTACCCACACTGTGGATTAGGGCATGGCAGCAGCAAACAGAAAAATCAGTTCTCTCAGTTTAAGTTATAATGGAGTAAGAACAACAACAAAAAAATCTCAACCAGAACCAAACAAAATGGAGATAATGCTGCAGGGGAAGGAATTAACAGAGGAAGCTCATGAAAAAGCTTCTTTCAATGCACTGCAAAATTGAAAGGTATGGCTGTATCAGTTTCAAAAATAAAAATGCAATATGGTCTACTGATTATAGCCTGTTCAATTTTTTTTTATTAAGGCTAATGACAAAAAGGAAACATGGCATACCAACTTCACTCCAGTGGAAAGGATTGGTGTCACCTGTTGTACAGTTATACACCATGACTTTTCTTGGTCTGGAGGAAAAAAGACAAAAGAGCAAGTTAGAAGAAAAACAACCTTTTAAAAACACAGACAGAAGAGATGCCCAAAGTTATCCTTTCCCTCAACAGCATCATTTATATACAGCAGAAAGCATCAGTCTCATGGTGGATTTTTTGCTTTATTATCTTTCAGTATTTTTCTCCTTCTTTAATTATCATATTCCATTTATTTCAGAGAAGGCATCACCTATACTACTGCAGATTGTATTGATCAAAACACCCAGGAAAGATTTTTCAGACATAGCTTTATAGTATTGGTGGGTGATGTCTTCCTCTTTGGCATAAGCAATTTACACTTTGAGAGATTAATGCAAAACACTGAGTAGAATTTCAATACAAGACTGATTTACTAAATATGCAAAATAATTTCAAAATAATCAGTACTCTTGAATTTCTGTTATACCTATTAATTCCAGAATACCAGGCTGCAGCAAGTGTCGTATTGACAACAACATCTACTGGAACAAGATCTGCTAATGCATTGTTGGAAGCTCTCATTGTTCGAAGAATTCCTTTTCCTGCCTTGAAGAACAAAACAATAACAAAGAGAGACAGAAGACCCAGCAGTAAAACACATGAAGCTCCAAAAGGAGGGGGGAAAAATTAAGTATATTCATTACTTACAGCAATGAAGATACCACTAGGTCCATTGAAGTTATCAATCCAGCCCTATTAGGAATGGAGAGAGAGAAAGGATTTGGTTAGAGTACACTGAAGTCAGCAGCTTCAAGTGAAAATTTGAGCAGTTTCTGCAAATGTAAGGGGTAGAGGAAAATCTGATCAAAGAGAAGAAAGATATTTAATTCCATGTCTCTAAATAAAGTTCTTCCACAGCAAATTCTGGTGCTATAACAAGTTTCTATGACTCAGACAAGAGATCTACCTGTAGGACTCTGTGGTCCTTCAGAGCAAGATGCTTATTTATTTCTGAGTGAATGAACTGCAAGGCACTGTGCATTAAAATATGTTTATGTCCAAAGTATACAAGTTTACAAGTATTTTTAGACTAGCTTCTTGCAACTCAGTTTTTTTCATTTTTCAAAGAATACATTCTTGCTCAGCTTTAATGACAGTATTTAGACACTATATACTGTATTAGTTGTTACCCAGAAGCAACCAAGACACAAGTTCATAGTGCAAGAGATTTTCCTCTACAAAGGTCACCAGATAAAGAGGGTCTCAGTTTGTACTACAGTTTACAGGCAAGATGGTCAGGTGACAACTCAGGGACTTACAGGAAAAGGCTCCTTCCAGCTGGCACCAATGATGGACGGCCTTACAATGGCAATGTTTAACTTTGCACCTTCTTGCTGCACCACAGATTCAGCTAAGGCTTTTGTGTATGTGTAAGTATTAGGTCTTTTGCCTAACAGTTTAGGAGTAATATCATTCACTAGGTCATCATCCATCCACCTAAAGAAACAAAACAAGAAGCAAGTGTAAATTAGTGCATGCTGCTTCACTGGAGAGGTGGAGTGTGAATTACTAAAGTCACCATGATATTTTTTTTCTCCTTTAAAGAAAAAAAGGACACATATCCAAATGAAAACAAGTTCCTCTGTAAAACAGAGATTTGCATGTTCAGTGTCCATCAAAAGAAGCATACTGGCATTTACTTTTTGCCCAGGTCATTCATTTATTATACACCAACTACAGAGCAAGCAGTACACTCCTTTACAATAACCCAAATTCTGTCAACTAAGACAGAATGTTTTTCTCAAACGTGAAGTGCAGATACATCAAATTAGTCTTTGGAACATGGGCTCACTGCATTATGATCTAAAGAGTCCTGCCACTGCAATAGAGTCCCACGTGCACCACCAGCATCACCTACACCTTTGTGATGGTGAGCGATCACACACCACCCCTGAAGCAAGCTGGTCTCAGTGTGTCTCCCTTTAAATTAGGTAAATCTTGCCATTTCATCTTGCTTCCCAGCTCCTATTAAAAATGTAGTAAGCTTCAGTCATAGCACACAAGCAGGAAAGATGTGCCTCTGCAACTATTGCTACTTTGGTGTTCACTGCAAAACAGGACTTGAATTTTATTTGCCTCAGTCTCTTAGTCACGGAAATGGAATTTATTGTTTTTCACCAATGTTCCATTACAAAGTGGACACACATCGGACTCCTTTCATGATATGAGCAGGGTGGGAAGAGGGGTAGTAAAGGCTACAGATCACTCTTCCATAACTTTAAAAAAACCTTCCCTCAGGAGCTCTAAAGTACACATAGCAGTCCCAGCCCATACCAAACAATTTAAATTACATTTGTCTCTTCACAAGTCAGATAGTCAAAAATATGACTGTTTTGCAATCTCTCATTTGTGAGTGTATTTAAAGTCAACATTATAAAAAAAGGCTGGCTCAATGTGCACTCTAGGTGGTGGCTCATTTAGTTTTAATGTTAGCACTCTTCCATCTGTAATAACAAGTTAAAGTAGATATTTTTAATTAGCTTTTTTTAATTAGCTTTTTTAGTTTCATACTTCTCTTCCAAGGGGTTATATTATGTACAACAGGTAAGGAGGAAGAGACTGATTTCAAATTGAGAGTATTACGTATTAAAATACACTTATCCCACCCTGCCACCTGTTTCAGAGTTTGACAGCTACTAAATAAGACCTCAGGACAGTCAATATATACAGAAAATAAAATACCAAATGAGTCATTTTTCCCCACCTGTAATGCCCTATTCAAGACTAAAAAGCTACAGAAAACAGATTTTTAATGTCTGAGCTCTCAGGATACCTAACAGAACCACTCTTACAATTAAGCAATATTATTTCAGTATCTCAGACTGATCTTGCAATGGCATTTAGGTGGATGTAGTGGAGGCCGCTGTTCAAGGGGCCTGTCTTAGTTTTAGCCTTTCCTTCACAATGCTGGTACCAGCACAAGTTATCAGTATCACCTGATTCAGCTCACCATACAGCTGAAAGACTGGCACTCTCAGCACAAAGGAGGCTCCATGAGTAGATAGGAGCATCCCTCTCATTCAGTACCTCACCACACCTAGCTCAGCTTAAAGTAACCATAAACCTTAATCCATCTCCTTTTTAGAAAAGGGGAGTGTCAGTCCTGCTGTCAGACCTACAGGACAAGGTAAGATAACTCTTCATCTTTAAGACTCTGAACCCTTTCTTGGTACCTCAGTACTAGGAAGCAAACAGATACAGATAACCCAAACAGATTTATGAAACATAACACGTACTCAAGAGAATCTATCAGTTTCCTGGGATCCACAGGAGGGGGGTACACAACTTCCTCAATCTGTTGTCGATTGCAATATGCATAGGCGGTGGAAACATGCATGAACACCTCCAGATTCTTCATTCGCTGTGCCAAGGAGAGGAGCTGTTGTGTGGCAATCACATTTAACTGCACAGCATCTCTATTGATATAACAGGAACGTCATTAGTAGAAAGCAAGACAAAAGCAAGCAAAAAGAAATTCACTGCTAAATGCCTCAGTGCTGGGTATATAAATTGTCCCTGAATTCTCCACCCTACCCCAAAAAAGCAGCATGGACACTGCCCTAACTTCCTGCTTAGAACAATGTACCACAATCCTACTCTAGAACATCTCTCAATGCTCAGGATAATTCTCCTTTTACCCTATTCTCACCAGCATCCTTTGATTTCCTCAATCTAAATCCCAATTCTATGTTTTTCATAAAACATGAAGAAAATAATGCAACCCAACACTGAGCTGCCACAACATGCACCTCTGAACTTCCAAGTTCAAGCTGAGTTAGGTCAACAACCTGGAAGGCTTAGTGGAACTAAGTTGGAGACTGGCATCTTCTTGCAGGATAGCACAAGGCTCCATACAGGTTGGAAGGAAGGGAATGAAAAGGAAAACTACCAAGAACCACACTTTTCACTCACTGCTGCTCATTAGAGTGTTTAAGGACACTCCAGCACAGTAGGTGTAGCTCCACAATTCCCAGCAGATAACAGCTTGCTGACCAACGCCTATGATTATTTGATAGTTTAGATCTTCTCTCCAACCTACAGACTTGCTGTGGGCACCAGTTTCCTTGTACACAGTGTATCAATTAACTAAGTTTCAAGAGTACAACTAAGTAACATTACAAAGTCTCTGCAACAAAAGTGTTATATTAATAACAACAAAAACAAAATTGGTTTCCCCCAAACACTGAGCTCCAGACTGCTTTAGCACACATTATAACTGAAGTGCGGGACAGGAAAAGGAACCATTATCCCAAAGCAATTAACATCAATGGAAACTAATTAGTTCACTACCTCTTTCAACAAGTCAAAGGAAGGAGCTCATAATCACAGCTGTGCTCACCACTTTTTCCACTTCTTGTTTTCATCTTTCTCCCTGTGCATCTACTTCTCCCTACTTCCTCCAGTGCAAACCTCCATTATTAATAAGTGACATTTTAAAGACAGGAAGAAAAGCTGAGCTCTATTTCATCTCCTGTTTTTCTTATCAGGTAAGAGAGCAAGCGCTAAAACTTCCCCCACACAACCTCTCACAAAACTGTACCCTCTGGAAACTTGCATTCCCTTTCTAACAAGGAAGGCTAAAGGAATAATTTGTGCTGCCCTTTATACACCAAGAGAAAAATTCTAACATTATTAGGGAGCACAGTACATACAGCTACAGCTTATTTGCATCCTTTCTACCCATATTTACAAAATTGTGCAGACAATGATTCACCCCCTCCCTTAGAGGGCCATTGGTCTACCAGACCAGAACTTTAGACTTACCTTAGTGTTTCATTGAATCTGACCGTAGCAGCACAATGAAATATAATATTAATGCATTCTATAAGTTTTTCCTTGATTGGTTCACTAAGATCCAGTTCAGGCTGTGTAAGTTCACTCATAACTACTATTATTTTTGCTTTGAAGTCCGGTTGCTCTTCTCTCAACCTATCAAAGAGCTGCCAAAAATAAAGGGACTATCAACTCAGTGAAGATAAGGGAAACATTTCACTTAAGCAAAGAAAAATCCCACATTCTTTGTCTACACCGCCTTATTTCTCAACATCATCAGGAAGTTAGAAAAGTGCATTAGTAATACCATAAGAACATGTTACCGACTTCTCACGAACATACTCAGTGATGAAGCTGTGCACATTTTATCCAACACAGTGAAAGCAGTATTGCACGTGTTGTACAGAAGGTAAGAAGACTTCAATTTGCACTTAATATTGTTTTAATACTCATACCAACCCTTAAAACCAAATCTCTATCAATATCAGAATAAAGAAAGAATGAATGGGCTCAATTAGACACTCAAACTTTAAGTAGCATTCTAAACATGTTAAACTATCTTTTTTCCGACATAAGGAATGGGAGCAGTATACCTACTTCCCAAGCTTGATAATAGCTATTCAAATTCTTTAAAAAGTCATGCTGGATTTTAGGTTTAGAAAACTTGCATTAAGATTTACAATTTTAAGAAATGCCATCCTCAAATTATGCCAGTCTAGGAGAACTTCCAGACCACTAAAAACAAAAAAACCCATAACAAAAAATTTTAAAAAACCGAAGAAAAAAACCAACAACAAAAGAAAAAAACCAACACAAAAAGCCACCAAAAAACAAAACAAAACAAAAAATCAAAAGAAACCCAAGAAATTGTTTCTCTGGCTAGTTAAAGGAAGAAAAGGCACACCACATTAAGGCATCTGATCAAGTCTTATCAAATTGGTGTTCACAGATTCTCACTGAAAAACATCTCACCCACATTATATTCCATCATGAATTCTCCTCATAAATAGCTGGGTTCTAACCATGTGGCTTAACACACAGATCAAAATTCTTGCCTCATCTTATTTACACTCATTGGTATGCAAGTTTTCCTGAGCAACACAGTACTGCAGGAATAAAACACACTTGAAAGTTGCACCAGAGCAGACCCTTCTTAATTGCTCAGGGGCCAACATCTTGCAACTGCTTCAACATCACTCAACTGTATTGTATTAAAATCACAGCAGTGCTTTCTTTCTCCCTCTCCAAGCACGCAGTTATACCAAATGCAAATAGTCAAAAGACATTTCCTTACAAACTCATTTTAATCAATTTTAAACTATAAATTAAGTCACCTAAAGGTGCAGTTTCACAACACTTCGGGCAGTGTAAGTTTATATTTCTACCAAACAGACTGGTCCCTCTCCAGACTTTATTTTTGTGTTGCTTCTGCTGCACTGGCAATAGCAAGAAGCCCCACAGCTGTGTGAGCACACCAGCTGCAGGTCCTGGTTGGTTTTCTTTTTTTTGGGAGATGTTTTTTTAGCCCAACTGTGAGCTAATGCAGGTCACTGTGGCCACCTGAAGTAACAGTGCTAACGCTACAGTGAGAACACGGGACAGCTCCAGCCTTCACTGGATTTCCCAAACATGAAGCTCCACTTTACAGGACAAAACTGCCAAGACAGCAATTAAAGCCTCTGCAACTTTTAGGGGTACAGCAAGCAGTCCTCTCCTAAGGGCAGGCAACTTTGTGTGATTTTGAAAAATAAGCCCGCCATGTTTTTAGTTGGAATGATGGCACCTTCCTCCAGGGAACAGAAGCAACTGCCTGTTAACCATATTTATGTGTGATATTGCACTATAATAGAAAAGCAGGACCATGGATGAGCTCTTAAAGAGCCAGTCTGGTGTTTTTCCTATGTCCAACAACATATGTACTATCCCTTTTCACATCCACAGTCATACACTTTTCCTGCATACCTCACTTTAGTACTGACACCAGTACTAAGGAGAAGAAATATCTAGAGTGCATGCAATACATATGGCAGATTAACAAAGGAATTAGATACCTGAAGTCCAAAGCAAGTGGAAGCCTCAACACTTTTTGGCTATTTGTAGCTCAATTTATTTCCCATTTATTTTATTTATTACCACATCTACACATTTAGATTTTAAACTCCTCAAGAAACAAAATGTTCAAGCATCTGTAGAACACTTAATGAGTTCTACATTGTGAAGAATTACTGGTAGTACTGGTAGTGCCCTTGCAACTATACACCTTAAGACACTAGATCTTACTAAAATTTTCACAGACTTTTGGAGGAACCTTGATGACATTAATGCCACTTAAACAATGGACTTTCAATCTTGTCTAATCATTTGATAAAGACAGAATAAACATCTGGCCCTATCCTACACCTCTGCATAGATGAGCAGCTCCATCCCTGTATGTTCCTGCCTTAAGCAGCAACTCTGCTAATCAAGAGTTCTGCTGTGGACCTGCTCCAGCAATAAGTGCTCACCAAGACTCAAACCACATCAGATTTTCATCTCAACAGGAGCTGGTATAGACTAGAAGCTGACTTTGACTCAAATTTAAAAGCCTTTTACAACAGGTTTCCTAAAAACCACACTGAGCTTCAAGCCGTACTGAAGTTTAAGTCACCTTACACTAGAGCTACTTCTCTCCCCACCCAAATACTCCCAATTTTTCTTTGGGTAATAGTGTATACAAAAAGTGGATTGAGAAATTTTCCTTTTTTCATCTCAGAGTTTAGCCTGGAGATCTTTTCCTTCTTTTAGGGCAGTGACAAACTGAGGGGTTTATGTAGAGAGAACGTGCAACTGAATTTTAAGATAGAACCCCACTGTAACTCATTTCTGTTATGTTCTGTGACATTGCACAGGTGTGCAGGCAGATGCTTTTGAGCAATGAGCTACAGTTTTGACATGGTTACAGCAAATAATTAACTAGGCAACAGCCAACCATCATCTGTTGTGATCCCAGCTAGTCAGTCACAGAAATCCATTGCTTTACTTTAAACAACTTACCCCTCCTAGCCTAAATGCATTCATAATTCTTTACTGATTGCATTTTAGTGCCTTCTAAGAACACACTTTGTACAGACTACATAGCATCTCAATGAAAAAATTAAACTGCTGACTCCTGTGTTTCATAAGTGAAAGGCCTAGATAGAAACAAAGTCTGCTTTAGCAAAATTCATGCTAGAAATCTCTCCTCATCCCATTCATCCGTCCCATCATGAACAGGATACTCTCTAGGAGAAAGATGGACAACCAAGATGGATAATTCTATACTCAGTAAGAATGATTAGCTTAGGTTACCACAATATTAAGGTAATGAGTATTTTCAGGAGCAAAGTATTTGACCCAGCATGCACAGAAAAGCATTTAGATAGCAACTTAGATAATGCCACAGCACAGACTTTCAGTGCCTTTCTGGGTGTCACAGGCTGACCAACAGAAATCTGTAACAATCTACTAAGCCAAACATTTCTGTTCCACTTACAAATGTAAGCTCCTATTGAGACCATACATTCTTTTTTACTGATAGATCAAATAGCACTTTCCAGAAAAAAAGAGGGCACAAGGAAAAAAGTGACTTGCTTGAGATCTTAAAAAGAGTCTCAATCCATCTTACAACTCCCAGTCCACTGCCTCTCGTATTTGATTTTATATTCTCTTAAAAACCTCTAACACAGATTTTTACTTCTCATTTCTGCATTACAGCCAAACATCTTCCTCCTGAACTAAATACAGGATAATTTTCAATTACTGGCTTTGCTAGAGACAAACAGCTTGAAAAGCAGCTATAGAGGCACTGCCAGGTCTTAGATTTTGTATTTCTGTTAGAAAAAAAAACAAAAAAAACCCAAAAACATTTAACAATAACATTTTGCTTTAGACAAACTGAAGTTGTTCTCAAAATGAAATGGGAACAATATAATAAAGAAAATGAACTTTGTGAGCATACAACACATACCTTACAGCTGGTAATTTCTTCTATTCGTGTTTCAGGTGTCTGGCCTGCTTTGTTTCTTACCAGTACATACACTGCTTTCACTTTAGGACAGGATCTGAGCAGCTTTTCCAAAAGTACTTTTCCCACGAAGCCTGTAGCTCCTGTCAGGAGGATGTTCTTTCCTTCATAGTATTCAGGAATGGAAACCATTGTGACCTTTACAAAAGTTAAAAACAAAAGTCTGCTAAAGAACTTAGAGGAGTCCAGATTTGCAGAAGATTGAATGGTTATATCTGTGCTGTTTATGTCTCATACTTAAAAAATGTTTAACAGAGATTTTACCTATAACCAGTACTTGAAGACATCTCTATTCATTCTCAACATTCTCATTTTCAACATTCTAAAAGACTCCCACAGGGTCACTACAGTCATCCCAGATCTTCTTGTAAACTGCCCCTGACAACAGTGTTTTAAGGAATGAGACACCCACTCAGCCAGGAAAATAGCTCAACTTCAGTCTATTTTTACTTCTGTGTGCATGGTCCTCCATCACTCCAAGTGGTGGCTGTTCCATGTAAACTAAAGGTCATATAATTAAAATGTAATCACAAGTAGATACTTCAAATCCATTGACAGAAGACAGGGAGCCAAGCATCCCAATTTCTGGCCCTGGAATTTTGACTGTGTCAGCAGAGTCTCCTGTCACTGTTAAGCTGAGCTTGTCTACCAATTATACTAGGCCAGAGAGAAAATTGAGTTAGTAGCTTGGTACAGGATCTGAGGGTTTTATATTGATTGCAAAAAACCCATACAGATCCACAGATAAGAGTTTTCCAACTTCTTTACCCACTGATGTCATTGGGGAGGAAAAAAAAACTAACAAACAACAAAGTTATTAGAATTCTCAACAAAATAAGATTTGAGTTAGCCACAAATACACCTCCTAATAAAATTAAGGGTATGGGACTATTACTCAAATTCAGCACAAAGCTCAAAAGTATTTTAGGTTTTGCTTTAGTTAGTAAGTTAACTATAAGAATTCATGATTCTTTCCCCTCTCTTAATCAACCACTTGGAAATTATGTCATTCTTGTTAACAGAAACTGAAACACTTTATGAGGACAAATACATTGGTATGTCCACAATAATGTGAGAAACATAACCTTTAGGATCTCTAGGACTCACTCACAGTACATCATCTAGAGCTGCCACTCTTTCAAGTCAGACATACCTCAGACATACCAACATCTTTACTGTAACCCTTAACCAGCTTACTTTCACTAAGAAGGTAGCATTATCAATACACTTCCACCACATTTTACCAATCTTTCTAATGAGACTTGTAAAATCCTAACCTGATGTAGTGTATGTCCAATTATAGTCCTCTACAGCAGTTCCACACAAACTGTTATGATCAAAACACTCCCAAAAGGGATCACAGAGTCACAGAATGTTCTGAGTCCAAAGGGACCCACAAGGATCATTCAGCTCTCAAGTGAATGGCCCATAAGGGGATTGACCCCACAACCTTGGTGTTATTAGCACCATGCTATGACCAATTGAGCTCATCTCAGGGATAGATTCCATAAAACCATGATACTAAAAAACCCCAACAAGACTGAGTATCTTTAAACACGTATGGAACATTTCTTAGGCAAGTAGGATTACAACACTGAATACCTTAACAGGGTGAGAACCTTTCTTCACCTGCCACCAAGAATAAAGGTGCAACTTCTAAATACACTCCGTTCTTTTGAGACAGCAGGCTGCTGCAAGCGGGAACTTATCAGGGAATACACAGAATGTATGTTAGGAGTGAACTGCTGCAGGCTAATTTGTACTTTTTGCCTGAAAAGTAAGTAAATATTTTTGGAACACCTGTTTGCCAGGTACCCACCATATCAAAGCAATTGTGCTCTGCTTTTCATGTGCTCCTATCGCGACAGTCTCAGAACAAGTCCCAAATGATGACTTGCTAGAAATGAGTTACTTCCTGCACAAGTTCTACTGTCACAAGTTTGGGTACCAAGTCCTATGTCAGATACTTCAGATCCTTATTTTGACTACCTTGTTTGAGAAGTGAAACATCTAACAACTAATGGGATACAGCAGCAAGTTTAGAGCAGAACAAGCACTATTATTTCCACTGGCCACAGTACATCCAGAATTGTTTCTTTGAAGGTGAAGGGAAAAAGCTGTTTACATTAAACCACTTCTGCCACACAGTTAAGAGACTCTAATGTAAATGTGAAAGCACACCTCCTGCCATAAAGCATGTAGGGCAAGACACAGCATGCTTATGAGTCATTTTTCCCTGTTCAATCTAAGATTCAGGCCTGTTGTCTTTACCATGGCTCAAAGTCACAGTTAATGGTCTTCAGGTATGTATTCCCCATTACTTTTTTTTTTCCAGGTCTTTCACGTACCATTCAACTCAATTTCCTCCTAAAAATCTGCATGATCCCTCCCACATATATGACAGAATTGCAATTCCCTCAAAGGGTGAGGAAAAAACTCATGCAATCATTACTGCAGCAATTTTGTCACCAAGATTCAGATTTGTTATGATTCCTACATAACCTTCTTACAAATTTACCTAGCTAGCCATAATTACTACTTTTTAGACCTTGAGACTCTATGACAGTATCTAATATTATCCATTCACCTCTCCTTCCTCAAAGGCTTAATCCTGCTTCTGACACAATGCCTCAACCTCAGCCTGCAAACCTGCTCACAAGGGCAGAGTCTTTGGCTATATACACACAGGAACCTCGTACAACACCCAGTACATGGCTATGGTCCAACATCTGTTTCTGAAAGCTAAAACAATGAAAGGTTATGCTGCCAGTGGAAATATCTGTGTTGCTGTAGTCCAGCTTTTTAAGTAACTGCAAAATCTGACAATATTTAGGCTCATGTGATGTAAAAAAAAACTTGAACAGAATAGATCAAAGTTTCCTGCCTCAGTTATTTCTGATCATATTCCTTTGTGTAAGAGGCTGATATCAGAATACCAGACCTACAAAGCGTTGCATCCAGAGCCATGACAAAGCACAATGATGAAACTGGCTCAATTAAAAAAAAACAGGAACGTACATAAATAGTTACATTCACACTTGGGAGGCAGCAACACTTATATGTTTGCAGACTTTATACATATGTATATATAATTTTAAGAATTAAGAGATGTTTCCTTTAAGAAACTCTCAATCGCATTTCCCTTTACCCTGTTCTCCAGCAACTAGTTTTTGGTAGGCCTTATTCATAGTAACTACCGACACTGAGTTTGTCCTCTACTTCCACTCTTGTAGAAGATTCCAGGTACAAAACAGAATTGGTGACCTTTTTCAGAAGTACACATGGCTGTCAACATTACAGCAATTAACACAGGGATTATGAGGGAACTGCCTAGAAGCACCAAATTTAATTTAAAGGGTAAAAACTATGTATGGAATCTAGGTGTGAACAATCAAAGTCTGAAACCAGCAGCCTGAGCTTTGCTCTGTTAGAAAGAAAGGTTATCTCAGCCACAGGGAAAGGAAAGAATGTTCCCATTCTCCACCTACCTTTCCCTGCCTTCTCCGAGAATGCATCTCCACATACCAGCTAGCAAAGTACTGCTGGCAACTCCTACTTTCAAACTCAGAAGGGTCTTAGAGACATAACATACTACTTTTTAAAGTTCTTTATGGCAGCAAATTACTGAAGGATCACAGAATCACAGAACTGTTAGGGTTGGAAGAACTATTTCATAATACTGTTTTTAAATAAAACTGTCAAGAAATACATGTAGTCCCTATCAGAAATTTAGTTTGGCCTCTAACATGTAATAAGCTGGAGTAGGTGCAGAAAAACATACTATCTTGCAAAACATAGCAAAACCAAATGCAACATTTAAAGGTTGTTAAGTGTCAGCAATCATTTTATCTGTTTTAGAGTACATCTTGCATGTTTACAATAGCTGAACTATAGCTGTTAACATGCAATACATATTGTCACCAGTTATCCAGTGATTTGTTCACAGCTACCTCTTCAAACACACACATCTCCTAACAAACATAAAATGGTCTAATGTACACTGTGGAACACCTAAATCCCTTTATCACAGACGTTTTTTCCAGCTAATAAGCAATAACAGTCTAGAAAAAAAGAAATATGAGAGTTGAAAGGATTAATAAGAATTCTGTAAAGAATTCTTGCTCTAGAACAGAAATTATCAAAATTCCCACACTACCCATACGTATAAACAGTCTTTGGTAGAGCAATCTTACATGAAGCTGCTACAGAGCAACTGCTGCTGGGATACTTCTGAATTCACAGGTTCAGGACTAAGCCCACAGTGACACTTTGAAGATATGCTTACGTGAAGGGTGCTGTCCTTTGATAAACCAAGAGTTCATAAGCACTTAAGGGAAAAAAAGAAAAACCAGCACCACACCAACACTCCAGGATCCTAGCCAACATTCCCCATCTTGTAAAAAATTCTCGTGTCCAAGGCTGAGCAAGTGCTATTATGGAGTGAACAACAGCAGCTCTGTTTGCCTCCAGAGCTGCTGCAGCAATATTTAACTCACAGCCTCAGAAGGCTCTGACTCTCAAAACAAGGACAATTCTGTTTTTAACAGGAAAATGATCAGCTCACAGATTTGTCCAAACACAGATCAAGATGCTTAAAGATGTGCTTTCCAAGTGCCAGGAAAGCCTGCTGCAGTTTCACTGAACGTTTAAATGCTAAATCCAGCAGCTAGAGAGTGTGCATGTGTGTCCTTGTCAGAGATTAAATGGTCTGTCTTCTAGTTTATCACTGACAAACATTAGGTCAACAACATGCTCCCGCCAAATTCAATCCTATCAAGATTATCACTCACAGGAAATAGAAAATGTGCATTTCCCAACCTCTCAAACGTCAGCAACAAACCACAAAATTCTGAAAAAAACTAGCCCAATAAACTAATTTCCCCCTTCCCTCTGACAGCTTGAACCCAGCTCTAGCAGGAATAAAAAGCAGAAAAAGTAAGGTGGTAGGAGCATTTTGTTTATATATAATTAGAAGATGAAATCCATCCAGACATCAAATCTGAGTGTACCAAGTATATTTAAACACCCCCCCCCACACACACCACTGAATCCATACTAGACAAAAATCATTACAGAAGTCCCTCATATAGAGCTCCAATTGCCACATTGCAAGGACACCATAGCAAGCCAAACAAAATAAATCTCTGGGAACTGGAGAGAGACTCAGGCAAGAAAGGAAGTAATATTTAACTCAACTCAGCAAGGTTACTGCCAGAAAGACAAGCCTGGGTCATGTTATATCATATCATCATGTCTCATTTCATCTGTGCCTTGTTTCCACAAAAGTAAATCAATGAATGCTATCAGCACAATGTCCACATTTTCAAGCACCACAAGGGCCAACGACCTACCCTATGTGGCCAATAACTACCCAGCATATCTCCAAAGGATGCAGTCTGTTTGTCTTTGTGGTCCAAGGTTATATCCATTGGGAAACCTTATCTGTGAAAGATACTGCTCTAAAGATGAGTAGAGACTGTAAACTGCTTTGGGTGCAAGTTACCCTTAAAGCATAACTATTCCAAACTTCCCAATCACGTGCAAGACTTGGGATTCTTCCCGCAACTAGCACAAACACAGGCGTATCCATGTTTTAGATTTCACCAGCATTCTTATCCACTCTCTGCAAGGTCATTTTCTATACTAGCTGTAAGCCAGGGACCAAAAAAATGTAACACACCTCCAGGAGCTGGGAAACACTTTGCCAGGCTTGGAAGCTGATTGGAACAACTAAGTTTTGAAGAACTATCAAAATGGGCCCACTAATTTAACATCAGCTGGCCAGTCTTGGCCCTGGTAATAGGCAGACCTCAAGTGTCTCACTACACACTTTCCACGTAACAATGGGAGAGGATTCAGAAAACTGTGTTTTCTACAAGTTAAATACAACAAAATCAAATCAAGCTGAAAGACAAGGCCCAAGTCACAACTGCAGTATAAATGCCACCAAAAGACCCAAAACTCTATGTAGAACATGGCAAACTTGAGGCTGACACTCAGTATATTAAGAGAATACCTGAGAAATAACAAGGCATTTCAAACTAGTTGAACACCTTCGGGACTGAAGACTATAAAGAGGCTTCCCTACAACCAGTGAAGAGATTTGCCCACTTTAAATCATTTATTGAATGAAACACAACACCAGTTAGAGTAACCAATACAGTTAGGTCAAAGTTTACATAGCTGAGTGTATAGCCCCATGTTCAAAAATAAAGCAGACTTGCTTTTCAAAAACAACCCTTCTCACTATTCTTAACCACAGAAATATGCCAGATACTGAAAGCTTGCCCTAAAGCATGTGCTCCTCAAGCTATGTTCCTCCTGGATATATTACTACCCCAAGCAGCAGATGCATTCAAGGTAAGCAGGATTATTCAATTGGTATAGGTGAGACTTAGCTAATACTGCACATGATCTATTTAACAACACTACAGCACATTAATACCAAAATCCGCACTGATACCAGACATGGAAGTAGTTCTGTTCCTTTCTTTTAGATGACAATGACAAAACCCAAGTACAGCATTAGCTCAATTGCTTTGAGAAGATGGTGAATTGGGACCAACCAACCCACAGCCACCCAATAACTTATTAGCACCATTCAGCCCAACTTGCCAACTACTTCACTGAAAACACCCTTGTGAAATAAGATACTCTGAATTGAGGGCTGTGCTCACAATTAAACAGTATTTAACTTCCTTTTAATCCTTTAGTCTTATGGAGCAGAACCCAATTTCAACATGGGTTGCTGTTGAGTTGATCTTAGCAGAACTCTGTCATCAGAGTTATTCAATGCATGTGGTTACACAGATGTTTCTTAAGCATGTGTTCTCACACCTTCCTTCAGCCAGAATTCTGATTTTACTACACATTTCCATTTCCTTATGCTTCAACTCAGCGGGATTCTGTACCACATGACTTTGTAATTACTTCTTATTAAGTCATTCATTCACAAAGTAGGTACTACAGAAGTCCCTTGCTTTCCTGTAACTATGTTTCTTTTACAGTCAGTCCCTCCTCCAAAAACAAATTAAAACAAGTAAAAGGTTTTTACTACCCCTTTACAATTAGGTTATAAGTTGATGTTTTTCTAAATTGTTTACTGTTTGAGCTTAGTCATCAGGTGCACATTGAAGGAAAAAAGGGGTCTCTTTTGGTATAGTTAAATTCATTTCTCTAAATTGTACAGAAGGCACAGAGCAGACAGGAAATTAAGCTATTCCAGGAAAGCATATCCCACATAAGAATATTTACCACAGTACATCTCCAGTTCATGTGAAAACACATTTAACACACATGCAGAGAGATTTCAAACAAGTTCTAGGAAACCAAGAGGCAGGCAGATTCAAGATTTGCTGAACAGAAGTTCCAGATCATTTTACCTAATTTAATCGGAAATCTGCATTAGAAATCTCACTTGCACTTTTGGTTATGAAAGGATTACAAGATAAAGCCTCGCTGTTTATCAGGGTAGTTGCATAAATCATGGCTCTTTACATAAATCATTACTCTTGAGTTAACTCTGAAAGGAGAATAGAACCTGTCTGCAAGACGTACCTACAACATAATGAGCAGAGCAGCACTGACAGCTGACTCTCCATCACTCAATTCTTATTCACTGCCTCAGGAAAACAGGCCAAAGGCATCACTTCAGCCTTCATAGGAGCATGCTGATATCCAGCCCTGGTTATGACCAGAAAAAGCTTTAGCAGCAGTAGGATTATTGCTTCAGTTGGTGCTGTGATACTGTCATTTTGCTGGGAGGGGAAAGCCAAAAATCAAGTAAATGGAAGGGGGTGGGGGAACAAATAACATTCAAGTGCTTGTCAGTTTGTCAAGTTGCAGTGATAAGAGACAAAGCTTGGTAATTAAAACCCAGATTCACCTTTCTCATATTGATCAGACAAGGATAACTACCCAAAAACTGCAAATGCAATTGTGTTCTGCTCAAACTTATTATTCACAAAGCAATTACAAGTAGAATACTTAATCAAGAACAAAAAGCCCAACTCTCATCCTTCTCGTTTTAAATTACAGATTAGAGTTCAAGGGCTTGAATCACATTTTACAATAGATATTACACAATGAATCTGAAGTCCCTGGAATCGACACTTCCAGACTCCTTCCACAATTTCCCACTCTTTTACAGTCAAAAATGGTATTTTCTCTTCTATTATTTTCCCGCAGAAATTCACAATAATTCTTTTGAAACCTAACAGTTACTCATTTATCTGGCAACTGCTCTAACAAGTTGTATTTGAAACCTACTCACCTTCTAAAGAAAAAAACCACACAAATTTACCTTTCCTTTCTTCCAACACATGAACAAATTATCAACAAAAAATAAACGCCCATCTCCACAATTTTCTTATCTTTAAAAGTGACTTAGATACATACTTAAAGCAAGTTGTACCAAGAGACTGCCTACCTGTCTTCCAAACAGGATGCTGGAAGCCTCTCTTCTCCTCCTCCTCAGGAGCACAGAGCTATTTACTCGGCAGGACAGGCGATACTGATCGTGCAGACGCCAAGAGCTCCAATCTTAATTCCAATTTATGCTAATGGATGTCTTCTTTGGATCTATCAATTATGCCTATTGCACAAGGAGCTCTACAAATTTACAAACACCACACTGAACAACGACATGGAAAGGTGTGATGCAGTGTGCACACATAGCTACCAACACCAAACGGCAGCTTAGCAACACCTGCTAAAATCACAGTCTTTGTAACCACACCCATGGGGAGAAAGTGGCAGGGTACATCCCTGGGATCACCACTGCTGGGATAAAGTTTAGAGAAAGCTCAAGAAAGAACAGTTCTATTATAAGGGCCTTGCTACAAACCCTGGGTTGGAGACACTCAGAAATAAAAAAAAAAAAAAAAAAAAAAAGGAATATCTAGTATATTCAGAGACGGGATTTGTTAAAACAGTTTGCAGCTTCCAAACTTTGCAAGTGTTGGGGCTAAACAAAGCAGGCTGGAAGACTTATTACTGCAAGTCTTGGAATTGGCAACTGGGAGAAACACTATGGATGTACTAACCATGACGGTACTGACCATGCCCAGACACCAAATGTTTTCATTATGCAACTCCTCCACCTACACACAATGTACCAAATTAACCAAGCACAATGTTAGGTGATATTGGCTTCTTTTCTGAATTTTTAGCTTCCTACTTAGCAGCTCTGCTTCCTGTAGACAAGAAACAGGCCAACTACACTGAACATCCTCAAACACTGAATATTTTGTGACAAAAAACCCAAACACACACGCAAGCCACACACACAGTTTCTGGCTGGAGAAGCCAACCAAGCCTGCAGTCACTGCAACAATTCAGCCACATTTTCAACAACATCCAGGACCTTTCTCAGGCATTCACTTAAACCTTCCAAATGGCCATATAATCATTTATTTTGTTGCACATCTCTTCGAGGCACCAGAAGCAACAACACTTGTGAGGAACTGGGAGTTCCTCCAAAAGCTAGAACTCAGAAACAGAATGATGACAGAGGACTCTTCACTTTGTAGCAGCCACAAGGAGATTCAGTTTGTCCTTTCAGGAGCTAAGAGGTTGTATGGATGGTTACAGTTTTGCTTCAATGTTAAGTTTTATTAACAATTATCAGCTGCTATAGAGAACTAAGATGTGGACAGGCTGGATCATTTTGGAACTGTAGGAAGGAAAACATTTATCATGTCCAAAACCTGCAGCCACACTTAATTTGGAACTGCCCCAATGTGCTTTTATTTTTAAAATTGCATCTAGTAAAGCTTCACTATACCTACAGTCCAGCAATAAAGACAAAGCAGTTACTGTAAAAAGTTGGAGATCTTGATTTGTGATTACTTTATAGCTTTGCAATAGGCAGGAGTTAAAAAAACCCCATAAAAACATAACCTGTAAAGTTAATCTTTCCTATCCATCTATAAGAGGTTTTTGATGGGGAAATGGCTGAATTTTAAGCCATCTATAAGTGAGGGAGGGTGCAAAAACAGGATAGAGAAGCTGAAGAGTGGAGATCCTAGAAATCTACCCCATACCTAGTATATAATTTCCAAATTGCTGAAATAATGGCATCTCAGCTAAGAAGCAGAGACATACACAAACTGGGGAAGTTGGAGATCAAGAAATTCTAGCCTGCTGCAGTACAGATGGATGTCACAGATAGTAAAACTCCTACATGCGCCACTTCTTAATTATTCCCGAAAGTGTTATTAAAATAAAAAAAAAAAAGTTTCAGTTGCTAAAGCCTTGAAGTAGGTTAAACGAAATTAAAGGTTTCTATTTTCATGGGATTCAAGCTGGTTTCGATTACAAGCTCGCTACCAACCAGTGTATCTCTGCAATTAGCCACACTTTAAACTTCACTCAGGGAAGTCTTTTTGAGGAGTCACGCGGCTCCTGCTCCACGAGGACTGCGAGCCTCTCCCCAGGGCACAGGCGAAGGAAGGGCTCTCCCTGCTCCTGCGGGAGCGCATGGACCCGTGGAGCCGGGGCTGCGGGCACGGCCCATCCCGGCTCTCCCCACACCCGCTCCCTGCTCTGAGCGGGAGAGGAACTCGTGGCCTTTCCCTGCGAGCCCGCTCCGTGTGTCGGCCGCCGCGGCGCGGGCTCTGCCCGAGGGGAGCCGCCGGGGCGCTGCGGCCGCGGGAAGCCGGAGCCGCCGGGCAGGAAGGGCCGGGGCGCCGCCGCTCGCCGCAGGCCCGCCCAGAGCCGAGGGGGATGGTGGTACCCCGGCCCGGGCCCTACACCGGGCGGAGCAGGGGCTTTCGGCCTCGCCCACGCTCTCCGCTTCGCTGAGCACCGACCGCGGCCGCGGCACGCCTCGGAGCTGCTCGCCGCCCTCCATCCCTCCAGCCTCCCCTCCCGGAAACGCGCGGCCGCCCGCCGCCCCCCGCACCCCCCGTCGCACCCCTCCCGGTCCGCGGGCGGGGACGGCGCGGCCGAGGGCGGGGTGGCCGTACCTGCTGCGGGCGGTCGCGGCGCGGCCCCGGCGCTGCCCGGCCCCGGCTGTGCCCGCCCGGCGCTCGCCGCCCCGAGGGTCCCGCACGGCGACCCCGCACGCCCGCTCCCATTGGCCGCTGCGCGCGCGCTCCCCGCGCTCCCATTGGCCGCTCGCGCCGCCGCTCGCGGGACTGGGGAGGCGCGGATTGGCGGGCGCCCGGCGGCCCCGCCCACCACAGCGCCGCGCGGGGGCGCGCTACCCCCCACACACACCCCGCCCCGGCGAGCGGCCTGGGAGGGGCAGAGCGGCTGTCCACCGCCCGGGGGGCGCCGGGAATGTCCCAGGAGTGTCCCTGTGTGTGTCCCTGTGTGTGTCCCTGTGTGTCCCTGTGTGTGTCCCTGTGTACCCGTGTCCCAAACGCTGTGGGCTGCCATCACAAACCAGCTCGGGTCCAAAGCAGCCCGTAGCTCCAAACCCTGCTGAAGCTCTGGAAAGCAACCCCGACCCCCAGAGCACGAAGCCACCGGGCCACAGCAGCAACACCGCGGAACCTGGAGCAACCTGAGCCCGCGGGGCAAATGCAGCACGACCTCGTGCCAATGGCAAAGAATCATGGAATCATAGCGTCATGGAATCACCAAGGCTAGAAGAGGCCTTTGGGACCATTAAGCCCAGCTGCCCAAGCCAGCACTACCACTGTAGTCCCCAAAGCATTGAACTCAATGTCAATATCATCATATTGCTATTGATAGATGCCGTATTGGTGTGCAAAAGTCACTGCGCTCCACTTGCCTCACCTTTTGTTACCAAACAGTGCAATGTGATGCCCTGGTGCTGTGGTGCCATGATGCCATGCCCTACCACCATATGCCATTGGTTTCACAACTAAATATTGCACAGATGGACATGCATCAGCTGAAAAAAAAGAAAAAGGAAAGGCATTTAAAAGTTAGGAAACTGTGGCTAGCACAGGTCCTTCCCGTGGGAACATTTTGCTATATTTCATAAACAAGATAAAGTTTGGATGTTTTGCAAACAACTTCTCCGGATTGGGTCAGTTCGGGCTTGGCCAATTGGGCCTAGGGGGAGGTCTCGGGCTGACCAATCTGGGTGACCTCTGAAGACTCTATATATATGGAATTCAAAACAATAAAGTTCTCTTCTTCTCTCTTTCCTTGTCTGAGACCTTTGGTCATTCCTCAGCTAGCCGCTCAACAGCGACAGGAAACACCCTGTGTAAGCTTGTGCAACTCGTACTATCCAGATTACTGTACAAATAAGGTATTATATGAGAATTGTTGTAAGCACAGTCTTGGCTTGTGCAAGGGCAGGTTGGTTTTTCAGAATGGTTTCTTCCTGACCTGGGCCATGAGAATGGGAGCTCCGCTCATATCCTCCACAGTCACCCAATTATTATGTTATACTTAGTTTTAGATTTGTGTTCTCATGATTAATCTACTCCATACTAGTTACACCTGGTTCCTAGGTATTTCTTGACAGAGTACTTAGAATCCTGTAACTGTAAACTCTTCATCATAACTGTTTAGTGGACAGTTTTTCACAAACTATCCCTTGGCAAATACCTGCTCACTGAAGCTGAGACATCATCTGATCACCAGCCATATGAGAAAACCAACTCAGGGGGCAAAGATTTGAGTCCAAATTTCTCATTGTCCTGCTGAAAGGTTTTACTACTTTGTTTACACTATTACACAGCAAGGGTTCCTTTTTTGTTCTATTGAAATCCTCATACAGGGTAGGCAGCCCTACTGACTATGGTGTGAGGCTTTTCCATTTCAGATTCCCCAGAAGAGAAGAGTCCATTGCAGCACAGACACAGAACTGCAGTCAGCACACGTGAACTCTTAAGAAATTTTTTTTTAGAATCTCTAGCTGGTATATGTAAATTAAAATTTCTCAGATTACTACAGCAGTTCAATTTAGGTGCATTTTTCAGATGTCACTTAGTAAAATGTGTCTGTGACACCAAATGGAAGTCATGGGAAAGACTCCAACAATATTTCAGTGCAGGCACAACAGTGCAGTTTGTCCAGTTTCATTTTCGAAAACAGCTAAAAAATTGTGGTGGTCTACACTTTGTCTCTAATAAATACCATATCCTCTGATCATTGTCATAGTTCATTAATGAGAAGTTATAATGCAGTCATAGTGCATTAACTGATGCACTTAATATAAATGATTGTTAATAATAATAATTATAGTAATATAGCAATTGGTATCAGAACACAGCAAAGTGTCACAAAATTATTTCAGATGCTGTGAGAACATAAAATAAATAGAGTATTCTGAGCACATTGCCATGGGTTTGTGTTGATCATCATTATATGTGCATTATACAGCTGTGCATTGTACAGCTCTGTCCTGTGAGCTCTAAACTCCAGCTTGCCTCAATGTGCTTTTATCTGCCTGGATCAGTCTCACACTGCGCAAGGACAAAATGTCTTGACAAAGAAGGGCACCACAGTGATACAGCAGGAGTTCACAATGCTGTACAACTTCTTCAGGATCCCAAGAGCCCCAGAAATTGTGAGAATACTGTGAGAGATGATGATCAGATTTTTTTTTCCAGATTACTCCTTTAGAGTCCCAATAAATTTATGCCTCCTAAATTATTTCTCATCAGGAAAACATCATAGTGACATAATATCATGATACATTTGCATTTTAATGGAGTAACATATGGGTACTTCTCAAAGAACTTACCAAACCTTGGTTATTCAAGGTAGCATTGTGAATTTTTCATCACAGGAAAGAGAAGATACCAACACCAATGTGGCCCAGTCTGGCAACACTGAATAAATAATAATAATAAAAAAAACAAATCCAAAACCCTATTTGAAACTCTATTACCCAACACAAAGAGACAGCATGAAACAAGGTTATAGAAATCTATAGGTAAATAACTGCAAGCGCTTGCAAGTCAAAATCTTGGTTTGTTACCCATGATAGTGAGACAGACACCTAAATGCTCACTATCAGGGGGAAAAAAGAGATATTCAGGTCATATTTTTTAAATTATCCACTTCTCTAAGCAATACTAGCAAGTTATTTAATTCACAGGAACATTTTAGAGCTTTCCAGATTGCTTCATTACACCTCTCCAATTTTAAGCAAGGCCAACAATTGTAACAATTTTATTCCTTTTATTGACCAGCTCATAGAAATCTTTAGTTTTGCTTCCCATGCCTGGACTAGGTTCCCTAATCTCCCTGCCTTGGAGACAGAAAGATGTGTCACTGGCATAAGTGTGAGTGGATGAGTGCCAGTCCAAAACCATCCAGTACCAATAGAAGTTACAGCCATGCCACAGGAGCACAGTGTTCATATAGAAACTTTGTTTCTTGTGTGTAACTTCATCACTTTACACCTATATGTACATTGTATACCTCAGAAACAGTGCAGTTTTTATGCAAATCATAGTCATGTTTCTTTGTTTCAATCAGCTGTGGACAGGTGATGAAGTGTTTTGCATAAACCAAAGCACGTCTTTACCACGGTCTAGCTGCTTGTGAAGGCTGTAGAGATGCTCACTTCAATTCCTTGCTAAATGCAACCCATTTAATTAAAAGACTAGTCAAGAGAAATGTCACTTCCTGTGCTGCCAGAGGAAAGGCCACAGACAGTTTCTGTTCACTAAACTTAGACTCCTGTAATATTTCATTTGTGCTCACACTGATAGGAGCTAACAGCCATATCGTAAAAAGGTGTTTTAAAGGATGTATTCGTGATGTAATGAGCATGAACAGCTCTTGTCCTCAAGCTAAAGTCATTCCAGGCACAGTAATACAGGCTGCAATTTGCAAACTTACTGGTGTATGGGATGCAGTGTGAAAGAGACAGTTCTACACAAGCTCAAAACCTGCCTTGGTAGGAGCAGTAACACAGTTAAAGTTTATTCATTTTCTAATTTGAGGGACTGTTGTTCAGAGATAAGGGTCTGACCAAAACTTGTTAAACCAGTTTAGGAAAAGTCCAGGAACTTATTTTTAGCTGTGGATTAAAGCTAGGTAGTGTATTTAAAGATATCTTTGGATTCAAAACAGACAAACACCTTGTGAGGAAATTTGTGATTTTACTCTCCAAAGAGCTGATATAGTTTTTTGTCTTTTACTAATGAATTAACAAATGAATTAACTTATTTAGTGATATGAATGGTTTTTAAATTTAAACAAGAACATATTGCATATTAAATATCAGCACACAAACAGTCTGGGTAACAAATACATTGTTTGCAATTGAATGCATTCCTACTGCCTTTTACATGTTTTCCATCCTAATGGGCTAATTCTTTGGGTTTGGGGAGCAACTGTTAGTCTTGTAATGAATATTCAGTAGATTACTGAATCATAGAATGGAATGGACCTCTGGAGATTGTCCAGTCCACCTTCCCTGCTCAAAGCAGGGCCACCTAGAGCAGGTTCATCAGGGCTGTGTCCAGCTGGGCATTGAGCATCCAAGGACAGAAACTCTACACCCACTCTAGGCAAACCTGTACCAGTGTTTGACCTTCTTCATGACAACAAAAAAGGGGTTTTCTTTTGTTTAAATGGAAGTTTTGCATTTCTCTTTGTAACCTGTTATAATATCAGTGACACTCTTCAGAAAAGTCTGTCTCTGCTTTCCCCTGACCAGGTATTCATACATACAGATGATGGCTAATGGTCAGTGTGCTGGTCACCTGCATCCCTGGGGCCTTTCCCACAAAGCTGCTTTCCTCCCTCTTGGTCCCCAGTCTGTACTGGTGCATTGGTTTTTTCCTCTCCAGAGCAGGGCTTTGCATTTCCTTTGTTGAACTTTATAAGGCTCCTGTTAGCTGATTGTTATCTTTTCCTGCATGACTATGCACAAACATTATTTCTACTTTTGCGTCCTTGCCACGTCATTTAAAACCAACAGAAATACCCACCATGAGATCTGAATATGAAACTTCATTTCATACTCCTTATTTTGAAAAACTAATTAAAACACCACTTAACTGTACTGGCCACTGTGCCAAGTCCTGTCAGCTTAATGTTAATGATAGTTGTGTTTGATATTTCCTCTCTTCTTTTTCATTGCCTTTTGGCATATCAATACACTTAATTATAGTTTCGTACACTGAGTATATTGATAAACATGACCATTGCTAGGAAAGGCTGATATCCCTGAGGAGTGCTGCAGGGTGAAGTGATCCTTTAGGGGAATGATGGAAGATTAGTTATAACTTGATCATGTGAGGCTTGGCTCATGACTTCATTTTAAAATGAGGCTGTCTGGGTCATATGACAAAAATAAAACAGTTTATAAAGAACTAAATATTGTACAGGATAGACTTCTGAAAAGAAACCAGATATGGAAGATGTTAAAATTCTTGTTCAATTAGAAACATCAGACTAGCTGAAAAAATTATAAGACAGGTAGCTCTGTAAGGAATAGAGGATTAAAGGGAGCTGAATGCACTCATGGTTCTCAGCTGTCTCAGGCATGGGGTCACAGAAGTACTTTTGTAAAATGACTGTGTGTGATTTTTAACAGCTGTACTACACTTCTTCTAACCTTCTTTTAATTGTCCTTCAATTTTCAGTCTAAATGCATTTGCCAATATATGCCTGTATTTCTCTGCCAGCATTGCCTTTTTAGCCAACAAGCCTCTCCTGCAGTCATACATTTGTAGAGAGAAATCTTATCCCATTTCAGCTTTCATTTTACAGGGCTAGAAGAGCCATGATCTGCAAGTTTTCTTTTGTGTAAAGAATCTTTTTCTTATCCATTCCAGGTGTCAATCTTCTCATGTTTTTCAGATTAAATTCATGATGTTATACACTATTCCAGATAAAGTTTCACTGAAATCTTACACAGCAAAAATATTTTCATACCTCTACTGAAAACAGATTTCTTGATGACAACTTGGGCTTATATTTGTTTTTCTCATAACTACCTCATGTCAGCAGCTTATAAAAAGTATATTTTGGGTTCCTATTCAGTCATGTCAAACTGAGGTTCTAGCATATAGTGCTGCTATTTGTTCCCGAGCATAAAACTACATATTTGTATATAAATAAAATTCCTTCTCATTTCTAGAAGTCTAGGCTACAGGCTCTTTTAGTATTAATTCTAATTGGTAGTCATTATTTATTTATGTTAATGATGTTTCTTCCCTTTTTCAGTGAAATTTCATTACCATGTATCCACACACCAACATTATTTGTAGCCATTTCATTTTATGTCAGCTCATTGCATGCTTCACTTTGCCTCTTTATTCTATTTATTAGATTTCCATACCAAAATGCTGAAATCTTCTTCTTTCTTTTGCTTAGTAACTACATAATACACCCTAAATTTTCATACCTTTGAATTCATGATCACTTCTCCCTTCCATTTCTGTTTTAGTTACCCTTTTCTTGCACAAGCTTCATAAATTGTTCTCAAGGAATGATGACACACAATCACACCTGGCTCACAAAAACAACGGTGATAATTTCTCCCTCTGTGTAACTATATAAACTTTACAAGTTTGTTATTTGTTCATGATGATTACATCACATCTTTTCCTGTTGTTGTATTAAAAAGTTTAATAATATCCTTTAATATCAGCAGAACATCCTTCCTCAATGGTGTTTTCTGCAAAGCATTTCTCTTGAGCTTTCTGATTTTATATATTCAAAGTAATTAATGTACTTTTCATGTTTGCTCTGTTCAAAGGAGGCCATTTCATGCTTTCCCCAGTGAAATAATTCCTTCCTCAGACATAATCACTGTTCCAAAACTTTGCGGTTTGTTGGTGTTTATTGTACCTTTTATTGTTTTGATAATGTTACATTATATTCACTGCAACTTGGCATGACAGGGGCAGATCAGAAGCCTGAAGCAGTCAGTGTTGAGGGTCCTCTTTATCAAAGGAAGATGCAGAAGTGAGAAAAAGGCACAGTTCTGCTGCCTGGGGTCTCCATCCCCACAATGACCATGCTCTCAAGAATGGGTTGCAGTGCTGGAAGAACTGGCACAGAGTTATGTGTGCCTTTATCTGATGAGAGAGATGGGTGAAACCAAGTTATGAAGATGATGATCCATTTTGGAGAGATGTTACCTCCATGCCACTGCTGGCACAGTGACCTAAGAGACTGTGACTGCTGAGAAGTCTCCTGTAGATGCCGGTAGCAGAGCAATCCAGAATCTAAGAAACACCAACAGAGGAGAAATAGAGCAGAGAACTGGGATCTCTTATGTTTTGTAGCCTGCACTGAATGAGAAGTGGGTATAAAACACCCTTCTGCTTGCTCAGTTGACCCCAGGGACAGACTGAGTGAGGCCTCTGAGTGCAGACAAGGTATATTGTAACTTTTGGCCATCAATTTGCTCATGCGATGCCACTGCCTGTGCAAACTCTGTCTGCTGGGATAGCTCAGAGAACTGTGTCTTTGTGATCAGGAATGTTGCTTCTCTGCAGCCCTAATTGTTGTTACTAATTGCTCCATGCTTTCCACCCTACAGTCATGTTCAAAAAGTATTACATTTATTTTGGTTTTACTCAGGTGATACAAGGAGCTGCTGATCCTGGTTGTGGTGAGGAGAAAGTTAAAGGCATATCCCTTGCAGAGTTTTCTGTGTTTTTCTGTGTTCTCCGACCCTGGAAAGACAGCTCAACATGGCAAAAACAAGTAGATAAAAAGCCAAGAAAGAAAAGTAATTAAAGAAAGAGAGGGAGAAAGGCAATGGGAAATAGGGCAGGGAAGGATTTCAAGCACAAGGATGTGTAGATGGATGAGGAAAGGGTGAAGACTGGCCATCAACAGCAAATGGAGTTGTAAAAATGACACTTAACTCTTGAATCAGTTTGTGATGGGCTTTTGACTTTTCAGACTGTGGAAATAGAGAAGGTGTTTAGAAAAGCCACCAGGCATGCAAATGGAGAATCATGCAAATTTTCCTTTACTTTGAGCGTGAATCCTTGCATGGATGAAGAAAATACATGTCTTCTCTCATAGCTGCACCATCACCACTCATATGATGTCGTTATCTACTGAACAAAGTTTTGTTATTCTTCATCAAGGTTTCCAGGCTGCCATAACACAAATAGACCACAAGAAACAGCCTCATAGATTCATGGCAAATTACAGCTTCCACTGGTGAAGGGGAACAAGATCCCTGCTGAAGTTACCAGATTGTAACACACCTTAAAATATGGAAAAATGCATATCCTACCTTAGGAAACTACATCATGATAAAGCAAATGTTGTACTGAAGTGATTCCTACTGCTGCTGTGAAGTGGTTACTCTGCCAGCATCTCTGGTCAGAGCCTGGAAACTGTCCCTAAATGATACTGCAGCAGATATAGCAGCACAAAGAAGGAAGGATCAATCTGGTATATGCTTACCTTCTGGCACTTAGACACAGTCCCAGGAGGCATTCTGAGATTTTTTTTTTTACTTTATTTATTATCCAGAATCTCATGTGAGTCACTGAGTGATATGACCTGGAATATGGCTTGAAATTTAAAATTCAAAAACCAGTGGTAGCAGTAAGTGAAAGACCATGCTCAGAAGCTGTGAACTTCTTCCAGTGAACTTATTTTCTTAAGGAGACCTACAGGTCAGCAGAAGTAAAACAAGATAGTGAGGGCCCACAAACAAGATTAGAATTTGCAATTAACTCATCTGTGGCATCTTCTTCTGTCTGCATTTTACCTTATGCCATTGGTTGTACAGAACAGGCACCCCCCATGGTTTAAGATATAACTGCAGTTCCAGTATTATATTTGACATTGATTTAGAGCCATCATCCAGATAATTTATTGATGGCATGTGAGTAGCACTGGAAGACAGAAGATGAATATCAAGGAGAGCAACACCCTGCTTTTGTTTCTTATGCTCTGCTTCCTTAAACATCTGCTATTGGCCACACTTAGACCAGCATTGAGAAAAGAAAATATTGGCTCATTTAGCAGTCATTATCATCACTAATGTTACTGAGCAGATTTACAAAGGTTGAGCAATATAATCTGTTTATGTTACATGGTTGCAAGATGCCACTGATGCTGAGACACCCCTGTTAAGATTAATATCTCATCAAGCAATGAACTATATGAATTCTAACAGTGAAAAATGCTTTGTTCAGATAGGTTACACTCAGTTAAGCCACTGTCAGAGAGCTGCTTAAAGGCACCTTAACATTATTCTTATTAGAACAGAAAATAGTATTCTTGGCCACACAGTAAATTTAAACTCCACCTGTAACACATACTGCCATGAAGTAATTTTTTTAAGACATTTGACTTTACAGTCTGTGATTTAATTACAGCTGTAATATCACTACAAGATTGCTGCAACTGCCAACAGGACTTGACAACTAAGGCAGAGTAATCAGGTCTTCAGGATCCCAAGAATACAGCCTTTTGGAGCAGCATTTAAGGACATATTGGATATTTGTCAAATGTTTCTGGTCCCACCATTCAGTCCTAAGCAGACAGCAGGATGTTCAGAAATCCCAAACACTGTAACAAACAAACAGTAGCTATGGTACTTCCCAGAAGCGTCAAATCTAATGTGCTTTCAATGTAGCTATGGTTTACAAATGCACAACAAATCCAGCAAACTCCATGTGTGTTGGAGTCAGAAAAAATGCCTGGTTTACCCATGAAGATTATGTAGAGGTGGTCTACTGCAGCCTGAATGTGTCAGGCTCACTCTTTAAACATTAATTCAATGGATATATACACCAGTATCTAAAGATCCCCCACCTATCAGCCGAAATGAAATTGGTTCTTACTCCAGCAGAAGGACTCAGCAGTAACAGAGCTGTGATCTCATTTTGGAGCAGCCTGAATATCCAGTAATCTGGTGATTAAGGCACCAACATCAGTGTCGACAGACCTGATTTCAGTGCTCACTCTGGTTGACAAGTGACTTTAGTGATAATTCTTTCTCCCATTGTCCATGAGAGTGACCTTGACAGCAGGCTGACATATACCCAGAGTGCCAATCTTCTGGGGTCTCTTATTTGCACCATTTTGCTCTATATAATAAGTTCTTCAGAGCAGGGTTGTGGATGAGAGGCAGATTGTGGATTAGAAAATACATCTCTCCTTCTAACTAGGATTCCCCTAAGGGAGAAAACCAATCCCACTCTCCTAAGGAGAGAAGCACCTTTCTGCTGTTTGGGGTGTCAATTACATTTATCTCTGTTCTTGGCAGGACCAACTAGTGGGATTAAACTTGAATGCACTGCTTAGAGAGCCAGGGTTTTCAATCAGGGGCTGAGGCAGTCAGACGTCTGAAAGTCAACACTTTTGTAAACCTTATTCAGATTGATTTGGTGAGCTCTGAGGCTCAACAGCAGCAGAAATCAAACCAGGCATTTCTTCTGTGAGACACTTTAATAGCTGCTCTGATTTGACTGTAGGTCAGGATCTCCAGCCCTTGGCCATACTGGAATTTTATTTGTTTGTTTGTTTTTTCTTTATTCCTGCTCAACTCAAGACATTTTTTTTCCCAAGCTGTTACGGTATAAAACATTATTTTGTACTGTGAGTTTGTTCTGTCAAATCCTGGTTTTCTTGACATTTTATCAGCTGTGTTTAGCTTAATTATTCCCATTAGTTAAACATCTTATTTCTTGGTGTTTCATGGACATGAAAGCTGTAACACTTGGATCCACTAATTTTGCCTGAGGGGCAGTGGTCCATTTGGTAGATAGAAAATGTGAAATAAATCAAGTCTCCATATTGTCTTAAAAAGGCTGAAAGTTTTCTTTCATTTCCACCATGTCCCATTTGATTCCCATTTCCTCATTCTCTTGTCTTACTACTTACTTACTTACTACTTGTCTTACTGGGTGCTACAATCTCTTGGAATCTTTTAGAATCACAGAAAAATTTTAGTTGGAGGGGACCTCCTCTGGTCTGACCCACCACTGAAAGCAGAGGCAATTCCAAGGCTTGACCAACTTCAAAAAATCTGTTTTCTCTGGCTGCAAACCCTACCCCTTCTGCTACTCTAATTTACAATGATCTCATCCATTGTTTCTATAAATGTTAATGCATGATAAAGGAGCTGTAGTTGTTTTGGAATTAAATAGGCACTCTGTAAGCAGAGTGCTTGAGTGTTTCATTTTGTTCTTTGCTGTGGTGTGTAGGTGGTGACTTCTGATGAGCTTCTGTGAGCAAAGACTTATATACAACCACACCACTGTGGGCTCTGTAATTTCTAAGCCCTATGCTACAATGCAGGTAAGAGCATGAAGCACTATTTTAGAACAAAACACATTACAGAGATATTGAAATTAATACTCAATCCAAGCATTACAAAACAAGCAAGCTCAGAAAAATAGAAAAACGAGCTACATCAGGATAGAGCAACACAGCTCTGGCTGCCAGTGGTGACACTGGGCAGAAATTGTGGGAGTGGCAGTAAAGACACTTCAGGGTTTGTGATCTCTGGTTAAATTTCATGGAGTAGCATGAAATGCCTCTGTCTGTTACATCACTGACAGAGGGAAGATCAGGATGCAGACAGTTCTCAAAGCATAGCAGCAGAACTGACCTGGTGGCTTTTTGGCCAGGGTCAAATGCTTGTCAGAGTTAGGAGACTATCAGCCAGCTGTCCAGAGAGCTGCAGGCAGAGCAATGTCTACTTCTCCCCTTAGTAATGTCATTGCATGGAACTGTGCCTCCAGTCTGAGGCACAGGCAGTGTTGTTGTCTTCTTGCCCTCCCTCTTAGAGCCCTTTCCTCACTCCAGGGCTATCCCTGTCCCCTGGGGGTGCCTGCTCAGGGCCTGGCTGCACCCACAGCAGGCAGCACACAGAGACCCCCAGGCAGGCTCCAGCAGGGGAACAGACACATGTGCCAGGAGAGAGCAGAGCAGAGACACTCAGCTTAAGCTATAATGTGTTCTAGACCACCTGGCAAGCTGAAAAAACCCTATCTCTTATCGCCCAGCTAATTAGTTTGAGTGCAGTGCTGTGAGGGTGCAGCGATACTGACTCCAGTCTTGGGGTTAGCGCAGCTGCCTGGGCTATCTGATAGCTCAGCACTCTGCAGCAGACACACAGACACCTTCTTCTAAAGGATACTGGCTTAATTATCTCTCCTCACAATTTTTAATTCAGTCAAAGGAGCACCTTTTGTTCTGGAAGTCTGGAATAACCACTTTTGTCCAACTTTTAATTGTAAATGCTGCAGCAGAAATGATCAAGAGTTCTATTCCCAAAAGCCTGTACTCTGAACAATGTCACATTTTCTCTTTGATATGACATAATGTAGAAAAATTCAAGTAACATAGTTCGGTCATACTGGAGTTAAGAAACAATGCTAGGCTTTCCCTACTGATCAAACTGCTGGACATACAGAGGGTTTGGCTGATTCTCAGTAGCTCTGTCTAGGTGTAGATTTATGGTCTGAGAATACCTTTGGGATCACAAATACAGATGTGAGACTGTAGCACTTTTTAGCTTCTCTGTCTGCGCAGTCAGTGGGCAGGAACTCTGAGCTCCACCACTGTGCACATCTTCAAGACTTCTGAAACAGTCTCTTTGACTTTTCCTTCATGTGTTTTGATGTCGCTGTTGAGCGGCTAGCTGAGGACTGACCCAAGTTCTCAGACAAGTAAAGAGAGGAGAAAAAGAACTTTATTGTTTTGAATTCCATATATATAGAGTCTACAGAAGTGCCCCAGATTGGTCAGCCCGAAACCTCCCCCTAGGCACAATTAGCCAAGCCCGAACTCACTCAATCCAGAGAAACTGTTTGCAAAACATCCAAACTTTATCTTGTTTATGAAATATAGCAAAATGTTCCCACGGGAAGAACCTGTGCTAGCCACATTTTTTAATGTTTTCCTTCCTGCATATAAGTCTTTTCTAAATTTTTTGTGGCTTTCCTGTTGTCCAGAACAGTTATGGAAGCCTATTTCCAGTCTCATGTACCCAAGACTGTACAAAGATACAACGAGAAAACCTCTGTTTCTTCTTCTTTCCTTGTTTAAACATGTGAAACCATCTTTTCAACATAATAGAACTTATTTTTAACCCTGCTCTAAAACCAGAAACTCTTTAAGTTTCTGTTAGATAACTTCAGCTTCTTCAGACTGAAAAATGTTTGTGTAATGGTTGCATTTTTATTTTTTTTATTTTGACTTTCATCTATTGTATGCAACACACAGTTTTACCCATCTTCTCTTTCATGGAGCTCTTTAATCTCCTTTTGGGATAATTTGTAGTTGCTCTTTCTCCCAGCCATCACAGTATTTCTTCATGAGTGCTTTGTGTTGCCATCCAGTCAAAGGTCCTCTTGCTTGTTGTTATGTTACTTTTGGGCAGGCTAATCTTGCTTATAATTTATGTCTGGGGTCACAGCCTATTTCTTCATCAAATGCATTTGGGTTTGAAGTTTTGCAAGGGTTTATTCTGTAGCAGGGCATTTATCTTAGAAGGATGCTGCTTTGCTGGGCCTAACTGTAATAACACTTTTGGTTAGTCCCTGGTGCATTAGCAGCTTTTATACTGCAGGCTGCTGTGTTTGTTTAGTGCAGCCTTATCCTTTAGTACAGAGTCAGCCTCACTTGGCAGAATCTACCAGATTACCCAAATGGCCAAACCTCACAACTTCATTTACTCTATTTTCTGGAATTATCTCACCACACCCATGAGCATCCTCTGTTCTTTCCTGAGTTTTCCATAGTTTCTCTGGGATCTTATGTTATTTAAGAGCTGTGGCTTTCTGTCTGAATTCCATAGATTCTTACATACTGGAGGCACTGGATTACTCCAGACATTCTCCTCTAGTCCTTCAGACACATACCATACCCCAGAGCTTTCTCCAGAATACTGTGCTCTTTATAAACCCACTTCATTTGCAGGTCCTGAACCCTTTTTGATTGTGGTTTCCTCATGATGGGCAATATGGTGCTTCTGGGATTCAGGGTCTGTCTTTTTTATCCCCTCTTTCTACTGCCTAGGCAGTGGTGGAAGGCTTGTGCTCAGCTGCAATTTAAAGTTATATAATTCCAGCTGAATGCTGAAGAGTTCATCTTTCAAGTAATAAAATATTCATTTGCTCCTACCAACAGTTCAAAACACATTCAAGAAGCATCTATGCTGATTTTCCCATTTGTTAAAACTCCTGTTTAGAAAACTCACATCTGGATCCTATTTAATCTGATGCTTTCTTTTAAAATTTTGACAGTGGTGGCTCACCTGTGTGAAATGAAAATGCTGTGTTTTGAAACTGATTGTGATAATCATAATTTGATTTGAAAATATAAGAGTATTGTTGGAATACTTCATATGGCTGCTCATGTTAAATAGAGCACTACTGCCTTGAAACAGAGAATCCTGTTCTCTGAGTGCGACTGATCTCTCAGAAAGCTGTTACTTGGCACATTTTGGTAAATATTGAAGAGATAATTTTGGGTGAAAACAGTAATTTTGTTGATAGAAATATCTCATAAAACATGTAAGAAGATTCATCACTGCTGAGTGGAACTCTCTAGAGGGAAAACATTTATTTAGTAATTCTTGGCAACCAAAAAGGCTCAGTAAAATACCTGATCTAATTTTCTTGTAAAATCCATGGAGATTTTCATTAAGGAAAGTTAGAAAAATGTCATGGGTCAGTATGTATTTTTTCACTTATGCTTGTGCAATGGAATCAGCACAGTCCACACTGAAAAGAGAGTCTCAGTGTAAGGAAGAAAACTCAAAGGGAAATTCTCAGTGTTACCAGGTACAAAGGGAAGGTGTACAAATGTAACTTTACCACAGAGTGCCCTGGGGAGAATCAATACAGAAAGCTCTAAACAATAAGAGCCCACACAGTTGCTGGAACTTTTTATTTTTTTAGATATTCAAGTTGTTATATGATGATGAGGAAGTTTTTGGTTCACAGCATGTTACCCCTGACTAAAGTTGTTTAGGTCTTTCTGTGAGGAAAGAAGTGACAACGTTAGGGAGGACTCAGATTCCTGTTTTCCTGGCAGGCTTAAAATGTTAGAAAATAAGAGTAAGCTGACTACTTCTGCCAGGAAGAAAAAGATAAATATCAAAACTGAGTCAGAAAGGATCCTATATGCCACATCCAAAGCCGTGTTCCAGAGTCTAAACTGAAGATAACAGCAAGCACCAACTGCACATTTTGAACTTCACTAAGATTTGCTCCCAGTATACTAGAACTCAGATCTTTGCTTTCTGGTATCTGGAAGCCCATTTTCTTATTAAGAGCTGCAGACATAATTTCATAACTTGAAGGATGATGGGATGCGACTTTTAGGTTCCCAAGACACATAAAGTGAAATCAGGCTCACAGAATGAACTGTTTTCTCCAAAGACCCATTTCTGCCGTGCTATGGCCCTGGCTGATACAAATAAGGCCACAGTCACAGATGCGTGTGTGTGTGCGTGTGTGCGTGTGTGCGTGTGTGTGTGTGTTTGTGTATGTATAATCCCACTTGCCATCTCTGCTCATTACACAGTGAATACTGAATAGTCAGTGAAGAAGTGCAAAAGCATGAAATTCCTTCTCAGAGTGTGCTGGTTTGCACACATTGCAGAATGGGCTGGACTCCTCAAGGCTGAGACAGGATCATAGGTTGAGGAGAGTGTACTTCATTCCCATGGCCAGCACATACCTGCTTGCAAATATTTATGCTTTCTATATTTGGTTCCTTGGACTCAACAACATAAAGTTAACATTTCGATTTTACTAACAGTGAAACTGAGGTACAGAAAATTTCACAGCTGAAGGCTAAGCAGCCTAGGCAGAATAAGATTTGTGCTGCTAAACCCACAGTTGCTGCTCTTCTTTCTAAGCCAAATGGAATCTGACTCTGTTCTACATACAGATAAAAATATTACAGCATTAGGTTTATCTAGAGATTTTAGCAAATGCAGCCGTGACTACATAAAAGCTGAAAACATGGAAAGGCTGCAGCTGAAAGTCCCACAGCCTTGGACAGAAGATACAAGTAGAAGAAATATGAATAGCATACTTATTCAAGAAGTTTAGTAGTTTCGCTTTAAGCACTCTTTTGTACAGATAGGGGGCATCTGAGTTGGTTCTGCTCTGTGGGATCAAAACTGAGCCTGCATGTCGTCTCACACCTGACAAGTAGTTTTTGTTTGCCTCAGTCTGGAAGGTGACTTTTTAAAAAAACATTCACTGTCTCCCAGCAAACAGTGACACTGCTGGGCAGATTTTGTCCAGAGAGCAGAAAAATAACTGGAATATCAGTTTTCTTTATTAATTTTGCTCCATCCAATTTATTATGGACAAGAAGTTGTATATTTAATAAAGCCATCCACATAAGGGAATACCATGTCATATTTGTGATGAGCTACTCACAAGCAGAGCAAAGTGAATGTGTGGTATTGTTAGACAGAAAACTCAATGTTAATGACAATAAATGATGCTCTGTGCTATATACTGATCGTAGGAAATAAAATCCAATGAAATGGATGCACAAATATCTGTGTGAGTCATGTTAAACTAAGGTTATGCTTCTCAAGGAAATGATGAAGCTCATTCTTAGAAAGGAGGAAAGAAATGTCTCTCAATTCACAAAGCTGACTCAGAAAATCACTATGCATATCATAAAGCATGTTCATACAACTCTTAACATGGTTTACAGGCCTCAGCTCTTTCTTTCCCACTGGCTTCAAACCACCTTGTTAGTCTAACAGCAGCTAACTGCCAGAAACTGCCCCTGGCAACGTGAACCACAGTACCTTGACCTAGAGAAAGGTGTACACTTTGCACAATGTGATCCCTCAAGGCAAGGAGCTGGAGGAGCAACTCTAGCTGAGGTTTGCTCATTAACACTTTCTGTACTTACGTGGCAGAGACACAGGGACCCTGTGCTTGCTGTAATTTACACCTCTAAGTCATTAGCCCGCCTCTGTGCATCTGGGTTCTGTGTGTGAGCTTGGTGCTTGCTTCAGACCTGGCCTCTCTTTGCCACAGGGAAGGGATTACAGCTCGCTACCTGCCAGTTTGGATAGTGAGGGCAAGGGCAACTGCACAGTCAATCTTCTCCTGTCATTTCACTCTCACCTCTACTCCCTTTCTTCCTACTCTCTCCCTCTCCACATTGTCTACATAGAAGTGGTATCTGCCATCCTAGGTTTTCACGTAGAAAAAGCTATTAAATTATTTCTGAAAGATTAATACAATTACTGTTATGGAGGATACTGCAATGTATTGCATGCTAAAGACATTCCTGTTAAATCTAATCTGTACCACCCATTCCTAATGAAGTTTTCTGAAAAAATATTTCTTCATTAATTATATCTGTAATTCTACAGATAAAACTGTGAGAAGTGGAGATATTTCAATAGACTTGTACCTTCCATTTGACTTTTCAAACAAATAATTCTGAGTAATAAATGCTCCAACATCAAAGTCACTACAGAGTATTAATATTAGAGCATGGATTTTCACAATTCTGTGTGCACCGATTTCCTGATGGGTTTGAATTCTGCAAAATGAAAACGTTTTGGTGTTTTGAGTTAAGGAGTTGTCTATTATGTCTGTAAGAAGCATACAGTTTTTATCACACCATAACTTTGTCTGGGAAGGCTTTCACAATTTTACTATGTTTAGGTGATTTAATGTTCTGAATTACTGCAAGCAGGAAAATTTAGAGCAAAAGTCCAGAGGTTGAACTTGATGATTTTGATCCAACTCAGGATATCCTATGATGATTGTATGATTCTCTGTAAAGTGATTGGTTTGAAAAGTGGCTGATGGAGCAGATCCGAGAGAACAGAAGTTAAATTACTCCTAACGTCAGGTCACGCAGGAAAAAAATTCAATCCTAGAGCCACAGGGAACAAATGTTCTTGAGCATTTCCTTTTTACAACTTTATTCACCAGCAGTGTCACGTTAAGGTAAGATGAGCAGCTCTTGAGCCTGGATATCTGTCAGGAAACAACACTGCATACAGTATTTTCTAGAATCCCTCACATTGCAATCTCCAAGTTTCAGCTTTCTTTTCTCTATTAACCAGGGTTAGCACAGACTGGAGCTGCTTTTGTTCAAAGCATTTGTGTGTTAAAGGTAAAGGGCACACTAAATGCCAGCTTTGTATAATTTACAACTCTGATCTTGTGCCGTCTGAAAACAAATAGACTCTTTATGTGTGGGAACACTGACAGCCACAAAGAATTCCACATCCTGATCTTCATAATGAGCAATTGGGTGTTCCATTTCACCTAGAACTGGAACAGCTGGTATGAACACAGGCTTAAACTCAAGGAAAGGAAGCAAAGGAGTAAAGAATGGTGTGCCACAATAGGGCTTAGTCTGATGTGAGCCTAGAAGGAAAGGAACCTGGTGAACCCTGCATAATTGTCTCTGCAGGGCAGAGAGAGCAGAAAAAAAGTTTAGGGTGGATATTAAGTAATTACAAAAAGCAGGCAAAGCTACTCATACTTTAAGAGTCAATTTAAATTTCAGGCTCATCAGGAAGACAAGTGCTGGCCTCCAAAATCTTCCTTTGTTTCATTTGTAAGCAAAATGCTACCAAGTGCGTCACAGCTGCACGTGGTGGAGCCTCTTACTGATGAATGACACCTGGAAAGGAATGTGCAAGAATAAGATTACTTGCTAGTTGAAAATAGAAAAGAATCCAGAAGAATTCACATAATTTATAGATTTTGTAAACACTTGTCTCTTGCTCAAAAACAACGGATATTGTCAGAAATCTCTGAGACACGTGAATCATCTCTACTTTCTGGCATAATACTTGCACCATGGGAAGGAGAATGTTGAGTGAAAATATGCACATACAGATCCACACAAACCACACAGGGAACAGTGGAGTTTGTTCTTAGAATAAAGTGTTGAGCTCCATTCCTAAATCCCTTTGCCCTTATTTTTCCAGTTTGTAATGCTGGATGATCACCCATTTAGAACTATGTTTTTAACCATAAGGTTATTATTTAACAAATGCTCATTACATGCTTTAGAATAGTCTAGAATTTCCATCTTTTTATTAAGTATTGTGTGGCTCCAATGCTGATTTTCCTAGAATTAAAATCACTTCCTCAAGCCATCTGGGAGACATCAGTTCTCTGAAATTGCCATATAGCACATTCATATGCATTCTAGCAAGATTTTTGCCTTGCTCTTTTGAAAATGTTGACGATTTTGACTTTGATAGAAATATTTAGCTATTATTCATTAATTATGAGAGTTGTAATAAAAAGCTAATGGAACTTTTTAATCTCAACGTGAGAGCACCATCTAGAGGCAAATAGCATAAATTGTAGCAGGCTCAGTGCACCCACCATTGCAATAAACTGGCAAAACTGCTTTGAATTTGAAAATGCTTTGAGAAAATAATATCAGACGTTTTTGTATTTCACATGCAGTGAAACAATTTGTTTCCATTTTTATAATTGTTGAGATTTTGCTTTATATGGTTAATATCTGATAGAGGATTATTGGATGGCTTGACATCTCTCTTGCACAGGAAAACCAGTTGTGTATTATGTGTAATCCCACATAAATTGTGGAGTACTTTACTTTAAACTACAATGAATTATAAATAAAGCAAAACTCCCTGTGATCAGAACTTTGCATGTAGGGAAATTGGACATATTTACGAGTCCTTAGAGGATTTTGATTTTCGACTGCAAGGTGTCTTGGGAAATGTGCACCTGCTGAAAAGAATCACAAGATGCTACAATACATATGAGTGGAAAATTGTCTCTATATACTCCTGGTTTATGTGATAGGCAATGAGTCTGCTGTCTTAACCACTGTCAGAGCCATAAGATTTTGATGTAATTCCAAATATGCATACCTGTCATGAAAAAACAAATTAGATAGGGGCAGTAATACTAACTATATGGTTTCTGAGTGCATGAGAAGAATGACTAGATTCCTAAATTATCATAGGCTTTGTAGTATCACAAAGTATAACTACATGTCCGTCATTGAAAAATCACATTTGAATTCAGTTCTGCATCCCAGACCTATGATGTTTTCTGACCTAGGATACTTTCACAAAGATACTCTTCTTTAGGTGTGGAGGAAATGCATGAAGCTTAGGTATCACTAAAAGAAAAACCAAAAAAAATCATCATAAAATAATTGTTACATAAAATTCATATTTGCAGACCAATCCTTTAAGTAATTATGTTTTCTTTCAGAATACTAGGGGCTTTCAGAGTCATGTTCAATATGCTTTTAAAAAACATTAGCAAATTAACAAGCACTCTCAGACAATTAAAATGCTGTTTGAGACTTGCAATTATCCAATCACCTACACCTATCCAGCCCAGAGAAAGGGTCATTTCAGCTTGGTACGTCCATCCACACCAGCTATATATGGTTAGCTGAAGCCATACTGGCATCAATAAGAACATCTGCAGAGAGAATGTTTTTTGGCTGCTAGGCCATGGTGAAGCTCGTGCCACCAGGTCTTCATCATGATTGTTTTATTAGGTAATTTAGGATTATTTAATTAAGCTTTAATTTCTTTTGCAGCTTCACCTAGTTGTGCAGAAATGTCTTAGATAGACATTTTATGGCATTACAGTCTACTATATAAATTCAGTGTATTCCCACTGGTACCACAGCAATTCTCAGTGGTTATGAGGATTCCTCTAGACCAGAGGGATGCATTATAGAGCTTCTTGCTTTGGTTCTCTGGGATGTTAGTATCTCTTTTTCTGTCATCACCAAGTTTCGTAAGGTAGGTAAGGTCTTAACTTTATTATTGAAGTATTCCTGACACTTTGTATTTCTAGTGCTTCCTTAGTGTTTGCTAAGGAGGATAAGATCTAAGTGATCATGGATTTCTTTTTAGGTTTTATGCCTGGAAGTCATGTGACCTGCACACAACACCTGCAGAGGGTTGAATATGTAGCTAAATATGGGGCTCAATTGGATTTAGCTTTCTGTACTAGGAACAAATGTCACCTGACAAAATGTCACAAAATGCACTTGTGCCCACTCCTTGCAATTCTAGAAGGAAACAAAATTAATTTTCAATGCTGAAGGAAATTTAAGCCTCTTCTGGGATGGCAGTTGAAATTTACTTGAAGGATCATTCCAGGCTTGAAAGATAATTCTAGGTCTAATAATACCAGAATATAAGTGAAACCAAGAACTTCCAGTACCTGAAGGAAGCCTATGAGAAAGATGAGAAGAGAATATTTCAAGAGTATGTAGTGACAGAACAAGGAGGAATGGCTTCAAAATGAAAAAGAGTAGGTTTATATTAGATATTAGGAAGAAATTCCTTACTGTGAGGGTGGTGAGACACCAGAACAGGTTGCCCAGAGAAGTTGTGGTTGCCCTATCCATGGAAATGTTCAAGGCTAGATTGGAGGGGGCTCTGAACAACCCGGTCCAGTTGCCCATGGCAGGGGGAATGGAACTGGATGATCTTTAAGGTCCCTTCCAATCCAGACCGTTCTATGATATTCTAAAGATCGAATTATATCCTTGAGGATACATGGGAATCTCCACAGAGAAATCAACATAAAAGAGTGTCATGTTTCAACCCTAGCCAGCAGCCCAGCCCCACGGATCCACTCACTCACTCCTGCACCAGCAGGATTGGGTGGGAGAATTAGAAGGGTTAAAGCTACAAATCTCATGGGCTGAGATAAAGGCAGCTTAATGGGGAAAGAAAAAGCTATGCACACAAGCAAAATAAAACAAATAATTAATTCACTGCTTCCCATGGGCAGGCAGGTGTGGCTAGCACAGGTCTTTCCCATGAGAATTTTTTCCTGTGTTTTATAAACAAAGATAAAGTTTGGATGTTATTAAAAAGAGTGTCTCGAGATTTGGACAGTTCAGGCCTGGCCAATCAGGCCTAGGGGAGGTTTCTGACTGACCAATCTGAGTGACCTCTGAAAAATCTATATAAGTTGGAATCAAATAATAAAAGCTCTCTTTTTTATGCCATGCTGAGAATCCGAGTCTTTTTCTCTGCTAGTGGCTCAACAGCGACAGGCAGGTGTTCAGCCCCCTTCCTCCTTCCCCAGCTTTATATACTGATCATGATGTCACGTGGTCTGAAATGTCCCTTGGGTCATTTGGGGTGACCTGTCCTGGCTGTGTCTCCTCCCACCCTCCCATGCACCCCAACTCCCTCACCAGCATGGCAGTGTAAAAAGCAGAGAAGGCCTTGGCTCTGTGTAAGCTCTGCTCAGCAATAACAAAAACATCTCTGCGTTATCAACCTGTGTTCAGCACAAATCCAAAACACAGTCCCACACCAGCCACTGCAAAGAAAATTAACTCTACCCAAGCTGAAATCAGCACAAAGATATGCAACTAAAATTTTATTCTCACTGGAAAACAGGAAACTGTAAGGGTATTTGGTTTCTGTATGCCTTGCATTTTAGGAGGTGGGTTGTTATACTGGAGGAACTAAGAAGAAGTGGGAAAATTACTTTAACATGGACCAGTGCTTCTCAAGTCTTCTAAATTGGATGAAATTATATAGCTCAAGTCCCAAGAAAGTGAAGGAAAAATGTTTTCAAAAGCTTGTTAATTGCATGTTTTAAAAGTATTAAAATCTCTATTTTCATGAAAACCATGTGACAGTTCTGAATTAGGAACATCCTAACTGGGTCTGTTTTCAGATTGAACAGATCTTTGGAGATAGCTGATTTCTGATGTTAAGACATTATTACTGCATCAGAATACTGACATAAGTGCTATTGTGTAAGTATGATATCGTGTCAATCACTAGCACCACATCTTCTTGCTACTTACATCTGATTTCTCTCAAATTCTTACCTTTTTTTTCATAAAGGCCCAGTTTCTGTTGTTTTGGGTGGTTTTTTAGGAACATGTCAGTCATTGCTTTGCAGCTGATTAGAAATACTCATGTGCCTAATTCATGCAGGTCACTATTTGTGTCAGTGACACTTAGCTAGTCAACAGGAAGGTGGTACCATCCTAAAACATTCTCTCTAAATCTGTAGGAGTTCCCCTGTCAACACTTCAATTGAACACAGAAATTAGCTACATCACAGTCCAGATTGAGCCTTTGTGCAACCACACTTCATTGACTTCATCAGGATTACTGCAGGATTAACTTGGCCCAGTTTCTCTTTGTTATCACAGTGACTATGGAAAGGTTCTGTCATACCTGGGCTGCACCAACAGCAGCACAGGGAACAGGTTGAGAGAGGTGATCCTGCTCTGCTGATCCCCCCACCTGCAGTGCTGGATCCAGCTCTGGGATCTCCAGCATGGGAAGGACATGGAGCTGTTGGAGTGAGTCCAGAGCAGGCCACCAAGATGATCAGATGGATGGAGAACCTCACCTATGAGGAAAGGCTGAGAGAGTTGAAATTGCTCAGTCTGGAGACGAGAAGGCTTTGGGGTGACCTAATTGTGGCCTTCCAGTACCTGAAGGGAGCCTGCAAGAAAGATGGAGAGAGACTGTTTGCAGGACAAAGGGGAATGGCTTCAAACTGAAAGGCAGTAGGTTTAGATTGGCTAAATGGAAGAAATTCTTTACTCTTAGTGTGGTGAAACATCTGAACAGGCTGCCGAGAGAAGCTGTGGCTGCTCCATCCCTGGAAATGTTCAAGACCAGGTTGGATGGAGCTTTGAGCAACCTGGTCTGGTAGAAGATGTCTCTGCCTGTGGCTGGACCTTGGATTAGAGACCTTTAAAAGTCATTTCCAACCCAATCCACTCTATTATTCTATAATTCTATATTCTGTATTATTTGCATAGAAAATTGTTCAGATATTTTTTTCTTAGGAATAGGCTTTTTGGCTATCTGTTTTCTTCTCACACACATGAGAGATTTGCCTCTCAATGACATGAATAAGGAATCCCATATTTCTGGTTTCAGTAGCAGAAGCCAACCCACTCACTGTGCACCTGCTGGTCCCCCGTGCCCAGAAGAAGGCAGCAGTAAAGGAAAAATATCTTCCTAAAATATTCAAGAATTGAAGAATACCCATGTAAAGATGATAAACAATTTCTTCCCAAGATTCCTACCATTCTTTCTAATTTCCCCAGAAAGCAACCACTTATCCTTGCTGGAACTACATGGGACTCTTGTATCTTTTATTGTGGCTGTCATCAAAAGAAACAACCATAGAAAATAAGGTCCCCAGGCCAAACATCAGTGAAACCATAAGTTCCAGAACTTTTCCCTGGAAGAGTTAGAGTAAGTCTCTAGAAACCCATGGCCTCCTAAACTTTCACCAGCTCTGCAGGGACAGAATTTACAGGACTTTTTTAAAGTTTAAACTTGCATGGTTTTGAACAAAATGTGAATCCGTGGATGACATCAATACACTCACATCAGGTATAAGGATTTAATAAAAAACTGCCTTTGCTGAGACTGAACCTCCTGCTGTGCATCCCTGCCTCTACAGCATTCAAAGAACTGTCTTTACTAGGGAATGCCTTTCTCAAAACAGAAAGCTGAGAGCTAGGGAATTTGATCTGTAGACCAGATTCTTTTCTGAAATCACTGGCACAGAGGACATTTCCCAGCAAGAATGTGAGGACTGTGGGAGCAGTTCTCTCAGAGGAACCTACATGAGATTCTGTGCTTTTGAAACTGTACCAATAAAAAAGAGCAACATCCTGGCAGTCTGGTTTCAAAAACAACTTGGGAAAATTTACACTAACTTACACTGAAGGAATCCACTGCCACTGAACTCTTGAAAGAGTTGTCACAGCTGTTTTAGGCCAGCAAATTTAATTATTCAACATATCATGCACTGTGTGCATACACTGAGCAAACAGAGAAGCATTATAAAGTGCTGCTTCTCCTTGTTGCGTGTGTGACTTGGTGCGATAAATTCGAACAACACCTACTCCCTCATAGTATTTTGCACTTTGGCTTTGTTTTTCTGGTTCTGAGACAGATATCTGGAGAAATCAATTAGATGTACAGATGTAATGATAAGATAAGGCAAGGAAAATGCATGTTAGGCAAAAAATGACCTTTGTGATACCTCCATCTCAGCAGATCCACCCTTGATTGCAAATATTCATGACTAATGGCATCATTTTAATTATAATGGAACACTTGTTGTTGATATGCTGCAAATGCATCAGATTTTCAAAAGCTTTTGCATTCCAATGTTTTGCCAGTGCTTGCTGAAACTCCTTGAGCTGCAATAATTTTTTATGAAACTTGCCAAAGCCAACTTGCAGCCAATAAAATGTATGATAAAAATTCTAAGTGGGGTAAAACACATTGATTAAAAAACTATTTAAATGCACAAGTGTTCTTTACTTTCACATAAATCATTTTTCAGTGTCTGGATTCCTTTTCTGATGAAAACAGAAAGTGTGGGGACAAAAATCCTTATGGGAAACTTGTGCTCCAGTGGATGATATCTCTTGACATATGATATTTTTAGGAATACAGAAATTTCTAAATCAGGTCATGCTCCCAATCCATCTTCTCTATCTACTACTTTTTAGCATGTTCAAATAATTCTGAGAGATGAGTGAGACAGGAACTTCTTTGTTTATGTTGGTTATTCTTGCAGTGGTTTCCATTTTAATTATTAAGGCAACCAATCTACCTAAATAGATCTTAGTGTTGTGTAATACAACAGATCACCCAAGCGTCTTTATCAAAGAGTGATAAACCTGTTCACTGTCCCCCGGAACAGAGGCTATTTCTATTCATTGTTTTGCTTACTGTAAACCTCTGTCTGCCTTACATAACTTGTTTCTTTCTCTAGTTACTTTATCACTTGGCTTATGATTAAGTGGCATTTGAAATACCTAATTCAATTTCCTTTGTACAGCTAAAATTATTATTTTGAATCAACACCGCTCTATATATCTTTAAACATGATATTTGCTTTATTTTCCTCCTTGTTTTCAACTTTTCACAGGAAGCTGCTATGTAACTACCTTAGCCTAGAATTCTTTAAAAAAAAACCCAAACAATTACTGCAGAGACATGGTGCAAACTGTGATCTGAGTTGTCTGCATGTCTTGCACAGGTTTTTTCCCTTTGCTTCAAGAAGGATGAGCCCAAAAACTACAGGTCAATCAGTATGAAAGTTGTTCCTGTATAATCACAGCTTGGGCTGGACTATTAAAGAATATTAACTTTGCAGTAAGTAACAGCTGGGGACTGACTTACAAGAGAGAGCACTGCTGTAGAATAGATGAGATTCTGACTAAGGAAAAAAAATGTTTCCCCTCAGAGATAATTAAACAGGTTGCCCAGAGAGCTTCCAGGAATTTTCTCTTTGCAGATTTTCAAGACCCAACTGGATAAAGCATCCTGGTCTGAATTAACTGTTGGCCCTGCTCTGAGCAGGCATTTGTGCTACAGGACATCCAAGTATCTGTGTTCTGTGAAACATAAGATAGTTGAAAGCCTCTTCTTTTAAAGATGTTACATGGACAGTGGTCTCTTCTGAACAGAGAAGTATTAAACACCCTTTACATTTTTTCATAATCTGTACTCAAAAAAAAAAAAAAAAAAGAAAGAAAGAAAAAGAAAAAAAAAGTGGGCTATTTCTTCGGAAATGCAAAATATTGATGTGATATCATCACCTAGTTTGTCTAGTGCTATTTACAATGCAGGCACAGAAGCTGAGCTAACACCTGTGTTTCACCATCACTGAAGGACTAGGGTGTAAGTAAATGCCTGTGACAAAGTATTTATCATACTTGTGCAGTGAGATAATACAGAGAAGTGTTTTACTACATGGAGGTGGGATTGGCACCAGATATATCAGCTGTCAGTGTGAGGCTCTCCAGAAATAAAAAAAATGGCAATCATTCCAATCAGTGTTAAAAGTTTTGCAAAGAGCTTTTACATCATGCTTCAAAAAACCAGAGTTATAAATTAGGAAGAACAATATATATTCATATTTCTTCAGAAATATGATAGGCAGTGTGCTATAGGGCTGATTATATATTAGGAATAAAAGTCCCAGAGAGAATCTCAACAGATGTGGATAAAATAGCGAAGGCTGATGGAAAGAAAATAAGTGTGTCTGGAGAGCACAAAACATGGACACACATAAAGTGAAAACCCAGTAACAACCATGAAGCTTAAAAATCCAGACTGCAGATTTTGTATAATTCCTCAGTGAAGATCAATATAAGGCAAGACAAGATGAGGTTGCAACCCAAGTAGGGTGGGAAATCTGTGCCTCTTGCAGGTGTCAAATCACTTGTGCCAAAAGCTTGTGAACACTACATAATAGAGCAGCAATAGACTGGCAGCCCCATGGCCTGCCCTGCACCTGGAATGCAGGACTTCCCACACCAAACCACTTCAGCTTTTGGGTCTCCGCAACTAGAATGTCATAGAAAGGTATCTCCACTCACAGGCAGCCATACAGGGACCCTTGGGCAATATTTCCTATTATTTCAGGTAGATTTCCGCTTTGAGATTTGTGGACATAGTTTTTCCTGATTTTGTTTGATGGGAATTACCACAAGCAAGAGACCTGTTCTGGCATTAGTGATAACACAGCTGCAGGGCACTCTTTCCAGAAGGATAATGTTCTCTAAGCATATCCTCAATGTGATGAGGTCATATTTGAGCATGCCTACAGATCTGTCCATGCCAATGCAGCGTCTTCTCTGTACATTATCAGGCTGCTGGGCTACTGTAGCAGTGACTGATTGCTCAGCTTGAGGAGGCAATAACTGGACATGCATTTGAAAGAATTAAGGACTCCAGTGGTCTTTGCAAGTACTCTTTGCAAGTACTTCCAACACACAGCTCCACTGTGGAAGACCCTTATAGTTTTAGTGAGCTAGAATTTGATCTGAGAACAGCTTTCCCACTTAGCATACTCTAGGGTCCAGATTTGTGTACAGTGGCTCCTTTAAGGATGGATTACAGAGCTCCAGAATGAAAACTTCTTTTTAGTATATGATGCTTCTTAAATACTAATGGTTTCCAGAGGAAGAAACGCTTCTCTGTCTTCTCTCGACACCAGTTAAAGGACATCCTTGCTAATATGTGTCGCTGTTGAGCCGCTAGCAGAGAAGAGATCCCGGATTCTCAGCATGGCATAGAAAAAGCGCTTTATTATTTTGAATCCAACATATATAGACTTTTCAGAGGTCACCCAGATTGGTCAGTCAGAAACCTCCCCCTAGGCCTGATTGGCCAGGCCTGAACTGTCCAAATCTCGAGACACTGTTTTAACAACATCCAAATTTTATCTTTGTTTATAAAACACAGGAGAATGTTCTCATGGGAAAGACCTGTGCTAGCCACAAATATGCACCATTCTGTTTGATTATTTGCTCCCCTTCATGTAACTCAACCATGGGTATCCAGCTCAGTGCATCAAAAATATGCCTTTTTGACCCTACCCGGTTTCACTTTATAATCAGTGTTATACTCTGATATTTCAGATCTGCTCTTCTTTTTAAATGTTCTTTCCAAGGCCCAAATCCTCAAGATGCTGAAAATTAGCATTGCTCTTTTGAGTTGGTGTCAACCCAACAGCTGCTCCATCAAGTGCTGAGTGCAAACCATAGGGATGCACTAATTTTAAAGTGGTGTGCAAAGAACCCAATTTGCAGAGTGAATGAGGATGTTTAGAGAACAGAGTTATGTAATTCAGCTATTTTGGGGATTAGCCATCCCCAAAGTTCTGGAAAAGGTAACTGGGTTGGGCTATTTATAGAGTCCGTTCCTACGGTTACGGTACAGATGCCAGCACAGAACAGCACTTAGCTCAAGCCACCTTCTCTGTGCCCCTTGGTGAATTTATACATCACAAATGCCTATAGATCTCTCAGATGCAAAGGGATTTAGGGGTCTAGGATGCAACTCCCACCTCAGCATCTGTTGGGACATTAGTATGCCCTATTTCCTATCAGCTTCTGGCCATGCCTTTGATTTTCAGGTCATTTGTATTACAGACATACACAGAGATTCCTGTTAGGTTTCCTGATGCATGAGAGAGGAGAAGGGGCACTGATCTTGGGAAAGCTAATGCAGCAATTGCCTAAATTATACTGCTCTGTAATTTCACAAGGCTGCTAGGGAAGAGGGCTTAGGATCCTTCCTTCACATGATTCTCTGTTTCTAAGATGCATTTGTAGGATCACTGTAAAAGTATGACGCCCATTACTACTGCTCTAGGATAATAATTGTGCAGAATTCATGAAAAACTACAATCTATACTCAGAGTTCTCAATCTTGAAGTCATGCAAAAGTGTACAACTTACAGGAAGAAAAAGAGCAGTTTATAGAAGGATTGTATAGGCCTGGACTGCTTCTTACGGATTCCGCTTTTTATGTATAAGTATGTATATATAGTCACTGTTAGCCTTTCTTCAGTTTGAAAACCAGCCATTTGTTTTGGTAGTGGGGCAGTAAGAAGAGGACAGAGGAGACAATAGGAGGAAAGTTATGTGGTTAATGGTGAAAAATCTGTTCTTAAGAGAGGGTTACCTGGAAAAAATAATCGAAGGTCTGGATTCTACAGGGTTGACCATTTTAATAAGGACTACGAACCATGGAAAATGAAGTGATTGCTTGGGCAGAATTGGTTAATTCTTACCGTCACTAGTCTATCCCATGAGACAGGGAGATCACAATGTAAAAAAAGAATAACAGAAAATGAGGGCAGAAATATAGGTTTAGATCCTTAATTACTCATCATTCTATATTGCCATTCATGCCAGTGCAAGATAAGCAAATTTTGATGTGTTCATATCCTAGTCCACACTGCAGAGATTAAAATGACAATGAGCATTGCAAGTAGTGATCTAGGTCTTTTATAAAAAGCACAGAAAATTAGGATGAAGAATCTGAATGTCATATGGAAAGAGACACAATTTATGAATAGATTTTAGTGGAGGCTAAGCAAAGAAAAAACAGTTTAAAAAAATTAAATTGAGATAGTCTGTATAGAATTCACATAAGGTGCTAGACTTCTTGGTGAAATAGATTGTGAAAATTACTATTAGATTGCCATGTTAATACTGATATTTCAGGAGATTCTACAAAAATAATTACTTTTGAGAAAATTTCTGGTCAACATAGAAAGATCATATATATATATGTATATGTATATACACATAATGCCAATAATATGCATGTACTTAAAATGAAAATTATTAGTTCAAGAATTTGATTTTGACAATTATTAATAGTCCAGCTAATAATGTAATGAAAAGGCTGTATTAAATAAATCAGGGAAAATACAGAAAAAGTGTTATTGCTCTAAAAAATAGCACAAATACATGTACAAATTAATTAAGAGCGTATCATGAAAAAACTTCACGTTAAAATATTTAACTGTGGAATTATCTTTGATAAGTATTTACCTAGAAGTTTTCATTTAAAGGGGCTTTTTTCTGGGACAAGATCTTTAATATATAACATAAAGCTTTTTTTTTTACTGTGATTCATAGCTCAAATAATGAAAAGCTTTGTATTAAATAATGGTGATACTTTTCATAATGGTGACACTTTTCATTCTTAGTATCCCCATTATTAGAGGGTCTGCATCTTCTTGCATGTTTACATGGAACATAGCACAATGTTTTCTTTTAAAACCCAAACAAAACAACCATTTATGCCAGTTCTGTATGTTTATGAGTTTTCATCTGACTGTGGACTAAGATTTTTTCAGGATAGTCATTGGATTGCAGGAAAGGTCTGAAACGTCATCATTCTTTTGTAAACTATACTCATCATTCCCATGAGATTTCATCAGGTTCCAGATTGCTTACTTGGATGCTATCTGCTCATCTGCAGTGGCTGCAAAATATATGGGAATATGAACTTGAAATGTCTTTTCAGTAAAAAGGATAGAAAAATATGTGGCTACCTGCATGAAACCTGCAGTCCTCCCTTGTTTTATCCTGCATCATTCAGAGTATTCATGGTTCTTTTATGCAGAGCTGGCACGTTCATTCTTACAATGGTTTTGTTAGGTCAAACCTGACGCAGGTATCTGCTGTTCCTAATATTTAATTACTCAAACCTTTTTTAGTAGATGTCCTAAATGCTTTTAAGATCATGATTTTATAGAATGTGCATATATGTACCTGTATGTTCAGATATTTACTGAACAGAAGGTTCCTGAATCCTGAAGTCTTGAGTGGACAAGGAATGGGAGTGGATTTTAAACTCCTCCCTGTTTCAATATTAGATGCACTTCCCTCTGGGGTCATTTCTGCTCTAAAAACTGGTCTCCTTGTATGGCTTGTCAGGGATTTCATGATGGTTTCAGGGATCACACAAAAGAACATGAGCTCCAAGTGCCCTGCATGGCATTGAAAAGGAACACCGGCCTGCACAAAGCACTCAGAGCCAGCAAGGGCCTATAAACATTCTGGCTTATATACGACTATATATATGTGTGAGTATGCATATGCATAATCCTATTTGGTATTGATCCCAAAAATCCAATGATCCAACAAAGTTTTGAGTATTGTACCAGCTTCCTATCTACTGGAAAAGGTCATAAAGTACTGTGTTGTTCATTATAGCATTGAATTCAGCAGAGCATTGACAGCATGGTGCTTCAGCATCATGAGGGCTAATATTTATTAATTATTGACTGTAAAATAATTTACCATAACTTTAAAATCCAAGTCACAACCTATAATTTCACTCACAATTCTATAAATACTTATATATTTAGTGTGCAATTCACTAACAGAACTTTAAAAACGTGCCAATATGTACTTGTTGAAACTAACTATGGCTTTTCTTATTGTTCAGGACGCACAACAGCATTTTTGTTACTGACCACTGAAATATGCCTCTGTAGAGACTCAGAGGTAGCTCATCTTCATGACTTCCCTTAACAGCCATCTTAGGATTCCTCCAGGCTGCTCTGGGCTGTTTCACCAAGCTTCAGATTCTTCTCATGAGAGAGAGGTGAGGTAAGCAGGACCCTCCATCTGGTCTTCAAAACAGCCATGTAATGCTATGTGAAATTCTAGGCAGTCATCATATAGGGTGGCATGCAGAGAGCAAGCACTCGTGCATTCCTGATCATAACATCAAAGCCTGGCATGCCCATGATAGGAAATAGAGAAATTCTGTGAGAAACTGGACAGCTCTGTTAGATATCATGCTGAGTTACACTGAGAGCAAAAGGACGTGTCCATTTATTGTATATGTTCCTTTTAATTATTTAACTCTAGAAATAATCTGGATCACAATTATCATGACAGTGCTCAGTCCATCTCCCCAGGTAAGCATGTGAACTTAAAGTCAGGTGACTGGGACTAGAATCTACCAGCTTCTGTTGTCCCTCTGATCTTTTTCTCAGTGATGTTTGCATTTAATCCATCTTTGTCTAAATGTCTATAGCCTAGAAACAAACATCATAAGTATACATTTCCCTCAGAAACAAAACAGGGAGATTCAGGAACACTGGGGTTCTCAAATGAAAGATTTTATGTGACTGGAGAAGAAATCTATTGGTGAACAATTATTTCCAAATGCACAGTTGCCAGTAGCTGCTAAGACCCCATTGTATGAAGCAGATTGAACACAAACTAGAACTGTGATACGCGATCTTTTGAGAAATCCTTGTGCTGTTTTATATCTAATTGGAAACTGTCATGCAGTTAGACTTTCATTTGGCTGCATGAACCCAAAACCCACCAGAAGATATCCAACATTGCTTACATAAATTACCGAACATGCTGCTGTGGTATTTGAAAAGCCACAAATCTTGTCAATCAAATGAAGTTCTAAAGAGTTTACTGACTGTCACTTTGGCTCTTCATTGTGTCAAGACAGAAACATTCCTTGGACACATTTAGAAAGTTGCCTCACCAATCATCCAGTGTGTCATCAATTACTTTGTTCCCTTGCTCAATGACCTACTAATATTCTCTAAAACATAGCAGTAGTTAGAAAGCATTTTATCTGGAACTACCCACTGGAACAAGCAATGTGAAAAAAGTCTGCTTTTGGAAATAGCACTGCAATAATCTGCCTGCAGCATTGAAGCCTTAAATTTAGAGGATTAAGAATTTTGTAGGAATATTAATACACCAGATTACATAATTAATTTGTGAAAATATGCTTTAGTCACTAAACAGTATAATTCTAGAAAGTTTTGTGTCTTCTAACCATATTCCAGTAATGTACCTTAAGACGTATTTCACTTCAAGATGCAATATAATATTTTCCCCTGAAAAAATGAAAATAATATACAAAAAAAAGTTTTAAAACAATTCAGAATTTTTGCAATATGGTCATTGTTCACCTACCTGGCTATAAAATCTGTCTAATTGCTTTCCCCCTGTTTTCAATCCTGGAGTCTGATTACATCCAGTGGCACAAATTCAACGTCAGTGACACACCACCTGCAAACAAAGCAGCACAGATTTTTTCATGCCCAATTGGTTCACGTATCTGTACAATCTGTAAGGGAAGGTCAGAGAAGGGTAGGTTTCTGGCTGAACAAGAAAAGAAAAAGGCTGTGGTCAGCTCTTCCCTCTCACACTGTGGTTCCAGCACCTTCAGTTCTTCAGCCCTCATTTTCCAAAGGGACATGCCCTTGCTTGATATCTATAACGCCTCCTGGCACAGAGAAGCCTTTCCTGTAATAAACCCTTGAGTTGATATTGTTACATTGTCTCATTTCCATGACAGCATTCTGTGGGTTTAGATGAAGGTAGAAGAGAACACTCAACTCAAGCTTAGGTCTAGCTTGATAAAACTTGCTGATATACATGAAGAAATAGTCACACATTTGAACTAAAATCTTCTAAACGTTACTGTATTTCAGCTTAAGTCTCGTAAAAAGCTCTTCCTTTGTCATCTTTCAAAGGAAAAGAAATGTCAGTATTGCTAATGAAACATCTACACCAAGACTTTGCAATCAGCTTGTGAATCAGTTGCCTTTGTCTGGAAGGTACCTCAAACATTTAATGGTTTATGTTCCCCTGACTGCTCTGTTCTCTTGTGCTCACTGATTCCTGCACTGGCTCATTCCTAGTCTACTGCTTTCAGAATGTGGAAACTCAGAATCCACCATGTTTTCCTTCTTCCTATTCCAAGAGGAGCAAAATTTGTCTTCTATATGTCAGTTCCCATTTGCAAGCACAAAAAAACCTCCTAAGAAACTTTTTCATCCATACTTTGCCTTTATATTTATGTGCACAGTCTTATACCTACAAAGGATCATGCAATGCCATTTAATTGAGAAGATAATATTTAATTTTTCTTTCTGTTGTTTCTTTTTCACATTAATGTGTATAAATTTGGGTAGTCTTAAGCCTCTAACTTACAGCAGTTCAGTAGAGGTTAGCCCTGGTTTCCTGGGATCAGTTAATTAGTGCCCAAGAGAGATATGAATTTTTAAAAGGATGCTTAAGACAGGGAAACATTTGAATCTGAACGTGAATCATCATCTGACTGAAACATTAAAAGAGCTCAATACCATTTTTACCTCCTCATTAAACACTGAATACACTGTATTCAAACAAAAGTGTACACAATTACAGTATGTGGTAAAAAAAACGACGTTCACTTGGTTCTTTATCTGTCGTTCCCATATTTGATACACCAAGTTTAGCAGATATGGTCGACATTGGATAAGTTATTAGCAGCTCTATTTTCAAATAACGTAATTGCTGGATATCAGAGAGAATAAGCCAAATCAAGTAAGTTATTTTATCTGCATATAAAGCAATGCCGATTTTGAATTGTAATATTAAGTTTCTTTTAATTACCATTGCAAGGCTCTATTTTTTAACAAATAATGGGCACACATTTAATATTTTTATTTTTGTATCTTCACTCCCATGAGACAAACTGCATTTTTTGAGGTATCAAGTAAAGTCATCTTTGCTTGAAATTTTAGGTACAACCCATCACTACCTTTGAATAAAAATAACATTAGATTTTTTAACAGTTGTCCTTTACTTCAGGCTTTGCTGTCACATGCTAAAGGTTCCATATGAATGCCAGACATCAGTAAAAAATTACCATGAGACTTTCATTAAAGGTTTTGCATATGTTAGAGTAAAATCTAAAAAAGAGAGCTTTTCACAATCAAATGTGCTGAGATTTTAAAATCCTGTGGAGATTTTAAAATGGCCTTTTATGTCATTCCATGGTACATTTTTAGTCACATTGTACCTAGGAATATCCTTTAATAATAGTTTAGTCATGTTTTAGCCTTTAGGTTAATATCCTGGTGGTCACATGAAATACAGATCTTAATAAAACATATTCCCATAAACCCCTGTATGCTTCATTTAGGGGGAAGGATATTGACAGCTGACAATATAATGCTGGAAGCTATCTTTACTCTGTTTTCCGGAACTTGTTCAAGTGAATTGCTTCATTACTTCTCAGTTTACTCACTTGTCTATAGGCTGAGGGAACCAGGGGATCTCAGGAGCTTTTTTGGAGTTTCTGGTTCTTCCCTACCTTTCCCCAAATAATTTTGTAACTCTTTATGAAATACAGCAGGAATAAAACCTATGCAGAAAGCATTCATGGTAAAAGCAATATATCTTCCAAGTTTTGTGCTAAAATGTGCAGATGCAAATTGGTTTTTGTTTGTGGGTTGTTTGCTTGTTGGTTTGGTTTTTTTCTGGAGAAATATCTTGCAGCAAAAAATAATCTTTCTTCATGTATATGGAAAGTACTGCTGATTTACACATTTCACTTCTTAGAAAGTAGGCAGAATTCTGTATTTCCCACAATTTATAAAGTACTAATTTATATCTCAGCTGCTTCAAATGCCTCCATTCTACTTGGCACATTTGGGTTATTCAAGGATATTCACAGGTATAGGTAGAATAGAGCAGTGAGGGTCTAACACCATTTGAAAAACTTTTCAGTAGCACCTTCTCATTAAAAACACCATCCTCTATCTTTACTGGGGCTTTTGCTCCATTTCATTATATTCTTTCACAAAGAAACCTAGTAGCTGACCTGAAGTGACTATTCTTGTTTCCCACAAATATTAGACGTTATCTTTTCAATATTGTGTTTTCATTTTGCATTTGTAGATTACTAACATTACTGTCTCATTTAAATTTTACCTGCCTGCATTTAACAACACAAAGTTTTCTTTGCCAATCCTTCCAACAGCTTCAGAGCTCACATTATCTTGGGCACAATTCTGAGTTTAAAAGTCAGATTTCTTCACAGATTTCCAGGACTTTCTTTTCGTTGAGACCTCTTGACCCTGTAAATGAATTGTCAAATCAACGAAAGCATCCGAGGGTGGGTACATGAGGGTCAGGAGGGTGTGTGTGACAGTGACATCAACTGAGACAATAAAAGGGCTTCCAAGTTACTTAGAAGCTCTATTTTAAAGTTACATTTAAGGGATCCACTAAACCAATTCAGTGGTCTTTAAATACACTTGACATCAAGACACAGTCATCTGCTGACATACCCAAGCCAGAAATCTCTTTAACATTCTATATGGTAAGTACACTCAACTTTTTTCCAAGATCTCTGGAAGACTTACTAGAATATTTTATCATTGATTCTTTACCCGTTTCTGCATTAATGTATTTTCAGACTATCTTAAAAAATAAGCAAACATTAGTAAGATCAAACTGTTATGTTATCTAAACTAAATTTGTGGAATGAAAAATCTGAGGCAGTGAATGAGAAATATCTTGAAGTGAATTCAAGTCCTGAATTTATAATGCTGGGTTAGATGGACTGCTAGGTCCTCATTGATACTGCCAGGTAAGAGACCACATTATAAATGCTTCTCTGACCGCAAAAACTATTGCAAAAATGTCTTTGTGGAGTTTTATATCTCTTAAGTTTCAGTTACTCTGTAGCAAATTTCTTAAGTGGTAACAAAAAGATGCCTTTCCTGACTGCCAATACTCAAAATCCAAACTGGAAACTGATATTGAAACTCTGTCATTTCTGCCTGCTGTAGCATCATCTGTAGTAAATATTTTCCAAATATATTCCAAATGGCAGTTCTGATGATGATGTAAAAATCAGAAAGGAATTCATACAGGAAATCCTGAATTATCCCTGAAAAAAATGAGGGACTTAACTCTGATTTCTCTTCTGTAACTCAATAGGGAATGGCATAACTCAGCAGAGTTATGCTTCTATGCAAAATTGTCAGGAAAAGTGTCAGCCTCTTCATTCTAAACAACATGCAAAAGAAATAGAGAAAAGAACTTTTCATTTGAATTGCTATACACAAGTATTTCAGTGGACTTGAAGGCTACAAAGTCATCATGATGATGATGACAATAATGATAATGATGATGATGATGCTGCAGGGCATCTAAGGCTGACCAAAATTCATGGAGTTTCCCAGGAAGTAACAGTAAATTTGTTCACAAAATTAGTATTAGAAGTAAATCCGCCATTTGCATTCTTGCGCTAACCAATTTGAAAAAAATATTTTTCAAAAACTCTTCTCTGATGTTTTTCAACTTTTTTTCTTATTTAAATTTCTTTGGACTTTACATAAACAACTTGAATTACAGACTTTACATGTATTCATTTCTACCTTTGTAGACAAAATGACTTCTATAAGAAACCTGGCCCGGGCTGCAATCATTTTATGTGCCATATGCTTTTTTACAACCTCTGATGGAAGACCAATGAGGTAAGTACATTATCACACACTGGATGGCTTTTGCTGCCCTTGAGAATGTGATGGTTTTTCTGTGTGTGTGTGTGTGTGTGTGTGTGTGTGTGTGCTGTCTCTGCTTTTGAACCCTTTGGCCAAGCTGGCCAAGCTCTGTCCTCTAGAAACAGCTATAGAGATCTTAGACACTGAGTTCTACCATATTTTTCGAAAATAGGTGGCTGAGTAGAGAGGGAAAAATAACGTCAGTCTTCTCTTTCTATTCAGATCTGCATCTCTTGGGGGTCTATACAAGTGAACATCTTTTGTACTGTGAGAATCTAGCTGGAACTCACACTTAGACACTAACATCAACCAGCTGAGATACAAATCCACAGGGAATAATGCTTCCTTAGCTCTAGTGATCACAGAAAACTGTCACTGAATAAATGCCACAGTTTTATTGATTGCTTACCTAATACTGTATAAGCGCTAAGCTCATTTACAACAGCTAAAATAAATGATAAATATGTAGTCAAACAATATCGCCAGAAAATGGAACTACTTCACATCTTTGATGCTTTCTCAATGATATATTTGTTACCAAAAACAAATCACCACCCACCCTCCTTCTCTTCTCCAGATGTCCTTCAATCCCTTACAAATCAGACAGGCAGGTTCTACAGCTCTGTATTATGACACCTCACAGAAGTTCCCAGATGTGGGTCTTTGAGCAAAGTTCTGCGATCCAAGAAGGGCCACCTTGAGCCTCTTTATTTGCTTTTCTTTGCTGCAGGAAAAGGTCAGTGAGTGAGATGCAATTAATGCATAACCTTGGTGAGCATCGACACGCCGTGGAGCGACAGGACTGGCTGCAGATGAAACTACAGGATGTGCACAGTGCCCTGGAAGATGCTCGGACCCAGAGGCCTCGGAACAAGGATGATGTTGTCCTGGGCCGGAGGATGCTCCCTGAGCATTTGAGGGCAGCAATGCAGAAGAAATCTGTGGATCTGGACAAGGCTTACATGGGTGTCCTCTTTAAAACAAAGCCATAATGAGAAAAGCCAGAGCATTGTGTCTGTCCACGTAAGCACATGTCCGTATAGCACTGATCAAGTAGGGCATTTCATTAATATTTATTCAAGCTGCAGTGAGGATTAAAGGCTCCGTTCAAGGTTGTAGCCCCGCTGAGTGAGACACAACCAAACAATGAAATGTATTTGCAGTCTACCCAGGACCATTGCTGCTAATGTCTGGGCACCTTTTGGCTGATGTGTCTTACAAATTACCAGCATAAAAGGAAAAAGAAACCCAAACTAGTAAGAAAGATGAAAATCATTTAAGACCAGATCTACAATTGTTATATGGGCAAGATTTGCATGTAATCACTAGGCCTGCTTGTACTGTTAACCAGCAAGGAATAAATCATGGGAGCCTGTCTCCAGAACACAGCCTAGAGTTAAACTTTGTTTAACTTTTTGCTAATGGAAATATGTAAACTTAAACCCACGTCTCTTTTCAGAAGAAGGCCTAAAATCAGGTGAACATTAATTACATAGCAAAAGCAGCATGATAATAATTTAGGATTAAAGAGTGCAAACATGAAAGAAATAGAATAGGAAGGAAAAGATTAAAGTAAAAAGGGATAAAATTAAAACAAATTCTGAAGAAATTTGTAAAATACAGAAATGAGGGGAAGGTTTGATTACCTTCCCCACCTCTAAAAGATAATAACCTATAATTAAGTGCAGAAACAGTGGGAGCAGATATGGTAACACATATGTAAGCATGGCCCTAACTATAAAATTGGGAAATTATTCTACTCCAGGCTATTACAATTGAAACAAAAATCTTGTGATTTATATTTTTTTTATCCCTCATTTTTTCTATAAACTATCTGTCTCTGAATTTCTGTATGTTGTGTTGGGCCTCATGTGTAAGTAATTTCTTTTGTGAGACCAGTGGCTCTCATAAATAAAATTACCTATTTCCATACGCAATTTATTGTAGAACTGGGATCTCAGTTTTAAAAATCTGCAAAATGAGAACCATTACCATGCAGAAATCAACCTTGGAGAGAAACCATCGGCTGTAATACATTCAAACTCTAGGCAAGTCTCAGAAAGAATTGGATATAGACATAGATAGGAAAAAATCTATCATAATTATGATTTTAAAAGGCAGCAAACAAAAAATTATTTTTCATGGTATATGCACATATGTTCTTAGGAGCCTCAATCATTTCTGATGAATAAGAAGATTCTCCCAGAAGGAACATTAGTGTGTGCATCCAAATTTGCCATTGCCAGAGCTCAAACCCAGATGTATTGCTGCTGTAAGCCAAAGTGGCTGCATGGATGTTCCCATGTGGACTCTTATTTGTTTGTTTGATGTCTAGCATGCCTTGGGGAGCCTCGTAAAATCCTCCTAACTCACCACAAATATAAATGCAATCTGCTGAAGGCTAGAGATGTGTTTGTAACTAGTGAACTGTAGTCCCTCATCTTGGCCATCCTTTTAGCAATGCAAAGGCCCTGATGCTGGGAGCAGATGGCACAAGGGTTCTGTGCCACTTGTCTGGCTGTAGGATCAAGGCCTTAAGGTGCACTTTCTATTTATTCTTTCATCAGACATCTGTGCTAACTTCAATAAATAAAACTGCATTTTTGTACCTATGTCTCACTTATGTACTACCAAATAAAGTGGACCAAAAGCTCTTGGACATTATTTTAAAGCATAAGAACTGACTGACCTGTGACTGTTTGGATATAGTTTAGCATTTGGGACAAGACTGTTAGGGTATTTAATTTTATGACAGCAATGTAAGTACAAAAGTAATGATGAAAATAATTTTCACTTTTCCTTTCATCCTTCCTGCACACAAAATCATATTGGTGGTTAAACAAAAGGTATTTACCTAGCACAAACCTATTTATGTCCCCTTAGAATAATGACACATGCAGAAAGTAAATAATCTTCAAATGCCAAAATCATAAACTGGTTCATTTTGATCTAAACAAAGAGTTCTATTCTCAAAACAACTTCCTAAACTTCAGCTATCCAGTAGAAGAAAGATGATTACACAAATATTTAAACTTTCTGTCCACTTATAGTATGACTTTTCAGGATTAAAGACAGCACAGTGGCAGATTAATTAGTGCTGGTAATGTCCATTAGAAATAAGACATAATTTGAATGAAATTACTTACTAATTAATCTAGAAAATAGATTTGTTACAGCTTTTCATCTTAAACTTCTGATCAGCGTAGCAGCAGTTAGAGCAACAAAAAGTTCAGAGTGGGGCAGATGATGTAATCAAAAATATTTTCATACCAAAAAAATGCAAAAATTCATCTTCACCTGGACAAATGTGCAATTTTGGTAATCTCTCTATCACAGATTGAGGGGACCAGAAAGAAGATGGTGAGAAATTATAGGGCCACTGAAAATATGACAATAAATCACCATCATAATAAATTGTAAAAACAAGAGTCAGAAAAGGAATAAAAGAGTCATGATAAAGGTATGTTTAATGAGCACCCCAGTTGTGGCCTCACTAGCGTTGAATTGAGGGGAAGAACCACCTTGCTTTATAATCTGACAAAAGGCTTTTTTGCCAGAACCTGTGTCCTTGAAGACCTATCCTGTGCTGATGCATATTGATTGTACAGACCTGTCTCTTATATAATTCTCAGTGAAAAGGAAATTAATCATGTCTCTCACTGGTGACTCATTGAACCAGAAAGCATTGATATCAATATCAATCCTCAGGGGAAGCTGAACGGTAGCACATGCAAAAAACACCAACAAGCTCCTGAAAAATTAGCAAGAAGTCAAATAGAAACAAGACAAATCGTGAGATCACTTGGTAAAACCTACTGCTGGTTACTTGACTGCCAGTGATTTGACTTTCTGAGCTGCACCTGACTTCGCCTGCTGTAAATGCTCCTGTTTGGGCTTGCTCAGTTCAGTGCTGAACGTGTGGCATCCTCGCCTTGTTAGCACATTCTGACAGCTTTCATGCGAGCTGCTTGCCCCTCATTGTTCTGCTGCTGGGTTTCTAGAACTGTGTGGTTTATCTCTCCGGCCATTGTTAAATGATGGAAAAGAGAATTCATTTAACAGATTCATGGTTTGCTGTCTATTGTAGCGAAGCTGCCATCCTTTACGGGACACTTTGGTACAGCAAAGGCACAAGTCCTTGGTCTCTCGACCCCTCTTCCCGCCCTGTCCCCAATGTCCAGAAGCAGTTCTGAAGTCCTTTCACCTGATATGGAAATCAAGCCGTGCTTGTATTTGTTTTGATGGCATTAGAGAATATTTCAGAAAAGAAGACAAATGTTTTCTTTAGATCAGAACATATCTGGGACTCAGTATTGTTTATTCTCCCTCCTCTGTCCCTTGAGAAGTGGGAAGGGTTTAGTGCCACTTGTGCCACTTGGGTATACTGAGGGTGCCTAACCTTTGGGACAGGATAGTTCTGCTGGGGTATTTTGGAATGAGAGCCACGTCCACCAGTATTCCTAAAAAGAGTACAGATTACACAGACTCTATATAACCCATAGGGCTGTACAAACATAGAGCTGTAATTTAAATCAGGGATCCGTTTCAGTTTTAGGATGAAGGTTGAGATATCAGAGACGTCAGCTCACCTAGATAAATTGTATTACATCCCGCTATCATCCCTTCAGGGGAGATTCCGGCTCCTTAAGGAGATCCCGGCTCCTCAGGGGCGAGCCCCATCTCCACAGGGCAGAGCCCGTCTCCACGAGGGAGATCCCCGCTCCACAGAGGAGAGAGATCCCGGCTGCACAGGGATATCCCAGCTCCACAGAGGACACTCCGGCTCCGCGGAGGAGATCCCCGGTCCACAGGGGAGATCCCCGTTCCGTGAGGGATACCACGGTTCCACGAAGGAGTTTCCGGCTCCTCAGGGACACCCCAACTCCTCAGGGACCTCCGGGCTCCTCAGGGATATCCCGGCTCCTCAGGGATACCCCAACTCCACAAGGGACATCCCAGCTCCTCAGGGACATCCCAGCTCCTCAGGGACATCCCAACTCCTCAGGGACATCCCGGCTCCCCAGCCCCGCCGCTCCCCACGGCCGTCGGGCGGCGCTCGCTCTCCAGCACCGCTCCGGCCCCTCACACGGCCGGCCCCACCCTCGGCGGAGGGCTCTGCGGGGGGTTTATCCTGTTTCTTTGTGACTTGTCGTGACTTCGGCATTGTTAATTTTTTAATTCCTCGGGATTTTTTCCCGCAGGGTTTTTATTCCCAGGCTGCGGTTTCTCACCTCTCCCCTCAGGGAGCCCCCGGCCGCTCCCTGGCAACGGCGTCCCGCGCGCGCCCCGCCCCGCCCCGCGAGTCTCGCGAGATCCGGGCGCTGCCACCGCCTCCTCCGCTGGGCGGGGGCGGCTCTCGCGAGAGGTGGCGGTCGTTGCCGGGCCTGGCGGAGCGGCGGCGGGAGGCGGCTGCGGCTGAGTCGGTGAGTGAGCGATTGAGTGGGTGAGTGAGTGAGGGCGGCCGGGGGCGGCCGCGGCGGCTCAGGGGCCTTTCGCACCCTTCAGCCCTGGCTCCCGGGGCTCCCGCCGGCCGGGCCGGCGCCGGTTCCCCTGCCACAGAGCCCTGAGGATCGGAAGGGATCTGCGGAGATCCCCCAGCCCCTCGCCCCTCGCGGCGGCGCGGTCAGGCGGAGCAGGTGGCAGCGGGGCGCGTCTAGGTGGGTGGGGAATGTCTCCAGCGGGGGAAGCTCCGGGAGCTCCGCTCTGCTGCCAGCGGCCGCGTGCTGCGGCTTTCTCGATTCCGGAGCCCCGCAGACAGATTTACGTGCGCCTGCCGTGCCGCCCCGACGGCTCTGGGGCGGGAGGTGTCATGAGCGCGCTGGACATGCTTGAATTCCCGGTTTTCGTCTTGTGTTGTTAATCGGTAGCGCCTGCAGTCGCTGTGAGGCCTGTGCAGAGACAGTGGTGTTGCTCAGGACTGCCTGACAGCCGTCGTATAATTCCTGAGCACACTTATTTTACATAATCCTCGAACAGTCATTTAGCCACTCAAACGATTTTATAATGAATTCTGGATCTTTATAATTTTTCTTCTATGTAACCATATTTTATTTGCAGAAAATACCAGCTGTTTGTATGATGAATCTGTCATAGTACAATTACGTGTTGCAGTTGCCTGTCATTGTTTTTCTTCTTTAAGTTCACTTTTGTCTGTAGCTATTGTATTTGCATTTCTTTGCTCTTTATCACTGGTCCCATCCACTGTGTCACTTTAGAACCCTTTTCTTTCAGAATTTGGATCCAGCTCCATCATAGACCTCTTCCAGGTTTGTTCCTGTCACTTGTCTGTCTTCTTTGTCTAGAGCAGTGGTTGAATATTGTATCTTTTTGTTCTTCATTGTTGGCTTCCTTTTACAAATTTGAATACATACTTAAAATCTGGATTCTCAGTAGCCTTTTGACTGTTGACACTGTTCTCCTTACTTTTGTTTGCCTCTATTCTTCATGAATCACCTTCAGTGATTCATTTAAAGAGTACGTAGCTCTGCTGTTGCTTCAGCTTTGTTGATCCTTTTCCTGGAAGACTCTCTCTTTCCCTCCTGGTTTCATTATTGAATTAGGTGTCCCAGAGATACAGTTCAAATTATCGACTTCACACTATTCACAGTTCATAACCTGGTAGTTCACACTTGTTCTATCTGAACTAAAAAAATATGTCTCTTCATCATCTTGTGTCGGTTACCTGGAATTCCTGTGGCTTGCACACAAGTACAGTCAAAAGGAACTGGATGATTTTTTTTTTCCTTTTTACTATCCATTGCCCTGTAGTTAAGGAAGACTTTCACTATGTTTGGCAGGTCTGTCAGTGTGTCTTGGACTGGGTCTCTTGCAAAACATCACAGAGATTTTCTTCTCCTGATAAGACGCAGATTGCCAAAAGCCTTTGAGTGTTACCTCTCAATTTGTACCATATCTGTCTCGAAAACTCATCATGCATCGTGCCTGTGCTTGTCATTGCTCTCTGTGCAGATGGGTGTTGTTTGAGGCTGCCCTTGGAAGTGTTTTCAGCATGTTTGTGTGTTAATGCTAGGGAACGTGGGGGGTTAAGAAAGACAACAAGCTAAAGCAGCTTTTATACCCCACATAGAATTCCTTCTTGAAGCCCACTTTTCCTTTAAGGCACAATGGTGTTTGAAAATGGTGAACAACTGATGTGTGGATGACGTTGTGTGTTAAATTAGTAACGGATGTCATCAGTGTTGGGTTTTCTGTCACTTTGTTATAAACTGTGTGTTTTTGCAGCTTGTGTGCTTCAGGCTGAGGCTGCTTTGCCCTGTATTCATGCATAAAACCCAGAACCTCATTCCATGCCAATTTCTTTCAGCACACCTTTCCTTTAGCAATGCTGCTTAAATCTTGGCCTGGTGCTATTGCTTGTCAATGAAAGTTTGTATCTCTTTAAAGTATGTATAAAAGCAAAAGCTGATTTAGAATTCATTTCAGATGCGAAAAACTGTGTGTGTATTTTCTTGCTCATTGAGATGTGTTGTCACTGCTGGGTACAGCCATGGTTACAGACCTTGCTTGTTACTTCAAGAAATGTTGATGCTCTGGTGCTCTTCATCTCATCTCTGGTTCCAAGTGTGATGAAGCCCTGTGTCTGTCAACTCTCTGTGTGTTGAAGGGCCACAAGGGATGGGGCCAGTAGGAAGGGCAAGCAGCTGGGTTCTGCTCCTTTTTCCTGCCTGCAGTGATAGCAACGATTCTGCTTTTGAAGGGAGAAGTTGCTCCATTCACTGAGCTTTCTACAGGTAGAGCTGGTTTCACACAGTGAGCCCTAATACAGAGGGGGAGCTGGGAGTCATGTGCCTCTTGCTCTTTAGGCTTCCAATGTCAAATAACTGTTTTATCATCATGTTCCCTTTAGGAATTACAAAAGTAAAGCTTGCCAGATAGTCACTGGATATCTGTTGTTTATGCTGCTATAGATAGGAATATCATCAGCTTCCTGTGACTGCTCTATGGTTTTTTCCTTTTTTCTTTTTCCCACTTGCTCATTAAGAGGAGCTTCAATCCTGACCTGCTATGTTAATGTTGAGACTGCATTGCAAAAGATGTCTCTTAGCTGTGCTTTAATCAGTGCCAGTTTGATAACATTTCAGTGATGATAATTTATGAAGCTATTTTATGTGGCTGAATTGTGACTGATGTCTGCGCTAGTTTGCAACAAACTCACTTGACAGGTACAGATTCCCATGGACTGTGGTGTTTGCATTATGAGCATGTGTCCTTTGAACTGTATTTCTTAATTAGGATGTAATGTCACCACGCTTGCATTCTCCAGTAAATCTGACTTCGAAGTTGCTTTTTGTTGTTGCTGCTTTTGTGCTTTGATGACTAGAGGCAGTGAACAGCAGACTGGCACCCCTTACAGAAAGTACAAATATTTAATCTAGGTCTTGGAGTTTCTTTGTCACAACCAATGCCAAGATTTGTCCTGGCTGGTGACTTGTCTGTTGGAGCTTCCCAATTATCCTGCTGTACCTTTTGAGCGCATTTCTCTGAGGGAGCAGGTTAGAGCAAAGGAGCTTCTGAAATGTGTCCTACTTTTAGAAATGCTTCTGAGCAAAACTCAGAGTGGAGTAGATGCTTGGAGTACTACATGTTAGATATTTGAACGTTGTCCTCAGTACTGACAGCTGGAGCCACCAGTTCTGTGTTCCACCTGATGAGCTGGTGGCCAGGAGAAGACATCTTGGCCCTCTGCCTCAGCATTTCAGGGTATTTTAATCATCTTTTTTACTAAGACTCCAGAGTTTTGCACCTTACAAGTATTCTCAGCAAATACAGTGTGACTAGCTGGCTGGAAATACATCGGTGTTGGTTTCAATTAGCTTTATTTCTTTTCTGAAATATTTCCATAGAGCATTTTGCACCACCTGCGAAACTGCAGTACCTTGAAAAACACAAGTCCTGCATCTCACAAAAGTGCATGTCCACTTCTATCCAGCATCTGATGTTTCCTAAGTCTTGCTTAATCTGCTCTGCAACTTTTGTGCTTTCTATTTTGTCGTGGCACAGAACTGAGTATGCTTTAAGGACTATTTAAAACAATCTATTGAACATCTTATCACATGTTGGTGTATGATACATCCTTTCAAGGGCTCTTCAAGTAGTGCTGTAAACACATTAATTAGTGTATTTTGCAATGTCTGGGGTGGCTCTACCACATTGACTTTTGGCTTCTCAAACCCAACCCACTGGGTCTTTACAATTCCCTTGCATTTCAGTATCCTACAACTTTCATAAATTAGTAATGATTTTGGCTTCAAGTTGATGTTAACAAATCTGAAGTGTTCTAGCTGTCTGTTCTGAAAGCTTTGAAATGAAAGTCTGCTTCCTGATTTCCTGTTATTCCCTGCAATGATCCTCTGGAGTATTTGCTTTTGGCCGAAGGGTATGAAATCATTCTTTACACCTGGAGAATTGCTAATTAGCTAATTAGAATGTCAACCACTTTGGCCAATATGCCAGGGTTCTGTGATCTACTGAGGGTATTTGGATTTGATCCTTCATTTCATAGGCTCCTAGTGCCTTTTCACCTTCACCAACAGTTCAGATGCAGTTCCTTGATTTCTTGGAAGGTATTGAATAGTATTTGGGGCCAGGTACTCTTGCAGGGATTTTTTCGTTTTTTTTTTTTCTTGCATACAAGGTCAGAATGTTCCTCAGAACATGTTTTGTTTATTGTCTGCAGTGTGAATCCATGAAAAAAAAAAAGAAAACAATCACAGCTGAAACGTTCTTCTCTACTGCAGAAAAAAGTGGGTTTGCAGGTGTTTAATAATTAATCAGGATGACTGGTTAGTTACTTCACTGAATTTATACAGCATTTTCTAATTGAAAAAATAAACTTTTCAACAGAGAAAAACAAAAGAATTCCTTATTTATAGTCTTAAAGGGTTGTTAGAACTTAAAATTGATAAGTACATTTGTTTATAACGTGCACAAAAGCGCTATCAGCAGTGGTCAAGGAGAAAAAATTGGCTGCATTACAGCAAATTGTTTTTTAAAGAAGTGTTAATTGTTTAGATCCTGGGGAGTGGAGGATGGAGGGAAGACTGTCTCTTGTTTATGGGGTGACATGCTTGGAACTAAATAAAGAGTTTCACAAGATGCAGCTTTGGACACTTGGGATTGTTTCCCTTCTTTTCATAGCTGTGCTCTGGTTCCAAGTTGGGTGCCAGCCTGGCACTTCATCAGTGACACTGCTGGGGTTCCTGGTGTGCTGGAAGCTGGGAAAAAGGAATGCTGTTGTCCATGGGAAGCAGTTCCATTTGTTTGTTCCTGTCCTCCTGTGTCATCTATTGTTTGTAATGGTTTCAGCGTGGAGCTGCATGGCAAAGCACATTGAGGAGCTAATCCTACTTTGAAAGGCTTTTTCTTTGTAGTGTGTGTGGACCTGCACCGTCCTGTTGAATTTTCATTGTAAAATACATGGGGAGAAGGGAGAAAGTGTGAGACAATTTAAGGAAGTGACTTTAAATTGGCCTTTCAGCTGCAGTTCTCATAAAATCAGCTGCTTTTGCACATCATTTCAGTACAAAAGCTAAACTTAAATATTAGCCTCTATGCACAGAATCAGAACTGGGTGCTGGGTGCCTGTTTCTCCTCAGGTACCTGCTTTGGTGTGTGCCTGAGAGGGCAAGGTGTCTATAAGCCCTGTAGATGGTTTTAAAGGGAAGGGAGGGTTTGTGGAAGTAAGCAAAAGCTTGTAAAGAAACGTGTGGTGTTCCATGAGCCCCGAGTTGCTGCGGTGCTTTGGCAAAGCCTGGAATGGAAGCAGGGCCCAGCGGAGGCTGGAGCTGGGGGGTGATGGCACAATGGGAGCTGTGGTGTCTATGGGACATTGCTGCTCCTGGTTCTCTGCTCCACAAGCTGTTGTTGCCACGAGTAGCAAGGCTCTCTCTGTACCTTGCTGGAGAGACTCGATCTAATGAACACCATTTGTTTCAACTCAGGATACAAAGTGTCTTTATTCTTGCATTGCGCCTAGTTGGGGATGACTGCTGCTGGAGTAACTCCAGACTGGATTTATAAATCAGCCTTTCTTCCCCTTATCGCCTTAATAATACTTTTTCTATTCTGACATAGGTTGTAGGTTTCTTCTGATAAATGTGTGTAGATCCTATAATAACCTTCTCTGTGTAATATCCTCACACACTGATGGTGTTTTGCTAGCCTGACTTTCCAGGTAATACACAATGAAATGCCTATTGGGACTTTTTTTCTTCTTTTTTTCTTTATTTTTTGTTTTTTTCATGAGAAAGCTGAGTATTTCCTGTATTTTTAAATAAAATGCTTTTTCGTTTTCCTGACTCTATATGGGTGCCTGACCATGCTAGTCTTCCAATCAAAGTGCATTTAATTACGGAAACCTTAACAGGAAAAAGACCCAACCCTGTGGTGGAGACTGTATACTTTCTATAAAACCTGTTTTCTTGGTTATAACTGAACATGAAGGCAAAACTTGGACGCAACCAACATTTTTAAGAAGCTTGTTCTCTACCATTCCCCTGTAATAAAAACTTCTGGGTCTAAATTTAGCTAGGATGATGTAAATTTGCCAGGAGAACTATTCCATTTTCCATGACTAAAAGGATAGTTTATTTGAGAAGTAACTTTGTTTTAAAGAGGTCTCAATTGCTATGGGCCTCACTTCCAAATAGGATAGGTTTTATTGAATGCAATACAAGCATATTGAGGTTGGGGTGAGGTAGAGATACAATGTTTCTACAATATGTAGCTTAAAATTGTAAAGAAACGTAATAGGCTTTCCATTACTTGGAAGGTTTATCTTTCTGTAATTCAATTTTTTTCCAGATGCTGTGCAATCATCAGCTGCTCACTTGTGGCTACTTTATCGTTTTTGTAACCAGGTCATTCTGAATTATCCAACTGTTGCCACAAGTGTCACTTAAAGGTATGATTTGAACACCACTCTTTTGAGATTGGCCGTCTTTGGTAACTGTCACAAGGTGGTTTTATCTAAGAAAGAATTTTAGAGGGAGTTGAACATAATAACAGATCCCACTTAAGAAAGGGTAGTTTTTATATCTATTTTATTAAGTTTTTGTGACTTTTCTGCAAAAGTCAGTGAAACTGGACTGCTGGAGTATTGAGTGTTTCCAAGGATTGCTGTTGATTCCATTTTGGAGTCAGGACTCAGACATAACTGTTAATTCTGTTTTCCTCTTGATCAGCCATTCAAATTGTAAAACTGTTGGTCTCTGTTCTACACTTGGTATCTTCCTTTAAATTAACTTTATACATTTGAAAGAAAATCATGATGTGTTTGCCTTGTGTTTTATAACCAGTGACTTCTGTTTGGACACAGTGAAATTAGTTGCTGCAAAATTGAAGTTGCCTGCCAGCATTTATAAAACTACATTTCTTATAACAAAATACTCTTTTCAGTGCAGGTATCAGCAAAATGTTTAAAATATTGTTGTCATGCAATTTCTGCTTCAGTGTATCCTATTTTTCTGTAATCTGCATTTAAAAAATCAAAACCTAACAACACTAAATTCTGCATGTCTGACTTTTTTTTCCTGTGTGGCATTACTTAAAGGTCAACACTGCTCTCTTAATGTAGGTGTGAGTGCTGCATGTGTGCTTTTCAGAGCAGTAGTGTGAGGAAGCTGGCAGTGGAATGGCAGGACGGCCTCATCCTTATGACAGTAACTCCAGTGATCCAGAGAATTGGGATCGGAAATTGCATAATAGACCTCGTAAACTTTGTAAACATTCAAGGTAGGTGCTGTGTACCATTTATTGCATCTCAAAAACTGCACTGAAAGTCCATCCTAAAAGCTACTGTATCTGGTTGTGGCAAGTCCTGTCATAAACTTTGTAATTCTTCTTACAAGGAATGCTTCTGAATTATTTTAAAAGATGTTTTCTGACCTAACTGATTTGTCAGCTTCCCTAATCTGTGCTTAGATTTGTTTTGCCATGGGTTGCATTTTAGCCTTTAAAAAACCCCAAAAAACCAAAACAGCTACATTCCTTGTGTGCATAACAAGACTCCAGTTGAGTGACTAAATATATGAATTTTTGGAGGTGCTTGCTAGGAGTTTCATCCTTGAAATATGTGCAGCTTGTCCATGGTGAGAACTAATAGTTGCTTGCATGCAAGTATCACTCTCTGTAGTACTTTCTTTGTAAAGCTATGTGTCATATCTTGCTTTTGCCTGCATCCCTCACAGTAAAAATATTTTTTTTTTAAATGCTTATTGGTTTGACAAAATTAGTGAAATTAATTAGTGTTTTTCCAGCGAACAGTGTTCAAAAATGAACTAGGCAAAGCAGTTAGTCACCTTGCAAATATATGTGAAGAAGCATATTGCTGGAAAGATATTTAAGCATCCAAATAAGTGTGTATCTTTCAAGTACTTTGCCCTTTTAGAAGTGCTAAATATAACTGCAACATCTCTGTTAACAAGCTAAAAATTGTTAGTTATTCAAGCTTTCCTACTGGCAAGATGACAGGAAAAGAGCTAAGGAGCATATTCAATAACAGCAACTTATTTCACATTTGTGTTGTATAGATGCAGACAGACTGCACTCAAGTGTTGTCCTAAGTATTCTGTAGGCAATTAACACTGTGGATTATTTTCCTGTCATAAATTCTTGAATAATTGTGAGAAATCCAAGAGGGCAGGAAAAAAGAATGCACCAGTAATCAAAAGGCTCACGTAATTAGAGGCCTGTGCTGTGAGTAATGGAGTGGTTAACACAGAACCAAAGAGGGTGGCTGGTGCTACTGGTCAGGGTAGGTTTGTGGGGTGTAGGTTTGTACAGCTGATGTTTTTACTGAGGTGGTGGTGTCTGGGGGCAGCTGATCCTGCTCCTTTTTTAGGATCCCAGTGTGCACAGCCTCTGCAGTGACCAGTGTTGATGGAATGGGGCATTGTGTGGGAGTGAGGGCTGGGCAGTGCCCTCCCATGATTCCTTTCTGAGCCCGAACCTGAAACTGATCCTGGCACAGACGACCCATGATGGGGCTGTTAGGAACCGAAAAGAGCTCATTAGCAGCTGTGGTCTGAGTGGTTTGACACGTGCCAGTACCCGGGTGCTCCCTGTGTGACCAAATTCAGGGTTTAACAGCTGGAAGCCAGGGACATGGGCCGGGTTTGTCACCTGCCTCAGCGCGTGCTCGCCGGTGCCAGGGGTGGCACCGAAAGGGACACTGTCACGGAGGGGAGACATGGGAACTCGAGTTCCCAGCACCATCATGTGCTCTAAAGGGCTCTTGGATGGGCTCTGGAGTTAGTGGCAGTTTGGTGTCAGCAGCTCAGAATTGCCTCTGTAAAAGCTTCCCCGAAGATACAGAAGTTACTAAATATCTTCTGAGACAGGGAAAACCCAGTGGTTAAACAATGACATCTTGATCAGTCGCAGAAATGAATTTATGGTGATGAGCTGTAGTCAGCAGACCAGTTTGTCATAAAGTGCAGTAGCTGGAAGCTGCAGCTGGGTAAATCCAGTCCAGAGGAACAGGACACATGTCTGACCATGTGTGGTCCGGGGTGGATTATCTTTCTGGGGAAATGTTTCAATAAAAAGCAGTCCAGCTTTCTGCAAAGATTATTTGATGCCGATAGGAGTTAATTCAAGGATGTCCATGGCCTGTGCCTTTCAGAAAGGCTGCTGTTGATCATTTCATGCAGTCTGAATTCAAGGGTCACACATCAGAAGGTACAAAATCTATGCCTCAAAAATGATTGCAGCTGTTGGACATATTTCTGGCAAAACACAATTTGTTTCCAATGCTGAACAGCAGTTTCATGGAAACTTTTCATGTGTGTGCTAGGGATATAGTATTCAAGCTAACATCTGATCATTTTAATTTTTTTTCCCAGACAAATGATCTTGGAAATCTTTGAGAATGAGAATCTAAATAATAGTTTGACATTGTAATAAAATAAGGGATAAATTAAGGATGAATATGTGTTACCTTATCCCTTTGAGATATTTGATTACTTCAGAGAATCCAATTATTGGAAAATGGTGTACTTTATTCAAAAGCCTGAACAAAATAATTGGATTTTGTGTGGCTGAATATAGACATATTACTATAGTTTCTGACTTAATTGACAGGTTTTCTCCGGACAAGTTAAAAGTCTCGGTGAAAAATACAATGTGAGGAGAAAAATGCATTTGGAAGCATAAGTTGTAATAATATAACTAAAACTGTTTTGTTGAAATGTTTGAGTACTCCAGTCTTGTTTATCTTACTTGAAGTATACCTTGTTATCATAAAGAAGAAAATACTTTTTATTTGGAAAACATATGGAGAAATAAGAGCTTTGTAATAAATAACCTCAACAAGGGAGTAATATAGGAGATAGATGCTTAGCTTATCACTTCTTGGTGCTTTGGAGTGTTTAATCCTCCAGCCTTAAGATTCTTAAAATAGCCTAGATAATTTTCTTGACTCATAGAAAACATAATCTAGGGCTGCGAGCAGCCCTGCTTGTAGGGCTGGTGTGGCAGCAAGGAGAGCCACGGGTCTGTTTGGGGCCAAGGACATGAGGCAAAACTGTCCAGAGGGGAATGTATTAAATCCTTACACAGGTCAGCATTATATCCTGTTCCTTCTAGTCTGAGTGTCCAATTTATGAAACCTGCCAAGCTGTATTATTGTTTTCTTTCCTCCTGCTTCTTTTTCTGAGATGGGCTATGTAATGGAAAACTCAGAAGGGAGAGATGCAGAAAATAAGGACTGAAAATATAATGCATATGATCTCTGGTATAAATCTGCAGAGCCTGTCAGGATGAATTTATATGGTGTTAAAGATGACTAAACAGTCGTATAAACAGTCTTGTTTGTCTAAGCTTTTACAGAAAATTCTTAAAGATGCTTTTCATTTAAGTACCTGAATAAGATGGAAGAAAATGTTCAGGAACCATATGTTGACTTAACAGTGTCACGTGAAGGTTCAAGACAATGATCTCTGAATTCACATTTTCATTATTAGGTCTTGCTGTTCTGTATTTTCTATTCAATTTTTCTTCAGTTATTAGCTTCCCACGTGTAATTTCTCTATAGGGCTGGAAGTTTTGTTGTTGGAAGACTTAAATTCTAATTCTCTTGTACTAAGTGCTTTTTCTAGAGTTGTGGTGAAAAACCTTTGGCTTAAATTTGCCTCTTCCTTAAGATTAGCCCTGGATTTAATTTTCTAAATCTGCGTCTGTTTCGGTTCCTTTTGACAGCTTCTTATTTGTTCATTCTGTTTAGATATTATTAGATCCAAAGTCTTGCCTGCACTGTTGCATTTATGAATAAAATGTGACTCTGCCTTGATTCTGTTGCCATGACTCTTGAATCTTTGAAAATCTTCAGTTGCTTTTTAAATCTTGTCCATAGATGAGAAGTTATTGTGCAGATGCTAAATGGTGGGATTTTTTCCCCCTAGTACTATTTTTGCATGCTGGGAGGATGCATTCAGGGGTTGTGAATGGAAGTGCCACTTGTCTCAGCATTTTGTAAAGTACATGAAGCATTCCCAGAAGAGTTCCTTTCTCCTCTCTGGAATGATATCAGAATGTATAATCTGTTTTCCACAGTGGGACAGGTTTTATTTCTCTTCCTATAAATTGGATTTCTGCAGTTGAATATTTTGCAGCATGGGGCAGATATGCACAAGGTATGACATGAAAATAATGAGGCCTGCTTTTGCCATGGGCTCAGGTCATACTGTGCATCAGGCTGCTTTAAGTTCACTGCAAACATTCCTGCTCTTAATTGCAACCTGGGACTGGCAGGTCAAAATCTCCTCCTCCAGGCTTTATAGGCAGCGGGATGTAAAACCTTCAGAAGAAACTGAGATGGGCTGGGAAGAGCTGTTCTTGGAATTTAGAAAAATGGCTGCACTCAGTGATAAATTTCAAAAATGCCAGTCTATTAATCTTTTTAAGATACCCAGGGTTTAGATAGTGATTCTAAACAGTTGTGGGGAGTGGGGTTTTTATTTCCTTTTTGACTTCCTTCATTTCTGAAAGGACAGCTTATTCACACTGCTGAGAAGGGAAACTTAGTGACTTCCAGGGTAAAAGCACACACTAAATCCTCCTGAACTTCTTCAGCAGCCAAATTGCCTTTTCCAAATATTATCAGATGTTATTTGTGGTGGACTTTGTCACATTTAATTAGAACACAAAGCATTTTAGAGGTGATTATGCTCAGAATTAGAATTTTTTATGGACATCTCCTCATTGTTTGGACCCAGTTCCTTTGAATTTGAACTTCTGAAGCTGGCTTTCAATAAATGGAGGTACTTTCCAGTTCTAAGGAGGATAATATTCTTCTGAGTTTCTTAAAGTTTGATTTTTACTTAACATCCACGTTGAAAATGGAGCAGGAGTTGGTATATAAATAAAGGCAACCAGCGTTCTTTTATGAAGGTCTTGTGTTCGGGTAGCTTGGCAGAAGTCATAAGGTGTGAATGTGTTCCCTCCTAAAGGTTAAGTCCTTGCTGCATTAAGAAATCCCTTTGGCAACTGAACATTCCACTCGTGAGATCTTTTCCTGAAATGGAACTGAATCACTAAGAAGTACATTATTCATGGTTAAGAGAACCCACTGAAGACCAGAATTACGTGAATATTAAAGAATTTTGAGGGTGGAAAGTGTTGACAGAGTTTCTGCTTCAAGCTGAAGGAAGATCCTGTAGCAGTCCCCAAATTAAGCAGTGAGGATTCTGTCTGAGGACTTCTTTACATGGAGGCCCAAGTTAAGTGTGGCTTCTGGGCTGTGTCTCTGAAAGATTTTGATGGGTGCATGTTCTGTCCTGAGAGGTAGTTTTGTGTGAGTTTGGAGCCAATCTATGCATGGCATGTTCTTTTTACCTGACATAGGAATAAGGAAGAAAAAACCTCCCAACTCTGCTGTGGAGAAGAGACCCCATATAGCAAAACAGCACACTTGTACTACTTCTTGCTGCTGTGGGGCTGTTCTATTAGAGGCAAAAGAATGCCAGAGAGTTTTTTTCAGCATGCTTTCCATATAGCTGATTATAGCCGTGTCTTTTGTGACTTATTCTGAAGGGAAGAAAAGGCTTACAAGGCTGATGGTTATTCTTCCCCTGGGGCATGGGGAGGGTGCTTGTGTGAACCATCAAAAAGACCCTAAAACCAGGAGAAAATTCACTGGTTCGGGTAATTGAAATTGTATGAGCAAAAATCTTCCTTCCATGTGTAAAGAGCTGACTTTTCAGGCCCGAATGCTGATGTTCTCCTGCCTTTCTAATCACAAGTCTCTTGTTTTTCCTACTGACTTCTCTTTTTATTATATCAGTTGTTTGCTGAGCAATCCTCCTCATTTCTTCAGCTTGCATTGATGCCTGATGGGTTTTTTTGTCCTTTTTCCATTATACTTTTACACTCTTTTATATATCCTTTTACCCTTCCCCATTCCTGTACTTTTTACTCCCTGTATCTCAACCCTATAACCCTTGTACCCTTGTCCTGCTCAGAATTCTTTGGGGAAGACGAAACATCGCCACAATCTCAAAAGCATGACGCACCAACCTTGAACAAAGCTCCATCACTGAGACATGTTTTTTGTAAACTAAGTAGTAATCTTTCAGGGGAGGGCAATTTTAATAAGGGGCAATTACTTCATTTGTTAGACTTCTCATTGGAGACTTTTAGATAAGTATGCTAATCTAGGGGGTCCATAAATTGTATAGGGGGGATATTGTCGGGGCTCGAGTCATCGTGGTGCACCTGGAATCCTATTAAACCAAGGTAATACCCTTTTCCTATACTGTGCGTCTGTGTCTCAAATTTTTATCAGCATTTAAGGCATCAGCATCATGTTTTAGTTTCCACTCTAAGACATCTTGGTTGTTATTTATTGTAGGACTTTTAAACTATTCCTCCAGTGTACTGTGACTCCTTAGAACAGCCTGCAGACATTTTAAAAAGAATCATTTAAATAAAGCTGTCTCATAGTGCTTAGTTATCCTCCCACCAAAAAAATCTTTAGAAAATTTTACCGACTTGTGTATTTAATTTGCTTTGCTGCTTTTTGTGCTCAGTGGTCTCAGCTTGTCAAGCACTTGATGACCTATTGATATGAAAATGCACAATGATTTCTGATTAGTAAATGTACGGATTAGTATAATTATGTACTAATAATGTGTAAGTTGTCACAAGGAACAGTATATTTTTCCTAGCTTATACTTCCTGGAAGAGGGATGCTTGTAGTTAAAAAATGGAGGTTGTGCCTTCTCGATCTCAAAAGGCTCTTGCTGTATCTCCTTATGAACTCAGCGAAAGGTGAATTCATTTGAAATATTAATTCAGGCAGACTTTACAGGAACAAACGCATCGTCCCCTGAAACTCGCGTGGCTTTGCCTGTCTGGGCTGATCACTTGCACAGGCAGGAGCTGTGACAGGGGAAAGTTGCGGTAAGCTTCTCTCGGTGCTGTTGGTGTGCCCGGCAGCCGGCAGCACTGAAATAGCTCCGCAGATGGTCCGCGGAGCGGAGCAGCTCCCGCAGCCCGGCTCTTCCTCCCCACCCTGCCCGTCAGCCGCGGTGCCCAATGGCTGCGGAGCGATGGGGAGGCTTGCAGGAGCCTGCGAGGTCACACGTCAGCCCTGCACTACGCATGGCTGAGTCAGGGACTGCGAGAAACTGAATCCAATTAATATCCAGAGGGGCTCGCGGCTCTTGACACTTAATGGACTGGAGAGCTACGATCGCTTATCCTGGAGGGGAAGATGATGGAGGAAAAAGTGAGGCTCGCCGATGGTGCGGTGAACTACTGAAGAAATGATGGAAATATCAAATATGCTGAACTTAACAAGTAATGCCAAAGGATGCTGATCTGGCTTTCAAAGCTGCCTTATTGGAAGGAACAGAATTCCTTTGTGCTCTGATTCTGAAATTGTTTCCGTGCTTCTGTGTTTCCTCCCTGATAGACGCAAGAGGAAGGTGCGTATTTGTTAAGAGGAATAATTTGTGGGCATAATTCAGGAGAAGAGCGAGAAAAAGGAAAAGTACTGTCCTTTGTGTGCACAGGTCAATTGAAATGTCTGCTGACAAAGAACAGGCTTGAGGGGGAGGAAGAGGGGCATAAGCACTGTCGTTGTGTAAGTCCTGGCAGGATGAGCAGAAGGGATTTCTTCTAAAGCCTTGGAGCCTGGCAGCTGTAACTTAGTGTATGGATAAAGCTCTATAGCCTGATTCTACAGGTGTTGATTATGAGAATCATCCTAGCAAAGGATGGATCTAAGTTTATATTTTAAGGAGAGTTAATATAAGTTTAAGATCATAGACGGGGGGAAAAGGGTAAAAATCTCTTGGTTAATAGTCCACTGCTGTGTCCTTTTCATTTATTTAAGGTTTCAGGGTGGATTTAGGACTAATAAGTATATTGGTTAAGCACCATAATTCTGTGTAGACAAGAGCTGGCTTTATAAAACAAGTCTATTTATTGGCAGTATTCGGTAGGATGCACATGGAGTTTTTATGTTGGAATACATGCTAATTGTTTTGGCAGTAGAATTAATTTGGTCTAATGATTTCTTTTAATAATTAGTAATATATTCAAAGCAATCTGTTGTTATGTATGAAGACAAACTGAAGCTCTCCTTCCACAGATGACTCCAGAGCATCATTGAATTGAGGAGCATTTACATTTTTTAAAAACAGCTCTTTCCTTACTACAGAAATAGGAAGCATTACCAGTATGACAAGTTGCCATTTTGATGGTACTTCTTTTTTCCTCCTTCACATCATATTAAATAGATCTGATTAAATAAAGCCTTGAGTTTATTTGTTGGTTTTTTTTTTCATAAGGCAGCTGCTTTTAAAGAAAATGCCTCATTCCTTTGCAAAGGCACAGCTTTCTTGATCCCTGTCTGAGGGGGAAAATAATTTCTATCACTGACTTAAAGTTCTTCAATGGGTGTAGTGCAAATGTTTCAATGTTCCTTTGGAGCCAGGGAAGAATGTGTATTGAATTTGTAAATCTTGCCAAAATATATGAATATTCATGAAGTTGTTTGGTAGTTTTGGTTTGGGTTTGTCTGTTTGGTGTTTTTTGTGTTTCTTTTTTTCCCCTGTAGAAAAGTAATTGATGAAGCAAGATGTTCTTCCCTTTTATAAACTGTTGGGTACTAGGTGGTCTTACATGTATGGGGCTTTTTCTAGCTTTAGTGACTGAAGGAGTGAGGGTTTAAAATGTTGTTTTCTTTGTTCTTTTTCATCTCTTATACTTTTAAATTAAATGCAGGGTGTCATTAGGCATGCAGGAGAAAATTCTGCATATGGGTTGGTGCTGTGCCTTATGACTTCCACAGCCCAGAGTGCAGCTGGTGGTCATCAGATGGGGAATCCATTGAAAGTTGACTTTGCAAGCACTTCTTTTCAAGGTGAGATAGTCATTGTAGCTTCAGATCTGTTTCTTGGAGGCTTCAAGTAAGGCTCTGTGCAGGCTCCGCGGGGTGCTGTGGGCAGAGATTACAGATGAATACAGTGTGGCAGCCATGGCTTCCTGGCACTTGGATCTCTCATCATTTCACTGCTGTTGGAGAAGTCCTGGTGATGTGTCTGGTCTGCGTGGTGCTCCTGTGGACCACAACACTCCAGTTTGCCTGTTCTTCAAATGGGGAGGCTATATTTTGGTCCGTCCTATGTCCCCTGTGTAGATTGGTAGGAAGCTGCAACAACACAGCTGTGGAACTCCCCCGTGAATACCACTTTGTCTTGCCTTCATCACTGGGGACAGGTTTGTACTTAGTCCCTCACATTGCTGGTGTGCAGGGTTTGTGCATTCCCTGCAGAAACAACCTCCTGGCCCCACTGGCTTGTTAGAGGGGAAAAAGAGGATATGATGACCAACTTCTTCTGTCAAGCAAATCAGAATTACTTGGTAGTTCTGATGTCTTTCTTTGAACACTTGCAATTTCTTCTAAACCCTCTTTACAGGAAAATAGAAGTGACATGTCTTCTTTCATACATACTGGCTGCAGATGTACTTCCTTTTTCAGAGTAACGATAGAGTAGCTCAGTGACATAACTTTCCCAGTCAGGTATTGCAGGGTGAAGCCAGTGTCTGTCTCTTCTGACATGCTGAGCTCCACCTCTGTACTTTCTCTTTGTTCAGGTTTAAACTCAGGTTAGTTTTCTTGTTCATTGTAGAGCAAAGTTATATTTCAGGGGTAGCATTGATCTGAGTGCTCATGCTGTTTAATACATGGAACTTCCAGTTTGCCAGGCACATATCCAACAGATCAAGGAAATATTTTTTGTGAACCATGACTCAACAGTGATGAGATTTAAGATTGACATTTTAGATGGCTGTCACTAAGATGAATGAAGATTCATTATTCAGCTGGTGCTTCCTCAAGCCAAACTGCTTGAATTCTCAGAAATCTTGGAATTTTGGCTTGGATCTTGTGGCTAATAGATGATGTGTCTGTGTCACAGCATTAATCTGTGCATTAAAGGACGAAAGTACAGCATCAAGTGCTGTGGCCAGCTGCAATTTGAGCAGCCATTTGAAATTATTTACTAATCTGTCTGTTTCAGAACCAGTTGATTTACTATTCCAGGATCATGTCCTCCTCCAGCTGGCAGCCTCTGCCTCTCCTCATGTGGTGTGCTGAGCTGAATTGATGGCCCCGGCTCTGCAGGGATGGCCGTGGCTGGCGGCAGGAGCAGGACAGATAATCCCTGAGCACTGCCCCTCTCCTGCCAGGCTTGCTGGCTGCTGGCACCAAAGCAGAAGTAGCCCCAGTTCCCATTCTGGGAGGTACAGCCTGACATGGTCCTTCCTTTGGGCATGGCTCAGGAGGAAGCGTGATGCCAGCTGAGTCAGTGTTGCTTCCTGTAGCACCTGTTTTTATCAGCTCCTGGGAAGAGATTATTAACTAGGGTTTGCCCTGCTTCACTGGGAACTCTGAATCACTGCTTAGAGGGTAATGTGGCTTTAGATGGTTTTCTGGATTAAGAATCACATTTTAATTGTCTTCTCTGTTAAAGGGGAATTCGTGTTCGCTCTGCCAAAATGTGTGATAAGCCTGCATCCCATTACAGTGGTTCTGTTTCATTTTCTAGTGTGTTTCCCTTATTTAAAGCAAATAGAGCTCTTTAGTTACTGAGAAAGAGTGAGTCATGCATTTTGATACTATAAAATGTGACACCTGCAAAACTCTGTTTTCTCACAGCATGGTTGGAAATGTTATCAGGTCTAGGATCAAAGCTGTGCTTCAACAGAGGCCTGATCACATGAGGCTTTATTGGGATTTGCAGAGATGTTTTGTCACCAGACTGCTATGGAGGTGTTTGAGTACTCCACACATACACACCCCCTTTTGTGGGATCCTTGATTATACCATAGCATGCAAATATAAATGCACAGATGAGATACAGAGGTTCTTTAAAAAAAAAATAAATTACCTTTTCTTGGGAAGTTTAGCCTTAGTAGTAATGAGTATTGTCATGTAGAAACTGTGGTCAGACTTTGGTCTTGAGTTAGAGACTGTAATCACTATTTCTGATAATTTATGGGCATATTTTGTACCTATGAGAATGGTCATGTATGTATGTATCTTTCTCAAAGGAAAGGTGCAAAGGTTTTCCTAAATCGTTAATGTTTTTGAAAGGGAGGTTTGCTGATCTCACTCATGCAAACTTTTGCACATTTCACTTTCAAAATAAAGAATTTTCCTTTCTCTAAAACAAGTAAGGAGACATGTTAGCCATGCTGAAATGTTATAAATCTTAATACCTTCAGAATTGCATTGGAAGTCTGGAGGAAATTTCCTTTTAATGGAAGTGCTTGGATCATTATTCTTGGACTGTAAATCTGAGCGTTTTCATCCAGAAGCAAGGCTTGCAGTTCTTTTCCCTTATTCAATAGACCTTTGGCTGACTCCACATCCCAAAGATGCATTTCTTACTGCAGCATATTTTAAGTTTGGCAGGAAACAGGATTGCAGTAGATTCCCTCTGCACCAAACTTCTGCTTTATTGGACACGAGATCCTGCCCTCATTCTGACAGGGTGGGGAGAACCTTGTGTGCCTTAGTGAGAGGTACGTTTCTGATTCCTTGCATTGTGCTGAACATTCGTCTAACACAGTTTTTTTTGTTCTGAGCTAAGCTCCTTATTAATCACTGAAACCTGAAACTGCAACATCTCATGCTAATGGAATAGCCTTGGTTTTTTTTTTTTTCTGTAGTTACTTTTAAACAACTTAAAAAGAGAGCACTCTGCACAACCTGCTTATCCAGCGAATATTTGTTGTGTTTGCTTTCATATTTGTTGTGTTTTTCTTAGCTAGGTCATCACTCTTTTGTGTTTTTGAATCTTACAGCATTCCTGCAGTCATTATTTAAGGTCTCTTGGTAGGAGTGATGGGACTTGCAGGCTGCAGGCAAGTGGGGCATTGAGGTTCCTCTGGGAAAATAAGACTCTGCTTTGTCTGCCAGACCTTGTAGCTGTGCAGATGTCTGTCTGGGTTATCCAGTACCTGAGGCTTTGGGAATTTCTTCAGTTATACCCATAAATAAGGAGTGTTGTCATGCTGACACTTGAAAGGTAAATAGCAAAAGAGCTGCTTTAGGAATTCTGGTGGGGTGCAAGGACACAGACACGTTCATGCTGTCCGGACATACATTTTTCTCTTTTAAAGAGTATAAATAGGAGATATAAATGAATTTTTGGTAAATTCAGCAATAACTGTTGCAAGTTGATATTAAATTTCAAGATTGTTTCTGAGAGTTCTGCATCTTTAAACTGACTAGCTTTGTTGGTTGGTTTAATAATTGCAAAATGTAATTGATATCTTAAATTGAGTAATGTGACAACTTAATCACAGTCTAAAACATCTTCTATATTATATTATATTAAACTATTATATTAAAATGTGCTGATTTAGAACAAATACCCAACTTGTTACTGACAGTCTGGTAGGTCATGGCTTTAATGATATAGTTCATGTGTTTGCTGCCTGGGTTGTGATGGCTTACTGTTGTTCCTTCTAAGAATAACTGAAAATTTTAAAAAGAATGTGCAGAAATAAACTCTTGGCCAGTGTCTGTTGATGTATCCACTAGTTTAAGGCTGATTACCTTTGGAAAGGGCAAGTTGCAGGAAAAGCGTGAAATCAGCCTGTGGTCTGAGAAGAGTTTGCCAAAATAGGTTTCATTGAAAAAAAATGACCCCCTACTTCTAATTTAATTGTTTGATTAGAACATTTAATTTAACAGTAAAAGTCAAAATAAAATGCTCATTTGTATTTGACTCCCCTGTTCTGGAAGGGATTTGTGTGAATACAGGTTCACAGGCAGGCTCAGCTGATCAGGTGCTGTCCCTGTAGATCACAGCAGCAAACAGGTAATTCCTTCTGTCTACTTAGTGTTCCAGATAATTGTTCCTGTTTGTAAACATGAGTACAACAAAGAAAATGGAGCTGGATAATCCTAGTCTTGGAAACATATCCGTGGAATGTGAATGCCTTGAAAATATTGTATGATGTTTCTGAAATTTTGAAATGCTGAAGATTTCACTTATTTCTGTTTTCAGCACCTCATCCCGTGTTGCTAAAGGAATAGACTACACCAAAATGAGCCTCCATGGTGCAAGTGGTGGACATGAGAGATCAAGGGACAGGCGCAGATCAAGTGACAGATCTCGTGACTCATCCCATGAAAGAGCAGAATCTCAGCTCACTCCATGCATCAGGAATGTTACTTCACCAACAAGACAGTATCATTCTGGTGTGTGCAGATCTCTACCATTTCAGGAGTAAAATTCTCTAAACTTCAGTACTATTTTGTTAAAGGACTACAATAAAAAACATTATTTGTTGATTACACAACATACAAATTTCTTGTATGTGCCCTGGGCTGGGAAAAAATACCTTTTCCAGATAGGCTGGAGCTTTTTTTTAGTCTGCAGTGTATATTTCTACATGATGCTCTTATTTAGTTCAAATCACAAGAACAATCTAATTTTTCTAAGACAATGGAGTAAACACTTCCCCTTTACTTTGTACAGTCTAGGTATTTAGAAATAGAGGAAATAGGAATTTTTAAAGTCACAAAACATGGTTTCTTTGAGCTATAGCTCCAACTGTGATGCAATAGCTTCTGTATTGTGTTGAGTTCCTTTTTCAGTATTAGAATGCTGAATTTTCCTTGTAAAGACTTTTGGGGAAGGTGAGGTGGTTCTGATGTCTAGGTGATAAAAACTTCAGGATCTCATTTATGTGCAAATGTTTTTGAAGGCATCTTTAACCAGAATAGATTTAAGCAAAGTAATTTGTACTTAACTTCTCAAACTGATGTGTTTTTTGCCTGGAAAGACACAAACTGCATAGCACTCATGTAAATCTCTGATTTAATTTCCTGTTTTTTCTCCTTCCGCCTCGTTGCCGCTAAAGATCGTGAGAAGGATCACAGTTCATCTCGGCCCAGCAGCCCCCGTCCCCAGAAGACATCCCCAAATGGTTCTGTTGTCAGCATGGGCACCAGCAGCAGGAACAGCAGCCAGTCAAGCTCAGATGGCAGCTGCAAGGCTGGTGGGGAAATGGTGTTTGTGTATGAAAATGGCAAAGAGGGGGCTCGGAATGTCAGAACTTCCGAACGAGTAACGCTCATTGTGGACAACACCAGATTTGTTGTAGATCCGTCTATCTTCACTGCACAGCCTAATACAATGTTGGGCAGGTTTGTATCTTTTTTGGTTTTGTTTCTTTTCCTTTGCCCCCAGCTGTTGTAGAGAGACATAAATACTTTGTGGATATTTAAACTCTTTAGATAGCTGTTGGACTTCTATTGCTACAGCTGATCTTGCTGATGTTTAATATTACCAGTTTGCGAATGTCTTTCAGTAAAAATCAGATGCAAGTTCTCCTCTGGTTTTGGCAGGGAGGCCAAGAGATGTCTATTACCTAGAGATGACAGCTGATAAATAAATTAACATTTCATGATGTTCCAAATTCTTCTGTCTTCCTTAGCATTGCTTCTGTATTCAGTCTGCCTCATTCTTCCTCTTCTTTTTAAAGCTAGGTGCTTCATTAAACAGTGGCATAGTGAGTGTAGTCTCTTTCAAAACGGCAAGGAAAAAAACCTTGAAGGTGTTCATTTTGCTTAATGGGCCTACCCTGACAACATTCAAGCTCAGCCCAATCATCATCTGAAATATCAGATAATCAGTGTAACAGCCCTGAGCCTCTCAGCAGAGAGATTGAACGCTCAAAAGGATCAACAATTAAATGCAAGTCCACAATATCTGTGTAATGTTTTCTGTAGAGACTACAATGAGCAGCATATGTACCATGTTTGCTTGGTGGGAAGATTCTATACTTACTCAAATTCTGGTTGGTTTTGCTTTGTCCAAACATAGAGGGCACTGCTTAAAATCTTGCATTAAGAATGAGAAGAAATGAAGGTTTGTCTATGTCACTTTAGATTTGGCTTTTTCATTGAAATGTGGCTGTTTCTCAGCCCATAAGTATATAATCCTATTTTAAATGCATATATATAAATCTCTTTGCCATGGTGCAGGTAATAAGTGTGATTAAACAATTTCTGCTCTGTTTAAATCACCACAGTGTGGGATAAATTGTACCTTGGATCCCTGCTTTGTGAAAAGTTGGGTGAGTCACAGAGAAGGCAAAAAATGCTTCTCTGTCTAAACTTTCAAAGGAAATAAATGGAAGGAAGAATCAATAGATTTCAATAATTTATTTAAAGCACTTGTATATTTTACAATACATGCATACATGTAAATATCCAGACAGCCTGGAAGTGTATCAGCTGAAGTAAAGCAATGAAATAGTTCCCTTTTCCAGGGCCTGCCTCAGAGTAAGTGGTGCTGCCTAATGCACTGGATTCTTTGTGCATGTGTGATGCTGAGTTATTCTTCCTTTGGGATTGGTTCAAGGAACAAGCTTATTTTATCTTCTGCTTATTGAAAAGTAGGTTAATAAAGATACAGAAATACCGCTCTAACATGCAGGTTATTTATAAACCCACTTTCCCTCAAAGTCAGCTTGCAGGACACTAAGCAGGAACAGCTTGGCAGGTAAAAGTAACTATAATTAGAATGTAGTATTTGCCTTAAGCCTGTATCCTGTTAGACTGCCTTTTTCTAAACGTTATTTCTTGTCCCAAAGAGTGGTCAGAAAACAGATCATTAAGTGAAAAACATAGACCCAGCTGAACAGAATACACTGATTTTTCCCTGCATTTTCTGTACAACTTTTTGCATTTCATTTTTCTTATTTACAAACAAGAAAATGATACTAAGGAATTCTAACCCAAGTTGCTTTCCTTCTTGAGTAGGATGTTTGGATCAGGCAGAGAACACAACTTTACACGTCCCAATGAAAAAGGAGAGTATGAAGTTGCTGAAGGAATTGGTTCCACTGTGTTTCGTGCTATTTTGGTGAGTTTTTAGGGGCAAGTACTGTTAGGACAAGCACTATTAAGAAGTAGCAAGTATTAAGAAGTTAAACTTCTTGATTTAACTTTACTTGCATACCTAGATTTTGTGGATGGAATAGATACTGCTCTTTATATTGTTTAGTAGGGGGGGAAAAATGCTTGATATGAACCCCCTGTTTCTGAGATGTGAGCATATGACAGCCAGGGAGAGAAAGTTCACATGAAAGAAACTAAAAATTACTGCCTGACAGAAATTAATTGACCTTTTCCTATGCATTTAGTTGATCAAATTCAGGTATATTCAGGCCTTCTAGTGCTGAAATGAGGTGAAACAGAGCACTGGAAGTTAATTTCCTGCAGGTAAAAGGAGTGAAGCAAACTTTGGTCTGAGATGGAAATGGTGCCTTATTTAATATCCACCCAAGGAAATAGAGCTGCTGCACTGCTGTCTCAGCAGACTTGGAATGGGAAGAGGTCAGTGAAGTATAGATAAAAGACAGCAAAATTATCAGTATTAATAGTTGTCACTTAAATAACAATTTTAAACAGAACTCACTGCTCTGAATGCAGCTCTGAAAACTGATAAATTTGAGGACAGTAAGATTGACAAAGTTTAACATATGTTGCTGTCTCACATTTTGGGGGCTTTCTTTGTGGAGAAGGCATAATAAATGAAATGATGAAATGTTTCTGTTGGTGAATGTTAAAGTTGTTTTTTTTTCTTGGTGCATTCCTGCAGGATTACTACAAGACTGGAGTCATACGCTGTCCTGATGGGATTTCTATTCCTGAATTGAGAGAAGCATGTGACTATCTCTGTATCTCCTTTGAGTACAGTACTATAAAATGCAGAGATCTGAGTAAGTACAGAGTTTATTCAAATAATTTGAATTATACAGATTGGCTTAAGCAAGTGTGTGTGTGTGTGTGCGTGTGTGTGTGTGTGTGTGTGTGTGTGTTAATTCTAAATCATACTCTTTATGGAGATAAAGATGGCTAACACTACACGAACAAAATCCATCCCTTTTTGTCTCTTATGTAATAAAGCCCTAAACCAATGGATTTATATTCTTTGAAAAATCATGTGTGATGTTTCAGTATCTGATTCTCTGCTGTGGTCACCCTGTGGCATACTTAACTCTTATCATTGCATCTGCAGTACGGATACAATAACATGAAGTGGTATCTTTTTTTGCCGAGGACAGAGAGGGTCATTCCTTCAGTGCTTTGCTTAGGAGAATGAGGCTGTGTCCCTGGCGAAAGTAGCACAGCTTTGCTGGTGGAGCAGGGTGCTCCAGGGTTCCCAGCACGTGCCATTCTCTTCAGCTCCATCATCCCTGAGCTCAGCCAAGTCTTGGCCTTGCCTCTGGTTGTTGTACTCTCACTGTGTGTGCAGTGCAGGACCAGCCTGTGGCATTCCTGCTGGAAATGCTGTGCAGGACAGCTGTGCCTTCCCCAGCAGGGCTGCCTGGAGCACTCTGTCCTTAGCAGAGCGACTTAGCAGCTCCTGCTGTGAGGGCTTTCAGAAGCTTTGGTTTTAAGCTACTGCTTATGAAATACAGGTTGTGTGCTCTGCTCTTCCAGCAACTGGCTAAAATGTTTCTTTTAGGAAAACCAAGAGCAGTCTTGCTCCATTACCAAATGTTTAGTAGTACTAAAACATTGAGGAGACTTCCTTCAAGTCACTCCTCTGTCTGCCCACAGCTATGGTAATATCTGCAGGACAGGCCTGTTAGTTTCAACTTCTGGTAAATATTCAAGTAAGTTCTGAGCTTATACAGAGTAATAGGCTAAGTGTCTTTACACCTGTCTGCAGTAATAGTACAAGATAAAAAGATCTACTATTTCTTATTGCTGCCTTCACCTCTTTACCAAGTTTTCAAATGTGCCTATGCTTAAAATTTTCTTCTAGGTGCTCTCATGCATGAATTGTCAAATGATGGTGCTCGCAAGCAATTTGAGTTTTACCTGGAAGAAATGATTCTCCCATTAATGGTAGCCAGTGCCCAAAGTGGGGAGAGGGAGTGCCACATTGTTGTGCTGACAGATGATGATGTTGTTGACTGGGATGAAGAGTATCCCCCACAAATGGGAGAGGAATATTCACAAAGTAAGTTTATCTTCATTGTTCCCACCAAGCCACACTGTGGCAGAGGTAGCGGTGAATGTACTGATTTAAATTGTTGTACAGAAGCACCACTAGCAAAGCCTTTACAACATCCCTAATGCCTCACAAAATAAAAACTTCTTGGGTTTGGTAATTCTGCTTAATATTTTGCTTCACAGAAGCACATGTAGCTTGTTATGTTCAACTCTAATTAAAAGGAGAAACTAATTTTTATTAAGGTATTGTCAGCCAGTGAGGGGGAAGAAAATACTTCTTTAGAAAGAGCTTGATGAAAGAAATGGGTAGGAGTCATGTTTACTGCGGGAAAACAACCAGAAGGTTTTTTGGGGAAAAAAACAAATGCTGTTATTTTTGGAGCTTTACAGTCGTTTGTATGATCAGTTTAAGCACCTGTAAATGAACTTTATTTCCCTGCAAGATGTGCAACCAATCCATTTCCCAGTGTCTTCAGCTGTTTTCCTCAAGAGTTCTTAAGTCTCTCCCCCCTCTTCTGAAATAGAAATACTGGAGTAAAGCAAAACAGTGGAAAAGATAAACCTTTGAGTTTTAAGGCTAAAAGTTTTAATATTTGAATACAGAAGCTTTTTTTCTCATTAAAATGTATTTTTAGTTATTTACAGCACAAAGTTGTATAGATTCTTCAAGTACATTGAAAACAGAGATGTGGCCAAATCAGTTCTGAAGGAAAGGGGGCTCAAGAAGATCCGCCTGGGCATTGAAGGTAAGGGAAGCATTGCTTGTACTCTCACTCTTTGGGCTTCAAGGTCTGCTGCACTTCTCTGCTTTATGGTTTTCCCTGTAGCTGGAAAAACAAGGGGTTGGTGATGTCTTTCCAACTGAGGTTGGGTGACTGAATGGCCAGAGGGGGAATGGTACCCAACAAGCAACAGAAAGAAAATCCCAGCTAGAAAATGGGATTATGGGCTCCAGACTGGTGTCCAAGCTGTGTCAGGCTGCTGGGCTCTGCGCAGACAACTTAGGCAGCTTCTGCTGCCTTCATGACTTGCATCTCATGCCCTTTGCCCTTTTATTTTCAAACAAAATCTTCTCCGTGCTTTGTTTGAAGTGACAATCCATTTGTACAGCTTTTGTGTATTCTGTTTGTGGCCTGGTGTCCTTTTCAGGTTGTGAAATTAAAAATATTGCGTTAAGTGGCAGGGAAACGTTTTCTTTTAGGAAATACAAAACTGTCCAGAGGATCAGTGAAGATCAAAGAAATATTGATCTGAAATAAACATCTTGTAAGTTAGGAGGCCAGTCTGTAAAATCTCACTGAGTAGTCTGATTTTTGTCGTGAATGTAAGAACTGGGCTGCTTTGCATTACATTTTTCTTCTGATTGTTGACCCAGATATTTTAGAATCCAGCCTTTATAATTAGCACGATTTCTATCATTCACTCACCAAGTTGTCATAGTTACGTTTGTAATTTGCCAAGCAAAAGCAAATGCTTTTAACTGGGTGTGAACTCTAAAATAAGAATTTCAACTGAACAAGGTGGGAGCCTTTTAGCTAAACAAGAACTGGCCCTGTCCGTAATGCTGGCTAATACTGGATAGCTTAGGACTAGGAACAACTGCAGCACGAAACTGTAATGCTGTAGTAATGAGTAAAATTAACATTATTGTTGGGGCTGAGGGGAGAGATGATTTGAACACAGCGTAACCAAGGGCTTTGCTCTGTCCAGGCAGTGCTGATGGTGCTGTGCTTTCTGTCTTTGCCAGGTTACCCCACGTACAAGGAGAAGGTGAAGAAGCGGCCAGGTGGGAGGCCAGAGGTGATTTACAACTACGTCCAAAGACCATTCATCCGCATGTCGTGGGAGAAGGAGGAAGGGAAGAGCAGGCACGTTGACTTCCAGTGTGTGAAGAGCAAATCCATCACCAACTTAGCGGCGGCAGCAGCAGATATTCCCCAGGACCAGCTGGTGGTGATGCACCCCACGCCGCAGGTAGACGAGCTGGACATCCTGCCCATCCATCCTGCCCCCAGTAACAGTGAGCTGGAGGCCGAGGGCCAAAACCCCCCACTCTGATCCCACCTCCCCTCCACCACAAGCATGCTCCTTACGGTGACTCTGTACTCAGCTCATACCACACTGCAGTGCCAGTTTTTCCATTGTGTTCCAGTGTTTAGGATATTGCAGTAGGGACCTGGCACGGCCCCAAGGGCTGCCTGGCTGTTCTGGGAGGAGTACAGCTCCAGCACTGGGTTCAGTGACGTTCGTGTCTGTGTTTACCAGTAGGTTTGTGACGTTGGTGACTTGTGAGCTGGCCTGGCCCCGCGCCGCAGCCTGGGGCCGCTGTCGTGACACGGGGGTAGGAAGCAGAGTGGGAATTGATAGTAGCACTTTACAAATGGTTGAGAAATGGAATTTGAAGCCATTTTTTTATAAATGTATTGCACAATACTAACAAAGTGCTTCTATCAAAGGTATTAACTGTACATAGTTTTGCTCTGAATAGATTGACCCTTCTAAAGTTATTGTATATGGTTGAGCACAAAACTACATACTCTTGGGTTTTTGGATTGAGGACGTGATTCAATGACCCATGTAACATCTTGTTTGAGTTCTTTAGTGAATTTTTTCACTTGTTTGCAGCGTGAGCCATGTTCAAAAATTGTGAACAACGGATAGGGGCTTTATGTTAAATTTTGCCTTACCTTAAGCTGTTCACAAATATTTATTTAATACATTTTTCATAAGTGTCATGAAATAGGAAAATGCAAATGGTTCATTCTTCATTTATTAATGATTGTAAACAAGTTTTTCATGCAAATAAAGTTTCCATTATTTTAATGGGCTTGAGTTATCTGCGAATTATGAATTTTGCAAGTCGTCGCTTTTCTGTCCTCAGGGGAAGGAGGGTTATTATTAAGTGAAAACCAAGTATTTCTTAAAGATTATCAGCCTATTTCAACACACCTGCCTGTTGTGCTTTTCTCAGGATAAACCTGAATCTAAGAGTAAGTAATAACAGCTTCTCTGGGAATTTATTGTCATGACAAAGTCGTCTAAGTATATGTAAGGCACTGGTTTTCCTCCCTTTTCCCCCAAGGCTAAAGAAATGATAAATACCAAGTGCTTCTAGCATGCACCTTCAGCAGGGTTTTATCAAATTTATTTATCAAAGTAAATGCTCCATCTTAGAACAAGGGAAACATTTATTTTAAAAATATTTAACTGTCTAATACATTACACTTTAACAATATTTATAGTAAAGGATTCTTACAAGAAAGAATAAACAGCTTTATGGTACAATTAGTATAAGAAATATCCACATGGGGACTGTTTTGCAGTGTAAAAACACACCATACATCTGAAATGGTCATTTGCATATAAAAGCTACCACTGATGCCAGTGAGTTGCACAGTGATTTAAAAAAAATTTCAAACAACAGAATCCAAAATATACAAGTATTGCAAGCTATACACAGCTAACCAAATCAACACAGAACACTGTAGCAGGTTATTCCACTTTGTCTGAAGTTACACATGGTAGGATGAGTTGCATTCTGACGTAGCTTTTATGAAATTCCTACATAAAAGCTTCTCAGTCCCACAAGTTTCACAGACAGCAGAACTCCACCAGTAAATGCACTTTGATATTTGGGTGTTGGGTGCATCATTTACAAGGGCCAGGGCAGGTCACTGAAGTCCACGGGGCCCCCAAGCCCCGCATCAGCCTCCAGCAGGCTCATGATCACCGCCATGGCTGCCTCGTCGTTGCTGGGGCTGCTCGAGCCCTGCTCGGTGTCGATCATGTCGATGCCTATGTGGGAGTTCTCCCCTGCAATGGAACACAGCACCAGCCTGCAGTCAGTGGCGCTGGAATGGCAGATGGGGGGAATGTGGAGCTGTGTGAGGCCCAGGCTGCAGGGTTAGGGACACCCCTGGGAGCCAGGGGGCACAGGAGAGAGAGGTTGGGTCACTCCTGAGCAGTGACCACTGCACCTTACAGGGACAACCTGAGTGCCACGTTTCAAACACAAGGCTACATCAATATCCCTCTTCAGCTCTTTGAAAGCACTCAGAGAAAGCCATTGAGGAGCTGAGCTAATTCACACTGATTCAGCAAGAGAAAAGAGGCTTCCAAGTACTACCTAAGAAAATTTCCAATTTAAATAAGTGCACAAAATAGGCTGCCAGGCACTCCTCTGGGCACACAGAATGGTTGGCTATGGCTTTGTGCCTCAGCTGGAGCCTGCAGAAGCTATAAGCAAGTTACATCTTGTCACAATGTCCATGTGTTAAGTTTAGCTGGTATTGAGGATGTTAGCATGTGACTTCACTTACCCAGGATAGAGGAGTTGTCGGAATATGGGTAACCAGAATTATCCTGGATTTGCCCGGACAGCAGCCCAGCTGAAGAAATGTCTGGAGTGCCACCATTCAAGATCTTGAAAGACAAAACAGAAGCTATAAAGCAGCATGAAATGGTGCATTAAGTCTTAAATTGTCCTATATAGGGACTTTTAATATAGGGTAGATGGACTTCCCAAAAAACCCTGTGCTTTATAACAAACACACTTCTAAACAAGGAGAAGTATCAAGGGGGTGCTAAAAACATTCAACACCCAACCTGTAATTCCCTTTATGCCATTCCAGCAGCCCCTACTCTTTGTACACGTTGAATACTGTAGGGCAGAAGCAGCAAGAATAACTGTTACTAGAATTGTAACTCTGTTCCAACTTGGAGTTTTGTTTCAAGAACAAAGAGAGCTGGGAATAGACAGAAATGTTTACTGTCTGTTCCCATACAAGTAATTCTTATGTGTAGTCATCATAATTTCTAAGAAAAAAAGGTTAAGTAAGTCTGAAGCAGTGCATAAGGATCTGTATAAGTGCTCTTCTTGCCTTGGATAAAACTTCCATAACCATTTAGAGATTCCTGGAAGCAGCCAGGACAAGTGTTCAGGTGGCTCAGTGCTGGTAATGGCACCTGAGTGCCACTCAAGCAATCTTAGAGCAAGGCAGGTGCAGGGTGTTGACTTTAAAATAACCCCTCAGTGCCCGGGAAAGCACCGAATTGTCCTGTTTTGTGCTACAGCAGCCCAGGAACCCTGGTGGGATTCACTGAGGCACAGCCGGTGGTGCAGTGGCAGCACTTCCAGCGTTCACCAGCACGGGGTGTTAGAGAGTTTTTGGAGGGGAGACAGATCACGAGAGCTGTTCCTTTCAGCTCTGCTGAAAAAATACAACCTAAAGGGCAGGTGGATTTCAATTGCTGCTGGTGTTTGGGAACTGCTGCTCTCTGCCCTTTAGGCAGAGCTGTACAGGAGCTGTGAACACTGCAGTACTGTGGCTCGGTCAGACTTTTCCAGCCAAGCAGCCAGGAGTTGTTCCCGGGAGCACAATCCCACAGCCCTTGCCATGACTGCCTGAGACTGTGGGTGAAGTTTCTGCTTACCTTCTTCCCTCCCGGCGAGGATGTGTCTGGTGGGGGGGTGCTGGTGATGTTCAGAGGACTTGATCCACAGCTGGAAGGTGATGATCCTCTTATCCTAAAACAGGGATAAAACAGGGCATGGATTTACAAACAACTCAGAGACTTAAGAGTTTCAAATGCTGACTTTAGCATCAGATGCCATAAGGTGCTGAAAGCATGAGCTTCATTTCTATAATTTCCTCCCTTTTTCACTGTTCTTCAAACCAGCAGGAGCAGCAATGCTTTTATTTGCAGCCAGATAAACAGTCCTGTGTAAATCCAGCCTGCTTGGTCTGCAAGCTTAACCTCCTCCCTGCTTTTGTTCCTGTACAGCCTTCACCGAATCAGAAGGAAAAGGTCCTGGCTGCTATGGAAAGCCTCAGGTTTTTTTGTATTTTACTTCAATTTCCACCAGCTAAGAATTCTAGCTGCCTCAGTCAGATAACCCAGACTGCTTCAGTGAGCTCCTGATACAGAGGTACACTGGACACTGGATTGTTTTTAACTGCTCAAAGCCATATTGTTCACTTCCATTTTCCATAGCTTGATCAAACATCTTTAATAATGAATAATGTGTTGACTGTAGAACCAACAAATCTCTAGACTAAAGGCAGGAGAGGTAGTCACAGAGAAAAGCAATGGAAATGGGAATCTTCTTGGCCGAGTTCCCCTGGGAAAGCTGAACAGAAGGCAGCTTTGGAAAATAGTAACAGCTGCTGAAGAAGGACTGGAACTAACCCAGGGTCTGAACTGAAATGCAAACATGGGTGGTAACTGCACTACTACACTCACTTGGGCTAATTAAGTGTTTTACAGCTACTCAAAGGGATGGTTAAGCTTCAAAGGATTTGCTCAGCCTTGTTTTTTTTTCCTCTTCCCCCTTCTCCTATTCCTGCATGCAGGATAAAGCCTTAGGGATAGGTCTGCTGTTCCCTTAAGTGAGCATGTAGGGAGTCTGCTGCGTGCAACAGAACAAAACTACGGGAAACAGACTGAACGTGTTCCCGAATTGCTGCTCAGTCTGGTTAAATTGCTACCACTAAACAGCTGCTGGGTGATACCACTTTTATAGGAAAGGGAACACAGTTCCCAAGAAGAAATCCCTGAAGAACAGGGATTTTTAGCCCATAGAAATTAAGTGGTACCCACTGAAAGCAGCTGCTCGCACAGGTGAGAACACGAGAAGCAGCTGTGGATTCCCACAGTCCCTTAGTAAAGAGGGCTACAAGACCCCATGTTTGACCCCAGTCCCACATCCTGACTGCCATGGGAAGGCTCCTGCATTGTGTCCCTGTTCCAAGAGCTCCAGAGGAACTGCACAGGCTCATCATGCACATCTAACAACTCCAAAAGCATCTGAGTGAATGGATCACACAAAAACAAACATTGCTTTTCTGGCACACGGTCAATAGCTTTGTCATTTGGACGTTGTGCCACTCACAGCCTTAAGTCACTGGGAAAAGAACAGTGTGGAATGGATTTGTTGCTAGTTAGCTGCTCTTTTTAACTCCTGTTTCTGGTAAACAGGTCATCATCACCACTGCAAAAAGTTCCAGTATCAGTCTTTTGCAACAGAAAGCTGGAAGGCTGTAACTTCGTGCTTTTGTGTTTGACTGCCTCAGGGATGCAGAACAGGAATCTGTAGCTGTCTGTGAAATACAACTGGATCATTCCTTATTCAGCCTGGAGACAGACTTCCTTAATTTCCTCTTAAAGAACAGTAATTCCTCTTAAAGAACAATAACAAAACAAACAATGATTTTCCTCTCATTTCAGACCATTTTCTCTCACCTGTGAATCTCCATAATTTCTTCAGCAATCATCCTCCCTATTTTACCTGCCCCAGCTCTTGTTCCACCTGGAATTCCAGGCACAGTGGGATGAGTCCTTTTGGGGCCACCTGAAATGAGATGATACCTTAAGGTGAGATAAAAGCTTGCAAACCTCCACAAACCATTTGTGTTTAGGCTTTGATTGGCTGCAGGACCTTCTGAACTGGATTTATTTACAGTTCCACCAGCTGAGTGCCTTCAAATGCATGAAAAGCTCTGGCTTGCACTGAGCTGTGCTGAGTCTCAGATGTCCCTCTGTGTCAGCAGGGACAGAACAGATCCCAACATATTCAGAACTAAGCATCTGGTGCTACCTCTTGTCCAAAGCTGGTACAGAATGGCTTGTCAGACCTGCTCGACTCTGTGCCCCAACAGGTCTTCTCCAAACATGTTTGTTCTCTGCTCTGTGTGAAGAACTTGCCAGTGCATATTCCATTCAATAAGGGATAAGCCCAAGGTACCTGATGATTGCAAATAAAGCCCCTGCAGGTAACTGCAGGAATCTGAAGTGGAGGGAAAAGTGAGGTTTGAACAGTTAGGAGCTGTTACTAAAATGTGATTTGACACTTGCACAGCACTTGGGAGGTTGTCAAAAGGAGGCTGATATACTCCAAGGCAGAGAAAAAATCACACTGAGAGGGCAGGAAAGGCCTCAGCATTGCTTATATAGAAGGGACAATTGCTTGCTTTCGGAAATGCTTATTTAAAAACAACCCTCAATAGGTGTGGCTCAGACCCAAAACTAAACCTTATTTTCCTCAGGATGTTACCAAACTCTCAGTGCAGAAGTACAGCAAATCAGTGCAGGCAGGATGAGGTGCTCCCAAGGCACAGCAGCCAACAATGCCCTGAGAGCACAGGAGTTACCTTCCCCAGCCTGGAGCACGCTGTCCATGCTGTGTGGGGATGCTGCCAGCTGTGGAAAGGCTGCATCTCCGCTGTCCAGGACGGTGGTGCTGTGGAGTTCAAGGATTAGAACAATCAGTGAGACAAAACCCTATGAGTGATGAAAAACCCGCAGTCATGCAGCCAGTTTCAGTATGAAATGCTTCAGGGTTTCAGTAGTGTGAGTCAGTGCCACCCCAGTGAAGGCAGGGCTACATAAACAATAGAATGAACCACCCTGTTCCACCTCAAAGTGAGCAATGCAGGACTCCAACAGCTTCTCTAACAAGAGAATTCCTCTACAGCAATTATTCTGCTGAGAAGTCACCTCAAGAAGGTAAAGGGAGGGGGGAGACTACCTGCCAAAGCAAAGAAATGCATGTTCTGTAAGACCCTACAAAGACTGAATCCCAGGTTTTCCCAGAGAAAGAAAATATTTCTGTTTTCTGCAGGCTTTAACAACCAGATATGAAATCACTGCAATTGTTAAACTAAACCCCCTCTCCCCAGGGTGTTATCTGGAGAAGACACCTATTGTCTTATAGAAGGCATGCACATATTTAGGACAAATCTCATATGAGAAAAGGGCAAAGCAATTGCATTTCCAGGCACCTGCTGAGAGAAAAGCACTTACGAAACGACTGTGTTTGTGGAGACAATGTATTCTACTTCTTTGGTCCAAGGGTTCATGAAACTGAACCAGCGACTCCGCAACGTAATAAAAGAGCCATCTTTTATTTTAAACTTGTAGCAGTTAGTTGTAATTTTTTCTCTTGTCTGCAAAACTGAAGACAGGCAGAAAGCAAGTGATTTGTGTCTAACAGGCACCACAACAACATAAACAGAGCCCTCTTCAGGGAAAACCTAGATAATTCCTCCCCTCATCCCTCAAGAAAAATGCTACTCCTGCCCCATCCCCCTCACCCGTACTGAATCTCAAATATTCCCTACAAATTCATGCAAGTCTAAGATAATCAGTGTCTGATAGCACATACAGCACAATGTTCTTGACTGAAGCATTGGCAAACAGCAATACCCAATCTTTTCAAGTTTCTTTGGTTTTCTTAATACACAACTATCCCAAATATTTTGAACAAGATTTCTTTCCTGAATTATTAATAATCATACCTTGTCTATGACATTCTGCAAGATGTGCTATATCGTCTTGATGAAAATATTCATAACACGAAGTACCTAGAAGTTCCTGTGGTAAGTATGCCAAGATGGCTGTTGCCCTGGGGGAGGGAGGGAGAGGAACAAAATAAAGAGGAAGAAAAGAAAAAATCTTTTCAAGCATCTCTTTCTTTGAAGCATTAGTCAGAGATTCCTAAAGCTCACAGCAAAGCTGGGTAAGGCTCAAGTAATGCAGAAAGGAATTTTCAGCTTAGAAGGTAAAAAAAATTCCTTAAGAATACTATTTTTAATTCTCAGGTAATTACAAAAGTACATAACACCCAGAGCCCTCAGGTATTGCATTTGACCTATCACCACCAGATGGGATGTAAGACTTTCTAAATAGCTTTGAAAATGTACTGTAATTTTGGGAATTTAAGCCTGAAAAAAGCTGCCTGATAGCAGCCACAAGATAATAGGAAGCTTTCTGCATAAAATGCCACTGAAAAATAGACATCAAAGGGTTGAGGAACTCAAGACTGGGACAAAACAACACCACACCAAACTCTGCACCCACACCCACAAACCAGAGAGGTTAACAAATAGGATTTTCCTGAATAAGCGTTCTGAGACCCACTGTGTGTGTTTAAAATCAAACAGGAGTGTGAAGCAAATAAACCAAGTTTGTTTCATCAGAACCAGCAACAAAGACAACTCATTTTCTTCCTCATCAGAAAGCTTTAGGTGGAAATACACCTGGGATCCACAACATGGGAAAGCCTGGATGCTTGATCTGACTCTCAGAGCTGCTAGCAAAGCTGGAGGACATCTCAAGAAAGTAGGAAAAGATGAGCTTGTGCATCAACCTGGTAAGCCAAGCTTGAAACTCATTTCAAGGGCACAGGCAAAGCACCAGTGCAGGTGAGTGACAGAGCTTAAGCACAGCCTGACACAGGGAAAGGGTCATTCCCACAAGGAAGGAGCTCTGACAGTCACAACAAGAGGGCTGTCAACAACTTCCTCAGGATAGCTCATCTCACCCACAACACCAACAGGAAAATTAACAACTGGGGAGGGCAACTGACCAAAAACAGCAGCACAGAAAGTATCAAGGCTGAATGAACCCAGGGTGAGACCCTCACTACAAGAACAGCGAGCAAACCTAACTACTGAATTACACTGAACTTGGATTTTTTACATTTCTTAGAAGAAAATTACTGACGGAGAAATGACAGTTCTTTGAAGAAACTGAAGTAAGAGTCACAATTCCAAACTATTTCAATGCAAATTAAATATTAAGGGCAGTAAGGAACAAACCTAGGTAAATCAATACCTCTGCAATCTCAGAAAAGCCCAAATTAGATATTACAAAATGTAGAAATTAGTACATGTCAATAATTATTCATAAGAATAGAAAGAAAAAAACTGAAGCACAAAATTAAGAGTATTTAAATGCAGGGCATTTTTGTATGTTTCCAAACACACCAAGAGAATTCGGCACCAATCAGATGTAAAGCAGTCCAGCTCTCCTTGACAGGGAGATTGAAGAGCTCAGTCTTGGAGAAGGAAACAAGAATTCCAACTGACTTTTGTCTGGTGAGCCTTATCCCAGGACACTTAAACTCCAAGACTGCTTTGATGAATTATCTCTGAGAGAACCACAAAGCAGCAAAACAAAGTCTATCTTCAAAATGGAAGAGCTAGGAACCAAGTCTTATTGGAACAGACTTATTCCAGTATTTTTCCAAGAGGTTTAGTAACCAAGGTATGTCAGGGACACCTGACATGAATGGGGGACAACCAATATAAGCATCAAAAAGTAACTTTTCAACCTCTTTCTTTTCATAGCAGGATAAAGAGGTGTTGTGGAAAGGAGAATCTGCAGCAAATTACAGATGTCAAGAGACTTGGTGAATTCGGTATCTGACCATGTTCTATCGTGCAAGGAAGGAAATTGTTTATGTCCTTCTGGAATTTTATCTTGTATTTAGTTTCTTCCTTAGCTTGCTTCTCTAAGCTGCCTTGACTTAACAAGGCAGCTCTGAATTCTGAAGCTGTAGCTGATGTCATCTGCATAGTTAATAAACTTAATTTTGCTCTAAAATTCACCATCCAGACCAACTAAAAATATGAATAAATAAAAGGAGAGATAATTCTCTTCAAAACTCTGCTCAATTTAGCTGCCGTTTCAACAGTGAATTGTTAAGCAATTCCCTGGCTGTGGCAGCCCAGCTAATTGGTAGCTAATCCATAGCAGTGCTTCTCCAGGGACCTTGCAATCCATGAGGACAAAAAGGGTCACAGGGAGTTTAAGAAGTGTTTATTTCCTGAATTCTCCTGGACAAATGATGAAGGAACAATGCAAGTCTGTATGAAAAAAAAACCTGACTGGGAAATAAATTGTTTTCAACTTTTACAGGTGCCCAAATATTCCCCAGCAGAAGCATAGACCATTGGATGCCAACTTTAAGCCTACAGATGAGGCTTTCTTCTAAATAAATTCCCTTTCAAAGAGCCCTTTGAAGTAGCATACACATTCCAAGGACTGTAAACAACAGCTGGAAAACAATTAAATAAAAGCGTATGTGTTTAAATCCAATGGGTCAACCTTTTCTGTGTCTCATTATTTTAGAAATGCTTCAGAACAACACATCAGGGGAATATGTCTGATCTTTTGAAAATAAAATTTGTCTATAAACAAGACAGAATGGCATTTTCTGAGCAACAGAAAGCTATGAATGCTCCCACAGCTCCCAGAGCAAGCACCAGCTCTGAGCACTCAAGAGTTGGTATTTTCAAAAGCTTTCTATCAAATTAAACCTAAAACCACCCAAACAACCTAACCAAAACCCACAAACCCAACCACCCCAAACACGTAACAAAAAAATCCCCCATGTTTTCCTCACTGCACTTCCTCTCATGACTATCCTCTACTTCCTCTCAAAGGGCACTAAAGATCAGCTGACTCCCCTGAAACCAATTCCAGCAGGCAGATTCTGTCAGAGTTTGGCTTTTCAATGTTGCAAGCAACTGAACCAAAGCCACAGGGAAACTGAAACAGCCTCATCTGGGCAGGCTCAATCCCTCCTGACAAGGAAGGCAACCGAGCAACCCATCTCCAACCAATCCAGTGGAGCCTCTCCATTAACATCCTTCAGCTTCTTATTTTTCCCTCGCCAATTTCAGTAATTTTCAAGGATGACCCAGGTCATACATGCCTCCCACTTAAGAAAATTCAAGCCATTTCTTTTGGAAAAGGAAATAATTAGCCTTTTAGATAATAAATTGATGTTTGAAAGCAGATACCACACTGGCACAAGTTCTCAAACCATTTCCAAGAGATAACCTTATGAAAAGCTTTCCTCCTTCTTTTAAAACAAAAAAGATCACATAGAGAAGCATTAATCCAGCAGAATGTGTCCAAGTAAACAGTTATATAAGTGTACATGCTAGCAAAGCCTAACCCAGCCTCTGCAAGCACTTAACTATGTAGCAGTGTTTGCAAAAGGTTTCAAATAACATAGGTAGTAATTAGGGTCCAGTCTCAAAACATTTTCTTCTGAGGATTACACATATCCATAACCCCCTTAATGAACTGGCAGAAATGAACTTGGGGTTAATTCTGCCGTATTTTTGGAAGTTTGGGGGATTTTTTAAAATTTAATCAGTCGTACTGAGTAAATGCATAGTAACAACTTTTGAGTTCCATCTCAAAACCCAACCCAGCTTGCAGTAAAAAGCTAAAGAGGACAGTAATTTATTTTCCCAATAGCATTTACACTGCTGCAAGAAAAGCTGTCAATGAGGCAGTGTCAGACAGTGACTTATTGTGGAAGTTGTTAGAGGAACTCTCACCTCTGATCTACAAAGACAAATTTCCCATCTATGGCGTGGCGGGACACGTATTCCGTGGGTTTCACCCGGATCTCACCATTCACCGGCTGCGGGACCACGTGGGGATGGAGCCTTCCAATGGCAACAAGGCAGCTTAAATTACAACCCTCATTATCTGGTTCGTTATCTTCATCCAGTCCCATCTTTGTTGGAGGCCAGCTTTTTAAATAGCCTGTGCTATGAATAGTGCAAAAGCTTTTGCGGTCTGCTGTAAAAAGAAAACAAAAAAAAAAAAACCCAAAAAACAAACCAACAAAACCCAAGAAAGCAGTTAGGTCATGGATACAGCTTTGGAGAACTTCAGTTCTGCTAATAATGCATCTCCTCTCTTATGCAGGAAATTTGGGATACTCTTCACTAAGGAAGAGCTGGGGGTGTTCAGCCTGGAGAAAAGGAGGCTCAGGAGAGACCTCATCACTCTCTAGAGCTCCCTGAAAGGAGGCTGTAGCCAAGTGGAACCAGCAACAGGACAAGAGGATACAGCCACAATGTGTGCCAGGAGAGGTTCAGTTGGACATCAGGAAGAATTTCCTCACTGAAAAGATGGTCAAGCACACTGGAAAGCTGCCCAGGGAAGTGGTGAAGTCAACACCCATGGAAGTGCTGAAGAAGTGACACAGCACTCAATGCCACGGTCTGGCTGACAAGGTGATGTTTGGTCAAACGTTGGACTCCACGACCTTGGAGATCTTTTCCAACCTTAATGACTCTGTGATTCTTAGGGATTGTTCAGCAGTCCTGCTGGAATGCAGCTAATCTGAGATAATCCAATAAACAATTTATCTTGGCAAAACCACTGTTTATGCTGAAACATCACATAGCTCAGACCAAGGCTTCTTTTGGTAATTTTGAGCAGAAATTGCATCACATTTTATTCTTTCAGCCAAGGAGGAAAATAATCTAAAGGAATGTATGAAGAGATTAGCAGATTAATAAATAAAATGTCTCTTTCAACTTAATGTGACGCTCCTACAAAACCCAGGAACATTTTTGGCAGAACACACACTGTTTGGGATGTACAGGGGACAGCTGTACACAGGGTGAAAATTATTTGCAATGGCCAGTATCAGTCAGTATCCAAAAGGAGAATTCCTATTGCTCAGCACTGAGCAGGCCTGAAAACTCCAAGGAAGATGACTTTGATAGGGAGGTGGAATAAAAGGCTTATGCCAAACTACACAAACTGGCTTCCTCAGGAATGAACACAAAAGCAAGACCCAAGGCTGAAGCTCGTCTGAACCTCATAGGAAGCTGGGGCAGCTCACAGCCAGAGAATACACCAAAATTGCCTTCTGTTCTCTTCTTTGTCTTTCCACTTTAACTAACACCAAATGTATTATTCACAGTACTCAAAGAAAAAACCTTCACATTTAGGCTAAATATATATTCCAACATGTCTAGAATAATACCCTGCAGAGCAAAAGAATACTGCCAACACTGCTAATGTTATGACCAAATATTCCTGGTGTAGAAATGCCATGTTTACAGTACTCAGAATGCACCAAACCCACAGATGAATTCAGAATACACTCATTTTTTGAAGTGGATATGCATCCAAACATCACTGGTCAAATATGGAGCAGAGAACAAGCAACAGCTCCCCTTTATTTGAGACACTGGTGACATGATCAAGACTGAATGTGATCTCATCAATGTCTAAAGAAGATGCAATGACCACCCCAAAACTGTTGGCACAAACTGCCTGAAAAAGTTCCAAGAAAGCAGAGTGAAGAATTTGGTTTTAAAGCTAATAGAGGTGTGTAAGAGATACTGGAGTGTGGAGGGGAGTTTGAAGAAGGAATAGACTTAAACAGAGTTCAGAATCTTAATAAAAAACATCAATAAATGTGAAAAACATGAACACTGCAAATGAGTGATCACATAGAAAACAGCCTGACAGCTTTGGTAATAAATGCATGATGGTTACCTTTCTTCTTTGAGCAGGTTGAAGGGAAATCCTTGTCTTCTACTTTCACAGAAGGTCTGTTGCACTTCATCCTGCAGAAGAAGGAGCGCCGTGCCCCGGAGCAGAGCCGCGAGGGTCCAGGGGTTATGTCCGTCTTGACCGGGAGTCCGGCTGTGCAAACAGGAGTGAGGGAGAGTCTGTCGGCTGCAGAGGTAACCACACACATGGCTACACCATAAACCTCACCCCATAATGCTTCGACCTCACTGGGCCTCACACACAAGTCCTGTTCTTGAGGTTCTCATGAACATGACTGTGCAGTTGCCAGCTGATTATACCAACACTGCAACTTCTGACTCCACCTTCTGCTGTGAAAACACTGAGGCAAGCTCAAGAACACAGGGTTCTGACTGCAAAGGTCAGCAAGAAATTGGACAAATCCACACAAATGCTGTAATGAACACTGTAATTTCTCTAAACTGATTGAAAATAGAGATTACTTCTTCACAACCAGACCAGAATTCCATACACAGTCACTCAGGAGGCTCCTGACCCTTCAGACTGGCACTTTTCTGTCACAACTCCCACTCAGAGAACACACATGCATGTATAGACCAGAAGAGCCCCAATGACATTCCAGGGATGGAAGGAAGAAAACAGGTAGCAGGGACCTACACAGGAACTGCAAATCCCCAAAGTCCTCCAGTTAAGTCTAAGAAGTCTCTCTTGCCTTGCAGAAATAAGTGCACATGGACATGCCCTAACAATAAATCCTGACCTTTATCATATTCTCACAGGAGACTCTTTTCTGTGGGAAAAACAACCAAAACACATCACTGAACCAACAGCAGAGTGCTGGTACCAACAGGGCTCTGGGAAGACAGGGAATGCTTCCATGGCATACATCAGGAGCACAGCTATCAGCAAAGCCAGTGCTCCAAGGGTTGATGGAGGATTTAAAACACACAGGAACTTCTCCCCAGCCTGCCATCCACTCCAACCATTTCTGCACAGGGATATGTAAAATCAAACAGCTGTCAACATGAACAAAACCTTCTCAGGCCTTGTGGGTTTTTAACATAAGGAGGAAGACAGCAATTGCAGTATTTTAGTGGAAAGCGTGCCTCCCTCAAAATTACACTGGAGGGAGGCGATCTCCAGGAGGTCAGCCTGCCCTGCACCACATGCCCCCCAAACTGCTGCACCGTGGTGAGAGTACAAGCTGTGCTGAGTTACTCATGCCAACACAAAAATAAATACGTGCATACATCCTCGTACTCCTCACCAGTATGAGTTCTTGAAATTCTACCAATCCGTCTATCATAGCAGATGGGAAGACTGTAATTCATAGTATTTATTTTTGCCCTAACTTTGTCAGAGGCATAAAAAAAAAAAAAAAAAAAAAAGGAGGCAGCACTGGGTATTCATGCTTGACAACCGATGAAACCAGGAGCCAGAAAAAACTTCAGCTGATTCTGCTGAAGCCTCCAGGCTCCCTGCCCTTGAATGATCTCTCTCAGCTTCAGTTTCTGAAGTTGAGCTGGTGGCTTCTGTGAGATGAGATCCAGGACATTTCTGCTCCTGACAAACATGAGACTTAATGACCTGGAAATCTGTAGCTGTAGGATAACACCTTCCACTTAAGCAATGCGGACTCCTCTTATGAGAGGGAATTAAACACCCACTCACCTCAAAAGCAGCAGAGATACAGAACTACTTTAAAATACCAGAGTGGAACAGAGCTAAGAGACAGCAGGAAATGATTCCAAGGTTAAAAATCTTCTAAGAGAAAGGCTGGGTCATTGATGGAAGTGGCAGTAAGCAATACATAAATGGATAAATAAAATGAATCCTCTACCTTGGCTGACAGCTAAGGACTACCAAAGTAATACTGAGTGTATTCTGACCATTTAGAATGATGGATTAGAACAAATGCTTTGTGTGTTCTAATGGAAGAAGTTAAATCTTTGGTGCCTGGAAAAGAGAGGATACCTCACGGGTGAAGCCAGTTCCAGTAATGCATCTGTGCCACAGGGCATGCCAAATCCAACAGCTCCCAGGTACCTGGGTTTCACAGTTCTTTTTTTTTTTTTTTGTTTGTTTCTTTCTGTCTTTAAGCTAAAGCTTCCTTGGCTTGGGACAATCCCAAAGGCATCCCCCCACATCCCCACTACTGACAAAGCTGGCAAAGCCCCAGGAGCAGTGACTCTGGCTAGGTGACACTTTTCCCAAAGGTGGGAGCACTCACTTTTTGCATCTATGAGTCTTTCTCGTGGCGCAGTGTCAGAAGAAGAGAGCTGCTCCTTCACTTTGGCAATGTCTTTAGGATGGAGATAATCAAATAAACTTTGACCAATCAAATCATTCTGTAGAGATTGAACATTCAGTCAAAAGTAAAATAATGGCTCAGTATTATTTTCTTAATTTTTGCATCCAGCATGAACAATCCTTTTACATATAGGTCTAACCAAAGAATATCAAACATCCAGATCCACCCTCATTGCAGTGGGTTTGGACTGGATGACCTTTAAAGGGTCCCTTTCAAATCAAACTATTCTATGATTCTGATTTGATGGAAGGTTTTCTCTGTATATTTAAGCTATGACTACCTTATATAGTAATTTCTGTCATCATTTTCAGTAAGTTTTGCAGAATTGGCATGCTCAATTCCCCCCCACCAAATATTCTGGTTTCTCCTCAGTCTCACTTCTTCCACCACACATTTGAATGAAAACATCATAATCACAAATGTTCTCTTTCATTATTTACATATGAATAGGTATTTAGTATATACCTCACCAAAAGCTGGCTGAGGAAAACCTTTGAGGCTAATACAGGTTTTAAAATTGATAAGGAGTACAGATGACAGAAGGAATGAAGACTATTTACACAATATATGGTCCAAGTTAAGCCTTATGTTAAGCATATATTAAAAACCTGGCTTTGGTATAATTGCTTTCCAGTTTCCATCAGTAAACATGCAAGCAATACCAGAACAGACAGAGAGAAAAAGAAAACTAACTTGAAAAATCCATGTGAAGCTACTGGAAGAACCCCAGACTGATTTTTTAATATTTGCTTACACTCCCAATTAGGTAATGCCTTTGCAAGCCTGAGGGTAAATCCCTGAGCAGAATGCATCTATCAGTGAATTAAATTTAGTTCTTTTTCACCTCCTTGCTTTGAATGGAAACCAGAAACAATCTTCTCTAATGACATGGCAGAGAAAAGCTCTCTTTGCAATCCCTCTCAGCTTTCAAGACAGATTATTCTCATACCTACTCCCCAGATAAAGGCATAGCCACCAAAAAGCTCTAAAATTTTTTAAGACTTAACATATTTAAAATGGAAAATAATACCTGACTGTAGTTGAGGATCTTGAAGACAGATTCTGAAACAAACAGTATCTTTCCTCTGTCACAGCCCACAACAAAAAGAAATCCATCTGCTGCCTAATTAGAGGGGGGAAAAAAGAAAGTCAAATCCTAAGTTATCCATCCTCATTGCATCGTTATAACCTTTAAAAACACTTTGTGTATGGAAGAATTTCTACACTAGGAGAGCTGTCGTAACATCTAGAGATAACTGAGTCAAAATGTGAAATTACAATGAAGGCTTTTTTGCATCTGCAAACATTTTCGGCATCATTCTGGGCATTGTGCCCAGAATGTAAAATAACTTTTATGAGAGAAGAAAGAACCCATGTCTTGTCCAATAATATTATGATTATGTTTAATAATGCCTTCAAATTAAAATGTTATTTTAACTGTATTTAAAAAAGCTCCTCTTTTAGAAACCAAACATAACCTGGATATTTATTTCTGTGCCTGGTGGCAACTAACTCCTATTTCTAAAGTACTCTGTTCCAGTCACACACACAGGCATGCAGAAATAGGCCCCAGTTATGTATCTCCAGAATCATAATGTTGTAGAAATTAAGTTCTGCATATGCTGCATCTGGACACTGCAGTGCTTTAACAATTACACAAGCCACTGGAGAACTTGACTGCTGATTAATGAGATAAGCTCTCCACACTATAAAAGCAGTGTAACAGCAGGCAGCCAAACATACTAAGTCATGTTACATCAGCGACCTCAAAAAAAGGTGCTCATTGTACCACTGTACACTGAAAATCACAGCAAGGTAGCCCATGGCAGCAAGTCTGCAAGAAACAATTTATGTAATTTTGGTTCATTTATGCAATAACTGAAGATTCTAATGGTTACCATCAAAATATCAGTTTCCTCAGATCTCCCTCTTCAATCTTTCTGCTTAAATTAAGAAATGCTAGTCATTAAACTCATTGACTTCATGAAGCAGTCTGCAGATTTCCTAATTATCCTCCATAATCAAAACATTTTTAAGCTGAGATACAAGGCAGAAAAATACTGCTGGCATGCTTTGGGAGAGTTATAGTCATAGATACTAACATTTCTTAATTAAAAGTTGGAACATACCCTGAGAATAAGATGTTTTAATTCATCATCTGATAGAAAAGCAGGCTTGTAGTTTGCTTCTGTGTATGGGTTTGTAGCACCTAAAGAAAACAAACAAACAATTCCCATATCATCAATTTGTTACACACTTAAATGAGCAATTTTCCTTTGGTTCCTTCTTAGACTGTTGTTCATTGCCGGTGTTCTTTAAAATGAAAGTTACTTTTTTGCCTTTGTTTTACTATCAACACGAGCTCTGTTGGTATTAACTCAAAAAAGGATGAAGCTTTTTTGCTAAGACACAAGTACTGCATTAGGTAGAAATGCAAATTAAATGCCTCTGAGATATAAAAATATTCCTTGACATATTTTTGAACCCAAAGGCTGTCCTTGATTTATGGTCTAGTCTCAGAATTAGAAATTATAAAAGTAAGAGATTAAAGAACAAAACAATTCCAACTATTTCTTCTCCTTATAAGTCAGTAAAACATGACAAGCTGATGTAAGCAAATCACCAATTAGGAACTTACAAATCAGTTCTCTCATTCCAAGGCAAAGATAAAACCCAACATTACAATGACATCATCTTACAATGCCAAAACCCCAAAACTGGGAACAAATTAGGCAGCTATTTATTAAGGAGTAATTCTTCTCATTCTATTCCCTTCATAGAGGCAAGAGAGTCAAATTAGTGAAGAGTTATGAAGAATTAACCTCATCAAATGACAGTGGCAGGAAAGTTAAGCCTTTCAAAACCACACGGTTCAATATGACTGAAATCACCAGCGCTCCCAGAAATGGGAACAAACACCAGGATCTTTTTTACAATTAGTTGCACCCCTCTCTTTTCTCAATGGTCTATTTCTTTTGAAGGCTTAAGCTTTTAACATCATCACCAATTGTACCCAAGCGCTGATTCACTCTTATATGAAACTTCAGGAACACACAGAAATTTTTAACAACCTCAACTCTTCCAAACCTGTGTTTTTCCCTTCAAGTGCTTGCAACAGAAACTGGTCAAAAAGACCAAAACTGAGTTTTCAAAGTAGTCTCCACTCTTTCACACAGAGCTAAAGGTACAAACACAAAAGCTTAGAAGTCCTGTAGGAATATCCCACATAAAATCTAACCTCTCTATCCAACACCTTGGTACATTGCCTGCTTAGAGCAGTGCTCAGTACTGCACCAGAATCAACTGTGCACTGTCCTTAAGCCCTTTGTTGCACCTCCCTACCCACCCTGATGCTGTGGAATCTGGCAGCAGTGATCCATAGGTCACATGATGGAAAATTATTCTTTTCTCATCCCCAAGTCCCCCAGCCAGATCAGGATATTTATTGGACCATGAACTAGTAAGCTCTGATGCACTGAGCACAGATGCTAAGAAAAGGGGAGGAGTCCTCCCAAAATGAATTAACTTACTCCTTTTCGGCAAAGAGCAAGAAAGGGTGAGAGAAAGTGTGGTTTTGAGGAAATGCCATTTAGAATGCCCCTGCAGCCCCAGGCAACTCACCACGTAGTGTTTTCATGTGCTGGACAGCCATCCTGAGCACAGTGAGCTTGTCCAGCTTGCGGGACATGGCGTTGCACGTCGGCACCAGAGAGGCCAGCTCATCTATGAAACTGTTCATTTTATCCCTCCGCCTCTTCTCAATCTGACTGTGAGCCTCCCTGCATGCAGAAGGACAAACACAACAGCAGGAGAACATGAAGCACATGAAAAATGTCCAAAGCAACCTCCTCATGATAATTAAGTTACCCTCTCATCCTTGTGAAAAGGATAGCAGATGTTCTTCACACATTTGATGTTAATTATTTGGGTAAAGAACAGTTATATGCAAATAGGAAAGGTTGCAGTGCAAGGTTCTGGTTTACCAGAAAACACATCCCATGTTGGCCATACAGCACAGGTTTGTATTTTCCCATGTTAAGATTCACTGCTAACACTTTCACAACGCACAATTGGGTCTGAAAGAAGAAAGATGAAAACTACAGTATAACCAGAAACATATCTGGCTTCAATTTCAACGTCAGTGAAACTACTAAAGCCAAGTTATCCACCAAATCAGTATTTTCACAAAATTCTATGCAAACTTAATGAAAAATGTGAGCAGTGCAAAGATATGAAAAAATAAGGCAAGGTCAAAGTTAGAAAAAAGTATTTTCAGAAGAAACATACATTAATAATTAATACATGGCAAAAAGGGAGAGCTAATTCTTTTTAATATATTTGTTTAGAGCATTACCTTGCATTTTTTATCCTGCCTTGTTGGTCTGCATACTCCAATCTGTTGAGAAACGACATCACAAAGTTACAGCATGGAAAGCACTCAACGCAATTCTTTTAATGCATCTCACATACCTACTGATCCTCATTAAGATCAGATTTTTAGAATTTCAATGTTTATTTAACCTTTCTACAGAAAAGATCACTATTTATAATATTTTGCCTCAGACTTTGTTTTTTTGTTTTTTTTTTTAATTTGTCTGCTTCATTTTGTTCAAGCAATCCTACAAAAGCAATCTTTATCCCAGCAGAGAAATAATTTGGGACACCTGACCACAGTGACACTGAACAGGCATCCACAGACAGGATCCTGTGCCAAAATTCCTGTGGAACTGAGATTTCAGTGACTGTATCAACAGTACCTTCCATGTTGGTCATCTTTATCTGTATCCATACCTTCCCTGCAGAAACAGAACAAAGCAACACATTACAAATTCAGCAGGATTGGCTGAACTATCCAACTACCATAAAATCAGAATAAGTATTCCTGCCATCTCTATATAATAAATACAAAAATAGGAGTATAAAAACAACAACCTGGAAGGACTAAGGGAGCTGTGTGGTTTTTTTCTTAAATTAGCTGTGTCTCCTTCAAACTCACTAAATGGCACAGTTTGATGTGTTTGACAGTAAAACATGCTGCAGTTCAAAGATATCATCTGTTACAAAAATGTTTTTCAGTTAACTAGATGGGGGGAAGAAAACCCAACTTTGTGCAGATGCCTGTATGTTCTATACCTCAGCTTGCCTTATGGTAGTTGATTTTGGGGTAAAAGATGCTAATAACCTAAACTAGCGCAACACTGAAGATGGCCAAATACATGGAGAGAATAAAAGACTGTATGACACTAAGCAGGCACATTCGAAATTAGTACAACTTTCAGGGTAGATACATGGTTTGCTTTTGTTAAAACGTGAAGAAAAAAAAAGGAAGGAGGGAGGCATGAATAACAGAAATAATCCCCCTTATTACATTTAATTATTGTAGCCATATGTGCAAAACTAAACAAGAGAGGAGAGCAAAAGTTTTTGTAGCTGTACTTGGTAAAAAAAGCTAAATGCTTATGACTACACATCTGTTTTTAGACAAAATAATTAGGAAGAGAATGTTTGGATTTATGTAAATCTGTACAATTGTGCTTAAATGAACACTCCTAGGCCTGCTTATTCTGGTTGAATTTCTACCTGTAAATTTTAAGTCTATGGAAGCAAAACTCAAGGAAAAAACGTTGGGCATCTTTTTCAAGTGAAATCAATTACTGAAAAATTTATACTTACTCAAAAGGAAAGCCATCGAGTCTGAAAAGAAAGAAAAATAAAGTACACCATATATAGGAAATAAGAATGTCTTACATTTTCTGCTGAAATTCTCAATCTAATTCATATTCTATTTGAAATGAAAAGCACAATGAAACCAGGTAAATAGCAGGCAGCGTTTTCTAAAGAAACAAGCTTGTCCAAATTAATCTACTTTCTGAAAGAATAATTTGCTTTTTAAGAAAAGAGAGCATAGTTCATTACACTTAATGTGAAAGACTAATAAAATAACTAACCTAAATTATGTTATGCAAATCATTGAGATATTGTTTCATCTTCAGAAAGGAATGATCTGTACTTTATGCATGTTGTCCTTGTGGTTAGATAAATGGGATTTCAGAGGACTCTAAGGCCAGAAATAACAAATAAAAATAAAAACAAAAATAAAGTATCCCAAGTTTCTCAGTTTTTGATTCTTGCCAAGAAGGACAGATGGACATTTTGCTTTAGTCTAAAGTCCCAAGCTGTACTGTATACAGACTTTATCATACCATAAGGAAATTAAACATAATTTCTACATGCAAACTAACTGCTGGCATCACTTCAAGACTATAAAATGACCTGAAATACCACTGAGCTTTACCATGATAAGAGGTTATGTTTTACAAAAGCCTTATGAAAAGTCTTCTCATCTCAGCCATTAACATACTAGTTATTCCTGTTCAACACTGAACACAAGCCTTCTAAAAAATAAACATGGTAACCTTTCATGTATTATTCACTGCACTCTCAGATCAATTATCTTTGTGATCAGTTTTATTATAATAATAATAATAATGCTAAATGTTTTCTTCATCTCCCAATCTGTACACCCAAGTTATTGATTTAGCCACACTCCTGATGCTCACAATTAAATAGCACTTGTGACCCCACTCTTAGTGCTGGGATGTTTGTGGCTAAAAAAACCCCAGAAAGCAAAATCTAAGAGGTACAAGCCAAGTCACTAATGCATCAGGGCAGTTTTTTAAATCGTGTAATACTTCAATTAAAAACATTACTCCCAAGGAAAGAAATTAATCGTTCATAGTCCTGTGCATGAAGTTTTGGATTACAGAATTTGACCAGCCCTTGCTGAAGTGACAGCAATAGGTTGGGCAGGAATTTTCCTGGAGGAGTTGCAGGAGAGAAAACTAAAAAGCTGCTGCGGAGAGCTGAAAGTACAGCTGATGACTCCTCTTGCTTGGTTCTGCCTCCCTTATTTCCTGGCTTCACTGGTATGAGAAATATGAAATTGTACACTTGGATAATTTATGTAAAAAAAATCATTAACAGGCAGCAAAAGTTGTAACAGTAGCATTTCTGAACATTTTCCCATACATACATATATAAAGAGGGATCAAGGTAATCTACCTTAAGTTCTGCTTTCAAAGAGGAACATTTCCCAGCCACCATTTACTTTGCAACACAACATGAACTGTGGCATGACTACAGCTGTTATAAACTTATTTTACTAAGGATTCAAGGAAACTGTTTTCACACATTTTTAAAAAATGCACATAGAACCTAAAGGGCAGAATTATAACTTACAAGAACAAGCTGTCTTTTGGAAAAGAGGACTTGAGTAATGCTTCCTACCCAGAGGAATAAAGATGGAGAAATCCTTTCTAGAGAAGAGGAAGTTGGTAAGATTGAGGCTGTTCACTGAATTTTGTAATAGTCAATTTGACTAGAGAGACACATCTGCTTTTCAGGCAGACTAAAGGCAGTTCAGAGAAGTATTTCAACTTTTGTGCACAAGTTCTCCTAAAAAGAAGCCCTATGCACAGGGAATCTAATCCTTCATTGTCGTGCTCAGCATGGATTAAAAATTCTGCCCCTCCTCCAGTAAAAAGAGCTGCCAAGAACCTAAAGGCCCCCAGCTATAAAATCTGTGCTAATCTAAATAAAAATGGACTCTGTGGCTGGATGAATAATGGATATGGCCACTCAGAAATTCCCCTGCAGCCATACTTTGTAAAGTTACAATGCAGAGGAGGCTTGCACAGGGACTTGCAATAAGTAGGTTGCTCTTGGTGCTCCTAGTGCAGGAGACATTATAGGTTCAGCAGTTTGGCAAACTCTGCTATGACCTTCCCTGTTCTAAAGCAGAGTTGGTGGGATTTCTTTCTACAGTTGAGAACCAATACGAGATTAAAGCAGTTGATTAAAAGAAAGGCAGCTCTAATACCTCAAACCAGAGACTATTCGGATTCATATTCAAATGAGAGACCAAAATAGTTTCATCAGGCAAAGGCTGGCAGCACATTGATAGGAAGTGACTAAATAGGCAAAAAATATGTGAAGAAAAGGAACTATTCCTAGTTTTGCTTCCACTTTACAATAAATTTATTATCTCACCCCTCTGTTAATCAGACATTGTATTTCCTATGTAAATGGTAAATATAATCAACCTTCACAGTGTACATTTCATCAGTATTAAATGCACTCCCCCATCACCCAAAAGTTTTTCTCCTCAGCCTTACCCCATGTGATAGCCCTCAAGTTTAGCTGCACTGAGATGACAGCTTAATTTTTATTATTAAATAATGAACTTGCCTCTTAGTGCATAGTAGCTTTCTTCTTTATTAAAACCTTCAAAGCAGGTTGCAAAGAAAAGGTTATTTAAAAATTGCTACAAACATTTCTATAGTCTTCCCCACTGTATTGTTGTGTTACCACCTCCTTTTAGCAGTGCTAAATCAAGAGAAATCCAACTTACTGATAATCAGTTGAGCTTCCCTTTCTTTTCCTATTACAGTCCATTCCTGAAGTGCTAAGGGAACTGGAAATCAAGTCAGCAGGGTCTGGTGACATAAAGTCACTTATTGTAGAAGATATGTCCATCCTTTGGTCTGCCATTGGACTGTCTAACATTATGGAAGAAATAAAAAACAACCCATCAAACAAAAAACCACTGCATTAATATAAGCAGACACTTAACTTTTTAGGTTAAAAATATCTATCTCAAACTTAGCATTCTTTAAAAACTGCAACAATCACAGTTTCTATGATTTCCTCTTGCTGTAAAAATAACAGGTAATTTCTCCTTTTCCAGTTATTGCTGTATTAAATATTGCATACAAACCATGACCATGCTTAAAACACATTATGTAACACAATTGTTTTTAAAGAATTGTCAGCGTGATCTTTAATTAAACCAGGTTTATTTTTATGCTACCTGGCCAGCCAATTGCTTCTACCTAACAGAAATATTTCTGACAGGAAACACTTGTTTTAGTGTGTCTCTTCATTTGAAGATCATGTTGTAACAATTAAAAAACTTTTAAAGTTCTATTGCCACTAAATTCAGAACATTTTCACAAATAAAAAAATTAGAACCCAATGACAGTCTAAGAAGACTAGTTAAAGATACAACTGAATCTAACTGGCTTTTTAATTCTCTAGACTGCAAATAATTTAAATCTTCACTATTTAATCCTCTAGATTGCAAATAATTACATTGTGGGAAGAAACCCTGTGAAATGTTCACTGCTAAATAGCATTGACTGTGAAATAGAAGAGGTTTTACCTGAAGGCTTGTCTTGGAAGCCTAAATCCACGTGGGCAAAGATGATGATGCTCAGCCCAAAGCAGCTGATAACCTTAGAACTCTTCCATGCCTCATGTTCTGTTGGTCAAATACTTTCAAATACCTGAATGGGAGGAAAACCAGCAAGCTTAAAAAAACACCTTCAAAACTATTGCTTTAGACACAGTTTACAAAAGGCATAATGTTTCCAATCCAAGGATAAAATATTTCCTTACAAAGTGCAGAAGTTTTATCCATCCATCAAAAGGGTTAGATGTTGGGATAACGATCTCCAATGGACCAAGCTTTGGGCAGAAAGAATCTCTTTGGCATCACTTCCTTTTGGGCCCTTTTTACCATTCTTTGGTCTTTGCATAAAACCCCTATGTTCATAATCAATGATCACACAATCACAATCATGAACACATTTGTTGTCAGATGCTGCCAGAATGAGTTAAACTGCTGGCACAGTGCAAAGGACAGACTTATCCTTCACTCCTGACTGCCTTACTTTTAAGGGAGTAGTAAGTTTGGGCTTGGCTTACTGTTTTGGTTTCCACTGTAACATAAACTGGCATCTTCAAAGGACAGGGAGGGGTTAAACATTATTTTTGTTCTGCAGGCTTCAAGTTTTCTGTAAGATGCCATCCCACACTACAACTCACATCCTCGAGTGTGTCTCCTAACTATACTATAAACATGTGGATGTACTTCCCTTCCACACTGCTGTCACCAGACAAGTTCTCCAACAAAACTTACTATGGAAGACTTAGAAACTGTTCTACATTTTCCCCTTGCAATAAAACTTCCAAAGTCTGTTGGATACACAGTTTTCTGGTTGATGCACCTGTGAACATCCTGACTGCCTTTCCGACCTGTGACAGCAGCAGAACTTCCCACGTGCACAGAACAGGCAACTCCCAAGACACTCTCAGAAGTTTACAAGTCAAACAACCAATATTCTGTCAACATAGCTGCATTACAACCAATACTACCATCACATATGTAGACATGTTATGAGTTATTGGCCAAAAAAATCTAAAGTTATTTGGTATCATTTTCTTCAGCTCTGCCAGAATAGCAAATTCAGAATTTCACAAGCTTAAATTATCTAATTTTCTGGTTTGGCAGTGTCAGGTCAGGCAAGTCACTGTCTTAGTACCACTAACTTCTGAAGAGATGATCACTGCTGTTCCAGGAGCAGAGCATCCAAAATGTGGCTGAGGACTCATCATCCATCTCACCCTACAACTTCCCTGTGGTCACAGCTATTTGTAGGTCACGCCCTGCTGTCTCCCTGCGCTAGCCTTTTCCCAGTTGTCTGCTTTGTCTCTCTTACCCCAAACAGTCCAGTAGCTACAGACTCGATTGTTTTACTGCAGTGTGAATTGCATCTCAATTTACCAGTAAAACCAGTCACTGGCCATTTCTCTGTGCTTGCTTCAGACCCAAACCCATGATCTTCAGTCTCAGTTGATGTGCAGACCTTAGTTATAGCTAAACTTAGTGTGTTTCTGAACACCTCTCTGAAGTGTGAGGGTGTTTGCTGAATTCACATTTTCCTGCTTTAGATAATTTCATGAACCACCTATGATGACCTCAGACAGAAGGCTGAGATGAGCTGGAATGAACAAGAAAAAAAGGGGATGGAGGAAAAAGGAGTTGTAAGTTTATCACAGTCCTTTCTCTTTAAGAATGTCTGCAACAGTCAGCATTTTTCCTTCAGAGTGAGAACACTGCACAAATCACTGTGCACTAATGCAAAAAACAAATTGTTGTTTATCTCAAACAAAAATTTCATATCAGTTCTATAGAAAAAAAATCTTGAAATCAGGTATCCATTCAGCTGTGCTATTTTATACCTGTTTGTCTTTGATAGTTTCAAAGCAGCTATTTGAAGTGTCTTGACCATTTAAGCAGAAAAGAATACATGAAGAGCAGGAGTCTCAATTTCTTTTCTGTCAGCCCTTTCTCTACCATGTCCCAAATGCTCATCCAGTTCTAATAATCACAGTCCTACATTTTAGCATTACAGGAGTTAAAAACCATGCATGTCTCTTGAAATGAGTTTTAAAGTTAAGAAAATGTCAACTCAATGATCAGAGCAAAAATCAGCATGCCCCACTAAATAGTGAACAGTTCAGAGAAATGTTTTTTTCAGACGGCTTTCTTAAAATTCTGGGAAATTGAATATTTTACTGTCTTTTCAGCCTCCAGCTGCTGGATGTTCAATGCCTTCAAAAAATTCTCTCTGAGAAGGAATACAAAAGTTACCAACATATATAAGCAAAGTTCAAATCTTCCATTTATGATGCCGAACCTGTTGTCAAAGTACTCTAAGGACCTACTTGAAAAAATGCCATAGTCTACTTCCTGATTAAATTCTCTTGTAGAGGAGAATCAAATGATATTTTGTCACTGTACCTCATGACAGTTTGTCCCTAGAGCCTGCTTAGGACTACTTCCTTCAGGATTCCCCTTCCTTGCATTCCATATTTCTCTAATCCCCCATAAAAAGGCTAATGAGACGGTAAAAAGAAATCTTACTGTTTGTCCCTTAAAAAAAAAGTGAGATGACACGTGACCAGCTTAATCATGCAGCAAACCTGATCACGAGTGCACAAACACCTCTGAGCAAATCAAGGTCACAGCTAAAGTAGGTCAACTACATGAGCCAAGCACCCACCCAGGAGTCAGGACCTCTTTACACAAGCCCCATCAGTTCTGGTTACCCCCAGGCAAGAGGCAGCTATGTCCAATGCACACACAGATTTATTCTAAAAAAAAAAAAAAAAATGCAATTCATAACTTTATGAATCACAAGTGTGTTGTATCTCAAAAGCCCAATTTCGCAATGACAGAGGAAAACTGTGGTGTGGTTTCCTGAAGAAGTCATTGAAAAGATACTCATTGTCCCTCTGTGTAACGACTGAACCAAAAACAGCTTCAAAAAGGAAATCATCTACTCCCCTTAAGCAGCAGTATTCCATTGCTGGAGTGTATAGTACAAACTGGTACAAAGCAGAAAAAGACGTTATTTATCTTCCCTAACAGCAGTTTGCTGCTGCTGGAGGCTCCCAATGCACACGCACTCAGTAATGGGGGAGATTTCAGCTCAGCAGCACAAGGCCTCCAAGTGTCCCTGGGATGATTTCAAGATGCAGACCAGCATCCATGGGCATGATGCTGCAAGTAACAAACAGTTCCTACATCAGAATCTTTATTATGGAATACCCCATAGGAATCACAGGAAGATCTTTGCACTAAAGCAGTGGTACTTTCCTTTGCCCTCAGTACTTAAGGAGCAGCTGTCAGAATACTTTGTATCTTCCCAATGCATTGATACGGTTTGATTTTAATGGCACATTTGTGTTCCTCTCTGTACTCCCAGAAGACAAAAAGCCCTGTGGCTTCCTCTCATGTGCGGACACATTTCACCACACTCTCTGGTGCAAAGAAGGGATTTTACCCTGGTTTGCTGGTTAAGGTCACCCTTTTACCACTCACTCCTCAGCATGTCCACCAGCCCCTGGCACCCTGTGATCCACATCTGAGTTTTGGAATTCCTCCTGACATCAGTAGCTCATGATTCAACCCTGACCACACACAGAGAGGCGCTCCAGCCTCCCGCAGCTCCTCCAGCCCTTCACAACAGGGCACAGGGATGCCCTGCTCTGTCGAAGGGAGAGGCACAGCCCTCAGCTGCCCAAGAGAACCCCTCATCCAGCAGCTGCTCCCCACCTTCCCTAAGGAAAAGTAGCAGGCTGGAGGGAACCAGCCCATGAATTTTAACCAGGCACAAAGCTACAAGATAAGCAATTCTGACATGGGGGAAAAGGTCTGCAATAAACAGAAGAAAAACTCCATGTACAGCTTCTCAACAAATCAATACACTGCCCAGGTACACTCGCACATCAAAACCATCTGTTCATCAGCAGAGTCTCTGAGAAAAGGCAGAACAGGTCCTAGCATCACCTCACAGCTTTCCAGGCTCTCACAGTAGTGATGGAGACACAGACCAATATGCTGCATATTATCTTCTTCACAGAACACTGAGACTTCCAGATCAAGAGGGGTCCTATCTCTCCTTGTTTGTAAGGGAAAATACCTAAAAGCTCTACTTCCAGCTACTTTAACAAAGGACTTCTCTGTTGCTTCAAAGCCAAGAGTCAGTGGTAACTAAAATAACTTTCTCTTGCACTGGGGAGCTCAGAACCAGACCCAGAACACCGAAGTGTCTCAGCAGTGCTCAGTGAACGGGAAGTGAAGGATCACTTCCCTCAGCCTGCTGGCAGCACAACTCCTAACACAATCCAGGAGGCTCTTGGCCTTCTTTGCTGCAAGGGCACCACTGCTGGCTCATGAACTATCAATATCTTTTCTGCCAAGCTGTTTCCCAGCTTGGCAGTCCCTAATCTGCTCTGAGACATGGGGTTTTTCCTGTCCCGGTGTAGGGCTTGGCACTTCCCTTTGCTAACCTCCTCAGGTTCTTGGTGATCCTTTTCTTTGACCTGTAGAGATCCCCCTGCCTAGAAGCACATCCATGTGGTGTCTCAGACACTCCTCCCAGGTTTGGATTTGTCTGCAGGTCTAAGTATAAAGTTTCAGACAGTATGGAAGGAAAGAAAAACAGGTTGGTCCTGGAATGAGAACCCAACAGAATTAAACAACCTCCAAAAATCCTAGCTCGTGCTCTTCTATCAGCGAAGCAGATAAATATGTGTTTCAAGGGTGTGTAGTCACATGGACAGAAATAGGATCGCCTTCATAGCAGAAAAGGAAAAATGGATCAAAACCAAAGCCAACCCATGTCACTTCGAGGAATCAAACCTGTGTAGACCAGCTGTGGATAAAGTACTTCCCTCCCTAGAAGGGGACTGGTATATACCTGTAGTGATACAGCTCAAGGTCTAGCTTACTATTCTACAGAACAGCCACTGGAGACATCATCAGAACCAGCATCCTGATTATCCAGCTGACCCTCAGCCACAGGAGATTCCATTTCCCCTCACATCTCAAAACTGTGTGCCCCTCTACTTATCTAGTGAATCCCTGCTGCAAGAGTGCTTCAACAAAGCTTGCTAGTTTGCAACCATTACTGAAGGCTTGATCTAGTATAAGCCTCTCGTCAGCCAAGATTAGACTCTTTGAGCTCTTATTCTTTGAAGTAAGCTTATGTTGGCCTGTTTGCATATTTCATTCTGGGCAGCCATCAAAGGAAACATCACAAGGGAACTAATCAAGCCCTTGTGAAAAGGTGGTGATGCACACTCTTGGGTATCAGTACTAACATGCTGCTGTTACCAAAGGAATTTGGCCTGCTTCAATAATCAATCTGCCAGCACATGCACTGCTCAAGTTTCAAGGAACTGCTTCCACAGGGAAAACAGAAAGGGACCTGCCTTTCTTGGAAGGCCAGGTTTGAAGGGATTTATAAAACCCCTACACATGAAACAAACTGTAGCATCTCTACAGGCTCCTTGAACCAACAAGCTCTCACATCACCACATACTGGATATAACTCTCAGTGCTGCACTAATTCCTAAGCTCAGCCACAGCACACAGAATGAGACTGAACCAGCACTTCTGGTGCATCCACCCAGAGCAGGAACCACTGAATTCTGCCTCAGAGCTCTGCAAACATTTTACTGGGAGCTTTATGACATTCTATAGACACACAGAGATCACCACAGACATCCTAGAAACACATCTTCATATTTCATCTCAAATGTCAATGTGGATACATTAAGGAGGGTTTTACAACAAAGTGTAGCTGCCACACAACATGTGTAAGTTAATAGCTGATCTCCTACAAACAGTGAGAAAAATTACAGTAAGAATGACACCCAGGTCCAGCTATCAATGCAAGATCCACTCTCAATCAGCACACTCCTTCATGCCTTTAGTTGTCTTATTTCAGCAGGTCCTGCTGATGAAAAACATCCAGATTGATTTCACTGGAAATGGATACAGACAAAATGGAATAAAAATCAGTAATTATGGGAAAAGCTGCTTGTAGAAAAAGGACTGAGCTCAATATCAGAAGTGGTTTAATTACCTACAAACCAACATACTTTGAGACAATGCTTCAGAAACATTTGGTACTGCACCCCAGAATTTCTGTAATATAATATATAGAACAAAATAATTATATTTTACATTTATAATAGGGTCCACTGATGCCAAATGCTGGTAAAGCAAGTTCACAAAATCTATGTTAGGATATGATATTTAATATCCCTTTATTCCAGCCCTTCAGAAAACTTTGTGTGGGTGTGAGAAGAAACAAGGTATTATATTTTCAAGACTGGGGAGGATTAGAAGACTTAAAGTTAATAGACAACAGAATCTTTAAGTCCTTTGGGCCAGTTATTTCAATCTACTCATTTGATATCAAAATCAATTATTCTTTTAGTAATGATAGACCCACAGTTAGAGTTGGACAAAACCAAACCCTGACAAAACAAATGAAATCTACTCCCTCAATTACTGCAATATGAACTTCACTGAAGTCCTGAGTTTCTAAGCCAGGTCCAGCCTCTGAAGTGTCAAGGACTGTTTCACAACCACTGAATGCAATCCTTGCTCACCAACCCTACACCATCCAAGAGATTTGGAGAGGGTGGGGACAGGGCAGGGGTGTGAAACACAGGAAAATTCATTCTACCATGTGGATAAACCAATTATCCAACATTTATGGGCTTCAAGGAAAGACCTAATCAAAGTTGACTTCTGTAATAGCCTATGTACTTCCAGCACGCTTTGATCAGACACACACACCCAAACCCACAAAACAACAAAAACCTTCTCAATTGAGGAGGCAGCGCTTCTCTGAAATCTCCCAAGTTGTACACATTACTTCTGATCTGTCAACAACATAAGAGCACTGTAGACTCGACTTCAAAGCCAAAATTTTTAGAAGATTAGAAATTTCTCTGTAAGAAGACTGTACACAACCTGCACTGACATTTCTGGAGCAGGGGAAGCACACAAGATAACAAGTAGGTAAGCTACTTAGCTCACTTCCCATGCTATACAAACAGCGGGAATTTACAATCGGTGCCTCTGTAACTCACAGCTGGGAATGCCTCCTTTTTGCACTTGCAGTCCAAAAGATGCAGCTTTTTGTTTCAAGATTTCATCCAGCTCCTAAATATGAGCACCGGTTTACAGCAGACAAATGTTTTAGATACAGGTTTTAAAGACTTCAATTAGCCAAACAGAACAAGTAAGTTTCATATAGTTAAATGCACATCTTCTAATTTAGAGATGATCACTAAAGCCCAGCTGTACACTGGAACTATTAATGTGACTGTGATATGATCTGGGCAAATTTAATTTCCTTACTGCAGCTCAGTGAAGCTCCTGGATCCTCGCGACACAACAAATATTCTTCCTATAGTTCTTAATCTCAAAAGTTGTCTTTTAGTGGCAGGATTGCAAAATCTCTCCGAAGTTCTAAGAAATGTGTCTTTTAAATGAAACAGCAGCCTAGCAAAACACTTCCTTATTTATGTCAAAAGTAGAAGCTGTGTCAGCTCCCACTCTAATACTCAGCCTGTCTTATCAGTGACTTGGCACATCACGGAACCCCTTCTAGGGCTTCTTCAAGCTCAGACAACTGCTTGTACTTTAATACCTCTTGTAATAGGATCTCTTGACTTAAACATTTTAAGTGAGCACAAGCTTTAACTCTTCTCACTGGCACAGCACTATTTTAGTACTCCACTAGTTACTCCAGCTTCCAGCCACCAAGTCCTTCTGGACTTTGGTTTGTTCAACCCAAACCTTCAGGTTTGTTTGTTCTGCTCCCCTCCTCTTACTGCAGCATTGTAGGCATCCAAACCAGACAATACATTCAAGCAATGGCATGACTAATGCTACCCAAGTAATATTTTCTCACTTGACTTTTTAAGTTTATGTATTATGGGAAGTTAGCCATTTTCCAGTGGAATAGATTGAACCACTACACACTTACTTTAGCCTCTGAAGTGCATTTATTAAGGTGAAAATTCTAGTTTCCCGTATCTCCTTTTGAGCTGAATCGCCTGGTCCAAATATTCTTAGACATACTGCACAGAGCTGATTCTGTTTTCCAGTCACATTATTACTACAGCAAACCCAAACACATTTGGCATGTGTGGGACCTTTCATTCAGAGATCCATTGAAAACTACAGCTAAATACTTTATATCTTCAGGGAACAAAGCATTGGAACATGAGGGCAAAAATAACACAGGAAGGAGCAAAGACAGGTGGTTCTATGTATAGCTGATACTTTCATTTCCAGTTTTTGCATACTCCCTCTGGTCCTGCTGAATTTCATCTCTGGCTGGAAGAAGCCATCCCTGCACTCAGCACTCTGCCAGCCTGACAAAGCAAGGCCAACAGGCTGTCACTTTCCCTTCCATCCTAAAGTAAACCCTGGGAGAAGGAAGAAACTCTCACCCTGCCTGGAACCAAGCTGGGGTATTCCTCACTCTGGCAGCCTCTCTACCATTTCCTCTAGGACACATGTCCCCAACAGGTTCATTTTTCCCCACTGGTTTCTTAAAAGCTCTTTTTGACTTCACACAAAATCAGCTGTCAAACACAGACACGTCACATCCATATGAACATCAATATTTCTTCTTTCAGACTATCTCAGTACTAAAGGAGAGGCTCAAGTTAATTTTTGTTCTCTTTCTATACCAGCGGTTTTTGGATAGGAGGGCATCACAGCTTTTTGTTAGGTGTAAAAGTTGGAGTCTGCTAAAAAAAAATTCCACAGAACATACAATGATGGAATAGCTACTGTATATGTTAACAAGCTTGTGTGGAAACAGAAATTTACAACTTGAGATTATTGTCAAATTTCCAGTTTTAAGAAAACATCTCCCTACACACACACTTGCAAATAGCTACAGCTACCTCCCTGTGCACCTAGAGTTCCTCTGTTGGTGGAGCAACAATAAACACTGACATTAGTAAGTTCAGCAGATTCCTTTCCTGAAGCCCCACTATTTGCCAGGGGAATCCAAGTCAAGCCAGTGAAACCCTGACACTGCAACAATTTAGCACTTGCATGTTTTACGGAAAACACGTAAAGAAACAAACATGAAAAAAAGATACACTTTCCATTTTCAGTCTTGTTCAATGCTTCAGCGGTAACAACGCTGCCCATTCCTGAAAGCCAGGTTTTTAAAGGAGCCATTTGCTGCTAAGGCTGAGAAAGGTGGCCTTTCCTAGCTATGACAGCTCACACTGGGGCATTATCCCACACTCTGCCCTTGGGTGAGAACCACACAAAGCAGTTGGAAGCACAGCCACAGAGAACACTGAGAAGTAGGGCAAGCTCCCAGGGCCCCCCAGGCCAGCACTAATATTGACACAGCACATTAGGAGCAGAATTCTGTAGCTGACGGCTCCCTGTCCAGCCAAGAGCAGTGCTTACTGCTGTGGAACAAGGCAAGGAATGGCAGAACAGGCTCCTCAATTTCCAGTGACAATGAAGGCACAATGACAACCAAAGTCCTTTAGCAGGACATTAAAAGTAAAGTTAGATGTCTCATTGTACCATATACTGAATGTTTAAGTGAACAGTCTTGGCTTCTGCTTACAGCACTTAGTTACATTTTATGTTTCCTTCTCTCATACAGATAAACTGGAATTTCTGTGCAATGTGATAAATGTTCAAGGTGAGCCCCAAACACTCTACAAAGGTGCACTTCACCAAAGCCAGCATCGTGGGCAGTTTGGGGTTTGAGGCTTTGTAATTACAGCATTCAATGGAAGACTTGATGGAGCAAATCCAGTGCAAACCAAGGGAAAACCACCAGAATATGGCTTGAAGAAGGTTGCATTGTCTAGCTCAGGACACGCATGAGATACTGTTGAAAACCTCATAGCAGAGTTTCACAGAACAGCTGCTACAACATCTTAGTGCCAAAGGGATGGCTTTACTTCCTTTTTTATTCTCTTGTAATTCTTCCCCCAGATTCGCCTTCCAGTACTCCAGCAGAGACTTTCATAAAGTCCCCAGAGCCTGCCTGTACAGTGTTGAATTCATCAGGCTGAATAATAACTTGAGAGAAAGCACAGTCTTCTGGGGGGTTAGAAATCCCAACTGTCTTGCTGAAAGGTCAGATGATACCCAGAAGCAGCTCAAAGCAAAGGAAGGAGACATGCCAGAGAATGGGAAAGGGAAGAATTGTCCCATTCAACAACAGTAAGTGGTTAAAATATGCCCGTTACAGCCTTTCTGCACATTCAAGATATTTACAGCACTCCCACAGGATTTGTTTTCAACATGCAAATCCCTCCACCGTTTGAGCAAAACAAGGTGTGCTGAAACTTTTCTAGTGATCCACATCTGCACTGTGACATTTTCTCTGCTCTCTTGTGAATGACAAATTAAGAATATACAGACACAGTAGAGGAGTATTTCTATGCACTCTGCAGTCACTGCTGCAGTGGGAGTATAAGCTTTATTTTCTGGAGAAAGGCCTACAGCAATAGGAAAATCCTGAACAGAACTGGTTGATAAAACATACTCCTTTTTCATGCCCCTTTACATTCATGCTAATGTTAAGAACCACCAAATTTCCAAAGCTGGGACATTCAGCAGCCAGAGATACAGCAGGACACAAGCACCAGACTTGCCTTTTCCAGGCAGGCTTTTAAATCTGTGATTTCTAATTTAAATCAACAATCAAGTTTGAATGTGTACTTTTACATTTCAACTGAAACTGAAGTTTTAAAATTGCTGCTGTATTTGGAACAAAGACTCACATTCCCAAATCATGACAACCCTTTATAAAGACAGACGAATGATCAGGGAACAACAGCAGTTCACTTAATGGGATCTTTATGCTATGCAGACGTCTCAACCATTATAAAAATTAAAAATAATGGTAACGGAAGTGGGGAGGAACAGTGTGTGTTACACACACATATTAAAAAAAAACCCAACAGATAAAAAAATCCTTCCAAGACCAAACATGGGCAACTGAGGAAGAAAACTTGTTCAGAAAAAAACCCCAACACAACAAACCTCCACCACCCACCCTAAAAAAGGACTCTTCATAAAACTGAAGGTTGCGCCCTTGATTTTTTTTAATGATTTCTTGTGCTTGACTCAAAGATCCATCTGCGCAACGACCTCCTTCCCCTCCTAGTCAAGAAGGGATGCAACACAGAGCAAAGGGACATCTGACTAGCAGTTGCAACCAGAAGCTTTTCCAACCCATTGTTTTATTCCAAAAGGGAACATTCCACAACCTACGCAGTCTAATCCCAGTGGACCTAGTAAGGATCACTAGACAGTTCACATTCCTCCTTAAAAAAGCTTAAGTAGGTTTAGATGATTTTATTTCTGCAAGTTGCAGACTTATGCCAAATATTAATAATGCAGTCCCTCAGTTACCACTTACAAATGCTCATAATTATTTACAGCTCCTGAACAGTACGGAGGATGGCTTGGATATCATCCAAAAAATCCATAGCAATTAAATTTATTAAAAAATGGAAAACTTTCTAGTTTCAGTCAGCGGAACAAGACAGGCAATGAGTGCTGCTTAAGGAATAGTGAAATAAACTGGTCCTTTTCAGCTTTGAAAACTGGAAGGACCAAGGTCTACAAAATCATCAAATGTCACAGGGACATCAAACAAAGGTTTTGTTGAAAGGCTTGAAACAACACAGCTCTTCACATGAGGCGGAAGGCTGCAGAAACTCTCTGCCAGGTAAAAGGAGGACTAGAAGCTCATGTGGTTTCCACAGAGAGGTAGGACTAGTCCATGGAAAGGAATTTTGCTGAGGGTTACCACCACATGTGGCCTGTGAAGTCCCTGAGCTGAAAATTATTGCGGGCCCTAATCCAACTCTTCACCAGGAGCAACTCAGAGCCCTGCTGGAGACAGGACTCCACAGGAACTGGGTCATCATTATGGCACACAATGGTCTCTCTTGCCTTCTTTCGGTATTAGCAAAAGAACATTATCTCCATTTCTAAGTATTCAGAGAAACTTCTATATTATTCCAAGTATGACACACACGGAATACTAATGGGGAAAGTGTAAAATATACAACATCTTCAAAAAACCCTTCCAGGTCAACTCTGTTTTGGGTTAACTTACCTGCAATCATCACCCTACCACCACTCAGCACCAAGTGGAACATTTGAACTGAATCAGTACACATTATGACTTTAGCAAAGCAGTTTGTAAAACCTTAGCTTATCAGAAAAAAAACAGTTTAATAGAGGAAGCCAGGTTTATATGCTCAGTGTCTGCTTTCGTAAGTGGAATTTCAAATCCAGTTTGAACAGCTGAACTCCTCTGCAGCACCCAGAAACAACAGCACTGAGCAAGGAACCACATAAAAGTCAGCAGGCACAAACCACCCAAAACAAACACTCAGAATGGCAGTCCCAAGCCTCACCTTGCCAAGCACTTCAGTCCATACACACTTCCCCACTCACCTCAAGTCTTTCCTACAGGATCAGATCTTTCTTATCACCAAGTAGAGCTCACAATCCTCTTTTAAAAGAGGCCAAAGGAGCACTAAAGCAAGCAAACTATTACTGATCATAGAACCATTAAGGTTGGAAAATACCTCCAAGTCTCATCAAGTCCAACCTTTGACCTTTGATTGCACTTGGGGAAAAACCCAACCAGACAAACATGCCTACAACAGAAAAGAATCACATATTTCAGAGGATCATGTACTAAACAATAGATATAAAGAGTTCTGGCTTTTTTCAGTCCTATTTGTCTGCATTGCTCACTTCAGTCTCATGCACTATATTGCCCTGACTTTAACAGAGAAATACATACCGTTTTTGTATGTTTGTTTTCTTCAGTCACTCATCTGGTGCTCAACAGAAATGTTTTTTAAGGAGAGCTATTAAAGTCCCTTCAGCTGTCTTCAAAGGCTCTGTCTCCCCTCCCAAATCCACTGCATTTATTTGTTGTCCCTAAAGGTACAAGCTTAAATTTATAATCAATAAATTCTGGAGTAACTGACTAAATACAGAATATTTACACTGAGTAACTTAACTGACAGATGTAAAGGTACCTTCATTATCTTCATGTTAAATCACTCCATCTTTTTTTCCTGATTATTAGCTCCTCCAGCTTCTCTCCCTTGTCTCCCTCAAGTATCAGTGCTCAGAATTTTCTCCTTACACAAATCAAAATAAAAAATATACAAATTAAAACTTTATATTCTTATTTCAAATTAAATAATTGTTATATTTTGCTCCCTTTAATTATTAAGATTACAGACCAAAAGTGAGATTTGCTTTGCTTTTTAGTTTTGCTGAGCAAAACTTTTGGGTATTACATTTTGTCCATGCTTTACAGAATAACAACATGAGAACCCCCTGTAGTATTTTTAACCTTTTAACTTGTTTTGCTGCAAGAGTCTCTGTAGTCCCCTCCTCTCTGCTCCAAGTCTCTCTGGCCTTCCCTCTCCTTCTCACCCTGGTAAAAGCTGTATGGCCTTCCACTTCCTTCTATTCAAATACCGAGTATTACACAGATAAGCAGGCAAGTTTTATCTTAACACTGATACCAGATTCATTCATATCTGTTCACTCATACAATCATGTGTTCTGCTCTCCTCTGCTGCAACATAGGCAACCTCATCTACTATTTTATAGGACACACTGATATGCTGTAATTCAGGCCAAAGTTCACCTCACAAAGATATCCTGGAAGAACTGATGTGTTGTAAGAATCCATTATCCACCTCCCACCTTTTCTGCTCCAAAGCTTAGTTCCTCTTGTTCCTAACTTCCAACTTTTCTAGCCTGAATTTCACTAAGTCACCTATCTGCTATTAAACCTCATTTCATTTTCTCCTACCAGATAACGTTATCAGCTCATTGACTGAAGGATTAATCCAGTGAACTGCTTTTTCCTCCTCTAAGTAAGTTTAGTTGTGCTCCTTTCATCTGACACCGTAAGTTTGTTTGCAAAACAGTTCATTCCTTAAACTCTTTTCAGTTTTCTATTCACACTTTATCAAATCTGGGAAAGTATTAAAGTTATGACATAAATAACATCCTACATAGATCAACCTACCTTTGAGTCCAGCTTGATATCCTTGTTTACCAAGGCACAGATTCTTTTGTGCACCTCTCCAATGCTGCCCTGGGAACTGCCAGTCAATAAAGTCCTTCCACCCTCAGTCACTTCCTCTTGGAAGTGTGATATACAGAAACAGGACTATTGGCTGCTAGTTAGAAAGGGCACATGTATTTCTCAAGCAAGCCAAGTGCAAATTGCCAGAACCAATGCTACTGACTAATCCTTGCTCAGTAACTATGAATCAGTAAATTTAATACAGGGCTATGTGGATTTTTACCATGCAGAATCTTTGGAGATTCATGTGCATGACAGAATTCATACTTTTTTATTGGTTCAGAAGTTGCAAATCTAACCTTCTAACCCTTAGTAACTTCGAGTTTTTAACCTCCCAGCTTCAGCATTCAGCTCGGTGCTCCCATACAGCACTGGGGCTTACCTAACCCCACAGTGAACCATTCAGAGATCCAAAACAGATTAAAACTAATCCTGTAAGGAAGAAATTTTTATAAAAAGCCACAAGTCTGAGTAGATCACAGTAAGGTAATTCAAAGTCAAACAGGTACCAGCACTGTAAAATGAAGGGGAGAGACAATGAGCTCACCAGTGAGTGGCCATATAACTTCCCTTGCAAACACACACCTGAATGCGGGAACACACAAGTAAATTCCTAATGGGAGATTACAGAAAAAGTAATCCTACAAAGCCTCCAGTGTAATGGAAACATTCAAGAAACACTCTGAAATGTATTTTTTTTTGTTTGTGAGCTGCTGCTTTGGATAAATTTGTCCCTTTTGTAGAAGGCTGTTTCATCAACACCCAAGTGAAATCCATCCCCAATCCACAGGAGCACAATCAAGAAACAACCTGGATGAACGTTATTCCAGTTAGGTTTAAGAAACACTGCTCTGTGTCAGGATGGCACATGAAACCATCAAATCTAACTGAGATATCTGATGACTACAGCCTGAACAGCAGGAATGTGAAAACCATGAAGGTAAAGGCAGAACACAACACAAGGAGTCACTAGGAACTAGGCGACCAGCCCTTTGGAGGGTGGAAAACAAGGAAAAGCTCACATGTGGAAATGATTGTGATGAGTACACTTTTGGAAGGACGTTTGGAAAATACAGAGCTACACCGTAAGGAATAATTGAAGAGAAACTCACCCTCTGCTGCCAAAAAAAGGCTCGGCCAAATTCCGTCATAGGGAGGAGTTAAAGGGGATAGACTGGGTTGTATTTGGAGGTGAAAAACTGTAATCCTTCACTACAGCCTGTAATTAGGTTTGCTAGAAAGGGAAATCAAAGGTAGCTGTACTTAGCCCTAATGTTTCTCCCTTAAGCTAGTGCATCAAGATTCTTCCAGGTGTTGGAATGGTAGGAAAGTTTCTTTTTCTGCTTCCTGAAAGTCTTTGAAATGCACTTGCCAGCCACTCCTCCAGCCAAACCTGAGAGCTTGCACCAATATTGTTCTGTCACCTGGTTGCCAACGCAGCATTGCTCCAAAACATTGTCATCGGCACAAAACACACACGCACAAAAGAGCAAACAAAGCACTCACAGAAGTGAGACAGAAGGACAGAAAGCCACACACAGGCAATTCTAAGGGTGAATTCTTGTGTGTGTGTCTGTAAATAAAGTCAGAGGCCAGCTAAGACACCAGTTACCAGGTTTTCCAAAGTCACCAAACAAAATTCAGCAGAAAAATGGAAAAATAACGTTCATTGACAAATAACAGAAACCAGTACTTTTCCAGGTTTGCCAAGGGACATCATCATTCCAGTATGTTTGGAGCTACAGGAAACTAGCAAACCACTGAAATATCCTAAAACTAGAGGATGAGTCGGATGAGTGACCAAATATTTGTTTAAAAAAATAAGAAGTATGCATCTGAAACCTGTGCCAAAGAAAGTAGATTACACAAGTGTTACAGCACACCATGAATGAATCCATGGAGTCTTAACCACTTGCCTGAGCAAATACTGTTCTAAAAGACATGTTCATTTTGTCTAAAATGCACCCAGAACTCTCCAACACTAATTGAAGCACTTAAAGGAACTTTAAAAAAAAATCTTAAAAGGTTGAATAATAATCAATATGTTACACTACCTGGGTCTCTAATGAGGTAGCAATAGGCACTTCTCGCTCACTTTTTTGTTACATGGAAGACTTTTTTGGTTCTGCTTTTATCCAACATGTGCAACTATTTGGTCCTTACTAGTGTTCATATGCTCTAGGAAAATAAGAAGCCAACTCATTTTAAGTAGAAGGCATGGATTCTCCTGTTACCTGCTGAGTTAAACTTTGTCTTCCTTTGCATTTACATTCCAAATAAAGTTTAAAATTTTTAGTAAATCTTTTTAAAAAGGGTACATTACAGTCATAGAAAGTTTTTCATGTCACTGAACACAACCACAATTCTCCCAAACAGCTCTTTGATAAGAATATCAAGAACAAACTATGGTGCCAATATTTCTCTAAATGGAACCCTGGGTAGATTTTAGAGAGTTTTGCTTCCAGAAAACAGAATATTTAAACAAACTGGCAGTAAGATGAGATCTATGCCAAGTTTGAGAATCATTCTTAAAAAACAATTCAAGATTTTTTTTTTAACAGAGAGGTCCCCTCCTCAAAGGCAGCAGAGGTGTCAACAATTAGTGAAGTTCAAACCATATATTGTATCGGAAAAAAAAAATCTTCTTCCATTCAGTGTCTTCCCTATATTCCATTTCCTACAGACTTCCTGGCAAGTTTAACTGGAGGCATTGCTGGGTCTCTGCCAATTTTACATAAATTATCAGTTTGACAACAACTTGGACGCAGAAGTGTTCAGCTCTGGCAGTCAGGTGATGGTGGTGAATGAGCTCCTGAGAGATTTGCGTATCTGAAACACTTCTATATTTGTTCATCTGGAAACCCACAGATACATGGGCCAGTCAGGCGAAAGGGGAAAGAGTCAGAGGTCTGGCTGAGTTACTCTTCCTTGTCATAAAAGAGAATTTTTTTTAAAATGGCACAATAAATACTGAAAAGCTCCACTACATAGCTCCAGAGATGAAAGTAAGAAGTTGCTTATTTTTCTGGCGTTTTCTGGCTTTTGGGTTTCAGTATCAAAGCCAGATTTTTTCATTAAATTTTTATGTGGATTTATGAAAGAAATGACCCAACACAGCTTAATCCAAAAATATTCTGTCACAAAGCCTCTTCTTCTACATCAAGGCTGCAGTGTAACACATTTAAAACAGCGTTCTTCACACTTCCTGCCTCTCCCACCTCTCCCCTTCAGGACTACTCAGTTCCTGAGCTGTCTCCTAACCTAGACAAGGAGAAATGTTTATGAAGCCACAAGTTGTATGGGATCAGTAATCTCAAATCAATCTTCCAGGGAAAATACTTAGCTTTGAGGCACATAAGATTGCCCAGGCCTGGATCTTTGCCCTAACACAACTGCCACCATGGAGCAGAGGGACAGGATACATGGATGGAAATCCTTAGCCAGGAAGGAGTTGGAGCACTGATGGAGGCTACATTAACCATGGCAACCCAATTTAAATGATGATCGAAAGTGCTGTCCAAATTTATCCAGCTGTCCATGGAAGATGCAAGGGATTCATGTGTCATCATAAGAGAAATTGCTGTACACCAAAACTAGGTAATACTTTTTGGCCATGGGATTTTGCCCTGTCAAAATATCTGATGATCCTGCCCTGAGCAGTGGCATTTCCCACACGGGTCCTTGAAAATCTGCAAAAATCCATCAGTCAGACCAGAATTCTTGGGGGGAACACACATAGAAAGGGGACAGTCAGAAAATCTGCACAAGGACGTCAGCTGTATGCAATTCTTAACATTTGCTCTAAGATGGTCAATTGATAATCTCCACCAGGAATGGGAATGTAGAAACAGTTTCTACAACAGCTGACTGAAGTAATCTTCTGTCCTGTTTAGTTTCCCCTCATCACCTTATTCTTGATAATGACAAAAGCATTAGAGTAAGACAAAGAGCCACTCCAGCTAAGAAAATAAAGCAGGCATTTGCTATGGAAGAGTCTCACGGTCAAGTTAGATAAATTAGGACAGGAATTACCTCATTCAACAAATAATGCCAAGTACAGTAATTGATATCTCATTATTGCCAGCTGGGATATCTTCAATAGACTGAACTAGATTTTTAAAATGCCGTAATAGGGAAATACCCATCTTCCTTCAGACGGTTTCCTGGCCAGACAAGTTGACCAAGTTGCACATGTCTCAGATAGAGAAAAATAGATTTGTATAAAAGCCCTAAAATGTCTAACAGAAGTGAAACAGAAAATCCCAAACCAAACCCAAACTAACATAAACTCTTATATCTATTTAAAATTGAAATATCCTATTGCTGGCCTTGTATTTCTAAGGTACAAATAACTTCTAGTACTTCTAGAATTTGGACCCAAACTGCATAGCAAGCATTTGATAACATTTTTAACAGATACTTCCTTAATTACAGCACACTTACAGCAATTCTAATGTTTTTATGTGACAAGCCCCTCTAAGAAGTCACTGACTTGACAGGTTTCTAAAACAAACTACAACATTCAGAGGCTGGTTTGGTAATTGCAGTGAAAAAATATTTTAAAATAAGAAAAACAGGAGAAACTGTCTAAAAATAGAAAGCAAGCAACACTGTAATGGAAACTTTCAAGCCATAGTAAATTGAGTATAGATTAAAACCACTGTAAAATATTACTCTAGGACAGCAAATTTGCTTACCATTCTGGGGCTTTATCAGATTGTTAAGAAAAAAAAACCAGTTACAGGTATCAGAGCCTTCTAAGATCACAAACATAAAAAAATTTCTGGATTTATGAATTTGGGTCATATCCTGACTATAACACAAAAATACTCTCAAGTGTGTTGAGGCCACAGTGTTTACACTGATTTTCTTCCATTAACTCATTGAATTAATTTCATCAATAACAAACCAATTTTCAAATGCAAATGCAAATGCCAAGATTACATGAAATGCCTTGGCAACAAATTACATTGGGAAAGGGAGCAGAGGAATAAATAGGCCTTCTGTTTCTTAGTTAACAATTCTACAACTTCAAACTGGAAACCCCAACATGACCAAGACAAGGTCAAAAAACATAAACCTCCAAAACAAACATCTGATTTTTTTTGCAATGTATTCTGGACCACAGATTCTGTCCCTGAAAAATGACCAAACCATTCAAGTCTGTGAGTACAATAAATATTATTTTACAACGTTACACAAGAACTAATAAGCCAGTAGCCAAACTGCAGCAGAAAGCCCAAAACTCAAAGAAATTTAAAATACAATTATCCAAGGTCCTTGAGTGAAAGATAAAAATAGCAGTAAAACTCAAACCAAAGCCAACTTGCTGCCACTCTCCACAACTGTAATACACACACACACAACATAAAGGATAAAAGTTTTGGTATTTTAATAGATCCTTTTGCTTCAAATTAGAACAGAAGTCCTAAATTTCATAATGGTCCAAGAAAAATAACAAAGAAATCCATTCATAACAAGTTAAGGAATAAAAAACCCAACTAAACCAGTTCAAGGAAACTACAAAACTAACAGCTTTGGAGACAGAAAAAATGTTCTTACAAAAAGTTAAAATAAAAGCTTTTTAGTTTTATTTTCTATTGTTTTTTCTAGGAAGTAACTTTTCCTTCTCACTCCACCCAATAAATATTCTGCAAAACCAACACATTAGTACAGCATTATTTAGCAATTTCTACCAGTATTTCTGATGTTGTCCTTTTTGGTTAGGCACATTGTAAGAGGCAAAGGGACTTTAAGGAAGTTTGCATGATAAAAAGAACTTGAGATCAAGAGTAATACTCATTTGAGTTCTCTGGTAGTCTTATTTCATTCACCCTTCAAAACCCACATCAGTCCCAAATGGATAATACAAACTTTATTATCCATTTCATTTTGAAGTTTTCTGAGTAGTCCTCTATCAAGAATACATCCAATCTTTGAAATACGTGGATTCCATTCACTTATTTTTAGCTGACACAGAAAGGAATTAAGTCAAAAGGCTGCAATGGAAGGAGCACCTATGAATTACTACAAAATGCCTTCCGATGAAAGTGATTTCAGAGACATGGTGTCAAAAGATGCTACCAAACACATCCTTCCCAGCATTATAGCAACTGCCCATGGGAAGGTGGATTTCCATCCCAGCCACACAGGGAAGAACTGGTAGGATTTTGCAACATGCTTGCTGCCACTAAACCACCTTGTACCTGTGGAAAACAGAGCCCACCAACATTTGCAAGGAAAACCCTGCCAAAACAACCACGAAAACTACAACCATCTGCCTCAGCTGCTTGGACTCATGAATGGGCCTCCTTAAAGTCAGTAGAGAACGTCAACACCTTGGGCCTCCAGAAACGTGACTTGTTAGTTCTCCACTCTAAAATCCTGCCAAGGAGATCTCTTGCTCCCTAAGCAGCCTACTGGCACCATTCCTACACAAAGCCAACCTATTAAACTCCAGCACGGCTTCAGCACAGGGTCACAAGCTGTTCTGACATCAGCAGCTGACCCAGAAGTGCATCTGACATAGCAGACATTGAATAACAACTTCTCAAATGTCAGCAGACTGAAAAGGTTACAAATTCTGAATGTGCTGGCTAAGAAATATCTTTTTGCAGCTGCGAAGGAGAAAGCATGACCTGAGCAGAGAGAGGAAAGATGAATCCCTGCAGGCATGGAAGGAGCTAGGTCCTCAAACAATCCTGTACTTTACACAGGAAGAACCTATTATCAGCCAGTTCTTGTACTGAATTAAACTATCAGGAACCTGAGCATCAGCTAAAATAAATCTGAAATAATACCAAACACAACAGAAACTATCAATCTTCCTTGGGGCAAAGACTGAAAAGTCAGACTATTTTTTAGTTAATGAATATTCCAGACTAAGAAAGCCCAAAGATGCTGTTTCGATATGTGTTCTTCTGCAGAATGGATTAAAAAAGAAATTACATTTCTCAACATCTGGTGAAAGATCAGGTTTCCAAGGAGATGAAGTCTGGGCCTTGGATAAATAGCCTTACTGCATTTTTTCCAACAAACTGAAGTAAAAAAAGGCAGGTGCAATATGCAATTCATGCCAGTGAATTACCTCAATATCCACCCCATTCAATGTGAAGCTCAATTAAATAGACATCACAAGTTATCTGGAAATGTTCAAAGTGATTAAATACAAATAAAACCAATTGGATAATCACAACTGAGATCTCTTCCTCACACGCAAAAAAAATTCCTCAGAATTTAAACAGGTTTTCTAAACAACTGAAAACTCCAACTGCTAGAAAGAAAAGCCTTCTGATTTTGTAAGTGTATCATTTTTCAGCTTCAATGTCTCGAGTTTCAACTATGTAACACCTGAACATCAGTTTGAATTTGGTCTAAGCCTAGAAGATACTTCCTACTGCAGTGCAAGACCACCACATACACACACATATATACACACATCCCACAGAGAGAGCACACCTTTGTTTTGCTTTCATCCATCATCAATCTGCTACCCAAAATCTATCTACAGCAATTCTTAGAGACACTGAAAGACCCAGACTGAAAGCTCTTTCACCAAGTTTGCAAATGCCATAAACCACCTTATTTGCATCTTCAAGCACCTCCGAAACAGAGACTGTAATTTCTGTGGGTTGATCAAGCAGAACTTTCAATAACCAAATTTCAGAAGTTGGTAACTGAGTTCCAGTCAGCCTCATGCATATCAAAACCAATTATTTCAGGCTGAAGTTCTCAAAATATGATGACAGCTAAAAATTAAAGTTTCAAAACATGTTTAATGTATCAAAGTAAATAGAGAAAGCTTAAATATTGCATTCTCTAAATTCAGTGAGAACCAAGGAGCTATACAAGATTAAAAACATGTATTTATTTTGGGCTTCAATCTGCAGTTATTTGCATATGATGTGCCTTTATACAGTTTTTTTTTTAAGACAACTTACTTCAGAGAACTTCCTAACCCTTAGGGATATAGGTAGCTGCTTTTTACTACTTTTCTGCTCTTTTTTAAAAACAGAACTATGGACACAACTGATGATAAAGGTGAAAAATTATAAGCATGCAGGTTACAGAACTGAAACAGAAAGCCACTACAGGATGCATTAAACTCACTTTGTTTAAGTTAACAATAATGTATTCGTTCAGGTTTTACTGTTCCTCCTGTCAAGGTGTACCAACACAAGCAATTGCCTGAAAACAGCTTAAAATACTGAATATGAGCATGAGAACAGCTCTGTATTCCTCATGAAAACTTCTGTATTTCTGTCAACAAATTAACCTGCATGTCTCCTGGTATTTCTAGCAGGCTTGATATCAACTCCCTTGGAAAAACTGCCCTCCTCACCTGCAGCTCACACTCGGCAGCTCTCACAGGTCTCAGCTTTGTCATCAGTCTTGCACAGCATTACAGAACTGTGTGCAACTTTAGGCTCCACCAAATAAATCCAATGAATGCTCTGTTCTTATTCCTGGTTTCCCAAAAGAATCTTTGAGACCAGGTATTAGAATGAAAAAATAAAATCTCCTATAAAGTCCCCCTGGAAGCATCACCTTCCTAATACATCCCTAGCAAGGGTCCCCAAACACATCAAGTCTCTTGGGAGCACGTGGTGACAGTGACATGGCAGCAGGCCCTAATTCCAACTCTGGCTTTGTGGAATTCCAGCTCCAGTCACCTGAACTTCCTGACATCCAGGGCAAACAGCTTTCCTCATGTTTTCTGCGGTACTTCCCTCTTGTCTATTCTCCGAAGGAAATTATTTTACTGACCTCGAGCCTACAAATCCCCACACATCAGAGCTGGCACTCAAAAAGACAATGGAAATGCACAGTGTGGAGGAGAATATGGGACAAAACAGCATAAGACCCCAAGAAAATGCTGTGGTTGTAGATTATTTTACACACTGAATTTCGACAAGCAGGCATAAAAAACCATGAATGGTCATGAGAAGCACAAACCCACAGAAGTCAGAAGTAGTAAAGCCTTTCCCCTTAATAAGCAGCTGTGGTTTAGAGTAACCAAAGAGAGGTTTGTAGTTCCTGATGCTTCAAAGAGCTATTTACATTTGCATATTCCTGGAGGATACAAAACATACATTCTGAAGAGGGCAGAGTTTAACCTCAGCCTTCTGCAAGACCATTTACAGAGACAGTTACACAGAATTAATACTTAATTGGAACCAACATCCTTTCTTTTCTCTCTTACAGACTTTGCTGCTGCCTGTGTATTATCAATCACTCACGTTTAAAAAGTCCTCTTGATAAAAGAAAAGATAAACAGGCAGGAGAGGTACTTTTAATACTAGCATATTAAAAAAAGAAATGTAGTATTTTGAATGTTGAAGTTCCAACATTTTTTAAAAAATCCTACTTAATGACTGAATTTTGAAAAGACATTAGATTCAAAATTTTCCAAGCAGACTATCGTGCTCTGCAGCTGACCCTTTCTACCTCACATACTAAGGAAATACTTTACAATTCCTGTAGGCAAATTTGCTTGCAAGGCAAGAAAACACACCCACTTGTTCCTTCACCGTTATTTTTCAAGTACTAAAATCTTCCCAAAACTGTTATGATCGAGGCACTGGAGTAACAGAAACCTCAGCAATTAAAAATGCAAAGTGATTCCCTTGCCTCCCCAAGCGCAAAATCCTGATCTTGGGAAGCCACCTTCGTGCTCCCTCCCGGTGTGTTACGTTCACCGCTGAAGGAAAACGCTCCTTCTCCTTGCGACAGAAAAGGCGCACACAGGTGTCCGACAGGGCACCGGGAAAGCTGCTCGGGACTAGGGGGATTCCCATGGAAAACCGCCGGGATGCAGGTGCCCGGGATGCTGGGTGAGGAGGCGAGGAGCCCCTGGTCGCGGGGCTGGCCCCTGTGGGCAGGTGGGACCGGACAGCGTGCGCACCAACAGGGAATCCCCAGTGCCGCCACCGCTCCGGGCTTTCACACGGGGCCTCCCCGATCCCGCAGTGACCCCGCGGACCCGCTCGGACGGGGCCGCTCCCGGGGCGGGGAAATGGGCACCGTCCCTCCGTGAGACCCACACAAGCCTCCGGCTCCCCGGGGGCGACTCGCACCGGAGAGGGGGCCCGGCCCGGCCCGCCCCCCCGGGACCGCCCCTGCCCTCAGCGGGACCCCGGCTCGGCTCTGCCCGCGGGGTCCGGGCCCGGGCCCGCCTGCCAGCCCCGTCCCCCCCGGGTGCCGCCTCACCGCCGGGCCAGCCCGCCCCGGGGCCGCTCCGTACCGGGGCCCCGCCGCGCTCGGGGCTCCCGGAGACACGGCCCGGCACCGCCGCCGGGGGGTCCCACCGCCGCCATCTCCCGGTCCGGTCCCCCCACCCGCCGCCCCCCGGCTCCTCCCGGGGCTCCCGCGGTCCCCGGGGGCGATGGCTCCGCCGGGGCCGCGCTTCCCCCCGAGCTCCCCACCTCGGCCCCCCCGCCCCGCGGCGCCCCCCGCCCGCCGTCCCTCGCGCTCACCGCGGCTCCGCGCGCCCCTCGCCGCGCCGCGCCCGGCCGAAGGGAGGGCGGGCGGGGGTCGCGGCCCCCGGCAGCGCCGCACGCCCGGAGCAGGCAGCCCCCGTCCCTGACCTACTTTCCGCCTGGCTTGCCACCCGACGGCGCACCACTAACCTACTTTCCAGCCAATGGCACCCTCCCCCGGCCCCTCACCGGACGCGCCCGCCCGCCAACGGGAGAGCGGCTCGGCGGCGGCCTCGCCCAATGGGCGGCAGGCGAGCGGGCAGCGCCCGCCCTCCCGAGCGCCGGCAAATCCCCGGGCGGCCCCGCGGCGGCACCCAATCGGGAGAGCGGTTAGGGGCTCGGTCCCGCCCCCGCTCGGGGGCGGGGCTGCGGGGCGGTGGGGGGGCCGCGAGGTGCCGCGGGCACCCGGATGTGGCGATGGCGGCGATGGCGGCGAGGGCTCGGGGCGGGTGTTCCCGGGGCGGCGGGGAGGGCTCCTCCTTCCCCCGGCGGCGCCGCCCGCGGCTCCCGCCCGCTCCCGCCCCGCCGCTGGGGCTCGCCCGTGCCGTTGCGTCACTGCCGCGTGACGTCAGCCGCGGCCGTGACGTCGCGCGCCGAGGTGTGAAGGTCGTGGCGGCGCTGCCCCTGCGTGGCCACCGTGCCCGGGCCTGGTCTGCTTCCTTCCCTCGGCGGCGAGGCCCCGCCCTGGCCCTGCGGATCGCCCCTGTGACTCAGGGAGTCGGGGCTTTCCCGGCCGGGAGCTCCCGCGGCCCGGTCTCGCCCTGCTGCCGAGTGTGACAACCCACTCGCCTTCATGGTCAGCTTCTCTGGGCCTCAGCACTTGGGCCCTTTGCCCTGGGCCCGCCCTGGCGCGGAGTCACTGTCGTGTCCTTCAGCCCACCGCCACCTCGGCTGCTCCCATCCGCAGGTTCCCAGTGCTGTGGAGGCCCGCGGCAGTACCACTCACCGCGCCAGGTGTGTGTGTGGGATACCGTACTTTCTCTGGGAGTTGGTGTTGTCTCACACACCACACCTCTGAGCCCTCAGCCTCCCGCTTGGCTTGGAGGGAGTTGTGTGATGCTGACAGTGTCTCTGTCATTGATGCTCCATCACCTTCCAGCGTGGCCCGTATAATTCCAGTGATGCTCACAGCATCAGTTTTGTTCAGCATGTGCAAAAGGCCAGGGATGGAATGTAGTAAAGCCATCTGCTGCACCATGTTTAGTCTAAATTTAGACAATCCATACAGCAGCCTAAAAAGGACGTGTTGCTAGAACATAATCACAGGGTAGCTGCTTTCAAATGCAAACATTTGCTAAACGTGATGGCACGATTGCTGCATCAGATTATCATTGCCACATCCTAATTGTCTTAACATTTCCTGTCCTGTGATGCCACATCCCAAAGGGCTGGTTTATGTTTTGTAGTGTAACATCACCAGGGAAGTGTGGATTGCAGCAGGATTGAGTCACGGCATGGTTGCGGTTATCCCAATCCACTCTCGCAGGACGTGGGCTCAGCCTGGGGCAGCATTAATAGTTCGTTTCCACCTAATTGAATAGGGACTAAACTCAGGCAACAAGTGGCCCCTGCTGGATGCAAACTCTCTGTTCACATCAGGATATTCATACTCGGATGAAATCCTCCAGCAGAACAAGTTAAATGAAGTACCCTACATTAGCAGGATGAAAATGTATACCATTAAGAAAGAGGAGAAAATGCATCCTTTTATTTCCAGCAAAATGGTGCTGCTTTGATTTGTTTTAGTGCACAGAAGTTATGGAGGTGGAGAAGTCTCCTTGACAACTTCTTTCTCCTAAGTCTTTGTAGTTTTGATCATTGTTTCTACCCATCTGTAGAAATAATCTTCCTTATGGACTCAATCACATACTGTCTGTTTTAATGAGCCCAGTGCCTGTTGTAGGGAATGGTGCCAGGAGTAATGATCTTTAGCTATTTCTCTAGGAGAGCAGCTTAGCAGGCCATATGTCAGATTTCCCAGTGAACGATTGTTTTGAATTGTTTTTATACCATGGTTTCTATTCATGAGATATTAAAGAAAATAACAGCATCTGGTTAATCAAATTCCACATTTCACCATGTGATGATGTATATCAGTCCTATTCTGTGACTTCCCTTGAAATAGATTGTCAGGTCAGTGCAGGGAATTTCTATCTGTGGGTTAGTCAGGCATCTTATAGGTGACTATTTTACCTTAAAATTTTAAGGGTGAAGAGCTGAGGAATGACAGTTTGAAGTTTAACAACACCTGAGTTCAGCTCCTGATGCCAAAGAAGTTTGCAACACCCTTCTACCACACATTTCTAAAGACAAAAGGCAAATAGCAGAGGTGAGGCTTGACCAAAGGTAAAACATTTTCTCCTTGCAGGGTACTTGAGGAAGAACTTGAAGCAGAGCACCCCACAAATCGTGGAAGCTGCTGGGCAGACCAGCTCAACTGTGTGCTCAGCTCAGGGCACTGTGCACTGGTGTGTCTGACACGGAAACAAAAGCATTTCCTCATCCAGACAACTCTCACCTGATTAATTTTCAGATTTTACGCTTTTTTTTAAGAAGGTAGTAAATTAAACCTTAGGCAGAATTCTAACTGCCTGCTTAGCTATATTAATATGTTAACAGTTACTATGTTTAAAGTAGATTTAGACTCATTTTTTGGCTTAAAATTACAGTTTTAAAGCAGGAAGAGGGTGTGCTATGTGGCAATTGTACTGAAAATTGTGTTATATTATTAGAATATTGAAACAACTAGCCCATGTCCTGACTGATTTTCTTTACTGGATTCACATTTGAATGCTACAGTAAAAACTTTCCTGCTCTTAGGGTTTTGACTTTGTGTCAAGAAGAGCAGCAGATACCATTTCCATTAAATGCAGCCTACCTAAGGTATGAAAAGACCAGGTCAGTGATTACACTTTAGAATCTACAAGTTTTTAAATCTGGATAACTACTTCCATGCAGAAAAAAGAATCTAGTTTCTCAACTGATAACCAAAAAGACTAATAGGTTTTTTGGGGTTTTTTTTTTGCTTGGATTTTTTTGGGCAGGGTTTGCCTTCAAGCATTCTTGATATGTCTCTGGAACAGCCACAGATGTTCAGAAGTAACCAGCCAAATTAGTTCTTTGATGTTTTAGTTGTTTTTTTTCTGAAACATGATTCATGACCCCAATTAGAGATACAGAAGACACAAATCTCTGAGTCCTTGGAGTGTGAATTTTGGAGATAGAATTTTGTGTGTTTATTTTTTAATGCCTTCCAAAAGATGTCCAGGATGTGATATCTATTTTGTCATCTAGCTGTGGATCCAACTGCTTTAGAGCATTTTAAACCGCTGCTGTTTGTTTATAGGTTTTCAGCCATGCAATATTAATTAACCTGTCTTACCCTTTTATCCAATCTCTTCCTGCATTTGTCTCTAGACATACAAGCTATATCTTACCTATGACAGGAGAAGTCAAAGCTCACAGAAAATTGTCAAGACTTAAAAATTTGAATATCTGGATTTCTTGTTCTGTCTAGACATTAAAAACCACAGATTACTGAGCCATGTTTCTGACCCTGTTACACAGAGTTGGTGCCTGGCTTCAACTCAGTTTTGAGGGCAGAAGAAACTGCAAACTATGGCTTGGATTGTTTGCAAACTGATGCAAAAAATCTCACAGTGATGACCTGTTTACTGTAGTCTGTTCAGCTCATGTGGCTGGCTCAGACCTCTTCAAAACAAAGATTTATCATGATAAGTTACTACAGACTCATTCTTTTCACAGTTCATCAAATTCTTGAGTTATTACACCTAAGCAGGGGAATATTAGGTTTTTCTGTATAAACACTTAGTACTTTAAATGGTGCACCTTCTAACACAATGTTTCCAAATATAAGCTTAAAAAGCCATAAATATAAAGCAATAAATGTGGAGTTTTTCATTTTCCTGCTTTCTTCTGAGCCTTTTGAAACCCATTCTTCTTCCTCCCAGCCTTTGTCATAATTTCAAGGGCTAAAAGCTTGTTTCAGGCAAAAAGAGAAGATTCTTTTACGATCCATTTATTTCAGGCCTGTAGTCTCTGAGAACCAATTAATATTCAGAGACTCAATAGGATCTCACAAGAGTTGGCAACCCATTGTCTGGCAGCATAGAGAAGATTCTGACAAGAAAAATCAGGCCAAAGCCAGGGAATTAGGAAATTCTAAGTTCTTCTTTGCAATATATTTTCAATCTTAACAGAAGGTTCAGGACAGAGAATTTCTATCTTTATCTGGATTCAACCTTAATGAACGTTAAGGCACTCCAGAGTTTTTACTTCATTAAAAATATAAGGAATTTAGTTGGTTTTTCAGAGACTGGAAGTCTGAACTTGAAGGAGACATGGTAAACTGTAAATATGTTAAGAAAATTTTAGTGAGTAAAGCATTTTAAGTTGAAAATATTAAAAGGCTACAGCCTTTTCAAATAACAGCATTTCTTTTTTTTTTTTTCCTCTGGGGTTTTATTTAAATGGTTACTAGAGTTCTGTTTATCATTTTTGTTGATAAGAAATCAGTATTCATTCTTGGGAGTAATTTTGAGTCAACACCATATTTATTACTTACTTTTTTTTTTTTTTTTTACACTTCATGTATAAACCTAGAGTTTGCTGGTGTGAGATTCTTGCCTCCCTTCACAAAAAAATAATAGAAAATTCTAGAAGCCATTTTTTTAGAAAAGAATTGGGCCAAAGACACTCTTGAAATTGCTGACCATGTTTCTTCAAGGTTTACTGAGGACACTAAGATTCAGGGTAGAGTTTTGCTGCCTTTTCTTCGTAGGGGTCTTATAATTTTCTATGTTCTATTAAACACCAAAACTTTTCCTTTTGGTACTGAAATGATCAGAGGGTGAATTTCAACCAACCTTGATTTGCTTGTTTTAAAGGGTAACAAGAAGCAGAAACAGTTAAACAGAAAAGTAGAGCTGGAATTGTAAGTGTCATTTAAATAGTATTTTTTAAAACTAATTAAACGCCACAGACTGTATTAATTAAATAAGTATATTATCCTCCCTTTTGCAGATTGGAAAAACAGGCCTGGAGATTAGTGAGTCGGTCAGGATTACACCCACATATTAAGTCAGATGCAAAGCCACAATTAGAACTGGAGCAACTCATGGCAGCCTTTTAGAGAGTCTGGGGAGTCACTCAGCACTTCTAGTTGGTTTTTCATATCAGTTACACAAAACATTTTACTTGTTTTCCAAATACAAGAAAATCATGATACTTAGGACATATTTGAAAAAGCAGCTTTGGATTCTATTAAAGTTAGGGGCTTGATTCTCTTTTCAGTTAGTGCTGATAACTGCAATAGGAGCTTAACAATCCATGGTTGATGGATGGCTTTCCAGATTGTCAGGCTGTAATATGACAGTGGGACAATGACTTTATTTTTTGGTATTTCATCTTGTAAGTGTACTAGACTTTATTCTGGAGTTTTTAATTAATTCTTACTTAGTCAAAATTCAGCGTTGGTTTCATACTTGTTCCATTAGGCCTCTGGAGTGAGGCCTGCAAGTTCACAAGGTTAAACACATGACATAGGTTGTACTTCCCCTCAAAATTACATCTTTTTGTGTCCAGGGTTTTAAGATTAAGGTGCTTTCAAAGCTGTGAGTGGCTGTAGACAGGAAAGAGGGAAAGAGCAATGCATCCTTCATGTTTTATGCTAAGCTATGACTTCTCTGTTGTCTATTAGTTAAGCAGTCTATTAATATTGCTTTGCTACATACTAATGTTAGACAAAAAACAGTTTTGTTGCTAGAGAAAAAGCTGCTATTTAAAAAACCAGAGCAAAAGCAGACTAATTCTGAGAGTTATGAGTATATCAACGAGTAGGTGTGCCTGGAGTGTTGTAAATGGGAAAGGTGGGAGGACTCTGTCTTGCTATTAGTACATGTAGAAAGACAGGAAGTACTTAGGGAAGGTTTCCCTCTTGTTCTGAGTTCCAGGAAAGTTATTCAGCCAAACACATGAATCACAAAGCAGACTAGAAGGGAGTTTCTGTGTGGCATGAAAATAACAATCTTAGAGCCTGAGAAGTGAAACAATTTGATGCTTTTGTTCTGCTGCAGATTTTTCATGGAAAATAGCAACCCCACGGATATCTGACAATGAAATGTCTTAGTGCATGAAATGTGAAGTTTATATAAGAGAGAGTGTCTTACTCATCAGCTGCTCTATTTTAAGCCCTGCTCAGCATGAGGACTTTCATTTTGTGATCTATTTGGACAGCAGCTGGTACATTAGAGTTTTACGTTAGCTGACATCTTTACAATCTAAAGAATACTTAACATAATCCTGTATAGCCTATTCTCATATTTGTGCTCAGTCACTCATATTCCATCTCAGTGTCTTGTCTTTCCCCATGGACATTTTCTATCCATTTCACTTTAAAAAATGGTCAATGTATCAACAGCATTAAAGTGATATTTTGTGGTGAATTGATCAAAAAATATGTATACAGCATATGTCCTAAAATGGATGTGCCACTTTGGTGACTGCAAAAGGGAATGAAAAGGAATCCATAGTAACATATGTTGGGGATAAATTCCAGCAACTAGCACAAATAACAGAAAAGATGGTATGTATTAATAATTATATACAAAGATGAGTTACATGCATGATTTAGATTGACTTGGCAATATTTACATTGTGGAAGGATGAAATGGATGCCAAGTTGCAACCTAATTCCAAAATCTAGCAATTATCAAGTAGTTTGCATCTTGCCATAAAGTCCTAGGACTTCATCTATCTGTTCATGCAAAAAGAAATTTCTTTTCCATCTTTGTGGATTTTAAATCCCAGTCAGCTCTAAACAAATTACAAAATAGTTCCCTGTTCCCGGAGATGCTTGGGAAAAGGATTGGTGAGGAGAAAAGACAAAATAAGGCACTGTTGAGGGATGGCAGGCATTGGACCCCTGAACACAGTCTGCAGTGGAGCTCACTTGCAGTGTTTTACCCTATCTCCCACATCTTTTTAACCCTCCCTTGGCCCCACAGTCCTTGAGTCCTGATGTAGTTGCCCAGCCTGCACACTCAGGAGCTGTACTTCGGGGAATGTGAAGCTGGGAGGTGTCAGGATGTCCCACTGATGAGTTCAGGTGCTGTAAGGGTAATTTAACTCTTTTCTCAGCAGCAGAACTTGCCTAGGAAAGGTAGAAAGCTACTTTTTTACACGTTTTATTTCCCACAAGTGACCTGGCATCCATTGTGTTTTGCATGTTTATCTGGCCTTGCTTGTTGAAATCTGGGGCACCAATGTCATACTAAATGCATTCTCACCCAGACTGCTGCTACAATCTCTTGGGTTGTAAGAGAGGGATTTAAAAGGAAAACAAGGAAAACAAAGGGGCTTTAACCTCCACTTGTTCTCCACGAGTGGTAGGCAGGAGGTTCTGCACCATGTGACTCACACAGTCCTTCAGCTCCACTTTGATGCTGGAATTGCATCCACCACTCTCCTGCAGTTGCCCAAGCAGTTTGAACTTGAAGCAAAGCTACAAAGCTACCTCCCACATGTGATACAAGCCCCACCCTGTCCACACCCACTTTATGACTTCATGATTCTGATTATTAATTGTGTTCATGTCACTGGCAGTGGCATTAATTTTAACTATTCTTGTTTATTGTACTTCTTTGGTATCAATCTGATGTTTATATTTCCATATGCTACCACCAACGTGAAAATTAGGGCCTTAATAGAATGATTTCAACTTATATCAATTATTCTATTCTTTGTGAGCAATTGCTTCTTTTTACTTCTGAAAAGAAACCAAAACCAAAACGAGTAGTTCTCAGAGTGATGAGCAAAAAGATGATCATCAAAGTGACCTATTACACTGTTTATCTTAGCCATGACACAGACCTATCCACTCTCCTATGAACATGTATCTGGAGACAAGGAAACAATGTCATAGAAGGACTAGTCTGGACCCTAGTCATACTGTTCTTTAATAAGTCCTGCTGGTGTTTCTTGAAAGTGTGATACAGCAGCTTGACCGTGGGGTGGAGAGAGCATGACTAAAACATTCATTGTTGCCAGATAAATAAGGTGCCATGGGGCTGCCCCATGAGCCTGGGGCAGTGCAGGTGGTACAGTCTAAGCAGATGGTTATGGCTTGCTCTGAGTGCTACAGATTTCTCTAGGATATGTTAACACATTCCGAAGACCAAAACCATCCAATTTTTTAATAAAAAATACCAGTGGGCAGTTGCATTTCTTGATCAATGATTTTCACGTAATGCTAATGAAATTTAAGATACTCTGTGTGTTAATTTACTGTGTTTATTTCCCTGTCCATTTCTTTGCTTCCTTGGCTGTGCTTCCAGGAAGTTGTCTATGTTAAAGGTTTGTGTCATCTCCAGATGTCCTATGAGCCAAGGTTTGAAATAGAGATGAAGAAGGGATGCGTGAGATTACAGGGCAGTCTTAACAACTTAATGACAGACCAGCTTGTAACACCCAACAAAATAAAACCCAATTCAGTGCTTCCTCACATACTCCTCCTGCAGGCTTCTTGGCCAGAGAGCCCAACCAAGCTGATCCTGCCTCTGTGTCACCTTGGTGTGATTCTTACAACTCTCTTCCTTCTATGGAAAGAAAATCTGTGCCAAAAGTTTTTCCTGCCTTCTTAGAAGGGTAATCCTTTTAGGTATGTGGTTTTCTACTGCTGTTTTACACTTGGTCTTTTAATTAATTCAAACTCCAAGGTGGAAGTTGCAGCTTGAGGTAACCAATTATTTTGATTTTCCTTAGGTTTCTTCCATAATCCTTATGCCATGTCATACTTAATTATGTTGATGGCATAAAACAGCATACAGTTTTGAAGCATTGCTTTTAATATTTTTAAAGTGTCTCGAGATTCTCCACTGAAATACAAGATACAAAGGAAAATCATGGTTCTTTTTGCCAGTGCTCTGTTGTGGTACACCTAATTCTTTTTTCATGTTATCTTCTTGTTTGTGGTTTTAGGTGCTAGCTTGAGGTTGAGAGGGTAAAAAGCTAAAATGCCATAAATAATAATGTAAGTTAATCAGTAATTATATTAATTGGCTGATATGAAGATTTTGCCACTAATAAAAACCTCAGACTTCTATTTCTTGGCCTATATTCAAACATTTTTACCTATTGCATTTGGTATTTGTCATGAGTATTGAATTCCCAAATATGACTAAAAAAAGGAATCACACACTGGAAATATGAAGGGTAGCCAAGATTCTCTCTGAACACTTGAAATACATTCCATATAGCTCATGTAACCCTATGGAATCCATTTGGATTTTGTAATAATCTGTGGGTTTGTGTAATGAATGTATGCTAACTCAGCATATCTGCAAAGATACACAAGGTAGCTCTGAAATTGAAAGTACGAGTAAGATGACAAATTGTGAGAAAATGTTGTCTAGATGGTATATTCATTTTTCATGGCATTAACCTGATCCTAAGCTTAAAATTTAATTGAGACCTTGAAAAACAATAGTGGTAAATGGTGAAAATAGATGGTGGCATGATGAACCAGCAAATCATGCCTGTAAGAGACAGTAAATGTGCATTTTGTTCATCTAACATAGGCCCAGAAGGTCTCACTCTTGACCAACAAAAAGTCCTGCAAGACTGTTCTGATTCTGTGTTTAACCTGGGCTAAAGAAAAGAAAGTGGTCACACAGTGAGGTCTGAGCAGTTAGTCTGATGATGCCAATGCTACAAGAGTGAGAGAGCATCTGTTTGATTGTGCTAGCACATTTGAGTCATCCTGCACGTGTGTAATGTACATAGTGTGCACATATGTTGTAGGGGTACTTTTCTGTTATATTCATTATTTTATTTTTCAAGTAGCTGTAATTTCCTGACAGGTATTATTGAAAAGATTTTTCTTCTGCTGTTGGTCATATCTTGCTTATTACAGCAAGAAATGCATGTGTTTTCCTTTTTTTCCAAAGGTGTCTGTACTTGAGGATGACTGTATTTAAGGCTTGCAGTTGTGTGTTTTGTGGCTTGGGCTATCACAGAGAAGGCAGTTAAATATGCACATGCATTGTTATTATAAGGCAGATAAGTCAATAAATCATCAGATGAATGTTTGCTTGTCTTAGGTATTTCTGTGTCTGTTAAATTTGGGGCTGCCAGGGGAGGATGAGAAAACATTCGTGATGGTGCTTGGTGCAGACTCAGATGTCACTGGCCATTGGTTGCATAACCACAATCCTAGTCCTTGAAAACCCTTCATCTTCAAAGGGGCCTTTTTTATTCATTTAATGCACATTGTTACTCTTCCTATTCACATAGTAACCATTTTTACCTCCTATTTGTCTCTGCTTTTAAATTAGTTCAGATGCACTCAGTGCTTTAAAAACAAATTTAAAGGCATTTCCTTTTATTTTCTGCAAGAGGCCATAGTAAATGCCATATGCTTTTAGGCAATTAAAAGGCTTTGTGCCTTTGTTTTTTATGTTGTTAATGCAGTTGGTACAGATTCAATGGGCTTTCATATGTAGCAAATTCGTCATATATCTATTTTCTGTCTCCCAGCACCTTTGTTAGTTTGACATTGGGCTCTGAGTAGCTCTTCATATTTCCATGGTTACAAGTAATCACAAGGGTTCTGTTAACCCCCAAACGCAGAGTGATTATGTCTCTTTTTTTGTTGTAAGAAGCATCAAGTGAACAAATTACGCTGTAGATATGAAAAGAATGTTTAAAACATTTCAAGATAAACTTTTAATTTTCATTCACTCAAGAAGTGTTGAAATCTTGTCACAATTATGACTATGTCACACTTTTTGTAAAAATTAGTTTTTACCTGGAAACCCGAAGGATCCTGTTTTCTTTCCCTTTCAGTTTTGATTGGGATTTCCAATAGATTTTGAAGGCAGTGGATTTAGAGGAAACAATGCAGGTTCAGAGCTATCCTGTAATTAAATAATCAGCAATGACCACTAACCATTACTATGTGTACTACTGCTTATTGTCAAAGACAGAACAAATGGAGGTAAGAAGCAATTAACTTGCTGAAGAGCACAGATGTAGACACATCCACATCAGAATTTCAAATTGTATTTTGAGATGTATTTCAAATACATCTCAAATTGCTGTATTTCTTTCTAACAAAAGACTGGCAGAAAGTCCTGTCTGACTTTCAGATCTCATCTCTTGTCAAAGCCTAGATTCTTCCCAATAAATTAAGTGCCAAGAGTTGTACCTTTAATGAGTGGAAAAGAGATGTTAGAGACCCTTAATATGAGAAGGCCACTGGAAGGAGACAGTGTTTTTTCTGGGAGTTTTTCTCAGACTGAAGCAGTAGCAGGTTTTTTTCTGTAGAGTAGGCTTAGGTAGCTGTGATTTGTTACAGTATCCTGTGATGAAAGCTCAGCATAAAAGAAAGGTTTCTGGATCTTCCCTGGACGGAACAGGTAGTGAGTTGCTGAGGGCAGAGAAGTGAAAGGGAGTGATAAAAGAAAGCTGGAGAAAAGTCTCTAATAGGAAGAGAATATCTTGTCTACTGAAAAGGTTTTGTACAGTGATAGAAGCATTGAGTGGAACTGCAGACAGGGACTGTGCTCAAAGGGTGAAACAAAGCTGCCGGGGGAAAGAGAATGAGGCTGTTACCTCTTATACCATGTTATTGCTTCAATGCATACAGCAAAAGCACTAGAATCTTCCTAATTGAAGAGGAGAAAATGCCTCCTTTTCCTTTCTTTTTAGCAGTTTTCTTTTTAGCTGGAGGTACTCCAATTGCTAAATCTCCAAGCTAGTAGAGCCGTGAGCTGATTTTATGGTAAAGTGGAACGTAACACTGTAAAATAACGAGTTGTTTAAATAGTACAGCCATAGGGGAAAGAAGTGTGTTAATGAGGGGAAATGGACGAAAAAGCACCTATCATATTCTATCTATTCACTTGGAAAACAGACAGTAGTAAAACACAACAGTCTTTATCCTCAAAGTGAATTGTGAATATTAATGAAGGTTCAGAATCCCAGTGGAGTGCATGGGCACAATGGTTACATTCACACATAATGAGTGAGAGATGCTAAATGTTTTATTATACAGTAAGTATCTAAACACTTTCAAGCAGAAACATAGTCCTAGTCCACATATGAACAATTACTGAGAAATGGAAAAAAAACCTCTGGAAGTGGTAATTGAGTGGTAATTGAGCTCCCCATTGGTCCCTAACTCTTGGAGGTGTTAGATGGTCAGACAATGTGTATATGTCTGGGATGTTTTGGTGCCAATGACTATTTCATACATGTGTGAAACAATAATTATGCAGAGCAAATGCCAAGATCATGCATGCAATCTGACAGTCAGGCCAGCAGTGAGCCCAGGGAGCAGGGTTTGTGGATCTGAACCTGCCTGACTAGGTTGGGGCAGGATGCCACAAGTGCCACCAAGCATCCAGAAAGGCAGCATAACAGCACCAAGAACAGGGTTTGCTGATGAGACTTTTTAACAGCCCATTTCAGATCCACCAGGTGAATCAGGTGCCAAGAAATGGCATCTCTTGCATCTCAAGATTTTCTCTCTGCCAGGTTTAAAGTTCTTAGAACTGTAAATGTATGAGCTTGCTTGCTCCCAAGGAATGTTTGGGCCTTTTTCAACTAAGAGTTACGTGTTTTAAGCTCCCTTCATCACAAAGTTTTCTCCTAGCAGTGCAGTTGAAAAGATATGAGAATGTTCTCTCACTTTTTCTGTGACTGTATTTTTATTGAAACAGAGCAGTTTGGTTCAAACTCTCTGTGAGAACAGCAGTGCAGGATGCTCAGAATGTTCCAGGCAGTAATTGCCAAGGTAACAAAGTTAGAAAAAGGAAATATTTGGTAGGTACGCAATTAGTGAGGAATCATTCTGGAATACTGTAAATTGGCATGATAAATTCAAATTATTTGTCAAACCAATTTTTCTGTCACCAGGGTAAGAAAATTACCCCTTTGGAATTTCAATGGGAAATGAACTTGTTATAAATTTACTATCAGGAAACTAGAATATCCTAGTATTTGGTTGAAATATTCTAGTATTTTGTCACATATTGTTAGATCAGTGCTTCTAAAACTATTATTGACTTCAGTGGAACTTGTGAGTAGCTTGTGAATCTGTATGTGTAAATATACATTTTTCTCACAGAGCAGTAGTGTTGCAATTTGCCTGGAAAAGGTCATTGACCTCTCTATATGACAAAAATAATTTTCTAAAAATATTTTTCTTCATAGACTATGCTAGTACAGTTCTGGCAAGGATAGGGCAAAGCCTATTTTATAGAAAAATAAAGATAGTCCTGTTAGGGCTGATCCTTTCCTGGGTTCTTCAGACGTGGAGTTTTTGATTCTACCAATGCTTTGGGCTAAGCCCCTTTGTGAAGAGCTGTTTTGTTGTTTATAAGCCTTTTACTAGAATGCCTACATTACAAATTGGAAGAAATTTGTTCTTTGGTGCCCACAAGAATATTATTTTGTTTTAACCTGTCTTCATTTGTCCAATTATTATTGTTTTTAAAGCAAATTTTGGTGTTAAATGTTTATTTCATCATAAAATCTTATTAAGGTTCTAAATTCAGCTGCATCTCTCTGACCTCTGTGAGAGGCCAGGGCCCAAGGATGATGCCTTTGCAGTGCTGCTTTTAGGGGTGCAGAAGAAGAAAATAAGGAATTTTTTCTTGTAGAAAAAAATTAAAAGTAAGAGTTTTCTTGTTATTCTGCAATATTTTTACAAGTTTCAATTATCATTGTTCAATCTGCTTAAATTTCCTAAAACCACGTAAAGCAGGTTGCATCTTAGCAGTGCTTATCCAAGAGTTTCACCTTATTTGCTAAAGCAAAATCTGAGCTTCCTAGGACCCAACCGTGCAAAACGAGCTGCAGTTTCCTTTTCCATGCACTCTGGTTCTGGTGGTGAAGGTGGAAAGGCCATAACAGAAGCACAAGTTTTATCAAAAGGGAGGGTTTTATCAGATGTTTCTAAGGTTTCAAATCATGAGGAACATTTTATATTTTTATGTTTGCACTTTTGAGTAGCAAGCCTGGAGTTTGCCAAACGTGTACAAGTATGTTAAAGAACAGAGCATGGGAAGGCAATATGATGGTGCTGGGAGAAAAAAAAGTATCAAATTTAATGAAACTTCAGATTTTTAATTCACCTAATCAGGAGATACAACTCAGATATCTGAGCATGTGGTTATCTCTCAAAACTCTCATTTATCTAAGTATTTATTGTGGTTACACAAAGAAACTTAGGTGAGATTAAGAGAAAAAAATAATTTATTTGTTCTGGGTGTTTTCAGTGTCTCCTGCATACATTGGATGCACCAGGAGAGGGCAGAACTACACAGGTATAATCACACAGGATCTGTGCTGTGTGGTTAAACGAAAAGAAGTGGAAAACTAATCTGTGAAAAGATTTGCTGGTAATTGTCATTTAATGTTCACCAAACATCAATTTCTCAGATATTCAGAATTCATATATTTTCTACATAAGTGTTTCATTGCTGTTTTGCTACCAAGGAATGCTTCCGAAGGAAAAGATTTCTGGGTTTTAATAGCACTGTGAGGGGAGCTCCAGCATTGAACTGGATTGTTCAGTGTCCACTTGATACAGAGTTATCATTTTCACTATTGAAGGTTACTGTAAATCTACTTTTTTTTCCCCTTAACTATATTCTTGTTTCTCAATTATTTTGTTAGGGTTTTTTTCCTTCCTCTGGTTCAAACTAAAAGGTTTTAAACCGAAGTGCCTATGTTAATATATATTGTAAAATATTAGCCACATTAGCTGTAAAACAGGTTAAAATCCGTATTTCTCTTGAAAGCCTTAATGGAATGGAATGCAACCATTGTTTTTATTTTCTCTAGAGAACCTGATTTAAAGGCCACTCACTCAGAGTGATTTAAATCAATCAATGTACTTTGGGTAAGTTGGGCTGTTGAAAACATTGCAGTTTTTCAGAACAAAAGTCAGGCTATTCCCCAGTGTTTTGCATCTGTTGGTTTGGATGCAGTTTTTGCTTTATTATTGTAGGGTCTTTCTAGCAAAGGGTCTACTGGGGTTTTTTTTCACTGGGAATTGAGATACAAGCATATAATCAAACAATTCTGGTATTTACCTGCAATAAAAATTATTCATGCTAATTGTAGGTAGCTGTAATAAACTTTCTTATAAAATTAATCCACAAGTGTTGGGTTTAAGCCTTTTTTTGTTTATTTAAAAATGGTAGGAGTGTGCTTAAGCAAGTTCTTGAGGTCTGTAAAATATAGTTGGATCAGTATATCATCAAAAGGAAATGGCTAAAATGGTGTCATTGTAGTCGGGAGGTAAGTAGGCAGAAGGATTTGGAGCATGTTTAAATAAAACAGTAAGACGTTCAATAGTAAGAGCAAAACAATCTTTTGAGGCAGAAAACACTAATATTATTGCAGAAGTGCTGTTTTAGGAACTACAATCAATATTGACCTCTGTCTAAACTAGAAGAGTATTGTTTTTTGTTTAAAATTGTGGATTAGGAAAGCAATCTTTGATATGAGATGCACTTTGCAGATCTTCTGGGGGCTGTCTCAGCCCAACAGCTGTCTCTTCATCAAGCTGGAAGATACTTTGATCTCCCAGAATCTCTGTCCCCAAAGTGTTATCAGCTCAGATGCTGTCATCCTGGGCTCATGGGACTGGTGTTATGTCATCTGTATGAGCAATTCTGATTGCCTTGCTGTTTTACTAGATACTATCTAATAATTTGGAGTTATATGGGTGCCATAATTCCCACATATAAAAATATTGCTAGCATTGTGACTTACATCCTTCTAATAGAAATTGACTTTTTATGAGTTATGTGACTTCTGCTGTTGAAATTCATGTGATAAACTCATAAAGTTGTGTAGTATTTTTATTCCAACGCCTTACAGAACATCTGTGGCTATGTGACACAAACCCAGCACCTGTCTGATGTGAAACAATCCGGATCTTTCATATACTGCAGGCACAGAATACCCGTTTTCCTGTAGAACCATATCTCAGGATCCAGCTGCTCATTCTAGCAGTGTTATTATGTGGGAGACAAATCTTGAAAACCTGCACTGAGTGTAAACTGATGCAATTCTGCATCTGCAAGCCAAACATTTTGAAAGGACATCCTCCCCTGGTTCTCAGCATGAGAACTTGGCAACCCAAACCTGAATATTCCTATGCCCACATTCATTTTCACTTAAATCACTTGAACAAAAGTGTCAAGCTAAAGTTTAAAAGTGCTTCTAATATTAACTCTGTTCTTTGGCCATTTCATCTGACAAAACTTCTAACTTCCTGTTTAACATTTTCAATGGGGAGTTGTATTCTGAAGGCCAAAATAGCCCTGTACTAAAATCTGTATGTAGGGATCCAGATAAATATAGCATCTTGAGCTAATTTTTGACTGTTTGAAATGCAAATAAACACAAGCTTTACTTGTCAGTATGAGCTTGCTGGATGATTTGGATCAAGATGAAGCCAAGGCTGTAGTTCCCTGAAAATATTATTTTGAGAATTGAGTCTGATAAATTTTTTTAGAGCCTTATCTTCAACATACTGCTTCACTTTTCTTAGTAAAAAACCCGTAATATTCAAATTTCTCTTGGCTTTTTATTCTCCTTCAGTCTGATTATAATTTTAGTAGCATAAAAGGAAAGATATCCCTATGTAAATATGTTTGTTCATAACTTCTAATTAAAAATGTTCTAATATAAATGGTTAACGAATGATATTTGATGCCATGAAGAATTATGGTTGATTTATTCAATTTACTTTCACCTGTAATCTTGAATATTTTATATTACCTGCTTGGAATTTTACAACCTTATGAAATGCCTCAAGCATTTCTTCTCATATTCTCCTTGTTTGTCAGGTAAATTGCCATATAAACTAATAAAGTTTAGAGAAATTAGCATGCTGAGACCCTGTTTCTTTCACGATTCTCAAGATTTGTACTACAATGTGTTATAAAACTCATTGGTCTCTCCACCAGGGTAAAAACTTCATTACAAGTCACTCTCAATTCCCTGGCCAATTTTCAGTCACTTCTTCAAAATAGCCTGGAAATGCTTCTTGACTGAGTGGAAATTGCAGGATCTGTTCTCAAATACAGTGATCCCATTGTATGCTGCTTCAAACCTAATACAAGTTATACTTAGAGTGGATTTTTCTTCCTGAATTTCCATCAGTGACTCTCAAGAGCTGATTCAAAAAGTGGACAATAGACAGTAGCTGGGCTGGTTTCCTTTGTCACATGGAAAAGTCAATTATTTTCTTCTTTGGGAAGATATGAGTGTTTCTGTAATAGGACTCTTTTTTCTTGTATCTTGAAAACAAATAGATGTCCTACTGCTAGAGATCAATATGTTTGCATGTCCCTGTTTATGAACTTCTAGCATGTTTAAGAAAGATCAGAATTCTACCTACATATTTCTGCTACTTCTAAAAGCAATAATTTGTTTCCCTGGAGTTCTGGAAAATATTTGTTTTATTCTGTAGCTAAACACAGTATTTATATCTACTGTATCTAGGAAAGTTTCCTCTTAGAGCTCCTTTTTTTTGTTTACTGAGATTTACTTGAGTTGAATTTCTGAAGCTGTGGATTATATGTAACTTGATGTGTTGCTTCTTGAAGTGTTACATTTTTGACATGAAGTGGGAAATTATTTTTTTCTTAGTTTTGTGGACAGTTCTTAGCCTTTCATTTTAAAAGGCAAGATGTCCTGTTCAGCTCCCAACTTCTTGAGTGTTGCAAGAATAAAAACCTTTGAAGAGTTTAAATGAGCTTGAAAACCCTTGGATACTGCACCTTATGTCATCATTTGTTCATGACTATCCGTAATTCTACCTACTGAAAGGCCACCTTTCGCAATTTATACTCAGCCACACCATCTCTCCAGTTGAGATCAGATGTTCTGATTCCCAAGCTGGCATTGTTTCCTGTTTGAGACAGTATTCATGGCATCCATTTTTGAGGGGTAAGCTGCTTAGAGGTTTGCTGGTTTAGGACAGCTCTGGTTTTGTGTATGTTAAAGTAAAAATGTGAAGATTTTGTGGGGACACTGATACTGTGATGTTTGTTGTGAAACAAAAGGAAATGATTGTGCCCAATTGGCAATTCTTTACCAGCTACCAAAAAAAAAATTCCAAGATGTTTTTGGAGTTCCCAGGTTAATTTGCATGAAGGCTGTGATGGAGAATTCTGTTGGTGTGCAGTGGTAGAGGAAGGTAGTTCATTCTATTTCCTCCTTCATTAGCCTTTGTTTCCACTTTCTTCAGTCTTGTTGACTCCCTCTCTCTCATTGTTTGTGTGTTCATGCTCCCCTGCTTAGCAATGTTGGTCCATTTTTGGGCAGATCCATCAGTTTCTGCTCTACTGGAGAAGTAACTTACAGCTTAGCAATCTGGTAAATGTGCTCAATTTAGAACTGTATGTAAGTCCTTCTAAATGAAATGTTGATTTCAATTTTTAGAAGCCATGAACTATTTTTCCTTTTGTAAGCAACAGACAGATGCTAAATATTTTTTGTTTTAATCTAGTTTTTTCTGTGATTAATATTTATGTTAGCTGTTTACTAGCAGCATGTCTTATTTTGGCCTCTGACCACCTGAATACTGGGAAGTTACTTTTGCTCTCTAATGCTGAGTAGGAATGCTGAAATCTATCTGGAATTGGTAGTGTAGCACTGTATATTAATTTCTCCACTGCTGAATAACTTTACACAGTCTTTACTGGAAAAAAATGGCAGCACTTAGAAACTTGTTCACTGTCTTGATGGTAGAATCCATTTTCAGACTGATAAACTGAAATAAAATGTGATCTTTATATTTTACGCAGCGACAGCAGGTTAGAATTTAACTTCCCATCTAAGCTGTATGAAACAGTACTGTGGAATTGTATAAAATTGTGTAGAAAGTTTCTACTTTTCAAGTCTAACTTACCTCATTAATTGTGGAGATTTTTGCTCCTAAGTCACTCAATTCATTCTGAAAATGCCACCTACCAGTAGATGAAGAATTAATAGTTTCACGTAAGTGCCTTCAAGTTGTTCTCTGTGTTTTAGGGTAACTTCATTGAGTCTATTCTTTATCTTTGAAAGTACAGGCACTCAAATTCAGATAAAATTATTGAATCAAATTGTGCTGTCATCTGATTGGGGACAGTCAAACCTTAGAAATAGTTATGCAATATTTTTTGGTTATTTAGGTGAGCCCCTAGGAATCCTACAGTTGTTATTTACTGTAATATTTAAGCATATTTTTAAAGGCTACAAATGAAATAAAAACTGAAACTCAATTATGTAGTCTGTACACTACATAATATATGAACCATTTATCCTATAAACAGTAAAGAGCTTTTCTGAGTTTGATGTTTTTATAAAGTGAAATAATTTAATTAATTTTTTATAATTAAGTTTTCATCTGGATTTTATTAATCTGAATTTTTATACCAAGTATTATCCACTTTAATAAAAGCCAAATGTAATCATTGCTGTGAGTATGGATTGTGTATTTAATGGATGCCAAATTCCAAAGTGCTGAAGATGTTTCTTTGTCTCTGGTTTTACTTATTCAAATATGGTTTAAAAATTAATGACCTTGCTTCTGCTTTTTGATGATTTTTATTTTAAAAGTCAAGTATTATTTACATTGTAATTTTTATATTTGATCTTGAAAGATTGTATCTGTGATAATCAGAATAATGTGATTTTTAAAACTATTTGGGAATGTTTCTTAGTGTAGTGATTGGAGGGAAGTATTAAATTGGTTTTAATGCTTTGTGAATATAAGCATTTTATATGAAAATTTGTTATGCTGAAGGCTCTGTGTTTGCATGCACATTTTTTTAATATTTTATTTTATCTTGAGAAATGTAGAAAGCAGCTTCTTCATTGTGTTTGTGAAATCAGGAGTTTTGTAGTCAGCCTTTACATCTGACTTTACTGCGAGATGCAGATCTTGAATATTGGCACACACATTGCTGATTAGTAATACTTACTGAAAAATAGTTATATGGAATTATTTTGAAACATTTCACTAAAAGGGTATTGTCCCAGCTTTTTTTCCCAGAAATTTAAAAATATGAATCATAATAAAATTATTTAGGTTTTACTGTAATAATTATCTATATGTCACAAATATATCTCAAAGATCCCTTCAAACCCAGTCCATTGCGTGTTTCTATGATTCTTTGTCCCATTTACCTAGCAGAACTCCTGTGCACAGTTTGACAGTAGTTTACAGGTGTGATTTCTAAATACATGATTCTAAAGACTTCTGCTAGTCTGGAGTTTCTGGTGTGATCTTATTTCCCAAGAACTGGTGGGTTTTTAGGTGACTTTTCTGGGAAGTTTGTCTCGGCAGGTGAGCAGTGACAGCAAGCACAGATCTGTCATCCTGCCCCTGAGACCAGCATAGGGACTGCAGTAGTATCCACTGTGGCAAAAACCCAAAACTCCCCTCTGCCCTGCCCAGAACCTCAGTCACGAATGTCCCTGAAATTTCTGCCATATGTTTTGTCACGTTCTCACGCTATACGTGCACAAACCTGAAATAAAAAAGATCTGCCTGGCATGTGCTTCAGATCCAGACATGCTGGTTGCAATTGAGGGGCCAGTTTTCCTTTTCCTGTTTCTGTAAGCTAAGGAAAGTCACCAAGGTTTTCCAGGTACCAGGCATGGCTCAGTGCCACACATCATTATGCAAATCTATGGCTTATAGCAACCTTGATAAATGGTGTGTTATGTACATATAAATAGCTAACATTACTGCTTCCTCTTTTTGTTTCTGTGGAACTCCCTTGTGAACATCCCAGAAATGGCACATATCCAGTAGGTTCCTAATACTCTCGAGCAACATTTTCTTTTCAATTATTATATCCTTAATTTAATGGCTTCTGACAATAAAGTATTTTGGACCCCCTTTCCCAATGGGTAGAAATCCATGCTGGTTTTAAACGTGTTAGGCTATGGGCCATGCCAAGAAATTCCCTGGCAAACAACTAATTATGTCCTCACACAAAGTCTGACAAAGAAATTGCTTCAAGCCACAAGTCAGAGGCTTAACCACTGTTTGTGTGTAGTTACTTTCCAGCTGGTGATTGGGGTTGCTTGGGAGGGAATGTGGCTGGGAATCAGTGCTCTTTGTTCGGGACACAGGCCCCTGCTTTAGCTAGCTTATGGAGCCATCCATAAAATGGCCTCTTTGCTTTCACTTAACAGGATGCTGTTCACCTTTCTGCTCTGCTGAGCACCATTTCATGACTTCACAGCCCAGGAATTAAAGCCAGCGCACAAAGCAGCTTTAGCAGTAATTGTGTGCAGATTAAATTAAATGCCTGTTCTCATACAGTGTATCTGAATTGTATCAGACCCGTTTCTCACTTTGCACACTTGTTCCTGTCAGTAAGAGGTGGCTACTGGAATATGTTGCAGTCCTTGGAAGCCTGTCCCTCAGTGATGCGATGAAAGTGCTGGGGATTTTGTGTGTTCAACATGATGTCAATTCTATTGTGTTTCTATAATGAAAAAAAATAGTTTAGTCCGCTAGTGAAATACCAAACTATCTTAGTGGTGGCAGCTACTGCCAGTAGCTCAATTTTATGCTGTGACTTCTAAATTCCCGCTGTCATAGCGTTTTGCAGGTTGAAATTTTGATTTTGTTTTTGTTCAAAATTTTGAGCAATGAACAAAACTCAGTTGTTGTTTTTTTTTGTTTGTTTTTTTAAAATTAGATACATTTGTGTAAAATAATCCTGGCTTGTTTAAATTATGCCTTTTTCCTTTCACTTTTGTGCATTATATTTTTATAAGTGGAGAGCTTAAAAAAGCTATTAATTTCAGGAAGAAGACATTTAAATATGACAAAATTAAAGAGCTAATAATTTTCCGCTGGGGTGGATTTATGTATTACTTTCTTCTATTTTTATTTTCTCTTGATTGTTTATTGTATAACTGAATTGTGCAACTGCTCCATATACTCTTGACTCACAAAGTGCTGCAGCCTGCTTTTTGCTTAAAAAATATATCTCACCACTGCCTGTCCAGCTGGTGTAGCTGATGAATAAGTTTGGAGCTAACCATCACTTTTGAAATTTCACAACCCTCTAATTTCTCATTAACTATATGCTTCATGGTTGCCAAACTTATCCCACCAATCTTTCAAAGACCAGCACATTGTCATATTAGTTAATATAATTCTTGCACAGTTTCTGTAAAGATATTATATCTGAAAGTCATCTTGAAACTTGAGTTTAGAGTCATCATCAGTAAAGATGCAAAGAAAACATGATGTACCTTCATATTTCTTAATGCAGGAGAATCAGGTGAAAAATTGATCCTAATTCATTGAGCCTCAGTCAGATTTTACAAATGATCCTGAACTGATTTTATGTTTGGGGTTTATTTAATGAAAAATGCCAAAGATTTCTCCTTTCAGAAGAATGGTGGTGTCTTAAATGACCATACAGTCTTTGGAGTGAGTGGTTTTTAACATTAAGATTTTCATTCTTCCAACTTTCAACATCTTCTTATGAAATACTAATCGATGGGGCAACACTGAGTCATTTAAAAGTGGGTCCAGAATTAAAGTGCTCTTTTGAATTGCACACAGCTTTCTAGTCAGAAAAAAAGATAGAATAGACTTTTGAAAATTAAGTGCAGGGTAATAGATTCCTATTAGTATATATATTTTTAAAATAAAAGTATTGAGCTTTTTTTAGTCGCATGGAATATGAAATTATTTGCTGAAGGAAAAAGGAAAACCTCACCATCTTTTTTAAACTGATCAAAAAGATTTAATGCACCTTATATCAGGAACAGTACAGAGGAAGATTGCAATATAGCACTGCAAGCATAGTGGAGGATGTACTTTTGTCATCAACACAGGCAGGACTTAAAGAAAGAACAGGAAAATATGAAGAGTATATTTCTCCCAGAACTTTGACATCAAAGACTCTCTTAGGAAACACTCGAGGAGATGAGTCTTGTGCCTGCAGCACTAGCTGCACAGCCTTCTTCCAGCACCTCATTTGTCTTCTCAGCCTGACTTTGCCAAAGGTATCTGGTTAGGAAGCTGACACTGCCAGACTAATGAGAACTCAATCTAAAATGGTGTTACCTTAAATGTCACGCTATCAGGGCAGTATATACATGATCGTACACCTTATCCCACACTAGACTTCACTGCCTTTTGATTTTTCATTTTCTTTCTGCCATTACTAGCATGGTACATTTACTCCTTCCTGCTCAATCTCAGTCTGATTCAGCCTTTGTTTTCCATTCACATGACCAGAACTCTCACTCAGGCCCTTATCATTTCATGTCTTGACAACTCCAGTCATCTTCCTTCTAGTCTCAACAAATACTGGCTTGCAACATGTGTATCTTTTAAAATATTTTTCATCTTTTTATGCTGATGTTCCATTGTTCCCTCTCTTGTATTGTGGGATTATTTTCTTTAACTCTCTAGACCGCACCTTACCATCTCTTATTTGCTTGCACTGCTGACTGTATGGCATCTGCAGTGCCAATCTTTATTGCCCTTTTAAGTGTCTCCAACAAACAGCTTTAAATTTCCCCCTATGGTATTTAATGCATGGTATTAACTGAAAATCCTGAGTGCTATTTCATTGTCCTTTCATTCCTTCTTAATTGAGACCTCTAAATTCTACTGCAGTTTGACTATATAATGACAGTGCTAAGCTGACATAATACTTTATGAAGCACATGAAAATTCTTGGCTACTACCAAATGGCACTAAATTCAACCAATACTAAAGTCAATGTGGGTCTTGTTAAATACTCTGTAGTCATATGTCTTAAGTAAAACTTATCCATTACGGTGTTATATACTAAAATTTACCAGGAGAGTGCTGCAACTGGATGTCTTATCCATATCAGTCCATCTAATGTAATTTGCTCTGTCTCTGAGGGCTGATTTCCATCACATTGCCGGACACTTAAAATTAGGCATTACAGCGTTGAATGGAACAATAATGAAGCCCTTTTGAGGATTCTGGCATAAATCTCATCTGAGAAAGAGAATTAGGGTTATATTTTCAAGGATCTAGAAGTGTCTAATTGTTAAGATAGGCAATTAATAGTATTTCCAAAGAAGTATAAGCAGCTTATATAGTTTTTATATAATTTTCAGATTTCACTAATTTCTAGGTCTCTCTCCTCAGTTTCTGCTTGCCTGTGAAATCCCACAATTTTGTAAGAGGCAAAATATTTGGGTGATGAGCAAGTGGAAGGGAAACTTATCTAATTATCTACTTATGTATCAGAGGGGCTTTGGGCTACTTCATTACATGCTCATTAGTTCATGTTACAGTTGATACCAAGTTAATCCTATTAGAATTTAGTATGTTACACAGCTTTGGAAGTGATAATATGGGAGGCTTCTGGAAGGAATAGTTTGTAGCCCTAGATTGCTATGGAAGACTTCTTATTATCTTCATTGCAAGCTGGGAGAAGGAAGCCATGGTCTCCTAGGGAACACAAATGAGATTATGTTTTGATAGAAAACAGCAATCTTTTTGTTAGAAGCACATGTGCTACCACAAAACAGCAAGGTATTGAAGTAAATTTCCCAAATAAGGTGATGGCAACTTCCGAGATTCTGCTGGTTTTAGTTTTCATCCTGCTTGAGCAGGGAGATTGGACCAGATGCCCCACAGTGGTTCCTTCCAACCTTATCCATTCTGTGATTCTGTGATTCCTAAATACTTATTTCTTTTTTTAATCAATGACTGCACAATTCAGGAATTCCCCAGATGCAGGAAATCTTAACTTTGCCTTCTGAGTTGATTTTGAATAGGGGTTTGCATTGAACTTCTCTTAAGCAAGTTAGTTAATATTTCTGTTTTAGTCTGGACAAAATAATCACAGAAACTGATTTTAGAATATGGTTAATCACTGCCATGGCAGAGCAAATTTTGATGCATTTAATTTGCAGCTTCATAACAGTACTATATGCCAGTGGTTTCTGATAACTTGTAAGTGTGGAAAGGCTTAGAGAAAAAGTAATTTGAAATTTAAATGTGCAGATAAGCATTGGATGAAGAATTAGTATGAAAAGTAGAAATTAAGGAAAGCATGGCAATAAAAATGGTGGGATAAAGGCTGCCTATAAACATTCCCATGTGTTAAATCATTAACAAATGCAGTCTGTTAATAGTCCACAAAGTTTTTTTTTTGTATTCTGAGAGTATGCAAAACTGCATTAGAAAGTGTTTGGAAATAAATTTAGCATATTCAGAGAAACATTCCTGAAAGAATAGTAGAGATTGATAATAAAATTTGTAGACAATGTGATAACTGTAAGAAGGATATCTTGTGAAATGGACCTTTATTAAGCTTGATCACCACAAAATTAAGATCCAATTAAGACATTGAAAAGATAAAGAACCACCATCTGTGAGGGAATTTGCCACAGATCTAATGATAAGCTTATTTTTCAGATAAAGTGGGTGCTGTACTTTACAGGGGGTGGAGTAGAGAAGTTAGAAATAATTTTTGATTGCATGTTTGCCAGGAACATGAGCAAATTGGATAAAAGCAGTGGAAACAATGCTCAGCTAAATATAATACTCTAAACACATTCTTTTGTTATTTCTAGTGATATTGCATTCCCCCTTGTTTTTGAAAATGCTTGAAGGGATATTGTGGGAGATGTATTTATTACCCTGAGGCATCTTACCTATTTCTAACAGCCAAAAGGTGACTATATGCACCAAACCATTTGTCCCAGAGATTATATTAGTGTGCATGGCACAAAGTTTCATGTGGTGGAGCAGAGGTAGTTCTTGCATTGCTTAGCTGGAGACTGTTTTCCACTGAAAACATTATCAGTTAATTTTGTACTAACAGAGGAAAATACAGTTTATTTCATTAATTTATTTACAGGTAAGTTTTCAGGTTCTTGTAAACAATTCCTTAACCAAGAAAACCTGTTTGTATAACTTTAGGGAGAACTAATTAGGAAGCAAGGCTGAGTGGTGATTAGAGGACTTCCCATGGCCTGGTCAAGGTTAGTATCACACGATACCCTCATGGCCCACTCTGCTACTGTGGCTACACAAATGAGGCTGCTGACAAAAATAAAGACATTTGTTTAGCATTCAGCCTAGGTTAGGTGAAGGTAATAATATGGTACTGTAGTGCTTTCTTAACTGCTGAGCTTTGCCTGTGCAGATTGATAAGTCATGTAAATAGATGTAGATAAAAAGTTTACAAAATTGCCCCAGTAGAAAAGGTATGAGATTTTCTCATTACAGAAATCTTTGATCCTGTGTATTTTGCATGAGCACCTGTGTTCAGCATGATCAGGACCAGTAACTCTCCTGAATATTATTTAGATCTTGTCTGTCTGAAGCTGATCAGGAATATTAAAGGTATTAGGACTATGTGTGTCACTGAAGAATTTAAAATCCCACCTCTTACTTGCCTTATATCCCCTTCTCTTCAGTGAGGTTTACCAAAGAACTTTAACTGCTTAGCTTACATTAATGTTGTGTATTTCTGTAGCAAAGAGCTTGCTGTGTGGTTCTATATTCTGTAATCAAGATAAAAGGACTTAAAAAGCACAATATCCTGCTATGGGATAAAGGATTATAAAATATATTCTACAAGGAAATTAAGTATAATAATAAACATTGAGATATTTAATCTTTGTATATAAAATCAGCACATTTCTGATCACATCATTCTACTTTTTAATAGTGTTAAGCCTACATACATAACATTTTTTTAAACTTCTGTAGTAATAATATTTCAAAGGTGTCTGTAAATATGTCCCAGCCATAGAGATTGACTTCTTTATTTTATCTCAGTTTTCCAGGTATAGTTAAATATGTTTTGTATGCTGGTCCAAACTATAGGTGCCACCTGCTATGGCAGGACTCATAACTAATCCAGTATTTGCTCATCAAGTGAAAAATTTAGTATTACTGTAAAGTAAGCTGCTCAAATACTTTGTTTCATCCATCTGCTCTTTTTTTTTCTTTTCTTCTTGAAATGCAGCCACATCCAGATCACAGCTACTTTTGATCCTGTCAGCTACTACTGAACCATATTTAACAGAGAGAGAGGTATGTTCGTGAATAATGCTTGAATCTTGATTTCTTTGGCCTAAATGTCTCTCTATATTTTAGTATGTTTCGTTGTGCTTGCATCTTACCTTCTTGATACCATGGGAGTATCTTTAGGACGACCTATTGCTGACTGTCTCTGGTCAAGCTGATGAAATTGAGAGGCAGTGCAGGACTCATTCATTCAGATGAAGCTTGTAGAACCAGTCTCTGAAGCTTTCCCCCTCTGTTCTGACATTTGTGAGGAAATAATGAACGGTAGACAGAGGCCAAATGCCAACCATACTTGTCACCTTTTGCAGTACTGCTTAAGTAAATTAAGTTTGTGAGAGCCTAAAACAGTACTTAATCCAGAGGTGGCTGTAGACAGAAATTGCATCATCTTTCATAGCAATTTTGGTTTGTGGTTGGCCAGTCTGTGAGCCACAGTAGTCAAACTGAATCCAAAATGTTGTTGTGGATTGGATTAATGTCACTAAGGTCAGAGGCTGGGCCTGAAGTGTGTATACACATGTATCTCTGTTACTTATCTTATACTTCTTTCCTATATAAAAGTCTGTCCTAATGTATTTCCTTATTTCCTGCCTTTTTCCATTCCTCAGTGATGCTAACAGCTATGCAGGCCTTAAATCACACTATGGAATACACACATTTTTTGTTCTCCTCTTAACATGCCTGACTGATTTTTATCAATCTATTGGCCTCTAGCAACCAAAGCACTTACAGCATTCCATAATATAAAAACAGTGGACACTTTGCTGGCATTTAATTGGTGTCAGTATTGAATCTATGTAAAATCAAAACTGCAAAAACCCCCATATTTTGTGCTGTGCACACATAGTTTTAATAGCCAAATAAATTGCTTAAGACACAACAAATGAGATCTGTTTTCCAGTTTGGACACAAATTCTTAGTCATTGAAGAGAAAATGGAAGTGGTTTGCTGAAAAATGACCCTATCAAAAGATAACTCAAAATACAGGAATTACATTTCTGCATTAGTAGAAGCTGGTATAAGATCTGTTTTGTCTTATAGAAGCCACTCAGACTTTTTGTGCTGGTCTCCAAGATGCCTAGCTCAAAATTTGCTGTCAGTAAGCCTACTGGCATTTTACAAGCAAAGATGATCCCTACCAATTTCAGATAATGCGCTTAAATCTATAGTCCCAAAGAAAGACTTGTTTTTTAATAGTAGTAATCCTTTAATTGACTGGGTGTGGAAATACCACAGGGCCTCTTCTGGGTTCCCTGGTGAGAGGCTTTCTGTGTAATCTTCTTTTTTAAAAAAGCCCTGTTATAAAGCTCAGTAAGTTTTTAATCTATTCTTCAATTGTTTGTAAAGCTACTGTGCTCAATACATGTAATGATACTAATGCACTTTATGCAGTGGATATTAAGAGTAAGCATTGAGTGAAATAAGAGTTAAACAGAAGCCAGCAGAAAACTTTGTCCATTGGTAGAAACAGTACTTTAGAACTGTATATAAAGAAAATATACTTGTTTTGGAAAGGGGAATAGATGATAAGAATATAGATATCCTCATTTTTATTAACACTTGATACCTAAGAAGAAGCTTAGAGAAACTGTAAAGCTCTATGTCTTGGTTTGAAAGACAGGTGTCTGCCAAGAGAGGTTGAACCCTCCCCCAGGACAGAGAATGTGATTTCCTTTCCTCCCTCCCTCCGAATTATTCAATTTTGTAAATCAAGGGCTTTCAGGCAAAGGTATGGGAAAAAAGGAATATCAGTTCTTTACTAGTATCTATAAACAAGCAATAACAATAATAGCAACCACAACTAGAACCAGAAAGCCAATAGCAGATGGCTTGTGAGCTGCTGAGCCTTTGCCCGTGTGGTGTAATCACGGTTGCAGGCGGCAGGGGCGCTGTTGAGCTCCCGGTCGGGCAGGGCAGGTGCGATGACTTCCGAGCGGCTGTAGGTGGCGCTGTGGCGCAGGGTCAGGTCAGGTAGTGGCAGCCGATAATGGCGGAGAGATGAGAAAGCAGGCAGCAAAGCAGCTCGGAGCGGCGAGCAGAGCGGCAGGGTCAGGAGTTGGCCCTCTCCCCAGCCAGCCAGCGAGGATTTTCTGCACTCACAGCAGACGCCGCGGTCTCGTGCGGCAGAGGGCGGGGGCAGGCAGCAGAGGCCGCGGGACTCTCCTGGCAGCGGCTGTGAGGAAACGAAGCCCGGGGGAAACGTGCCCTTTCCTGTGGGGAGAAAAGGTTGAATCCAAGCTCACCCAGTCAGGAGAAGAGAAAACAGGGCACAGTTGGATTCCCTCTGGTCCCAGCCGAAAAGCAAAGAGCAGCCTCTCCTCTCAGCATCCGAACCACGAGAGCGCGAGACTCCCCTTTCAAGGGCTGGGTGTTCCCTTACCCTGCCTCGCCCAAGCCCACCTTTGTCTTTTGATTACTCTAAACATCTAACTATTTGTTGCTTAGTAACAGGAATGGGAAGAAATTCTCAACCCCCGACACTCTACTGTTTTTGTCTTTTAGCCCTTGATATCATGTCCTTTCACTGGGCTCCAAAGTAGTTCCCAGTGTCCTGCAAACAAATGTGGCATATTTGTAATATTAAAATATTTACATTTTACTGTTTACTATCTGTTTACTATCCTGTTTACTGTTTATCCTGTTTACTGATACTGTTTACTATCCTGCTTTTTTGGGCACCTGAGAGTTAAAGTAGACTAGGAATACCCAGCAGCATTTTTTGACACACAGCAGGCTGAACCAACAGAATAATAAAGTTATCCTGGCTATCAGGAGCTGGAAACATTATATCAATTTAGGAAACCTTATGAAATATCTGCAAAAAGTGTGGTTATATTACAGCACATAAAAGTGCACTGAATTGTGTCTTATTTAGAATACAGTACACTAATACCTTTCTTGGAATTCTTTTTGCCATGTGAGGTGTCTACAGGTAGTGAAAGTGTTCTTTCTTCATACTCCTGAAGTTTTAAAGCTCATTTTATTTAATAATTGTTTATTTCAGCTGGAACTTCTATAGCAAGTTTGTAGTAGGAGGGGCTGGAGCTAATTCTAAAACTGAAATGAAGTACTTTAAACACAGAAAAGATTCTTGGTAAAATAGCAGAAACATTTAAGAAAAGCACCATCAAAATTTTAATTTTGATTAGTTTTTGTAACTAAATTGCTGCATTTGTAACTAATTACTGCATTGTAGAGAACTTAAGGAAAAATATAGGTATCTCTTTCTTTCTGTCGATCTTTTGAAATATACTTTGAATAAATAAAACATGGTAATTTCTCTCAATGTAAATCAAAAGAGAGTAAATATATTCAAAAGCATCAAACTTTTGATACTCTTTACCTCTTCTCTCTTTATTGATATTCTCTCAGGTGGTTTTTTTCTTGGCCTCATAATTCTGCAATATTAATTAATTTTTTATTATTAGTTTTTCATTTGTCCCATTATGAAGATTTATCATTAAATCCCTGAAATATCTTTTAACAACTGAAATCTTTAACAGAAAGAATAGTTTTAACTTATTTTCCTTTTTTATGATATTTCATGTTCTTTTTGTCAAATGCATGAGTAATTTTGCTCTAGCACTTTTTCTGGAATTACAGATTAATTCACTGTTTCAAATTCCCTATCTGTTTAAGTTACTTCTGCCAAGGTGAGGTATTTGAAGAGAAATGAGAATGTAATTTTATCCTCAGTTTTACATGCCATACCATTGCAAGGAGGCAAGGTTTTTATACTGTAATAATAAATATGTAAGAGATGCACCCTTTTTAGAAGTTATTGATTCTATGAGAATACACTGGGTTTGCAAGTCTGATTTGGGAAAAAGTTACAATCATGCCAAAGAACCAGCAGGAAAATTCTTATATGAATGTTATGTGCATCTTAGTTCCATTTCAAACAACATTATTTCCTAGCTGTCACTGAAGGTGGGCTTAGCAAAAGGAGAAAATGCTTCTGTTGGGGATACACACAGTACAAACTCTATACAGGCTCTTTATGTCCAGAGATGGGGCATTATTCTTGCTTGTGTTACAGAGTCACAAAATCAGAGAATCACAGAATCAATAAGCTTGGGAAAGACCCCTGAGATCACCGAGTCCAACCTATGAACCATCACCACTGTGTCACCCAGACCATGGCACTGAGTGCCACATCCAGTCTGTCCTTAAACACCTGAAGGGATGGAGACTCCACAGCCTCCCTGAGCAGCCTATTATGATTTCTGATCACCCTTTCTGTGAAGAAATTCCTGCTTATGTCCAACCTGGACCTCCCCATGCACAGCTTGAGGCTGTGTCCTCTCTTGCTGGTTGCCTGGGAGAAGAGGCCAACCCCCAGCTGGCTACAGCCTCCTTTCAGGGAGCTGTACAGAGCAATAAAGTCCCCTTGAGCCTCCTCTTCTCCAGCCTAAATATCCCAAGATCCCTCAGCTGTTCCTCATAGGATTTTGTGCTCCAGACCCATCAGCAGCTTTATTGTCCTCCTCTGGACTCACTCCAGCACCTCAATGTCCTTCCAGAACTGAGGGACCCAGAACTGAACACAGCACTCAAGGTGTGACGTCACCAGTGCTGAGTACAGGGAGAATTTTTTTTTAAAGATCCAGTTCGTCTTCTTGTTCAGGGATTTAAAAAAAATTCTGACATTACAGAACTAAATTGAAATGTTCTCTTTTTTTCTACTTTTTTTTCCTGCCACTCTTTCATTTCATGACAAAAACAGAAATTTCATAAGATAAAGAAACTGGGGAGGGAGAACAGATGAGGGCTAGGAAAAAGTGAAGCTCTCAAAGTAGAGTGCAGGGCTAAAGGATTAGAAGTGAATTCGTTTGATATTTTGGACCCAGGATAAATGAAATCCAGGTTAGTGATTTTATTCTGTTTTTTCAGGGGGGGTTTGTTTGGTTTTTTTTAGTATCTATCACAGGAGAAAAACAAATTATAGTGGATCTTAAATTTTCTTCTCTTCTGTTTCTGTTCCCCTTAACCACTGTTTGTGTCACAGAGAGTTACCTGAACTAGATATACAACTCCTCTGCAGCCACTTCTTGCCATCCCAAGCATTTATTTGCCTGTGTTTGAGGTCAGCTCTGGTGTGGCACAGCCACATAACTTTTAGTTAGACTGCTGTGAAACACTCAAGTTGTGAGATAGAGCAGTGAGAAGCCTCACCTGCAGCCTCCAGCCTTACACCTCAGCCCACTGACTCAGGAGCTGCATTTAAACCAAGGCTTTGATTTCCTGGCTTAGTCTGGCACCTGCCTCACTGCTACAACCTCGTCTGGCGAGTTGGACTCTTGCCCAGCTCTGTCCCCATCACTGGCCCTGCTTTGCTGTCCCTGTTTGAGCAGTAGGATCTGTGTGCTCTGTCAGTGAGGTCACTGCCCTGCCTGCCGTGCTGTCACCCCTCCAGCCTGGCTGCCCTTCCTGCATGGAGCAAGGACAACTGGAAATGTGACATCTTCAGGCAGGATGTATTTTGAAGCTGAGAAAACACTAGATGCATTTCTGACTGCTTATATCTTTAAGCCGCCTTGTTTATTAGGTAGCTTGCTGGTGTGTCTGTTGTTCAATATGCTGCTCAGTCTCAACATATTCTACTCCTTTCTAATCATGGAGGAAGAGACATTATTGTCTTCTGCATTTTTATAAACAAAGTGACAAATATACAAATAGTAGATGGGCCTGGATAATTTTGTAATTTAGGTGAAAGCCTTTGTGAAATACATAGACATAGAAAAGAAAAGCATAACGTCCAAGGTATGTTCTCCTGTAAGTTATGAGGAAAAATTTAAGTTTGATGTTCTGAGTAGCCATTCCCTTTCTGTGCAATGGTATCAGAAGTCTAAGTGAACAGGAACAACTACTTTGGATGTTTTTCATTCCTATTGACTAATTTGGGGAAAATCCCTTACAAATCAGCATTTTAATTAAATTTTTAAGGTAAATATTTCTAATATAAACATAGTTGATTTAATATAGATATATATCTTGTGCATGTATTTTCAGATTAATCATAAATTTGTTTTCTGAAAGTTGGAATTCTACATGTTGAAACATGAAATTTTTGCATGCCAGAAAAGCGTATTTTTGAACTCTGCTGCTGTTTGTAGCTGTAGAGAAGCAAAGAAACTATGTAGACACATGCCTGTTTATGAATGTACATATTGCTTGGAGGAAATGCCTCAATTTGTATTAATTTGAAATGGTTTGTGAAACATGCCTGCAATTGGTACTGTTGTCCTACCCTTAAGTACTTACTTCTGGTCATCTCTTATGATTCAATACTGTAACCTGCAATAATTAGACATGTTTGACCTGTCTCTATGTCCACTTGTCCTCCTATCATCAGGAACATATTCTTGCTACTGGCTCCTCATCTGCTGCCAACCTCTCTACTTTATGTCTCCCCCATCTAAATAATTTCTTGTCAATATGCCATACCAAACTGCCCCATTTTTTTCCTGCCTTCATAGATCACATTGACTTGTGCCTCAAATTATTGAAGTGAAAGGCGAGAAATTTGAAACCAATATGAAATATTGGTTTTGGCCAGTTCGTGGAACATCAGCATGACCTGGATTGTCTTTCATCTCAGTCAACAATAACTCATCTGTCGGTGTGTATTGGAGCTGTTGTATGTTGTGGTTGACTGTAAAAGCACTTTCCAACTATGGGCTCTCTGTGTTAGACGCAGGAAAGCGAGTGAGATCTGATTTGCAATCATACATCTTTGAGAAGGACACATCTGCTCTGGTGTTTAATAACTTCCAACTGTCATGTAGTTTATAGTCTGTAAATGTTTTCCAAGACATTAATCAATTACCTTTTCAAGGAGATGCTAATAGATTACAGGATAGGTGTTGCTATGCATTCTTGACATTCTGAAAAAGCATGTGTAATCAGTAAAACTGCTGTGTGTACCTTTAAGTCTTAAGGCAAAATTAATAATTCTGGTCATAAGTTTACATTCTGTTTGAAATACTTCAGAAGAGATAGCAAATAAAATAGTTCCATGAACACCTAAAAAAACCAAACCAAAACAAACAAAACAAAAAAACCCAAAAAAACAAAACAAAAACTTCAGTGTGTGCTCTTGGGTATAATTATTGTTATGTTGGCCATGCAGTAGAAAGAGCAGACAGCTGATATGCTGTGGCTTACTTATATGCATAAACTTTATTCAGTACTTCTGTGACTCATGGTCTTGTTCTAGGAGAAGCTCCCAGTGAACCATTCCTTTTCATTTTGAGTATGTGTGGTAGGCTAGATTCTGTTTTAGAAGAGTGACTTTTTTAAAGGCCCTCTGTCAATACAGGGTGTTGATCTCAGATTACAATTTTCACATTACAGTTCTTTATCTACCAGCTCTGCAAACTTTTTCTGGTTACTAGGGAGTCAAGGTTGGGCAACCTTCAGTAGTAAAGACACATCAGACAGGATGTTGGTACCAGTCATAAAAATTGCTTCACACTGCTTGCAGACCTGGGACACTAATTAACAGTTCTGTTAATGATACATGAGGAAAAGCAGCCAGGTAAATAGATGAGGCTAAATGCACAGAGCAGAAGTTTATGGTAGGAATGCACTACTGGCATAGAAATGCTTCTCTGACTGCATTTCCATTTTAGACTTACTAGTTTAGCTAGGAATGACAATTTTTCCATTTTCAAATCTGCCTGACATAAAATTAGTAAGAATTTACTAATTTTATAGTATAACCATAAAATTAGTAATTCACTAGGAAGAGCCTCACAGAAGGAGACGGCAAGAGAAAGGCAGAGCAGGATATTCCCTAGTGGATGGATTTTTGTACACAAAGCATGAGTCAAAGCCATCAGGGGCCTTAAGTCACCTGAATCCCTTCATTCCTGCTAATTCCACTTCTTAAGTGTGTGGGCAGCTGCAAGTAAGACATTTTGCTGTTGAAAAAGAGGGAAAATCTGCTGGGCTTTACTCAGAGCCACATGAAAAGGAGAGCCTGCTTCTTCGTGATGTTACTTGTCACTGTCTAAGCATGTTACCCTCTGTGTGTACTAAACCATTTGTTTTCCATGCGTCATGGCTCTGCAGCATGGGAAATAACATAAAAACTGGTATTACAGTCTTAATGTATGAGGAGAGTTTCTGACTATTAGCTGAATTGGCACAGATTTCTTTTTCTAGCAGAGGGCATCACTCCATGGACTAAAAGCAATTAGGGAAAAACAGGATCAGAGTTTATTTTTCTCCCAGGTTTATAATAGGTGCTGGAGCTTATCTACTGGCTGTTCATTAGATCAGTGTGTTTTGGCAGAAGCTTTTGTATCTTACAAAGGTTGTGCCATATGGCATCTCAGCTACCCTGACTTTGGAAAATGCCCCTAAGTCTTACACAACAACAGACAATTGACACATTGCATTTTTTACCTGCTAGTGTGCTCAGAAATTGAGTGTGTTTTCCCAAACATTTATGGAGTGTTGGCGAAATAGAATGCCCATTTGAAGCAACATTGAAGGTGTTTCAAATAGACCTACTGTTTGCATCACAGCTAGTTAGAGAAGGATCCCTGTACATCTGCCATCTGCTAAAGAGGATATTGTGTTTTGTAACTGGCATTTCTTATTAATATTTTAGGTGGCAAACCTTGCAGATAGGGCAGGAAACAGAAATAGGACTTGTGGTCTGATCCTGACTGCTGGTGTTTTTTGCAGCCCAGGGAAATTGGCTTAAGCTGTCTGGCCTACTGACTTCTTATATTGTGTAATCAGAATGATTTTGTACTGTTTTGTCATCTTCTGGTGGGGAAAAGAAAAAGCTATATATGTAAAATGTGCTGTGATAAAAAGCTGCCTATGAACTAAAATAATTAATGCCCTTGTAGAAAAATTCAATTGCATCTTCAAAACTTTAAACTACAATGAGCTTCACTTGTAAGGGAAGGGGGATCCTGACAATATTCCTGCTTATCCTCTAGTTCCTACCATCATTAACAGCAAAGTTGACTATGATCCTCTGCCTGCCTTTATAGTCAGTCAGTATCGCCGAGCTCTATAAGTTGGAAGAGAGTGAAACAAAAGTTCCAATAACAGTTTTTGACAGTCCCTTCCCTCAAACAGCAATGCTTTCCCACAGAAACCTGCAGAGAGCAGAGAACTGCTTTATACTAGTTGGTATTTACACTGCAGTTCAAGCCTTTGAGATTCTTCACCTGGCACTGATGATATCCCTTTGTAGCTTGAGCTTCACTACCCAAATGTGCCAAAGGAGCTGTCTGTGAAGCAAACACATACTTGCTTCTTGCTGTGGTGTTGTGGTGCACTTAAATCTTTGTGGTTATCGTGGGTGATAATGTATTTGACAGAGAGAAAACACCTCTGGGGGGGTAGCAGAGAGAGGGCCTTTTTGGTGTGAACTCGTGTACCCCTTCTTTTTGTAGCTGTTTGTCTGTTGGTGAATTTTAAAGAAGCCCTTGAGGATTTGGCACAGAATAAAAGCATTGTGCTGGCTTCCTTAGCACAGACTATCCCTTCACCTTCCTGCACACCCAAACCTGGCTTGTGCTGCTTGTTTTTCTCTTGGTTGGACCGAAGAAGCAATTCTCTTAAGGAACAGTGAACTGGAAATTGTTAGTATTCTGAGAGTCACTTTTTCCCGACATTCTGATTAAGATATTTCTGTAAAATTGTCTCCAACCAATTCAGTTAACTAAAATTTTGTAATTGGTGCCACAACCAGTTTAAGTGGTTATCCAGCATTGTAGAACCTCATGCAGACTGATCTTCAGAAGCCATCAGTTTGTTCTGATGGACTTAGACATATCTATGAGTAAGATCCAAGTTGGATTTAGCCACTAGTTTCATTCTAAGCATTGCTGAAACTTTCTTGTCAAACTGACAGTGTTCTGCCTCTCTTCCATGTTTTATGTTCCATAAATACATAGTCTGCACAAAGGGTGCTGTTATTCTGGAATCAAGGGTTGATTTGTATTATTAACTTATTTGAATAAACTGCATCTATTTTTGCCCTGTTTTAAGTTCTGATAAAGCAAAGGATGTTTCTCTTCAGTATAAAATACTGTCAGTACCTGAGACCTGCCCTATTTGTTTTCCCATAGCCAATAATTTCACTGCCACAAGTTATGTACCTTTTTTATCAGAAAACCTAGTGTAAGAGATATTCACTAACCATTTAATAACCACAGCAGATTTACACCAGCTGTAGTTTTGGCAGTGCTACCAATGCATTTTCATGGTTTTATCAGGCATTGAAACCTTGATAGGTGCCTTTGATAATTCTGGCATAGACTATAATATGGTGGAGAGGGGCAAGAACACCTGGAGCAAGGAGGAAGAATGGGAAGTGGAATTCCTATCCAGAGCAAGCACATCACACTGTACAAGCTTTAACACTGCTATTACCAAAGGCTTTTTAGTGCTAGCAGTAACCAGACAACTCAATAGTTCTATTTCTAGTGCTCTTCCCAGCCTTGGGCCCTTATGACTCCTCAGCAGAAGTCAGGCAAAGGCCCTTCTTGGTCTCACAGCTGGGCCCAAGAATTACAATGGATACACGGTGGACAGCATATGGAAGTCAGAGGAAACTTCTCCTTCAGCCCAGGTGGGAATTTGGGCTGGTGTCTGTCTGTGCAGTGGCCACACAGTGTTAGCTGTGCCAGATATGGATTTGTATTGGACTTTGCAGAGACAGCAGAGCTCTTTAGGTAAGGGTAGTTTGACTGTGCTCTTGCCCTTTTCTGTATTTAGTAGGCTGAGAAGGCAGCTAGAAATAACTGAAAGCAATAGGATTTAACTTTTTCTGGGTGTGAAATAAAGCTAAGCAGAGACTTTTGGTATCTTTAGTGCATCTATTCAATTCCTCAGGTCTGTTTAATGACCTCAGTTCTGTCTGCCTGTGAGAAGACCTGAAGGTGTTTGAGATCTCTGGGAGTGCCAAGGTGTTTCAGAGCAAGTGCTTGGTAACTGTGTTGGTGTATTTCCTTCTTTGTTGAAATGGCCTTCCCATTGCTACAGGCTGGCTAAGGTGCAATCAGAGACATGTTACTGTGTTAAGTGTTAATAGATAGATAGATAGATAGATAGATAGATAGATAGATACTCACTCTTTGGAATAATTGTTTGCACTATATTAAAAGAATGAATGGGCCAGAAAATTAAACAGTTTGTGAGAAACCACTAGCTGATCTGTAGTCGAGTTGTGATTGTCCAGGTATGTCTTAGAATAACTTCTAGGCTCTAAAGAGTTCAAAACAAACTCTAAAATCTGTTGTGCAGGAAATAGTAGTGCTAAAAATTTATATGGGGTAATGAGTCCTGACTTTGTTTCAGAGAATTCTCCAGTGTTTGTTCATGAGTCATTGCAGTATAAATCTCTGAGCACTTTACCTGCTCAGACCCTTTCAACCTCCTCAGCTTTCCATGTGTGATAACATTAGCATTTTTGATGTCTCTCTTTGCAGTGGCAGCTACAACCAGAGGCCTCTCTGTGTTGGTGCCACAGCTTTGCTCCATAACCTGTAACCTCACTGCCAGGCTATTTTTTTGTCTTGCCTTCTGGAGGGCTGACCTTCCCTTGTACCCCATCCAGATAAAGCTCTCTGCTTGATTTTTTCTTGCATCCTTTGGATTCAGAGGCTTACTTGTAACTGGGAAGGCCTGGCTTGCTGGCTTACTTGATCTTATTCTAATGTACAGTGATGTGCCTGTGGATCAAGCATAGGCTGTGTGATCTATAATTGGCATCCAGTTCTGTGGAAGGAGAAAGGTCCAGACTCTGAGGGCTGTCTAGGTTTGCCTTCATCTGATTGAAACAATGAATATATTTTGGTTTGTCATTACTCCTCTAGCAATATTATGTCCCCAAATTTACTTCAAGCACAGAAAGATCCTCCAGTGTGAGCAAGCCCTGGACATGTCTTTTCTGGTAATGTTTGGTACAAGACTTTACCAATGGTGAAATTCATCAATTCCCAATCCTCTACTAATCCTCTTGGAACATGATAATTATCACTTCTAATGTCATATAAACATTATGTTCAGAAAAGTTTGTCATCTCTCCCTCTTCCCTGTTTGAGCTGGGGAGAAGCAAAGAAAATTCCAGTACTACTGGGGAGAAGGAAGAATAAAGTGGAATTCCTGCTTTTGCAGCAGCTGTTGGTAGCAAGGAGTGAAAAAAAGTTGATGGCTCTGGGGCTGGGCTGACTGCTGCTGCTTAGGGAAGCAAAGCTTTTGGTGTATTTTATATTTAATATTTATATTATACCACTCTACCCACTCCTCCCATGTCAACTGAAATTGGAGAAGTATACAGAGTAGCTCAAATCCCTGACATCTGAAAAAACCAAAAGAGGGTGCTAAGCCCATTTTCCTCAAAACTCCATCCACGATGGTGTTATATTTTGTTGCGTGCGGCTTTGTTAGTGTTTTTTTAAAGGGGCAGTTAAGCTATAAAATTTTTCTCCTACTTCGCATTTTTGGTGTGATAGGATTTAACACGAAATTCTGGTTTGTTTTACCCTTTGATAGCCCGTCCGAGTGATTTACACAAACTTTTACAGAGGCACCACCATCTCTGGTGCTTTGTTAGGAAGCCAAATCCCTCCAGGTGGCTTAGACAGATGCTCACACCTCGACTACGCCCTAGTTTGTATACTGCTCTAATAGTTACTAATTACCTATTCAATGTCATTACCACGTTTCTGGTTTTGGCACAGAATTATAGAGCAAGTTACAACAGTCTCACAGAAACATCACTGTGTATTCTGCCAACACCAGAAAATAAGAATTGTTAGGGTGCTTGCAAGGTGTGTTGAGAAGTCAGTGTGTGTACTTAAAATGTCTGTTTGGTTTGGACTTTCTGCATTCTTTGTGATTTGTTTCTTGACTGGAATTGAAGGACCTGAGCAATAACTTTTTTCTCAGTGCTAGAGAGCAGATCCACTTTGGGGAAACTGCGTATTTTTATACAGTTTGAGATCATTCAGTGAACAAAATGAAATATTCTTGCTTTCCTTGGACATTCTTTGGAAATCTGTTAATTTTCTGAAGGTATATGCTGAATAGTATTCCAAGTCAAAGTTGCTTAAGGAAAAAAAAAAAAAGAAAAAACAAACAAAAAAAATCCCCCAGAACACAAATATCTCAGTTCCTTATATAGTTAGAAAATACTTATGTGGAAGGAAATATTTCTTAAAAAGATATAAAGGAGACTAAGTTGGTTTTTTTTCCTTTTCATTTATTCCCCTGATCCTGCTGTGTATGTAAGACATACACAACATTTTAAACCCTGTTAGTTCCTTTTTCCTACCCATTTCTGAAAAGTGGTTCATAATGAATATCCCACTGAGGGAGGTGGTTTCAACAGGGCTAAATACCTGGGACAGAGCTCCCTGTTAAGGCAGCTGTTTCTGGTTTTGGTGCTAACACAGCCCTGTGGGTCTGTGCCAGAGCTGCTCTGCACAGGATAACCACACATGAAATACCTTTCCTCACAGATTGGGTAGAACTTCTAGTCTGATTAATTGTACGTCTTCAGCAGGAAGTTTTCCTGGCATAAGATGATTAGTGGTGTAATTTGTCTTGGGAGCATTGCTATGCTGATAACAGACTGGTTTATTTTTATAAAAAGCAGCAGTGGGAGCACTTAAGAGGGTTTGGCTGACTTTGTTAAACAGAAAATAACCTATAGTAAGAAGTCAACCAGTCCCCCTCTAGTAAGATCTTATCTAGAGTGGAATACTTAATTTTTTCATTTAAATTGCTGTTTAGTTTTCAGAGTTCCCTTCCACATGAAAGATGCAATTAATAATTACCAAAGCTATTGTCTGGACTGTCTTTGAGGCAAAAATCCTTGTGTTTGAATTTATCTACTCATAGAAAACTCGCATTTCGAAATGTCTTTTGTGCCTATGCCATCTAGTGACTCTAATTCCTTTGTCCTTCTTGGTTTACAGATAATTCCTTGGTTTACAAATAATCTTGGAAGAATAAGAGTACTGCTCAGTGTAAATAACAGTAAAGGAATCAAGCCCAGCATCAATGAAAGAAAGTACAAATCCTAGATCACAGGACTTGAACCCAGCCCTTTCCTTTAGTGCTGCCAGTAGGGAGCAATATGCCTCAGTCAGGATAGCCCAATCTATGTCTTAATCATCATATTACCGAGATTTATTTGACTTACTGAGTCTTCAGTGGTGATCCTCTGTATGCCATTGGTGCTTCTGGAAATGTAACTCTTCTCTTTTGCACAGGAAAAAAACATCAAAGCTTCCTTATATTTTTTTTCACACTGAATTATGGGGAAAGTTTGTTTCCTTGTAAGTTCTCTGGGGAAATTGTGTGAGAGATGAAGTAAAAACAATGTTTAGCCTTAGGTTTTCAGTCCTTTTAAATATGAAAGGAAGAAATTTTGTATTTGTGTGTGAGCAAGGGAAGTAGCCAAATAGGGGTAACTCTGCAGTGAGTGTCCTCAGGGTCAGCACTGTCAAGAACACTGGATACACTCTTCTCTATTGTGCTTATTTTTGGGCAGTGTCTTCTGATTTATGAACCAACATTGACTGTAGGGCTAAGTCAGAATGGAAAGCTAAAGTTTTCGTAAAAGGGAATACATGAAATTCAACTTGAAGGCTAAAAAGCAAAGTGTACTAACTTTGTTATAAAAAACATAAAAGATTCTTTTTGACACCTTTTACAATAAAGTCGTCTGCTTAAAATTTTGGTTTAAAGCATTATGTTTTTGTGATTGCTGTCAATTTCTTGGCTAGGTTAAGAGGATGTACATGTACTTAGAATACTCCATGGCTTTAATGGAAGCAGGAATTGAAAGTACCTGGAGTCGGTGTGTTTGTTTTTACCCAGTCAAGGAAGCTGGCAAATGATGTTACAAATTTTGGAAGAATTGTGGTTTTGCAGACAATGAAAGCAGTAGTTAGAGCAACACAATGTCGAGACAGTACTGCTGAGAATATAATTATGATCTGGTTTCCGCTACTTAACTGATAAGTGATATTAAAACCTCAAATAAATTATAATTGTAGGATGATAAAACAAACAGCCCTGAAGTCTGACATTTGCAAGATCAAAAAGGCCATGTGAGATCTTGCATATTTCTCATTTGAAGCAACAGTTCCATGACACAGTAGCTGTAGGCACTGTACCACTCAGGCAAACAAATCTTACAAAGAAACTCTCTGGTTTAGAATAACAGTTTGCAACACAAGCTCTGAAAATAACAGAGATGAGCTTTTGCTGAAAATGTTGGCATTTGGAAATTATAAATTTCTATAATAATATTATTGATTTTTTTTAAAGTGTGCTCTATTTTTTTTTTTTATATTTACATCATGCAAAAGCCTTGTAAGTGCCTGGAAATTATTATATGTGCTGCCTGGGATGTTTTTAATAGACAAAATCAAGTGGCTTTGCTTTGCAATTATATTGCAGTAACAGGGTTTTGGCTTAAAATGTTCCTTTCTATCATATTTATTAACATAAGTTTATTTGCAATTTTTCTTGTACAAGATTTTATTTTTTATTTTGGTATTTGGAAGTTGGAAGTGTTCTGAGAATTAAAACAAGATTTTCACTGAAATATGGTATACCTACTGAGTACTTTTGTGTTACTTTGATTATTGTGGAAAAGAGTAAAAAATGGGAAAATGGTGATAAGAGCACTTGTGTATCTTCACCCTAATCAGCTTGAGAGCTGCATGTTCTCTTGTGTTTGGCACCTGGTACAAAAGGATTTCTTGAGAGCAGAGGGATGCCCACAAAGTCTGAAGAAAATTCAGATTATAGCAAGGATATCTGAGTTTATGAACAGTTACTTCTTTGGTGTGAAAACGTTGTTTGTAGCTACTGCCTTCTCTGTGATTACGATGGAACAGGCCAGTTCAACTCTTTGAAATTTTCTGATTTTATTTGTAGCTGTTCTTGGTTTGCTTTGTGAATGCCTGCATTGCTGTGTGCTCCTACAATTAAATTACAATGCTCTAATATTGAACAGTGATAAGTTTTGTAGTTATGTATGTGTTGGCCAGGAGCCAGGATGTTGCAGGAGGTTGCCCTATAGCTGTCTATGCCAGTTCCCCAAATTGCTGACACCTCTGCTGTCATATAAAAAGCATTTCCAAAAATATCTGGACATAAGTACAGGTATTAATTGAACGAGTTGTCTTCCATCTAACTTCACTGAGACTTCCATTACCCAGAAGTAACTTCAGTGTGATGGAAGAGAGCCCATCTCACTTAGTTTTGGGGATTTAATGCTGCCTTTTTTTATTAAGTAACTTAGAGTGATTGGAGAGTGGGAGAAGAAGGCATAACGTCCATTAAAGCACTGAGGAACAGTGATGGAAAACTGAGGAGGCAAAGTCTTCCCAGCATCAGGAGAAGTCTGGAGCCAAGAGAGGACATGTGCCTGCAGCCTGAGGCTATAGGCCAGTCATACATTCTCAACTTTTCATAAACTGGCTAAATGAGGCCTCTTGAGATATTAACCTTAAGTATTCCCAAATAATCATAAAACTACTTCAGACGCTGAAGTTTTCAGTTCTTCTATGGTGTAATCATGTCTGTTCAAAGAAAGACAGGTAATGTTAAATATCTTGGCTTCATTCAGTGTTTCAGCCAGTTTCAATATGATTATTTCTTAGATTTGACACTTCTACGTGTTACTAAGGCCTCTTTCCTTCTGGAATTCCTAGCTGGCATACACATAAACCTCATTTTACAGTTGATTTGATACAGTGTGACCCCCATCATGTATGCAAAGATCTGCTTGTCCCCTTAGCAATATAGGTATTGCTATGAAGTGTACAAACAGAATGAACACAGCACGGAAAAATGCGATTTAGTAGGGAAAGGGCTGACTCATGACAGGTATGCCTTTTTAATTTTAAGGAATAAATAAAGGAAACTGTTGGGGTCTTAACAGTTGGCCAAGTGTGTTCAGAAAGACTTGCAAGCTCCTACAGCAATTAATCCAGATGAAGAGAGGATTAATTTGAAGTTTAAAACATCCTCCATGCCCGAGGAGGGACCAGTGTAAAGTGCTTATGAATGGGGTAGAGAGCTGATTTGTATGAGTTAAGTTATGGATATGAAATCTGTTTTTTGAATTTGCAGGCTGGACTTTTACATCTTAATCTTCTGTAGTAGATCAGTAGCCTGAGTGAATATGGAATGAAAAATACTATAGATCATCTTAGATTAGTATAGACCATAAGAAATGTAAGTTACTTGACTTTCTGTGTTTATTGCTGTAGCCAGAAGCTTGAGTTTTTCAACCTTTGGTAATCAAGATTTCTTAAGTAGACCAACAGTCAGCTTGAAGAACTTAAAATTCTTTTGGTATTCTTTACAATTTCACTCTATTTTAGCTTGCAAAATAGGTTAACTTGTTTTGAAAGGAACTCTTGGGGAGGGGGGAAATGTCTACACTGAGCAGAATATGTTGTTCACTCTAGAGTAAATCTTGGAAATTTACCTGCAGCTGTATTGGTAAAATTGTTGCAAATTTCTGAAGGTTTTTTTTTTCCCTGGAAATAAAACTGCTACAAGGTGTTTTATTAAACCAAAAAAAAGTTAGTTTATATAATAATGTTTGTTATAGTATCAACCACACTAAATGACCAGCCATGTGGAAAAGATTAGAGTTTTGTTATTTGAGTTATCTGAGCTACAAAAATTGTAGTGAGATTTTCGTATTTGAGTGGGAAACTTCCTGCAGTCCTCCTGTTGTGGCTTTGCATTTTGATGGGAATATTCTGTTCTCAATATTTGCCAGTGTTTGTAAGAGGCTTTTGACTTTTCTGTGATGATTTTTTGTCTTCAAACAATGAAACACCTATTGCTGTCTTCATCTTTTTCACTGTCTTCCTTCCTCCCATCAAAAGCCCAAAGTGAAGCTTTTAAGCAGAGGGAACTGAGTCCTCTGAGAGCTTCCCCCTGCAGACCAAAAGCATCTCAATCTTCGTCTTCCCACACACACTTCAGGTGTCTCTTTTTGACCTCGACATATCCTTTTGTAAAGCCCTCATGCACCTTGATGAAATTTTGCCTGTTGTCTGTAATATTATTCACATAAAAATATGAAATTTTGCATACTTGTCTGTAATATCAAGAGCCTCTACTGACAACAGAAAATGGAGGAAAGGTGGCTGGGAGAAAACTCTTGAGCTCATGTGTCTGGACCGGCTTTTATGAAGCCTTGCAGTGTGATCTCAGATTAGGGGGCAGGACAGTGTGTTTCTGCTGTGAATTCTTCTCAACCCGCATGACAGGTAGAGAATAGAGTTGAAACTGTTTTAAACAGTTTAACCAGGCAGACATGGATGTATCATTGCATTAGACACTGATTACTTTGATTCTTTGGAAGGGGAAGAGGGAGAAGGCATTTAACTTCAGGTGAAGAGGAAGGGTGTAGGAGATGGAGATGGAGATGGAGATGGAGATGGAGATGGAGATGGAGATGGAGATGGAGATGGAGATGGAGATGGAGATGGAGATGATGGAGATGGAGATGATGGAGATGGAGATGGAGATGATGGAGGTGTGATCATTGGACCCGCTTCCAGTGAAGACTTCTGTGTCATCAAACAAATACAGCAACAGGAGTACCAACAAAATTGGGCTCCTGCTTTGAATGTCAAGCTGGAGGGTGAGGAATAAAAGGTTCATCTTGCACAAAAGGACAGAGGTGGTTCAGAATAATCCTGACATGGATGCAGCTACATAGCTAAGAGCTTAGGCTGAACAAGATCCTGGGGCGGAAAGGGATCTTACTGCAAAGTACAAGCTAGTATTGCTTTTTCTTGTTTCATTTTCCTTTTTGGAGTTTAACATTTTGCTGTGCTAAACTTGGACTTGCATTTTCTTGTTTGAGCATCTCTCATAAAATACAATATTGGGTGAAGTTAGTAGGATTTTTCCTACTGTTGCCTGAGTCTAGACTTACCATTAGATGTAGGCCATAACATGCTTTTAGAATGCCCTCAGGCAAGGACTTCTGAGCAGGATTTTCAGTGGTGTCCTGCTTGGCCTGGAGAACAGGGATGGGGATTTGCTCAGGAGACGCTGTAAGTCAGTGCACATTTGAGCTAGAGAAGCACTGTTCTCCCCTTTGGGATAATTTTGAGGGCTTTCAGGAATAAAACTGCCTTGGAGTCTTGCCCAGCCCAGAGAGCTGATGGTGCAGTCTGGAGTTTAAGGGCTGATATTGCTAAGAAACCTGTCATAGGAAAAATCTCCTGTGTGCAAATGCCCTGCTGTAAGAGAATGAGTAAACTGTTCATGCTCCTGGCAACATCCAAACTCACACTTACACAGTTGTTATTGTTTCACATGTTAAATATATTTGCTTTTCCAATATGCAAGATAAGATAAATAGAAGATTTTATGCAACTATAGCATTTTTTTTATGTCAACTCTGTGCTAAGTGATTTATCTTTATTATCCACTAAAGCCTGAAAATTTGCACTTATTTTTCCTGCTGTTTATTTTGGAAAACATAGTAAAGTGCTCTGTCTAGTTTAAATAAAGGAGTACAGCTTGGCATTTGTAATAATCAAACTGACTGACTTAGGGTGCAATAGCAATTCCTTCAGCACAAGCCTAAACTAGGGTATTTCAGAAAAGTCAGCATCACCATGTACTGAGAAAAGATATAATAGATCAGGAATGCAAATATTTTGAAACAGAATTCTGCCAAACTTGACCTGTATTGTGTATTAGCCCCTGGCTGGCTTAATTTATCTGGCACATGCTCAACTCTGACACTAGCTGATCATACTACTCAAAAAAGAAAAGGGGAGGGGGAGGAAGTATATAATCTCTGCGCCACTGTTTTTATATACATACCCCTTCTGTGTCATAGAACAAGATGCTGACAGATGGTACTTAGTCACCTGTTATGTCTGTTGATTATGTGCTTTGATCTAAAATTTATTTTGCTCCCCTTGGCAGCTGAGCTGTTTCTTAATCCATTGATAAAACCTGCTTAATAAGCACTTGCAAAGACACTGACATCACCAGGAACAGACTGCGCTGGTGAAATCATGACGTGATGCCCGTAAACCCAAGAGAAGCCTTGTATTCAAGGCTTCAAGCAAAATGCTTTTTTTAAAAAGCAAGTAACAAGCAGTTTTATCCATGCTGGGTATAGTTTAAATCTGATGCTCCCTTGCATTTGTTTCAAATGTATCAATAAGGAGTGCACAGTTCAAATAGCTGCTTTCCTATGAAGAATTTGTATCTTGCCATGCTTTTCTGTGTATTAAGACTAACAGAAACCTTGTTTCATCTTCCTTAATTATGTGTGTAAATACAATTTTCTTGTCATGGAACAGTTTCAAGAGGAGAGCCATTACCTTGTCTTGGGGTGACTCTCAGTGACTAAATAGAGATGACAGCTCACCATGAGAAGTGTAGGGAGCTAAAATGTGTTTGTTTTGTTTGGGCTTTTTCTTGGGTTTTTGTTTGGTTTTGTTGGGTTTTCTGCAAAAGGTAAAGCTTTCTGCATTTTTAGTTTGAGGGTCACTCAAACTAAAATCACTCAAACTGTCACTCATTAAATTTATGACTAATAAATACCAGTTAAAGTAATCTTAATATATAAAGCTTGGCTGGGGGGAGTTAAAGAATTCTGGTGTCTTGAGGACTTTACTGCATTAGCATTTTAACAAAATCAGGTCTTCCCTCCTAAGCTGCATGGCCATCTCTGGCCATCATCTTCCTGTCACCAAGCTTCCCTAAGAGGATCACATGGTACAGCTTCCCTTGCCATCAGCAGACTGGCAGGTCCCTTCATTCAATTATCAGGCCATATTTTGTCAGCATGGAAGCAGTGTCTTCTGCCAGCTCTGGGAGCTTTCCAGTCCTGGAGACCTGCAAGGTTGCAGTGTAGGAAAACTGACTTTTGTTTAGCTTTCTCTTTGTCTGGACAGCTTTCTTGATGTCCTGTGAAGGAGTCTAAGGAATTAATTGGAACTAGGTGGGTAAAACTGAGTGACACGATACCATAAGAGATTGTCTCCTCTTCAATGATCCATCCTCAAATCAAATATTGAAGTTTACACATGAAAGATATTAGGTTTCCCTACAGGAAAATCATGTTTATTTTAATGCAGGAGATAATAATTAACTGAGTTTACGATTTTGGACAGAATTCTGGAGTATTTAATTTTGAATCTGGCTATAACAACACATGGAGTTGCTACTCAGATTCTCATTGAGTTCAGAATAGCTCTTCTGTCTTTTAAGATAAAATGGCAAGGAAGTTATACTTTCTTTTTCTTTTTTGACCCTCTGACTGTTCGCTTGAAAATAGGAGCAAAAGTATTTTTGTAAATTTTGCCCTATATGATTATGTAAGGAAGTATTTATAAGCATCTTTGTTCCTGTAATCTTTTTCTTTGATAAAGCTAAATCTATAAAATTCCTGAGCAGATACTAAAAACAGTTCAAATTTTACAATTAAAAAAAATTAAATGTAACAATTCTTCTTTTTTCTTTCTTTTCTAAAATTTTTGTTTGGCAGAGGAAAAGCTGATTTAAAAATATAGGCTACAGGACTGCTGGTTAAACTGTAAATTACAGAAAAGCATGTTATGGCATGACATTGTTGCACAGTTAGCAATCATTCTTTTTTGGCTTGTTGCCTCCACAGGCATACTAAAAAGGGGAGGAGAGGGGGGTGAAGCAAGCAATTTAGAGCTTATGCTAAATAAATACTGATAGATTTGAAAAAGAAAAACAAACAAACAGAAAAAAAATAAGCACAAAAGACAACAAACACAGCCCTCCAGAAACTCTCCAGCCCCTGGAAATTCAGGACAAAAATACTCCCAGAACACAAAATGCTGTTCCCCATCAGATAGCTATGCCTGCCAGACTTGGGGACATGTGAACTGCCAGACATGCCATCTGTCACGCAGCCCTTTGGGTGATGGCACTGCCAGCAATGTCTTCACAGCTCAGAGAGCATACAGCAAGGGGTGGATGAATGCTAGCAGGGAATAATGCTTACCTGAAACCTGCTTTTTCTAAGGGAAGAAAATGGAATTTTCATGTATGTGTTAGGGGAGAAGGTAATATGTCTTTCATCTCAGGAAGTTCTCTGTTGAGGAAAGAGAACTGGTGGAATTTTTCTTGCATTCTTCTTGGGAAGGCTTTGGGCTTCCACTCGAGATGATGTGATGGACATGGGAGAAAACAACTCCCCACAGTTTAAACATACACTTCATGTATTTTTAAAAATTAGTTGCAATGAATGTTCATCCTCTCCGTAATAAATACTGTAAATGTCCATTCTTCTGAATATAAAAGAATCTGTTCTTTAATTTCTGGGTGAAAAATATACATGTTTAAGTGGTATAAAAAAGTGAATTCATTGGGGAAGCATTTAATAATTTCAGTGTTCTTCTTTCTCTTCTTGCTTTAGTTATGGTAGTATCCCATTAAATAGTAAGCTAGAGGAAGAGAGATTTTCTTTCCTCCCTGTCTACAACTTCTTCCCCCAACCTCCCAGCTCTTCTTTCTGACTCCTTTCTGTGAGGAAGCCTTTCCTGCGTTCACCCAGCTACCTTCCCCACCCACATACATACTTGGATCTGCAGTCAAGTCTGTCCTTGCTCTGGTGCACATGAAATGTTCAGGTGCTGCTTCCACCTCTTCTTTCCCACAGATCTCCAGAAGCCCCATGAGAGTCCTTTCCCTCTCTGCTTCACATCATCTCTCTCCCTTCCTCGTGTGACACTGCCCGTGCCTGCTGTGCTTCCTGCACTGAATTTCGCCATCCCTACTTTAGTTGTGTGCACCTCAGCTGCACTTTGGTATTGGTGCAATTCAATGCTCACAAAGGTAACATCCTCATTTAGAAGCTGCAGTGGAAAGAGTCCCAAGTGAGCCAATCCCCAGTTCACAGGCAAGAAATTAGAGATTTTCAGGGCTTTGGATGAGGCCAACTAAGTGGTGGTTTAATATGAAGGATCTTAATGAGAAAGTGCAGTGGTAAATAAAGCAATTGATGCTGAAAGTCTATATTATGTAAATTTTTTTCTTCTTGATGATGTTCCCAAACATATGGAGTTTTGAATGTCTGAACTTTAACATTTTCTAAATAATAAGTTGTCATGATTGATGCGCTAGCATTTAAAAAGATGGAAAAATTGAGATCATGGTATAAACTAGATTCTTAGCTAGATGTTGTGAGCATTTTTGCACTTTGACACTGAAGTTGTCATCTTGGATTGCACCACTGGCAGTCCTTGTGATGATTGAGCCAATTCACTTTCCCAGAGTGTCTTAAAAATAGAATATCTTGTCTACTACCATCTTCTGATTAGAAAGTATTGTTTTACAGCTGTAAAGCAAAAAGAAATGTTTAAAATTCTGATTGGAAACATGTGTTCATCTGGAGAGAATGCTGGGATAAATTCAACAGCTGTGGATTTACCATATATTTAGTGCTATGGGTATGGAAACATGAAGTAGTATTCCTTGTTTGGGTCTTGTTGGTGATGTTTGTGTTTATTTCATTTAGATAAGCAGATCTTAATGAACATTTTTGAGAGTTTTTTTTCTCTTTACAGCAATAAAGATGAATGTTTCACAGTAAAAGGCAAACTGGTTGCAATGCCCATGCTGACGAGGGAGGCCTAGGCCAGCAGTCAAACATTCCACATCAGTCTGGAAGATTAAAATGTTTGTAGTTTAGCGTTTTACATGGTTTTCATTGGAGTCTATCCAGATATTTGCATGCAGAGAATTATTGCTCAATGATAAATTGTGTTGATACAATCTAGTATGTCGGGAAATTTCCACTCCAGTATGGTCCTGTGCCAAGTATGATACCTCTTGGGAATAATACAATAAATAATGTATTTTGGCCTTGAGAGATCAGCGGACAGCAAATGCAATTTTCTATAATTTGGAAAAATAATAATAATTTCTGTATCTCTAATCCGAGGCTATTATCATTTTGCAAATTTGTGCTAACACAAAAAGCTGAAACCCTGAACCCTCTTGCAGGGTTTGTAGAATACTCTTCCCCTGGCAGAGGGAACTCTGCAAATAGCATTACTTGGGCTATCTGTGCTCCAAAGTGTGATTCTGCAAATGTGTTAAGTAGCATCTTCTTCCTAAACAGATCAGATAGCACTGAGAAATTTTCTTTGTGCGCTCTGGTAACTAACAATTCCAATTTAAATCTGATCTTCTCCACTTTAACTTATACATACCCTACTGAAACCAGGACAAATTTCTTCTCTATAAATATTGTTCTGGAGTTTGTTAGTGGACACTTGTTTCTCAGTCTCACTCATCTCCCAGAGCCCTGCTTCTGATCATGGCGAAGCTACTGAAACCTTTGGGTGACAATAATCCACTCCTGCAGTAAGTGCAACTTGTCTGGTAGGACAAACAGGTTGTTCCATAAAGTTTAGAATAAACCTCTGGGAAGTTGCACTACTGTGAGGAACAATCTGATGCTGAAGTGCCTCTCCTGAAATGTTCTGCTTTAGAAAGCCTGACCTTACTGGGTTGATGTGTATTTGACAAAAAATATTTGAAGGAATACAGATCTGACTGTTTTGAATTTTAGCACCATCTACTGAAAATAAGTCACTCAGGATCAGTCAGGAAGTTTTAGTATGAAGAACTCAAGAGCTCCTCAAAGAGCTAGACTTAGACTTAGTACTAATAGGTTAACTGCAGTTTTTCTCTCTAATTGCCTTTGCAGCAGAATCTGCATGGAGGAAACTAAGCATGAAAGTTGTGAATACTAAGCATATTTGTTGTATATTTGCCAAAATAGAGTATATTTGTTGTGCATACCAGTAGCATTCTTCTGCCTTTTTGATAATGGAAACATGTCAATGACATAAAATATAGTTTTTAAACTGACTGGCTAAAAGAGAAGGAGTCTTACAACTTTTCAAATCAAGTTTTGAATCTGAATATTCATTTTACTTAACTGGATAGGTGATATTGGGAATTTCAGTGCTAACTTTAATGGGAATCTTTCGGATTATTTAATTCACTTGTTCTCTTTGTAAATGTTTTTTATTTGGCAGTAAACCAATTGTAGGAACAAGGATTAGTTTGCGTGTTCTGTGCTGAGATTACACTTAGCATTTATTGCATTTCATGTTTCTGTTGGAATATCACTGACATCATGAAGTAAGTTGAAAAGGCTTAACTATTAAAATAACAGCTGAAGTCTTAACACCAAAATCTCTTTGATGATTAGATGAAATGTTTTCTGTTGAGAAAGAGCGATATGGGAAAAGAGAAAGGTGCTAGTGGGATTTAGGTCTCTGTCAACGTTCTAATTGCACAGCTCACGGGTTTTAGTCACTCTCCTTAATCTTGCTTTGTGCACAGCTTCTCTTTGCTTCCGTTACATTCTCGTGTAGCTGCTGCCTACTTATCACTGGGCAAGTCACACTTATGTAGGAAACAATAATGTTAGTAGTACTTAAAAAGAGCTGGGTTTTATTTGGTCTTGGTTTGGCGTTTTGGGGGGGGGGCAGGTTATGCTTCTTTAGGCATAGGGAAGGGAAAAGTTTTCAAAGTAACTTCTTAGTAGTTGGCAGGCAGAGGATTATAATGTTTTATCAAGTCCTGTGTAAAGTCCTACTCTGTACACAATATTTCTCTGTGATGACTTTTATTTTGTGGACTAGTCTGAATGGTGATAGCTCTTACCAGGCTTGGCCCGCGGTTACATTTGTTACTTAAAATACTGGCCTTGTGAAGAAAAGAAGTGTCTTTGGTTTCAAGAGTTAGATCTGTTTGTATGGAGCCAGCAATAACATTTTTAACCTGTTCAACATCTTCCTCACAGCAACCCCCCAGCCTACAGATAGAGTCTCTACCTGTTGTGAGCACTTTGGCTGTTGTAAGACTCCTAGAAACAACGAACAAATCTGTCAGGCTCTTAGGACAGTTTTTAAGCAAGGTTAATAAATATAAGTAGAAATATGTACAATTCTGTCTCCTTCATCTTCCAATCCTGAAAGACTGGAAATACCACAGTTAAACTCAGTAAATACATGCTAGTAGAAGTGAAAATACAGTTTTAGTAGCTCTCTAACAGTTCAATGTAGTTTACTTACATACTGAACTCCACGAACAATTTCACCTATTTATAAACAGGATGTAAAAATGCTGCTGCAGAAATCTGTCTGAGAGTGATGGAAACTGGTTAAAGTTTGGAAGAAAATTAGAATAATGGTGTTTTACTGTCTTTAGCAGCTTAGAGTCAGTCAATCTTGTAATTGTGATGTTGTGAGCACATACAACTTGTTTTTTCACAGACTAGCTGAGTTTGCTTGTAGCACAATGCATTTTTCCATTCATGCTGTCCTTTGAGCTGTGAATCTCTTTCTTCATTTGCATTGCTTTTTTTTTCTTTGTTGTGTCTTAATGTTTGATGTCTTCCCCCAAATCTTTCTGCCCCATTCTTTCTCCCTCAACCCTTGTCATTCCTCTGTTTCTACTGAGATGATTCTGCTGTGTGCTGCGTCAGAGGTTCATATGAAACGAGTTCCTGACCTTGCTGCTTCCTTCAAGGCAGCGGTCACTTCCCAACTGGCATAAACTGTGTAAATAGCATAGCTGGGAGCTCTAGGAATGGAGGGAGAGAGCAGGAAAACTCCATGAACTTGTGTTTCAGCCCAAGGTGATGCAGCCAGTGTGTGGAAACAGGGTTTTTTTTTCTTCTTCCCTCTGCTTCAGCAGTTCTGCTGTTGGGATCAGCAGCCTTGTACCTTGCTCTCCAGGACATGCAGGCAGTCAAAAAAATACAACATCCAACCTCCTCAGTCTACACATGGCACCATAAAATGCTGACACCAGTAGGGATGTCTCCACATGATATTATTCCGTGGACTTTGCTGCAGGATATTTCAATAAGACGGATAATAAGTGGTTTGGGCTGGCTGTTTTAATATCTATTTTTGTTATGGACTGAATGACCAGCAACAATTTTCTGTAATTGCCTGTAGTTTTCCTTGAACTTATGCAAGCTTTTTTTTCAATTAGCCTGCTTTCTGAAGACTTTTCAGGAATCAAATCTCTTTATGTGCAAAGGGACAAGACAAGAAGTGAGATCTATGAGGAACTGAGAAACAAAAATCATCCACACTCATACAATGAACCAACAATTACCTAACATTTTGTGTAATGCAAAACATTTCTGCTGCCATTTTTGCTGAATATCATGAGAGGATGCGACAAGGATACATAAACCGAATTTGCTTATTTTTGAATAGTAGATCTCATAATATTTTTCTTGGAAATTGTATTCATCCTCCTCTTCCAGATAATTTTTTTCTGACAAATACCTTTGCTGTTTCAGCATACAGTTGACATTTTAGTGGGCTCTCCTAATATGGCCTGGCATTTCTTGCTGCAGAAGTTGGTAACGCTATCAAAACTTTCCTCAGTTACTCACTCTTACAAAAAAGTGTTGCTCTATTTTTCTTCCTACTGTGGGGTTTTTCAGTGATTCATTGCTCTTTGGAAATATTATGGGGCTTGATCTCATCCTTAATTTGCTCTGCATTTCTCATAAGCTCAGAGCCTGTTGGTTTCAGAAAGGTGCCAGTGTTCATTTTTCATTTGAATTGGTTGCTGTTTACAAGCCAAATGCTGACAGATGTGGTTAAGAGAGCCTCGCTGTTGCATTTGTGCAAAGAATGTTGATTTTTATGGTGGTGTTTGTGGATATTTTGATAGCAGGCCTGTTTGTGTGCATAGCAGAGGTTTCACAAGGGATGCAGGACAAGACCTCCATGGAGTTCCAAGACATTTTGAGAAAGGCTTCCAGCTCCTTCCAGGCCTTGACGACATTGCTTACTGGTAAAACTTCCACAGGTGGAAACTTGTTGGAAGGAAAGCAGATCCAGGTGACTATTGTGTAAATGTGGGGAGACCTAGTCTGAAAGGTTGTTAAAGAGAGAGAAAATTAGAAGAGGGTAAGTAGATGTTTTAGCTTGTCCTCAGTTCCAGGCTGTTTGTACATAGAGTTGTCTGTGAGAAATTGGATGCTGACATAATTTCACACTTGTGACTGAATAATTGTAATTAAAGTTATTTATTCCTCTTTCTCCCACAAATCTTTAGCATCTTTATGGGTCATTAAAGGAGAAAAGAAAGTATATGCTTTATTCCCCTTTAGTCTTTTACTAGAGTTAATAAAAATGCCAAGTTTCAGATGTGCTCCAAACCACTGGGGACATGTGAGGGATCACTGATGGGGGAAATCGCTTCCACTTGTAACTCTTTGTTGGATAGAGCAGTTTTTCAGTTCATTTTGATCAGAGACGTTTGGAAAAACTTTTCTTATTACTACACTTTTTTAGGATTTGTTAGAGAGATCATACTGTTTGTAGATTTATTTTTTTTTAAGAACTACTCAACTTCATCCCTCAGTGAGATTCTTTTCCACCTGGGAGGTTGTAGTTTCATTTTGTGCAAAAGATAGATTTTTACTTTGACCTATTTGAGGAAGTGCCACCTCACAGTCAAATACCCGCATCAGTCTTAAGGCAAAATATCACTTTATTTTCCAGAATCTTAGAGTTAGTAGATGATACTCCTTCAGCCCCAGTCACAAAACTGAAAGGATTTCAGAATTTTCCTTAAATCTGTATTGTTGACAATTATTTTCCTTCCTGCAATATGGAGAATTTGGATATGAGAAGTCTTCATTCCTAAAAGAAATTTTGGGGAATTTTGTATTTATTTGATTTTGAGGCAATAAAAATTCATGAGTAAATGAATTTCACCTGGTTTGGGTGGAGCTGTGCAATGTGTAGCTGCAACTGTTCTGAGCAGTAGCTCTGACATTCCCTGAGAATTCCAGTTTCAGGTCAATAACCCTGTCCCTGTACAGTACATAGGAATTTCAGTGCATGCCATTTCATTATTCCGGGCTAAGCAGAAATCAATATGGGCTCTTCCACTTTTGAGCAATATACTGCATAAGAAACCACGCAAGGCAATCTCCTGGGGGGTTTGTGTTTAGTTATCACTCAAACTATTTGTAACATGAACCACAGGAAAAACCCCAGCTTTTCAAAGAACATATTCACTGGACTTCTCGGTGGGTTTCAGCATTGCCTTGAAGACCAAGGCAAAAATTATCTTAAAAGTACAGGGGGAAGGAGGGAGGGACACAGAAGCATGATTGTACCCAGTCATCTGAGACAGATGTCAACAGCTTCACCCTACACAGGTCAGGTATTTATGGCATGATTCTGACATTAGTGAAAAGTGTTTTCTTTCAGGATGGTGTCTACAAGGTATAAAAATATTAAATCACGGGCTACAGTTGCTATTCAAAAATTAATACAAGAGCAACAAGATGAGGCACTACTGCATTATCTTATTGCTCATCTCCCACAGACAAAAGTACTTCTATCTGTTGATGTGGACTCACTGATCTTGGAGCCCTTTTCCAACCTAAATGTTTCTAAAATTCTATGTTAAAATGGATCATGTAATTGGATTTAGGAACAAAGTGAATTTTAACTAAAAACATCTGTTGTTTAGCAAACGCTTTCAAAATTTGTGTTTTGTGGAGGTACAGAGCAGTTAACAGCAAGTAGAAAAGAATGCTCTTTCATCTATTTGAGCCTTGTACTAGCAAACTTGGACACTCTCACTTGAGCAGAGATGCAGAGGACAGGTTTTTATAGCCCTGAAAGGATGTTTTACTATGATAATAACTACTGCAACATATATATATTTTTTTTTTTTAATGAGGGTGATTTTGGATCCTTTTTGTCTGTTGTATTTCCAGCTGTACTTGTGCTCTGCCCTTTGGATAGTTATTCCCCAACAGACAAACTCATGGCTTGCATGTCTGAAGCAACTGTGAATTTTTGGCAACAAAAACTTTTCTTCCATCAGGTGAACAAGTTATATTCAAACAAGTTACATTCAGACAAATGGCTTAAAGATAGGTGGTGTGACTGTAAATTCACATTTCTAAGTGGTGACTTCCCACTGGGCATAAGGTATGGAACTGTGGGACAGTGTCCCTGCAGCTCTGTTTTTGGGCACTGGGATAGTTAGGTTTTCTGTGCCTTCACAGCAGTAATTTCAACAAAAGTGGATGTGTTCTGAACATGGGTGTGGTGTACTAATAGTGGGTAAAGAAGCCTGTTCCCAGTTTCTCTGCACTGGTGTAAATACCAGAAGGGATTTAAAGGAAATGGAAGGAAATGCTAATGCAAGTCTGTAGGTGATTCCCTATCCAAAGCCACTGTCCTGTTGCTGCAACTTTTCCCCTTTTATTGCTCTCCTGAGAAAATGCTTTTCCTGCGTTAATGTATCAGATCTAATCTGAAATGGGCGATAAATTTTCTTTCAGTCAGTAAAAACTCACTTGATATTTCACAACTTATTCTGGGGCTTTGGGGAATAAAAATTTCATTTGAATGTACAGATTTGTACAGATTTTCTTTCATTAAATATTGGAACGAAATATGTGGAAGCTGGTATTGCCATCATTGGAAGAGCCCTGTGATTTTTCTCATGCTAAGACTTTGGCTTATTTCCAGAAATGTATTTCTATTTCTCATATATGGAAATATTTTAATCTAGTCTTTTCTATATTTTTTAAATTATGTTGGTTCACCATCATCTTTTCCCCTGGAGGTCACATATTTTTGTTCTTTTCAGATAGTAAATTATATCAATATAGACATTCAGATCATGCCTTCTGGTGTTTGTCATTGTATGGGAAAATATGGGGTCCATAAGTTGATAATTGAGAAAATTTACCACAGCTTTGACTTTGGAAAATTTACCACAGCTTTGACTTTGGAAAGTGGAGAATGGATGACTTCATTTCCCTTTTGAACCTTGTCAGTTTTGTGGTGTAAATGATTTCCCTAAGTCATTCATACTACTTTGAGAAGAAGGATCAACCAGGGACTTCCATGACAGCAAAAACAAGCTGATAATAAGATAATCAATGTGATAGTCACATGCAATTAATTGCAAAAGCAGCTGATAAGAAAATATAACCTTAAGTCAGTAATTTCTGTTCAGATTTATGAATAGCTTATAAAAATACAGAAGGACTTAGGATATTTAGGTTATTTCAGCTGTGAAAGTGAGATGAGTGAATTCTTAATGTGTTCTTTATGAGAGAAAAATTTTTTATAATAATGCAAATCTCAGTGGTTTGATAGGAATCAAGAACATGTTGCTCACATTACGCTCTTCCTCTGTGTATGTTTTTGAGTTTAGATTTTCTTACGATTTTCTTTGTTTAGCATTTCCAAATATTACGTGTTTTTCACAAATTGACTGCTGTAATGCAATCGTAAATATTTATTCTATATTGGTATTATTGGAATAATATAAAATAGCATATATTTTTTACAAGTGCCTTGCAATTAATTCCTCCTTTTGTTGTGTGCAGCAAACATCAGAATGATTTTTTCTGACTGCATCAGAATGCTGCAGTCTTGAACACAGAAGTCAAAAGGTCATGAATTCTCATAGGCATTTACTGTTAATAATCTTCAATACAGCTATATCATGAAGAAAAAACCCTTCCCTATAAGGTGATAATAGGGGAAAATAACCTAGCAAGTTCAAAATCAGTTGAAGTATTCTTCAATATGGGTTAATTTTTAGGAAAAAAAATGATACTTTTTGGACAGGTTGGAAAATTAAAGGCAACATGCATGCATGGTGCATCTTTTGGAGTCTGTTTGGCATTTTTTCTCTCATTCATCACAGACTCTGAATCTGAGCATTAGTTATGTTTATCCTTTAATCCTACTGACTGGGCTTGTTTATGTAAGATTTATTATATAGCCATGGTGGGTAGTTATATGAAAAACCAAACCTGACCCTCAGTCAGTGCAAGAATACCTACAGATTACTTTACTTTAAATAGACAAGTTAAATTTATTCTCAATTCATTATGTAAGAGTTGGGCTCCAAATTTCCTGAGCCACCAAGGGACAAAAATTGCTGGCAGTTGCATCTGTCATTTTGCACTTCATTCTCTAATGCATGAACAGCAAAACAAGAAGGAAAAGAAGCTGGGTACTTTTTCTATAAGTATTTCCTGGAGATAGAAGCTCACTTAATGACTGTTTCATTGTGTAATTAATAAAACACTATTATAATTGAACGTGCTTGCTGCTGGCTGTGTACAAATCTTACCCAGCAGGAGTTTTTTTGGTTCCTGGTAAACTTCACAGAAAATAATTGATAGATACCAGGAGCATAGGGCTTGGCTGAATGAATATAAAACCCACAACATTGTGAGTGCTTCCACATTTTTTGGACACAAACCCAATTTCAATATGTATAAATACATTCAATCCCTAATATAATTTATTTTAAAATACTTATTGATGTTACAGCTTGTTCTGCTATGGCACTGTAGTTGGAGGTTGGGTTCCTGGTGCTTTCCATTTTTTTTTTTCCTCTATTTGATGAATGCGCTGAAGCAGACTGGAAATAACTGGATTCCCTAGTTGTCTGGACAGTGACTGAATTAATAGTTGTGGAAATCACAGATGTTTTCACTCTCTGCATGTTGTATTCTGTATTGTGTACTCTTAGGGAAAGTATAGAAAAACTGTAGTGGGCTTGTCCTGATGTGCTGCTGGGAATTGCAGATTAAATTCATCCTGGTTTAAAAGACCTACATGAGGTTTATTAATCTTTAAAATCCCACTTAAATCCTGTTTTAATGTCTTAAGTAGGATTTAAATGATGTCTAGTACAGGCCCTTTGTAGAGAGGAGGAAAGAAGTGACCCTGCAGGTTACTGGAAACATTATATTTTGCAATTTCATCAAGCCACATATAACAGGATTTCAGGACCATCGATGGACTGATCTTTTGTGAAAGCCAAACTGCATACTTTATCAGGAAATACATAATTTCTGCTTCAACAAAAACCCAAAGGAATTCCAATGATTAAATGACCGAGCTTAGGCTCTTAAACAATGATTATTGCCAGCTCCAAATATCTGGCTACTCCCTGTGGCTCCCTGCACATTTATTTAATTTTAAAATGTCTCCATTTGTTTTATAATAATGTTTTTTGAGGTTTCTTGTTCCTTGGGGTTTTTATTGCTGCTTGTGAAATACCCATGCAAGCAAAAGACAAAGTAGATTGATTTCAGCACTTCTCCTACAGTGTTTTTTAAAGTTGTTTAAAGTAACTTGTGTAAAAAATAAACTGAGGGATTCTCCTTCCCCCCAGCTCACTTGCTTTCATGCTTCTATCATTGCATATTCATATTGTTCATGGAGAATCTAAGTGGAAATGTCAGTTTTCAATCATGGCACCTCTAACTGGGATAAAAAGAGGTTAAAAATTCCAGAGAACACGGTAAATCTGATGGCAAATATGGAGTTATACAGTTATTCTAGGCTGTGGTATTGGTTGTATAGAAGAGATGTACAAAATGCTTGTAGTGAAAATACATTTTCACTCCAGTCCTGTTTTGTTTTGTGGGGATGATGTGGGTGTGTGGTCCTGTGGTCAGAACAGGAGAGTACAAGCACCACAGGAGCTCTGACTCTGCACAAGCTCTGCCATTAACTCTCTGGGCAAACCACAAAACCTCTGCTGCTCATCCCGCTCATTCAAACTGGATAAAATGCTGACTCCAGAAAGGTCCAATAATCTTACTGACCAGACATTTCGTATGCTTGAGATTCTCAGAGAAGAGAAGCTGTGGAAATTTTAAAAATATACATAATTATTCACCTAGACTACAAAGTTTTGCTGCTATCCCAGCACAGCTATGCAGTGAACCACAATGTATTCTCTTTCTGTATCCAGAGTAGGTAGTTTTGGCTTTCAAAAGCCAGAGTAGTGCTTGATTTGCAGTTTTAAGAAATTAAATACTAAGTTGCCCGTCTGTACTGTGTATTATTACTATTACAAATGATATTTAGGGTAATATTGAGGGTTTTTTGTCAGCTCATGGTTCATTACAAAGTAAGTCTAATTAATTGCTGTCACACACTTTAAGGTGTGGGTGAGTGCAGGTTTTATTAATTTCACCCCATAGGCAAAATATTTTTACTTAATTATGTCTAATTTTCTACCTTTTTTGCTCATTATCTTGTACTAACAAACAAATCAGGACATATGTTTTTCAGAAGGAGCGTGAACTGACAGAAGAGCAACAAATCAGTGGGTGGGCAAGTGTGGAAAATGGTTTTTTTGAGGCTTTTTAGGCTGACAGATTTGAATTCCAAGACTGATTTTCTGCACCTGAAACCATTCCTGAAATAGTGAATCGAGCTTGAGGCATAATTTAAGGGAGGGACATTTTAACAAAATGTAACAGGCCTACTTGGAAAATTAGGATTTGAGGGGTCTCCAAAGTTAGAAGAAAATATGTCAGAGCAGGTGGGATTTTTTTTTCCCTCCATGAATTATTCTACTAAAATGGAAAAATATACATTTAACCAAATGGTCACTAAGGCGTTACTTTGGTCAAAACATAAAATAAGAGGAAGATGAAGTCATTATATCAGCGGAGAGTGAATTAAATTTATTTGGTGTTTGCTAAATGCAGATGTTGTGTGTGTAGGGAAAGGGTTGCTGATGGAGATTATTAAACCAGGATGATGAAATATGTGTTCTCCATGACTGCATCTATTTGCTAATTAATTAGAAAATGTGTTGCTGATTGTCTTACGAAATTGGGCTCTAAATCATTAAAGTTTTAAATTCCCAGGAAGTCCATCTTCTAGACATGGGCTGTCATTTGCAATGTCTCAGTTTATACCATGTGCAGCAATTGAGAGTAATTTGCATTTAGAAGGCTTGCACTGCATTGCCTCTGTAACAACAGGAACCTACAGCTTCAATTAGTGGTCAAGCCACTGTAGGAGGCACAATACATTATTGGGAGTAAACACAGGTTAAAGTGTCCTGCCTCTGCCTCCAGGAGCTCAAAACTGAAAATGGACTGACAGATCATGGGCAAGGCAGCAAAGTGCTGCAGGCAGTAGGTTGATACAAAATGCAGATGTGTTTGCAAGAGGAAAATTGTTTTATTTTCTGTTTTGCTTTAACTTCTCAAGGGCAGTCATTCTGTTGACACTCAGGAGTTCCAGAACAGGATGAGAAGAGGAAAATGAGAATGAGGATATCAGGAAACACAGATTTTGAGAGGGGTAAGCATTCTGTGAGCTCTGATGGCACTGATATCCTGATCTGGATGACAGAGTATTTTGCATTGTATGGTTAGACCAATATCAGTTCTTCAAAAGATCTGACAGGAGCATTAGGGTAAGATAAAAGTCTGTGATTATCCAACAGATACGTACCAAACTAATAATTTGAAACTTGCTTGACTTTCTCTGGGAAAATGTAAGGATGGCATGGATAGCAGAGCTCCCCTCAGTACCTGGGAAGGTTTTTCATATAATCTTGCATGCTTATCAGGCACCATCTCATTTATTGCATGGACTTGCTGAGACAATTCTGAAATACATATATGGTTGGCTGGAAGAGCATGTTCAAGAAGTTGCTGTCAGTGGTCCTTTGTCAAGTGACAAAATTGTTTTAAAGGCATTTATGCAGTATTTGCCTTTTGGTTCATGTACATTTCCATGATTTTCTTGATGATAGGGATGGTATCCTAGAAAGGGTGCATATTGAATTGACAGGTGCTACAGGCAATTGGAAAAATGGGAACAGCTTGAAAAACTGTGCAGTAAAATAACATTGAGAAAAATAAGAGAAAATTATTAAGAGAAAGTGACAAATGATGCACTTGGAAAGGAACAGCTAGATGCTTTTTCTGAAGAATAAATGCATTCAAATTTGTATGGACTTCTGGTGGACATATGCAAATAGTGGTTAACATGATATTTTGTAAAAATTCCAAGCAGGGATGTTTAAGTAGATGTCTCATTTGCACCAGATGTAAAGTGATCCTCCCCTCCATTAAGTGCTGTTACAGTTTCTTCTGAAATACTGTTTCCTGATGTTAGCCTCAAGTAGCTCAGACAGTAGCATGTGAAACATTTGGAAAGGTTTTTATTAATGCTAAGAGTAGTATGGTGCTGGAATGATTGCTAGGTTGTGGAGCTTCCACTGGAGATCTCCAGAGCTTGGTAGATCTTCACTAGTGAGGTGTGAGTTGACTGCACCTGAAAAGAAAGGGTGAGGGCAGCCCAAATGAAATTTTAAACCTCCTTCATCCCTGTTTTTTGTGATTCTGCATATAATTTATATATAAGTATGAACACCCTTCTGTGGAGTTCTCTTACACACACATTGTGTGTGCTTAGCCCAATGATTTGTGATTTTAGCAGGATGTAAAGTGGGAATCCTGCCTGCATTGCCACAGGGCACTGATATTTTGACAGTTCCATTCAGTAACATTGCCTGAGAACATTTTTGAGGAATGAAATGCCTCCACACCTTGGACTGCATATACATTTACTGACTCTGCATTGTACAAGCTGAGTATATTTAGTACGTGGCTCAGTTCCTTGTGGTACACAAAGTTCTTTTATAGTTTCTGTGACACCTAAGATCTTGCTTAGGGGCTCTTCCATGGCTCCAATCCACCAACTGTCATATTTTTGCTGGGGTGTGATGTTTGTTTGGGAGAAGTTGGAAGTAAAACAAAATCAGGTTTGAAGTTGGGTTTTTCTTAATACACTGAAATATATTCCAGATAACTAAGATTTACTACATTCTGAGGATGTCAGAGTTTTGTGTCTAATTCCTGTGGGAAGGGAAAGGAAGTTTTCCTACATTTTCTATTTGAGTAATCTCAAGTGTAAATTTTCAGGCATTTCAACAGAGCAGCACTGAAGTTGTGTCAGGGGAGGTTTAGGTTTGATTTTAGGAAAAGCTTCTTCACCCAGAGAGTGTTTGGGCACTGAAACAGCTCCCCAGGGCAGTGCTCACAGCACCAGCCTGACAGAGTTCAAGCAGCATTTGGACAATGTTGTCAGGCACGTGGTGAGACTCTTGGGATGGTTCTGTGCAGGGCCAGGAGTTGGACTTCAGTGATCCTTGTGGATCCCTCCCAACTCAGGCTATTCTATGACTGAAGGTGTCTTCCAGCACCTATGATTCTGTGAAATACCATCAAATTAAAAGCAGCTTTAAATTGTAATTTCATGCCTCCTGGGAAAGATATGTCATTGCAAAGAGCTAGTTAAACAGTGAGGAACTTCTGAGATGTCTTCACATGGTATCTCTAATATCAACTGAGAAACTCAAGCAAAGATCCTTGTAAAGAAAGAATACAAGGAAGGCCAAGATGTTAAAAACTGGTTGGATGGCAGCTGACCTGCCAGAGCTGTCTCTAGGGCTCTGTCTTTTGCCAGGGCAGGTTAACTGCTAAGAAATTGTGTTTACCAAAAAGCCAAAACCTCTTCCTGAGCTGTGCGTCAGGTTTCTAGGTGGAGTTGCATGAACTAGTTTGTCATTGTGTCCCTACTGCATTCTCCCAACCTTCTCCATAATCCAGACCATGAATTATAGATTATTTTATAGCCATTGTTTCAAAGAACTGCTTATCCCCTAATAATTACCTGCAGACATGCTGATACATATTGAGTTCTTAAAAAAAAAAAAAAAGCACATAGATATGACCTGAAGAAAGCAGACCTTTTGACTGCTTTCATTCAGGTTACATGAGGTAATATTTTGCTGCATTATGTCAATTGTTAGGAAGCTTAGGATGACACAATTTCCTAGGGTTGAAGTGACTAATTAGAAGCTTGGGTTGAGATGTAAAATTAAATACTTGTACCAGTACAATCAGCTTTAGTTTCTGTGTACTGAAACTGTAATGAACTGCTATGTAAGGCCAGACATTTCCTCTAGCAAAAGTGGAAATTCAGCTGGTATGCAGCTCTTTGGCAGGAGATTAAACAAAACCTAATTGCTTAAGTTATATTTGCAAAATAATTCTAAACCACAGGACAGTTTTCCTTTTAATTTTTGCTACAAAATTTAAAGGTCTTTTGAGCGTGTTTTTTGTTTCTCTTATCCCTTTACTTTTATAATATCTGATACATATTTAAAATGTCATATTTCATCATCTTTATCACCATTCAAACTTTGGTAGAACTGAGTAACGAAGCATACTGTGGACAAACTGCCTTTTGACCCAAGGTATCAATACCCGTGATTCCTGGATGTTATTGAAAATAAGTTAAATTTGAAAATGGACTAAATGTCCCCTCCCAGTTCAGAATTCAGACCCAATGGAAACTGACAGAAATGGGATTTGAGGTTTTGTTTCTTTCTTTTTTTTTTCATTTGTCCAGCAAAAACTTCCAGATCAAGCAGACTTTCAAAGCAAGTATTTCACTGATTTATTTTCATAGTTTTTTTATTTTAATATACACAATGTGATAGTTCTGGTCATGGGTTTTAGAGGTGACCTCTCCAAGCAAAACTTTGGACAAGTGAATAAGCACACTTTCATGAATATGTACATGGAGACCAGCAGTGAGGAGCTGGATTAAAAGAGATGGTTTTTGAGAATAAGCAAGTCTGAAACCACAGAAGTTATAGCTGCACTGGTGAAGTAATAGCTTAACCCCCTGAGGACATTACCTGACACTGAGAGAGGATTGTGTGCAGCTAATGACTGCTGGAAGAGGAACATCCTTTACGAGAGGTGGGGTTTGGCAGAGCTCTGAAACAAAGTCTGTGATGTTGGGACCTCTGTTACACCCTTTGCTCTGCATTTCTGGTGGGGTTTTTTCACCCTGCTCAGAGCCCTGGCATTGATGGTGGGATTTGGATGTCATGTGCACCTCTATGCTTGTGATGTTTGGAGCATTGCAATGTGGTTTTCCCCTCCAAAAGTGGGCACTGGTGGTGGTGAATATTTGAAACAGTTTTCTATGACACAAACAAAGGTCTATTTTCTTACCTAGTGTTTTAAGTAAAAGACAACACTAGATGGGGACAGACAGGTATTCTTGTCATGGTGAGGCAGCATGATAAAAAAATTTCTCTTGCCATTTAGTCTCTTCCCAAAATTCCCCCAGCAGTAAAGGAACCTAGCCAAAGGTTTTTACAGTTATTAGCATTTTTCAATGTTATAAGCTACCTTGAGATTCCAGACAAGTCTAATTCATATGCAATGTTAAACCACGCTAGAATATCTGTTCCAGTTTAAATAACCACAGAGGTAGCATTCCAGAAGATCTACAATACAGAAATGGGGAATTTTTTTTAACAGGTAATAGTTAATTTAGATTAATAGTCTTCACCAAACTGCCCCAGAGAAACTATCACTAACAATTCAAGTAAATATACTTCATGCTAGCGAATACATTTTCAAATATCAAAATGTTACTAAATTATCAGTGCAGCAGTGAGCTTAGCGCAGATGAGCTTGGAGGCTGAACTACCTGAAGAGGCCCCCTAGGTGTGAAGAGAGTTTTAGCTCTGGGTAACAGAAAGGTGTTCCCCCAATGCACCTTGCAGCTGGCCTCTTCAATATGCATCAGAGGACAAGAGCACTGGTTTTTGAGAGTTCTCCTCCTCTTTATCCTTTTGGAGTTAATAGCTAGAATGTTCCTTCTACCAGCGGTTTATTATTGGTTTTTAAAGTTCTGTACCTTCCCCCTTGTACCCCAATTCCCTGGCTTCCCTGTCAATCCTGTATCCTCCGCGTCCCGGTTGGCTCTCCCCTGCAAACTCCTCCCATCCCGCACTCCCTCTTAACCCATGTTCGCTTCCGTTCTGCGCTCTGCGCTTTGGATCCAGACGTGCTGTGGCCTTGTCTGACACGATCCGACTCCACGGACCCCGCGCTGACCCGCTGCACCCTAATAAACCCTGGATTTCTAAAGCACAGAGACTATATCTCCTAATCGCCTCGTCTCCTGCTCTTTGCTGCGGAAACAACTTGCTCTCGCGTGCTCGCGGCGCCCCGGCTCCACCCGGCCCGGACTAGCGTGGGGGTCCGCGCAGCGGCTTCCCTTTTTCGTGGGGTGTCGGGGGTTTTGCCGCTTTCCCCAGAGCGAGAAACCTCATATCAGTTATGCTTAATTTAGTGGTTCCTGATGAATTCATCAGCTAAGTTAAGCTTCATGAGCTGATTCTTGCAGTATCATTCAGAAATGTTGTAATTATTTCTCTTTTAAGTACAGGGAAACTGAGGTAGACAATTCAGGTAGTTTGCTGATGGCCATGTACAGAATTTACTCTATAAACAAAATTTGAAGTTAGGTTCCCACGGTTTCTCCTTTAGTATTAAAACCACTAGCCCTGATTTGATACCTATTAAAAAAAAACCAAAAACCAAACAAAGAAAAGCACCACCACCAAGACACATCACAACAAACAGACAAAACCCAAACACGCTCCACAAAAAAAACCCATCCAAACTAACCAGCCTTCAATTTTGGTTTACAAAATCATCAATTTCTGTACTGGATACTCAAACAACATGTAAAAATTATTCCAGTTAAATATACTTTAGAAAAGGCTTTGAGGCCCAATAGAAATTAGAAAAACTTCTGGTTTTCAGACCTAGTTTAATTAGTTCATGGTTCTTCCATTTGTTGACTCTAAAGTGTAAGGAGTGTTTTACAACTGGTTTTTAGGCTGAAAATGTAACACCTTTTCTGTCAGGAATATTTTTGTAAAGTATGCATTGTAACCTTTCACAAGTCATCACAGTAATAAATCCAATTTATTTCCAGATTTTCAAAATCCCTGTGGCTGGATAAAAACACCCAACCGAGAACTCACCTCCACTTTAGTGGAATGACCTGCAGAACTGGTAGTGTAAAAGAGCTGTGAGACAGAATCCGAAATTTGATTTCCCCTACCACCCCTTTCAGATTTCCAACTTGCTGTAAAAAGACGACAGGACTGAACTTGTGCAGGCAGGCTGATGTCTTTGAGTGGAGCAGAGAAGCACAGGGAAAAAGAAAGATGAATAGAGTTCCTCTGGTTCTTGCGTAAGTGCATCAGACCCACTGGTATGTGCTTCCCCCAGTCCCTGGGCAAACTGGGGCAGAGGAGCAAAGCTGGAATGCTCTCCCTGCTCAGCCAGCAGTGTCAGGATTGCCTTCTGTGCCTTACTCTCTCTTCCACACAAGGAAATTCACTGCTTGCTGAGGTGGTATTTAAAATCAGAATTTAAACCATAAATCAAGGCTGATTCTGTCATTATTTAGTGACTAATATTGTTGTTTTGTGAAGCAGGGAGAGACAGCAACCTTTCAAAGCCAAGAGATTTGACCCCAAACTCTAATAAAAGTGTATAGGAATCAGGCTCTTATTCTCATCTAGTTGTGTCTTAGAGGAGACCACAACTGCAAGATGTTGGTGGTTTCACTGCTGCTTCTTGGTTGGATTATGTGAAGCTCCGGTGAGTACAGAGAACCAATACGCAGTACATGTAACAAATATTATACATACAATTCGTATTTTATAAGACAGATATTGAATACTGTACAGAAAATAATAACCAGTGATTGTATAGAGGCACAGAACAAGTGGATGAATGTGTGGGTTGGAGCTTACTTTGCTTTTTTAACTAAGCAAGGACTCATGGTGTTCTTGTTCAGCTAACACATGACCACGATAGTCATGGCTTTGTTTTGAAGAGCAGAAAACCAGCAACTGATTATTTACTTTGAGCAAACTTTCTTAAACTCTCAATCTGTTGTGTATCTCACGGTGTAAGCCAAGGCACCACTTCTGCTCTTCTACAGTACTTTGGTAGGTTAGACACTGCAGCTATCCATAGCTGAGTCTCTTCCCTTCCTGAGATACCTCCAATGCCCTTTGGATAGGGTGACAGCTTCCTCTGGAGCATGTCACAAGTTAGTGGCAGTTTTCTTTACAAAGAGTCCATCTCTGAGCATTTTGCACAACTGTGATCCACTGCTTTCTGCAATGGGATGTGTGCCGAGTGCCTCTGAGCTGGTGATTTGTGGAGCAGCCCTTGCAGGGGTGGCAGGGATAGCCCTTCTGTCTCTCTGGGCAGGGGTAGTGGAGCTCCACCCCTTCCCTTTCTTCTCCTGACCAGTGCCGCCAGTTGAATATTCCCCATGTTGCCTGAAGCTGTTCTTGCTCCAACTGTTTACCTGTAAATAATTTATATGCTTTGTTATTAGTGGAGTTGGAATGGGGGGAGGGGACAGGCAAGGCAGACGCAAAACTTGTTTTCTTCTAAGTGGGAAGGAATTTTACTGTTCTTGGAGCCCTGGGGTTTGATACTTTACAGTGTTGACATCTCCAAGATTTCGACACTGCCCTTCTTATCAGGATGTTTTGCTTCAACACTGATGAAGGTAAAATATCTGGAAATGTCTAGCAGTTTGTAAAAAGCCATCTGAAAGAAAATTAAATATTTATAGGCTTTGTAGGTAGGTAGATTGGTGAGACGCATCTGCTATGGTTCTAGTAGAGGTGCTTCTCATTCTGTCTTATCTTTGTCAGTGCTTGTTTCCAATGAAGGGAAGGACAACCTGAAGTACTACAGAAAAACACTGGTATTAGTAACTACTAATATCCTATTGTGTGAAGTTATTCCAGAGATAATGCTTATATATTAATATGATCCCTTTAAACCTAATAAGAAGGCACTTAGCAGACCTCAAGTCCTCTGACTTGTTTAGCTAAGCATGAAAACTGAGAACACTAAAAATCTGAAGTGTTTCCTCACATCCAATATCAAGCCTAGTGACACTATAATTGTTACTAGTGACATCACAATTATTAGTGTTGCCAAGATGGATGCAGCATTCCTAACTGAAAGGAGCTAAATGTTTGCAGACACGAGTGGCAAGGTTTACATTTCCTTAAGTGTTCTGGAATAATGCTTTATGGGTTAGGAGTCATAATGTGCGCTTAGGGAGTCTGGAGACTTCAGCAACAGAGCTGTCTGGACCGAGGCAGGAATGTTGAAATCTATAAGTGATGTCAGTGTTCTGGAGAAAAAAATAAATACCATACCCACTGCTGCTTTAGTTGTCTGATATTCTGCAGCAGCCTGAAAAATTGCAGGTTACTAATTGTCTGTATTTTTGTTCACTGTGTTTCCACAGCATCTGACACTTGATCTTCAAAGACTATTGGATGTCAGGTGCTCTGGTGTTAGGTGAAATCACACTGCTTTCATCTCTGCTATTTCCACCACGTACAGGGATCCCTCTTGCATGACAGTATGGTTGAAATGCTTCAACTAGAAGCTGTGGAAGATGTTTCCTAAGCTTCAAGGAGGGGGTGCTTTGCCTCCAAGAAACAAAACGGTATCATCTTCTGCCCTTTTCTTGTTATCAGAAACATTTGAAAGTTAGAATGACATTTCCTTTGCATCCTTTCCTCAAGTCAGTGACTGTGGCTAGCACAGGTTCTTCCCGTGGGAACATTTTGCTATATTTCATAAACAAGATAAAGTTTGGATGTTTTGCAAACAATTTCTCCGGATTGAGTCAGTTCGGGCTTGGCCAATTGTGCCTAGGGAGAGGTCTCGGGCTGACCAATCTGGGGCACTTCTGTAGACTCTATATATATGGAACTCAAAACAATAAAGTTCCTTTTCTCCTCTCTTTCCTTGTCTGAGAACTTGGGTCAGTCCTCAGCTAGCCGCTCAACAGCGACAAGTGACATACCCAATTGACGATGTTGAGCTAAATTGCTGTGAATAAATAATTGCTGTGTGCTATGGGACTGGGGACAAATCTTGGCAGAAGCCCTAGTTTCTTTCCATTCTCTTTCGATTTTAGAAGGAATTAAGCAGCTGGTGTTTTCCATCTGACTGAAACTAGGCTTTTACACATGCTTTTACTCTGCGATTTTGGCTTTATGAAGAAGGAATAAATTATTATTCTCATGATTCTGGTTTCTGCTTTTAAAGCCAGGCTTGCAGTACCAAACTGAATCAAAACAACTTTCCTTTTAAGTAGCTGCTTGCAATTCCAGATTATAAAATGGCATGTGGTGTTAAGTGTCTCAGAAACACCTGGAGATATTGCAAGAGCTAATTCAGATGCCCTTAAATCTGTCAAGTTGAATTTGCTCTGTTGAAGACCTTGAAGAAGAGCTGTCAATCCTTTAAGTCTGACTGGATTGACTTAGAAGGCTGTGAAGATCACTCTTAAAAGGGAAACAAGCAAAAATATGTTGTGGTTGAACTCTAAGGATGAATTGCTTCAACAGATCTAGTTACAAATGCAGGTTCCTCCTACCCCCATAACTTTTGAAGACTGTAGGTCTCAGTAGTTGGAGGTTAAGAGCAAAGCCTGTGTTTTTCTTCTGAATGGCTGAGGTTATTTTTTTAATGGTTTATGTATTACAGCTGAGCTGTATTTCTTAATAATTTGAGAACAAGGTTGGAGGATGTTCCTTGTGCAGGAACTGTAACTTACCCAGCCACTATTTCATATTTGTGGGCAGGAATTCTCTCAATGCTGTAATTACTACTGAGTAGTTAGGATGAGGTAATAAATTATGTTTGCTCAAAGTTTGCTTTTGCTTGAGTGCATCTTGGAAGAAGTAAACTGAAGGGGGATTATCAGGTTTGGGGGATTATCAGGCACTGTATTGGTTTTAAAGCCTGGAAAAGCAGGATTGTGGCACTGAGCAGCCCTGACTCTTAGGGCAGGAGGGCTTTGCAGCTGGCTCACAGTGGGGTGTTGCTCTGGACCTCTATTTAAGCTCCTTAGGTGGCCACTTACAAAATAATGTCACCGGCCTTCTGCCCCCGTGAATGTCCGGGCTTTGTCTCCTTGTTATGCGGCTTTTAGGGGAACAAAGGCAAAGGAAGGCGTGGAAGCTCCTCAGTGCGTCCTTAATGACCTGGTGGCGCTTCCCCACTTCTCCTGCCATTGTGCTCTCTTAGGAAGAGATCACCCGACCACCCTTGGAGAAGGACCCACAAGTCCCAGCACTGAGAGGATGGATGGTAAAACCAGGAATGCCAGCCTGGAAAACCGGACTTCATCCCAGCTGATGGGTGTGTGCACACAAGTGTGTCAGGCACTACCTGTTGTAAGCTAGCCTTTGGCATCATTGTCAAATATCAAAAATGCTACCAAATAATAAAACAGAATATTGAATAAAACTAATAATAAAAATATGGCTATGAATCAAAATTATTTTGTGTATCTGGGGTGGTGTGTGTTTGTTTATTATTTCCCCTCTTAGTGCTGGTAGTATTTTTCGTAAGTTCTTAATGAAGGCAGAAAAGTTTTGGTGTCTGTAAAATATCTCTCAAAAGCTGGCACTTTGTGTCCTTGATCTAAGGGGTATGAGCAGGAAAAGGAAAACACTTGTGTCATTGTCCAAACAGAATGAAGTATAAAAATAAGGAATGAGTATGGAAAATGGAGGAGTTTTTTCAGCATTTTAATTTTAATAAACCCATGCTAGTGATACTAGAAAATATTATAATGCAGCTAAGACTCTGATTTGATTTTATTCACAGAATAATATGTTCAGAGTGAGAAGACTTGGAACAAAATTTGCATCTCCTTATTTGCTTCTGTGTCTTGGGGAAAAATTGCCGTTAATTTTAGGAAAGAGTTACCAATTTCAGTTTGCTCTTTCTCACATCAAAATAAATATAGTGATTGTTCTGTGGACAATTTGTCTGTAGCCAGATGCTCTGTTTCCAGCTCAAGATTTTGGAGGTAGTCTTGACTGCATAAGGACTATAGAATTTTGATTGGTGTTTAAAGCATGGCTATATATATATGTATGTATAAATTGTCCTGCTTGCATGCAAAGCTTATGACTGATTTGTCTTTGCTCCAAGTAGTTCAGCTGTTTAAATATCTTTCCAGAAATGGAGGTCTTTGATATTTAATATATTATTCATTATACTTCTCCAAGAGCAAATATTTCATTTACATAACTCATGCACAAAGATAGAAAATAGGTGGTGATTCTTCTGATCAAGTGTTTTGAGTTCATTCTAGTGAAGAGAAAATCGTAACAACATCATTCTGGACTGTTTTAAACTAAGAATGGAAAATCAGATCCTAGCCTTAACTTTAAAGAGGAATAAACATGAACACTAATTATGGAGTGTCTATGAAAACTCCATCTCTTTACATCAGGTTATCCTCTCTGTCCACAGCTGTCCCATTCTTCACCTCTTTAAATCAAGCATTCAAATCATTATGCTAAGAGTTTTATCTGGTTAGAGAACTGACACCATTTCAGATATTTTTAAAATTATAGTAGAGAAAACACAGGATGACCTGAAAAACATTTTAAATTAGACAGTCCTTCTCTGTTTCAGTCAGATGAATTAAATTAATATATAAATTAATATATGCTTTGTGTTCTAAGGGATGAGTCATTTTAAAAATAGTTCACTTGTTCTTTTCTATTTTAGCTGTTACTGTAGTTTCAAATCTGGTCTTTTTAATAGTGCTAATACCCCACTGTAAAACTTGGCTTGGGATTGTTGTTTATTGCCTGACATTATGAGTGCAAAGTAGCATCAAGAAGAATCAGCAGAAACTGGCACAGTTATGGCAACCCAGCAAACAAATGTGCCTGCATTTCTTGTTTCTCCTCTACAGAAAGGTGCAGAGCTTGTTGGCTGGGTGGTGCTCACTGCACGAGGAGTGTCAGATGGAGACTCTGTGTATCTCAAAAGCAATCTCCTCGAGTAGGTTGTTAGTTCATCACCACCATGGTATTCATGTACTGTTAGAATGATAAAAGCTGAACCCATCCCCTCGCCCACGTGCTGCCTTCAGAGTGTTTTGTTTTACAGATCCTTAGACCTTATTGTAAGTAGATGCATCTGGAGGGGCTCACCAAAGGAAACCTTTGGCGTTTTCAAATTCTCAGCTGGCTCTCAGGCAGTCCCTGTCTCTGCAGGAGGCAAGTGGAATCTGTCCCTTCTGGAGAACCTGCAGCCAGGGCAGCCTGAGGTGCTGGGCAAAGGACTCGCAAGAGTAATCCTGGACACCTCTCTGTGCCACTGCTTCCAGCAGTAAAAGGAAGAAGAAGAACCTGGTACTGGCAGAATCTGCTGTGATGTGCTGAGAGGAACTGAGAAGAACAACTGATGATGCTGTATTTACTGCAGTTCTCCCTCCAAAAGCAAGCACAGGCAGTGGTGGTGGGATTGACTTCGCAGGTTAGCGATGTTGGACAGAGGCAGGTTTCAAGTAGAAACACTAGCAAAAAAACCAGATCTATTTTTCCTTTATAAAATTCTGCTCTTAAGTTCATTTCCCCAGCTCTTCCTCAGTGACAGGGCTGCAGGCCCTTGTCCACTGCAAAGCCATGGGTAGGACATTGTGTAGTTGCTGTTTGCAGTGTAACCAAGAAAACACTCTAAAATGTGAAAAGCTTAAAAGACCCACATGAAATTTTATCAGTTTATCATCATTCTGTCATTTCAAATTACTGAGTTTAACACTGGTCTCTTCCGTAGACTGCACCAGGAAAGGATGCATCCCATAATGCCTATTGCTTTATCTTACTATTAGTTCGTATTTTTAGTCTGATTTTGAAGTATTTATAGCAGAGATATTTCTGTCTATCTCTTCCAGTCCCTGCTGCTAAGTGATGAAGACTACTGCCAGTAATCCTTTGTTACAGTGGGCAGAATTTCTGTGCCAGTTCACTGCTGATCTGCATGCAAGCATGTGCCACAACTTCCCTTCAGCACTTGATTCTTTAAATTACACATGGTTGTAATTTATTGGGTTGTAATGTGAAACCCACTGCCCAGTTACCTGCAGAGGTGAAGAGAATGTACTATTCTGCTAGAGTGGCATTGATTGGAGTCTGAAGTACGTTTTTAGACTAATCTTTTCTTGTGGGTGATCAATTGTGATATGCAGTGACCTTCCAGAGGTAGCCAACAAGTACTTCATACTGCTGTTTATTAAATCCTTACTAGTCTACTAGTAAGGTCTTACTAGTATTAAATCCTTACTTACTAGTCTACAACAAATATGACATTCATTCTCTTTGGTTACTCATGATTCTCCTGACAGTGGAGGGCTTTCACTTCTCTCTCTACAGCTGCTAAAAAATGGGGCACCAACTGCAGGAAATTATTTATAGACTCAGTCACTACAACTCTATCAATTTTAGCAAATGTAACGTTTAAATGCCATTCAATGTGCTAACGAACTCTTAACCTGTTAGTGAAGTTGCTGCAAACACCATTCTTATCTTGAGCTTCTCTTACATACATTAAAAAAGATTCTTTATTGTGTTAAAATTATGTATAAATTATACAGTTAATGTTGTGTCCATAATTCAAAACTTCCTGTTTCACGCTGAGCTTTTGTTGCATCTTTGTATTCCTGTGTGCCATTTAATGCTCTATTGAGCAATATTAAAATGCCAGAACCATCCAATAATACAAATCATTCAGCAGAGGCAGCCAGAGCCTATTCATGTTTCACTGAAGCATTTCCCATGTTGTTTTTCACCAGTTGTTTGTGATGCTTTCAACTTCTATTTTGCACCTATTGCTATTTGTATTTGAGTGATACCTAAGAGAACACCAAATTTAGCAAATGTGGATGAAAAGTTTCAGAACAAAGTAGAAAAGACTGTTTCCATTATCTCATTTTTAGTTCTTGAGTTGTTTGCACATTTCTTGGTGTTCTTGCTTATTGCCTTTTTCCATGTTCCTCCAGAATCACAGACTTTATTTCATTCAGAATCAGTAAGATTAAAATATCAAAATCAGCCACTATTTCTAGTTTTGTCACTATTTCTCAGGAGCTGATCAATAAACAAATGAAAGTTTATCAGTCTTTACAGCTGTGTACATCCAAAGAATATTAATACCTATGGAAAATACTAATTCTTTCAGGATTTAAGCAAAATGTTTGGGACCAGTCTGTGAAAACATCTCTCAAAAATTGAAATGAATCATGGCCTAAAGCATTGATTTCCTACTTCATTTCACACAGCCATGACCCTCATAACATCCCTGACTGTGACATCTCCATCGTTATTTCCATTTAACCTCAGCCAAGAGTTTGTCAGAATGGAATGGCTAAAGCAGACTTCATCTACGTGATTCTTGCCACCACCAAGCCCACCACTGTCACGTTCCTTTACTTGATGTGAAGTGGATCTTTTGTAATAATTAGGGCAGCAGAAGAACAATATGCATACTGTGGCCTGACAAAGACCTCTTTCATCAGATTGTAATGTTGTACATTTCACTGTGCTGAAAGGGTTAAAAGTAGCTGTTTTCTGCTGTAAAAATAAATAAGGAATTTCTTGTTCAAAAATTATTAAGAAGTTCTTTTAAAAAAACTTTCAAAAAAAACCTTAACACCTTGTCAAGCAGAGGGGGGTTTTTTGTTGTTTCTCAAATAGAGAATTTTATCAGAGTTGGCAAAATTAGCAGAATCAATGTTCCAGAATTTGCATTTGTGTTCTGCATATAACAGGCCTTTTATTTTTTTTTTGCACATTACTTGGCATTCTCATTTATTCACCCCTTTTGTTTTTTCCCAGTTTCTTTCATTGCAGTTACAGCCATTTGTCATCTGTTTGCTTCCAGAATCTGAAGAAATTCTAGGCCAAAATGTTATTCATCACTTTTTCCCTAACATCAGTGTACAAGAATCTATTCCAATATATCCTTTTCTTTTATTTACACTGAAGGTGAAAACGAGATTTTTGCTGTCTGATGGATGCTGTAGCATCAAAGTGCTGAGCAAGAGTGAGTGAATTCATCTGGGGAGGTTTTAGGAGTCTTGTCCTGAAACCTGGGCTTTCTTTTGGAGAATGTTTTCCTGGATTTCCTGGATTCTGACCAGCATGTTTTTTTCCCTCTTTTGGGGGCTGACAAATCACACACCTGAAGAGTGGCAGTTTTTTTCCCCTGAGACTGTACCATGCATCCGATATTTTTCCTTAAGTTATGAAACTCCCTTAATACAGAGTGCTTTAATTGGGAGAACATTGATTTCACATGCCTGCTAGTGCTACAGATGAAAACACTCACAAGCAAGATGTTTTTTAAAAAAAAAAAAAAAAAAAGGGCTTATAAATGATTTTGTGGGAAGATATCCAGTTCCAGGGTGTGAAGTGGTTCATTCAGTACAAAGGAGACATATCTGTTGTTGTATTTTTTAATAGCCATACAAAGAGTGAGTAATGAGGGAAAACCTATGGATCCAGTCAGGAATTTGGGACACTGCTGGTTAAATTATCTCAGCAGCCACTCACCTCTGTTCTTCATTCTGTTTTTCCTGTTGACAATGCCTCGCTCATTCAGAGGACTATATTATGATTGCATTGCTTCAACTCCTTGTATACTCTGCTCTTAACCAGCTTTGTCTTTTCCATGCAAACACCTTAAGTAGATGAAAAATACAATTATAATCAGTAGATACTATTTGAAAATGACTTGATACAAATGGACTTAAAATACTGCACATCAGTGTGTTTGTGTCAGTGACTTCGGAAGCATCGCAAATGACCATATTTGTGACAATGATATAAATGCAAATAAGTACATCCTCCAGGTTCAGAGGAGAGCTTCTGTGTTGAACGCTTTAGTTTTGCCCAGGACTGATTTGAAAGATTTGCTCTGTACTTTGGAAAGCCTCACATACAATTTGCTCTGTTCTGGAAAAGTAGTTGCATTAAATCTAGGTGTGTAATATCTAAAATGCTTTGTAATTAATACTCAATGATATAATCAATCAAAGCAGTTTGAAAGCAAGATAAAATCAGGTGCACTGTGCCAAAACATTGGTCTCTGGATGAGAGTTATTTCAAGCTCTCAGTTTCATAAGGTTTTAAACTGGAGACAGGGGAGGGAATAAATTGTCAATGCTTCGGATCTCTTCTAGAAGTAATTTTTTCAAGCAGGTCTGTACTACTCTGTTTTTGAATTCTAACTGCTGGAAGCTGATCTTCATTACACTGCTTCTTTATTACACAGATTGTTCTAGGATTTGAATATCAGCTCAGTGCCCTGTGCAAGACATTTCTGTCTCTGTACCTGCCTCATTGTAGTCGTTGAAAAGACGGTTGTCTGTTTAAAATCCTTTCCCTTGCTCCTCTATTCAGAATCATCTTGTCCTCCTGCCATGTCAGATGGTAAGATTTCAGTTCCTGGCCATTACCAAATGAAAGGTATTCAGACAAGTTGTGGATAGTTACCAAGCAGAGGAACAATGAAATATCTGTTCCTGGGGTGGGAGCAAAGGGATTCATCCTCCTTTCTTTGTCAACTGGTGGATCACACTAAGCTCTTGCAATTCAAATTTTCTGTTTTCTCCTTTGTTACTAATCTTTTAAGTATTGCAAGAAAGAAGCTTGCTAGAGAGTTCATCTACTGACTGTGTCATTCAGACTGACTAATAAATCCTTTGAGCCTGTTAGTATGTTTGTTTATGGGCATTTAAAAAAAGAGCTCTACAAAGGAATAAAACCCCCCTTTTAATTTCCAGTTATAGAAATCCTTGAGAGGAAAGCACTGAACCTACTGCAAGAATTGGGTTATATTGAGATTGAGATTTATCTTATTAAAAATGTGGTGGTTTTTTTATTTTTGTGGTAGTTTTTTATATTCGTATGGACCTGAACGGGTACTCAGTAACAACAATTTTGCTATTAACTTCAGTTTAGTACCGGTGACTATAAGAGAAGTTAAGTAAATTTGATGGTGTTATTAAACTGAGAGAAGTTCAGTAGGTGAAATATATTTCTGAAGTTTTCAAAAGATTAAAAAATAGAAAGTAATATCTCATAATACCTATACTTTATTATGGCTTCTAAGCAGAGCTGAAGGATAAACATTGAGTCCATTAGTGGTACTTAATCCTTAACCAGACTTTTTCAAAACAAATTGGTGAAAAGAAATGCAATTTATCCAAAAGAAAGCTTTTCTGTTATAAGCAGAACACTTTCTTTTCCTAAATATTTTGTGAGCTTCCTCATTGCAGTCATATCACTTTAACAGATTATGTCTGATGTAAACTGAACTTTTACTAATTAGCTGTCTTAATTTTGCATTCAGCAAAGTATATTGGCACGGAGAATAATCAGCCTGTGCAATTCGATGCCCTCAGAGGTGCTCCCAGCAACCTCTCAGTAACCTGAGAGATGCTTTTCTTTTCCCCCAACAGAACCTATATAAGACTCAATGCAATTAACTGTGTGAACTCAGATCTCTCCAAGGATGGCAGCTCCAAGGTTTCCTTTGGCAGGTGGGCAGATGTCTTCTGGCACCTCTGCTCAGAGCTAGAGTGTGGTTCAGAACTGCCACATGAAGCACTCTGAGCATTTGTGTCTTTCAATCCATCAGTCTAGTGAATATGGTCTGTTTTCATGCTCTGATAGCCTTTAAGATATTTTACCTTCAGAAAACCTTATTAGTTTAGCGAAGAGCCATGTTCTGAGGCACAAAGAAAGGGCCCATGGGGTGAGTTGAAGATTCCAGGGGGCATGGAGTAGAGTGTGGGAGGACATCTGGAGCTTGGGGAAAGCCTACCCCACTACTGAGTCCTTGTGCACAGCCCTTAGGGAGAGCCATTGGGAAGCACTGTGTGAGGGGTGTGTGTAAAACCACACCTCAGGGCGTGTGAGTGGGAGAGCAGGAGTAGTCCCAGCTTTGAAGTCTCATCCAGAAAGCAGGTTACCCAGGTTTAGGGCCCTCCTTGGCCTGAGGGGATCCAAACCCACTGCTTCCACCTCCTTTTGGAGCTCCTTAATCTTTGTGCTATAGGCTGCTCTTGGGTGGCAGTCACCTCCACCCTTCCTGTGCCCACACAGGGTTCTCCAGGAAGCATTCTGACCTTTCTCTTCTCCCAGGCCTTCAGCGAGTGCCAGAAGCTGCCCCGTGCTTCTGTTCTTTGTTGCAGGCTCACCATATCCCATTGTCCTGGAGGAGGTGGTTGGTGCTGGCCTGACCAAGCTGGCCTGATGAAGCAGGGTCTCAGCCTGTGAGCAGCTGTAGCTTGGCAACTGGGTATGGACACATTGGGAAAAAAAAATTTACTGTCAGCATGATATTGGAGGGATCCTTCAAGTACCATTTTTTCCATTGAAAAGGATGTGAAACAAACACAACAGTTTTTTCTTCCTCCTTCCGAAGGTCTCAGAAGACTGAGCATTTCTTGTGAAGCATCTATGCAAACAAAGTCTTTTGACTTTTTGGCATATTTTATACATGTACAGATGTGACTTTGATTACTGTGTGTGCCTTGTTTCTCAAGTGAAACCCCACAATCTTGGCTATTAATGCCAGTATGTGAAAGAAAATCCATCTAGGACTTTGTTCTGAGCACAGGGTTAATGTAGGTCTGAATACTGAATGCTTTGGATGGGCACTGGGTGAAAATTTATGCCAGGAATATTTGCTAAACTATGACATTCGACTCATGTTACAGCTGTTCTGACAGAGATTATACACCTATTAGGCTTTTCATCTGAAGACCTAAGAGTGGCATACAAACAGTAATTTATTTGAACTTCCCTATGGCCTGAGAAATTTCAAATTGCAGTTTTTTAATAAATAAAAGCAATAAATTATATTTTTCTCTAGCAAGTAGTTGAAGCATTTAACCTTATGATACCATAGCAAGGTTCTATTTTCATTCTTTTTGAAAAGAAATACATTTTTACGGAAAGGGATTTTTTTTTCCTTCACAACCATCCTCTTAAAATCAGAAGTTAGCAGTTAATTGTGGAACATTCTGTATGATTTGTGTGGGCAAGACCCACTATTTCTCATGCAAGTTGCATCTAATCCACTACTGGGTGTATGAACATGAACCCCAGCCTTTTCCCCCCAGGTGGGAGCACAGGATAACCCAATAAATTGCTTAAGAAAAGGAGTTGCCATGCCTTCTTGAGCTTTTCTTGCTGTTCCTTCTCTGAAGTTCTAGAAACTCCCATATAATCCTCAATGGTGTTTTGCATAGTCCTGTAAGCACAACCTGTTTGCATGGCTAGAGCTCATCTGTGCATAGCAGGGATGCAAATGTTCAAAATGAAAATGTGTTTTGATCGTAAGATCAAAGTGTGTCTGGTGTAGAGTGACTAAGTAGCTGGTATGCAAACTTCCTGTCACAAAGATCTCACCTAATGGCCAAAGGACTGATTCCCTGCCTATGCTCAGGGAGGGGGAAAGGCAGGGGTTGTTTTTATAGAAAACTGTAGAGAAGGGAGAGGTTGCTGCTTCTTTTTTTTTCCTTGGAGCTGAGGTTATTGATAGTCGCTAGTGTGAAGAAAGAGATGTAAAGATTTTCTTGACATGAATTGATAAAAATTCAGCCTAGACTACTGTGAAAAGATTGTAACCAGCATAACTGGCTTGCATGTCCACCTGTTTTCAACTCTCTGCTTTCCATGGTTTGAAAAATAGCACACCCCAAAAATACCAAACTAAGCTGTGTCAGGGGAAGGAAGGAAGGAAGGAAGGAAGGAAGGAAGGAAGGAAGGAAGGAAGGAAGGAAGGAAGGAAGGAAGGATGGAAGGAAGGAAGGAAGGAAGGAAGGAAGGAAGGAAGGAAGGAAGGAAGGAAGGAAGGAAGGAAGGAAGGAAGGAAGGAAGGAAGGAAGGAACTACTGATTCCTGGATATATCCAGCCACTAGCCACTTTTGTTTAAACTACATAAATATTTAAGCTACTGTGTTGAAATCAAAGCAAGTTAGAATTATATATTGGTTTTATGGACCATAAATTCTACTTCAGATATATCCTAGAGATTGGTTGGGAATAGTGCAAGTGGCAGAACTTTGCTGCTAAGTTCCTTTTTTAGGTGAATCCTCGTTCAAGATCTGCCACCTTTGTCTCGTGCTGGCAACCATTGTCCATCATGAGAACGAAAGGATAGTTTTCCAGTGCAGGAGGGGAAAAAATGGGAATTTTGGCTAATACCATAAGCTGAATCATTAGAAGATTCTATAATACTCCTAAGCCTTGCTTTTCCTAAGGTGATGTATTTGAAAAATGCTCACCAAGACACAATATATCATCCTTGTAGTTTCCTGTGGTTTCTTTCTCAACCCTTGCAGGAATGCAGTCATGAGACTGAGCTGCAGACAGCACTGCTCCAGGTCTGGAGCTCAATTAAGTGCCTGGTAAATTGCTCAGTTATGTGGTTCTGTTCCTGGTTTAACAGCAACAAAGTGGAGCTAAAAAGCATCTGAATGAATAATTAACACGCTCCCATAAACGTGGAATCTCCTGGGGGGAGAGTCTCCATTCAGAAGAAGAAATATTGCCATGGCACTTGCACAGCGCTGTTCCAAGACCTTGAATTCCTGAAGAAACCCAGTGTTTTGGGTGAAGGAGTTCCTCCTCCTACTGCTCACCTTCCTGCAGGTTTCCTGCCTCCTTCTTCCCTGCTCCCAGTCCCCCGATGTCACCCAGAGGTGTTTGAGCAAGAGACATGCTGAAGGAACTGGAGACCTGTAGCTGGAAAAGGCCTGGAAAAGCAGGGGCCAAAGGCAGAAAGGGAATATACATAGGAGGGAGAGACCATGCAAAGGAATGCCACTTCAAGCAGAAGATGCAGCCGTGTGAAGACAGCAGATGTTATCCCTGCTGGCAGGACACTGGATGAGCAGATTCCATTGTTCAGTAGAGATTATATCTTGTAGGAAATTATCACAACTCCTAAACCATGTAAAAGTTGCCTGCAACACAGCTGATGTTTTATATAAAAGATTAATATAAATTTGTTTGCCTAATAAAGGCCCTTGCCAAGATGCTGCAGCTCCTTTATGTCTTGCCTTGGCTTCCCTACTGAAATGAGATGAGGAGGAGGGCAGCTGTGACTGTAACACACTCATGATGGAATGGTTGGCCCGTTCAGCTGCTCTGTGCTGGGAAGGAGGAGGAAAAGTCCTTGGACACACTGTGTTGGATGCTAGTTAGCAGCAGCTCACTTTTGTCAGAAAAGCCAGGATTTTTTTCAGGCACTGGAACAATTTGCTGATGAGATTCCTAATAAGGAAGGAATATTTTGAAACACATTAAATCTGCTGTTTCAAATCCTACTCTGTAATGCTCCTTTTCCACATTTCTTTCCTTGAATGCTGTTGTGCAGTTGCATAGGAAGAGAGCAAGTACCACAGTACCTGTTGGCTACTTTTTGTTTTGCTGCTAATAAGACCCATTTCTTCCCTCATGGCTTTTCTTCAGGGCAACATATCTTTTGCAGGCTTCCTAGATTTTCCACGCTCAACCTCTGTTCTCCTCTCAGCCCAAGGGCATGAAGCACAGCCTGGATTTGGGCATGTCTGCAGTGCAGTTTCACCTTGAGTTAATTGTTTGCTGTTTAGAAAGGCCAGGCTGGATGCTCCCTGAATGTTTGATTTTGGACTATTAATGTTTGCTGCTCTTGCTGAACTGAAGATGTATGAATCGTCAGTACGCATAAAATTGTTTAGTTTTTTGTATATGAATTAGTGGTGATATGGTCTTGCCTCTTGCTGACATAAATTTTTGGCAGTATTTTTTCTTCTGTGAAATTTTTTTTCTGAGCTAAGAGGAATTTTTTTTAATGTTTCTAGCAATCAGTTTTGTCTAGAAGTCCACCCAACAGTAATGACTAAGATTCCTCTCTTTCTTTTTCCAAATGATAGAGAAAAAGAAAAAAAAGGGAGATTTATCAATGCCTCACATCTGAGTGTAAGTCAATTTCTTCCCTATAGAATAATTTACCAGCATAAGATTAATGTCAAGGCTTACTATAAATATCTGTTTTCATGCAGCTTAAAACCATAAGCATCTCAAAAGTATCAATGTAGCACATCTTAGGGGTCTGTGAGTGCATTTCTACTTCCTGCTTTTATGCAGTGTAGTAAAGTCAGGACAAAAATTATGACAGAGATAAAAGTAGCACACTACATGGCATGATTCTACAAAGTCAGATCTCTCTGGCAGTAATGTGGGGCTGTGGTGGGGATGTATTCCTGACCTCACTCCTCCAAGGAGGATGGATCTGCCTACATCCCAGCAGCAATTCTGTTATCAGCACCAGCGCTGAGTGATGCTAATTGCAGTAGCTTAAAACCATAGCAAGCCTGAATGCAGGATTGCAGAGCTGAGGTTTTTTCCTTGATCAAAGACAGTGATAGGTTTCCAAAGCTGGGGAACCAGCAACTGAGGGTTCATGTGCAGTGTTGCTACTTCCAACCACCTTTGGATATGTTTCATGTTCATCCTGGTGGAGTATTAGAGATAAACTTATGTCCCTAGTTAGTAGTGGCAGCTCCTGACTTTTGTTTCATTCTGTGGAAGTAAATTGGATGCAGGGGCACTTCCTAGAAAGAGGTCAGGAGCTGTGACAATTGTTGGGTTTTTTCCTTTCTGCAAATTTGACATCAGCTGGGTCAGGTAGTTTGGTTTGTGGAAATTTAGGCTTTCACAATTAGTCTTTATGATTGCCTTGCTCAGTTACTCAGTGGAGCAGCTCAGATCTGGCAATGAGATGTGGATGCTCAGCCAGGAGAATGCTTCAGTGTTAAGAATGTGAGCATTTAAAAAACAGTTCAATGAGACAGTGCCAAGTTAATTCACTTCCTACCCATATATTACTATGACCTAGAGAAGCTGGGCCTAAGGAAAGAGACTAAATATTTCCACATTTAACCTCAGTCTGTGTTTTAATAAGAACTGGATACAATTCTTCAGAATTGCAAGAAAATCACCAGTGGTAACTCTAGACAAGTTTCAGTGCATGAAATTGTAAGTTTTGTCCTGATCTAAACCCATATGCTTCCCTTCTTATTAGTTTACAGCTTTAAGTATCAAAGGCATAATATTTGAATTATGTATCAGGGCTACAATTTTCAAGAAGAGCCTAAATGATTTTTTTGGACTATGTTGATGTGTGATTTTTAAAAGCAGCAGGCTTTTGGAGGACAGGTCTCACTTAAAGTCACAGACACTCAAACCTGTACCTCTTCTGCAAGCGGGACTTGGGTTCCCAAGGGGAGTGGTGGCTTCGGTGACTTATCCACATCCTCTCTCCCCTCAGCAAATCCTGCAAAGGAAGCCCCTGCGGGCACATTCTGGGATGGAGGTGATGTTTGATTTGAAGGCAATGTCTGTCAGTCCTGCCAGACTGGTTGGCTCGTGCTGATCCTGTTTCAGAAGCAGGGCCAAGCGTAGGCACGATAGCCCGAGTGACGATGTTTGCTCAGCGCCAAGGATGATGGTTGAATGCACTCGCTCAGGGACTACTGTTCTATTACTTTTTTGAAATGAGTAATTGCTTCAGAGTGGGGGGTACAGAGGATAATGCTATTTGGTGAAAAGAAAATTGGGCATGGGTGTGCCTGAGTGACAAGTGAGCAACAGACTTCTCAAACAGCATCTAAGAATGTCTCGTTGTAGGCTTGTGTTTGTTTATGGATAGACTGCACTCAGATGTCAATGTATGACACTCATGAATGTCATCAAAATGTTAAGATTTGTACCTTGGGCTGGAATTTGACCCTTGTTACTCCTAGTGAAACATGCAGTGGATTGTTCAACTGCACTTCATGCCGTCAGAGATTTTTAAAAATATAAAAAAACTCCCGCAAAAAACTCACACAGACACAATACATTTTTGGCCAATGTTATTGCACTAAGAGTTCTTTGTATTTGAATGCTGGATCTTTTAGCTTTTGCACTTGTACATGTTTAGGCTCGATTTGCCAGTGCACATAATAATAGATTATTTAATAAAGAGTCATTTGAACTGAAGACTGATTACACACTGCTTACAAACATTCCACTCTGAAATTAACCTAATTTTGCTTCTTAGTAATTTGAATTTTTACTTGTCCTTCGTTGACATACTTTTTATCTACTGATGTCTAAATTATATTCATACTTTAATTATGGCATCAGGAAGAAAAATCAAATTAACCTTAGTCATCTTGTCTTTAACTAAGTAGATTATGAACAGGAGTTCTGAATTTTTGCAAACATTACACTGTTGAACGAATTTGTTGAGAATTGTGAGGTACTTTTGAAGCCTCTTTCTGCAATCTGATGTGCATGTTACCATGCAAATAAATTCTTTACTTCTAAAGAAGTCTTTGACTACCTGTCAAATTTAAAGCAAAGGATAGAAATAAGATCTTTTCTTCATTGCAATTCATCTTGTGATTGAGCGTGATTTTAGTTCTTTTGCTCAATAATTGACATCATGATTAATATGGATAGTTATATTAATGATCATGTTCAGTTAATCAACATCCAGATACATTTCTTGTATTTGAGGCTAATTTTTAATAAAGGTTTTGCAAAGGTCTGATCTGTTTTAGGCAGTGTCTCTGTCTGCCATAAGAGGAGACACAAGGCAGTAGGAAAAGGGCATATGCATGCCATGTGCTAAATATTTATAAAGCCATGTGAAATGTTGGAAGCAAGTTCCAATTGCACCTTTTTCCCATGACTTCCATACTTGGTGTTTTTCCATCTAGCCATTAACTATTCAGGGCCTGCTCTTATTAAAGCTTGTAATTCAATATCTAAAATACTTTCAGATTTAGACACTAGGTTTGGTACTTACCATTCTTGTGTCTGATATTATTTAGTTCATTTGCAATTTGAATGAAATGTAAATTTCTCAGGGTAATTATATACTATGTATCTCAGGTACCTTCCCACATACAAGCTTTTGGTGAGGGACCAAACTGTACGGAACTTGCAGAGCACTAATCACAGTGAGATTCTAGACAACAGAACCAGCTCTAATGTTCACTTGTACTCCATAATAGCTTTCATCTAGGCAGATCAAAAAATCCATGATAAAATATGTTTGGAGCTATTCCTTTTGAGCCTTAATGAAAGATGCATTCTTTCTCAGCATTAAATATTTGTGTAATAAAGCCTTTTGTGGCAATGCAAATCTCTATAGCACTGCCCTTCTGTAATCTAAAATACTCTGTATGGGTTTTTTGAAGTAAAGATGAAAACCTCAGGACTGAGCTCAGCTCAAAATGCTGTACTGGCAATAGACTGCCTGAAGGAAATAATCTTTAGTGCCGTAGTCCTCCTCACCTGAAATTGCCACGTATGACAGATGGAAAAGGAGAAACTTTTCATGTTGCAGTTGTGTCCCAGGCAGACATCAAGGGTTGGGGAGCTCACCTGAGAGGAAGCCAGGCAGGTTTTGGAGCAATACCTGCCCACTGGGTGAAGCACCTTTGTCAGAGCCACTCTTAACAAAGCATCTTGCTTTTGCTAAATAGGAAAATTAAAATACACCCAACAATATTAGGAAAAAAATTGTTGGAAGATCTTACTCATGGATGGATCTTTACAGTATGTGTGCTTCTCTTTGTTGCAGAAAGAAATGCAGATTTCCAGGAAGTGGAAAATTAAACCTGTTAATAGGCATAGCAGAAATTTATGCCACTAACACATAAATGAATCAAAAATTTTCCGGAAACCATAAATTCTCAGACTATAAAATTATGGACTTGAGGGTATCAAGAAATGTGGATATGAAATGCAGTAGTCTAGTGCAATGCTTTCCTAATACTCTTTGACCTCCTGTATTCTTCAATAGCCTGAGTAAGTCTCCACACACTACAGGGGTACAGCTCCAGTGGTAGTAAGGGGTAGAGATAGATTTATGCCTCCTCCATTGTCTGTACCATACCACAGGCTGAAGTGTGGGTCTAGCAGGGAGGAAAATGGATTGGGAATTGGAAGAGTTGACTTCTGTTCCCACTTTTGTTGCTAAGCTGCTGCCAAACAAGTCAAGTCACAGCAGCTCCTGTGCCTGTCATCCCAATTGCTGTCTGGCTTGTGTGCCTCAACTGTGATCTCATCAGAGCAAGGCCTGCCTTGTCCTGTGTCTTTCAAAAATTTATAAAACCTTTGTATTTTATGTGGTCCTATTTCTATATCAATGCTAATTAAAATACTACTTAGCTCTAGCTGCAAATGTAGCAATCACTGGGTTAACTGGGTACACCTTCAGGGTTTCTAATTTGTCTCCTTTTACAAGCAGACTCTGACATCCTGGGCAAAACGGTGGTGCTTGGGCCCTTTGCATCAGCTGGTTGTCTTGCCCTTCTTTGAACTAGGAAAATATCCACTCTTTCCATTCTTTAGTTTTTATAAGTGAAAAAAACAGAATGCTAGTGTGGCATCTTAGTTGGAACTTAGATGGAACTTAGATAAGTCACTTAACTGTGACTTAGCAGTTATAAGCCTTGAGCTGAAAGTGTGTGGCAGACGATTTCTCAACAGGCAGGTATTTCTCACCCTTGTTAGCTGCAAAGATGAAGCCCAATTGCTAATGACTGGAGGAGAAGAAAAAGGCTTGGAAGTTCTGTGGGGAAAAGTATTGGAGGGAGGGGAAATGAAAGAGATGTTAATAAGGACGTATATGTTCTATAGAAGTAAACTATTCCTTTAGGCATAATAAAGCTATACGAGTTGATAATTATGGAGGTGGTTGGGAAGGGAAAATACAGAAAGGAGTATAGAGGTCCAATTAATACTCTCAAAAATGGTAATTGTGTTCATTAACTAGATTAAGTGATCTACATGTGAATCACTCTGGTGACACATGATGAGAGACTTTAAACAACTGAAATTTCAATCTTGCACAGCTGGCTTGTTTTACACAAGCTAGTTTACAAAACATACTTGCAAAGCACGTGCAATGGCCTTTCTAATCTGGCTTGTGTAAACTGAAGTAGTAGGTCTAGATTTGCTTTTTCTTTAAACTTGATGATTAAATTAAGGTAAAATAGCCCATTTTCTTTGTGCCACAGTTTTTTGGCAAATCATGTAGGTAAACAGAGCAACGACAACATCCCAGATTATGAAAGCACAAGCTCTAGGAAAGGAGTGTATTGCAGAGAAACTGATGATATAAACTATGTATCATCTAGGGAAACACTCATTCCTCCATATTTACCAGGTATAACTTGAAACAAAAGGAAAAACAAATTGAGAATGATTCTTCATCCTCAAATTCTCAGCACACTTGCCTGTTGAGAATTTTGTAGTCACTGGCCTTTACAACTGGGTTAACAGAATATCAGGAAAGCTGGATCTCCTGTCCCTCCCAGTTGGATGGTGGTAGTGGAACACCTTGATAACCACAAGATGTGGTGGCTATCACAGACTCTTTGTTACCATGTAGGAGTTCATTCCTGTTCCTTGCTACTTTCCTATTGTCCAGGCTTCTTGTGGGCTTTTTCTCCTATTTTTTTGGTTTCTTTCAGGTACCTCCTCTCCAGTTTGTGGTTTTTGGGCTCAGTTTGCTTCTCTTCTGGCACAGTTTCATTCTCTACCCTCTTGTCCCTGCTCATCCCCACTTCACTTAGGCAGTGCAGAGGCAGGAAAGCTTTCATTCCCCACAAGAACAGAATGCAGAAAGATACATGCTCATTACTACCCTTATTGGTTTATTAATCCCTCTAAGCCAAAGTGCCATTTTCTTTTCTAACTGTACACCTGACAGGTAGGGAGCAGGAGATACTGTTAGTAAAAATCCACACCCTGAAATCAGGAGCTCTGTCAAAACTAATTCAAAATATTCAGGTTATTTTATTTCATATTGCAATCACCTGCTGAAGACCATTTAGTCACCCCTGCCAGGGCTAAGAATGAGCAATTTACAAGGTAGTGACTCCAAACTTGGTTTTTGCTGCATGAGCTGAGGAAAGGCATTCCTAGTCAGCTCATTCCTGTTGATGGGCATAGCTGCATGTGCCATTCTGTGTGTTACAGGTACAACACACCTGGAGCTCTCCGTGCTGCATCTTCCTTTGAAGGATGGCAAAATTTGAGTGCCTGACTCTTTATTATCTGGCCAGGGTAAAACTCTTTTGAAATGAAGAACGATAAGTAGGGGACACAGAAAATGTGCGGGAACAGAATTATAGAAGAAGGTGACAACCTGGCTTTAAACTTTTAACCTACTGGTGATTCGTGATTCCTGTCATCGGTCACTCCGGAAAGGAAACCTGTAATAGAATTATGGTGTGACCTTTCAGTGAGAAAGTGAAGAGCAATTGTGAAGGGAAACATAAATGCCAGACATCGGCAGTTGAAAGCAAATTATTTGCTTCTATGCTTGTGGTAGGAAGAACAAACACCAGTGTTTTCAAAAGGTGATCCATGTCTCTCTCAATTTCCATAGTTACTTTTCATCTGTTCTTAAGGTATGTCTATCAAGTGGAGATTCAGTGGAAGGCAGAAAAAAACTATACGAGGCTACACTTATAATTAAATGCATAAACTAATAGCCTGATTACATGTAAAAAACTACACTGTAAGAGATTAAAACAAGGGCATTACATTAAATTGAAACAAGGATTAAATAGTTTTCCTAGAGGCTTTTAACACATTTTCCAAAGACCTGCTCATGAGCACAATTTGACTGATGAAAAGAATTTCTTTTGGAGATAATAGACTAAATAATCACATAATTAAGCCATGTGAAGTGCAGTGCTAGTAAGCTGATGATAGTATGTTTCAGATATGTAAGAGCTCCTTCCATGAGTCACAGATACTTTTTGTTCATTTTTTTGTTGTTTTGTTTCTTTTTCCCCAGTAAACTCTATAAAATCCCCAGACTGACTTAGCAGGATGGTGCTCTGAGATCACTCTGCAGTGGTTCCACTGAGCTAGTAAATGGGAAAGACTATGTGTAGCCATTCAGAAAAGGGGAGAGCACACACTCCAGTGCTTAGAAACTGAGGCACAGGAAACTGAAATTATTTAACATTTTCATTACAGCAGTTTGATGGCCTTGAGTAGGTCAGGCCTCCTTCTGCCAGATGGTGCACAATCACGCAGTAAATACCTTCATCAAAAGCTTATGCTCCAAGGGAAATAAGACATCACTCCCTCCTCAAGTTATTCTTCAATAGAAACTGTATCTTCCCACCCCAATGCTCCACAGCAATGTCACTCCAGGATGTCATCTGAGGAGATGTGCTCCCTTCCTGTGTGAGAAGTGCTTGCCTCCAAGTAGGAGAAGGGGAAAATTCTGAAGGTAGCTTGGAAACATGTTAAAAGGAAAAGAAAAGGTGGGGGGAGAGGGGGCAAGGGAGTTGAGCAACAGCAGCATCAAGCAGCTGGTGAGAGTAAGTCCTTAATCCATATGGCAACTACGAAAATACTGCTGAGGTTGCCAGGTACTACACAAATATAGGGTTTTTGCCAAGACACAGAAAGACTCTTTCTTTCTTCAGGTTTCTTACCAAGTAGTATTCCAATTCTGAACCCGTGGAGTCCCAGCAATTTGAACAAAGCTATTCATGAAATTCAGAGCAGGTGCTGATGAATAGGGGAGGAGCAGGTTGGCAAGCAGGAGGAAAAAAGTTATTGGGAGTGAAAACTGTTTTTTCATGGAACATCAATGAGTTTCTGGAACATTTTTGAAACTGAGGTAAGGGGATCATAATACAACTTTCCAAATAAAGCTTGAAGTGTAAACAAGCTGATATGTAGGCAGTGTATAAAGCCTGCAGAAGTTGTATTTTGAGTGTACACTCTAATGCCCCAGCAGAGTTAGTACTGTAATAGTCTAGGAAATCAGCGGCCGGCTCTTTGTGTTATTCAGCATGTGACAGCCTGTGACAATCCACCCTGCATGGAAGGGTTTTGCTCTGATGCATTTACAAAGTAATGTAGTAAATTATGCAAGCAGTGTTTTTCAAAATATTATTTGTCAATTCTGCTTGAAGATAGTCGGCTAATTTGCATACAGAGCCAAGATCTGCTTTGAGTTAATTAATTTTTCCCTTTCTGTTAAGCTTCCAAGTTCATTTAGTAATGAGAGTTTGTAGAAAAGGATTAACATCCATGCAGGCTCCCTGCACTTTGCCATGCTCATTGCTCTAAACTTTGTGTGCCGGCTCAGGAGCAATAATATCAAGTGACTTCAAAGGACAACTGCTCCCAACAATCCACAATGGCTTGTATTTCAACTCATTAACCAGCACAGCTCAGCAGACCTGTTATTTCAAGGCCTCTGCTGCTCTTTACATGTATTGAGCTACATTCCCAGCTCAGTGCAAATGAAAGGGGGGGGGAAAAAGCACCCAAAGTCATGTAGAACTTGGGAGGGAGGTAGATTTCTGCACATGTATCTCCAGACATAGGAACACAGACTACTTTTAAAATAAACCTAGAACATATGTTTCATGTAAGAAGTTAGTAATAAAGCTTAATGACATGTTTTCCTTGTCTCACACTCACTGACTTGCTTCCCTCCTTTGACAATATCTTGTCTGAAACCTAGACCATAGGTTCTTTGGAAAAGAATCTGTCACCATAAAACAACCAGACTCTGATTTGGCTGCCTACATGCTGGTTTAGAGTCTATGGCAATAATTAATAGGTCATTCATTTTGCTTGTCAGTGGTGTTCATTACAGTAAATGTATTTGCCTTCCCCCTTCCCTCCCTGCTTAAGGCATCAAACGAGATCCCTACAAAGTGCTCATTCAAACTGGCAGATCTCTTACACAGGCTAAGAACTAGAAATATATCAAATTTGACAGAGTTTTCATTCTGATAATATTGCTTGATAGTGGGTTTCTGAAACAAGGTCAAGGCTAAAAGCTGCACTATTTGGCTTATTTTGGGTTTAATATAGGTGAGTGTAATTGATGTCAAAGAAGTTCCAGCTCCAGCCTTAGTTTTCCACTATCCAACCTTCACTTAGACTGTGAGTGGGGGATATTTACAGCCTGAAGGAAGCTTTTGCCAGCACTCAAGTCAGCATAAAACAGTGCCCATTGCTGAAAGGATCAGTTCCACCTTTCCAAGGGCCTTCAATTTCTCATTTTTACCACCTTATCTTGTTGTTGCCAGAAGCATTTGTGTGACTGTACATTGCGCCACATCAGGCCCTCACCTAAATTAAAGTTCACCTTTTTTTTTTCACTACCTGGTCCCACAATCTCCTGTATAGACACAACAGAAAGTGCCATGTAGGGTCAGGAAAAACATGGCTAAGGGCAGCAAACAGACAGGACCTGTGTAGGAGTGCTTCATAATGCTTGTTTAAAGTGTGCCTGAAACTGAGGCCTGATACTACTCTGATTATATCTCCTGGACAAAACTCTTTGATTTCTGTAGGTATTGTCTGAGAAAAGCCTGGTGGCCTCAGTCCATGATGATTTCTTTGAGAAGTAGTTAGGCTATTGAATAGAGCAACGCGATGCTATACACTGACTTATATAAATAGTTCCTAATGCTGTTAGGTTTTTATTTAATTCATGGCTATCTGTATCTGTCTTAGGAAGAGAGAAGCATTAGATTGGAGTTGACTCTGAAAGATAGAAGAGAATGGTGTAAAAAAAATCCCCAAAGCCTGTGTTTGTTGGACCTTTCACCTCTCTCGGTGGTGCTGGAAGGTAGATTTCCATCACAGTGTTGGTCAGGGTTTTTTCCTGCTGCTATCTCCCTCTCCCATTCTGTCTGAACTGCAAAGAAGATAAAGATCCTGTCCTTCTACCTGTGATTCTGAATCAGCTCTCCTAACCCTTGGCTATGTGCCCAGCAAAACCCCAGAGCCAAATTCCCTGACAAGTATCCTGTGGCTTGTTTCTATTATCTGAGTGAGGATATACAAGCCCAGAAGAAGGGAAGGGAGAAATGCCTGGTCCAACGCAAACAGTGATTTCCTCCTCTGTACTAATGTTTTAATAATGGTTTGAGAGCAATAGGGATTTGCGAAGATGTTTGAGTTCAGTCTGTGAGCCTATTGCACTTGCAACTATTTAAACATCAAATGAACTGACCAAATTTCACCTGCACAATATAGGAATACAATCAAATAGGTGCTCCTAGGAATTCACTGGAGCTCCTACCAAACCCTTGAGACTACAGTGCCATGTGCAGCGTTCTCACCCCTGTCCTCATGGAACAGGGGCCAGCAGCTCTGCAGGGTCACGATCTACTTCATATCCTTTGGGGTACAGAGAAGCCAAGAGCAAGCATCACATGATGCCCACAAGCATGGCCCTCAGCAGCCTAGAGCAAAAGTGGTTTTACCCTGGTTTTAAGGAGTTTCCTAGATGAAGATGAGTAGGCAGACTGCTTTTCAACTTTGAATTCTCTGCCTTCCTGCACCTCATGCTTCACAGACTGATGAAGAGAGACTGATGCCTCTATCAGCCATATGATGATGTACAGTCTGTTGCAGCTCATTTCTATAATGCACTTATTTTTATTTGCTTGGTGTGGTAATGGGAGAACTTACACAAAGGCAGCTCAGGTTTACTGCTGACATCAGTCCCTGGGGAAGCTGTGAGCATGTAGTTGCATCATTCACCCACTCCATCCACACTGCTGAATGCAGGGCAGCAGTGGGACTCCTGCACCCCCAGCTTATTCTTCAGCTCTGCATCCATGAAAATAAAAATCCTCACTCTGGACATGTGCTGATGCTTCTAAATACCCCTGCACTGCCCTCGCAGTTGTCAGAGCTGAGGACTGTGCACTGCTGCTTGTACCTGAGGGAGACCCTCGTGCCCTCAGAAAGGGAAGGGACAATGTTGTCATGGAACACACTGGATTTGGGGTATCTTTCTACTTCCTTTGCATGCAAGATAACACCACAGAATCCCAGTCCTGGCAGATTTTTAAATCATAGTCAATTTGGAACACTTGTTTAGCCTTATTAAGAGTTTTATTAGCTCTAAAAATAGGTTCTTAAATATTTTCCAAGGTTGACTAAAATATGAAAAACAATTATATAATCAGTGTTTAAAATAAACCACAGTTTGTTATAACTGAGACCCATTCAGTGGAATAATATTGATCAAGAGTCATAGCATATAGAAAATTGTACAGCCTCTGCAAATCCACAGGCAGTATTTCTCTGCTTGCTTTCAAACTGACCAGTTCCTGAATCTGATTTTCTGATGCCCATCAGAATTCCTTCCAGCAAGAACACTGCAAGATTGGAACACGGGTTTTGGGTGAGAAGGCTACGAGGTTTTTAATGAAAATAAAGAACTGGTCTATTGGTGTACCCCTTTTTATACTTTCTTATTGTTAAATGAAAACTTTTATAAATAACCTTACATAAATAATAATCTCAGAAGTTTTAAAAAGTTCACACCATCAGTCAGACCTGATTCAACTTTCTCTGGTCTCTCACTGCTTAAACTATTTCTGCAATTATTCTGGAATACAAGAATCCTTAATGTCTCTTATTGCAAGAGCAGATCATATATTTTGGGCAAGAGTTAAGCTGCAGAGGAAGATTTGGCAGTTAAGTGAAATGCATGTTACAGCTGATGGCTGCTTTTTTTATAATTGGAATAACTGAAAAGATTAAGCTATAGTGCAGGTAGGGCTTGAGTCATGCTTTTATCATTGCATCTCTTGGCCTGATATGAACTATGTTATTAAAAATGGTAGCTCAAGCTGATTCTGTACTTTGTTTATCTACAACCAAGCTCAGCCAAAGATCAGCTAGCCTAGTGAAAAAACGTAGTTGAAGGCTGTGTACATACAGGCACTGCTAATTACCTTCCATGACTGTCAAATGACTAAAGATTCTAACAGATTTCTTAGTATGCCTTTAAAAAAAGCTCTCTTATCTATGCATAAGAAAAAGCACTATGCAGAGCAGAGTTAATACAACATGTTAACCTATATTTTGATGTAGTTTGTTCTTCAGAAAAAGAAAAAAAAGGATGTGATTTATCACCCCTTTTTGTTGCCAAAAGGAGCTGCAGTACCATCCAAAAGCTTGCACCCTGGGAGATCCCAGTGTCAGTAGTACTGACGCCTCTTTTCCTCCGTAGTGTTTAAGTGATCAGCAGCTTTAGGGTCGTGACTTTTTGCCTGTAAAGGAGCCGGGTGTATTTGTGACAGCCAGTATAGCTCAGTATAGCCCAGTATAACCCACCATCTGACTCTGCAATGCCGAGAAGCTGTTCAGGAGATACTGATCCGCTCGGAAGCGCACGTCCTGGCCTTTTGCTCGTGAAGAACTTACCCGGAGCAGCCTTGTACTACAGTGAGGAGATAGTGGGCAGCCGGAGGATTAAAAGGCCCAGCAAGAAAACCTTTGGAGGGAAGCGAGCGGCAGGATTTAAGGAGCGAGCAATCCCAGACGTGAATGAAACACAAACACGCTATGGGTTTTCTCTTCCCTAGATAAAAGTACCAGTGAGCCAGCCTAAATGCTGCCCGCGGATGACTAGTCAGAACAAGTTCAAACTCCAGAGCTCAAATTAAAATGTTTCCTCTGTGTGACTGCCTCCCGCGCCGGGAGTTTCCTCGGCTGCCCCACACCTGCCCTCAGTCCTCCGCCGCCCTCTGCCCCCGCCGCCCTCTGCCCGGGGTGGCTGCGGCGGGGCGGGCGGGCGCTACACGAGGGATTCGCAGACGGGCAGCGAGTCCGAGTCCTGGCTGTGCATGGAGCTCAGCCCCGTGTCCGAGTCCTCGTCGTTGTCGGCGCGGTCCTTGCGCAGCGCCCGCGCCTGCTCCACCCAGCCGCCCCCCGCCGCCGCCGGCCGCCCCCCGCCCGCCGCCCCGCGCGGCTCCGCCGGCGCCTCCGCCACGTCCAGGGTGCCCAGCGTCTCCAGCAGGCGCTGCAGTTCCCGCTCCTTGTCCTCCCACGCCCGCTGCGTGCAGTCCAGGTCGGTCTTGACGGCCTCCAGGTCTGTGCTCAGCTTGAGGCCGATGTAGAGGCTGGTGCTCAGCTGGGTCTTGACCCGCTCGTGCTCCAGGTGCAGCTCCCCCTCGCCGCCGCCGCCGCTCAGCTCCGTGGTGTCGCAGTCCGTGTCGGCCAGCCCGGGCCCCGCCGCCAGCTCCAGCTCCTCCCGCCGCCGCTTCATCCAGCGCTCGTTGAGCTCCTCCTGGATCTCGGCGGCCAGGTGCTCCAGCAGCTCCTCCTGCTGCGCCCGCTGCTCCTGCAGCTGCAGCACCTCCTCGCACTTCCTGGCGTAGTCCTCCTCGGGGCGGCCGGCGGAGGGCTGGCCCGTCTCCCGGCCCGGCTCGGGCTCCCCGCCGCCCGTGCCCACCAGGTAGGTGTCCTGCACGTAGTTGACGCCGTGCCGCTTCATGCGGTCCAGGTGGATCTTAGCCTCGTACCTGTCGATCTCGCGGTCCAGCTCCCGGAGCCGCTGGATCTGCTGTCGGATGGTGTGGTCCTGCGAGAGCACCAGGTGCACCAGCGTCTCCATCCTCTCCGCCGACGAGGCCTCCCGGGCCAGCGGCTGCTGCCGCTTCTTGTTGATCTTGGCTAGCTTGCGGAAGGCTTTCCGCACCACCCGCCGCTGCCGCTCCTGCGTGAGCGCCAGGCTGGCTCGGGCCGCCCCCAGGCCGCGGCCGGGGCGCTCCTTGCTCAGCACCACCCGTGCCTCGGCGCTGCGTGGCCCCGCGTTGGGCAGCGAAGCCTCGCTGCGCACCAACACGAAGCGCACGTTCTCCTGCTCGTCCCCCCACGCCACCCAGAGCCGCAGGATCTTCGTCTTGTTGGGCAGGATCCGCTCGAAGCCGCGCCACTTCTCCACGATGCAGTAGGAGTGCGGCGGCCCCGACAGCATCCCGCCGGCGGGCTCGGGCGGCGCCGGGCGCTGCCGCCGGTGGTGGCTGTCCTCCAGCAACACCCGCACCACGTCCGAGCAGGTGGTCCGCCGGGAAAGCCCGGAGATCAGCTTCTCCTCCTGGCAGATCCACACCGAGATCTTCCGCTCCTCCGGCTCCATCGGGGGCGGCTGCGGGCCGGCGGCTGGGGCCGCGGGCTCAGGGCTGGCCGGGCAGCCGCTCCATGGGGAGCGCTCTGCGGAGAAGCGGCGCTGCCCGCCCGCCCGGTTTCAGCGCGGCCGGGCTGCCTTGCCGTCCCCTCCCCGCCCGCGGCACCCCGCCCGTGCGCTCCGCCGGCCGCTCCACCCCTTCCTGCCCGGTGCGGCGGGGCCGCCGGGGGCGGGGGGCCGGTCCGGTGCGCTGGGAGCCGCCGCTGTCCCGTCCGCAGCCCGCGTCCCGCCGGGTCCCGCAGCCGCCGGGATTTGCTCTCCCTACGTGGGCGCTCCGCGGCTCACGCCCCGCAGTCCGCGCCGGGATGCGCCGTTGCGGACACTTCGGGACAGGTCGCCGTCGCCTCCGTGGCTTCTTTCTCCGCGCCCTGCCTCTGCCGCGAACGAGCGAGCGAGCGGCGTCGGGGATCTTCCAAAGTGCCGAGGGACAAGAGCGAATCCTGGAGCTTCAAAGGGAAAGCCAGAACTAGTGAGGAATTTCCAGTTTTAGTAAATCATCCGCCTGTAATTAGGAAATTCATGTTTGTAAAGCACTTCGCAGATGAAATATGCAAAGGACGGGAATGTCTAAGTGTTATTAAAATACTAGCTGAGCCAGATTTTAATGGGAGCTTGCTGTGTACTTTGATGGGAACGGGATCGGTCTCAGAGTGCAGATTAAAATGAGAAGATGTGAAAAATAGTAATAAAACGCAGGGATGTGGCACTGATGTTCACTGATTGCATCACAGGGTTCACAAACCTACGCTTTTCTAAGTGATTAAAAAAGTACTGTAATGGGCAAAGAAGGAAAACTCTCTCAAACGTGAAGGCTGATCTGTACCTTCCGAGGGAGTTTTAGAGCCAATAAAATCGTTTTGCTGTGTGGAGAGGGCTTTTGCCAGGATAAGGTTTGTGTTCCAGTCAGTGGAACAAAACGGTTGTGGCATTGTAACCTAATACATGTCATTCTGCTGTTAGAGACAGTGGAGCTGAGGCACACCAAGAGAGAGGGAGCAATTATGCAGCCTAACGTCCTCTTTTCCCCTAAAGTAACATGCTCAGTGTGGGCAGTGCCTGTCTAGCTTCTCCTGTGTTTACATGGAAGGGCTAGTCCTGGGGAAGAGCTCCTGCCTTCTGCTCTGGCTGCGTAAGGCAGCTAATTACAGTGGTGGTTTCTGACGTGCAGCCTCCTGTCCCGTGAGGAAGTGGGCTGAGGGACCACCGACTGCCAGCATTCCTGGAGCTGAAGATCACAGGGATCATGCGCCTGCTGCTAACGTCCCTTTCCTGGGTCATTGCAGGTTGAAGGATTCCAAGCCGAGGTGGCCAGCACGTGTTGCAATGAGGGCACGCAAGATAGGGGTGATGGTAACAGGCTGAATTTGCTTCCTGACCACAGCCACCTCACGTTAAAGCTGCACATTCCTGTCCAACAGTAATTGGTGTGGCATTGCCAATTCCAGGGGCAAGACATTTTGCTCTCAGGATTTTTCAGAAGTGCTGAATCTCTGTGCTTTCTGCAGAGGAAAGTGTTTGCTGGTGGAGGTTATTATTGCCAAGGTGTGCAGGCTTTTTGTTCAGTTCATTGGTTATGCCTAAAAGCATCATCCACTCCAGCGCAGAGGAAGGTGGCCCCAGCAATGGCAGTGCTGTAAGAGAACAAAATGACCTTAACTAAGGGGGTGGTCAGAACTCTGGGACAAACCTGACAGCTCACACTGCCCTAGAATAATAGGGTGTTGAACCAGAATAGGATGTGAAAGAGGACATTATGATTCAGCTTTGACTCTGGAAGGTTCAAGATTTTAAAAAAATCCTTCAGAAGAGCAGGAAAAGAATCCTTGTTGCTCTAACTAGTCTGGCAGAAAGCTGGAAAAACAGACCGTTCCCTGTTGTGTTCTGAAGAATCATGTGCAACAAAAGGATTAATGGGGCAGTGAGAAATTGTCCAACTCCTTTGCCGTTTTTCCTTGCCTTTCCCATTTAGTTTTAATCTTGTTTTACATGTGTTTCCAATGAGAACGTCTGTAGTGACTTTCTTTTGGCAAAGAACAGTACAGGAAGAGCAGGTTGTGATGTGAAGAGGCATCTTATGCTCCCCACAGGTCAAGCTGCTCCAACTCGTCTGACTGCCTGTATCTATCCAGTATCCAAGCCTAGCTTTATGCAATGAAATTGAAAGATGATCATTCCATCTTTTCTTGACCACATCTCTGTGTATGGAAAGCCAGCTTTACCTCCCCAGTGAAGCCCCCAAGGCAACATTGCCAGAGAGAGGATGAAAATGTTGGCAGTTTGGTTGGAGGCAGTAAGAGCACAATTAAGATTAAGAAGGCAAGCACTTGATTTTGGTAGGATATACCTATTAGATGTGTGTTTATAATTCTTGGTTAAAATGATAGCATTCAAAATTCACGTTGCCAGATCTCAAGTATAACCCTCAGGAATTATGTTTAAGTCTGCCTGCAAACCCAGGAAAGCTTCAAAAGTTTGAAGTGCTTATATGCTTAAGCTGTAACTGAAGCAAAGTTTATACTGAATTCCAAACGGCAGCTGAATGCAGGCAACCCTTTGCCTTTCGTCCCAGGATCTTAAAGCATCCTGCAGAGGTGGTGCTATTATCTCCCTTAAAAGAGAAGAATGCTACAGTGTAAAGGAATTGAGTGCCTTGCCTGAGGTTATACAGCAAGGCAGTAGCAGTGTCACAAAGCAAATCAAGTTCCTTCACTCTGGTACCATTAGTCACTGAACTCGACTGCCTCTATCCTCTCCACCTCTCCTTCTTTTAATTATTCCATGAGAAAGGGAGATGAGGAGGCATGCATTAGTTCAACAGCTACAGATGGTGATAAAACAAAAGTGCAAGCTCAGCAGAGAGTATTTACCTCTGGTGAAGCAATGGGAGGCAGTGGCACACGGGCTCCTTCAGATGTCTCCTCCCTGGTGGAGGCAAATCTCCTCCAGCTGACTGTGCCTGAAAACCTGCAACTCTCAACAGTGTCATTAGAATATCACATTGGAGGGAAGCACAGCTGTTCCTCTCTTCACTCTCTTCCCCACAGAGCAGGGATGAATGAGGTCTTCTATAATTTCTGGAACAAGCATATCACATAATTTAAAGCTTAAAAGGTAACAAATATTGTCTCCTGTAATGCAGAGGCTGTTTCTGTACTGCCTTATCAATGCACAGCTGACAGCATGCTCTTCTTCTGAAGCACAAACTTCCTTGACAGAATGCCATCCAGAATTTACTTAATAGTCTGTAGGTTTTTAGTAAAATTTGTTTTATAAATTGCAAAAATTCAAAGTTGATGATACTCTTAAGAGCTGCCTAAGCCCCAAAAGGAGATTTATGAGCTTAATATTTTAGGCTGTATTGAAAAGTTCAAGCCCGGGTATAGATTAGTTTATTTTTATCCACTACAGGAGAATTACAAGGCCAAGTGATGAAAAATCAGATATATTTTGCCATTTCACATGAAGCTCTTTCTATTCTTTCCTTTCCATTGAGGAGTACAAATAAATTACCAAGTCTTTTGAGATATGAACAGCATTCCTATACTGGGGTTGGATAGCAAGGTGTCTGTTTATTTTTTGTTTTTTAATTTGAGCTGGATTATCAGAATGGAATTGCAGCCCTGATATTTTCAATACATAAAATGATGCAAGACTTTGATTCTTTGAAACTAAACCAAATAAATACAAATGTCTTTTCTGCTTCCATAATTCATTCAGCAGGATTGAAGAGGAAGTCTTAGAACCCTCTGTTTGAAGCAGAGAATTAATTTCTTTCAAATGCATTTAAATGGAGAAAGTGTATGGATTCGGACTCAGGGTATTTTTATTTCTTTCCACAGTGAAGTTGCTTTTACTTTTTAGATCACTCTCAGGACAATTTACTTATTTTTCCTGAGGTTACAGTTCAAAAGAATACAGCCTAGGTGGATGAGCAAAGGCAGGCTGCAACTGGTAATCTATTGAGCCATCACTGTCTGGAGCAGCTACTCTTTGTTGTGATGCTGAGCTGCAACGCTGCTTTCCCAGCTCCTCTTCCTATGTTCCTGCTAATCTCACTTTGTGAGGTTCAGCTCTTGGTCCCTTTTACTTGCTGCTTTCTAGCTTTTTGCCTCAACAAACATGGATGAAGTCCTGGAACATAATTTGACTGGTAGTGTCACAAACTTCTGCAATGCTTGCTGACCTTTACAGATTGATGAATAGGGAAGGGGCTACTTAAACTTACAGGTCACTCTCTCACGGGTGCTTTTTTCTTTTGCACCCAGTTTTTCCTGATGGTATAAAGCTGAATAACCAAATCATGCTGTGAATAACCAAATCATCCCTAGTTAGCATGCACAGAATGAAGCACTTGAAAAACTACCCCTATGTTAGCAGCAGTATGCAGACTCCAGTCAAAACAGTTTGTAGTCTCAGACTTTGATTTGGAAGAAAGTCGTTCAGTTTGTATCTGAGCAGTTTTGGACAGGAGAGTGCTTTTTGCTTTCAAATGTTTTGCTGAAGACAATGAAATAACTGGCGCTTTTGTTAAAGATAACTTGTAAGAAGTGTAATGAACTCGTGAAGAGCTTTTGTAAGCAATAAGCTCTGTGACCTCTTGACCTGTTTTGTTCAGTTTCTAGCATCTGATAGGTGCTGTCCTGCTTCTGAACGCCACCTGTGCAACCAGTACAGTTGGCATATCTGGAAATCTGGAGTCATTCCTTGCTTGACATGGCTGGTGATACTTATGTGCTTATGAGTTTGGGAAGACTGTGGTGTGGCCTGTTTGCATAATGGCTGCCGATACTGGGTTATATTGCTTTGACTGCTTTGTCCAACTTCTTTTTTCATGTGCACACACCCAGAATACAAACAGGTATGTCAGAAGGAAACTATCTTCAGTGAAATGAGTGGGGGCTGCATGGGTAAATCCCTCTGCAGTGCTTTCAAAGTGCAGGTATGTCTATAGACTGCCATTAAAGAAAATTATCAAGACATATGTTTATATTAAAGTGCATCCTGGAAGTCTTGATGAGCTACATGTAATGTAAATGCATGGGAGAAGACTATCCCTGCCTTGAAGGCTCAGCCAATGTCAAGCAGTAGGGTAGGGGCACAGCAGAGATCAGTGCTAAGAATACAGATTTCCAGCTTCTCACCTTTGAACAGAGTATTTAACCATTTGGGTTTGTTTGTTTGTTATATATTTATAGTCTTACGACAGAAAAGAATTCTTCTCCCTTTAAACCTTGTGTTTCAGATTCTCTTTTGATGTAAATGAAGAGGACAGAAATAGTTGAATGGAGCAAAGAACCTTTTTCCATCGCATGTGCATAATAGATACACAAAGCTTTGATCCTAAGTAAGTCAGCAGAGCTGCACCAGTAAGCTTTGGGGGAAAATACAAGAAAGATCAGACTCAAATTATGGCTATAACCCTCCTTTTCTAAAAAGTGTTACGTGTATTTGAAAATGGTTTAGTACTCCTCTGATAGATTGATTCTTACCTTGAATATTTCAACCTTGGCTGCAGTGATCATGAAATGGTGGAAGGCAGCAAGAAGGGTGTGCAGCAAATTCAAAATCCTGGACTTCAGGAGAGCAGACTTTGGCCTCTTCAGGGATCTTCTTGGTAAAGTACCATGGGATAAAGCCCTGAAGGCAAGATGGGCCCAAAACTGCTGGTTGACATTTAAGGATCACCTCCTCCAAGGTCAGGTGTGATGCATCCCAAGAAATTAAAAATCAGACAAAAATACCAGGACACCTGCATGGATGAGCAAGGAGCTCCTGGGCAAACTCAAATACCAAAAGGAAGCCTACAGAGGGCGGAACCAAGGACAGGTTGTCTGTGAGGAATACAGAGAGATTGTCCAAGCTTGTCCAGGGATCAAGTTAGGAAAGCTAAAGCCCTGATAGAATTAAATATGGCCAGGGACATCAAGGACAACAAAAGACATTTCTGTAGGTACACTGGTGATAAAAGGAAGACTAGGGGAAATGTGGGCCTTCTCCACAAGGAAAAAGGACACCTGGCTACCCAGGACATGGAAAAGGCTCAGGTATCCAATGACTTTTTTGCCTTGGTCTTCAGCAAGGGTTCCAGCCACAACTCCTGAGTTGTAGAAGGCAAAGATAGGGACAGGGCTAATGTGGAACCTCCCACTGTAGGAGAACAGGTTCAAGGCCATCTAAGGAATCTGAAGGTGCACAAGGCCACAGGACCTGATGAGATGCAGACACAGGTCCCAAGGGAACTGGCAGATGAAGTTGTTAATCCACTATTCATCAGATTTGAGAAGCCATGGCTAGTCCAGTGAAGGTGCCACTGATGGAAAGCAGGGAAGTATAGACCACATATTTTGCAACTAAAGGCAAATTGTGCCTGACAAATTTGGTGGCCTTCTGCAGCTGTGGATGAGGGAAGAGAAACTGACATAATCTACCTGGGTTTGTGCAAAGCATCTGACTGTCCCATACAATGCCCCTGTGGCCTTCTTTAGGGGTCAGTACTGGGACAGGCAATATTTTACATCTTTTTTGGTAACGTGGACAGTGGGATCGAGTGCACCTTCAGTAGGTTTGCCCACAACACCAAGCTGTATGGTGGGGTCTACCTGCTGGAGGGAAGGGATGTGAGCCAAATGGACCTTGAAAGCAACAGGTGGCCTCAGGCAAAACTCATGGAGTTCAATGAGGCCAAGTGCAGGGTCCTGCAGGGCAATCCCAAGGGAAAACATGGGCTGGGAGGAGAGCATCCGTGATTTGGGGATGTTGGTAGATGAAAAGCTCAACATGACCCAGCCACGTGCACTTGCAGCCCAGAAAGCCAAACAATCTGGGTTGCATCCGAAGCAAACTGGCTGGCAGGTGGAGGGAGGGGAGTCTGCCCCTCTGCTCTGCTGAGATCCCAGCTGGAGTACTACATCCAGCTCTGGGGTGTCCAACATAAGGACATGAACCTGTTGGAGCAAGTCCAGAGGAAGGTGATGATGATGCTCAGAGGGCTGCAGCACCTCTCCTGTGGAGACAGGCTGAGAGAGCTGGGGTTCTTTAACATGAACAAGAGAAGCTTCCAGGGAGACCTTATAGCACCTTCCAGTCCCAAAGGGCTACAAGAGAGCTGGAGCAGGACTTTTTAAAAGTCCATACCGTGACAGGATGTGGGGTAATGGCTGTAAACTGGAAGAGAGTAGATTTAAATATTAGGAAAAGATTGTGCACTATGAGGGTGGTGAGGCACTGGAACAGTTTGCCTGGAGAAGTTGTGGATGCCCCATCCCTGGAAGTGTTCAAGGCCAGGTTGGATGAAGGTTTGAGCAATCTGGTCTAGTGGAAGCTATCCCTACCCAAGGCAGTAGTGTTGGAATAAGATGATCTTTAAGGTACTTTTCAACCCTAAGCATTCTATGGTTCTGAAATCCTCAATGAAAATATGATAATTTTAATTCTTTAGCACTTGTAACTTCTTTGCTTTTACATTAAACAGTTCTTTCATCCCTTGAGAACAGGTTTGAGTGTCTCACAGTGCTTCTTTCTTTAGTTTTGACCATGAAGCTCAAAAGAAATTAACCAGTTCATTCATTATCTTCTTGAGATTTATCATGAAGGCTTTTAACTACTTCAAATACTCTTGTGGATATTCCCCACCCCAATTTGGGAATATCCTTTGGAATACACCTTGTCTTCTGAGTAAGGAAACACTGTGTCCTCAGTAGCACAGAGTATACAGAGTTTCCCATATAAATACTCAGATGACCTCTCTTTCAGGTCACTTTTACATGTATGGAAGAGACTGGAGCATTCTGGCCCTGATGGGGTTGATGGTTAATGAAAAATTCTCCTGTTGTTTTTGCTGTACAGGCTGGGCGGAGGAACTGCTGTCTGCTAGGATCAATGACAAAACTCCTGACTGGCTTTGCTGGGAGCTGGCCCTGGAGTGCTGATAGTTGGAACCATCAGTTAGGCATGAACAGACATCTGTTTCCATGCTGGCAGCATGAGTAATATGGTTCCTCAACATCACTGCCGTGAAGGAAGAGATCAGCCTTGGCATTAGGCCTTGGCAAACATGTCCAGCTCACATGTGCTCACAGGCTGACTGTGTGCACTGCATTCTCTGAGGCAATTCCTGCAGGTACAAAGAGAGGGTTTGGGTTTAATTACATATTATTTGAGCTGGAGAACAGTCAGTGACGTGTGTTCCTGTCTGGGACTATGAAATGTGTATTCTCATCCTACCACCCTAGAAACACGTTCACCTGGAAGTCTGGAAGAATCAAAAGATTTGTGTGCAGATGAGGCCCTGTCTCTATATTGTGTATGGACCTCTCTTGTGTTTAGATTAGTGACATCCTTTTCTCCAGAGAAATGTCTTACAGGGAGCTTTCTAAAAGCTCAGAAACTACCCTGAAGTGAGATATGATACAAGCAGGATGTATTATTCCAGTATGGTGTTTTGGCAGATTGGAATGAGGACAATGAATTCTCAGTGTTTGAATGAACAGAACTTTCAGTATCTTCAGTATTACCATGAAATTGTTTGATTTTGAAGTCTGTCCTATAAATGTACTGAGCAGACAATCTGTTTTACTTGTTCTGTTTGTGGGATAGTGGACCAATAGCTGATTTCAGCTTTTATAGCACAGAGTTGTATTCTGATAAGGTTTAAATATGTAGCTATGAATCCATAGGTAAGAGGTGTAATTTACTTTTCAAGTACAATGAAATCCTTACTGAATTAAGACTGTGAGGTTATTGTATTCTCCAGCCTCATTCTGTCCAGTTGTGATCTTCTAACTCTTTGCAGAAAACATTCCCAAAGCCTTTCTTCTGAACTTTTCTATCATTTCCTCAAGACATTTGTATCTTTGACCCATTTCTAAACATTTTTGTCTTCTTTTGTATTCTTGGTGGATCGTCATGGCTAGCCTTGCATCAAGCCTTTATGAGGAGCTCAAGCGAGTAAATAAAATTTATCAGTGAATAAATAAGGATGCTTTAAAAATTATTTCAACAAGGCATAATGCAAAAAGACTTAAAGAGAATATGATGTGGATATAGAACAGTGTATATTCACTCACCCCATTCTGACACCAACACTGGCAACAGAATTAGGTCCAGAGGCCAGAAGTCTCTTTAGAAAGCAAGATTTCAATGATGCTGTTCTTTCCCTTGAGCAAATACGTCATGAACGGCAGAAAATAAAATGAGAGACAACTTGAGCTTGTGGAAAAACGTGAGTGGTAATAGGCAGTGTAAGAAAGGAACCTAAGTTAAAGTCATGTGGAAAAAGCCCTGGAGTTGAGTGCATGCAGCACGGAAAACAAGGTATGTTGTTCTTTAAATCATAGCTTTACTCAGAGCCCCAAGAAGACGGTGAGATCCAAAATTACAATGAGTTTCCCTCAGGATGGCCCAGCACAGGTCTGAAGAAGAACATTGTAGGAGACGCCTGAACTGTTTAGCACTTGTTTCATTGCTATTTAAACAGTAAATACATTTTTGCTTTATCCTTTTCCTCAGCTTAATAAGACAGTGTGAACCCCAGCTAGGGCATAAGTATGAAATTGAAATGAAGGCAATGGAGAGATGAGAGCAAGTGCAGTGGAAGGAAAATAAGAAAAGAAAAATGCAGGGGATGTCAAGAAAATCAGTCTGATCTGACAGTTTCTAGAGCTTTGTTTTAAAGAAAGTGACAGCAACATTGATATGAGCAAGAATTGACACAGCACTGTAGAACACAGTGAATGATCCTGGCAGAAATGGGGACTGCATCTAGAGCCTGAGTGTCTGCAGTGGCAAATCCTCACAAAACCATGCAGGTATTACATGCAACAAGTGAAAAGGCTGATTATCAAAATGCCTGCCTGTCTGTATAATGCTGTGCTTTTTGCATAAGAGGGTTTTCAGCTGAGCTTACAAATTGACAACTGTATTAAAAGTAAGATTGTGTCTACCTCATCTCCTTGTCACTTGGGAAAGAATGGTGTTCCATCCATCACCAGCTCCTTGTGCTGCAGTGGCCACTGCACTGTAATTCTCTTGTTATTGTAAAGAGCTTCCAGCCTCATCCTTTACTTTGCAAACAATTCCCAGGGAGTCCCATGGGGCTTGTGAGGTGGGTGTAGATTCTGCTGGCAGCTGATTGCTCTGGATGCCTTGCATGCATTTCCACTCAGTGCTTATAAAGTCAGTCATCAAAAGCTGACTCTTCAATGGGAAAAATAGTACCAGAAGGCCACATTTACAGTGTTTCCTGACCATTAATGACTGAAGAGCAGTAATTTTTTAATGATTTAATATGTGCCATCTGCAAAGGCTGCTGTTGTAATGGCCCATACATATTTTACATCCAGTGTGGACTTGAGACTTATGTGTCACTAATTAGTACATAAAATAATAAATAAAGTTAATTTGGGTGTGTTTTATATGCAGAAAACAAATGAGTTTGTTACTTCTACTCGGAATATTCATCATAAATCAGATTTTTAGTAGCTTAGAGTCAATTAACTTCTTAAAGCTGTGATGACTTACATTTGGTTCAGCCATCTTTTTGAAGCTGCACTACCTACAGTTTCTCGTTGTAATTCATGGCAACCTTTGAATCCTATGTACTTTGTTTTAGCAAGGAAACTTAATTTCATTTATCACGAGAAAATGCAAATTTACGCCACGAGTTGGTCAGCTAGTTTTTTTTAAGTAAAGGTTCTCTATATACTCATACTAATTGAGCTAAAAAATTTAACACACACCCCCCCCCATTGTTATGACAAGTCCTCTATTCTTTTCAGCCTTTCATTCCTCCATTTCATTTCTATCCTGCTTGTACCAGCATCAGTCATTGGTTTTGGCAGTGTTTCTTAAACTTTGGGCAGGAAAAGTTAAGTGATTTTTCTCCATCTTGGAGTTTTAGCACTCTTGACAGCTCGAGACCTGTTTTTGCTAAGGAACTTGTCAGTGTTCAATGTTCTACTCAGAGGCACAGCCTCAGGCTTGTCAAGTTGTTTCTGGCTTTAGAGCTCTGTGCTTTGGGTATCCAGTCTCAGAACACGATGTTCAGCCACTGCTGTGAATGATCCAGCTCCACTAAAGCTCTCCTCCTGGGGACTAGGGAAGGTGCTGTATAAAAGGAACAAAGGAAACCAATCAATTAAAAAAAAAAAAAGGGAAAACTGAACCCAGCACTGTGGGGCTTGGGTTTTTTGAAAAGAAAAGGATAAAAAGAGGGAAGCCTCACATATTTGGCAGAAACTCTGACATTAGTAGCATAGAAGCAATGTCAGGAGTAAAAAATAGACTTTATTGAAAATCCCAGGAGAATTACATTCTGAATAAGAGAGGACTTGATCTTGGGTTGCTGCCACAGGCTTCAAGGAAAGCTGGAGGTGCTCAGAGCTATATGGCACAATCCTCCAATCTTCATAGCCTAGGACAACTTCCAGTCTGATCTTTCCTTTATCAGAATACCTGCTTACTCATACTGCAGCCCAAGTCAGTGATATGAAGCCTTTTGGCTGGAAGTTGAAAGGAAGATGAAATCCTATATCAGCATATTTGACAGTGAGGGTCTTGAAGTACAGCAGACTAATCCTGAGAAGTGGAGCTGCAGCTGGTTGGTGTGAGACAAATGTCTGGATATCTACAAGGCTCCCCCATCTTTAATTAGAGTGGATTTGTATGAAAACTTTTAATCCAAGGATTGAAATGAAACCTGAGTGCAGAATTTGCTCAATTCCTAAACTTTCTGTTAGATTTCATTTTCGTTATTCACTAGTATGGCTAGTTATGGTTTCCAAATGGTGGGTGGGAGACCTTCAGGTAAACAGAGTTCTGAAAGGTCACAGCCAGGACAGGGGTTCTGTCAGGCTGTATATACAGGTGGTTAGAGATGTGTGTCCTCTGGGACTGGGATGAGCCAAAGGCATGTTGGGGAAGAGAGCAGCTACAGTTCTGGTTTACAGGGATGCAGAAATAGAGCAGGAATATCTGGAAGTGTGCTGCCTCTGGATTCCCCAGTTCCACCTTTGCCTTTGAAACCCAGCTTCTCAGTGGAAGCCTTGCCCAAGCTGGGGGTTGCTGAGTGGACAGCCCCAGCCTGAGACACAGAGTCAGCTTTGTGCCCTGAAGCCAGAGGTGCTGCCACCTTCTCCACTGCCAGCCTGGACAAGCTGGAGCTGGCCAACTAACCAGGGGGCAGTGACTCCCATTATTATTCCTTTGGGGCCTATTCCCTTTAGTGGCTGTTTCCATGGTGCTGCAGCACTTCCCACAGCTGTTGTGTTGCAGTTGTCCAGCAGGGAGCCAGGTGTGGCTGGCTGTGTTTGGACCCGAGTTTGTTTCATGGGTGGAGGGTGGTGTGAGCAGGATGAAGGATGAATATGATTGTGTAATAAAATTGACTTGAATTCTCTCTAGCATTATTTGGCTCCCACCTCCCTTTTCCTTTTCAATCAGTACAGTAGAAAGTTTGTTTGAAGGGAGATAATTTTACAAAGTGCTGAGTTCAGTGTTACAGAGCCTCTGGCATTCAGCAGGAGACTTTCTTGCTTTTAATCTATCTCCTGTGTTCCTATATTAAAGGAAATGTTTTCAAAGTGATTTGAGTGAGTTGCCTGTGTGAAACCTGCTAACAAATAATAGAATATACCTGTGTAACAGTTACTTCACTTCCAAAGTTTGCCCTTAGGAACAGAAAAGCTTTCTCATTGCTAGAAAAACTTCTTTTTCTTAAAAAATATAAGAAAGAGAAGAAAAGAAAGGCTCTTGTATGTGATCACTGCTGTCTCTCTTCTATTGGCTAAAATCATGTAAACCTCCCACAAAGGTCAAGGGGAGTTCTGGCTGATTTACAGGCTACAGGAACTGGAAAATTGATGCAGATTTAGTGACTATTTCCATAGGACCAAAGGAAACAGTGGAGGCAAGAAGCAAATTTCATACCCGGGAACCTCCTCAATCATTTTCCCTTCACCAGTGTTTCACTCCCTGAGAGAGAAGATCCCCACTGATTTGAAGGGAGAATTCTTCGGGAAATCCTGCCCACATGATTGCAGCATTTTGCTGTCGAAGAGCAGATCCTGTTAACTGTATGTTTGGGCTGGTGAATGCTCCCACTTCCCAATGGCTTGGAGAATAATGCAGTGGTGCAGGCATTTGTAGCTTTGGGCTAAGACTTTACTTATACTCAGCATTTATCAGGATCTCATTTGTTCTGTAGAGTGCAAACCTGTAGAACTGTGGCCTGTCCTAAAGCACTGTCATTCTGGGTCCTCTTTAATTTCCTTAAGCTGGTGGAAAGCTCTCTAGAGATACAGTAGCAACAGTGGGGCACAGAGCTGTTTGCTGTTCAGCCTTGTCCTTCTGTTGTCATAACTCCCTCTGCTGCCCTTACCTGCCTGTGCCCTGCTCTGGGCTGGTCTCACGGTCCAGCAGGAAGGCTGAGGTCAGATTTGGCTCTGTGAAGAGCAATGTGGCAGAGCCCAGGAGAGTTTTGTCTATGAAAGAGATGGCCATCCAGGGAATGAACAGTCTGCTGTCTGATCAGCAAAGTGTGATGCTGTTTCTGAGATTTTGTTACAATTGTAAGAGAAAAGTGAAAGGTCCACAAAGAGAAACAAAAAATGGGAGAGAAAGGGATATTGCTGCTTGGGAATTCAGACTATGATCTTTTGCTGAGTGGTGTGTGTGCACTGTTGTTTAACTACTTTTGCGTGAGTTATTTGAACTTTCTAGTTAGTTTTGCCCAAATATATCTGTAGTGATAAAACATTGCAATGTAAATCATCAGTCCTACCTCCTGGACAGAAAATCCCACAGCTGATTTTCTTATTTCACATTCCATCTGTACCTCTGCTACCTGTTTTTTGTCAAAGTAATTTTTCTACAAATCTCTTCCATCATTAAAGCTCCTTCTAATTTGAACAGCTGCTCGCACTGGTTGGACTATGATTTAGGCCCACAGTAATAGGATCTCCTTCCTAACAGGTACTGGGGGAGGACTTCTCCCTTCTTCCCTTCCACTCTGACCTGGCACCTTCATCCCACCTTACTCTACTCTGCAGTGTTTAGCTCTTTCTAAAACCTATAATTGCAGCTCCTGTTGTCTTACTGATGTTTATTCACATTGGCTTAATATAAGCTAAAAATAGGCAGGGTCTGTTCCATTTCAGGTGTCAGAACAAGTGGAGAGAAATGGTGTCATTCCATGACTTCCAGATGACCTTTCACCAACCCTATTCCAAAGCCCAGTGTGGTCACTGAGAGTCTGGTGGTGGTTGTGTCCATAATCCTCCAGCCACCATGGAATTAATACATCAATTCTGAGGTTTGTGTTTCAAAGTATATGAAATGCTTTTAATTGTATATTATAAACTACACTGGGACAACTCCAAATGTGCCTACTCCCGCTGATTTTCTGGTTGTCTCCCAGCCGGGCCTAGGGCAGGCTCCATACCAGTGTGGGTGGCACTGGCATGTCTCCCTCCCAGGGCAGGAGGCACCAGCTCTGGTTGCTGCTGTTCTCCAGCCCTTCTAACACCATCAGCCAACAGGTACCTCTGACTCTCTGCTCATAGGGAATTTCATCAATTTGGTGAAATACATTCCCTACACATGTGTGTGGGAACTGCCTTCCCAGGAGATGTGGGAATGGTGCCCCACAAATCTTTAACTCCGTCACTGTCCTTTTGATATTGCTGATAATCATCACCTCTGCTTTCAGCTTCCTGACAGAGTTCTGTGCCTCCTGCCTGCAGCTCCTTGCCCGGCTCCCGCAGAGTCACTAAATCTGCATGTGTGTTCAGAGGGGTTCCTCATGGTCACCACTGTGTTTCTCGGGGTTCCGAGGGGTTATTTTAGAGTTTGGAAGAAATTCTTTCCTGTGAGGGTGCTGAGGCACTGGCACAGGTTGCCCAGAGAAGCCGTGGGCGCTTCATCCATGGCAGTGTTCAAGGCCGGGCTGGACGGGGCTCTGAGCACCCATCTAGTGGAAGCCGTCCCTGCCCATGGCTGGATCTGGATGATGTCCCTTCCGACCCAGACTACTCTATGCCCCTGGTGCTGCGTGTCCTCACAGCTGCAGGCTGTGATGCCCTGGTTAAGCTGTCGGTGCCCGCCAGTCGCGACTGGAGCGGAGCGGAGCGGCCGGGCGGCGCGGTCTCTGTCGTCCCCTGCCGGGCGCTGCGGGCGCCGCTGAACGGGGGCGGCCACTGCCTCCGCTGCTTTTATCCTTCCTAACTGAGGGCAATGTCCTTAAAAGCGGAACGCTCCCTGTCAGAGAGCCCGGCGGGAAAACCTCCTGCTAATCCATCCCTTGTGATGTACCCAAGTGTGTGTTTTTCCCACTCCCCCCGGCCAGCGCAGGGCTTGGTCTCCATCAGTCTGAGCCTTTACAGCTCTCCCAGGCTGGACGAGAGCAACAGGAAATTTAGTTTCCTGGTGCGACAGGAACAGTTTTTTTTCTAGCAGATTCCACAAACTTCACAATGCTGGGTCCTTGAATTCGTTTTCAAGGCTGAGAAAGGCAGAGAATCAGCTGACAGCCAAGGGAAGAAGTGAGTTGACAAGAATGGTTCATGCTTGTGCTGGGAGAGCTCCAAACCCAGTCCCATCACAGGACCCCAAAAAGGGCTCATGTTGGCTTGGGAGGCTCTCTGCTGTGGTAAAGTTCTTCACTATAACCCAGCCTGGAGAAAGCTATGGTAATTGAAAACTCTGTTTTGTCTTCAGCATATCTTCACATTATTGACAAGAATATTTTAGCATGAACCACATCATCTCCTGGCATCAGATTAACAGCTGTGAGCTACCACAAGAGTTAACTAAAAAAGCATAGTCTGTGCATCTTGATCTGAACTCTTACCTCGTCGCCAAAGAAGTTTATTCTGAGACCTTGTAAAGATGGGTAACTGGCTGTGTGTGACAAGGAAAGGTCAAGACAGTCATTAGGGCAGGGGAGCCCAGCTCTGCCAGATCCCACAACCAAGATCCACCCACACCCAGCAAATCAGCTGCAGGTTCCCACAGCTCCATCAGGCACATACACACACTGACAGCAGAGAGATCTGCTTACATTTTACTGGTAATGAAGTGAAATTATATAGAATGTATAAACAGGGAAAAAAATTAAGTGTAGTAAATATGATTGCAAGAGAGAATTTATTCATGACAGTAGAGAAGTGAGGCAAATCCATTTATCATTTAGTTTTCCTTGGGTTTTGCTATGAGGATAATTAGTTCAGTTGCAGACTGCTTTGACAGTAAGCTGATTTTCACTTAACAATATGTCGCCTGTACGTCACAGCAGGCTCTTGAAATTCGTGAATTACATATTTAAAATTAAGGATTTGGTCAAATATTTTGACAGGAAGCCAATTTTTATTGTTTTCTGTTCAGCATCAGTGGGTGTTTTCTCTGTGTTGAAAGTGAACTCTGTACTTCTTAGAGCTCTTGATGGTTAAAGGAAGTGATTTTTCTGTCCTAATCAGATCTCTTACTCATACTTCTTAGCCTCTCTGACCTCTAGCATAGGGGCAATAATTTTTATGTAGCTCCAAGCTTGGTGTCCCTGGAGAGTCCTACATAATAAGATTTAAAAGAATTTTGAGGATTCCTCCCTCATACAGTATCTCTCTGTAAAATCTGGATATAGCAAAATGATGATAGGATGCTTCTTGGAAGTGTTTAATGTTTAAGCATTAGAAAAATCTTTATTTTGTTACAGAGCAGGTGAGGTTTCCTACCATTTCTTACTCCTTCTTCAAATCAAATGCAACTTTCTAAATAACCGTACTTAGGGTCTTGACTCAGAAAATGACAGGAATTGATATCTGCAAAGATGTATCAAGTGACTTTCTGTCTGCAGTTAAAGATTTATACTCTGGTGCCTCTCCCAAACAGTGGAATTTTTCTGTCACATTCATTATCTGTGGTGTAGATAATTTCCTTCATTCACAAAGACTTTCATCTGCCTCCAAATCCATCTTATTTTGTGGCAGTGTGTAACACTTGACAGTGAGCTCGCTGTCACATAAAATTAACCTCTCGTGTTCCATATGTTGTTGTGGAGAAATACAGAACTGAGCAAATTGTGTGGTAACTATTTAGATGGCCACTCCACGTGGCCAGGGAGTGCCCATTTCTTTAACTGGTCCTTTCTCTGCTTTGTACTTCTATTAATTTTATTTAGATTTTCCAACTGAGACAGGCGTTAGCAGTCCCTGCTGTGCTGCATTAGACTCTCACCTCCTCTAACACTTCCCTGCTGATCATTATCCTTTGTTTATAGAGCTTCTGCCAATTTTCCATCCCCTGACTGCTTATGTGTGAGGCAGTTTGAACCAAGTACAACAGGGAGCTGCTGCAGGAAATGCCTTAATAAAAACCCCAAGGTCACAAGCCTGTCATATTCTGTGCACCCACTGATTTTGCAGTACAGTAGAAATGAAGTTTGTGCAACAATATTTCTCCACAAGTGCACACTGTTTACTGGCCAAAGCAGTCTCTGCTGGAGGGTTTGTAACTTTTGGCTCTAGGTATTGTTGATGTTTTACAGGTGTCTGAAATATCTGTGGGGACTGCTGGTGCAGTCCCGGCTTTGTTCCTCTGTGGCTTATATTACAGTGAAGGTAATTTCTGCAGTGAGATTCCAATGAGATTTGCAGTGATGTACTTCAAGGCTGCTGGAGCTTTTAGGAACTGACATTAGTGTGAGGTCAGAATTTAATCCTCTGGTGCATGAGTGTTTATTTCCTGTGAATTTTAGAGTGTGTTTGACTTGAAACAGCTCTGTACGTGAGGTAGAACACCCACGCTAGTGCCTACAGCCTTATCAACAGTTCTTATTCACTGGTTTTGTTGGTTACACTGTTGGGTGGTTTTTCATTACTGTCTCACAAGTGGTCAGACACAAGCAAAACAAGCTTAATAGTCAGACACACAGACAGCAAAAATCCCTGCTGTTATTTCGTGATCCACCCTACTTAGAGAGCTTCATGTATTTTATAGTATTTAGGCTCACGTACTGCTTTTCATGTCCTTATAAACATTAAGTAATCCCTATTACTGGTAACCAATCTGATCTTTTTCTATTTCCAACCCCTTCTTCTCCCCACCCACCAAGACATGGGGATCAGTTTCTAGACACTTCACTATAATAGGAGCTGCAGTGACTAAGCAGTCAAAATATTTGCATGACAGGTTTACCAGTCTGTTCTGCCAAAAAAACCACCCACCCTTTTCTTGGTATTTCAGGCACAAAGGTTACAAAACTGAGTGTAAGTTACATTGGTTTGGTGTCTCCAGAGTAAAGTCTAATAAACAGAGTCCTTGTGGGCTGGCTCTCTAATGACAAAGAAGCAAGAGATTTCAGAATGAGTTCTGGAAGTTACATCTGCAATTAAGATGAATGTGCATATTCAAAGTCATAGAATCAAAGAATGGTTTGGGTTGGAAGGGACTTTAAAGGTCATCTGGTTCCAATGAATCCCTGCCATGGGCAGGGACACCTTCCACTAGACCAGGCTGCTCAGAAACCCATCCAACCTGGCTTTGAACACTTCCACTGATGAGGGCATCCACAACTTCTCTGGACAACCTGTGCCAGTGCCTCTCCACCCTCACAGCAAGGAATTTCTTCCATATATCTCAGCTAAACCTACTCTCTTTCAGTTTGAACCCATTATTCCTTGTCCTATCACTACAGTTCCTGATGAAGAGTTCTCTGGATTTTATGGAGACTCCCTTGAAACACTGAGAGGTCTCCACATAACCTTCTCTTCTGAACAGCCCCAGCTCTCTCAGCCTGTCAAAATGCTGAAAAATATATCTGTCAAAGGTGCTTGTTTTGGGAAGACTTTGTTACTTTGAATATATTCCACGCCTTTATCAAATACACCTGTGTGAAATACACAGGCGAACCATCTTTTCAGTTCCCTGCTTTAGGATTACAGAGGCAGAACTTCCCCTTTGGAAGCAGCCACATCTTTGGTTTCAGTTATGTAACAGTGAGTGGCTTTACAAGCAGCAAGGATGAGGAGGAGAACTGACTTGGAGTGTGGCTTCCAGGTACCAGCTGGGCATCTTTGGTCTCAGTATATGTTTGATGACAGGCTTCCATTAAATACAGACATCCCTCTAGGTGAGAATAGCAGCACACAGGACACAGCAGGGTACTAAAAGCTGAATAGTGCATGTGTGTGCATTTGTTGTGCACCATGTAATTGATCAAACTGAGTAAATTATACTGTAGAAAGTAGAAGGAGATTAAGCATTAATTTACATGAAAAATAATCCTAATGCAGTGAAATGTTAACTTGAGAACCAAAGTCTGCCCTCATGCAGTCACTCATAATTCCCATGGGATCAAATCGCCAGGTTGTACCTTAAGGCAGATACAATTTCCTTGTGGCTGGCACTCCTGCACATTAATGTAAATCCCCTTTGTTTGCTGGGGTTTTTTTTAAGTAGAAATTTGGCATTTCTAAATTAAACTTGTGTAAAAGTAACAGCTTCTTTCTCAAAAAAGAAAAAAAAAAGGTTAAATTGGTCATAAAAGACCTAATTATCCTAAAGGAAAGAATATTTCCTGTGTGCTTGTTCTGATATTGTACCTTATTGGAACTGGAGCTGGGGGTTCCTGTTTCCTGCTCTCTCTATCAGCTGACATCCACAGCAGGATGTCATAGCTAGGGATGCCTGTGAGGCAGCTGTTCTTGGGCACCTGGATAGTGCAGGTTAGGGAAGAGAGTGGGACCACCATTGTTAGGAGATTGAAATAGACCATCAGAGCCCAACTTTTTTTTTTTTTTTTTTTTTTTTTTTGGACTAAGGAGTCTCTATTAGAAAATGCAACCAATTTTTAATTTAACATTTGTAATGAGGTAAAATCACAAATGCTGATATGCTTTTCCAAAGGTTTATGCTTTCTTAAGAGAACTGTAACATATTTCTAGTGTGGAAGAAATATGTAACAGCCCATTTAGCTAATTACCCATCACACCCCAAGTAATTTTCAATTTCACTGCTTCTTGGGATGGAGTCTACTGTTTGTAACACTTGGACTCAACCAGTAGAGCTCCTGGGTGGTACAACCATGTTCCAACACCTAATATTAAGTTCAATTTAATTCTGAGCCAATTTTTTCTCTGTAATACCTCAGGCATGCTGGCTGTAAAGTTTTTGGAAGCTTTGACTATGACACCTCTGCAGTCCCAGGCAGGCAAATGGCTCATGGCAGGTCACCTGTGCAGAGCTGTGCAGAGGAGCCAAAAGCCCCAGACAGATTTTCCTGAGCAGTCGGTGCTCTATTCCTGCAGGTGTGAGTTTGCAGAGGCCTGGCAAACCAGAAAAGTGAGTACACAGAAAAACAGGCAATTGCTGTGAAGAAGAAAGAACAATGTGTCCCATTTGACACTTCAGGTCACACACAGGATTTCATGTTAGAGTAAGAGAATGCAATGTCGTGTGAGATGTCTGACAATGCATACAGGCATTTCAAACTGAGGGCTCAGAGTGCAGGAGTGTGCCTGTTGTGCTCACTGATTCATGCTACTATCACCACCACCTCAGAAAAAAATAGCACCATAGACCTCAAGCAAGGGCTCCTTCTTGCGTGGTTTTTCCTATTAATTCCCAGAACAGAGCCATGACTGGCTATAGATTCTTTCAACACCCACACTTGACAAGCAGGAATTATTTTGCTTCTGGAAACAAATACTCTGAGGTTGATAGGCAGGCTTCAGCATGTCAGAGGATGCTGCCCACTGAAAACCTGCAGCATGTCAGGGTTAGGAGCCAGAAATGTCCTTTTAACCCTTCTCTGAATGCTCACCCAGACAATTTGCAGAAGGGACAGGGTGTTTCAGGAAGCGGCCCAGACCTGAGGATTTAATTACACCTAAGCAGACACATGGAATGAATAGGCTGAAGTGTGCTGCTGAGAGAGCTGAGTGGGCAGTGGTGGGAGCAGCCTCAGAGTCACATGGGACTGAACACAGTGTTGTGCAGGGTGTCCATGGTATTTATATTCCTGTTACCAGCTTTTATTGATTCCTGTGTGCATAAAAAGTGGGAGGACAGACAGACCTCAGGTATTTGGAGAGTTCAGTACAGTAAATTCTTCATCTTGGCCTTTTTTTCTTAGTTTTTGAACATTAGGTGTCTCTGTATGTGGGTGTTGGGAGCTTTTCATTTCTTCCTGACTCCACTGAAGTTTGCTGTGTTGGTACATTTTGGTCAGCTCAGAGAACTTCCCATCTTTCATTTCATTTTCCTCTGGAAAAACATTAAAACACCATCTTTGATGGTGCCTTCGTCAAGTCATGAACTAACTCAGTCCAGCCCCCCTCACTGTCCTCTCTTGTATGGTTCAAGGCTCTTCACAGCCTCAACTGTATCAGAAAAGTTGCTGGAGATGGGAGGGAAGAACTTCCCAGTTCCAGCACTTCAACTGAAGAGCCTCCAAAGAGTTTTCAGAGGATGACAGCTAACAGGCCAAACTTTGAACCCAAATGCAGACGTTTAGCACACAGCTCCTGCTGAGTACAGACTCTGGAATTTGGCATTGCTGCCTAGGGCTCTCCAGGATTTCAACAGATGTAGTGCATTGATTTAATGTTTAAAAAGGAACCCTGCTGTGGCTTCCCAGCTTGTTTCATCGCTTTAGAAATCAAGCAGTAACATACAAACAATACAAGCAATTTTGTGTTATAAACAACATCCAATGTTTAGGGAATTGGGATTAAAATGAAATGTCTTCAAGACTTTTGGCATTTCCCTGTTGTCCATCTGGAGATAGTTTTCTTTTTTCCCAGACTCTTCCCACTTTTGTCTATTTCTGAATTTTCAGTATTTTCCTTGCAGCTTGGAAATACCTTCGGTTTGCTCTTTTTTTAGCCACAGAATAACCTTGATAGGGCTTGTTGTTTGCCCCAAGTAATTCAGATCTAATAAAAAGTCTAACTTCACACCTGTGAGAGAACATTGTTTGTGTAGTGTGCACTCTACAGTGCTCCCTTCACTGTACAGTGTTCATATGCAATAAGGCAGCCCACAGGATCATTTCTGGGTTGACATCCATGCTTTTGTTTATAAATTCTGGGGCCTGATGCTTATCCTAGGCTCTCAGTTTGTATGGGGGATGGGGAGGAGGTCACTGTGCTTCTGAAAACACTTCTGGAAACTTAAAATTGCAGTGATTTACTAAATCTTCTACTGTTTGGTTTCAAGGAATTGATTTTTCAGAAGCATTCAAAGGAATTTGAAGAAATAAATCGAGGTTCTTTTGCTTCCACTGCTGTTATTGACATGATTATACCTCCAAGGAAAAATTGTACAGCTAGGAAAGATAAAGGCAGATAGAGTAGTAAAAGATATGGCCCCCTTTCTGCGTTGAACATTACATGAAGTTTTTACCTTAGAAAAAGAACTGAATGGGGATGAGATAAAATAGTATAAAAATCATGAATGGAGTATAGAATGTGATTAGAAAAGCAACATTTACCCCTTCTCATATTTCAAGAAATATGTGGCTAACCTGAAAGAAATTAAGACACAGTAAATGTACACTGTGAGCATTCCTGCCAGAAGGTGTTGTCAGTGTCAAAAGTTTACCTGGATTCAAACTAGACCTGTTCACAGAAGTAAGCTGCACCAAAAGCTGTTAAACACGCTGGTTACCATCTCTGGTTCTGGGATTATTACTCTGTGTATCTTTAACCAGGAAGAGTTTGTCACAGAAAAAGCATACAAACTTCTGTTTTCTTACTCCACCATCTGCCATTCAGCCCTGCTGAGACAGGATACTGGGCTGTACCCTGCTGTAAAGTCCAGCAATTCTTGTGTTTCTAGTCTAAAACTTCATTTCCTTCAATTTAGCTTATTTTTTCTTTGTCTTATGCTATTTCTATCCCTCTCTCCAGTTTTGCCATCTATCAGGCTGTGTTCTTTGCCACCCTAACTACCTCTGCTATTCTCTACTTTCTTCAGGTCCTGTTCAGAGATTAATGTTTTGGCCTCCAGCAAATCTTTACTGTGAGACCTAGAAAAGACCTAAAAAAGATATTGTTAGCTTGACAGCTATCTACATTTTCTAGTTTCGCTGGGTAGTGATCTGGGGATTAAAAATTAAGTAGTTCAAAGAGCAATTGAAGTATTCACTACCTGATAAAGCAGGTTTGTTGAAGAAGTTTCCAACCACTTACTAGCTGTCATTACTATAATGGTAACATGCAAGAATTTTGTTGCTGCCATTATTTTATTTGTTCAAGTGCCTGTTACATTTTATGCCTTGGCTGAGCAGTGATTTTTAAAAAGCAAGGTGTTGTGAGTGCAATATTGGGCACAGCGGGGCTCATGAAAAATGCCAGATGGAACAAAAGTATTCTGATTTTTGATCCACAAAGAGCCTAACTGTCAGTCATGCTGGGCATCCAGCAGCTCCCATTGAAAGCAGTGGCTCCAGGCCAATCCTGCAAGAACTGCTTAGTTTAGTTCACTGGATTGGCATTGCTGCAGAACCTGCCTCACACCACAGCTGAGCTTTAAGGATGCAGAAAGAGATGATAGTGTCAATAAAATCAGGAGATGCAAAGAAGCCGTGGGGAAAGGCAAGAGATTGATGCCCTACTGTTCCCTCCTTTTTCTTTTGAAGCTTTTTTTGCGTTTTTCATTCAAGTGCTGAGTGTCTTTCCCATTAACCACAACTCTACTCTGTCAGCTCTATTTTGATTTAGTAGATCCTGGCAGGAAACTGATTTGGAAATATAAATTTGCATCTCAGGTCTCAGATTGAAGTCATACTTGCTGAATCTTTTCTCTATTTTGTAGTACATCCTTATGGGGGGAAAAATCCTTGTGATCATACTTATCTGTGGTACACTGAAGGGCATGGCTACAACCAGCGGAACAGTTCCTAAAAATACACTTGGGATTCACTCTTGAAGTTTATTCATGGGATTATTTTAGTCTTCTGGTTCAGTTTGCTTTTCAGTGTTTTTCCAACCAGCAGTTCATTTTATTCTGATGCACATCAAAATTCCAAATCAAAACACACCTGAAACTGAAGTAGCAAACTTCAAACCCAAAAGTGAGATTATTTGGATGTTTGTGTCCATGTCTGGATTTAGCCCCCTCTTGAGAACAGCAGAGCTGTGACGCATATTTCAAGACCAAACCTAATAATTTTATTTGAATCTTTCTCTGTATTAAAATAGTAAACCAGTTATTGATATGTTTAGAAGAGTAAGTATACATTCTCTATTGAAGGTGGTGTGCTGCTCTCTCTCTGCATGAAAATAAATTGTTTGCAGAGCAGGTGGATCCCTCCACAGGATTCACAAGCAAGAGAGGATACATAAACTTTAAAGAATGAGGCTGGGATAATAAAGAAGAAGGAAACAATGAAAATAGCAAGAAAATTTCAGCCACTGCAGCTCCTGGATGAAATTCTACTTCACAGATGCACTCAAAATTATTGACAGGTGCAGATCCTTGTTAACAGAAGTGTAATCCTATGCTCACCTGTGAGCAGGGAATGACATAAACCTGCAATTCAGTGAACAGGATGCTTTCTCTTAGTACAAACTGGTTTGAATTCTGCCATCTACATGGTGAGACCCTTACCTGAGTTCCATCATTACACTGAATTCCTGCAAAAACATTAAAGTGGTAGATTACTTTTCCCACAATGTTAGAATTTAAATTGCTTACAAACATCCAGATTTAAGCTTCTGCCTTTCAGTCTGGACCACAATGCACTAGGTTTGTGATGTGAAAGTCTCCTATTTCGTGTTGTGTGCTGTCTGGAAGGTCACAAAGGTGCAGCCAGCCCAGGTGTGCGTGTGTTCTCTGTGTGCTGGACATGAGGCCATAGTGGCAGGAGGAGGCTGCCACCAAAGTCAGCAGATGGGATTGTCCCCAGAGAAAAGCAAGCACTGAAGCCAGGTGGCTGAGAATTCCCAGCTGGCCACCTGTAGCTAGGGATGGCCTGTCTGGAGAAGCCAAATTTGCTGCTTTATCCCAACGTTTTTGAAGGCTCATATGCAGCTCCACAAGAGACAAAAGGGAAAACAAGTGGGAATTAGCATGATAGCGGGCTCATATTTTGCCAGGCTGTTTGCTTTATTTTTCAGTGTCATAGAACATCATGAAAGATTTCTCCAGATGGTCAGGCCTCCCTCCAATTGTCCTTTGAAGGTGGGCTGTAGGAGAATGGGATCTTCTGGCAAGTAGCTGCAACACAGGGAGCCTATACTGGAATGTTCTATCTATCCATTTGGAGTTTTTAGCTGCCAGACTCAGACAGGCTACTTTGGGTTTGCTGGCGCCAATGTGCAGCTTGATGGCAAAATTCAGCTTGTTCTTTAGCCTTCCTTACCTGGAGAAGTGTTCTGTGCAAACTGTGGTTGTCACAATGCAACTCTTGACTCCACTGGGAAGCACTGAAAAGGCCTAACTTCTTTCACCTGGCTTTAACAGGTGTGGCTACAGATGAGACACAGATGAGATATGTGATTGCTTAAGCCAATTTGCAATACTGATAGTTGGCAGTAGATAAAGAAGGGATGTGTTTAGAACTAGGCTTTGTATTATACGAGTTTGGATTTTATTTTTTTACAACAAACTAGCAATTTGTGCTACTAGGCAGGGCTTTTTTTTCCTTCTGTGGGGACATGATGCAGCCTTTTCAATCTGTGGGCTGTGTTCTGAACATTCAGAACCATTACTCAGGTTTTCTTCTGACTCTTAGCTAGCTAGTTTTCTATATATAATAACTATCCATCTTTCCAGGTGCCAGGAGTGGCTGTTGAAATGGCCAGACACAAATCCTAAAGAGAATAAACAGAGAAAAACAAGCTCTTCATTGCATGACAAGATGAGCCCTGAACTCTTCACAGAGCCAAGTGAATTTTCCATCTCCTTTTTAGTGCTGTAGCTGTCCTGCTTGTGCTGACACACTGTACTCTGACTTTTGCTCTGGGCTGATGGCTTTTCGGGCTCTCAACACTGAATCTAGAGTTTGGAAGAGGCACTCACCAAGGAACTGGCTGCTGCCCAGCGAAGAAAGGGGGTTATTTGTCTCCATAAATGTGAACTCTATTCAGTGCTGACAATTCCCACAGTTTTATGATATGGCTCAATATTTAGCACTGGCCTAAGAGCCAGGCCTGGGACATTGTGGGAGACGTCTAGAGATCACATGGTTATAAATATATAATGAGATGGTTTCCAGTCTGGAGTACAGTGGATTGGAAACCCCGCAAGGTAAAAGCAAAGTTTTCCTTGAAATTATCCTTTTGAAAAATTCTACCACATGTTTTTTGGGGTGCGTGAGATGGTTTCTGGCAGGCTAAAGTTGACAATACTTCACTCATCTGTTTTCAGTGAAACTGTGGTAAAGTCAGAGCCTGCCTTGGCAGTGCCTACAGCTCTGAGCTCTATTGTGCACTGATGCAGCACAGATTTAGCAGCACAATGCTCCTCCGTGGTGCTTTGGGCTCTCTGGCTTGGCAAATGGCTTGCACTGGCCCCATCCCACGGCGGCTGCAGCTTCTGCTCAGCACAAGTGAGGCTACTGGCTGTGATGGCTTTGGGGGCAGAAAGGATACGGGGAGATGTGTCCCACCTGCTGACCTGCTGGAGGAAGCACTGCTACACATGGAGGGCATTCATTAACTCCTCTCACTGTGCAATTCGTGCCAGGTGGGTGAGAACAGTGAGCAGTGGGTACTAGGTATTTTGTAATAGAGTGAGCACTCCAAAACAGGCCTGTCAGCCACGTAGGGAGAGTTTCACTCTCATGAGGGGAGATGGAGGAGCTATTAACCTGCCAGCTGATTCACAGCTTTAAACCCTGTAGCATCCACAGCGATAATCTAATCTGATTTCCTGTATAACATAAACTGTGGAATTTCCCTGGCTTAACTCCTGCCTCGTGCTCACCCTTGATACCAGCGAGAACACGCCTATTAGAGATGTGCCTGGTCGCAATTCCCACACTTCCCAGCGGTGGCAGCTCCCCTGTGGACCACGGCAGTGGCGGGCAGAGGAGCTGGGGATGGCCGCGGGGTCCCGGGTTGGTGTGCGGGTCCTGTCCCGGGGGCCGCGCGGTGTCTCTGCGCGGCCGCGGAGCTGCGGGAACTGCCCTGCGCTCCGCCGTGACCGCGCTGGAGAAGCGCCCCGGCGAGAAGGGCTTGACCCCTCTGCGGGGAACAAATGGCACGGTCCCTTTGTTAGACCCAGGTTGTGCTCTCCGTTATCCCAGCACACTCAGAAATTGCCTCTTTGTTTACCACCTCGTCAGAAGATTTTGATGTGGCATTTTTTGCAGTGATGTAATTTTAACTTGAGACTCCATCTGCTTTTTCGCTGGGTAGTTTATCCATCATCCCTGTGACACTGTAAAGCATAAGACGAGCTAACAACCTGATGAGGGGGGAGAGCACAGGTTTCCATACTTAGCCCATTAATTCCCGTGAGGTTTTCCAGCTGTGAGTAGCAGTTAAATAAATGCCTAAAAAGACATACCACATTCGGGGTGCTGACGATCCGGCTGCAGAGGGAGCCAGTCTCAAGGTAAAGCTCCTCCTCCGTACACCCTTTTCCTGTCAGATTGTTCTCGATGTCACAGAGACAGGACTACTGAAAATGCAGTTTTCCCCGAATATATCTTGTCTTGTTCCCCACACGACTGTTTTCCCGGCCGAGTTTGAGGACTGAGGCTGTTTGTCTGGGAATTTGTTGCAAAGGAGTGGGTGAAACAGCAGTTTTGAGTGATGAGCCAGTCAGCCAGATGTATTGGCTGAGCACTGCAAATGTGAGCACCAGCACACAGTGGAGGTCCAGAGGGTCTGGTGCAGCCATGGCTGTGTTGGACAGTTGCTGCACAGATGGCTGGAGCTTGCCCAGCAAATATGATGAAGGCAGAGCTACTCAGACCTAACACCTGTGCTCAAACTTCTGCACAGAAATAGAGCAACTCAGAGATCCACTGAGGGCCACAGTGACAAATCAGTTTGGGGGATCACAGAGTCAGCATAGCTCAGCCCTCTGGTGATCTCTGGGCATCCTGGATATGACAGAGATTTGCAGTTACAAAGCCAGTTATACTCGAAGTGCCCTCAGCACTCCTGGTTTCTGCTTTGTCTCTTGCTTCTGTACAACGTGGTGGTAGCAACTTTATGTCCCTTTGACTTAGACTCCACAGCCCCAGTTCAGAGCAATGTGTTTGCTTCGGTAGCTCTTAGAAAGCAAAAGGAGCAGAAAGCAAAGAAAACTGCTCTCAGCTGGGCAGCTCTCAAGCGGCTCTCTTAGGGGAGCAGCTCCATGTACCAGTCTGGCTCTGCTCCCTGGGCCCTGTTCAAGCAGAAATCTGTGGAGGGTAAGAGTCTGTATCAGTTCCCAACCCATGGCATGAAGGGGCACTTAGTTTTCCTCTGGCTTTGGTTGCTTGGCCCCTGACTGTGTGCCTGTATGCAAAGTGTTTTAAATCTGTGTGGCTCTGGGTTCCTCTTCACCATGGAAACACATAAAATGATGAGTGAGCAAAGGCTGATAATGCCAGAAAGAGGGAATAGGATGCAAAGATTCTGGCCCCCATGTCCTCAGCTTGGTGGGTGCTGTTCCTGTTTGATGATGTTCTTATGGCCCATGTGAAAGGATTCAGTGTTGTAAGGTCTTGTTCTGCTCCACAGCCAGCAGGCCTGAGGTGAGTTGAGCTGAAGGGATTGTTGTGGTCACACAGGTGGTCAGTGGCAGAGATAAGAGTAGGTTTCTGTATCTCATCCCCAGCCTGCTGCTGTAGTTCCCACTGTGTGCTCGTCTCATGGCTCTGCACAGGTGAGCACAGCTGTGACCCGTACTGGGATTTCAAAACCTTCCCTCGTGTTTTTCCGGCATGAGCAAGCTGCATGAGAACCTCTTTTCCATTTTGTCTCAGTCCCATGGCTAGGAGATCATAATTTTGTTTTGCCCTTTTTAACCTCAATTTAAACTTTTGCTTGACAGAGTTGAAAAAAATAATATATATGTCACTATCTATCACTATCCAGTTTTCTGTTTATATCATTAATAGAGAGAAACTATTGAAAACAAAGCTTGTAATGGAAAAGTAAACTGTTTTAGAAACACTTTGTTTCAGTCTGTGGCATTATATATATGTGAATGGAAACCCAAATGCAAAATGCGCAAGGAGTTGAAGCGGGAGTGCACCTCCGTCACGTTTTTAAGCGAACCCCATTTCTCAGCGTGCCCCGAGCTCGTGGGTAGAATTTCAGGAGCCCAAAATCTGCTCAGCAGCGCTGGCGGCACCAGGAATGCTGGGGGAGCTGCTGGCACTCGCCCCGCTCCCACCAGGGCGGGCAGGCTGTGCTGGATCCGCACCGCGCTCTGTTCCCAAACAAAGCCCCTCGGCATCTGCGCCGGGGAAGTCACCATTTGCCATATGTCACTCTGCTCCGCATATGTTTAGTGGGCCCAACCAATGGCGCTCGCACGTTCTCCGTGCCGCTCGCTGTCCCACACAAAGGCTGCCCTGTTGCTGCCGCTGCCCATGCTCCGCAATCTGCTCGCCCGCGGAGCCGCCGCGCTCGCCGTGTCGAGCCGCATTTTGCCACACGAGGAGCGCGGCCGGATGCTCTGCAAGCTGTCGCGCTGGGAGCCCTGGCCCGGCTGTCGCGGTTTCCGCAGCCCGCGGAGCCACAAAGGAGCAGGCGGGACGCGGCGGGGCTTTGCCCGGCTCGGCGGGGCTGCGATGCTCGGCCGGGAGCGCGCACAGCGCTCACAAAACTGCGCGCTCCCGGGGCCCGGAGCTAATCCTTCCCATAAGGAAAACTCCCCTTAAGGAGTTTTATTTGTGTTTGCTTCGTGCATAACCAGCACAGCCCAGGCTAGGAGTCACTGGGACTTGCACAAGGAGAAGAAATGGGACACACTTCCTTTGGTTACTTGAGGCACATCCTACACAAACAGCTGATATAGGTGAGCTAAAGTAGTGGTGCAATGCTTTTCCAAGACTTCCTTCAGAAAGCTGGTGTGAACCACCCTTCCATTCAAGTCTAGGAGACATAAAAATATCTGCGCTGTGAACTTCACTCAAACAAGCCTTAGAGTGGCACAGGCTTGCTGAGCATTGCAGGCTGAGCTGCTGCTCTGAGGAGCCCCAGGAAAATAAATATGTGCTCCTGAAGGATTCACATCCCATAGAGGCCTTCTCCAGGATGCAGTTAATGATAGCAGGGCCTCCTGTTGAGCAGTGTAGATGTGATAAAGTACTGAAGTTTTGTGCTTTCACATGTACCACCAACCCCGCTAGCATCCATTTGGAGACTGTAGAATAGTGCAACCAAAATTAGATGAGAGTAGAGAGTTTTATTTTAGTATTTATTTTATTGGTATGTAGTATTTATTTTTAATTTATTTTTTAAATCTAGGTAAGACTGGGTGCTCATTTCACAGACTGTAATTCTTTATAGTAACTTCTCTCAATGCAAAGCCTGAGGTGTCTTTTGACATACAACTTGTACAAAGCCATAAAAAAACCCTGATGTAGCAGCATAATTTTATAACATTCACACATCTGTTTCCACTGACGGCGTTGAAGCCCAGCAAAATGGCTAAGATAGACAAGAGAAAGAGAAAAAAACCACCAACATGTTTGTAGAAATATGACTAATGCCCAGACCTGCCTGTACTTGTTAAAATGTGCTAGAATGACAATGCTAACAGCTTGGCCAAACATCAGAAAATCACTATTTCATCTGATGTTATTAGCAGAGTTACTCAGTAAAGGCAGAGCTGGAAAAATAGTGATGCTTCCCTGGGCTCAGGGTGGAGAGAGATCTCACACTCGTGACTGAGAGAAGCTGCTAAGAGCCTGACCCATGCTGCTGCCACTCTGTAGTGAGTGGCCTGGCAGCACTGGCCTGGAAAGCTTTCTGCATCTATCAGTCAAGGATTTGGAAGGTGTGAACATGAGGGGCCCTTCCTGCATGGCACCCCAAAAAGAGACAAAATGACACTTTGTATTTTGCACCTGAGGTCATGTTCGGGCTGCATAAGAAATGCCCAGGGTGAGCCACCAGCCACTGAAAATGAGCTGCATGCCTGATAATCACTTTCAAATGCCTCACTTCCCTGAGGGTAGGACTTTTTTCCTATCAGTTCTCATAAGCTTTTGTGGTTTAACTTGGACAGTTATATTTCTGCAGCATTGACACCAACAGTGGGATCTGTCTCTTTGGTGTTCATCTTTGCATACATTTGGGAGGTGAAGGAATGGAGCTTTGGATTTGGACGTGCTCTGCCTTCAGGTTACAGCCTCTGTCATGCCTATCTTCCAGAGAGGCACAAATCCCACCTGCCTGGCTGAGAGAGGGGAGATCCACTGGCTTGTGTTTGGGCTAAATCCCGTCCAGCCAAGTGTCATCCCCTGAGCAAAAGTGACACTGCAGAGGGAATCTATGATAAAACCAGAGGTGCTTTACACTGCAGCTTCACCTTCTCTGGAAATAGCTCCAGGAATAAAGGACAGTGCCTCAAACAGCACTTGCTGTAGGCATGTAATTAATTTTGTTCTTCATGCAAGGACACATTGAAATCCAGTTCAAAGAGAAAGGAAAACCCTTTTGCACTAAGCAGAGATCAGATTATTTGGTCAGCACAAAACCCTTTTGAGTAATAACTTTTCTGTGGAGAGTCAGATGGTTTCTATATGCTTGGTAGTTTTAGTTCCCCTTGAACTGTGTAATTCAATTGAGGTGCCTCACTCAGCTTTTAAACCACCTCATGCACAGCTGTGTTCCCAGACTGGCAAAGCCACTGAGCAGCTCTTGCAGGGCCAGTATCTGTGGCATTTGGCCTTGATCTTGGAGGGGGGTAAGGATAGTCTGACTGACTCAAATCGAGGTCAGTCTCCTCCAATGACCTACCTTCAAGAGTAGTTGGAAGTAAAGCTGGAAGTAAATTGGCACTTGAAATTTCTATTTGTTCACAGAGGTCTCCAGGAAAGGCAGAGCCTCTGTCATTTTATGTGCTCAGGGTGTCACAGAGGCCAGGTGACAGAGAATGCAGATCAAAGCCAGGAGAGTACATGGCCTACTGTACTGGCAGTGAAGAAATACAGAGAAATAAGCAATTGACCTGAAATAGAAATAGCAGAAGTCAAGATGTTATAGTAACTGGTACAATTTTCCTGCTTTTCAGCAGAGCTGAATGTTTAATTGATTTAGCACCTGCAAGTGACAAGGGAGGATGCTGGTGCAGAGGAGAGCTTTGAAAGAGAATGGAAAAGACAATGTATTGCATTTGCTTATACTGATAGCTTCCTAAAAATACTTATAGACTGGGGTAATAGATGCAAGCTGTTCCCAAGTACCAAACTGTGTTTCTGAGCCAGATGACAGTGGGAAGGGGAAGGAGAACAGACAGGCATTTTTGTAGTTTTTGTTCAGGTGGAGCAAATCTTTTCAACCTTGGTGCCTAATTTATGTTGATGGATGAATTTCTACATTATATATTCAGACTGTGCTCTAGAGAAGACTGAGAAATCCAAAAATCTGACTAAATTCTGCTCTCTTTGTGTTGAGGGTCCTACCTGATATTCTGTTAATTAGGCAGGAAGGGATTAGTCCATCTCCAAAGCAGGCTCAGAAGGAGTTGCTGTGCATAGTTATTCATGATGGGTGCTGCAGCTCTTCTTTCTGATTACAGATCAGAAGAGGGGAATGGAGAAAACCTTAAAGAAAGCCTTCAAAACCTTCTTCAGCCAGAAGATCCGAGGAAGTGAGTGCCTGGCAGGAAGACTGGATGGGGGAAGAAAGGTGAGAAGTTAAAAACCTCTTTAAAATCAGTGACCACCTTTGCCTACAGGTCACCAGCATCTCTAAATTGGTAGTTCTTTTCTGTTCTGCTAATTAGTAGTGGCTACAGTGGAAGTGCATATTCTGTCAGCCTGAATTTAGTTAGCTGAGAAGGTAGAAAGTGCCTTTTAGGTATTCTTTTTAGGGTAAACTCTTCCTATTGGGCATGATTTATTATCTTGGGATCCATCCTTCAATCACTTAATATTGTGGCGAATTTCCTGTATCAGCTGGGATCACAAGTATGTCCAGAAAAGCCTATTGCTTTCCAGGATATCCTAGCATTGAAGGCACACATAAACAGAGCACACTGAACAGATGGGCCATGATTTGTTTGTACAATATATATGTCCGATATATCTCTATGTTTCTTATTTATCTTTATATATATTTATTAATTCAAGGACCATTTACAACGATTCCCTTTATTTAAACGTCCTCTAGATTCTATCTGCTTGTTTGTGCCTCCAGGAAAATCAATCTGTGTGGGGTACTGAGCACAACTGTAATAAAGGAGAAAGAAATAAAGCAGACAGTGACATACAACATGTTCTCTGCAGAAGGGAAAGTAGAAGCCTCAAGCCAAAGTCCAAAGGTTACATATCGTGGTAATGCTCTTATCTAACCTGGTTATACCTGGTACTTGCAGGTAAACGGATTGAGACATTCTGCACTCATGAAATGAGCACAGCAGGGCCTGATGAGCCTCACTGCCAGCCTGCGCTGCACCTGAGATTGCAGTGCAGCAGCCTCACCAGAATGCTTCAGGATATAGCTGTTGTCTTGGGCCACATTCCTTCCTTGGCATCCCGAAATATTTGGGCCTCTTCAGTGGAAAGACTGAGGAGAAAATGTGGAGCCTTCTGGGCTCCTGGCTGACTTTGTCAGATGTTCAGATCACAAACTGCTACTTCATGTATGCACAAAACCTGACTTTGTTATCATATGGAGAAATAAATCCAGTTATTACAGGGATTGATACAATCTTGAAATGGAAGGATGCAAGAATTAATGTTTTCTTTAAAGACATTTTGGGTTTTTTCTTGGTCTGACTTTCAAGCTTTTTCATTCATTTGCAGACAGAAATTTCTATTATTTTGGCCCTTGGCATGGCCTCTCTATGCCAAGTATTTCCGACACTATGTTTCCCCATATTTCTTATATTTTCCCCATATGTGGGGCTATGCACACTCTCAACACCAGGGCTGCTTCCCAGTTTCCAGCAGAGCTGAGCAGCACATTCTCTGAGTCAAGTTCCAGCTTCTCCTCAGGTACTTTTCTAGCAGCTGAATAGCACTTTTGTATTTAACCTTTGAACAAAAAAGCTGACATATACAAAATTCCTCTATTTCTATTTGCCAAAGAAACTGGGCACCCCCACCCCGACTGCCTAATGGCATGCTTGTATTTTGGGTGCTCTGAGGGTGACAAATCCAGAGATCCCCTTTTGTAATTGTGAGCATCTCTTACTCAGAAGTACTTGTCTGTCTTGTCAATGTGTGTGCAAACATGACATCTTGTTTCCTCAGCCCCGAGTGTGTCTGCAGAGCTGTCAGCCTCATCACTCCCCTGCTCTGCACACAGGAGCAAGCAGCTCACACTCTCCTAGTCAGGAGGGGTTGCTGGAGCTGACAGACACTTCACACGTCCAAACTGTGTAGTGTTATCCTTTTATTTCCTTGCTCCCCTTGGCCTCCCATCTCTCCCTTCACAGGAAACCCGTGGGCAGCCCTGATCTTGAGTTCTCCACCCCCTCCCAGATCATTCTTATCTGTAAATCTGTCTGCTGCTGCATCCACAGCTTTCCCATGCACAGACACACCCAAGAAACCCTGATTTGTGCAGAAACTTCTGACGTTGGCAGTGGTCACTTGCAACTATCTATCCACTCAAACACAGAGAGCTCTGCACCTGTTCTCTCAGTATTTCAGGAATTATCTGATGTTCTCCCCTTCCACCACTCCATGGTTTCCTACCAGCTTATTGGCCATATACATATTAGTACTTCATAATGAGCACCCTGTACTCTTTCCTCAGGCAGGTCCCCTGGGTTCATTCCTCTTGCTTTGAGACATTTCCAGCTGCCCAGCACTGTCTCTGGCTCTGCCTTTTTATGTGTCTGACCAGAAGTGTTGGAAAATCCTTCTCCTCTGCAGCTCTCTGAAACAGCCTTTACCCTATCCTGCTTCATCAACTTCCTCTTCAGATCATGGCTAATGCCTATGGCTAATTCTTCCTTTCTATTACTGTTCCAGTACCTTCAGGCTGATTTCCTCCATTGCGCTTGTACTTATTCCCTTGGTGCTAGCCTGCAAGGCTAGAGGGTTCTCTACCCACCTCCAGCTGAGAAACCACATTGGCCTAGAGCAGGAGACATGGAGAGCCTTCCTGACCACCTGTGTGTCCTCCCAGTGGCTCTTGAGCCCTTAGCCTTGCTTTCTTGGGGTTCCAGTTACATTTGCACCACTTCAGCACTGATGTTCTTAATGGAAAGATGTTTTGTTTGCATAGAGAAAAAAAAAAAAAAAGCTAAGCTGATGCCACAGTTCTAACTGAGTGCTCTGCATCCCTGCAGTGCCTCACCTACAGGGAAGAGGAATTGTGGAGCCTGGTGATCAAGGAATAGCCTTTCAGAGAAGGGCACAGTTGCAGAGAAAGATTCTGCAAAAATGGTTGGGGGAGTCTCAAATCTCAAGACAGCCCTTTCTTGTTTTCACTGCTCACACTGTCTTTTTGTTAGCTGGGAGAAAGAGGCCAGGAAAGCCAGGGAGTTTGGAGTTTGCTTGTTCCTACCCCACATCTCCCTGTTCTTTTGCGCTTATCCAGAGCCTATCGCTGGTTAGTTCTGGGGCACCTCCCAGTTATTACTCACCACCACCTCCCTCCAAACAGAAGATCCCTGGAGAAGATAGGGAGGGAGTGTGAACCCTACTGAGACTGGTGTTGTGTCTCCCACGTTATTGCTGTTAACTCTGGAGGTGAACTGCATCGTCGTTGGATTTCCACCCATCGTGGTGTTCTGATGATAAAGCTTAGATTAAGCCCTAGTGAAAACATAATAGACTCATAGTAAAAGCAATGCAGATATTTCACAAAGAAGCCATCAAATTCTCTATGCTGTGGAATGCTGTGATATGTGTGCAGTGTGGTTGAATCTAGGACTTCATTGCCTGAGTTTTTCATGTGGGTTCATCTTAAATCTAACAGAAAGGCCAAACATTGAGAAGACCCCATTCCCCCCTTCATCCCCTTCAACTAACAGAGCTGTGTCAAAAAAGAAGTACCAAAGGGAATGGTTATATCCTGGATGCTGTTCTCATCCTTTTTGCCAAGTAGGAACATTTACTCACTAAGAAGTTCAACATCACAGGTGAAAGGATAAAAGACAAGTATCTTGGGAAAAAAATTAAATGTCTGATAACACTGCAGAGAACATATGATTTAAGCTGAAAGGAATTTTGAAAAGTCTAGAAAAAAACTTCCTTATTCTTTGTTTTCCAACAGAAAAAAAAAGGAGAAGTATCTTTAAATATGGCTAATAAACTTACCTGCTTGGGGCAGGAGAAAAAATCAGTGGTTTGTTATCCCCCTGGCAAAGTCAGCTGCTCCTGCAGCTCAGTGCCCTGTTCAAACAGAGGTTAAGTTCCAAAGCTGTTGCCATACCCTGGCTGTGCTGGAGGTCCAGACAGCAGAGCAATAAAGATGCACTGCAAGGCAAGGACTAATCCTCTCACTGACCTGCACAAGTCAGAGGAATAAAAGGGACATGTGCATATTAATGTACATATTAATCACAGCTCCTGCCCCCTTTTCTCTGATGGCCCAACCATCACCTTGGTGGGACATTGTTTTTAACAGTGTTAAGAGCTATAATGCTTAGGGATACAAAACTGTTCCCTAGGTGTGGACACCTCTTAAAGCTGATAAAGATGTTTAGAGGAAGATTCATGAAAAAAACACCTGTTGTTTGGCTTTCTGCTTCTGTTTAATAACACGAATGTAATGCATTTATGGTCTTAACTCTAGGATAAAGTGAGGGGCATCGAAAGCAGTATTTTTGAAATTCATCAGCCTAAACCTATAACGGATTCTGTGCATGGATCCAAACCCAGATATCTGTGGAAAGAAGGTGGCTTGAGAAATCCCCAGTGCTGGGTAAATTGAGAGCAGTCACTTGCACTCAAGTGTCTTTGCTCAGCTGATTGCTTCAGATACCTTTCTGGCAATTGCTCCTCTCTCTCTCTCTCTCTCTCTCTCTGCGCTCATCTGTCAGGGGGCTTGCTGAGCTTTTTGGGCTTTACTGAGTCTCCTCAGTGAGGCACACAAGAATGGTGGCCTCCAGCAGCTCTTTCCCTTAAGCCTCGGGAGGTTATGTCCCAAACGAGAAGGGTCTAATAAAAAGTAATTGAGGGGAAAGAAAACCCCAAACCAAAAAGCAGCAAATTATATTTACCTAGAAAGTGAATGTTTGTCTGTTTTGTTGTAGTTTTTATTTTACCCTGATTCTTCTGCCTTCTTCTGATGGACTTTTTTTTGATGGTGGTGGTCTTTAAATGATCCTTTTCCTCCCTTCTTCCTATTTTGTCCTCTCCTCAGCTTTTCGTTCTCTTCCAAAAGTAATACCCTGCTACTAATTTGCTCACAGTCACTTGCACTCCGAGTTTCTACAATATTCCTTTTCCCTCCACTCCTAATACAGTGTCTCTGCCCACTCCCTCCTGCCCTTACCACCTTCCAGTGTCCCCAGCACAGCTCTGGCTCTCAGGGAACACCAGCAATCATAGAACAATTTACAGCCATTACCCAGTTCAGAGCCACACCTCCCTGCAAGGCAGGTAATTATTTATGAACATTGCTAAGCTGCCACTGTTTGGGGTAACAGATTGTTCAGCTGTTCCTGCTCAAGGGGCCTCACACAACAATAGTGAGGCTGCAAAGGTCAGGGTTGGGATGAACAGCCAGAGCTGTATGTGGGGACTGCAGACATCTGCTAACACATTGCTGAGCTCTGAGCCCTCCTTTTACTCGTGGGTTTGTGAGCATGAAATGTGTCCTGGATTTGTAGTGTCAACTAGGCTATGTCTTATAAAAAAAAATTAAAATCCACAGAAAAGTCCACAGCCCACATATGGGTTCTGTGCTCCATGACATGGCACAGAGTAATTGGTCAGGCTTCTTTGTTCCCTGCTCACACAAACCATCCCACGCTTTGTCAGGGAGGGGCTGTGGCTCCCACTGAAACCAGCTCCTTAATAAACTGATGGTGACTCTACCTGGGGACTTCCAACCTGAAACGCTGTGTGACATTTTCCCAAAGGTGGAAGATTTATGGGTTTGACTGAAATTAATTAAGAAGTAGAACCTTAATTAAGAAGCAGGTTGCTTCAGAAAACAGCTAACACACTTCAAAGGGCTGAAGCCAAATACTTAATGGGAACAAAGAAGAGAAAACAGGGTCAAAACAGACCATATCTGTGCCTTGTTCTCACCCCATTCATCTTGCACATGGGGGGTGCTCTGCTGGCATTTTAAAAATGGCAGTGGAACAGCTGCCACCCAAAGGAGAATTGGGGACTGTGGGAGGGGCATGTGGTTTATTCAAAAGCCACTGCTCCCCTATGGAAGCAGAAGATGAGCCAGATGTACATTGTGTTTTTTCTCTACCATGTCCTGGTCGTTTTCCCATTGATTTCAGTTGATCCAGGATATCCCTGTTATTCTCTTTTTTTCCCCTAGCTAGGTGATTTCAGTTCATGAATGCAGGAGGCAAACTGATCCTATTTTATCCTCTCATCATACCAGGTACAGCTGTTAGCTGAGGGGCAGGTGGTTTAAGAAAAACAAGAAATTAATCTTTTGAAAACATGGCACATTTTCAGGACCACAGTTCCCCCAGAGCTTGGTGTCCTGGAAGAAACACCTCATCCTCAGATAACTACTGTGCTCCTCAGTCAGTTCTTGTTGCTAAGTACAAATGGTGTATTTGTACCATTTATTCTGTAATATTTTGAACAGGTCATTCTTACTTCTGGAATAAAGACAGATTGGTGGCTTTTCCCATGGTAACTGTGTGGTTTAAATGATGTTTCAAGAAAATCCACCACTGTTTTTTTAGGAAGACACACAAGCAAGCAGTAGGATGGTGGACTCTTCACTGAACTTCCAGATGTGCCAACCTCGAGCGCCATCCCTGCAGGTTTTTGTGAATCCTGCTGGATCCCCTTTGCACCTTAGGAAGGCACAAAGTATTGCTACAAGTCTGGCCTTGGGCTATTTTGGAAAAGGGTTTTGAAAGTTACACCCCATGTTACAAAGAGATTGATGTAAGAGATTACGATAAATGCACAAAACACTTTCATTTTCTTTATTTTCAATTGATACTGTATGAATACAAAGTTTCTAGAAAGCTACAAAAATTCTACCACTTTATCAAGAAGGCATCAAAATGTGTCACTTTGCAAAGACATGAAAACACCTGCAGTAACCGACACAAAAATAGCATTTTTAGAGTGATGAAATAATTGCACTTAACTGTCATGGATATTAAAGTTATCACACATATGTACCGCGAAAGCTAGAATACATTTTTTTTTTACAAAGCACTTTATAAAAAAATTCTCTGCACACAAAACCTATAATTTCCATATTACTATCATACTAAAGATAAATTCACTTTAAAGCCAACACTTAAAACATTTTAAACAAAAAAAAGGTACCAGTACCTACACACAGACAATAACAAATACAAGAATACTGTACTGCCAAGAGGTTTGACTGAAACTCCTTTTGAAAGCTTCTGCAAATATGTTAAGAAAACATTGGAGAACATTCAGTTTTTTCCAAGAGCCTTCCCTCACTGTCTAACCTAGAGGTACTTTATCATCAAAAGGCAAGTTCTACATCAAAAGTTACCAGCAGCAGTACAATATTAAAGTAACCACTGACCATATATGAATATGCTTAAGTCACAAACCCATTTTATACACATTACACAAATAAACATAAAGTGAGAATTCCATTAAGTCATTTACAAATGTGAACAAATGCACATGGCAAAAAAACCCCAAAACAAAACAAAAACCCAACCTGTTTTACATAAAATGTACTGAAGAATTAAAGGCTATTCAGGTTTTCAATGTTATAAAATTCTTTTGTCTTTTTTTTTTTTTTTCAGGCACATATTGTATTTTTTGTCTGCAGTCATGAGCCTGAATCAGAGGCCCATAAAACAAAACAAAAACAAAAACACATATTCTGTAAGGAGGTAACAGGGATCCATCTCCTTTTAGTCAACCGAGTGCATTTAAGATTTAATTTACACACTAAAACTAATTACATGATCTCAGCAAGAATGACCTGAAAAGTTAAAAGATGAAGATGTCCAGAGTGTTTCTTGTACTTTGACTTATCCAACCTCAATCTTTCCTAGGGGGCTAAACATCTCGTTGTGAAAGATAAGAGGGGAAAGGAGATCATCCTGAGAAAAGGACAAAGCCGGGCTCTATTCCACACATAGGGCATGTGTATCCTTTTGGGAAAAGGAAAAGGGGGAGGACAACAGGGCACTCAGTGTGACTGACTGAATGCTCCAGGAAAACTTCCAGGGGAACTGCTTCAGGCAGCAGGCATGCCCCGGGACTTGCAGTGGAGAAATAAATAGATATGGATTAGCGCGTCGAATGTCGAATGTGCCCTGGACTGGGCAGTTCCCCACATTCCACATTAATGTACACCCTTCATTATTCCCAACAGCCCAGCCCGTGGGGCTCGACGGGAGAAGCTACTGCCAAACGGAGCTGGAGCTCTGGTGGAGAGGGAAAGTGAGAAACAGGCATGATATCTGCAATTCCTTCAAAATAGTGGTGCAGTACCTAAATAAAATCAGTTTGGAGTTCAAGTAAGTAAAACTACATCTGTTAGTAGTAATTTTCAACAGCCCCAAATGGTACCATTATGCTTGTTTTAACGAGACAGAGGTGTCGTTTATCACAAATATTGACTAGCACAGCTGAAATGTTTGGCAATAACTGAAAAAGTATGTTCTGATTGTGGGCCAAAAGTGTCTTTGCCCTACCTCAGTCTCATTGAGTTCAACAGGATTACTTCTTTTATAGAGGTAAGTGAGATTTAGACCTTGAAGGAATAACAAAAATAATATTTTTGAGAAAGGGAATTTGAATTATCACAATATTTACCACACAGTGTCACAATATTTCTCTATATAAAAGTTAATCTTAGTTTTTCATCAAATACTTTAAAAATCAAGTTAAAATTGTATTCACAACTATATAATCCCTCTGACAGCTTTTGGTTTTGCTGATATTTGTTCTTTCTAAAATTGTTAAAATGTTGCTCCTCTTCCCATTGATATCATTCAGTTGTAGTGGAGAGTATGGCCTCCGTTCACAGAAGGTATCAATGACAGACACATTATTAAAAGGAGCTATTTTTTTTTCCAAGACACCATCTGGGAGGAAAACAAAACAATCCTGTGTTTTGAGTTGTGCTGGCCAGAGTTTCTCTACCAGCATTTTCATCCACAACTCTCACACTCAACATTTCAATGCTTAAACCCACACAATTGCATTTACCCTCACTATGCTCAGTTCTCCATGTTCATCTTGTTTTATGCATCTGACCTTCAGCATGCACAGCTTTGTAAACAAAATCTTCTGTCTAAACAAAGAATCTTCACAGATACCAAAATATTATTAGAGGAGATCAATGAAGCCATGTTTGTCCACTGCAATTCTGTAGTGTATGGATCTCTCATTATGCAGATGCGTGACCAGATGAAGAGAATATAAATGTGAATATTTTCATTTTTATATCACAGACGAATCAGTTGCTGGTTTGCAATGCTGTCAGAAATGGCAAACAGTAGATTATTCTTCAGCAGGCTGATCGTTAGCAAAATCCCTTTGCTATGAATGGTGCTCTTTTGTGAATGGAGGCCTGTAGATTCAACTTATTCCAATAAACCAAAGGCATTACGGTGATAACTAAATATTTTTGGTCTCTCTACAAATTGTCATTATTATGGCAGCACTTTTCTAAGCTGGAATTTCAAACCAAAGGCACTTTCATGCTAGAGTGCAGAAGAGTCACAATTAATTATTTGGTCATGAAATTTAAAAAGGCAGCATTCATTAATACAATTCACTTTTCATGGAGAACTAGGAATCTGTAACCTTTCCTTTTGGTATAGGCATTTCACTGCAATGGGACTGACTTGTATGGACAGCTGGTTTAGACCAAGCAGTCAAAGAGTGTTTCTGCGGGGAGAAATACAGATATTTTAAAAATGGAACCAATTAATAAAACAATATATAAAATTTATGTTAAGAGGCTAAAGGTACTTCTAATATAATGCTAAGGCACTGCATATTGTAATGCTTTGGCAGCTCTCAATTAAAAGGTTCCTACAAAAAAGTAACAGTAACAAGATAAGTACTTCCAGCTTACAAAAGAGCTCACAGTTTACAGGCAGCCTGTTGGACTACACACCCCACACTCAACAGTTGAAGGATTAAGGCTTTTAAGAATTAACATATACAGGGTATGGATCATTTACAGAAGTGTAAAGAAAAGACGATGGAAGTAGTTTCCCTAATATTACGTATGTGAACACCAATAAACATTGTGACTGTTTATACCCTATAGTTACGGCATATGTAGTGTGCCAAATCTTATTAAAAAAACCTGTATCTGGTTTTGCAAATTGACTTACATACTTTATATGCCTTAAAGAGTTTGCTTGTAATTAAACAAAAAAAAATTTAAAAAAAATCACCAAACCCACAATTCAAACCCTAAATAAAAGACAACTTTAAAACAAAAAACAAAAAGTAGTTTTTGACTTGTAACACCAAGTGCTTAGAATAAAGGGCTACCGTTAGGCTGTTACAATGCAGTGCTTTTCCTGATGTGATTGTTAGTGTTAAAAATGAGCGTTTAAAGAGACCTTACCATGGGCACATTTCTCTCTGTTCAGTTCACAGAGTATAAACTGAAAGATCATCAGCCCTAATATCCACAAGCAGGTAACAGCTAGAGATCACAGCAACCATCCAAACCATCCACCTCATGGAGTCAGATCAGGCTGAGGGATTAAAGCACTCTCCCTTCCCCTTGGTGATTGCATCTTCCTTGAACCCAAGACCTCACCAGTGTTAGGAATGATTGTGGTCTGACCCACTACCTTGTCCAGGCTCTGTTCTAGTCTAGACATTTCAACAGTGGGCAAGTCTAACAGAAAGCACTATGCAGGAATATAATTTAAGAAAAAAAAACTTTCTTGTTTGAAGACTACAACACTGTGCCTGGGAGTAAATTCTACGCTTAAATTGTGCATGGGAGCATAATGTAAAGGGTAGGGATGAGGGACTGCTGAACGATAACTTTGATTCAGGACTGCGAAAGACTTTCCCAAGAAGCCTCTTTGCTGGTAACTCATCACTGATCTTTAAGGAGGCTTGTGCTTGGTCAGGCAGCCCTCAGCCTTTCAGACGAATGTTGTGCCTGAGAACCCTCTTCACCTGCCCAGACAACTTCTGCTTGGGCAGCGAGGGGCAGCAGGGTGAGAGGAACTGAGCAACAGCCTCTGTCCTACAGGAGGGGTGACACTGCTGCTCTCACATGTGAGGGCCTCAGACAATCGCCCACACCCATGGTCACGGTTCGAAGCCTTACAGTATTAAAATATCTCCAGATGTACTTTACTTCCTGGAGTCTTCCCTGAATACATCAGAAGGATGAATGCTACCACATCCAAGAGGACAACAGACCCCACGTGGTAGGTGTGTGTTTGTTTTGGGTAAGGTCTTTGCCAGAACTGGAGAGACAATTGGGAGAGGTGTAAGAGCACCATGATTAAGAGGAAAAGGAGAAAAAAAAAATTCTCCACTTTCCAATCTTCTTTGCCTGATGTTGGTTGTGATTTTCTAGCATCTCACAGATATTAAAGCTGTTGATCCTTTCAGAGGTGTACACACTCCTTTCAAACACATCAGTATTTCGCTTTCTGTTTGTGAATGACTCGATGCTGTCGCAATGTCAGCTGTTTCCGTTCATCTCTTAATTTCAGAGTTGCAAGTTTTTTCTCAACTTATTAGAAAACATAGTTGTCCATATAAAATATAACTGCACACACAAGACTACATATAATGCAAGTCTAAATCTTCAGTATTTACCTACTTATTGCAAAATGAGCCATCTTTTTCATTAAATAATCAAATTTTCATATTAGTACAATACAATTTTATACTCTTTTAAAATACACTAGATATGTTAGGGGTAAGGGATGATGTTTTCTTTCTCTGCAATACCTGTTTGAAAGTTTAATGGATTAGAAGATTAGTTTTAGCGTTGAGAAAAAAATACAAAATTTGCCTAATTTTAGGACCTGTCTGTTTCTATCAGGCATTTCTTAAGGCTATATTTTTCATTTGGTTTCAAACAGAAAAATGTTTCATTTTAAAAAATAATTTAGTGAATTACATTCGTCCATATCTTCCACCCTAATTAGTTACAAAGATAATTCTATAAAGATTATTAACTTTGTGTACTCATTTACAGTTATAGCTAAAGATTCATTTCAATTTCACTTGCATTGTAAAACAAGTATTTCATGTTGGAAAAAAACCCAAAATAAATTCTTATAAATGCTGTCAGTTTTTCCCCATGGCAAATGCTCTGTCGTACATTTTTCTATCAGAATTAAAAATAGGCCTCCACAGACAGAGGCATTAGGTTCTTAAATACAGTTTTCCCAAAGAACTGTGGTTTACAAATTTGAAGAACACTTAGTTTTAGAAATAATTTTTACAACTGTACCAGAATTTCACAGCTACAATTATATATGAACACATTAAAAATGACTTCACTAAAACAGGATTTAGAAAAATGTGGGTGAAAGTTGGGCCAGAGGCACTGCCACTTAGTGTCGAGGTTTACAGTCTGTGTTTTGATAAAGAAGTGAAATGAAGTGTATATATAAATAACTGCTCAGTCCTTTACAAGCCTGTAGATGTGATGCTGTGCTCCATGTTCGCTGTTGGACACTTCGAATACACAAGCCATGCAGAGCAGGGTTTCTTGTGTATCCCTGTTTGTTACCACCTGTGTGGGGGAAGGAAGAAGCAGACAGAACATCACACACTTGGAAACAGCAGGGCTGAAGCAAGAAGTGACTCATGTCACCTCGGTCCTGCCCCAACCCTGCAGTAGCAGCAGCAGCACTGCATGGCTCCAAGAGCTTGGCTGAGGTGCCACCACAGAGTAACAGGGCAGACAAGCTGGGTCAGTGCAAGAAACTGGCTTAAAGGCCACTTCATGGAGCACTCTCTGTGCTTTAGGTCACCTGTTGGGCGTTTGCTGCCTGTTTTCCCTGCCCAGGAACTAATCAACGCCACTAACGTTTGCAGCACTGTAATTGAGCCCCAGTAAGGACACGCGATGGTTCAAAGTTACTGCCTCAGGCTCTCTACAAACCCCAAACTTGAATGGAAAAAAGAGAGAAGTGAGCTGAAATCTGTGAAAAATAACAAAGGTGTTTGTTCACGTTCACAGCCAGCTTAGCCTTTTCATCCTGAGCGTCTATAGCGCCCAATTCCAGGAGCATTATTCTGAAATCAGTGGAATGGTTTGTTTGGTAAGCAACATGACTAAGGGATTTGGAAACTGGTTCCCAACATTACAAGCTAAGCAAGCCTGCGAGTATTTTAGAAGTGGAAAAATAAAAAGCCAGTCCGTACCAATAAAATCGTGAAGTTTTCCAGGACACTGTTCATCATGTATTTCTCTGGTAAATGCTTCAGCTTGTGTATGAAATTGATCATATATTCACACATTGGAGAGCGGTTTATCCTGTACACGAACCGGCCGTTCTCAAACCTTGCATATTCAGTCTGAAAAAAGAATGAAGTGCATTTGGAATGTGATAATTCGGAGACAGCAAAAAAGTAACTGCTAAATCTGGTTTTCTTTTTTTTTTTTTTTTTTTTTTTTGGTGTAGGCAGAAAGAAGAAAAAGTGGCTCAGACACACACATGCCTGCTTGCTGACTCCCTGCCTGAGCCATGCAGTGCCTGGCTAAAAATTCAAAGGCCCTTAATTATCAAAAATGATAATATCACTGCTTGTTCTCTAACCTGGAAATGAACAAAATGAACAGATTAAGATTACAGAAAGTAAATTCCCAAATTGAGTAAAAATTAATTAAGCCAAAAATGTTGTGGTAAGATGATTTTACAGCAGTTTTGAGGCACCCATCTACAAAGGGGCCAGCAAAAATAAGCTTATATATTTATGCTTAAGTGTGCACATACATAGATCTATTACTGCATGATTTAATAGGCAATTTATGAACTACACAAAGATGCAGGACTACAGCTGAAAGAAAACCAGAGTGACTTAGATTGCTGAAGGAGAGTAAGGCTGTGACTTTTGGGCTTCTGCTGTCCAGCTACAAATTGCTCAGATGAGCTACTCAGTGCTCTATGAGGATTTTTGGCTTTCTTTAAGCTTGGAATTATGGCAGTTTTTAAAACCATTTTTTATGGTCACAATGGTTAGAAAACGTATTTAGTATAAGAAAGACATAAACAGTGACCAGGACATCTGTAAAGGCTCAACCTTCAGCTCTAGGCAAAAATTCCTCCACAAAAACTGTTTTGCACATGACAGACGTGGGTGTGGGGCTTAGTCCCAGCTGCACTACCACTGTACAACAAACCAACCAGAGACCTGACCACACCATGCAGGTCTGTGTTTAGGAAAGGTAAAAAATACATAAAGGCACATATCCCATCACAACACCCACCTCTACTTTTTCTACTACTTGCTTTCCAAATGAGCAGACTTTGGTGGAACAGGTGATTGTCATGTTTTCTGAGCTCTCATACTGACTAGTGACTCCATAAAACGCTCCTGTATCATCTTGGATGTTGCAGTTTAAGTCAGCCTGTTGGGAAAAAGTGATGGGTGGTGAAGATTTGGTTTTTCATTTGACAGTGTGAATAGCATAAGCTGTCATTAGCCCACCATTCTTTTCAGAGATAAGGGGGAGCTTAATGGTGATGACAGTGACAGTGGAAAAAAGTCTGTCAGGGAAGTAGCTACCCAATTGTTGTAGTAAAAACCTCACGAAAACAACAATTTACTCAAATTTTAAATCATGAAAGATGACCCAGTATTTCTCTGGGCTACAGGTGATGTTCTTGTCTGGCAGATAGCTGATGAAATCCCTGGAGCAAAGGAATGATCACCTGTGATGTGCCTGGCTGCAGGGCCAACTGCAGAAGTGAACCTGTCTCAGATTCAGCTGAGCCACCCCACTCCAGAGAGGCCACAGCTCACTTTCTCCTCTTCCCTTCTTAAAGCAATGAAATGCTCGTGGCAGAGGGAGACAGCTGGGCAACATGGCATCGATCTCTGATAAGACTCTGGGGCCATATGGCACTGATTCAGCAAAGTACTGCACTCCCCGGAGCAGTCTGACGCAACCCCCAGGCTTCCCGTGCCGTGCTCACCACCAGTAAATACTGCTGGAAGTATTTCCTTGCTTCCAGCATTTCTCTGCAGCCTCAGTAACCATCCAGCTGCCTTTGATATGTCACATCAGAGACCGAGACTTGCAGGATCAAGTGAGGAACAGCACTACCTTCAATTATTCATGTCCCAATCCAAGTCCTGTGCACAGCGGGAATAATTTGGCTACAAAACAACCACACAGGTCACCTGCTGAATGCAGCCTCCCCAGGCCTGCAGCAGTGCTGGAGCTGTTCTGCCACTCTGCTCTTGGACATCATGGATCCATTTTCAAAAGCCCTGCACTTAAAAGTGTGCTAATATGGATGCAGGCAGAGTCCAGGGATATGCACAGCTGGATTTGTTGATTCAGACATTAGCTCTGCTGACATCTTTGATGCCCAAAGAGAGAGCGGGCAGGATTTTCTTTTTATGTGGAAATAGCTGATCAGCTACTGAAGCATGACAGCTAAGAATCACCTCAATTTGAAAGTCACTCCAAGATGAGCATTTTAGCAGGGAAATGCACTTTTGCAGCTGTTTCATTTGCAAGTCTAGCTCTGCTTGGTTCTATTCCTAATATAGAAGTGGAACACAAAATACGTGACAGATACCTTCATGTTTTAAAAACCCAATATACAGGTATGCTCACCTACACCCCATCCCTGGAAATGTTCAGTGTCAGGGTGGATGGGACTTTGAACAACGAGGTCTAGTGGAAGGTGTTGGCAACAAGTGATCTCTGAGATTCCTTATGACCAAACCATTCTATGACTCCAGTGTGGAGCCCTCACCATAGTTCAGGTCATTTGTAACTGCTATTTACTTTTTAACTTGGCAACAACTCATTAATCCTCCTTAGTGTCTGCAGCCCTTATTTGTGGTGTGGCGTTCTGAGGCAATATGCTGATAATAGCACATACTGAGCTAGTCTGTGGTGCAGAGAATAAGTAAATCTAAGATTTTTTTGGGGCTGGCTTTGTAAATTAATCAGTGGAGCAGCCTCCTGAGGTTTGCACACAGCAACACAAACAGCCCCACAGTCACATGTTTTGCATAACAGAAAGAAATCCTATTGCTGTTACACCTTGTTTCTGGCACCTGCTTTGCGTGAGGTCAGCAGTTAATGTTTAATGGGCATCCAAAGCAGGGCTGCCACACTGAGCTGCAAGGAATTGTTCTGAGCTGATGGTAAATAAACAATTTGCCATCACAGCTGGCCTGCAATCGAAACATGGCAAACATCTAAACACAGCAAGCTGCAGCAGCCATCGGCCACGCAACAGCTGCTCCACCGGAATTTCTGAGGAACAGGGATTTCTGCTAAAACAATTGCACTGCCGTAATTAATAATAATAATAATAATAATAGAAGTAATCTCTTAAAATGAGATTATTCCTGCTACCACAATTGCAGTTTTAATATCAAAACATTTTTTTCTCCTGTCAGATATGAGCAAAATATTTAAGAAATCATAACTAAACCACCCCTCATAATTTTATGTTGTCAAAAGTCAACTGCACAGACCTTGCATTTCAAGCTGCAAAAATGAGTGTTTAGACAGTTAAAAAGGATAACTTTTTTTCTGCTGCTTTCTGATTTTGAAGCTCACTGGAAAAAAAAAATCTAATTGTTGTATTTATATGCTGACATTTAACCTGGAAAAGTAACACATGTGACTATCTGGCACCCTGTTGTTCAGCTCCTCCAGCTCTTGCTAAAATCACCGGGAGGCTGTGTACACAAAACATCCAGGCTGGGCCTGATGTTTCAATGAGGAACACTTGAAACTATCACTCAATTGTCATGATTTACTCTGAAGCAATCACAACATGGTTGCAAAAGTCCCATGATGATCATATGGATATGAATTATCTTTATTTACTTGTTTGCTCTTCGATTTTTTTTTTTTTTTAGTCAAGCACACAATAAAGGTGTTTTCAAGGAAGGACAGAATTCTCTTTTTAAACAGTTTTCATGTTCAACTAATTACAGATTGCTGAGATCTGAAAATTTAAGACTCTTCAAAAAAGTCTAACACCAATATAAAGAAATCACAGGAGTGGGCAAGCAAACACTCTTAAATGAAAGCTTCACAAAAGCCTCTTTTAGTAATGTAACAATTTTGTCATAAGGACTTAAGTATATTATTATGGCTTAAATAGTAAGGGATTTGTCTAAACATATACATCTGAAGGCTAAATTGCATTTCTCAAACTGATGAAATTAAAATAAATTTTTTTGCTATTTTTTTCCTCCAAATGGTCAAGACAAAAAAAACCCCAAAAAGGGTACTTATGTGGCTGTGGGAATTGTAGATGTAGCTTTGAGTGGGAATAAGTGTTATACATGAATACCCTGGTATTTAGCTTTAGCTCCTTACTATAGTATTGATTCCAGGGCTTGTGTCTACATTTTAGAAAGGATGTTGGAAAATTGGAAAGTGTTCAGAAAAGAGCTACAAGAATGATTTCAGGTCTGGAAAACATCCTTTGTAGTGAATGACTAATGCAACTCCATCTACTTACTTTTTCCAAGGGAAGTTTTTCCACAACCTTGTCATAGCCTACATGTTGCTACATGGGGAAGAGTCTTCTCCTAGATTAAATCTTGCAGAAAAGAATATTAAAAGGCAGAAAGCTAAAGCTAAGCAAAACCAAAATGTGAGTAAGGCAGGGGCTGGTAACCCTGATGGCAATGAAATGCCAGCATAATTCTCAGATGAGGTGAAATCAGTTATTTGGGGTCTCTTTAACCAGCTAAATATCTGACAGGGATGCTCTGGTTCAAGTTGGCTTGGTATTGTCCAAAGGCAAATATTACTTAGTGAAGTCTACTGCCTGTGTTACATGACAGAAAAGACTACATAAATATAATAACAAAACTGAAATACAGAAATTTATCTTATTAGTCTTCTTATAATTTCCTATTTCAATGAGCTTTGTGAGAAACATTACAACAGCCAAGCCTCTGCAATGCTGCTGAACAGGAGTCCATTTACTCATTGAGTTTTAAAGATCAGTACAGTTTAGGGGGTGCGGGAACCAAAACCACAAATGGAATTTAAAAAAATTTTTTCTTTCAACTTTCAAGAGTAAAACTCTAATTTTGATTTATTTCTGAGCACTGAGTTTTATATTAGCTGAATGCTCTTTGAGGCGGGAGAAGCACTCAGCTTTCTGGCACCCTATCTGCACTGTAAGAGCATGATTAAGTCATTAATAAAGCAGAGCTTGTCAGTGGGTAGCACTGGAAATATTACATATTAAGAGCACCAAGTGTTCAACACACTGCATGGAGAAGTCTCTGCCAGTGTGCCAGAGCAAGCACCTAAACAGTGCTGGCTGCAACCAAAATAAAGAGTAAAATAAATTAAAAAACCATCTTCCCATTCCTTTCCCAAAAGCTCTCAGGCTCTGTGCTACAGGCAGGGGCAGAGGGTAGAGCGCTTGTATAGTAATAACAGCTTTGGCTAACAAAAGGCAACTCCAGCAAAAATTGCTGGGGAGAGTCTAAATACATCCTGCTGAGTAGAAGGAAAACAGCACCTACTGGAAACAGTGGGATTTGGGGAGGGCCAGAACAGTTTGCACTGGCACTCAGTAGTTAACATTAAGCACATAAGGTCACTTATTAACAACATATAGGTTTGAGCAACTGCTGACTGCGGAGAGGTGTATTACTCATGTGACCGCACCGTGCCTCCCCTCCTCCTCTCCAAAGCACCACCAAAGAGCAGAGATTCCAAATTGTAAAGCAATTTTTTCCAATGGGAGCATCTGGGCCGTTGGCACGTTGCTCTGCAGCTCAGGAATTGTGTCCAGGTCTGCCACATGGTTGGGCTTGTGATGGACAGGCCAAGCTGCTCTGGCTTCCCAGCCCCTTCCACTCATTATCCAGCCCCTGGCACTAATGCCCTGCATCACTCGGCACAGGGGTCCTCCTCAGGCACCACGTGAGCTCTGTGTGCACAGAGGGCTGTGGTGGGGAAAAGCAAATGGATGTCTGCTTTCTTCCATATCTAATTTGTTTTGCATACATTTTCATGCTGGCCACAGAGCCATTCACATCGCGGCTCCTATTTGTGAGCTGCAGATCATTTGCCAGTCAAGCTGGGGAGTGTGTGTGTCTCCGTGTGTGTGTGTGTGGAGGGAACTCCAAGATTCTGGATTATGCAATATAAATTACATGCAAAAATAGAAAGGGGAAAAGAAAAAAAAAAAAAGGCAGTAGCCGCAATTGTGTGTGTGTGAATGAAGGGCACAAAGAATCTCTGCACCTTTTGAGACGGCTGGAGGCACATGGGGATAAATTCAGGAGGGGGTGGGAGGAGACCACAGGCACAAGCCATTTCTGAACACTGATTACATGGGTAAATTGTTTGTTCCAGTGTATCACAAAGAGAAGGAGCATTATTTTTCATGCCACAGCTGTTTTGAATAAGAATAGGAATAAACTTAACTATCCTCCTCATGTTACTTACCACTAATTATGGCATATATTTACATCTATAAAACAGTGAAATTTTGGGAGACATAATTTAATGCCCCTTTATTGTGTAGATTCCTTTATTTCCATCCCACATTTGAATTTCAAAAATGTTTAGGACTTCAAAGCATCTTTAAAAGCTTGCCCTAATTATAATATGCATTACTTTCTAAAACTCCTAGTTTGCATTGCAGATTCCTGCAAATAGAGGCATTCATTTTAAACATCAATTAATATCATCCACACATCTTCAGATGAGTTTGGGTCTTTGTTTCAGAGTTGCAGTGAGCTCTGACTAAGCTTTCCTCAGTTAGAAGAATAGTTCAAGCTACTGCAAACATTTAAAATTAAGCCAGTGGATCGGATCCATAAAAAGCTTGACAGGCCAACATTAATTTATATCAGTTGTTTTCTTTTCCCTATGTCACCAAGGACAAAACATCCCCCTTCCTTTCAGATATATTTGCTTCCCAAATCTGTCCCTGTGGCTGCAGAAATCAGAGTTCAGGTTGGCACAGAACATTTGGCAGTGTGAGAGACACAAAATCCCAGCCACGTTATTTCAAGGTGTGCTTACACCAGCCTTAAGGATCCCAGTGGAGGCACTGCACGGTGCCGTAGGTTACATGGAAAAGTCATACAAAATTGGCCTCAAAATTTGCAGTTGGGGGTTGAGCCAAAAACAGAGAGAGAAATAACAAAGCTACAGCAGCAGAATTTAGTCTAGGAGGCCTATGTGTATTGTTTAGAATTAGAGAATTCAAGAATAGTAGTGAGCAGTGGGAGAAGCATTAGAGATCAACATGAGTAGAACTTTAACCAATAAAAGAAACCAGTACAGGCACCCTCTGTTGACTCAGCTTTCAGACAGGCTAATTCGAACTTCAAAGAGCAGAAAACTTTGGGACTATTCCCAAGTCACAAAAACAGTTTAAATACAAACCAAGCAACAGGAACAGTGGCCATACTCAGATTAATGTTAGATGGCATGAATCATACCTGGCTGTTTTACACAGATTGGGCTTAGTGACACTGGTGAACAAGGTGAGAGAAGCAGGATTGTGAGAACCAGTACCCAGGGAAAGGTTTCCTCTGCAGATATTCTCCAGCCTTCCCTGAATGTCCTCAGTGTTCTAGGACAGCTTTTACATTTATTTAGGAACATTTAAATTTATAGCCCTGTAATCTCCAGTCTCATATCCCTGTCACACAAACTTCCTGTGCCACATAATTAGGATGTTCCTTATTTACAACACACCAAATGAAGGTCCTTCTGTTATTGTAGAAGTTTCTGTGACAATTTCCCTGAACAGTACAGTTCCCAGCGACTACCTGGGATAAAGCAGAGGAGCAGTCACTGCATCCAAGGTGGAAGGCAAGCACCAGGGAATTGCATTGCAGAGATGTGAGGTTGGCTGTTTGAGGTGGTGTAAAAGGAGGAGTCTCTTCCTTTTATACCTCCTGTACTGTTAGGCCCAAGAGTGTGACATCCAGATGCGTCACCAGGAGTCGGGCCAGAAGCTCATCCATTCCCAGCATCAGGTTGTGTTTCACATGAGATACAATCTGTATGAACCAATAAAGCTCTGCAAAGCAAAGCAAAGCAAACTTTGCTTTGTATTCCATCCCGGTGCTGTCTTGCTATGTCAACTCCACAACTGCGAAGTGTCTTCTTGTAAGGTCTCAGACCTTTCCCTCCCACTTTTTTTTTGTAATCAAACCTTATTACCGAAACCAGGACAACAGAAAAAACTGTGCTGCTGAGCAGCCTGAAGCAGAACTAAGTGGGAAAGAGCCAGAGGAGTATTCTTTCCAGATATCAGAGCTCAGCTGCTTTCTGCCTTAGTCATCCTCAGCACAAGTACTCGTCTGTGGTCTTCCTGTTTCCCATATTTCCATTCCACAGCTGATTTAATGTCTAAACAAAATACCCTTTGTGCTGCCTCCAGTGAAATGCTGACTCCCCTTAAATCCATTTTTTAGGGTCGCCATCCCTTCTGGCATCAAATCCCCACCTTCGCTTTCAAGATTCCCACGTCACAACACTCTCCTGCTTCCCTTCTCTGGTTTGTCTTGACTTCTTTCCCTCAGACCCTGCTTTTCTTTCGCTGCTTCTCCTTAGAATGCTTTCAGACCTGTACTTATTTGCCCAACCAAAACTGACTTTCCTCTTTCACCCACCAAAACAAGGACTGCCAGTGTCACCTGGGATGCAGTAGCTTACAGTGCTGAGCAAACGATTGATGGCTAACAAAGGAGGAAGGCAACAGAAAGGATGGGAAGGGGCAATGGTAAAATAAATGGTGAGACAGAGTATTGGGACTGAGCAATAACCACTCATCAAGAACAGAACCTGGAAGAAGGCGAACTTTCAGAGTAGCAGGAAGGAGCAGATGATGAGAGAGTAAGTAGATACTTATTCAGAACCTGATACTTAATTCAATCAAAATTAATCTATTTTCATATGAATAAACTTGAGGTTACTGATCAGGTCAACCACGTTGTCAACAGCCTGGGCCAGCTTTATCCTGGTGATATTATGACTTTTCAAAACAGTTTTTCAACACTCCCCATAAAAATGGGAACAGCATCCTTTTTTTTTCTGAAGAAATGCCCTATTGTGGTGAAAGAAATAAAGGACAGTGAGCTGACAGTTTAGGATCTAATTAGGCAGCTATCTTCTGTTTTTCTTATACATATTTCTGGATATATGTAGGACTGGGGGGCGCTGGTGTGAAGTTTATTCCTGGAAGACTATCCATTGTGACTCTTGCTACACTCAAACACTACCCCAGGCACCTTCTCTCTGCCTCATTCCCTTGATGAGAAAGAAAATCCACTGGGCTATTTTAAGATCATGGCTCAGGAAAATGTTCTCACCACATTTTTAATGTGGAACTCAGAAGGATGTTAGCACTGTATGATTTTTAATCTCTAAGTTAATACAGCACAAAATTGTATTAAAAGGCCATTATATGTTGGAAGGCACGGTGAGGTTAGGAAATGTTGGATTGAAGTTGCCTGCACATCCTGACTGCTGAACTGTATCATGTCACAGTCTTCAGCTACACAACTGCACACTCGCCCTCTGAGCATCCCCACAACATTTCTTTGCCTTTGCTGTTCAATGTGGCCCAGTCCCCGTTTCCTGAACACTACTCAAAATCTGTGCTAAACACAGAATTGTACATTTTATAGAGGGTTTTTTCATGGCATCACCTTGAGACTTTATAAACAGCCATGAGTCTGATTTGCCAGTGACCACCTGAGGTGAACAGGAGGTATCACCCCACATTACAGACATGGGACTGAGACAGGAGTGCTAGAGGCGAGCACTGCTTGTAGGAGACAAAGCAAAGAAGGCTGGCACTTGAATTTTCGAAGTCAGGAGTACAACACAGATGTTAGTGATCCAAAGAAGGTTTCTACTGGCTTTAGGTATATCTTTGAGCATTCAGCATGCCTGAAAATCAATTTCCACATGGAGAAAAAGCAGAACATACAATACATCAATTACCATATCACAAATTTCTGCTGCGTCCACGTCTAGTATAAAGTCTGAGGCTTATCATTCTCTGTGGGAAATGAGAACAGGCATGTGAGGTGACATCAATTTTTGCATTGGGCTTTGCAAATATTTATTACGCAGAGTGGATTGGTGAGATGATGGTCCTCAGCTCAAGCCAAAATTTCACAAGGAAATATATTTAGTGGTCACAGACCCTTAACTCCAAGCTCCGTTCCTCTCCAGCCAGATTCCTTCTGCTGCTAGGTTTGTCCTGTTCCCACCTCTCACACACCTGTACTTCATCCCTGTGTACTGCATGCTCCTTATCCCAAATCCTCCCTCTTCCCATTGCCTCCCTCATTTTGATCCTACATTCTCGCCTGCCTGTTCAAGGCCACTGGTGCCCACTGTGTTGCTCCTACTCCTCTGCTGTTTCCTCTTTCTGGCCTCTTTGCTCAGCCAGCCCTCAAATGCTTGGTCTACAGCTCCCAGGCCCAGTTTTAAGCCCCATGAATTTCTCAGTGGGTTTCTTCTGCAGCCCAGCACAGCTCCTGCTCAGTGGTTTAGCCCTCCTACACCCTGGTCTGAGAAAAAAGAATCTCCCTCTTTCCAATTTCCACTTCTAAATCTGGTGCCACAGAACCTCTTGGAAAGATATGAAGTCTGTGGAATTTACAAGGTGCAGAGCATTTTAAGTCCCATAGATAAATGCCAGGAAATCTGATCATAAGCAGTGGTTCCAGATCAACCTTTTCTAGTTTCAGCCTCAACCTGTCCACCCTGTCATTAAACCCTGAACATGCCCCTTTTACTGAGGTTTTAAAAGACAAATTTAAAATGCTTAGATGATAACTGCTGCTATGAAAAGGAGTATACCACAAAAAAATAAAAAAACCCCAAACCCAACAAATTAGTGAGTATATAAAGCTTTAGTATAAGCATGAGGTTAAGCCTGCAGATTTGCTTATCCTTTTGGGTGAACCTTTTAGGAGTTTTTGGTGGACTTGGCCAATGGTTGGACTTGATCTTAGAGGCTTTTTCCAGCCTAAATGACTTTATTATTGTATGATTACATCGCTAACATGAGATTTTGTAAACACAATGAAAAAACCCTGATGTATCAATGGAATTTATCACAACTAGGTCAATAGACAGCATCCCAGCCCTCCATTCTAATTATTTTTTCACCCTTGCTGTGATCTGATACATTTTGGAGCCGAGTCCTATGGCTGGCGAACAAAAAGACAAGGAGAAAGCAGATGTGCTTTAAGAAAACCTCTGGCACCCTTCCTGGCTCATAGTTGTCTCAGCTCCAATCCTGCTTGGTCCTCTCTGCGTAAGCACGGGCTGATGGCAGGACTGACCCTTGCACTCCTAGCATTGGGCAGAAGTTGCACCTCGGGAACACTCCAAAGCAGGCACCATTCCCGTGCCTTCCCCGCTTTCCCTCGGACCACTAGATGGCAGTTCCCATCTCCAAACGGGGCTCTCGGTACCTGCTGCCTCCTGCCCAGCAGCTGCAGAGCCAGGCAGAGCTGAGGCACATCTGCCTCTGCTGCTCTCGTTCCTGGGGAGCTGTCAGCAGCAGTGGCCCTGGGCCAGCGTCCCCCCTGAAGGGTGAACAGCTTTGCACTCATGCGTGACAGCAGAGGGAATTTCCCTGGAGCTCCTCCATGCCACGTCTTACTCACCCAGAATTTTACGAGGAAGAAAGCATTTTGAGGCCCCTTCCCAAATAGTTCCTTTAGACCGCCCTTCTTTTCAGGGAATTTGTCATAAATCTGACGGATGTCCACTGACTCGAGCAACGGGTCACTGTAAGAATGGTTGGCGTGTCCGATGTGCACGAAGAGGTGCTTGTTGTACTGCAAGGGAGAAACAGGAAAATCAGTGCTGCAGGAAAAGAACAGAGGGTTGTTAAGGCAGGGGGCTGTGAGTGCTCCTGAGAAGGGAGTGTGCTTTGATGGATTAAATGACTCACACGTTGCTCCTGGGACTGGGATTTTCTGCAGTATGATTTCCATGAACAACTTCACCGATTGTGTCACAGAGCCTTGTGAACAAGGGTCATCATCAAAAAATCTGTGTCCCCACGGCAAACCCCAAAGCATGGGACTCTGCAAGGGGGTGATTTACATGGCAAGACCCAGTGGCAGCACAGTGATAAAGAACCCTTCACTGAGCATAAAAAGATGAGTGTGCTCAGGAGGAAAGCCTATTTCTGCTCCTTTAAAAGTGCCTTTTAGTGTCCTGTGTCCTCAGAGCCTGAATTTCTGCCCGTGCTGCAGAGCCCACTTGTGCGCACTTCCTGCTTGTCTGTTAAAAAGCCCCAAACCTCTCTCTGTAGAACACCTCAACTAAAAGAGACGGGACTTCCTTGTAACTGCAGAATGACAGTAACAAGGAGGCCAGTTACTCTGTGTGCTGCTCCTGTAGACATTGTCCTCACTGTGTGTCCTCCTGTATTTCCACCCATGTAATATTAAAGAGCCCACCTTCTCCCCCTTCCCTCGGGAGCCAGCTCTGTAGATGACAATCCCTGCCAAAACACATTCAGCTTCAGTTTCCTATTTCTTAACTTCCTCCCATCACACCTCATTATAGTCACAGGATCACCTTGGCAACGCCTTTCCTGCCTGGGGGAAATCCTTGGCCCAGTGAAGTCCATTCCCAAGGAGTCCAATATGATCTTTTAGGGGCTGCCATTCATCCAAGAGAACCTTTCAGCGCCCAAAATGAAAGAAGGATGAACACCAAACACCCTCCACCAGTCAATCATGACAACAGAGTGAAGGACCGCCAGACTGGCAGGATTAAACACTAGGGGTTTTAACCATAGAGATCACAAAACAATTTTGCTAACTCAGTTAGGGGAAAGCTGATATGCAGTCAATGAACACTAGAAAACCCTGTCACATTGAACAGATGTTGTATATAAGGGACAATTCCCAAAAGCTAGGCACAAATAAAATATTTAAAACCCCAAAGCAAACCTCATTTAAGCTATTTTGTTTACAATGTACCTGCTGAATGAACAAATTGAAGTGACAAATCTAAATGAATTGGGTAACCACTCAGAGCCTTCCTTCGGTGTGAGCAGAGTCTTCCCTAGCAGATGTCCAAAACTCTGGGGAAAAGGAAATGGTCTGGCTAGATTTCTGCACTTAGGAAATGAAATTGAAATCTATTAAAAAATCATCTAGCACAGTGAAATCTGAATTTAGGACCAGAGAACAGTCATCTGGGTATGAGGCCAAAAATGAGATACAGCCTGTGTTTTTTGCAGGGTTGTATTTCTTTTTTAATTTCGTGGAAGGAAAAAGGAAAGCATACCAGCTTATTCAGGCATTTGCACAAACAAAAAAAAAAAAAATTGGGGATTGTTTCCTCTCAGTTTTCTCTGCTGGAGTTGTTCCAGGTTGTACAAATAACCACAGTTTTACAGACACAGACTTGAGGGCTCAGATTCCCCTGTAAAATGTCCTCCTCCCCAACAGGGTGTCTTTCTCCCAGGCCCAAAGATGGCTGTGGAGGGAAGGGGTAAGGGAGAGCTGAATTTTACAGCGTGGCCACTGCAAATTCCCGAGACAATTCACACATTGTACTTTATTCTGCAAATCAGGCAAATATAAAAATTGCTCAGTATCCAAACTTCAGCAAAAGCAAACACATTTATAGGGACGTGGAGCGTGAAGTCTTAATACTCTTTAAATATAAAAGCAAAGTTGGAGGCAGCTGCAAAGCTGCCACAGTTGTCTGCAGAGCTCGCCAAAGCACCAGATGCTGCTGCAGCAGAATTTCTGAGCGGGTACAGTAGGACAGATGGTATGACATCACCTGACAACATTCTTAGGACAGAAATGTTTATTTTGATATTGCAATGTGTGATTATTTTCTCCTTATGTTGCTGCGATTCCTATGCTAAGTACAATCATTACTAACCTAATTAGACATGGCATATTTCTGCAAACTAACAAACGATAATGCAATATTGGAGCAGGGTAAATGGATACTGGAATGATCCCTATCGTTTTTAGACAAACACACTCCACGGCAGGAGCTGATGCATAGATAAAGGCAAAGGAGCAAAGTTTTATGCCTGTATTTTTGAGCCCATTAATGTCTGAACAGCTTAAAAACATCCTCATTATATTGAGAATTTACTGTTGATTTAGACTGAGTATTACAGAGTCATTGAAGTACATTAGTTGCTGAGGAATTTACTCAAGCTGCAGCATTTAAAGGATTTGCATCTGGCATCAGGGCAATAATGTGCTTTAGATGCCATAAACCATCACAAGTCAAATCCTGTATTTGCTAAGTACACAAAAATAGGAAGAACATTTTCATCTGTGTCTTCTGTGTCTGCATTACACGACATGCCCTGGAGATGGCCGCCTCTTAAAGCTGAGCTCCTTCCCTTAAAAAAATTCTAACTATCCAAAGAATGCAGTAAAGCCATGAAATATGACTGTTGTCAAATAATACCACGAGAAAAATTATAATCCACTTAGGAATTTAAAAGAACCAAGACAAATTGCCAATGGCAGGGGATGCAAGCATTTAAGCTGGTGCAGAACAAAGACAAACCACCTAAATTTGTTTTATCAGCCAGCACATGTATTTGTAACAGCTCCCCACCAGTTTTGCCCTTATATTGTAACACAACCATACAGATCAGCACATGGTGGGTGAATGGCTCCCCATCCACAGGGTGATGTAGATGCTGAGCAAGGTGGAAGGTGGCCTGAGAGGGAGCAGCTGTCCTTTGGGAATGGCCTTGTTCATGGACACAGCACCCTAAGTGCAAGGGTGCTGCACCCTCCTGCTGCACGCAGGAGCACAGCCGTGATTTAACCCTCCCAAATCCACTGACACTGCCTGAGCAGTGATTGTGCTTCTGGGTGGAAAAGGAGCCAGGTGGGGTGGGCTGGCTGGAACCCAAGCCCTGGTGGATCAGCAGTCTGTATGTGCCTCTAACCTGCACCCTGCCCAGCCTCAGCTCTGCTGCCTCGCTGTATCTCGTAAATCTGAAACTCTTTAATTTCCTGCTGATGTAAGAAAATCACTCGGTCTGCCAACGAGTTTTCTTATTCCTACCAAAACACCAGTAACTGAATATTTAATTCCTGCTGCTGTTGTCCTCCACTGAAGCAGACTGGGAGTCATAAACCTGACATTTTAATGCTATAACTGGAGCCTCCACCAACTCCTGTTGTTAAGGTTTTTAACACTTTCCTGTGAAATGTTAATTGAACTCTCTGTGCTGTATGCTATGATACAGCTGCATGGGCAACCTGGTCTTTTGTGGACCTCCATGCATTCAGACTCCTGCCTGGATCTGCACAGGGATTGAATCAGAAATGTAAAGTAAAAAGAGATTTTTGTCAACTTGACGGTTGCAGAAATGGAGAGGTAGGTGAGAGAAGGCAGTTCCTTGACACCTTAATGTTGATCAGCACTTCCTAGCTACTGCCACAGGAGTGTGAAACTGGGATTTGCTGGTTGGGCAAGGTGCTTTCACAATGTTTTCATCTGCTTTTCTGCAACAGTGAAGATGCATCTTTCAGTTCTGGCCTGTCTGATTTAAGACACTGCAGTCCCAGTTCCAGAAGTGCTGTGCTCAGATGGGAAAATTATGCCTGACTATAGGAAGCTCTCAATAATGTTAAGTATTCTGCAAAATCAGGCTCATGACAAATCAAAGGGGACCCTCAAAATCAGTGGCCCATTCATTCTTTTGCACCTGAACTTCTTGGTTTGTCAATTGTGAGTAATAATGCTCCTTCATCTAAAAAGACTGCACTAGTACATCTGTGAAATGCAAATGGAGGGAATTATTAATTCCATTTGGAGGGGAGGTTAGACAGTGCACAGCGAGCAGGGCACAGGGCCACGCATTTCAACAGCAGAAGAAAACAAACTACTGAATAGTTGCTTATCAAAGAAGGGCCATCTACATCTCCACTGAATGCAGCAGAGGAACAAATAAACATATGAGCATGTTTATTGATTATTAATGAGCATATTATTAATGAGCATATCTGCTCTCTGCAGAGCAGGCAACAGGGGGAGATTTCCCAACTTCTGAGAGGAGCCTGGCTTTGCAGCCGGGCCAAGCGGTTTTGGGGTGGGTGTGGGGGTGGGAGAAGCTGTTGGACCAGTTAGGGAGATGTGGGGCATAGGCACAGCCAGGTGCAAAACCCCTGGGTTGAGAGCCAGGATGGGTGCTTGGGGCAGGCAGAGTGGGGGAGACACAGCCACAGCCCACCCATGCCAGCCTCAGCCCAACCCACGTGTCCCCTGAACTTTGAATTTTGCTGGGAAATTTCCCCAGCAGTGGTGGGATTAGAGAAAAGGAGGAGAGAGCTGCATGAAGGCAGCAGTGAGAGCACAGCCAGGCCCCAACAGGCTTCCCACCTGTGGGCTGACTTTGGGGAATAAATGGGGCTCAGCTTCCCAACACACCTAACCACATTCTGGCCCCAGGACCCTCCCTGGGAAGTCCATGTCCTGCTACAACTGGACTGGGGAAGCTGGCCTAGGATTTCCATCATGTCTCCCTGGGTCCTTCAGGAGTCCTGCTGGATGGGAAGTATGCTGCTGCACCACAGTTTCAAGACAGGACCCCCTGAAAGTGTTGTCTTGGGACTTCTAACTATGGGCACTCAAAAATGAACATTTCACTGAATGCTGTATTTGCATCCCAGGGCCAACATGCCGGTCTCCAGCATGGCAAAATAAATGAGCCTTGTGTTAGCAAAACTTTCTGGTTCCAGATTAAAATGACCTCAAATCATGAGTCTGTGATTTGAGACTGTGGCTTCAAGACATTCATCCTAATGTGGGTTTGCTTTCTTGTCCTTTCACATCACAAAGACGCTGAACCAAGGACTTCCTCGTGAGTGAAATGCTGAACTGCTTTTTATACTGTTTACAGGGAGTACAGAAAGGATAAATAATCCTTGCAACAATGGATATTGTTCAAGGATGGACGGCTTCTTTTGAAAAGATCTCATTTATTTTTCATCACTTAGGTGGTTTGATTAACTTTGGTGGATTTTACTGCATTTGGCTAATGATGGCAGGCTGTTTTTATGGCCCTCGAGCAATTGCTTTCCCTTTCTGGTTCTCAGGCACAATTCTCCCCAGGCTCACAAAGTCCTTTTACAACAACAATAAAACCTGAATTAAAACATAAAGAATGTTTTATTTCTTCACCACTTTTTAAAATACATTTTGAAATTTGGACCTAACACAAACTGACAGTTTGGATGAGTGGACTAATACTGAAAATGTCCATCAGCCATGTTCTTTATAGCCCTATATAGATACTTTAAATGTAAAGCTGTCTGAAGTGCTCACAATTTAAATTAATGTGACAGCAAGAGCGAGAAAACTCAAAAAGGAAGAGAAGAAAGGGATTTTTTTGTTGAGTGGTGATAGGGCTTTTTTCTCTGATTGAAAATCAAGCTTGAATATGTATATATATCAAGAATTCAAATTTTTCTCATCTCAGTTATAGTCTGAATTTTATATCTACTTATGTAGCAGTCAATTGCTTAGATCCTTTCTAATGTGCTTGCATGCACAGTTTATATTTGTTAGGGAACATGGGATCACTCAGTTTAAGCATTTGTCCTGAACTTCCACAGAACCACTACAGTAAAAATGGAAAGCCCCCCATTAAGGAAAACCTGCCTTGGAAGCTACAGATGGACACATAAACTACTTTATCTGTTTAGAATAGTTATACAAGGCAGATAATAATCAAAGGTAACTGAAATGCTGCTGCTTGGACCTGCAAGGGCAACTTCTCTGCACCATTTAGGAATTGTATCTAATCACAAAATGCCACAAAAGGAAAATACAGCTTGACATTTGTAAACTGAATTGATTTTCATGTAAAAGGAGGAGCAATTTCACCCATCCTCAGCTGCAGAGGCAGTATTCCAATATTTTGCAACTGTGCCATCTTATGTTCCTCAGACTCTCTTCTGCCATGCAGAGTTACGGTGAGGGTTGCTTATTGTTTCCTTTCTATACCTTTTTCTTTTGTAAATGCAACAACTTTGTGGCTAGACAAGCTAAAAAAATCAACAGCCCTCCACAAGTGAGAGGACTTTATGGAGCAGATTTCCAACCCTCCAGAATTCTCACTCTAAACTAACATGACTGCCTGACATTGAGCAGCTTCTGTACTTTTAAACACCAATTGCCATTGGAAGAGCCCCAGAAATGCTGAAGACTCCACTCCACAAAGAATTCCCTGTGGATGAACCTTTCTGCCCATGCATAACCCCACTGCAGGCACTGGGAGTCGCTGTGGCTGACAAACCTAAATTTCTAATTTCTGTACAGGAATACGGAGTGCAAGAGGCCTACCAGGAGCAAGTCCCATCCCCAGCTGCCATGCCAAATACACCTTTTTCAGTAAACTTCTAGGTTACATTTTAAGGTGGAATTGGTCTATTTGTCCCCACTACTATGAGGCTTTCTGGCCTGATTTTGGGTTGGGGGAGAGAGGGAGGAAGGGTCACTTTTTTTTTAATAAAATGTTGGAAGCACATTTCATCAAGACAATATTCTATGTCATTTTCTGTAAAAAGTTAGCAGTGTAATGAACATATAACTGTCTTTTTTCAGAAGATACATAAGAACTCTTATACATCTCTCATGCATATAGACACATTCATTTCTGAGGTCAGCAAAGGCACAAAGGAGAAGCTGCAAACTCAGCACATGCCTACACGACTTCATGTGCACATTGTGCTAACACACACATCACCTGCCTCGCTGATTTTATTTGAAAAGTAATAAAACCCCATCCTTTCTGTGCTGTGCAAACCATACCTGCAGTAAAACATGTCAGCAAGAAAGCTGTGCAAAACTGGAGAGAGAATTCAGATTTTCTGCAGTGGCAGTACATGAGGCTGGGGATTTGCTCTCACCTCCAAGGAGAACTCTCTGCTTGTTGGAGAGGGCTCTGTGCTGTAGACAGGGAAGGCTGGCAGGAGGCACAGAGCTGTCCCTGCACAGCAGTGCCTCTCCAGTAAACATCCTTCTCCCTTTGCCCTGGGAACTGCTCACACTGCCTTGGGGTTTTTTCCTATGCCCTTGAGTAAGATCCAAACAAATTTATTTATTTGGATCTAAGCTACACTTTGCTTTCTCCTGACTCCCCTTTCCTGGGCAGTGATGATGACACACTGCCATGGGGGCTCACCCTCTGCATGGTCCCCATGCAGAGCACTGCTCAACTGCACCTGCAGCATGGGTGTAAAGAATAAATTAAATTAAATTGGGAATTGACTTTTCCTAGAGTCTCATTTTTGCAGTGTTACAGCACACGAGTAACTGCTTTGTTTAAAACAAGTCTGGGTAGCTTGATGCTCTTGCTTGTCCTGTGAACCTCCTGCACAAATGCTCTGTGTTTAAAGGGTGGGTTTCTCAGCAGTCTTCTTGCAAGTTGAGACAAGATGCAGTGGGCCTCTGCACCCTCAGGAATTCCAAATAATATTAATTTACTCCAAAAAAGGCTTTCCAGTATTCGTGGGGCCATCCTGGGTAACCATGCCTCTATTCAAACCTCCACTCTTTCCCTGCCATGCCAAAGCTCTTCAGTTGCTCAGCGGCTGTTTGCTCTCTGACATAAAACCCCACAGATACACAGAGGCTCTACACCATATAAACCCATGGGTTTTGCATACAGGTGTGCATTGTAAAAACCTATGGGAAAGGGATAATTAGGTGGCATAGTGGCAAACCAGCAAATCAGACTGCACTGAAATGTGATTTCATTCACACACAGCCAGCCATGCTGAGCATCACATGGCACATCCTGTTTTCCCGGTAACCTGCAGGCAAACACACATCCTGGAGTAGAGCAGGCTGGATATGGCAGAGCCCATCAATCAGCAGGACATGTTAAAAGCCGAGGGCTGGGAAATCTGCACATCCATGAGGGATACCGATGGGAAAACCTGCATGGTGTGCGTTGGCATCGGAAATACAAACTGCTGCCTGGATGAACTCGGGGCTTGGGGGGAGGAGGTGCACCAGATTGGGCTGGAGGACACTAAGGTGAAGCCCAGCAGAGCCAGGATTGCCCAGGGGACTATGGGAGTCAGGGCCACAGGAAAGCCAAGGGATTCCAGCGAAACCATGAACGCCCAACAGGCAGGTAAGTGCCGAGAGAGCTGTACCTGGTGCCAAACATTTCCTCCACCTCAAAGCTAACTCAGCCTGGCAAAGTGTAACATTTAGCAAACCAGCACACTGCCACGTGTTCAGTATATGACTAGCTGAGATATGGTGCGTTTTCACTGGGATATTTCTCTGCCAGAAGCATTCCTCTGTTGTAAGGTTTCTGGGCTATGTCTCCAATCCCCATTATGCAGGGTAAACACTCCTTGGATAACACCTCTGGCCAGAGCCCATAAATGCTATGGTTTCCAGTGCTGAATTACAAAAAGAAAATGATAGCTTCTCTCTTCTCCAAGCTACTGTATTTTACCAGGAATCTGAACAAGAATGGTCTGTCTATATCACCCATTCAGAACAGTATTTGCTTTTCAGAAATTATCTCAAAAAAAATTCTCAGGTTCGAGCTGAAAGAAGTTCTTTCAATTTATTTGCAATGCAGTAGAATCCGTGCTAGGCTACCAACAAATGTTCTTGGTAAATATATGATGATTAATGCCAAGGTTCAAGGCTTACTGGAGGAAATGAAACATTACAGCCAACTTCAGAAACTACCCTTGCAGGTATACTACGTAGACTAAAAATATAAAAGAAAACTAAAAACTTGATAAAAAATAATAATAAAAAAATTCAGTATGCAATGTGCATACTGTGCAAGTCCTTAATTTTGTTTCAGTTAGGAAATAGATTAGGCTTAAACTTAGCGTTCAAGCACTGAATTCTTGCCAAGAGTACAATACAATTTGGTACACCTGCTAAACTAGGTCAGCAGTGAGACAGGCGCCAGAGCAAACCCTGCCTGCTTTCACAGAGGACTCTTGCTGCTGCAAATGGGGAAAAAGAGGGCAAGAATGGAAAATACAGTCCTAGGGTGAAAGGAATGGAGCAGCAGCGTACACAGAGACACTGGGGGTATTCCATCAGACCTAACCTGGAAAGCATACCCAGAGGGTGGAGGAGCAAAGCAGAGGATCAGTGACCACAAGAGCAATAAATACTTACTGATTCAGGATCCCTTTGCTGCTCAAGGAAAGCCGAAAACTCCACCAGCCTGAGCTTGGTTGTACCAATTGATCGGCCCTGCCACGCAGGGACTGAGGGAGCTGGAGCTGATGTAGGCTCAAAGCCTGAAAGAAAGGAAACATTTTCATGAAAAAGCTGACACTTCCTCAGTTTATATTCTCTCAATTAAATATAATTGGGAATTATGCACCTAGCCCTTGGATATTTATATTAATTTTAGCAAGTAATTAATTCAGGATGAGTTAAAATTGGAAAAACTCTGACCAATATGTAGAAAATGAGTTCCCAACCCCGCAATCTAATAATGGTGGAAAGAAAAGATCTACTGCTTTGTTTCCTTGGGGCTGTAACTCACTGTAGAATTTTTGTATAAAATACATACTAGATTACAGAGATTAATAAAGGTTTCACCTAGACCTATAGCTGCACCCTTCCTTGGAAACTGGCATCAAGACTCACAGGAGATATTACTGCCTTGGGAGTCAAGAGAACTGGCCTCCATTTCTGGCTCCTAATGTGCTACAGGTTACAAGAAAATCACCTCTCTTTTTGCCTATTTCTTCTGCCACTCTCAATTCCCCTCTCCTACTTAGAGCACAAAGTTTCCAAGGCAGGGACTGTCTCTTACTATGTATTTGCACATTGGGTCTTGACTTCTTTTGGAGCTTTTAGGCATCATTATGCTACAGCTAATAATAAATAATTACTGTAGAGAGCTGAATCATACCCTAAAAAGGAAAAAAAAAAAAGGTTTTAACTTGATAATAAAGAGAGAATGGCATGGTCTAGATAGTGAAGGGATTTTAACCACTCTCTGTAATTCACCTCAAGAGAAGTAATAAATGCTATCTCCTGGTCCTCATTGTAGCAAATTAGATAAGAAGGAAAGAAAACTGTAAAGGAAGAAGGAAAGGCAACAGCTCACAGGCAAAGCTCATCTTGAGAGAGACACAGGCACAAGGAAGGCAGGGGAGAGGCACCAAAGGTAAGGGAACAAAGATAATCTTGAGCTAAGCTGACAAGCAGGGAGAGGTCACAGGCAGTGTGTGCCCATATCCCACAAAGGGAGTGTCATACCTGACTCCAAACCTCAAATTTGGGCAATGAAGGTGTGATGCTTGTACAAAACAGGGAATTACAAATGTCCCTGGTTAGACCTGAACAGGAATTCTATTGAAGCAAAAACTCATGCATGAGTTTTGACTGATTCAGAAGTATTAATAATGCTATTCTGAGAGAAAACATGGAAGAATAAAAGATGACAATGGAAAATACCTGTCTTAGAAAATAATGTTATAAATTAGGGATGTCAAGAAAAACGAAATAATAAGGAATGCAGAAAAATAACTTTAGTTTAAAGCATTAAATAGCAGCAAGTTAGAAAATCATAAAGAACTGAGTAAGAGTCAAAAACTTGCAGCACAGAGTCAGAAGCACTGCTGTCATTTGACATAACATGAGAAATCATCTGCAAAGACATAATGATCTTTCCTGAAATTAGGCACGGAAGGAACCTAGGAAAAGGAGCAGGGAAGTAGCCATGGGGAGGGCTTGATCAATTTGAGCAATGGAAGTCAGAATAAACACCAGGTACTTATCAAAGGGGTACCAGGCAAAGCTGGACCTTCAGGAGGGGACAAGCTGTAAACAAGCTGACACATAGAGAAGTTTTATACTTAAGGCTGAACATATATGATTTTGGAAGGGGTTTTAGGCTCAGTTTAAAATACATTAGGGTATTTTTGTTACATAGCTATTATAAGAGAAACATTCATCGTATTACTTATTTTTACAGTAATTCCTACAATATGGAATTCTGACTGAAAACCACACATCACAACTCCTTGTATATGTATTAGTACTTCCTACCCAAAAAACCCTCAAACCCAATGATTTTCCCTTAGATATAATCAGATAATAGGACACTGAGATAAGTGTTTGCTTTGGCTAGAGGGAACATGAGATCTGGAGTAGTGGCTCTGCCCATGACAGAAGTTAATACATCACATCCAGTACAAAAATCAAGTATTTTTAAGGGAGGTGATAAATGGGAGAATTACCTGAAATGGGAGCTGTGACTGATGGCTGTATAGGATAGGCCTGCTGAACGAATGGCTTTACGCTGGAACAAAGAGGAACACAAAAATCACACACCGCGCCATGCACAGGAAATTCCATCAGACTCATACAGTACAGGAAAATAGGTGGCTCATGACCTTTACCCACAAAGGTAACTCCTCCTTGCAGAGCATATTTAACAGAGGGAATAGAGGGGATGAGAATTACACGTAGCATCCTAAAGCCAGGATCTCATCTGCACTGGGTCATGCAGCAGGAAACCTGACCTGCTGCTGCAAGAGTCACAGCAGCCAGGGATGGGCACTGCTGGGACATCCCAGGAACCCACAGACACTTGACAGGGACACAAATGAGGGTGCCCAACAGGTATTCAGCCTCAGCTCTGAGGTTTGGGATCCCTTATAACTTTTTGAATGTGAGTTCACATCACTATAAAGACTCTTTCTTTTCCTCAAACTATCTTTTTAACTCCTTTTTGGAAAAATTTGCAAGTTCTTGCTTCCCTGATATCACAGAGTGCACAAACCAGTCTCACACTGCCTATAGAAACATATCTGAATTTTCAGACTTACTCTTGCGAGGATCCAGGCTGCCCCGTTTGAATCATGCCCGGCCAAAACTGAAAGAGGAAAAACAAACAAACAGGCCCACAGTTGTTCTCTTTGTTGAAAGACTCTGGGTATTTTTGAGCAAGCATGATTCCTTTAGCAAACGCAAGTCAAAGCATTAATCCATTCATTCCGTCTTAGTTTTCTACTAAACATTGTTAGAGAATACAGAGATTTTTTTGGGATTCGGCTAAAGACTTACCCCAGGTGCCCCAGGAAATGTAGGACGGGGAATTCCTGGCAGGCCCAGCTTGTTGTGAATAGCAGTAGCTGAGACTATCTGAGCTGATGACATTGCTGCCATGTGCTGGAGTGCTTTGTCCTTGGCTGTCTGATCCTTTAATATGACAATTACACGGAGTCTTAAAACATTTGGCACAACAAATGATGTCAAATAACTGCAGCTACAAGCACATAACTAAAAACTTAGAAAGCCACACAGAAAATGCAAAAATAGCAAAACCATGCAGGGAAAAAAAAATACAGCACGGAGGCTAACACTCAAACTACCTCAAGGCAAAATCTCCTCTCAGACATGCATGGCAGACCTGAATTCAAACAGTCTGCTCTGCCAACACGCAGGAAACTCTGTGAGAGCAAACTACTGCCCACTTGTTTATCTGGGCAAATTCTGCTGATTTTAAATCAGGCTGGACTAAACAGGGCGCACTGCTGAGGCTCAGCTCTGCCTGCAGGACAGAGAGCCCTGAGATTTGAGCTCTAGCATTTCCATCTAAGAGAATTTTGCCTTTCGTATTGCACTCTAAAATGAGAACAGAACTGCAGCTGACTCGCAAACAGGGACAGAGTTTTCTTCATGCTTACGGGCTTAGAGACATTTTGGATTCAGCTTCATGACAAGCATTTTGAAAGTTAGGTCACAAAAGTGTTTTCAGTTGTGGCATTTTACTGGTTTACAGTGTTGCCAAAGAAAGCTATCAGCCATAAAATTCCTGCTGTTTTCAAACGCACAGGAACGAGTTTAGGAAAAGGTGGGTTGTTATCGGTTACTTGTATTAGAGCAGCGCTTGGAGTCCCAGTCACTGCCAATCAGGTATGGTCACAGGACAGAAAGGGAAAGCCTCTTAATGCAACAGAGTTAACCATGGGGATGTCTCGGGTCAAGGAAAATGAGTAAACAACAGTGTTACACTCTGGAAAAGCGGGGATCCTCATTCACAAGTACTGTATTAATAAGTACTAATATTTAGATATGCCACTTAGAATGAAGGAACACAAGCAGTATTAGGCATGGTTGTTTTGGGTGGGGGTTTTTTTTTTCTGGTTTTATTTTACAAGCAAAGTAGCAAGCATGCTGGCAAGAGATGCATGCTCTTATGTATGATATATGACTTTGCACATATGCTCCCTCTAAAGCTTGTATGTGGTAGTACTACAGGTGAGCAGTTTCTTTCTTTGAATAGCTCCTTTAGAAACAGCACAGGCTGATAGTACAGGAAAAGCTAGCCAAAAAATTCTGCCAAGCACAGCTAAGGTACATAATACTTGGTTTAGTCAAAATACTTACCATGCTTGTTACCTGGATACAACAACAAACAGTTTATTAAAATGCTTGTGTAGAATAGCAGACTCTTAGCAAAATATGAACAAAATAGTAAGAGACAAAGGAAGAGCAGTTTGCTCAACATTAAATATCAGCTTTAAACAAATGCATTATTTTCACCCAGGGACTGATTCATTAAAAGGGGAAAAAAGGATTTAAAAAAAAAACAAAACAAGAAAACCCTGGGGATAAATAACCCCAGCTCCCTGTGTGAAAGCTGTGGATACTGAATGAGAGGGATTGCTGCTGAGTGTATTTCCCTGAGCTGTGCAAGGAGCTCTGTGGACACAGCCCAGAGAGCAGCAGGTGGAGCAGGGCAGGAGCTGCCCCAGCATCATTCCCTCTGCACCTCACAGGATGTGAGCCCGAAGGACAGTCCTGTGCTCGGCTGCCTGAGCAGCTCCAACACCCCTGGGCTCATCTGTGCTGTCTCCTGCCCTGTCTGGGCCTCGGGACTGCCTCCCCACAGCTGAGTGCTTCTGCAGAGCAGCTCCTCTGCTGGGGGGACACACATCCATCAGCGCGGGGACAAAGCTCAGCCATTTCCCCAGCTTGCAGCTTTCCAATATAACCACAACCAATTCTCTAGTTAAGAGCTGGAGTCAGCCCTGGCTCTCACCCCTGCCTGCCCCGGGTCGGAGGCTGTGCACAGGAGGTTTGCGCAGGGCATGTTTTACCGGCTGCCTCTGGATGTCTGCAGACCACCTGGCTATAAAAATGTTTTGCTGGGCACTAGGAGGTGGCAGTACCCTGAGATTCCTGCAGCTCTCCAGACCCCTCTGCACTCTTGCACTGTAAGAACGACCCTCCATCATGAAAACATGAAAGTGAGGTGTCCTTAAGCAATATGGAGATCTAGTCCCACAAAATTTCTCTGTTTCACCCTTTTTTGTAAGGGGAGCTGTCTTGGAAATGCCAAACCATGCAAGTCTCACACATAGCCTGCTGAATCATAATGAAAACCAATATTCAGGGGACCCATATCCTGTGTGTGAAATAAGTGATTCAAGGGGTATGTGCCTCTGGGTCCTATTAACCTCCAAAACTGTGTGAGTGCTGTTTTTGTGACTACCTCGTTTTTCCCCAGAGATGCTGGGGCACCGCAGGTTGCTCTCCTGCACTGCCTCCTGCCTGCCACAGCCATGCCAGTGCCTGTGGCCTGCCAAGTTCCCAAACTCATACTCTTCTGCTGCTATAATGGTGAATCCACTATTAGATGGATCCAAACGAAAGGAGAATTTAAAAGTAAAAGATTTGTTAGGGCTATTAAAGTCCATCCTGCCTTGCATTATCCATCTAAAGTCTCTGGCTAATTCCCTGCTACTGTTAGTGCAGCTACAGGAGAAGATGTATTTATTTCTGCCTTATGATACATTGAAACAAACTAAAGAGCATTTCTTTCTGTAATGTTATTGCTACCCAAGGACTAGAATAGAGCCTGGACACCCAACATGGCAAATCCCACCCTAACAGAAGAACTAGGAAAAATTTTTGAAGATTTACACTTCCTTCAAGATCTTCTGTGGAGCTCTTAGTCACTGTTACAGTGAATCTGACGATCCTGAATTTTAGGAAGAGTGACATGGATTTCTGGAGGGAGAAAATATCTTTTCTTTCGAGACATGAAATGGGATGTGCCTTCCTTCTTGCCAATTGCTGCTTTTCATCCCAGAATGATCTGCTGTTTCTGGTGGCCATTCATCTCATCCTCTTTGACTGCTTACATGTTCAGGAGGATGGAGAGAAAGGAAAAAACCTTTAGAATGACAGCTCAGAAATGCAGTCCTTGCAACAGGGCTAGCCTTGAGGTATTTCAACAGCTCCTCCAGAGTTTCCCACTGCTGACAAATCTGATCTGGGATATCAACACACTCAGGCCAACACACTTAAACGGGAAGTTTCACCTTTTGTAGGCTTAAGAATCTTTTCACAGTTGGAGGATTAGCTTTTTCCAAAGTAACTGTAACTTTACATTCAAACATGAAAGAAATCAAATTCAAATACAAACAAAAATACATAAGAAGTCCTGACTTCCATTGGCAAAGGAGCACCTTCAGCTTCAGGTACTTTTTGGAGAGCTGAAAGGTGGTTGCCTGTGCTTGTATAATGAGGCAGACTTCATGGTCTTCAAAAATAAATGGGATAACCCTATTTCAAAACTGTTTATTTAGATTGCAATATTAGCTTGTCTGCGACTTAAAAACAAGTATATGTTGGGGTTTTTCATAGTGTAATAGAGAGCACTCGTGCCCAGGAGGGAATGAGTCTCTGTACCTATCACTGCGAGGCGGCTGCTTCTGGGATGAAACTTGGTAACTGATTAATAACACACAATGGTATTACATCAGAGTTTAGGCAGCAAGAGAAGTAACATATCCAATTAAAACGGCAGGGGTAATTTAAACAGGCAGATTACAGTAATTACCTAGGTTGGAATTTGGCCAGGACAAATGGGTTAACACCCCTACTCTAAAACAGGAACGTTGTGGGATTTTTAATGACTGCAAATAGTTAAGATTTTGATTTCCTACCTTGTCTAAGACAGAGAGGGTTTGGTTTTGCTCTCACTCGTGCTGCTTTGTAAAGCTGCAACAATTTCTTTACAGTCAATGTGGTTTACACCGATGTAATAAAATAAAAGTTTGGCCCAGCGTGCTGCAGTCCTGTGCTGAGGTTCCGCAGAGGCTTGGGGGGACAGTATCTCCTACTGAATCATTAAATCCCACTGGAGCTCAAGGTATTTCTTGGATAGGTCCCACATGGCCCTGACCTGGTTTGACCCTACTTAATTTATGAGCTCGGATGGGATTGCTGCTGCCCAGGAATGACACTGCAGTAAGCAACAGGCTGTACTCAGACTCCTGCCTTCCCCTCCCCTCATTAAAGCCTTCTGCACTGAGGTACATAACCAGCAATGAATGTTACCAAGGTGGATTTAGAGTACAGTCAGTGGAAAACTGGTCTACTTCCACTAAATCTCTAAAATATCATCTCTGTAATGGAGATCAAGATGTGTCTCCTGTTTTAGCTGACTGCTTCTGGCTGCAGTTGCACAGACTTTGTTTTTGGAAGATGTAAGCTCTAAGCATTTAATGCAAGGAGACTACAACTTTTAATGAATCAGGCCCTTGAGGTTTGCTTTTCAAAATCAGTTTTCGAATGCAAAATACATAGTTAAATTAGATAATAATAATTCCCCAGTATCATCCAATTATAAATCTTAGTATCTATAAAAGCCCCGCATGAAACAAGAGTTCTACATGACAAGCACAAAAGGATTTGTGCTTGACTTTCTTTTAATCCAACATAAACAGAAGAATAATTCAATCAATCAGTTCAAACAAGTTCTGAAGCAAAAAATAAAAACTGTTATCCTAGTATTATAAATGGAGCTTTGAATACCATGTTATATGTGACTTTGGGAGAAAAAAAAAATCTAAGACAGTATGAGGAAAAGTAAGCACAACAGAACAGTATTAATTCAAGAAGCCCTAAAACCTGTACCAGTACTTAAAATGCAAAACTTCTCATATAAGAAAAAAAACTGGCATAAGAAACAACAATTTGCTCACAAAATGGATGTTATAGTAACAATAACACAAAATAGCTTCCTAATAAGCAATTTTGCAGATGTTATTTCTGCTCAGATCTCATATTGATTCAAATAACCTTTACAATAATTAGCTGTAGCTCAAAAAAGATAAACAAATCATGACAATATACAATTGTTCTGGACAAAAGATAGAGAGCACTTCAGTGTTTCTAGCCCTGATCTCCAATTTGCTTATTATTAGAGAAGACAGGAGTAAATACAAAAGCTGGCTATTTCAGCCAGGCAATAGCTAATGCCAAGAAGAGAATGCGCATTCAAAGCTGTCCCAACTTGCTGCCTAATGGGTAGCAATTAATCCATCTTATTGTATTTCAAAATGCTGAAGACTCCATTCACATCAAAGGAAATTTTTCAAGGCTTTTATCATTGTTCATTTACAAAAGTATAGAGCTATCTTTAGCATTTTATAATTGACAACAATATTTTCTTTTTATCTCTAAATGCGGAATGTAGAATAAAGGATTTAAAAACATGTAATACATGTGAACTGTAGGCATTTTAATGTGGGGGTTTTTGTCTCTGTCTAATTAATCTTGTATTATGAAAAAATCTGATATGAAAGCCTAAGCTACATGTACATCCTGCTGTGAACACCTTTACTCTCTATTTATGTACAACTTCCAATCCATCTTTTGTCCAGAATGGACAGAGGTGACTTTGGCTCCCTGTCCGTGCAAAGGTGGGAAATGCTGTGACCTGACACGATGGACCGGTGCATTTGACACAGAAACACAACATTGCAGTGTAAAAATTCTGCTTTGCCTCCTCCAACCTCTGCATGAGAGGAAATGCCATGAAGAGGAGCCGCCTTTCTGATCTGTCTCCAAGGAAAACTTTATCTCAGCCTCTCTTCCCGTTTTTGTGAGATTAAATTTCTCTAACTTCAGGAAGATTTTAATAACCTCAGTACATTAAGATTAAAATCTCTAAAATAGGAGCATTTTTGTGCTGTAAAGAGAATTAAAATGTATGACATTCCTGGAAGGGCTGAGGGGACATTCTTTACTGGTGGTCTTGAAAGGCAGCAATAGCACTTATGGGTGAAACTTCATTTTTTTGCAGGCTGAGGATCCATCCACCCATCCATCCATCCATCCATCCATCCATCCACAGTGACTGCAGGCACTTCTCATTGAAGAAAAATGACTTTGCTGGACCAAGCTTGACTTTATGGCATGCAGGTGAGACTCCAGCCTCTTAGGTAAGCTTCCAATGCCATGGGTGCAGATAGCACTGAAATCCTTTCATCCGTTTGGATTTTTGCAGAAGACAAATGCAGGAAGATTTGCCCAAATCCTCTCCTGTCCATGAGCAGGTTTCAGACCAAGGCAGTAAGATCTCTTGGTACAAAACAAACTCAGCAGGTACTTGGGGAACAAGGGTTATTTAGATACACACTTCATCAAACTAAGAGGCCAGGAACTGACGCCAGTGGGACAGATTGGATCAGACACATCTCAAAAGAATATTGACACCAGATGCACATGGGATTTTTTTTTAAAGTGGTAACTGCTTCCCTGGATGCCAATCACAGGTTTTACAAGTGGCAGGTCACTGTTAAAAGGGTGAGTTGGCCTGGGTGGGAAGCATAGAATTATAGAATGGTTTGGGTTGGAAAGGACCATAAAGATCATCTAGTTCCAGCCCCACTACTAGTGGGACTTTTTTGAAAGGTAACATCCCACTAGAACAGGTTGCTCTGAGCAGCATCCAGCCTGGCCTTGAACATTGCCAGGGATGAGGGACCCACAGCTTCTCTGGGTAACATCTTCCAGGGCCTCACCACCCTCACAGTATTTTTCGTTTTCCTAATATCCAATCTAAACCTATTCTCTTTCAGTTTAAAGCCATTGCCCCCTGTCCTGTCACTACATGCTTGTGTAAAAAGCCACCCATGTAAAAAACTGTGCCTCTTATCTTCTCCTTGGTCACCCCTTCACCAGGGAATGCAGAGAGCACCCACTCCAGGACAGCAAGAGCATGTCATCTTCCTGAGGATATTGATGAGACAGCTCAAGCTGCTGCCAAAATGGTCCCCATTGAAACCATCAGCACTCAGAGGTGCTGGAATGTATCTGCCTTGTCTTCCTTTTGCACCAGTGATGTCCTTCTCAGGCAGCTTTTGAAGTCCTCCGCAACCTGCTTTAGCAGGGGGGAGTTGGACTAAATGAACTCCAGAGGTCCCTTTCAATCCCAACTAGTCCATGATTCTGAGTGATTCTGTGTGATAGTTGACCACACAGGTGGTTCAATACAGGAAAAATCAGAAAAATGGGCAGTAGCACTAACAAAATGTCTGGAGAAGCAAAGTTCCATCTCAGGTTCAATACCAGCAGCTTCTACCACTTCCAGGGAGTAATTGCAGCAGGCAAGAAGAATGAGAGCTCTCTCCTTCCTAAGGTGGCTGCCTTATGGCACCTTCTTACATTGAAGTTTCATCTCTTCCATGTGGGGAGGAAAAGGCCTGTGGGAGGCTGTCCCTTCTCCAGAAGGGACCTGTGCAAGGGGGCAGGTGTCATGCCATGGCTCCTTGTTTGCTGAGACCAACACTGGCAAGGAAAAGATGAAAGGGATGGAGAGAGCCTGGCTCCTTCACCCTTCCTGGGCACTCTTTAGGCTGGGGGCTGTGGAGGAGTAACTAGGGCTGTGTCAGGGAGCTAATCCCATGGGGGAAAGACAAGCAGCCTGGGACCCATCGGCCAGCAAGACACACTGGGGAAGGGCTGGAGTAGCTTTTGTCAGCAAGACCAGGGGCCAGCAAACCTCTGTCACCTGTGTGCATTCTGTCCCCACCATTGTGCTGCAGAGAATTGAAGAAGATACCCCTGCAGAGCACGGAGCTGGGGAATCTTCCTGAAGCTATCCATTCCTAGCAGTGAAATGGCAGCAGGGAAGCTGCAGCTGATGGAGAGGTGGGAAAGGGCAACAAGGTATGAAGCCCTTACAAAATATTTTGTTGTCCAAACAGATCTTTTTTTCTTCAGGCGACTCCTTGAAAGGAAAATTACATCCAGATCTCTATTTACTGCAAATGTCACCTAGACTAGATGAAATATTAGGGTTTGGCTACCTCTTTCTTCTATGGAAAGCTTCAATAAAAATCAGACAGCAGGTGCAGTAGTTAAAAATGCTTTTTGTTTTGTAAGTTTCTTCATATTTTAAGGTATTTTGGTCATTTAGAAAGGGAATTTTTTTAGAACAGTAAATCTAATAATTGTATTTGGTTCCTGGGCTTATTTGGTATTTGGTACCTATGTGGGCTTCCTGATTTTTGCAGCCCTGAGCTCTCACCAGTCCTCTAAATCTCCAAGAGCTGCTGGTGCTGAGCACCTCTGGAAGCAAGGCCACTTACTTACATACTAATTTTAGGCATCAAGGCTTGACAATTTGAGCTTAAAATGCTACATATCTCTGTATTATTGCACCCTGGGTTAAAAAGCAGTATGTTTAAGTTGTCTTAGTCCTTCTTTACGAACCCCAACTGCTCAGCCAGTGCAGCTAAAAAGCCAGCCACCAACAGCCAGACAAGCTTGCCAGCATGCTGCCCATGAAAAACCCAGTGCTTCTGTCAGGGAGGCCTTTTACAAAGCCAGGCTGTTATTCCTGAGCTGCAGTTCAAGGATGGGGGGAAGCATCTGCAGCGCTCACCGCTCAGGACTGGGAAATGACTTCCCAAAGAGTTTTGCTTCCCAGCTAGAAAAAAAAACGTGATTTGTTCTCATCTGGGTGAGGAAAAAAGAAAGAAAAATCCACTCACATTCAAAAAATTAAAAAAAAAAAAAAGGAGGGAAGTAAAACATTTATGAGTTACTTCACTTTTTATTTAAAAAAAAATTTGACAGCACAAACTGCAAAAGTCCCTCTTCCACTTTTAAATAGTCTGAAAAATACCCAAAAAACCCCCAAGATCTCTGCTGGAAAACTTGAAAAAACAAGCAATCCAAGAAACCCCTATTAAGCATTTCCAAGAGGTTCTTTTTAGCCTTAGAATATATTTCATGGAATGCAGGGATAATAGGGACATGTACAGTTCATAATGTCAGATTAAGCAAACATACTTAATATTCCCTGAACAGGACTCTGACTGAGGCTCTGCAAAGATGAAATGTCAATAATTTACTTTAAAAAAAATTAAATTTCAGGGAATCCTATAAATAGTGCGTAACTTGAGGTGATACTAGATTGTACTCTAGAAACACCTTAGAGTTAGAGCAATCTGCATAAACTGTGCTCTCTGGCACTTGGAATAAATTATCTGGTTTAAATATTCTTGATAGCAGTTCAGAAACACGGACAAAAAACATTTGGGAATGGAAAACAATTACCCTAATTACCCCTCTGGAAAAAGCAAAAAAGAAAAAAAAAACTGTGCAAAACCCCTGTGCATTTAAATAGACTCCTAGCACTCAACTGTTGAAAAGTAAAACAAAAAAAGGACTAATGGGTTAAAAATCAGGTTTAGGTGCTGAGCTGTTACAGAGAGGAGTTCACTTGGACAGTGTTAAAACAACGTTTTTAATGCGGATGCTAGTGCAGAACCTGGGGATTAAACACAAAGAGACGCAGACAGCTCCCACATGCAGGAAAAGGAGGTTACAGGCACAGCAGCCCCAGCGCTCGCCCATCACCACGGGGAGGAAGAAGGGACAGGCACGGCAACCACAAGCCCAAAAGCAGAAAAGCGCATACCTTCAGCTTGGAATGAAAATCACGAGATTTCCTTCTGGCAAGAACCTGAATGTGACTAGACACCTGCAGGGTAGGGGAAGGGAGGAAACAAAGGAAAAGCCTGTAACCATGGAGATGAAAAGCCCCCTACAACTGGGCAAGCCAAACGTACCTTAATGGCGGCTTGAATTTCTCGAACTTTCTTTCTTGCTAAGACCTGTATGTGACTAGACACCTACATTGTTCAGGTTTATAGGGGAAAAAAAAAACAACAAACAAAAGAAAAACAAAAAGCAAATCAAATTTTAAATGTCTATTTATTCTTTAAAAAAAAAAAAAAAAGAAACTTTTCTGAGGGGAGGAAGTTATTTGCATCTTCAGTAAGCTCTGCTGTTAAGAGATACCACATTCCCAGCCAGATACCAAGCTCTTAGCATCGAGGCTTAACGATACAGGTCATCACTGCAATGGCTTGATTAAGGAAATTAAAAAAAAAGAAAGAAAAGGAAAAAAAAGTGTAACCCACCAGGTTGTGCATTCAGCTACAAGAGAGAAGACACAGTTCACAGTTGGACGCAGCCCATGTGCTTTGGTACTGATCCCATCCATGCCCTGAGTGCTCATGTGGGGAGCCCACAGGATTTCTACCCCATCTGCTGGGGATGCAGATGCCCACTCTGACCATTTGCCACTAGGCTTGAGACATAACTTGGCACCAAGAAATTTAATTCATTATTTATTGTGCTCTGCAGCTCCAGTGAGGAGACTCAGGCTGCATTTTGACTCCACTGAAATGCTTTAAATTCTGGCACAAACGATGAAATCCTGGCACAACACAGGTCCCTGAACCCCTCCCAGTTTCCTTGGTAATCTCAGCATCAAGTCTGTTCACAAAACACTCACGTAACTGGGGACCAGTAACTTGACATCAGCTTGAGTGATGCCCAGTTCTGGCCCACGGCTATTTTGCTCAGAAATTTGTGCAAACCCAGTCCTGCAATAGGCCAGTTATTGCTAAGAAGTTGTTGCCTTTGCAGTGAAGGGTCTGGGCCCAATTCACATTCCTGTTTATCCAGGGACATTCTGAAATCCATGCTGTTGCTGATGAGGGTTTAATGATGCTGCCCAGCATCGCTTGGTAGTGCTCAGCATCCTTCAGCCTTCTGTGTGAAGGTTTAAAACCTGCAGTGATGGCACAAACCACTAAAGGGAAATCTCTTACTCTAGTTTGACCCAGGACATATCATACCAGGTGGTGCACATTTTTCCTACATTACTTACAATTCCTGTCTGGGAAAGAACAAAGCAAAAGAAAAGGAGAAACAATGCATTCCTCCCTCTATTATAGTAGTAAGACTATTCTGTGACAATAGTACCAAAAAGCCTGTATTTTAGTAGGGAAGCAAACAGTGGTACATCAATGAGCACAGTCCCTGAAGGCCACTTTCGATAAGCAGCTAAGGAACCAGTCTGCAGTAATTCAGAGTTATACTTCTGCTCACTGAGCAATTTTGCAGCCAAACACCTAGACTGAGTTTTCACACGTGTTCGTTTTGCTTGCAATGGAATATTAGTGGTGTTAAAGGTTATACAAGAAGCACAATCATAACATTTAATCGCTCAGTTAAAACTCCAAAGTAGCAACAAACAAACTTTTTAAAGCACCCAGTCTAAAGTGATTCATGAACCCCTACAGAGGGATGTACAAGGATGGAGGCAGACATCACCACATGTAAGCTATCACAGCTCTCCTGCTTTCTTGGCACATGCTGGCCAAGGATCTAACCCCAAGATCTGCATTTTGACTCCTGAGGCAATTTTATGATCCCAGCAACACCTCCGACTTCTGGAGTGAGCATGGGCACAGCAGGGCAGAACTGGGGATTCTGTCTTCAGTCTGTGATTTCTTCGCCAATCTTTGGCTTGTTCCTTTTCCACACGCTGCAGTTCACCTAATTCCTCATGCCTTTTTTCATCCCTCATATGCATGCTTTCTTCCTAACCGACAAGGGACACCACCCAGGGCAAAACAGCACCCAAAGTGCTACAAATCCCAGCGCTAGTAGCTTTGTGTGACCCAGTGTCACCCTTCCCCGCACTGCAGAACATGCAGAGCATGCAAAACTCTGCTCTCCCTTTGCCATACACATGCAGCGGGAGAAGGAGAATCTCACACCTGATGGTACAGTGAGGGTCTCTGCCATTTGTGAAGCATTTTTAAACACGGCAGTAACCACTGTGTAAATTACACTACATAAGCTGTGCCTTCTGCAAGGCTGCTGATGGCCATGAATACTATAAATTAAAGGATTTAGTCATATGAGATAAATTAATGGTTACGTGGTAATCATCTGAAAAAAACTTAAGATGGGTTTTGAGGTTTATTCTGACTCTTCAATGAATGAAATCGCACCATGGTCAAAGACCAGAAGCCTGAAGGCTCTTGGGTGACTTTTTAAATTGTTTTTATATCCTGTAGAAACTACCGGCCATGAGCTGAGAGCATGATAATGATCAATTCTGCTATATTATTTTTATTTATTTACCTCTCATACCCGAGAATCATAATCTGTCTTATACAGGCAAATTCTCGTAACTTTTAAGAAGTGCCATTATTCACCATCTCAAGATAATAATTATATTCTGTAGTTATATTATAATGTTATATAGAGAAATAAAGTACAATGCCTTATGTTTTTGCTTCAACTTCTGAATTTTTTTATGAAATATGGGGAGATAATAGCTTAATGTACAGACAGATTAATGAAAAATGAATCTTCAAACCACCACAATATAAACCCTGTTTATGTTTTAAATATCCTCTAAACAGCATGTATTTAATCTGAGTAATGAAGTCAATACATCATCTCGTCAGAGCTGAAGCACAGACAGCCACTGCAGCCAAAAATGCCATGTTTTGTCATTCACTGACATGCATACTTCCCCACTGGGTTATTTTACCTGCTTCCTGGTCCGTGTCTTCCCTGTTCTAAGTTTGATGTATCTGGCTATCAATTCATTCCTACCTGAAACAAAGAAAAATTCATGGTAAGGGAGCAGCAGCAACACACCCAGAAACAGCATCAAAACACCACATTAAAACATGTAAGTTCTGTGCATGTCAGGTTGTATTTTCTTACACCTACCCCATTTTTCTTTGCAAACAATTTACCAGTATTTCTCATTGCTCACCACTATTTCTCTTCCATCTACGTGACATGTGCCACAGGAACAATGCAGAGGACCATGAGTTCAGTGCTTCCCCACCAAAGTGGCTGTTTGAAGGAAGAGGCACCTCACTGACCAGCAGCAGTGCCCAGCATGATCTCTCACTGGAGAACCTCCCATGCTGGGGCTGACACAAGATCTGGGCTCCTCTGCTTTTGCTTTCAGCTGCTCCAGGTGGTGTTTGCCCCACCTAGAGCCCTTTGGGGAGGAGTGTCTGCTCTTGAGCAGGTCGTGTGCTACCTAAGCCTAAGTGCCAGTCACTCAGAGGTTACAGCTTCTCTCCAAGTTTTAATTCTGCAAGGAGGACAGCAAAATCTGTCCTCCCTGCCAGAAAGCTTCCTCCAGTGATGGAAATCACTGTTCCAGTTCAGCAGGTTATCAATCACACCCTTAACTCTACTCACAAGAGTGGCTGCCCTGCAGTGCTGAAGTTCCTGTGGGAGGGGGGCTGATCAACACAGTGGTTTGTTATTCAGAGCTCTATTTCTCTTGGAAATGTAAAATACTTCCAAGTCTCTAAATTGGCTATTTGACTCTTCTTCAGTCACATATTACGCTACCTAACGCAAACTAACATTTTCTATCCAAATAATTTCCTTCCTAAGTATTGCTGACATGGAAGGTAACAGAAGTTTTATGTGGTGTCCTGTTTATTTTCACTGCATATTATGTTACTTCTCCATGAGTTGTAATAACTTAAATATACTTGTTCAACATGTCCTAAGATATGGAGCTATTTGCATTCAGCACAGGGGAAAAGCAGCCCATGCATAGAAAATGAGAAAACTGATTTAACAGAGAGCTGAAAATGGGGAGGTTACCTTGTCACCCACCAAGCTGTTTTGAAGTGGATGAGTACAGAGCTCGGGAATGCAGAAAATTATATCAGCCAGGGCTTTAAACTCTTGCAGTTTGATGTTGAGGGGGAGAGATGGGAAAGTTTTGAAGTAGCCTGCCTATGTTTGAAGGGCATTTTGTTGACTGAAATATTGAACACATTTAGTCCAACTAGACTTTCATTTTCCTTTTTTTATCCATCTCGCGCTCTGAGCCTTATTTTACACCTTTTGTATGAAACGTCTCATGGTTCCTGTCTCTTCCATGTTTATTAAATGGGTAGTAGAACACAAACTATCAACATTCTGCAGAGTAGAGCTGCATTTTCTCTGATTCCTGTTTTGTTTTGGTCTGGACTGTGTGCCACGTTTCCCACAACATGCCACAGGTTTGTAACTCCTCAGCAGGTCTCTTCAGGACAAGCTTCAAGAGGTAAATTTTGCGTGAGCAAACAGTTACACAAGCCAGCCACATTTCTGCACACCAATGAGGGATTTCCGTATGCAAACAGAGGAGCAGGTAGTTACCTAATTTCATGCAAAGACCTTGTCTTTGGGCTGAACAGGAGTTCTGGAGCCTGTTGTGCTCACAAGATACTTGTCATTTGCAGTGAACAAGTGCCTTTGTGTTCATGGGGTGAAGCCAGGGAATGCTGCACCTTTGTATCTCCCTATTCTCATGTTCTTTCTCATAACCGAAACAGAAGAAGCCTGCAAGAGCAGCCCTCTGCAGCCTGGTGAGATGCAGAGATCACCGCATTCCTGAAATCACCAGTGTGAGAGATGGTATGGACACTTTTATATTTCTAAATACAAATTTTGATTTAATTGGGGAATGCCCCCCTTCCAGAAAGTACCTGCTTTGCACATGTTTAATTATATGCACACACTAATACCCAGATTGCTGGGGTTATTTGTTGCAAAAAGATTGTCAGGTTGTTCTGATCAGCAGCTGGTGACTGTGCAAGGTCCAAGATGCCATAAGCTGATGTAAAGGATATAATGCCATCTCTTGTCCCCCTGTCTGTGTTGAAGATGTTTCAAATACCTGGGCACAGCACAGGTCTCTGCAGCCCCCTTGGCCATTAAGGCAGCTCTTGGCCACAGCTGAGGTCTCACAGCTCTCCTCCCAGACAAGAGAGCTAAAGAACTATTTTTAAAGGAAAGCTCAGGTTCCCAGGCAGCCACTTGACAGGAAAAGCATCTTTATTAAAAACACCAAGCACTGAAAGTCTAGACTGTATTATTTGAGTGCTGTCTCTGGCTGAGCCCCAGTCCATACATGAAGTGCTTTGGCTTCACTCAAGGGGGTTTCTCTTGCCACTGTCTTGCCTTAACTTGCAGGGATGAGGAACTCTACAAGGAACCATAAAAAGTGGCCGAGCTAAAAGCCTAAGAGACCTTTTCCTTACCATCGCGTTTTCAACACAGCTAAGAAACATGCATCAGGTTTAGCCACAGCAGGAGATACTGAAGCCTCACTAAATATCTTCTCCCTGGCCACAACGATCTGAAAAGATATTAATCTTTTCTTTCTTCTACAAAAAGCCATAAACAAAAACAAAAGCACTGCCAGACATAAACAAGACAGAGCCCCCAACTAAAAGTTTACAGCCTTAATGTTATCTACCAAACACTGATGCTCTTCTTTACTAACTCTGACAGAAGTGATCTTATCTCTAGATCAGCTAAAGCCCAAAGAGGATTTTAAAGAAAGGAAAGCTTAATATTCCTAAAAACACCCTTTCCTGTTCTTCGGAATGAGAAGAGTCTGAAACAAAAGGAGGCTCAAGGAACTTCTTTAATTGGCCATTAGAAACCTTAGGGTGAAAAAAGCTCATTAATAAATAGATCTGTTTTCTCTAGAAGAGCTCAGCTGTGGAAATACTTTCCATACACACCCTCCCTCTGTCTCCTTGTCATATATATCTGGGAAATTGCCTGGCAGAAGAGAAGAGGTCAGGTTTATGAACAGTAAATGTTCAGCACTTTCTTCTTGTCATTCCCTGTGACAGTCTCCTACTTGGAATGTTTTGATTCAGGTATCAAAGAGAGGCATGGGGAGGTGCCTGGTTAGATAAAACATCTTCACAGCACAGGAATATTTTCCAAGGATCTTGGAAAGACCAGGAGGGGACCACAACAAACATTTTACATAGGCTGTTTCTTGAAGCTTGCTTTTTTCCCCTGTTAATTCAGGCTTTATCTCTCATGTCCTTCTGTGCTGTCAGTGCAACTGCAAAATGTAACTCCCCCTGGACTGATGCTGAGGAAGAGGCATTTTGTGCAACGGAACATCTTTTTTAATTGTGGCATGGAGTAAACAGGGAGATCAGCTAGAAAACAGCACAGATGCTAAAAACCTGTGAGGCTTTGTGGAGAGCCAAAGCTTTGCTGCGTCCCCTCCAAGGGAACAGCCGAGTCCGCAGGGCAGCCCTGCTCCTGCCAGCCAGGGGCACACAGGCTGCCTTCACCTTCCAACACTACTGCCCCATCCCCGAGCGCCATCACCCTCAGCAGGGCAGCATGTGGTGATCCCACACACCCTCAGGCAGCAGAGAGCTGACACTTCTGCTCTTCTTGTTCAGCACGAGTAGAAGCAGCTGCAAAGTGGGGGAGGGTCCCACTGCCCCTCCCGGGGGAGGCAGTTGCTGCTCTAACAGAGGGCCCCTTGTGCAGGGAGCCTCCCCCACCAACGCTATTCCCACCAACAGCCAAAAGCAGCCCAGCATCAGCCCCCACAAAGCTCTCCATGAGGCTCCACCCTTGGTGCTAAGGGTGGATTTGTTCCCATTTATCCAACACAAGCAAGGCCCTCAAAGGTGACAACCCCTGACTGAGGAAAGTGTAACCAGCAACCCCTTCATGGGCCAAAAATGGCACCACCATCTCTGCAGGGGAGCCGCCAGAGCACCACAGGCAGCTCTACCCGAACCTGCATGAGCTCTGGATGTGCTCCTGGCCGCACTGTGTCCCTTTCCCCAGGTCCTGGCCATGGGCATCACTGCTCAAACCCAGGCAGCAGGAGAGGGAGCTGGTGAATCATATCCTTGAGCAGCCGCGAGGCCAGCGGGCGTCTTTATTTAGAACATTAATGACACAAATTAAACCTCTGCCCTCCCAGCTACCAGTAATAGGCACTATTCGAACAGGATAAAAATAGGAAAGTGTGGGAAATAAAGCCGGCTAGCAACTTGAAAATGAACAGCTAATTTTAAAAAGTTTTCATGCTCAGCAAAATAATTCAAGTAACGACTGAGTAGAAACGGCTATTTTTTTCAGATAATGAAATACTATGAATTTCTTCAAATTCTACAAGACTGTGACTCGAAACAGGTATTTCACATCCCAACCACAAAATCTGGGGACAGGCCTGTACAACCATTTCATCTCTCAAATCATTCCCACAGCCATGTTTACACCATAGCAAAGCTTTTTTTCAGCTAGTTTGGTAAACTCCACTTCTGCTTGGCCTGGTGATTGCACAGTGCTGCCCATGTGCCTGGGGGCCAGATTTGGAGAGCTAGTGGGTATTTTGCTGGATGAGGAAGCAGGCTGTGAGTGCTCTCCTGGTCCAGTTGCCATAAGCAGCACCCAGGTCTTTGTCTGGATCCAGATCCCACCCCATCCACGGACACCGTCAGCAGGGATGCGCTGGTTTGAGCGCCTTCCTCATCAAAAGATGGACACAAGGCCCTTGGGCAGCACAGTTGCTCTGGCACGGTGCTCAGCCCCAGCACTTTTCTGTTCCATTCTGCCAGGAGAATATCCGGCTTTGGGAGATCTTGCCTAAAATTCAGCAGCACCACTTTCTGAAGACACCTCATAGCTAAATTGGCTAACAAAAAGCCTCTTGTAGATAAAAGAGCTCTGCGAGTCAACAACTGGCTAAGCAGTTTAAACCTCTAAGTAAGGCATCCTCTATTTAAACGTTATAGGCAAATCTAATTTAAGCTTTTAAAAATATTATGGGCAGGTGTTTAAGTCGCGGGCACACTGGGCTGCGCTGGGCTGGGAGGGGGCTGGGCGCCGCTTCCCAGGCGGGCAGCATTTTGTTCAGCCTAGCTTTCTGCAGAAGGGCCACGTGACAGAGGCCAAATAAACAGCATCTGGGGATTTTCAATTACAGACCTTCACCCAGCATGCCTGCACTGTAATCTCTACCAGATGAGGCTCAGGCCTCACTATTTTCAATAATTCACACACTGTGTACACATAACATGACAATAAGGGCATTCATGCAACCGCCTGATTCGCACATCAAAGCTCCCAAATGGCCAGCTGTAAGCATGCTTACTGCTGAATAATTCATTCTTTTCACAGGCTTGAAAAAACGCTCAGCGGGAGTTGGCAAGCTTGTGTTCTTTCCTGTGTGGTATGCTAAACTCAAATTTTGAAAGAGGTACAGCCCCGCTAAAAAGAGTCAGAGATACAACTATTTAAATGTGCATTTGCGAGCTTTCGGATGGCTGCTCACAGAAAAAAAAAAAAAAAAGAAAGAGAAAAAAGCAGCTCTACGTTTCCAAGTGGATTGCGGAGATAAGAGGAAATAACCTACATCTCCTCTGAGGCAGGTGGTTAATAGAAATAAAATGATAAAGCTGTTTTCCAGCTGGTAAAATATTTTTTACACGTATTATTCCTGGCTAAAAATCTTGGATATACCAGGCGCATAACAGTCAACAAGTTCAGCAGACTTGAAATTTCCCCATACTTAGCATAAATTTTCTACTAGATGGCAAAGAGGCTTTTTGTTAAGACTAACACATATGAAAAAGGCAAACACAGAAACACCAGAGCTAATTCTGTCAGTCCTATTTACTGTTCTCACAGATATGGGTTGAATACTAATTTCTACATGATATTTTAACAACTCCAAACTTGCAGCTGTGTCTCTGAACACTTAGCTTGCAACAAGTGAGAGTGCTCCAGATTTTGTAATACTTTGACTTAACACAACAGAAGCATAATTTCTTTAGGACAAAAAAAAAAGGGAGAAAAAAGAAGAGTCTGCTTCATAATATCAAGTTTTCTTGACTGTCAATCAGTGCCTGAACCAGCAGGATCAACTAGTCATGACCTTTCCTTATACCAAACACATGCTGCTTACCAGCTGTGGACTGTGTTTTTTACATCCTTTTCTCTATCATTCAGAATGGCTTCCTCCTAATCACAATAATCCCAAAAGTGCTAAAACATATCAATCGTCCTCTAAGCCCTGCCTACAAAAGGCCAGCCGTCCAGCCTTTATGGGCTTGTCCAACAGCAGCTGATACTTCATTCAACTACAAATCCAATTTAGCAGTTACAAGAGGTTTAGCATCACTGGAAAAATATTGGTGTTGATCCTGCACTCTTAAGTCAGCAAATATTCCTTTGCCATATTGTTTAGCTTTTTCTGCCATATTTACACTTCTGCTGGATTTCCCTGAGTGACTTCAACAACAGCATTTAACCTCTGAACTGGTAATATTTACAGTTGATCAAACAGTGATTTTTAAAATATGTTTACCAAAATTACAGAAACATAAGCCTATCTGAACTCCAACTGTTATAATTCTGAAAAAATCCCCAACCAACAACCCTAAAAACAAACATAGCCATTTCACTCAAAAACCATAGAGCACACTTTATGTACCATGTATGCAGGATGTTATTTATTATAGCCCTTTGGGCATGTTCATGGCAATTTTTTCGCTTATGTATTTTTAATTGCTCAGTGAGCCAATGCAAACACTCTTTTGATCCCCCCTACACCTTTTATTATCTTTTTTTAATTTTCATTTCTTTTTTCTTTTTCTCCTCTTTAAGCAGCAGTATGTGTTGGAGGGCTGGGGCCAAGGACACAGGGAGGTCTCACAGTCCCCAGGGAATGGGATGGGAGCAAGAAAATGAACTGTGTGTCTTAGACCTCTGGGAGCTTTTTGCTGCATTGGGAGCCAAGGGTCTAGCTCAGAGCTGGGGCAAGGACCATGCACAGAAGTGGCCATGCAAGGACATGACCAGGAGGGGACAAAGACCTCAGGGTTCCTGAAATGGGTTTTAAGGGTTGCCCCAGTGTGTCTGTGTATGAACACACACACACAGAGAACTACAGTAAGCCACTTAAATATTATTACACAGAAATCAATTGCTTGCAAGGCATACCCTAACTGGGCTGCCCAAGAGGAGAGGGGAAAGAAAAGATCCCAGAAACAAAATAACCAAAATAATCCCTTTGGATGCTAATGAGCAAACAATTACAATGACTCATTGAAGTTATATCATAATGATACTTCCAAGGAAAAGAACTTTTTGTGTATTGTATTAAAACCAACAACAATAATATGATCCCAGATTGAATCAAGACCACAATTTAATTTACACAGCAAAAGGGACATGGCCTAACAGTAGTACCGAAAGATATTCTCCTTACGTCAAGTCTTCATCTTTGGGTTTTATCCCAACTTCAGTTTTAGAGAAAACAATGAAAAAGACCCATAGACACATCTGGTTCAAAAGTCTTCATTGACATTAATGCAATGCATTGGATTCTGTTTGGCAGGTCTTCATACTGGGAAATATTCCACCAAAGCAATATTTACTGATTTTCTTCTGATTTTTCAAAAACTCAGGCAGAAGAACACATTTCGAAAAGAGAGGAGCGATCCAGAGAGCCCTCTGAATATTCATTAATTAATATTTTGTCAGTGTCGGTTGTCTCAACAAAAGAAGGTTTTACAATTTACTCTAAGCCCTATTTAATTAAAATTTAAATGCTACAAAAATACATAGATTTTTTTTTCCCCTTAGTAATTATTTTCTACTTACAATAAACTGTATTTTACTGCAACCAAAAATGCGTTTTAAAACAAACAGCAATTTTTAGGCTTCACAATATACAAAGAAATCCCCAAAGGAAAAAAAAAATCCCCTAACTTGACCTTTGCCGTATCTCTGGATCAGCTACAGATGTTTAGTAGATTATACAAAAACCTAGATGTCCTTAATCTGACATTCTGGGATTTTTTCCCCCTGCCATGATAGGAACTCTCAGTAGCCTATCTGTGAAGACCCCATGCAAATTCCACATGCATACACAATTCCCAGCTTGTTTTCCGAGGTAGCTGCAATTTCTCAGTGACATGAGCGGTTCAGAAAGGAGCAGACTCTTGCCCAACGCTGCTGACAGAAAGTCTGATTTGGACAGGAATCCTTCAAATACACAGACAATGGGCTGGCTGACCTGTCATGCATGATGGATGAGTTAAGGGGATTAAAACCACTATTTCCATTAGATTAGATAAAAATTAGCAAAATAGAATTTTTCAGTAGGTGGCTTCAGTTCTGTTTGCTCTCTTAGGCAAAATGAAGCTCATTTTTAAAGGAATTATGATTGTTTAAGCAAAGCTTATTTGCAGAGAAGAAATTCTGGATGCTGGTTTGCTTCCTATTGTTTACTCTTTAAGAAATACACTTTAACGATCATGAAAGTATCCATTTCTCCCCATATTCATTATTTGAGCATTACACAACTACACTGTTCCAACCACTTTAAACTGTAGGTATACCTTAATGCTTACATGTTTCTAAGCTGCATATAACCCCAAAAAAAGTGGTTTGAATTCAGGGAGAGTTGATCAAAAAGACCAAAAAATTACATTAAATTGTGTATTGATGTTTCAGTGAGGTATACGAGTCAGTGACTCAAGAACTGTAAAAGGCAGATGCTTGAAACACTGCACGTTTCTTTTGACCAGATTCATATTGCACACAGTGATGGTACTTGAAAGACTCAGAAATGGCTGCACAAAGTGAGCTAATGAAAGGCTGGCCTAACAGAATAGCATTATATTGTTTATACAACACATCTTTGAAAGAAATCTGTATGGACAAATCAGGCAAAGAGATGTAGAAACTCCAGAAGCATCCATGGACCCCTCACTCCTTCTGAGAGATCTGTCTGTCTGTCACACCAGAGCTGTAAAAGCCGTGTAAGTCCTGCTCTTTGCAAGGCTCACAAACCCAAAGTGCAGTCAGCCAGGACCCTCCAGAAAAGCCAGCACTTTTTAAAACATGTGTCTGTACTGCCAAATATATTAGTGAATTCCCTGCCTGTTTTACCAGTGAACTGCAGTCAGACCACTGATATATTCCACCATGCCCGACAGCAAAACTAACAGAAAGCAAAGCTGAGGCATTAAGGAGACACATTTCTTCCAGAGATGACATTACCAACAGGAAAAGCTGTGACAGGATTTCTCAACTCAGCATTTATTGTAATGAGATTTTAAGAGAGCAGGGCACTTCTCCCACTCAGTGATAGGGGTTCTGCCACATTGAGAGATTGTCTAAAACAGGGCAAAACAGCCAGGGATGAGATCCCAGCATACAGCTCTGTGCATCTACAGGCAAAGCAAGATCTGGTGAGCTGCCTTCATTTTCAGCTCTACAGACCCTGCACTGAGATTTCATGCAACTCTTTGCAAAAACTCTGTCTTTAGTTTACAATGTATTTGGTGCCTGTGTCCCATGCAGTTAAGATCCTTTATTTTCACAGCAGGTGCAAAGAGGTATTTAAATTTTCATTATGTTCAGGGTATTTGGTCTTGGTTTGTGTCAGATGACAGCTTCTGAGACCAGATGGGCCAAGCAGAGAAACGTTTGACCGGCATATGAAAGAGCTTGGGATACATCCAACACCAACCTTGGTTTCCAAGTTATTTCACAAGCACAAAGTAGCATTTTGTGGAGATTTTATAGCTAACGATGTCATTCTAGCTACAGTACAATAAATATTTTGCACCAATTATGAACCCACGAGAGAGCCCTACAACATACTTGAGTTACAGGGTAAGTAATTTCTTGAAAACTCTGTCTCAAAACACATTTAAAATTGAGACTCCTTTAACTCTTTTTTCAGCCTAAAGAAAGATCTGTCCATACTTCCTTCCCATTAGATCAGCTGCCCATTCCTGCCTCCCTGCAGATCCCACCTGGGTCATTGATGCTCCAGCTTAAGGAGAACAATTGCCGCACTTCTGAAGGATTTCCAAGACCTCAGTCCAAGGGAAGAAAAAGAAATCTCAATGTCATCATAAACTCAGGTATAACACCACAAGCTGTTAAAGAACAGAAGACATCACTGCTTATTTTGAAGCTCAGCTAAGAGATACAGCAATGAAGAGCTGAGTAATCAAGTAATACTGCACCATAATGCATTTTGTTTAAATTTGGAAGGGTTCCTCATAACCTACTCATTTGTCAGAGCAAAATATGCCTGCCTGGCTCTCCTTGCCCCTCTGCCCCAGGCTCCAGCATCCCACTGTACATCCCAAGCAGGGTAAATACCATACTGCTGATTTCATTATCACTGAAAGCACCCATTTGTGCCTTTGAAAATCTGCAGGGTTATTTTGGAGAATCACAAGAAAATTTTGCTTTGTGTAGCCACCAAATGTATCAGAGCCCTAATATTTGTAATCTTTGTTACATGTTTTTTTAGTTAAAGTGGTTACTTTGGTTGATGGGAGGGCTCTTTAAAGAAAAGTAATTTAAGGGGTAGGACTTGCCAGAGAATCAAAAGAAAATTACAGTTTTTTATAACCTTTTTACCACTCATTTGTTTCTATAGTAAATCACTACTTTCTTTTGCTTCCCAGCTCATGGCTTTACTTTACATAAAATTTATTCCAAAAGCATACATTTGGAAACTTTTTTTGTTTGTTTTGGGTAAATGAGTAATGAAGTGCAAACACAGTTTCACTCATAATTCTTAATCTCACTTTTTTTAGGCCTGATGCAGCAGGAGAGAAACTTCACAGGTTGTTTTGTGCCTGAGTACCATTGACATGGGACTGGCAGAGGATACTGGGCTTCCAGCTGCAGCTCTGTCCCTCTGCTCCCTTCACAGTTTTGCCTGTCACAGATGTTAGTTCTCTACATATTGTAGTGAAAAAAGTTATCTTATTTAGCAGCCCCAGCCACCAGTGGTTCCTAGTCCTGAGAGCAAGAATGGACATTTCACAAGGAGCAGAAGGACTTTGTCTCTCAGTTCCAACGCAGAATCACAGATTCATTAAGGTTGGAAAGACCTCTGAGACCACTGACTCCTACCCCTAACCCAGCACCATCATGTTCACCACTAAACCATGTCTCCAAGTGCCACATCCACGTGCCTTTGGAACACTTCCAGAATCTGAGGACTCAGGGCTGGCATTAGGACCAGGAGGGGGACACATGTCCCAACACAGCCCCCACAGCTGACATCATCAGAGCCGCTGGCAGGAGCTGTGAGCAAAGCAGCTTCATGCATCAGAGGTGCAAAGTTTAAATACACACACATCTGGTCCTGCAGTCAACATCCAGTAATGTGGCTTACAGATTTCTGCCTCTACCAAGCTCCCAGTTTGCTCATGAGACTTTATCATGTGTTTAGTCTAACCTGCTGATATGATAATCAGTAATCTCTGGTGCATAAAATTATTTCATTTTTCTTTTAATCATTGGCACTTTATGCATTCTTCTCTCCCCTCTCTCTCCCACTTTTTCCCTCCCTCCTTCTCTTCCCCCTGCCCTTCTTAAATAGTAAGGACAAGTAACACCAGTGCTTCCCCTTTCCTGGTTGTTTCCCTCCATTCCACATGGGTTCATCTTTAAAGAGCACTTCCCTTCTGCCTGGTCCATCGTGTGCATCATGTGCAGCCCTGTGCAGGCTGTCACACACCCAAGGATGCTGTTCTAGGGGTGTTACTGTCTAGTGGGCAAAGTTCTGACCAAGGCTCCTGCATCTGACTGCTACCTTGGCCAGCAGCTGGCTGGATGTGTCTTGACACAGTGAGAAGAGTTTCAAGTGAGGAGGAGGTCCTGAGATTCATCAGGGAGCAGCTGAGACCAACAAATAAGAAAAGGGTTTTAAAATGTTAAATACTCTATATTTGGATTCAACCTGCTGAGCCTGGTGCACCCCTTGGCAAAAGGTTGTTTCAGAACAGTGGCAATGTGCTCAACATCCCTCTTCCTAAGCTTCTGCCTCTGCAAGCACAGAAATAGCAACCTGTGCTTTGCTAAAACACAGGCAGTGTACAGACTACTACACTGTACGTCAACTTCTGCCAACTCCACATGGCACCAAACTTCCTAGTTTTACAAACTTTGAAGCACTGTACTGTATTTTAAACTTTTCCTGTTTTGGTTGTAAAGGCATTTTCCCTGAGGCACATGGCAAATCCATCCCGAACCTGGCCATCACACCAATATCAACATCTTCGCACACATGAGGTGTCTGCTACTAAAAGACAAAGAAATGGTCATTGGGTCAGCCAAAGAAACTCCATTCAACATCAGGCTTAGCTACAACATATGCACAAAGAGAATGAATTAGTGCTGCAGAGACTTATCAAGAGTGCTTGGAAGAGTGACACCCCTTTCATCTTTGCGAGATGCATATGAATATGTCAGTACTCAGCACTCCAGACACTAAATTGAGCCATAGACTGATTTTCCATAAGGACTGGGGGACATGGTAGTGTTAACAGTTGGACTCCATGAGTCCAACCTTAGGGATCTTTTCCAACCTAAATGATTCTGTGAGTCTATGACATAAGAACAAGAAGTAAAAATATACTAATTTACCTCAGAGGCTCACAAATGTTTATATGAAGCTATTAAAAAGCTGAGATTTAAAACAACACATCCATTTAAAAGAAAATGAAAGGTTGTTTCTGGTATGGCCGATGCAGTTATATGTTTTCTGTTGGGGGAAATTTACAGCCACATTATTGCTGTCAAGGAGGGTAGTGAGCCACAAGGATTTCCAGATGCCATGTGTGAAGTTTCTCATTTCCCCTACTATTCTAAAGTACATTATCACCCAAATGCAAACAAGCTTTAAAAAGTATCTGTCATTAAAACATGTGTGGCCCCCTTTCCTGGACTTAAGAGATTTGGGGCTTTTTTCTTCTCCTTTCCTTTCTGTTTAAGCCAGATGGGAGAGGGCACTGCAGCATTCCCAGGGGCCCACCGCTGATCATACAGATGTTGACAGCAATACCTTGGGCTGCACCCAAAGTGAGAGGTACATGCTGCACCCTGTCAGGGAGAAACCTGGCTCTGCCAAACAGAAACATTTCACTTGCTGAAAGTCAGGCAAAGGAGGGGGAGAAATGCTGCCATGACATTCCTCAGAGCAGCTATGAACGTGAGAACAGATTTAAGAGGAACACAGAAGTGTACTGGGTTTGCATGGCTAGGTTTTGGCAGTATGGGGGCTACAGGGGTGGCTTCTGTGAGGAGATGCCAGAAGCTTCCTCATGTCCAACAGTGCTAATGCCAGCCGGCTCCGAGATGGACTTGCCTCTGGCCAAGGCTGGGCCAGGTGGAAACACCTCTGTGATAACAGATTTAAGAAGAAGGGAAAAAAAGTTATCACCCTGATGTAATTGCAGTCTGACAAGAGCAGGGTGGGAATGAATGAGAGGAACAGCCCTGCAGACACCCAGGTCAGGGCAGGAGGGGCAGGAGGTGCTCCAGGTGCCAGAGCTGAGATTCCCTGCAGCCCATGGTGCAGCCTGGTGAGGCAGCTGTGCCCCCACAGCCCACGTTGGATCAGTCTGGGGAGAACTGTTGCCTGTGAGATGCCCTTCCACTGGAGAAGTTCCTGGACAATTGTGTCCTGTGGGAAGGACCCCATGCTGGAGCAGGAGCAGGACTCCTCTCTGAGCAGCAGCAATGTGATGAACTGACCATGTCCCCCATTTCCTGTCCCCCTGCCCTGCTGGGGAAGGAGGTAGAGCTGGGAAGGAGAGAGGGGTGTGGGAAAGGTGTTTTCAAGGTCTCATTTTATTTTTCAGTATTCTGCTCTGATTTTGTTAGCAATAAATTCCATTAATATCTCTAATTAGAGCCTGTTTTGCCCATGACAATAATTGGTGAGTGATCCCTCCCAGCTCTTATGTCAACTCATGAACCCGGTGTTGCATTTTCTCTCCCCTGCCCAGCTGCAGAGGTGAGTGATAGACTTTGGTGGGTGCCTGGAATCCAGCCAGGGTCAACCCACTCTAAGAACATAAAAGGAAAAACATGTTCAAGTTTCTCCTATACCTATAAACCAAACCTGCCACACCAGCAGGCAGCTGAGGGACCTGTCCTGTTGTGTGGACACCAGCGGGCAGCTGGGACAGCTGCCTGCACAGGAGATCACCCTCATCCCTACAGAAAAGGGAAGCCTGTGCTGAAAGGATTTTCAAAGGCTTCTGCAAGCCTGAAGCGGAACAGCCTCTCTTAGAGCTGTCTGGGATTGTGGCACACTTAGCTGTGAGGCTTTCAAGGGGGAATAGGTGCAAACAATCACATTTTCAGCTCTTAGTAGCAGAATGATAGGAGAATTAAAGCTAGAAAATTTTATCAGTGAAGTTTTGCTCTCAAATGGAATTGTTTTTAAAAAATAAACCACAGAATTTACGCAAAGGTCCAGCACAATGGTGCTGAAAAGAGAATAGAGGTGGAAATATCAGAAGGCTGATGCCATATAGTCCCCACTGATTTTTTCCTCAAAGCAGGGGTTTTGTTAAGTGATGTTAACTTAAATATTTTGCTGGAAATGAAAACTAAATGGGAGATGTTGAGTCCAAAGCAGAGGTGACTTTTTCTGTCTCACATCTGGAAACACACCAGCAACAAGATCCTGAGTGGGAGCAAGAACAGTTTTGCTCAAAACCCAGAATGAAACAAATTTAAAAGGAAAGAAGACATGCCGGAATCCCTCACTCCAGCTGGAGAACTTCCCATCTCCTCCAGGGCCATGGGCACAAAGTGGAACCTGTTTCTGATGTAGGCTCAGCAGAGTGAAAGCTGAGGAGAGCCCCATGCCAGTGCCAACCAAACTGATTGGAAACCTGTTTTATCACAGAGGCTTTTGTCCATTGTTTCCAGAAACATCTCCCATGTCTTCAGTTCTTTCCCATGGTCCTCCCAAAGAGGGTATACACAACATAAGCCTCAGCTATCGAAAGGACACTCTTAGGAACACTAAAGCATATCCTTGAAGCCACCTTAATCACATCAGACACTTGGCTTGAAGTTATGACACAGCATTTTTTGAAAGAAACACAGATCTGAGTAACAAAAAGTGTACCCCTGAAACACTCCAGCTCCACATTAATACTTCAGAAGGACAGAATAATTTCTGCTACAGCAACTGCTGCAAATAGCTGGAAGCTCCAGTGCAGAGTGTGCATGTTTGATGAAACAGAAAACAGCCAGCACAATTATTTCCAGAAACTTAAGACAAGTCAGTATGGACAAATTCCCTTTCAAACCTACATAGGGCAAATCACTGCCTTGCTGATCTGCCTGAGACTTCACAGCACTCACTCACAGCTAAAGAAACTCATCCAGAGTGTCTTCTGCACCTGTCAGCGTCTTGATACTCCGACCTCGTTAAAAGAACAAGTTCATAGATTGGAAACAAAAGTGTCATTACCGTGCTTTTAAAACAATCACCCTGGCTTCTCCTTCATCTTTTCATTTCCACTAGATTAATGAAAGACTTCAATTAAAATGTAAGCCAATTTATAAAAGATTTTAAAATTCAGTAACTCAGATCATTCCATCCTAGCATTTATTTTCTACTGTGACATCTGCCATTCCAGCAGGCTTTTGTTTGCATCTTTTCCCATTCTTACCTGGACAAAAGGCTCTTTTTTATTCTCCAAATTAAAAAAAAAGTGAAGATGACAGACATTTCTGCGTGCATAAGTAAGGTCATTCAAGAGTGAACATGAGCTAAACATACTCAACAGCCATAAAAATGAGATCATTAACTTTTATGCTGAATTATTTGCTGATTCTCTGAGAGCTGGAAACACTTTGACTTGTGCATCTGAGAAAGTAAATCTCCACAGAAATCAGATCTCAGTCAGTTTTCTTTATGTATATTCCCAAACAAGACCCCCAAAAGAAGACCTCTGGGTCAACTACTTGTTGGGTCTCTCTCCCATCTGCCTGCCTTCCTGTTTTCAAGAAGCTTCTAAAGATGTTTCCTAAAGAGCACCACCTCTCCAGTTCAGTTAACATGAAGTAAGGGATTTGCAGAAGTGGCTGGGGAGAGCAGACAGGCTGGCACTTGTGGACCACTTTGGAGCTGTAGGCAAAAGAAAAATTCAAGCAAGAGACTCCTGTTTCACTGTTGCATTCAAATTGGAAACTAAAGCCCAGCTGCTTCTGGCATTTGAACATGAATGCAAACAGTGGACTCAGAAAACGAATCTTAGCCATCTAGGTCCTCCAGCCCTGTTGTTACCAGGAAAGACTATAGGAAAAGAACAACAGGGACCAAAGTGGATCAAGAAGTTTTCCTCTTCTAAGCTTGTAATTTCATGGCTGTGCCTGAACAGAGGAGATAACAGAAACCTGGAATAAAGCTCTTTATGCTGGAGACATTAGTGGACAAAAATAACAAATTCAGTCCCAGTTCCTACCTCTGTTCTTTTATATAGCTGATGGTTCATACTCAGTACATACGTCTTACTAAACTTGGGTTTAAAAGTGTTTGGGATTAAGTAGAAATTATTAATATTCTACAATGTCACAATGTTTATGGATGAAAAGATCTGAGGTGGTAAAATTGTTGACTTTATAAGGTAAAAGAAATGTTTGCCTGGCTTTAGAAATTAGTAAATTGCATTAAGTTATATTAACTATTATAATTTATTCTAATTTGAGAATCTTAAAACCAGTGCAAATTATACACATTAGGCAAACTTAATAATCCCAGTGTTTAAGCATCGTTAAAGTCAATTGCATTCCTTGGTATTTGAAAGGTTTCATTGAAGCTGTTGTCAGTGACATCTTAAGGTGTATGTAAAATGAAAACCTTCATTTTAAATGTAGGTTAATTTTAATTGCTGTCATAAAATAAAACACACTTTAAAAAATCTATTTACTGCCATATAAATGTCTTTTTCCTAAAATGTAGGAAATAAAACCAGCTAGCATTCAATACTGGTCTCAGTAGAAATCATTGGCCTGAAAGTTCAGCATTGCTTTCTACAACATAAAATCCAGTACCTCCAATAACAGATCACATTAAATCTGACCTAACCTGTGGGCAGGGCTCTTTACCCAGAAATAACATCCTTTTGCACAAAATCAGTATTTTGAAGGATCATAATCTTTATGTGCCCTATGGGAAATACAACACCTCTTGTCTGCCCAAGAAGATTACACTGAACCAAAGGATGGCATCTGCTCACATCCAGCAAAGGCAGACATATCATTGAGCCATGCAGGAATGGTCTTAGGTATAAACACCCAACATTTTCCTCAGGAACAAAGAAACTACTCCATTTCGTCTAGGAATAGCCCCATCCGAATGTATCTTAGCCTGCAAGAACAGAGAAATTAACCCATTTCACAAGAAATGGATGCATTCCCAGAAGACTTTCTTCGGTCAAGATTTTCCCATTTTTCCTGGAGCAACCCACTCAACCTGCAACACAAATGCAGGTATCAATTCCAAAAAAAAAAACCAAAATCATACCAGCATGCTGAAGGCATCTGGGAGAGCAGTAAATTACTAGTAGATTGGAAAGACTGATTTGTGAAGAAGTTACAAGGAAGTGGAGACATTGCAATCAGCATGTACATGGTGTAAAGGCTGAGTTTCCCAGCAATCCCTGAATGCCCTCAATTCCCACTAGAAGACTGAAATCAGTGGGAGCTCAGGACATTCAACAATTCATAAAAATTAAAGCAGGGCAGCGACTGGTTTTATTGTTTGTTCTTGGCAGTACCCACCAAGAGCGCGATGCTGAAGGAATGCATGATCTATGTTGTGACAACTTCACAATTTGGAAAGATTTGAGCAAAAGGGATAGGGCAGTGAAAAGGGGTGTAACAAGTGAATGAAGTGATCAAAGCTGATGGTGGCTGGCATTCTTTATTAACACAGCAATCTCTGCATTTTGGGTAGAGACTATTCCCAAAGCAGCTCAGCCTACCTGCTCTTGACATCCTCATTTCCTGCAAATCAGCACAGAAATGCTTCAACCCAGAGGGCTGTGGGATGTGGGGAAGTTTGTGGGCCAGCTCTGGCACTACACTGCACTCACAACGTACCCACTGTGGGTGGATGATAACTGGGTGGGAGAGCAGCACAGGGCACAAAGGGCTGCCCTGTGGGCACAGTCGAAAGTGCTGCAGTCTGCAGGGGCAAGGAAGACATCTGAGTTGCAGAAAGACAGAAGAGGAACTGATTTTTAAATTTTTTTGCAAGCATATACACAGAGGAATGATCTTAACAAAACAAAGTTTAAATTTTAAGCAAGAAAATACTTTCAAGATTTAAAACAAGCTCCAAAGTATGTCCCAGGTTGAGGTACTAAAAATGAAATTGGCAATGCACTGGAAAATATTCAGAGAGGAAGAACCTTCCAACAATTCAGTTCCCCCCACCCCCAACATGTATATTTGATTTTCTCTTTCTGAATGACCTAAAAACCTATACTTGTAAATAGAGCCCCAGCCAATAGGTACACCATAAAGGCCTGCAAGAAAAATATCCCTGAACAAGTCCACATTGAACCCCACTATGATACCAGTACTGTTCTTTGCTTCAACTCACAGGGTTTAGTTTTGGGTAGTCCTGTGATGAGCAAGGAGTTTGCCTCCACAATCTTTATGGGTCCCTTTCAACTCAGAATATTCCCTGATTCTGTATCTCTTTTCAATTACATTCCTCTAAACCTGAGCCACACCCAGCAGACCCCCTTGCTTATCTTTATGGTTTCCTTACACAAAACAGAGAGTAAGTAGGTGATAAATTACTGTATGATTACTCTCTAAGAGGAGCTGTGGCAAGTTAGTATTGTTTTGATGTCACTTTTCTTGTTTATCTCACCTTTTCTAACAAACTTTTTATTTAAGCACAGGCTTTGCATTTCTTGGACACCTGGAATATGTAAAAATAATTCCACAATAGCTCCTTTTCTGGGAGGGAAAAATTAAATAAGAACTTCCTGTAAATGCAAGGCTGCCCTACCTTTAACTTCCTTCTAACACTTAACACCAGGCTTAAAATTGTACCATATAAACACAGAGAAGCTGAAATACCACAAGCAGCCCTTCCATCTACTTTGCTTTACACATTAAACCACGATTCAAACAGAGTCCATTAAGGCATCTAAATGTGACTTACCACATGTGTTAATTGGGTGGGGAGGAAAAAAAAGAAAACACAACCCTCGAATGTGGACATTTATGTATTCCCATTATTCAGACCCTTTTGATGCCACAATCTCCCACTTCTATAGTTTATAAATGTTTGATTTAAAATATAGCCATTTTATCATTTGTACCACATTTACCTCATCTTACCACCGTTCTGACTGGATGAGAAACTAATGTAGCCCACACTGTCTGGTCAATTATTGCATGGACACCAGGGACCAATTAATGCCATCCATAAAAGCCTGAATCATTCTGTCAATTAACTAGAACTAACTATGTCATCAGATATATTACTGGTGAGCAAGTCTATTTGGTTGCAATATGTCTTGAAGGAGAGCAGTATCAAATGAATCACAATTGACTTGGACAACTGCTAGCATAATTTCAGAAGATGAAAAGACAAATGTGGTAGTTATTAGTGGTCCCCTGAGGAATTACAGCCAAGCAATTGTAATGTGCTAAGACTGTACTAGCAGGTGCCCACAGCACAAATCAGGCAGAGGGTTAAATCAATATTTTCAATTTCTTAGGATCAATTCAGTGTTTGAACAAGATGGAATCTTGTTAGCAATTGGCAGAACGTGTAAATGAAAAGTCAAACTTCTTATTATTTGTTAAAAAGGAATCAGTGCTCTGCATCATGCCCTTGGCACAAGGTAATGCTTTCATGATCCAGTTGCTCGGGCATTCACTAAAAATCTAGCAGTTCTTAAATTTTAATAGAGTGCAAAAGGTTACTTTAATACATGCCTAACATTCAAGATCTTTAAAAATGATTGAAGTGTCAATAGGAAAGTTTTTGAGCTGTGACAACAGCATAGTTATTAACGATTAGTGCAAGATGCAGAAGAAACCTTGATTGCTTTAGAAAAGTCTCACCAGGAATGCAGATTGACATCCATGGTACAACTTCACATTTATTCTGTTTCATGCAGGAGAACATTTGGATCATCAAGTGATTCTTTACCAATTAAACAAAAAAGAAAAAGCGACCTTACACAAATTGATTTCATTTGTCACTGCTGGGTTTAAAGATGCCTGTAGCAGGACCTAAAGCATTCTCATAATATTCTTCACTTTTAACACAAAGGTGTAAAAATGAGCTGTTACATCTTAGTATTGTTTTACAAAAAGACGCCTCCAGCCGCCCTAACAATCAGAGTTTGGAAAACATACCTTATTTTGAGTTAGGGAGGCATATCCTTAAAATGACACCTTAGGGCAGTCTCTGGGATTTGGAAGAAGAAAACTAGCAAGTAACGCTACTGCACCTGGAGAAAACACACATGATGACAGGGAAAGCTATTTCCATGATGCACACCCAACTCTTTAAGTCCATTATTTCAAACAGATCCAAAAAAAGGAACCATTTTTCATGTTACAAAACTACAGCAACATTTATTAGGAAAACAAAAAGAGAGCCCTGATGGTCAATTAAAAAGAGGAAATTCAATAAAACAGTTTTGAAATATGCCTGAAGAAAGCAACTATGCTTCAAACATGAACACATTTCTCTGTATGTTGGGCTGGTATAGGAATTCTTTGAATTGTATTCAGTGTTTGGACTTCAGCTCATGGGCACAGGCAAGTGAAGAGGTAGGTGAAGCTCCTCTTTCACAACTGGTAGGCATAGAGACATTCTTTTAAAATGTTCTTTAATTGTGAAGATAACAATAACTGCAACATTGGAAAAAATGGTTCATCTGACTGAAGCACCTTTCACCCAAAGGATTGCAAAGTACTCTAAACACCAGAGCAGGGAAATGATCCCTTGCCTAGCATATGGTCAGCCTGTGAATTCACTGTGACAGAGCTGTTTTTAAATAACAGTAGCAGCCTTCACTGATACAAGCCAAAATAAAGAGCACTTGAACTTTAAGAAACTGCAAACTCTCTCAAATCTTTACATAAGATGCTGCAGATGAAGTAGGAGATATTTCTCATTTCTCAGCCTTTTCACAAGAGAAGAATGGTGTCAAGTCAAATGAAATAATAAAAATAAATAAAATAAAATCAAAATGGATTTCCTTATTTCAGGGTTGGCCCAGATAATCTATTGTCAGAGTCTAACTCACTGCGGCTTTGTCTGATTTGTGCAATAAATTTGTCAAGAAGACCTTTCTCTTGAAATGCATTTAGCACAACATGGGGGATGCTCCACACCACAGGACATCAGGTCCAGAGCAGGCAGACACACCATCAGTGTCAGACGGTAAAACAGAGGGAACACAAAACATCGCAGGGCTTCTTCCTGAATTGGTCCCCATTAATTACAAAAAAAACATACGAGAAGGAACTCACTATAGTAATGATCGAGTCATTCTCTGAAGAATAACACAGGGAAGATAAACCCTTTCACCCAAGACACATAGCCAACAGATTTTTTCCTTGCCCAGCCCCAGTACCCGTGCACTGTGTGTCAGTAACAACGTGTTTTTGGCTCCCTGTACACACCCTCAGGTGAAACCAGTCCTTGGCTTTCTAGAGGATACAGAGAATGTGTACTTCCTTGTGCTGGCCTGGGGAGCTGGAAGAACCTGTGCCTTTAAGAAGCACAACAAGCCAGCGCAATCATTTGAAACCAAGGTTCAGCAAATAGGAGACAATAAAATACGGAGTAACTTGAAACCAGCCCACGAGCTGCCCAAGAGAAATCTCCAGCTTGTCTGGCTCTCAGACACACCCTTGCAGCTCTTCTGGAAAGCTGGGCCCTGTTTGTGAGACAAGGAGCTAATTGATTCCATCGTCTTCTGTATGTGCAAGTATAAACTAAAGTGCACAGAGGACAGAGCGGACACAGCTCAGCTGACCGTGCTAAAAGACTCTGCTGTCTGACAGCGCCCATCGCGGAACAAGCGCAGTGATTGTTCCCGCCAGACGCCACGAGACCCACAGTGCTTAATTCCAGTGCCTGGATATCCAATTGGAGGATATATTGGCAGCAGGATAGCAAACTGGCTTAAAGCATTGTTAGCATTTTTCTCTGCCATCCATGGAGGTGCTGAGATATTACAGAAGCGGGACTGATCCATCCTCTGCCACCAGCTTGCACACCTGCCAGAATGTCTCCTCTCCCTGCACACTGCAACAGATTTTCCTATTCACAAAGTGCCTTTTTTTTTTTATCTAGAAATTATCTTCATTAACTTCCTCTGTAACAACCCCTGAGTCAGGGTGTCCACAGAATCGGACTAAACAAAGTCAATCTTTTCAGAATGAAATTGATACCCCACTCAGCACCTCCTTGTCTTCTTTTACAGCATGATTTATCTCACAGCCTGGTTCTGACCTGGTGAATCTCACCAGGCTGGAGGAAATTCTGACACTGGGTCTATATGAAAGTTCCTGGCGAGTCATGTGCCAGAGGAACACAAGAAGATACCTCTGCTGTTCTCAGCCTGAGGTGACAGATGCAAGGGCTCTCCCATTTCATCTCTTCTGAATCGTGTGCTTAAAAACAAAATGGCATGACATGCACTTCAAGCAGAGCAAGAAACATGCTGTCTTTGTATCCATGGGGCAATCTTTCTGCTAAGCAAAGACATCAATCAATTCCACTAATGATAAAAGGGAGAAATTTTATGACAGAGCCCATTCTGCAAACATGGAATTCAAACATTGCTCTTCGATCTCAAACACAACAGAAGTCACTGTTAATTAAGAATAAACTATATGAAGTTATATACTAAATAAGCCTAAAACCACAAGGCTTATGGTATCTTTGAGATGTTATCGTTTTCTCCAGAAATAATAATTCAAAGAAATATTTAGAGTTGATATTTATTTTGTGTATAAAAGCCATATTGAAAATTCTGAAAATCTAAGGAAAAAACATACAGCAGGAAAATAATTCCAAGCTACTTTACACACAGTCACTGAGCTTCTCATAAGAGTTCTTCTGGTTTAAATATGGAGCAATTTTACTAAACACAGTGACAAAGTCACACTGATGAAAAACTGCAGTCTGCCTATATTTATGTACCAGTATTTATCAGATCTCACAGTATTATAAGATTTCACAGATTTTAGACACATAATTTATAATCCCCATGAATACAGTTTAGTAGGGAAACAGCAGTTCTCTAGCAGATAAACAGGAGCCATGATTTTGGTCAAGCTAGAATTTGATCTTCAGGTCTTGGCTAGATAAACTGAGCAAATCATAAAGACAGTAAAAAACTAGTAGCCCATGAATGTCACACCCAACAAGAAGCAATATCTGGCCAGGAGTCCCCGTGGACTTTCTGACAGGATTTCACCTCTGGCTCTCAGTTATCCCTGCCCCAGAAATAAGTGACTTCCACTGAAGTCACCAGCAATGTCACAATCCAATTTACTGACGATCTTGGACACAGTTAAATTCAGACAAATTCTGGAATTTGTCTGGGTTTGAGGCATCACATCACATCACATCACATCAATCACATCACATCACATCACATCACATCACATCACATCACATCACATCAATCACATCACATCACATCACATGAGGAAACATTTACATGTAGCATCTGATTTCACACTGGTTTGAGTTCTCTGAATTAAAAGGACTTAGTGACAGTTTGTTCACAAAACAATGGATCTGTATTTTGCCTTGCCTTGCCTCCTCGCTCAAGCACCATGTCCTACAGAACCAAAAGATAATATCCCATACAGTCAGCCATACACTCAGTACAAGACTTTGATTCTGATCTGCCAGCAGTGCTCCTGTCTTTAGAATTCACTGGTCTTTAACATACCTGAGGTCTGACTCTCCTCCCATCCCTCATTTTACGCCTCTGACTTCACAGTGTTTCAGAACACCCACCATGAGGCTTCTCCTGCCTTCTTTTCAGCTTCTTTGATATCAACACGATCCATCTCAGTCTTGCTACAACATCTTAGCATGTATAGAACAATAAGTCTAGGGGACAGAAAAGCAGGATTTCTTCCCAAGGCTGTAATGTGGCATTCCAGCCCTCACCTTCACCTTCAAAGGGGATGAGGCAATCACCTCTCACCCACCCCCTGGGGGAGCTGGGGCAGCAGGTCCCCTCATAAGCATAACCAGCAAGTAGCCCTCCACATTCACACCCAGAAAAGCATCTGCAAAGAAAATAAAGGCAAGACTTTATCAAGCCTTCTGCTACATATAATCTATTATTTCTCATTTTTACTATTATTATTACAATTGTTTTCATTGTGTTATCAGTATATTTCTGCCATGTAAAAAAATACACTCAAGTAAAAATACTTAAATATTTTCTTTCTAAAATTACTTGCTTTGAAAAGCAGAATCAAAACTCTGTACACTCTTCTGTAACTAGAATTTCTCTCCCATAGTGCTGTAAAGCAGAGACCGGCATTTTACCATGATCTATTGATGTTTTCTTGGATGTGGTGCTGCTGTTAGCTGAAGTGAAGCACCTCAGTAGACTCGATCATCACTCAGGAAAGACAACAGAATCGGGAAAATCATTGCAGCTAAATAACTATAAAAAAACCTGAACACAATCATCTTGTGATCAATTTAATGTCTAACATTTAATTAGAACAGTCATAACAATGTATCTGATTATTTACAATTAAAATCTAGCATGCAAGGTCAAAGTGGAACCTACTGCATCCAAAATGCTGTAGCTTTGAAATCTGTTGAGAAGTTATTCATGCTCCTACAGAACTGATTCTGAACCCTGTATAGTTTAGTTCAAGCAGATAGACTGAACAAAGGCACTCAGTATACAAATACTGGTTAATTCTTATTTTATTCATATGGCAGTGCCAGATTTAAACAAATGAGTTGCAAATGATTTTGATGAAGATGTTGAATTGCTGCATCATGTTTATGATGTACTGCAAGACAGTTGTGTATAGCCTGAGTGATTTAGGCTTAGCATAATAAATATTATATTCTTATGTTAGATAGGGGTACATCAATGAAACCTGTTCTCATTCTATCTAAGGCAATGAAATCATCTGCCTGGGGTATTCATAGAAATATGAGTCCAACCACTTTTGGACTCATGCAGATTTTATGCTTATACAGAAGAGGTGACTTCCATAATCCATAATTACAGGTGCAATACCATTCGCTGAACAACACGACTTTTCAAACTTAATTATAAACCCCAAATGTACTTAGCGAATCGGATCAATTGCAAGTCACAGCAAAACACATTCTAATTTTCAAGACAGATGAAATTTTGCCACCTCTCAGCTGCTGTGAGAGCCAATGTCAGGTGAAAAGTAAGAGAAAACAGACGAGCATGTTTTCCAAGAACCATTACAGCAAATTTTACGACTGTGTTTGCAGACATGTTCCCTGCAGATCTTTGATTTGCTAAGGCTGCTTTTATCTTGCTGAGCCTCTGCTGAGCAGCAACCACCATTTCGAGGAGGCAACAATGCTTTTTTTTGACAGTTCCAATTATCCTTTCTTGCCCCACAGATGCAACAGGCCAATTCTCAAAAGCCTCCTTATGAATTTATGGGGATGAAACTGAACTTCTATATAGAGAAACATAGGTTCAATCCCAAAATAGCTCCTGAAAGGCCCTGCTCTAGCCACAATTGCTGCACTTGCTCTAACAGACCTGCAGCAGAGACTGAAGTCAAGTCTTTCCTCAGGAACTTGCTCCAGCACCATGACTTTGCCCTTCTCCTTGTGCTGCTGAGCTGAGGCTGTGCTGTCAGCCCAGCTCTGTGGGATCTCTGCTGAGTAACCAGCCCCTCACAACAGCAAGGCAGCTCACATGTTGTGACTCTGGATCATCAAACTCTTCCAGCTTCCCTTATTTTTCCTGTAATATAAACCCACTCTCTTTTCTGCAATGGTGAATTCTTTCAGATGAGCACCATCTCCTCCCTGTGATATGCAGTGATCAGTATAATGAAAAACAGAGCTTAGAGTACTGCAGGACAACGCTATTTTCAGTGCTTCAGCTACGTAAGGAGCCACCAGAATGTGTCATATACAGCACCTCTCTTCAGAGGCCTGAGGTAATTCTGCTTTGGTTGCACACACTATCATTCATAGGAATGGGTTTGGGGGTATTCTGAGCAAAAAAGGCAAAATTGAGACCAAAACAACTGGTTTGGAAAGGCTCACATCAATACTGCAATCAGCCTACTGTAAATAGAAGGCATAAATAGTATATACCATAATCACCAGTTTGTTCATGGTTGTGTTTCCTTTTGCTGTAAACATAATCACAAAAGCTCCTGATGACACAGCAGCTGCAGGATGAGCTGCTCAAATCCCAGCATATTCTCAGGTTGACCCAAAGGCACTCTCATAAGGAGTTAAATATCATATTATAATTACACAGTAATATTGTTTATTATTTGCAATATTTGCAGTTACTTTGAAGTGTCAGTTCCACAGTACTGGCTGTATAAAAACACAGCTTCTCAAAGAGCTTGCTCAGCACAGAAAATCAGAGACTACAGGTAGATGTAATGGGCTGGTGAAAGGCACAGCAGAGAGATAAGAACAACAAAACAGCTGTGCCACATAAAGTAACCAGTACTTCCCACTTTTCAAATAAATTTTGGCACACGTAGGGGCAGGCAAATCAAAGCAATTCAAACACTGCCAGAGCCCTATTGACATCTACGCAGTGTGCTGCTTCTCTGTGAAAAAAATGAATTTCCTCTAAAACACTCCACAGCATCCAAGGACAGGGAACGTGCCCTGTTGCCACCCTCTCTCATCTCTAACAAACAGAGGATGTATGGGCTGGAAGAAAATAACTGAGAAATGAGAAGATCCTGAGGGAAGACAAACAGCTGGACAATCAGGAAGAGAACAGCAAGGAGACCCCTGTGGTACAAGAGCACTGAAGAGCAGAATGGTCCCAGACATGTGAGATGAGGTGTCAGGCCTGACCAAAGCCCAGCGAGTGCAGCATGTCACCCCTTACCAAAGGAGGGTGAATGCAGGGACAGCTCAAGAAAGTTCTCCCAAATTCAAATTAGTTGCAGCTCAACCATGTCCTGAGTCAGAAGCAGTGCTTCTGGATACAACAGGGGATTTTTCTCCTGACCATTTGCTTTGTGACCCCATGTAAGCACAGCTTCCACTGTATCTTCCAAAGGGATTCATAGCTGCACTACAGCTTGTACCCGGACTTAGTGCCTTTTGTTTATTTTGAGACTCTCACCTAAACGCTAAACTTGCTGCAGAAGAAGCTGTGAGCACCTGCTCTTCATTCACCTTCTCTGCAAATCAATTCTACAGATCTCAACCCTGCCTCCCGTGAGCCACAACTCCTGGACCAAAGAGGTGCAGTCCACTGAGTCACTGCTTGTGCTGAGGCTGTTGTCAGGAAAATTCTTTGATCCTCCTTGTTACCCTCTTTGAATCTTATCCAGGTCTGCTGCTCTCCTTTTTGAGTGAAGGAACTGAGGTGGACAGAGTATGCAAGGCTGCCCTGGCTTCCAGACACAGCCAACCCTCATTCCAGCAGCACCAAGGAAAAGCCAGGCTTCTCAAAAAAAATTCTACAGTGCTGCCTCAAGGATTCTAACTTCTATCACCTAATTAAATTTAAGGCTAGAAATCAAATAATCTCTTGCCACTTTTATTTCTTACCTTTGGTTTTTTTGTTTACTTGCAAGTATGGGAACATTAGCAAGGACTGGACTGTTTCAGGTTTTGAAATGTGTAGTCCTCTCACAGTATCTTTTGAAGTTTTATGGACTGCCAGACATGCACAGACCACATGCTGTGTAACACTGCTGTTCGGTGCTTCAACAAACAGCCAAACGGGAGTTGAGGGGACAAACTAAGTTTGACTCAAACTGCCCTACGCAGTACGACTAACTGCTTAGGAATTCTCTGTATATATTTAAACCACTTGCACACAATCTGATGCTCATTTCCCATGCTACAGCTCACACATATTTGCCCAAGTGTGGCTCAGTGTTTCAGACCTGTTTCAGAGCCACGCTTTCCTTGCATGGGATTGCACAAACCACAGGGTTTGTAGCTGAACTGGCTCTGACCCCCTAGACACAGCATGAAGGATATGGCCAAACCCCTGAGAGACATCGTGCCTGTGCTTTTTGGGCAAATACTAACAAACATCAACTACTTTCTCACAGTAGCTGACCTATGTGCAATATTTTATGACTCATGGAAAACTTGGAACAGCTGTAAGAAACAGCCAGTAAATTTAAGCAAGACCAGAATGGATCAGCAATTGTACTGAAACAAAAAGCTGCAAACCTGAGTGATAAATTGCAGGACATGCCCATAATGGGAGGCTTGAGGCTGCTGTTGCAAAGGATCACCCATGAAGACGGAACCCCTGGACAAGAGACGAAGCCAATATATTCCGATGGATTTAACCATTTTACTGCTTCTAATTAGTCCTGCCTAAATTCTGTATCATAAACTGGAACAATTTAGGTTGAATTTTCTTTATGATTGAAAGAATGAAAATTTCACATTTGCTTGGATTTATTACTAACTGACATCACGATTTCATCAATTCATAAATTTCCACACTGGTCAGCAAGCTATGACCCACAGAGAAAATGTCATGCTGACCTCACTGCAACAGCAGTGCTAAAACTAGAAGACATACAGTTATCAGGATTTTAGCAGAGGCTTTTAGATGGATTCTAGTAGTTGAAAAGCTAGTACGATACTCGTAAGTAAATGCCATGGTTATGGAAAATATTAAAAAATTGAGTCTATACATTGTAGACAAATACACAGGATAACAGCTCCTTGGGAGAAAGGCTGCAGAGAATAAGTAAGATACAATCTACACATCTAGAGTTTATAAATATTTATTTTATATCATTTAGACTCGTTTTTATATCTAAGGAAGCCACAAAAAAGAAATTTATATTGAGAGAAAGTCGGGTGAAAGAAAACAACCCAAACAAAATCCCCAAACTCTACAACAGAGGAATGTCATAAGATTTTTAGCATTTGATTTCATGCAGTCCATTGAAAATTTAAGAACTCCTGCCTCAGTCAGTAGCTTCCCTAGTTTGATACCCTGTTTCTGTTAGTTAGGAGTCAGTTTTACTGACTTGCTGGGTGAAGGTGCTCAGTCATGCCTGAGCACCCTGTAGCCCATCTCCAAAGCACTGCAGGGAGTGGGAAGGACACTCTCAAGGTTGCCCACCCCAAAAAGCCACTGCAGGCACTTTATCCCGAGTGCACACCAACACTCATCCAGCCATAAATAAGGGTGATCCTTCCGTGAGAGCACAGATGTATCCAGCAACAAAGCAGCCATCCCAAATGATAAATAATTAAACAGAACTGGCTTTGGGGGCTGGGGGACAGAACCATTCTCAGGAGCTCCTGGATGTGCGCAGAGGAGGGTGGGAAGGGAGCTGCATCCCTCTTGCTCCCAGCGAGCCAAACCCTGCCAGTGCAGAGTTGGAGCACCCAGCCTACAGTTCAGGAGTCCTGAGAGTCTCCATCAGCCCTCAGTGCAGGGCTGAGCACCCAACTGCTCTTCCAGAAAGGTTTATACACGTTTAATTACAGACACGTGCCAGGGGAGAGCTCAGCACTGAGTTTCCCACTTTCTTGCCTTGTTATATTTTGCAATACATAATGTTCCATAATTGATTACATGCAATCTGTCCCAGCTGTAGCTACAAGGTTCTGCAGGTCCACTTTGGATGAAGAGGCAGTGAAATTAGAAATGCTCAGACCACCAGTGCAATTCAGTGAATGCGTCTGCCAAGAATGAACCAAAGAATTAATGCACTGGAGACTAACCTTTGAGGAACAAGGTAGGTTTACTCTGAGCATTAATTCTGAAAGTAATGAGGTTGTGGTTTTTGGTTCAGTCTTTAATAGTCTTCATCATAAAAGCACTACAGTTAATATGCCATAATCAGGGCTTTCTGATCAGGAGAGTCCAATTAGCATTTTCTGTCATATACTGGAACTAAGTTACTGCTGCAATCTGAAAAAAACCAAACAAAACAACGCTCCAGTCTACATCTAGCAACAGGAAACACAGACAAAACAATTTAAATATTTTTGCTGTGGAGCCATTTGAAGGTCTAGCCACATCTTCTATTCAAATTAGCAGCCAAAAATTTCAGTTCTGCTTGGGAGTCTTCCTCATTTAGAGTTTTCTTAGTGTGCACAAACATTATCTTTTATTGTTGCTTAGCAGCGGTGACTCCCTCACTACCACTCTCAGTTCAGAAAAGTAAAAGTATTACAATTTAATGCAAATTAGTTTTTTATCTGTTTTCCTGAGTAAAACTTTGGGAAAAAAGCCAGTTCGAATTAAAATCAGTTCAGCAAGAAAGTTCAATTTTATATCCCCCCCTTAAAATTAGTGTATGCGGTTATTATTAATTTCTGAATCACACCATGTGCTCTTTCCTACAGTATTTGCTAACTGAAGTCAACAGCAGTACTGTCATCCATTTTAACGGGCTGGGATCACGCCACAAGACACAAAATAAAGACACTTCTTGTTTCAAAATGCTTAGGATCAAAACAAGAAAAACACAAGAGACACACTGGGAAACCCAAAGGGATGAATGACTAGGAATTTAATTTCTTATTTATTGCTAATATTATTGTTGACTCGCTTGTTAATGTAATGTAGCACTTACATTAAGGCATCTGTGTCAGAGTGACCCACTAATGATGATTTGTATCTGCTGCCAGGATAGGCAGACATAGAAGAGACTATTTCGGTGGTGTTCAGGGGCTATTTCCCTGTCATTTAGGGGATTTAAGGCTCTTAAGCAATTACAGGCTTGTTTATTTTTTAATAATTAGAGCTGGCTGAATTGTAAGTCAAAGACGACAGGCAGGATAAGGGGCCTCTGCTCTCTGTAGTGCAATTGCTGCACAAAAGAGGAGGCAGGAGGTACAGGGCTGGTTTGCCTCCCCTCCTCACCAGCTGGAGAGGCTGGAAGAGCCTCCCAAGTTTCTTGCACAATGCCCTAGCCAGCACAGCTCCAACCCTCTGCAGGTAGGGCAGCCCCTCATCACCAAAGCACAATGAGAACAGGATTTCCTAAGCCACAGCCCTCTCAGAGTGTGTGGGACTGGTATTTATTCCTCACACAGGAGCCTCCAGAGCTCCCTGCTGCACTTTTCCTGCACTGCTGTGTCAGGCACTGTCACCAGTGATGTTCTTGGCCTCATGCTCATGGAGCTGCTGTAATAGTCTGCTGGAACTGAGCTGCCACAGGAGCACACCACAGAGAAAGGAGCTCCCTGCTTACAGATTTTATACTTTTTGTGCCATGCTGACACATCCTCTGAGCTTCCAGGTTAGCTTGGCCAGCCACTGTGAAGCCCTGGCAGTGGATCAAGGGTGACTGGGGAAGGGACCATGGGGGGAGAGGGAGAAACCTCAACTTTGCATAACCTATCTAGACTCAAAATGGGATCTAATGAGGCCATAAATACTAGCAAAAAGTGAATTTAAAAAAACCAAACAACCCTACAGCAGATATAGCTTGCCTGAAGTACAAGCATCAGGTGGTGGCAAATGCCCTCTTTTGCCAGAACAAGCTGCATTCCCTGTGGAGGGCTCACCAGCACAGCTATCCCAGCAAACCTCTCCTGGTGTGCACAGGCTGAGAGTCACAGGAATACACCTCCAGCCAAGCTGTTCAACACCTCTTCCACCACATTTATTCTTTATTAGGGGTCAGTGATCCTGATTGCCTAACAAAGAGCACAGGGGGAATATACATTTAGAAACAGCAGTTTGTCAGACAAGGCAAAAACAGCTGCTTGTAATGGCAGGCATGACCAGATGTACAGTCAAGATGGCCTTACTTCCAGTTTGGTTTGATTTTGTCTGGTTGCTTTTCCAAGCAGTATACTTATTATTCCACCTAGGAAACTGGTATCACTTCCTGATGGCATCTGTGACCCTTTACTACATCAAGCATTTGTGGACACAAGGGTCCAAGCAGAGCAGGCTGATTAAAATAGGCACAATTGAAAATACTCGAGTGGCAAATAAACAACTGCTGCTTTTAATCATGGGCGATGTTTATATCTGTGCAAGTGGTTGTAAAATTCTTCTGTTATTAAGGCAAAGCAGTGAGAAACCAAGCCTGTGGCTCACTCTGCAGCAGCAATCACATTATCCTGTCTCCCATCCTTGGCCCCCACTACATCTGTGAGAGCCAATACCAGCAATACATCAATAACTCTCCACTCCTCACATCTGGGTGCTTGTTTGTTTTCCACTCAGGATCATACAGAAGCCCTCACATATCCATAGCAAACACTGGAAGGAGAACCAGGCAAGAGATATTATCCAGGCCCTTGCAGAGCAGATACAAACCCATAGCATTTATTGCTGTTCTTTCCTTAGCTGGGCTGGGGCTTTATCCACTCCATCTCTGACTATTTAGACTGCAGGCTCTTTGGGCCAGGGACCACCTACTGTGTGCGTGTTTCTACAGTCTCCGGAACAAGACTTCCATTTTTGCTGGTTCTCCCTAGGCTAGACCATAATAAATATGATTATTTTAACAATAACACACATTAATAATTGTTAATGCATTGCTTGAATTTCCCTTTGAAATGCAATCTGTGCTCTCCTCCCTCTCAGCAGTTTAATTGCTGGCTGAACTTTCTCAGTTAACTGAAAGTGCCATAGGTAAGATTTTTTTCCACTATCAGCACTTTTAATCTTTGTGTAATTTAAAGTAAATACATCTTTCTTTGTGATTGCAAATGAGCCCAACTGTTGGGGGTTTTCTTTGTGGTTTTTGTTTTTGTTTAGAGGGTTGGGTTTTTTTTAACTTTTCTGAACTTTTAAGTTATTTTTTAACAGCAACCTGGCCTGGCAACAGTAAGGCAGACATGACATAATGCTGGCTGTTAATGGCTTCCTACCCTGACTGTCAGCTCTCTCCATTCCAGTGAGTTTTCTCAGACCTGTTCATGCCTCCCAAACCACTGTCCTCCCAAATCCACTTCAGCTCTGTAGAAGAATCAGAGAATAGTTTAGGCTGGAAGGGACTTTTAAAGCTCATCTAGTCCAACCTCTCTGCAGCAAGGGATGTCTGAAACTAGATCACATTGCTCAGAACCCTGTCCAACCTGGCCTTAAATATTTGCAGGGATGGGGCATCTACAGCCTCTCTCAGCAATCTGTTCCAGTATTTTACCACCTCATTGTAAAGAATTTTTACTTTATAGCTAACCTAAATCACCTCTCCCTCAGTTTAGAGCCATTACCCCTTTTCCAACCAGCTCCTTTTAAAGCCTGTGCGTTCCTAGGCTCAGGAATAGGGCTCTACCTCGTTTTAGTGCTCCAGGCTGAGCGCTCTTTCATAGGCATCTCCGAGTTCCTGGGGCTGTGGGAGGCCACAGCACTCTCATCTTTCCAGCACGTTGCTGCGGGAGCAGATCCACGCCGGCAGCACTGCAGAACGTGCGGGGGCGTTGTGGGGGCGAAGGGGAACAGCTGCCTGCTGCACAGTGATCACCTTTCCGGGCAGGCATCTGCCAGCCACAAAAATCTGCCTTGTTCCGAGCTCGGCTGTCATGCTGGGGAGAGGAGAGTCAAGCAGCACCACCCTGGCCCTGGAAATAGCCCTGCTCCCGGCGCTGCTCTCCATGTCCCTCCGTGCCACCAGCCTGCTGGACACTAGCAGGGAAAACGGCCAGTCCCTCCAGGAGGAAAAAACCAGCATTTGAGCTGGCTGTCTGGGCTGTAAAGCATGATCTTCGTTGCACAAAGAATTCCTCTCATATCACTCCACGAGAAGCAGGATTATTTATCGGAGGGGTAGGGATGAGAGAGGGAGCGAGCGGCCCCACTGCGCCCTGAGCCCCACTGTGCTAAGCACAGAGCACAGAGATGATCCTTTCCCCGAAGAGCTTACAGCCAACCGTAACACGGAAAAATCTCATTATTGACAGATTAATGACAATCTGGCAGAGCAACCATCCCTATTAGGAATTTCTTGAGCAGAAAAGTATTACAGGGTCCTTATAATTAGCTATGGATACCTAACCTGATCCGAAAATGGAACAGTTAAAATTAAGAACTCAGCTCCACAGTAATATTACATTAAAATTGGTGAGTGTGGGATGAGTACATGGGAACATTTTAACCAGAACATACAGATGGGTAACCCCGAGGGAGGAGGTCAATGAATAGATTTCTTTTGTGAACTTCATAAAAACATGCTGCATATATGATCATAGAACTGATATTTTATTTAAAAACATCTGGGGATTTTCCTCTTTCATCCCAGTTTACGGAGTTTGTTTTAACACTAATGCTAGAAAAACAAATGACAGACTATGGATTGGTTGTTTGGTTTTCTTCATATTAAATGCCACCTCACATATACTTGTGAAAAGAAGTCTTTCGTCAAATTAATTCTCCCTTTGCTTAACCATCTTTAATTCATTCATAATTATTAAATATTGACCAAACAGCATGCTAAACTACTGAGTCACAGAGCCTTCCTAATTGCAAGAAGTTAGTACAGAAAAGGTCATAAGTATTTGTTCTGCATGTACAAATCACATCCACACATGGGTCTCACAACAGCCTAACTACCCTGGTTCACTCTCTCAGCTGCCATCCGAGATAGAGGAGTCTTTTGATATTCAATACAATATTTGACAGGGTTGGCACTTAGACGACATCTAAGTGTATGTCAAGAAACACAACTAGAGGGAGCTTCATAAAGAAAAACCAAAACCACAAAAAACCCCAACAACTTACATCCTCCTGTGGTGTAAATGAGCATGCACTCATGCATGCCAGTGAAAATCATGCTGATTTACATGATGTGAGCATCTGGCTTTTTTCCAAGGGTAAGGACTTACTGCCCAACGGCAAGAAACAGCCCATGACGTTATTTCACATGGGCATATGATTTTCACTGCATTATTACTGTGTAGCTCCCACGTGCCTTCCCCCACCCTCAGGAAGGAATGATTCTGACCTCAACTTCAAATGGAATTATTCAGACCAAAATAAGTTTGTCTATAACATGTTCAGGGTCTCAGGGCCCAGAGAATTACAGTTGTACCATCAATGTCTAACTTGAACATTAAGACTTCTGAATTTTCACACATTTATTGTGACCAGACTTGCTACTTATCCTATTACACAGTCACCAGGATACACAGGGTGTTTAGGTCTAACCCTGTGGTCCAGACATAAAAAACCCCCACCCTAACCACTCAAAATTCCATCTCAATACTGCATTAAGCCATTCATTATAAATTTATAAAAGGTGGCTAAAACCCAACATCACAGAACCAAGAAAAGTTTTTTCCAGAATATATGCGTTTTCAGTAGTTTAATAAAACCAAGACAATCATTACAAAGTCTGTTCTGATCCACAGGGTGAAATGAGTTTGATAATATGAGGAGAAGCTTGGAATTAACTAAAAGCATATGACGGAACACAAATGGAGCAGATTCTACTTTGGTAAAAATTAGGATCTGTAAATTTTTAAATGACAGCCATTTGTACTTACAGAAATCTATTTAAGGTTTATGCATTGATTAAAGAAATTTCCAAAGCTGGACAAACTATTCCAGATCTCATACAGTTAATCTATTCTACCAGAAAATGCCTATTTCTGATGGTTTTCATTGACACACACTGATATACATTATGCCATTTGAAAAAATGGCAGCTTTGTCTGTACTTAATAACTGCAAGGCGTGGGTACAAAACAGCTAAAGCATAAAACCCTAAGGACAAGGCTTCATTGTAAGCATTAAATAATTATTACAATGCAAAATTAGTCAGAGTAATATCTCTGTTTTACTTCAAGCCATGTGAGGTCTGATCCAGAGATGAATTTACTGTCAACTCCAGTTACAATGGCATTTCACACTGTACTTTTTGCTTATAATTAAAGGGACAAAATAAATTTTATTTTTTAAACATTCATTTATTAAATCCAGTTTCTGATGATTAGTATTTTTAGACTTTAGACTTACCCTGGTTTTATTTGTAAGTGTATCCAAATTTGTTTCTTGTTATATGAAAAGCTCTTTACCATAACAAATTGACTATGCAGGGGAGAAACTGTGAGGTTTCTGTCTGACTTCCCCCAATAGTTACAAATAAATACTATTCAGAGTTTTAAAATTAATAATTTTGAGATGAAAATAATGTTCTTTTAACTACCCATTATAATTTTTACACAATAGGGTCTTGCAGCTGGCACTATACTTTCAAATAATGCCTACATTTAAATTCAGTCAGATTCTATATTTGCCAAAAGAAACCTGCTACATAAATTCTCCTTGGTAGAGGAGCTGTGGAAATGATTCATAAAAAATGCTGCATGAAACTGAATGTTAGCATTGAGAAATCTGTTACATACCTATCTGATTATTATTTATATTGAGCAGCACCCTCCATTTCAAATCCAAGAGCAGAACCTTGCTGTGCTAGATTAAAAAAAAAAGGAATAAATAAATGAATAAATACACTCCACTGCTCTATTGGCAGGGCCTCCTACTCCTGCCACAGCTATAGAATAAAAAAGCCTACACTGAAAATAAGCCAGAAAAATCCTGTCAGGATCTGTCACATGTGGTCCACCACCCCAAGCCTATAGTAGAGGGTCTTCCCCTCCTGCAGTCCTTTCCTTGAGTAGAGGAAATGCTCCTTTTTCCTGGAGTGTACGCAGATCCAAACGGGCGACAGCTGAAATAGATGTCATTCTAATGGGTTCTGTCATAGCTGGGCAAAACACAGCAACGTTAGAAAGCATTTATCAAAGATATGACAGGGCTTTCCAATTACGCTGCCTTTCAACCCACTGCTTAATAAAAATCTGCGAAGTGATAGAGCACTTTACCTCATCAACATCACTGGCAGCAACAGACTTTCTTCAGGGAGCAGCTATTCAAAAGTAACTTGACTGAACTTCAGAGTCATAATTACAGAAACTACAGTGGAGGGATTAAAAGAAAAACCCACCTTTGCAACAAAGTAATTATGTAAACTTATTTATCTTTAAAGCAAACATTCCAGCTTTAATAAAGTTGTTTGCTTTCCTTTTCCAAGATGAGCAAAAGTTCCCTTGCTCGTGTCAGTCCTTCTGCAGCTCCCATGAAAGGGAGCTCCAGCCTGGCCTCAGCAGGGCTGGAGCAAGACAATTCAGCTGGATTTACCATCCAGGCTTGGATGGCAAACTCTGTTGAGCTTTTGACTCAGCATTTCTTACATGCAACCTTAGCCCAAATAAAGCTAAAGAATATATTACTGTAGGTTTTCAAAAGCTTGCTGCGAAGACCACCCTTTACACCCTCTGAAGACCAGAGTTTTTGTTCTGATTTGAGTGGGGTCAGGAGGAGTTGGAGAAGCTCATGTCCCACCAAAGACACCGATGAGTTTCCACTAACCTCAGCTACAGAACAAGCACCCATCTTGTGTCACCCTCCTAGCACACACCAAATATCACTCAGTTTTCTCACACTCACAAGAAATCTCCTCCACAGTCGGCAGATTTCAATGAAACCAGGAGCTCACCAACAGTGGTTAGCTTTGATAAACTGCAGGTCAGCAAAGTATGCAAGGACACGTCTAGCATTGGCTGCTTGGAGGTTTTCTGGCTGGGTTTTGGGATGTGAAATGACCTCAGCTATAACCTTGGACGCAGCAGTTGTTTGCAAAGCTCAGGTTACTGAGGTGGCACAGCAACGCGCTGCGAGCGTCTTTGTCAGGCAGGTCTTTTTAACTTCTTGCCTGTTAATGGATTTAAAGGTCTACACTTAAGCAGCTTTGTATATATATTTTGCCTCTGGGGTCTGAATCTAACTGTTACCACAAATATTAACTGTGATTTAAAGTGTTAAGGAATATAGCACATGAAAAATCAGATTATACCTTAGTTTTTAAATATTAAGAACTCCCCTGCTTACAAACACTTATACGTTCCCTTACCTAGTAACTCTGTGTGTTAGGGACATCTTCCCTCTGTCTGTTTAATATCAGCCTGGAGTCAAGAACCCTAACACCAGATTTCCATTGCTTAAGCTCCAAATGCTTTAATTTCTCCTGGCCATTTCACTCTCTGTCTTCTACTTACAGCACAGAAATCAAGTCAAAATCCACGAAATTTCCTCCTCTGGTTCCCTGTTTCTTTATTTCTCTGTTTCTAGAGGCTTGCATTTCCCTCTAAGTGACACATCAGTGCAGAAAACTCCAGCCAAAAAAAATGCCTCTCCCTGGTCTTTCATTTTTTCCCCCAGGTACCAGCTCCTCTTGTCCCAGACTCAACCCATTTGCAGATCCTGGGATCTACTTTTTGTCCCACCACGCCACAGCACTTCAGCCTCCACACCACAGCCTTGGTATCTTAAGTTTATGAACCAAAAGGGTGATGCTGTAAAATAAACTCTGCAGTCACATGCCTTTTCCTGGCTGATTCCTCCCCGAGCTCCTAATAAACCCCATTATGGTCAAACACACACAGAGTGCTCAGGCACACACAGCCACACATGCACGCACATCCCTTTTTATCAGGCGCAGGGACTTTGTTTTTAAGGCAGCATGTCAGAGCCTTGCACATAATTTTGTACTCCTGTATATAAACAGTTATTTCTTTGGCAAGAAAAAATTGAGACTCCATTTTTGATAAGTTCTTGATTTTGTGTGGGTCTTCCAGGGGTATTCCAGCTAAATTGGGCGTAGCACAGGTGTGCAGTCCCAGCTGCCTGAAGGGACCTTCAGCAGAGCAGCAACTACCCAGACACAGGATCACTGTGTCAAAAAACAAATTCAAATTTTGTTTTGAATTGTACAAAGCGGGCTCATGCATGCAGCACCCTCATACCCACAAACCTAATTTGGATGGAATGCCATTGCAAATAACCCATCAGTTCAGCCTTCCACAGCCACACAGTTTTGCCTTGATGTCTTAAATCGCTAGTAAAAAATTTTTAGATGCAGACACACAGTATAGGAAAGGGGTTTTACCTTTGTTTAATAGGATCTCAGATGCGCACTGACGAACCAGCAAGCTCCGACAATATTTCCCGTATACAATTTATGGACAGCCTAGCTTAGAATACCTATCTAAAAGTCTCCAATAAGAAGTCTAACAAATGAAGTAATTGCCCCCCCCCAAAAGATTACTACTTAGTTTACAAAAAACATGTCTCAGTGATGGGGGCCCTGTTCAAGGTTGTGCGTCATGCTTTTGAGATTGTGGGGATGTTTTGTCTTCTCCAAAGGATTCTGAGCAGGGCAAAGGTACTAGGGTGATAAACATGTAGGGTTAAGATACAGGGAGTAAAAAGTACAGGAATGGGGAAGGGTAAAAGGTTATATATAAAGGATATATATAAAGAGAGTATAAAAGTAAAATAAAAAAGACAAAAACCCATCAGGCATCAGCCTGAGAATGGTCTTTTACTAATATTCTATATGTGAAATAAAATAAAGCACCCTCACAGTTTTCAGGACAACGTGAAATCCTGGCTTGTGACATGCCAGAACGGAAGAGTAAGAATATATGCAAAAAAATCCTTGTCAGCACTCTCCTGACTGCAGTGGCTACAGGCCAGATTTTTCATGATGCAATTTCCCAGAGGAGCTGACTTTCTGGCCAGAGTCTCACCTCATCCGTGCTGAAGAAACTCCAGGGAGCTGCACAGGTGAATCTGGCTTTTCATGTGCAACCTGCTATTACATTTTTGTCCAGAGGATTTTGTTCTGTATTTCAGCAGCATTCTTCTTAACAACCTGTAGGACAATTTTCTACAATGAAAGCTCTTATTAGGCTTTATATCTGTGACCTTAGGTTATCTTTTATAGTTTAATCTACACAACCTCAGAAATCAAGCTTTGCCTGTGGTAGCCAGCCCATCAATTCATTCGATTGTCCAGTACAACTTTCAATTCTTACAAGCAATTTGGCAATTGCAAGTATTTTTGCACTGCATATTAGGAGGTCTAGTGCTGCAAAAATAATAAGACCTGGAATTACACAGAGCACTGAAAGTCTAGTCATTTAACCACGAATTTTCAGGTTATTTAGATGTTTCAATAACAGGCATGCTATAGGCCAAGCTGTCATATTACTCTTATCACAAAAATGGCACGTGCCTGTTCCCCAGCTTGCACACATGCCAGCTCTCAGACTCTCATCAAACCTTCCCTAACTCCAAGGATACACAAGTAAAATACATTATTTTAATGGATGGTTTCATAAACAGCAGAGCCCTAGAGTCACTAATAGTGCTCTCAAGTCATTTACTATGGTTTGTAATTTATTAATAGGGATATATGAATCTTCCTTGAGGGGAAAAATGGAAGAAACCAACTTGGTCTGCTAGAGGGACAGAGCTAGATTCTGCTCCCAGTGACTTCTGCCTCCAGCAGGTGAGAAGAGGGGTACCTTACCTTTCCCTCTAAGATCTGAAGGGGAAAGACCCCTTGCTTGGCTATCCTGGGGTCAAATGCCAAGACAGACTGGCAAGTTCACCTGTGGTCATCCATTTCAACCCTTTGCCTGAGGACTGGACACTTGTCATCAGCTCCTGATGCCTGAACTGGCCAGAGCACACCTTGTGCACATCCACTGATGATAAAATAACTTAAAAGTGGTTCATGAGGCAGGAGGGGGTGGGGCAGTGATTGCAGGAGTGGCTGGGGCCTCAGTCACCATGGCAGGGCAGCAAGGCCCCATTCCTGCTGGGAACTGGGGAGGAGGTGGCAGGATGGGGTGCCCAGGTGGCCCCAGTGGGACCCAGGCTCGCAGCAGCAATGGTGTTGCAGGCGGCAGCATCAAAAGCAACAGAAATCGTAACTGACCATAAATCACATGGTTTATGGAATGTGAAGAATTTATGAAATGTCACGTGGTTCTATGAAATCATTAAATAAATCATAAATAAACAGAAAGCAATTAAGAAGGCAGCCACCCGGCTCCGCAGGCTGGAGCGCCACCTGACCTGACTGCACCCACGCAGGGATGGCAGGCTGTGTCGCTCCACCAGGCACAATTTCCCTCCCACCTTCTCCTCCTTCACCCCTTGCCTAAATCACCACGTGCCCCGGTGGGTGGGAGCAGGGACAGGCTGCCCATGCATAGCTCAGCACCCGCTCCAGAAATGTGACTTCACAATTGTTTGCACACCCAAGTTTAGCAACCTGTAACAATATCTCAAATCCCTCTTACTGCTGTATTTAAAGTTAGTTTTCCTTCTTGCCGCTTCCATTTCTGCACCTAACCTTCAGCTTGGAACCAGTGAATTCTGAAGACTCACAATATTCTATAGTACGGGGTTAACCTGCAGTAGCTCCTTAAATTACACAGATGGTTTAATACAAATTAAAATGAGCAGGTACAGCAAAGCCGGTCTGAAAGCAGATTGTGAGCACTGCATTGCTTTCAGCAAGTTCAATTCACTTCCAATTCTGACCTGATTCTTCTGTAGATTTAATGAATCTGTCAGGTTGATACCATGAAATGGGACAAGTGAGCAGTCGGCTTTGTTGTTCAGGCTTTGTTTTCATGTTTCCAATTAAAAATAAAAAAAAGAATCCAAGCAATTAATGGGAAACATTAAAGTGTGAGAATGCAACAGCTTTTAAACATATGGGAGATTTCATCTGAGCAAGAATTTTCACTGGAAAAGATTGAGGTGAGCTCTCAACTTTCAATCAAAGTTCTGTGTATCTAAAAAAATTAGTTACAAGTTGGCTGGGGTTATCACATAATAGATGAATTTACACAACTCTACAGACTGGCTTTACTAGAATGAATTATTGATGTCTTACTTTCATAAGTGAATGACTTGCAGAAACCAGCACAGAGTACATCCCACTGCTGCAGGATGTGCAGACTTAATGCAGCTTTGGAAAAGTAAGCCAAATTCTTTCTCTGAATTGCACAGCAACAAAAACAAGACAGTAAAAGATAAAGTTGCTTTGGGAGTGGATGAGTCTTTAAAGTGTTAAAAACAACTTCCGTACCTGAACCCCACTGATATTTCTGTGGTCTTATAGCTGTTTTTCCTGTTTTCAGAAGTTTTTCTCTTCCCTGCTAAATGACAGAAGCTGAACATAAATTTCAGTGGAGCTCTGCCAGTTTATACAAGCTGAGGATGTGGCCCATATTTTTATAAAGGGAGGTCTTTTCCACTGTTTTGCCATCTGCCAAGCTCTACTTTCAGCTAATTAAATAACGTCAAGTTCTAGCAGGCTTTTTCAGGCCATTAGAGTTTTCCATTTTGGGACCCCTAAGGGTACCAAGCAAATCTGGCTTCAGGAGAACTGGGATGTGGATTCAAAGGTGATGACAATGCTAAGCAGCTTCTTTAAAAGCTGGAAAATATCCTGACAGCTTGGACAATCTCTGTGGTTTCCATACAAAGAGAGTTTGTGGAGGAGCTGTGAATGTGAGCAAACAATCTTACACACTTGGAGGAAGTGGGGGATTGACTCCAAGCACCTGTTGTTTCAACCATGTTGTTTCAGCCCTCAGTGAGAGGGATAGCAGGGGAGATAGACGCAGGATGTGTAATTCCGTGTGGTAGACTGAAGGTGCAGGCAGCTTGCTCTGGATAAACACTGAGGCCATTTATCTCACTGAATTTTTTCCCCCACTTCAGCAGCCCTTTTGTCGCCAACCTCACTCACCCTTTGGTCTGGCACCTCCACAAGTTGCTCTACCCACTAATCATAACCCTCATTCCCATCCCAATCCCTCCTGCTACCTCACCGTGCCCTGTGGTCACGGTGCTGGCTGTGGAGATGAGCAGCAGCAACTGATTTTTATTTTCGAAAAATAAAAGCATTTTATTTACCTTCAGCTCTACAGCTACAAGTGTAACAAACATAATCCAAAGTCTCCCAGATACATAAATGAGCAGTTACTCCATGTAACCATGGGTTTCCTATCATTTGTAGCATTTTCTCTCTCCTCTCTGCTATTCATATGATAAACCCACTTATGCTACTAGTCTTAAAACAGACTCTGAACAGTCAGAGCAGAGATTGTCTCATCTTGTGTGCACAAGACCTGCCACAATGGAGCCTTTATCCTGCCTGCAGACTTTCAGCACTGCTATAGTTCAAATACTACTAATAATGATGGTGAATGTGGAATAGTATGAGCGGGACATTAACACAAAAAAAGAATAACGCCTCTATCAACCACAAGCTCTGTAGGAATAATGGACTACACCAGCAACACTGGCTGCGTTTGCACGCTTCCTGCTTTTTATTCTGGGAGAGCCCAAAACACCTTCCCACATCCAAGAAAAGATTGTTTCAAACACATCATATTGAATGAAGCCTTTTTATCAAGGTGCAGCAGCCCCACATGCCATCTGGGGCTAAAAGGGAAAATTACCTCTGCCAGCTGAAACTGTCACTGGGAAAGGGAAGCCAGTGCGTGGTGGCGTGGCTGAACCACAAGCTCTGGTTTCTGGTCTGCCTAGGATAAAATGAGAGTTACCCAGTCCAGATCTGCCTCTCTTCCACTGTACTGTCAGCTAAGAAAAACAAACAACAAGCAAACCGCAACAAATCAAGCACTAATTAGCAAGAAAATGGTTCTTCTCACATGGCCTCTCATGCAGTACCATTGTGGTGTCAGGCCAGGCACACATGTTGGATTAAGACACCAGCTAAATCTCACTGTCATTGCAATCACACACACACCTTCAAGTAAGCCTCTACAGGGGTGTGTGAATATGTGGACACGCCTCTGTCTAAAGTTCAAACATGATTTAAATATGTCATCCTCCACCAACAAAGTTGTATTAGCACAAATCTGAGCCTATTGTAACTGCCTGAGTCATATGAGTACACAGCAGGTATTATGACACCACTTTGATGGCTGACATGAATAAATCTAAATCTCTAGTGTATTATATGACCACAATAGCTCTTCTCCTTCCTTTCCTAGCTAATTTATCATAGGGAACCAATGTTTACTGATTTCCCTTGAAATGATGCTAATATAAAGAAAAATTAGTAGAACTACACTGATGGACACAGCTGAGCAGGGTATAGCAGCATTCTCTTAAAGAACAAGCTGGAGCTGCCTGAAACAGCACAGGTGTGGAGGGAGGCAAGTTTCCTGATGGCCCTGGATGAAGGTTTGTGCCTGTGAGGGTCATGGGTTTGAGGATATGTTACAGGCAAGGGAACACCACATAGGGCAGCTGCAAGACACTGTAAAACAGGCCCAGAAGTAGAGAAGTATTTTAAAATGCACTGTATTTCTGGCAAGTCACATGCCTTAAAAGTGGATGTAAATCATTGCAAACTTCCAACTTTTGTTTCCACAGAACTTTTTAATGTTTTGGTTCCACACAGAGGGCCCTGTTCAGCATCTTGCTGCCATGGTGTTTTTCTATCTTGACAATTCACTTCCGTGAGCAGGCATGTAGCCAACTCAAATGAGACCCAATGCAGTGAAAAGCCCTTCAGGTAAACAGTGTGATAAGCTAAACTGCAAAAACGAGACAATGTTTTTGTACTATGAGGCAGTTGCTATGGAGACGGTTGCTAATTAACTGCATTCAGCCAAGAGAACAAAGGGTTTAAGGGCAGACAGGACTCTGTATCTTAGAGGGAGCAATGCATAATGTCTTATGCAATCTGCACATCTATCATATCTGGAATACCTGGGCCTTTGCTTAGGTTGCAAAATAGCTCAATGACAACAGAGGGGTTTATCCCTTTAAATTTCAACTAATTTTTGTAGTTAATGGCTTGTCAGTATTTAAAAACCAAATAAAATCCACACTTAAAAGGCACAGGTATTATGAATCAATGCAACAAGCCAGGACTGCACTACACATTGAACTGTTTTATGTTCATTCAGAGCTACTGTTTTCACAGAGTACTGGGTTTGCACGGCCAGGCTTTGGCAGTGAGGGGCTACAGGGATGGCTTTTGTGAGAAGCTGCCAGGAGCTTCCCTCATATCTGACAGAGCCAATGCCAGCAGGCTCCAAGACAGACTCACTGCTGGCCAAGGCTGAGCCCATCACTGACCGTGGTACCACTCCTGAGATAACAGATTATTTCAGAAGGATCATATTTTGGTATAGTTTTGTATTGTAACTCCTTACCATTTCCACAACGCACTGTAGGCCTACAACACTCCAGAAAAAACATAAACTTGTCAGAAGTGCCATAAACCCCAGAGCAGAGTATTTCCAGCTTACAGAGTGTGTTGCTGGGGAATCTGCCCGTGCTTACAGCATCCCCCTGCAGCCCCAAGGAAGGGCTAGGGCTCTCCCAGACCTGCTCAGCCTGTTCACTGGGTGAGGGCTGCACAGGCTGTGCTGGGGCCAGACCAGGCACCTCTGTACAGGATATGGGCACATCCTAACTCTCTTTTGAAAACCTCAAAAGCTGAGCTCTTTTCCTAAGAGAAAAATCTGAGAAATCTGAGAAAAACAATATAGAGCACATTGGATAAAACAGATCTGAGAAAAACATATAGAAAATCTGAGAAAAACATACAGAGCACAGTGGATAAAATAGATCAGTGCTAACACAAGATTGCTTTAGGTCTGAATAAATACAGCAGTATTTTCCTTTTTAAGTCATTAAACATATGATTTAAATAAAAACAAAACTGAGATTTTTTTTTCACATGATTTAGATACTGTAAGGAAGTAAAGGGTCACAATCAATTTTGAAGTTAAGTCCTTACTAAGGCGAATGGGATGACTTCACACCTCATATGAGGGTATTACTTCAGCAAAGCTTGCTGCACACTGAACATGCAGTATATTAATTTACTACATGAGGGCCTAAGGTTTGGGGTTTTTTTGACATTTTAAATTATGAGGCATCAGCAAACAGGTCCTAAATCTGAATTGCACATGGATTTTCCACACCAGCCAATTCCGATTGCCCCTAGACATCCCCTCCAGCATTAATCACTCACCCACAATACTGTAGTTCATATTTCTTTTACAGCAACAGAGGTCTGCAAAATTCTTAAACTCTTGCCTAGAAAACAGGAATTATTACTTATGTGGCGAACTAAGTTTTAAACATAAGGGACCCAATTCTGCCTTCAGTAATACTGCCATAAATCTTTAACAATTCCATTAGATTTATAACAGTGTAACTAAGGAGGAAATTGAGCCCAAGATATTTTCTAAATCGGTAATTAAATAGCAGAATTTCAGTTTGGCACAGAGTAAAGACCTCTTAGATTACTTCTTTGGATAAGGCTACATACTTTTTTATTCCTTGAATAATGATGTTATGAACAAATTAAATCATCTTATTTTCAGCAGCCTCTCTCTTACTCTGTGGAAGGACCACATCACCTTATGGAGCATCAATATAGGGCTAAATATTGCCTCACTTTCCCATCCACTTTCTCTCTCTCTTCTCCATATGAATCTTACACTCCTTATAGCTCTCCATTATTTGTACACTGTATAACACCTTGAGTACCTTTTCTTATTTGGTTTCAAAGAACTACTATATTAAACAAAATGTCTAATAATAATAATAAAATGGCATTTAGTTAACTCCCTTAACAGAGGAACAAGGCATCCTGTGGTCACATTATGCAGAGATTGTACTTTCCAGAAGATGCAGCCTGCTCTCCCCACACAGAGGATGTGGTGCAAGAACACAGATTTGCCACAGTTGCCCTAAACTCCCCAAGGGTCACTGGATAAGCTGTGAAAGGACCCCCTTCTGCATTGAAACTTAGATGGCACTGGGGGGAAGAGGGCTCAATTCCCAGCTCTGCTATAAAACCCTTGATGACATCTGACAAGTTATTTAGTCCCTCTAGGCTGCTTTTCTTCATTGGGCAAGGGCAGCTTGTAAAATTACCTGTCTCATAATTTTTATAGAAATGGGGTTTTAATGGCTATTTTACCTCATTTTAATTTTTGCTCAGTATTTCCAGTCCTAATGCATCTTTCCTATTATTTCCCACTCTGCTAACCTCACATGCCAGATTCCACGCTGTCCCCACCAGCTCCGTGTGTGTCACGCTCACAGGGGTCAGTGGGAGGCTGAAACCTGGGACAACTGCTCCCAAACGGGGGCTGAGAGAGACCAAGAGCCTTCGGGGTGGCCAGGCCAGAGGGCTTTCTGAGCTGTCCCACCTGTTAATGGCACTCCTCTGGGCACCCAGCTATGTAGCTCCAATGGCCTTTTTTCCCTGCCTGGCAGGATGGAAAGTTCTGCAGGCGGCTCCTCCGTGCACTGTGACTGTCGCCCTAGCCCATCTTGATTCCCCAGGACTAGGTCCGGACAAGTACCTAGAAACATCTCCCTGGGACTGAAAGTTGATTGGTTCGGGCTCCCCCTTCCCATTCCCTTTTATGGTTATATTCTAGAGAATTCCCCTTTGTCTGTCACCCCTTCGACCCTGGATTGGTGCCTCCTGATTGTGTCCCCTCCTACCCGGCTCCTCTGATTGGGCAAGGCAAGTGCCCGTCTTGTATTCCCCAGTTTGGTTGGTTCCCTGAATTGTACCCTCCCCTAATGCCAACCCCTTAAAAAGCACCTCCTGGGAGCGATCGGGGCCATTTTGTCGGTGTTCCTCTCCTTCCCTCGTTGCTGTTATTCCTTCCAATAAACTCTCTGGGGACCTGACAAAACGGACTGCGTCTCTTCCTGTGTCTTCGACCGGCTCTCGAGCTCTGACTCCCAGCTCCCGGAGCTCTGCACTTTGGGTGCTGCCCGGAAGGCGGTGGTCTCCCACCTTGACGAGCTCGGCCCTGGGATAGGGCGAGCACACTGCTACATATGGTGCCCCGTGTGAGGAAGGTGAGGAAGACCGTGGAGATCGCTTTCTGAGGACTTATCGGTGCCCGCTGTGACAGCTCACACTTGACTGTGTGGAGCTCCGCGGGAGTCCTGCCTGCCCTGGAAGAACAGGGATCAGCGCAAGCTCGACAGCCCTCGTGAAGCTGAGCCCTTCTGTTCCGGACAGCGGAGTATCGGAGAGGATTTTCAGGTAATCGCTGTGGGGAAGAAAGGAGAGAGATAGCTCTTTTCGGTCGCCCGAGGGTTCCTGAAAGCCCTCCGAGCTTAGGAAGTATCGCTGCGGGGAGGAAAGGTGGGAGGTGGGTACCCCACACTTTCGGTCGCCCGAGGATCCCTAAGTCGTCCTCAACACCAGGGGAGCGTGCTAGTTGTCCGTGGTTTTTTTTTACTTTAAACTATTTTGGCCAGTTTCACCTGTGTGTCTACTCCAGCCCCTTTTTACCTTCTAATATGGGTGCTCGTTTGTCTAAATCCTCCGTGGCACAGCAAGAGATGTACTTTAAGTTATCTGACCTTCTGTCCACTAACAATGTTCTGTTCTCCCCCAAAGATTTAAAAAAGTTTGTGAAATGGGTTTTAACTAACTGTCCCCCCGATTCTTCTCATTTAATTTACGATTTAACCTATTGGGACTCTGTAGGGAGAGAGCTCCTGGCCAAAGGGAGAGCCGGAGATCATACAGCTAGAAAAATTTTTTCCCTGCATTCTCAAATATTTAAGTTTGTTAAAAAGTCCTTTTCCCCTCTTAGTTCGGAAGACCCCCCTAACCTACCCTCACCTCTCCTTGCCCCTACCCAAGCACGAGAACAAAGAGACGTATCCCGCAAAAGTGCGCTCGGCAGCTTCCAGCGCCGAGACGTTTCTTTGCCCTCAAACTCCATATCCCCTTGTCCTGCTCCCTCTGCTCCTTTTCCTGAACCTTCCCCATTAGATAACATCGCACAAGATGGCGCCGAAGAAAAACAAAATGGCTGCCATTCGCGCCTTTTGTATCCTGAAGGCGCGAAACCCAAATCCAACCCTTTAACCTCTCCCCCTTGTCAATCACCCCTCACTTCCTTAGATATGTCTCCTCCCTCATGCCTACCCCTTCCGGTTCTCTCCTTCCCCGCCCAACTGACGTCGGCAGGGAGGGAGCGAGGCGTGGGAATCTTCCGCCGATAAGTTCCCACGCTCGCCCCCACCAACATCAACATCCGGCCGCCATATTGGCGAACCCGGAAGTGGTGTCGATTCCGCCATTTTTGCTGCACCTGCCCGTCGTCGTCAACACTCCCCTCTCCCCACACCTAGTCCCACACCGCGTCGCACCCCACATGCCCACCTTGACCCGAACCAACCCGAAAACAACCGCCCTAATGCCCTCGTGTGGCAACCTGTTTCCCTTGCGATAAAGAAAGAGTTATGCAAAGCAGCAAACAGCTTCAATTGTGAATCAGCATATTTTAAATCCCTTTTCCAATCTATTCTTAAAGCAGAGGCTAAATGCCCTTTTGACATTAAAGAACTTGTTAGTTGTCTTCTAACCGAAAGTCAATTAAAACATTGGGAAACCAACTTGATCAAACGCCTACACATTCTAATCGCAAGCTACCAAAACTCGCCTGATCTTCAACACCTAACTATTGACTGCCTTTCTGGCAAGGGGAGATGGGCCAAGCCAATAGATCAAATCCGAGCAATTCCAAAAGAAGTATTAGAAGAAATTATTCAAATTGCCCAACAAGCCTTTTATGCGGTTCCCATTAAACCAGAAGCCCAACTCCCATTCATGTATATAAAACAGAAACCTGATGAATTATTCACAGACTACATAGATAGACTAACGGCAGCGGTTAGACGTCAACTAAAAAATGTCAATGACCAGGAAGAAATTATAATCCATGTTGCAACCTTAAATGCAAATGCCCGATGTAAACAACGAATTAGTTCCCTATCCCCAGATACCCGTATCACAATCTCCTTACTAATTGATGCCTGCTCCTCCGTCCCTATAGACCCACCACCTAGTAAGATCCATGATCCCCAAAGAGCCTTTCCTACCGTCACCCTGCAAGAGAATAAACCCACGCGTAAACCTTATTTTCCTCTTATATGCCATCGATGTAATCAGACAGGCCATGTTGCAAAAAATTGTCCGGTACCCTATCCTAATGTTTCCTCTTTGAGTCCCTCTGCTCCAGGCCAACCCCAACCCGTCTCCTCAACCAACCCACCAATCTCCGCTCCGATGCCACAGTCGCAAGTTCCTACTCAACAGATGCTTCCTGCTGCATCCGTAACCTACCAACACCCAAACTATGCACCTAACAGCACAGTGCAACAAAAAAACTAGATCAGCAGCGCGTGGGGACGTCGCGCGAAGACACAAATCCCGTCCTCGATGTTGACCAAGACTTTTACCCTTGCCCAAGCTCATCCACTCTACATGCGTGGTGGGCACAAAAAGTCACCTCAGACAGACCATATATGACTTGTTACATGCGGGGTAATGGCTTTGACAAATCTGTAACTGGACTTGTTGACACCGGGGCAGACGTAACCATCCTTTCCCAAGACGTGTGGCCCCAATATTGGCCACTTCAAAACACTGCATACCCGATAGGAGGAGTAGGAGGCCAGTCACCCGCCCAACAAAGCGCCGCACCAGTCGACATTATCAACGCCGAAGGAGTCCCAGCGAGAGTCCACCCCTTCGTAATGGACATTCCTTTTAATTTGTGGGGGAGAGATGCACTATCTCAATGGGGAACTGAAATTAACATCTCCCAACCAAACCAGGATTTATAAATAAGGCCACTGAAGCGAGCGCCACCCCACAATTGAACTGGTTGACCAACGATCCAGTGTGGATAGATCAGTGGCCGTTAACACAAGAAAAATTAGAGGCGCTCAACTCCCTTGTCGCAGACCAACTTGCGAAAGGACGCATTGTACCATCCCACAGCCCATGGAACTCCCCTATTTTTGTTATTAAAAAGGAGGGAAAGAATGAGTGGAGGCTCCTCCAAGATCTACGAGCGGTAAACGCCGTCATAGAAGAGATGGGACCTCTCCAATTTGGACTTCCTTCACCAACGATGCTGCCTAGAGACTGGAAACTTATTGTTATTGACTTAAAGGATGCTTTCTTTCATATCCCTCTCCATCCTGCAGACGCACCAAGGTTTGCCTTTTCCGTGCCAACAATTAACAACGAAGCTCCAGCCAAACGATATCAATGGACTGTTCTACCGCAGGGAATGAAAAATTCCCCAACAATATGCCAGTGGTACATTGACAGAATCTTAACACCAATAAGGAACCAACTCCCTGATATAAAAATCTTACATTACATGGACGATATTCTAATATGTGCCCCCACTCAAGATCAAGCAGCTTCCACTCTGACATTACTTCAGGAAAAACTCACTGCTGCGGGGTTCACCATTAGGCCGGACAAAATACAACAGATGAGTCCAGTGAAATACCTGGGAGTAACTGTCAGTGACCGCACAGTTGTCCCGCAATCCCTCATGATTGCCGATAAACCACGGACCTTACGTGAATTGCACAGCCTCTGTGGATCCATAAATTGGGTCAGACCACTCCTCGGAATTACAACTGAGCAGTTAGCACCTTTGTTTAATCTACTGGGGGGAGATGAAGATTTAGACTCCCCTCGAGTGCTAACCCCCGAGGCAGAACAATGTTTACAACAAATCCAATGCACTTTATCCCAGAGACAAGCGCACAGACATGACCCTTTCCTCCCATTCGAGCTGGTCGTCCTAGGTGAGAAGCGATACACCCATGGTCTTATATATCAATGGGATGCTTCCCAAAAAGATCCTTTATTAATCATAGAGTGGGTATTTCTATCTCACCAATTAACCAAAACATTAACGACACCAGCAGAAATGGCAGCTAAAGTAATAAAAAAGGCAAGGCTGAGGCTACGGAGCTTAGCCGCCCGGGATTTTACATGGATCTGGGTGCCCTTTCATTTCGATGATTTGGAATTCTCTGTCAAAACTTGCGAACCCTTACAATTTGCTTTGGAGGGATTTACGGGAAAGGTTCGATCTGGCCACAAAAAACATAAATTGTTTAGTGCAAATTTTCGATTAGTTCCAAAAACGCATCTCTCGAAGTTCCCTATAAAAAATGCTCTGACTGTTTTTACAGACGGCTCGGGGTCTTCTCACAAGTCTGTTTTGACCTGGAGAAATCCCAAAACTCGGCAGTGGGAAACCGATGTCCAAATAGTCTCTGGGTCGCCGCAGGTGGCCGAGCTAGCCGCTGTTGTCCGAGCCTTCGAGAGATTCCTTGAACCTTTCAATCTCGTAACTGACTCCGCTTATGTCGCAGGAGTCGCTCTCCGAGCAGAAAATTCGACCCTAAAAGAAACTCAAAATTTGAGTGTGTTTAATTTGCTCCTGAAACTCACTACCATTCTTTCCCACCGGGAGCAACCTTATTTCATTATGCACGTGAGAGCACACACAGATCTGCCCGGGCCAATCGCTGAGGGGAACAGACAAGCCGACAAACTAGCATTGAGTGTAATTAATCCTAACTTACCGGACATCTTCACTCAAGCTAGGCTAAGCCACCAAATGTATCATCAAAACGCCTCTGCCTTAGCCAGAATGTTTCAAATCACCAGAGAGCAAGCAAAAGCCATCATTACTACATGCCCTAGCTGCTCCACAGACCAGCTGCCTGCTTACCAAAGTGGAGTGAATCCAAGAGGAACGGAGAGCTGTAAACTGTGGCAAACAGATGTTACTCACTATCCACAGTTTGGGAGACTCAAATATATACATGTATCAATTGACACCTTTTCAGGCGCTATGTACGCCTCAGCTCACTCTGGAGAGAAAACGAAAGACTGTATCAACCACTTTATGCTAGCTTTTGCCTCACTGGGAGTGCCCCAACAAATCAAAACTGATAACGGACCTGCTTATACATCTGACAAGATGCGCCGGTTTTTTGGAGAGTGGGGAATATCCCATACCACAGGAATACCTCACTCGCCAACTGGACAAGCGATTGTAGAGCGGGCACACAGAGAAATAAAAGCGACCCTCGCCCGACAGAAAGGGGGAAATGAAGTAGACACACCTCAAAGACGTCTGTGTAAAGCTCTGTTCACGATCAACTTTCTCAACAATTCTTTTGAAGAGCCACTGCCCCCAGTATATAGACATTTCACCAACGACCGTCGATCAAAATTAAAACCTCAACCGCCAGTGCTAATGAAAGATCCCGAATCGCGCTCCATACAAGGTCCTTTCCCACTAATAACATGGGGTCGGGGTTTTGCCTGTATTTCCACCCCAACAGGCCCCCGATGGATACCCAGTAAATGGGTAAAACCCTTCACCCCCAGAATGGCAGAAGCTTCTAAAGACAAGACTAACCAGATACATTTTGCGTCTAAAAAAGAAAAACCTAACTGGACTGTGTTGCGATCGTTGGGTTGGAAGCGCCGAAAGAAGAAAACAGAGAGTGGTGCACCTTCCCACCAGATCCCCGCTGAATCCTACCTATGCACCTTAATGTCGCCTAAATTCTCCCCCCTCCCAGAACAAAAATCCCCCCGAGAGTTTTTCCCTAGTTCCTTTGTGCTGTTTAACTTAGATTGATTTGCCTTTCTTTTACAGTCTCTTGCCCAGTTGAAAAAGATGACCATGCAAAGTCTCCACCTCTCCCTCACGTGCCTTGCAGCCTTCATTGCGGTCATCGGATGCTGGATCGTCCCTCAACCTCCCATCAATGTGTGGACTACGTTAGCAAAGTCATTGCAGCAAGAGGGACTTTGTTTGGCCATGGACAAGGCGGAGGACCCAATGTCCTCTTGCCTCATTGGGATCCCATTGCCAAAAAATGAGTTTCCCTTTGCAGGCACCTACCACACTTTCCCTGATCCGGTGAATTCTTGGGATGAGTGGGTTGAAAATAAACTCCCCTCTGGGTCCGTAGAACCCCAAGAGATCCAGCTGCTAGGGTCAACTCAAGCAGACATCTGTGTTACCTTCGATAGCCCACGGAGATACAGCCTCGCTTTCCCTGAAGGGGTTGAACATGAAGAAGATGACCTCCACCCACTACCTGTTTTCGAACTCAAGGTAAATAAAAATTATACCACATCTTCCTGGTGCAACTACACCGCACCAGAACCTGCTCTCTCGAGCGCTCATCCCAAGATCCTACCGAAAGGGATTTTCTTTATTTGTGGTAATCTTGCCTGGGCAGGGATCCCAACTCGCCTGAAGGGAGGGCCATGCACCCTCGGGAGACTGGTCACTTTGACCCCAGACAAGAAGCAGCTCCTAAATTGGAACAATTCGGCAAAATTGACCCGTCCAAAAAGAGAAGTTATTAATTTGGATCCAAATTGCAATGACACAATTGTATCCTGGCCTCGCTCGAAGAAAATAGCCGCTTCAATCTTGGTCCCTTGGGTTGCTGTCTATAAAGCTTTGAGTGATGTTGAAAAGCTAGAATGTTGGCTGGGAAAACACGCAAAGCTGACATCTGAAGCCCTCAGCCAACTCCTTTCGGACGAGGAGGCCATCAAGCACGCCACCTTGCAGAATCGTGCTGCCATTGATTTCCTCCTCCTTGCCCATGGCCACGGCTGCGAAGACTTCGAAGGCATGTGCTGCTTCAACTTCAGCACCCATGGACAGAGCATCGCTGCTAAGATTCGTGCGATGCAAGACCAAGTGGACAGTTTAAAATCAGAGACAGAAACCTGGTGGGGGAAACTTTTCAGTAGCTGGGGACTTTCCAACTGGGCTGCCTCCATAATTAAGTCGATTTTTTGGATTATACTATACCTCTGCCTTATTATTATTGGTTTAGCCATTTTCAAAACTCTGTTTGTTAAGTACCTGACTTCCCTTTTATTTAAAAGAAAAGGGGGAGATGTGACTGTCGCCCTAGCCCATCTTGATTCCCCAGGACTAGGTCCGGACAAGTACCTAGAAACATCTCCCTGGGACTGAAAGTTGATTGGTTCGGGCTCCCCCTTCCCATTCCCTTTTATGGTTATATTCTAGAGAATTCCCCTTTGTCTGTCACCCCTTCGACCCTGGATTGGTGCCTCCTGATTGTGTCCCCTCCTACCCGGCTCCTCTGATTGGGCAAGGCAAGTGCCCGTCTTGTATTCCCCAGTTTGGTTGGTTCCCTGAATTGTACCCTCCCCTAATGCCAACCCCTTAAAAAGCACCTCCTGGGAGCGATCGGGGCCATTTTGTCGGTGTTCCTCTCCTTCCCTCGTTGCTGTTATTCCTTCCAATAAACTCTCTGGGGACCTGACAAAACGGACTGCGTCTCTTCCTGTGTCTTCGACCGGCTCTCGAGCTCTGACTCCCAGCTCCCGGAGCTCTGCACTTTGGGTGCTGCCCGGAAGGCGGTGGTCTCCCACCTTGACGAGCTCGGCCCTGGGATAGGGCGAGCACACTGCTACAGTGCACTCTATCCCTTACAGCAATTCTCCTCAGCACGCGCCCAACCTCTGGTGATTGGGCCTCCTGCAGCTAAAAATACACCGTGCAGTCTAAATATGTAACACACAATATATGCCTGCATACCTCACCTATCTAAATATATGCCTACATACCTACCTAATAACAGCTACAAATATGAATCATACTACTCTGCAGAGTGCTCTCACGGTAGGTTGCACTCAGTTGCCAAAGCAAAGGAAGATCCCAGCCAAGAGGTAGCCAATTTGTTGTGTATAAACCTCCTGGTTGAGGTCTCCTAATGCATTTTAACTGGCTGGAAGGGAACACATTTTATTCACACACAGAAACCTATTTGCACATATATGTATGTGCATATATTTATACATAGCTAATAGTAAACACTTATTTCACCATTAATTGTACTAAAAGGTTTATTGCGGACAGCCTATCCAAGGAAGAACTAAACAAATGAAAATACAATTCTTGTTCAAAGAATTAAATGCTGAAGTTACCAGGTCACATGAAGACATCTGCTAAAATGATCCAAAGACTACTTTCACTGTTGAAAATTATTAGTTGTCAACTATACCCAGCCTGCTGTCCCCATGGCCCTGACTGGGACTATTTAGGTTAACATTTCTTTTCCCATGTGTCTAAGACAGCATTGTTACCCACTGGTTTAGGGGTAAAACTAGTGCTGAATCCAAGTGGCTGAAGATGTGTTTCTCATCTGTGTTCCCTACTCACTTGCATTGCTAGCATGACATTAGATGCAATTTAAACTATGATTTGTATTTAATTAATCCTTCTCTTTTCCATGCTAACCAAACGCAAGTTCATGTTAAGGCAGAAGTAAGAAAAAGCAAAGCAGCTTCAGGTAAATAAGCTTCAGATGTTTTAGCTTTGCTGCAGTGATTAGGCAAACAGAAAAAGCATTTTCTTTATTATCTGTAGGCTTAGCACACCGACCTCACCTACTTCCACAGAGATACTGGAATATGCTCCCTAACACCTCCAGGCATGTCTTCTGTGCTGCTGTCCCCAAAACTGTCAGACATCAAGTGTGATATGGCTGCCTACAGACAAACCAAGATTCAGCCCAAGTCAAATCCATCCCTGCCTGTTTGGTCCCTTGTGTACCCCCCGCCTCCTCCAAGGAGGGCAATCAAAGAAGGAATTGGGTTGGTGACCTGATCTTTTTTGATGGTTTATGCACACAGTAACCTCTGGCAAGCTTACTGCCCCCCTCAAGACAGAAAGGAGATCTCAATACAAGCATGAAATCTACCTACATCCAGAAAATCCTCAGGAGGCTTGACCTAGTTGGAGATGGCTGCTGTGGGAAGGCTGTAATGAAGCAGTTGCAATAGTGACACTGACTTCTCACACCACAGAAGGTGCGTGTTGATCACAGTTTCTATTAACAGCGCCTGAGTACCCTGTAGGTAAAACTGTCATGGTGTTTGACTGACATCCCAGCAACTCCCACAGTGAGCAGTGCCTTCTCAGGGTTCCAATTTTATTCTGAATTTGGGATGCATTGCTGTCCCTTTTACATTAGGTCTAGCAAGCCATGCCACTTCTCTGTTTAAAAGAGCATTCATGAAATGGGATTAGCACATTCATGTCCCCAGTTTGTATTATTTTTACTTACAAAAACATGTCCCTTAACCAAACAATGTAAACACTTTGCATGCCTAGAACAAAACCAGAAAAATTGCAGAGGAGCCTTTTTCTACAAACTAAACCATTACTTCTACTGAAAGTCTGTAAACTGTTAATCCATTAGTGTCTAATTCCATACTTGAATCATCTGTAAACCCAGTGCCTGAACTGTTTCTCTCTGATGTTCGAGACCAAGTGCCCCACATGAAATTGTTTGTAGGATAGGAAAATATTCATACAATGGTATTACTGCAACTTCTCAAGGGCATCACAAAAAAAAAAAATCCCTCATGCATCTGTGAGGAAATCCCTGTAAGACTCAGCTAAGATACATATTAATTTTGAATAGCACACCCTCAGGGAATTGTGTAAGACTCATGCCACAACCACCACAGCATTTATTCTCCAACAGTTAGTCCAAGATCACCCCTATGAGGTGTGGGATGGGGCGTAAACCTACTTCTCTGGAGACAGCATGTCCCTAGAAAACTGCTCCTTGATCCCCACAGTGTTATTTCTCATCACACCTATAGTGAGCAAATTCACTAAAGGAACAGGGGAAACATTAGGATGAAGTTTCCCTCCCCGCATGGTTCAGACGTCTAGTTTTCACCACTCATCTCACTGACCCCTATTCCATCTGGCTTGAACAGCCATCTAGGACTGACTTCCCACTTGCAGCAGCTTTTAGATGCTGGTGTAAACCATGGTGATGGTGCTGGCAGCTAAGGTGTCGATTTTTGATCAATTTTTTTTCTTTTGCTAGTTGTATAAGATGTTCCCTGCACTGTCCAAGTCTCTCTTTAGAAAACAACACTTTGTTTTCTCACCTCTTCTGCTCCCATAAGGGTGCCCAGAAGAAGAGTGTTGACATGTATATATTTCACACCCCCACACCAGCCCCTTACTGGGGAGGTGGTTCAGTGGTCTCCTGCCATGACTGTGTGACAGAACTCAGCTGGTATTTGAAGTGGAGACACTTCTACCATAGTCTCATACTGGTCCCATGAAGAAGAATTCAAACCTTACAGTCCATCATAACCCCCAAGTGGGCCTTATTTGTCAAACTCAACTTGTGCCCAGGTTGTCTGAAACAGAAGGTGTTTGCCCTAGGAGTGATCCCAGTTCTACAAGGAATGAGACCACATAAACAAGTCAATTTTCTTTTATGCTATCTACATGCTGAGCTTTAAATTATCTTGATCTCTCAGCACTGGGCAACCAACTAACACACTACATCAGCCTGATCAAGACTGTTTCAACTACCTTCTAGCACGACAACTATTTCTTAAAGCTGCAAAACTCTGCCTTCTGCAATTACAGGATCACAAGTTCATCTTGAGAAACCAGTGCTGGGAGAAAAACGAGCTAATATAAATTACACCAGACAACCACCTAAATGTATCCTGGATGTTCCAGTGAGGTTGCATCACTTCAGTGCTCTCATGCTAACAGGTCTCAGTTCTAAACAAGGGTATTACCAAAGGAACAATGATATAAATGACATTGCTCTGTTTAGTATGGCTACTTGAATAGGATTAGCCATTAAAGGAGTCTGAAGTGGACAAATGCCTGACAGGAAACCTGCCCTGGTAGCTTCCACTTAGTTCCAGGCAAGAACTGATGTTGCCAGTACCTCTTCCATGCAGTGCCTACTGAACACTGGGAGACTTGCAGCCACACCGTAGTCTTTCCCACAAACAGGCTATAAACAACTTTCTACAAGTTCCCCTTTATACGGGTGACTGAAGAGAACATGTTTAGTAAAGACTGGACAAAGCCAAAGTGCTAAAAACCACTTTCAAAGGATGTACCACTCTTTCTGATGCATAATTTTTCAGCAAAACTCTCTAGTATATTTTCCCATTTTGTTTGGAATACATAATTCTCCTAACCCAACACAGCCAATGGAATACTGAATTGCTGTGCCATGTACCTTCCACAACATTACTGGTACTTTCTGGTGTGCGGTTACCACAGCCTGCTCTCCTCTGCCTGCTCCCCAGTAGGAGTTGATACCCTGACCACACACAACTCTCATTGTCCCATTTATAGTCTCTCTTTAGGATAGCAGGTTACTGCAGATGGGAAAAAAAAAAAAAAAGATAAAAAAATCCTCTGTCTTGTGAAGACTCTCTCACTTTATCTCAAAGCATTGACAATTTACTCTTGAAAGCCCAAGCAGAAAGATTAAACCCTGTTCCCCTACATTTCAGAAATCCTCGAGCACAAGCAAGCCCAACAACCCCTCATTTCCATGGGCGGCAAGGCCTGTTGCTCGGCTCACAAAACCAGATCTTGTCCTCCTGCAAGCACGGCCTGCTGATGTTGCAAGACCATCCCCACATTGCAGAATCATTCACAGGCAGATTTGCTAATAGCCCAAGCAATTCCAGTAGTAACTTCTCAAACAGACACCATATCCCTGCTCCTTCCTGCCCTTTTCTGCTGGCTGAGGGCTTGGCACAGGCGTCACGCGCGCCGTGACGTGACATAACATAACACCCTGAGCAAGCCCAGGACTGCCAGAATGTTTCTAGACAGATTTGTTTACAACCTAAGAAACCCAAATAGTGGCTTTCAGAATAGGAGTCCCATCTCCATTGCATTTGGTGTGTGCTGCTGAGAGAAGAAAAAAAAAAAAAGAAAAAAATACAAGAGCGTATCTTTGTACAATGATTGCAGGAACAGATGAATAAACACGAAACCTGATACTTCACATCTGGTATTTCATCGCTCCAAATACCTTATTCGCATTCAAATATGTTTAATACTGTGGAAACTTTATAAGGTAAGAGTGTCTTTATGGAGGCAGTAACTTGCATGGAACTTTTAAAATTAAAAGCAATGGTAAAAATAATTTGCAACATGTTACTGTACTCTTCATAAAGCTATTTACCTTGCCATTTCTTAATATAAACCCAGAAAAACCAAATAATAACAGCATTTAGCTACAGAATCAGGCAAGTCTAAAGAATAGCATTTCATTTGTCAATGGTCTAGTTCAAAGTTCAATTTTAATACCCAATTTACACAAGGTGCTTTGGAAATGAAGACTATTATTACTCATCATGCAAAAATTCTATTATCTGAGCAGAAGTTTTTATGAAAGTATCATTTTCCCTTTCCAGTGCATGCCAAGAGATTTTAGGCATAACCTAATAAACATACACAGTTCTGAAAGGCTGCTGTGCAATTTCTCACGCTAATTAGTACTCATTCTTCTCTGTAAAACTACTAAACATGCTAAAAAACTTCCTTTTAATAATCACTGCATACTCTTAAGCCCTTTTGTTGCAGACATGAATACTTCAAATGCAAACTCCTAACTGAAGAGCCGTTTACAGGTCTCAAAAATTAATACCAAATTATTTTCTTGTCTTAAAGGCAAAAGCCACCTTTGCTACCTTGAGGCTAATTTAGCAGTGCTGATAACAACATGTCTGTAGGCATATTCCACTTGCTATCCGCTTATGGCACTTTGGCATTGTCCCTAGAGCTGCACTAAAGCCACATCTTGCTGTAGCTAAATTTCAAAAAGAAAAAAAGCTGAAAACATGCACACAGAGCCAAATCCAATCCTGTGGCAACTCCAGTGACTTCAGTGTTACACCAGGGATAAAAGTAGGGCTGCATTTCACAGCAGCTTTCATTCTTGTAATCTTTTCCAAAACACTCTCCCAGGAGCAAAGACAAGCGCAGGCAAATATCTTGCCAATAAGTGAGTTCACAGGAATTGCTACAAGTTACTAAACTGTCAGCAGTAAATGATCGGAACAAAGTACAAATACAGGACAGCCAATGCCCTCTAATGGGCTGGAGTTTTACTATAAGCTGGATAAACAAGGACACAGAAATTCATCGGAATGGATCTCTGAGAGGGAAGGCAAATTATAGGGTGTCTCACTTTGTACCAGCAGATGGTATTTGTGTTTGATCAATACTTCTTTTGAAGCATTACAGATGAAAAAGTCTTACCAATACCTTGGCAAGAGAAATGAAAATGGGTTTTAAGAACTCAGTCTTTTGTCCATGGGCTACACTTGACTGCTTCCACAAAGAGTGTAAGCATCAATTTATAGATGTGTTCCTCTACTCTCCTTCAATCCTTCACATTTATACCGTCCTCACCTTTTTTAAAGTTTTATTTACTTTCAGTCAATACTGTACTAGGAGCAAGACCAACACTGTGAGACCTTCACAAACTTACTCACAAAGGAAAGAGAAAAAAGAGTGATGGATAATGCATTTCTGCAGGAAACTTATCACAGGTCCCTTGGCCTTACTGTGTATTCCCTTTCTCTCAAGAATTTCAAAACTAGTTCCTGGAATTTGCCCATCCAAACCAAAATAAGCATCTTTGCTTCTCTACCCAATCATTTCCTATAAATTTAAAAACAAGAGTTTCATTAAGCTTTAAATTTTTTTTCTGATGGTTTCTTCCAGGAGCCTATCATAACCCTGGGCCAGCACCAGCCTGAAATGCTCATGGTCTTGCACATGTCACAGTTTTGTCTTTACAGCCTGAGGATGCCCTGAGGCAAGAAAAAAATGTCAGGACGTCCCCTTTCCTATCCCCAGCCATGGGCCCCTGCAATCCTTTGCTGTGCGGGTGGGATCAAAAGTCTTTTGTTCTCATCATCCTCTTGTGCCTTAAGTTACATTTTTGGGAAGGCAAGGGGAGAGGAAAACACCCTCCCCTTTCCCTCCCTCTTTCATCTGAGGTCTCAGTTGAAATGACTCAGGCTGCCCAGAGAGGTCCCAGATGTCCCTCAGTCCCACTGGGACAGCTCTCTTGTCACAAGCCATGCTGCTCTCACCCAGGTGGCACTGTAGGCAGGTGCCTCTGGGCCACCCTGCACCCACAGATTTCGGTTCCCTCAGTCCTCCTTGAGCAATCCTCCATGTCTCCTGGAGCCAGCTGACCAGGAGGCTGAACACAGAGCTCTTAGAAGTGCCAATTTAAGGATGATTTTAGACCACCACAAAGAACAGTGAAGAAACTCTGGTTGTTTGCTTACAAGAATGTCGCAAAGCCTTCTTTAAATCAAAGGCAGAGACTTAAAATGTTTCTTCAAGCAAAATCTCTGCTCTTCTCAAAGTCTCCCTCCAAAGATCAAAAACTACAATTGCTTAACTTAATCCACACAGAGTGATTATTATATTTGCCTCCATAAAGATCAGATTTGTTCTGGTGCCTATATGTAAAGGTAATTTCAGTAAGAAAATGAAATAGTGCTCTCTTGACCTTTTGTCTTACATGGTTCATGAATTACTGACACACTACAATATCCCCCCAACACTATGGAAGCTTAGCCATATTGCAATGTCTCTCTTGTAAGTGAAATAAACTTGGTATGCCACTAAATGGCATTAAATTATTTTCATTATGCCACACAGAATGTAAAACACTTACACTGTTTTGATTTCAAAATCCTTGGAGAACAATTATGCTCTCAGGGCCATAAGACTGTATTAGAAAGTCCTCAGAAACCTAGCACGGTTTCAATAAATCTTCAAACACTACAAAGTAGTCACTCAGTTTGAAGAATGCGAACATGAGTTCATCCACTGCAAAGTCAGAATGTAAATTCTGCTCATACAGTACCCTGCACTTCCTAACACATTTTTTTCTTCTCAATCAGGGCAACACTTTAAGTCAAGTTTTCAGCATCAGCATGCATAGCTCCTTTTTCTGATTGAAAATTAACTATATTTGATTTAGGATTAGCATTAATATGAGATGTGCCTATGCTTATGGCATTACTAGCTACCAGTATTAATCAGCAATTAGATATGCACAAATAGTTTTATACATATATAATTTAACAAATCTTAACATTCAGGATTAGCAACCATTAAATTAAATCAGTGATTGTCAAAATGAATGGATAAATATGTTAATTTCTTTAATTTATACAATGGCACAAAAAATAAGCTTCAGAACACCAAAAAGCAGATTTCAGGGGTGACTAGTGTGGTAGTAGGGATTCTGATCTAAAAAAAAATGCAGCCACCCTTATTTTGGCTGATGAGGCTGCTCAAGCCTAAGTAAGGCTTTCGAGTGTAGATACACAATAAGCTTGTTTGTATACCATGCTTATGTACCCCTAGAAGGAGCACAACCTTCTAATTAGGCAAATCATCTGCCCTTTCCAGAGGAAAATAACAGCACCGAACAGCAATCAAAACAGGCGGAAACGGGCGAGAAGGAGAGGACAGGAGAGATTATATTCCCTTGGGCAGGGGGAGAAGGGGAGTGCGGGAGAAGGAGGAGGGGGAAAAACTAACAGGCAGGCAGGAAACGCGGCTCCGGTAACTTTGTGCCGAGGGCAGCTGAGATGCTTCATCCCAAGGCTTTTTTTCCAGTCCGGTGTGGCCGCGGGGGTGACACGGCAGCTGCGGAGGGGTTGGGTGACCCGGCAGCGGCAGTGTCCCTGTGCCCGTGACCTCGGGCGGGGGGCACAGCCGGTGGCAGCTGCAGCGCCATCTGCTCGGGGCCGCTCTGCCCCGGCAGGTAGCAGCGAGGGGCAGGGGAGCGTCCCCGGGGCACAGCCACCCACCGCCGGGGCACAGCCACCCACCGCCCCGACACGGACACACGGGCACAAAGGGCTCTGCCGGCCCCAGGGACGAGTTTGGAAAAGGGGAAAGGGAAAGCAAGGGAGCGAGAGAGGGCTCGGAGCAGCGGGACGAGAGCGACGCAGCCCCGTGCAGCACATGGAGATGTCAGTGTCCCTCCGCGGAGAGTGTATTTGTGGAATGCTGGCAGCAGGTCATCTGATTTATAGCAGCTTGCACGGAGGGAAAGGGAAGGAATAACAAACCAAAAAAATAGAGAGAGAAAGAGAAAAGCCACAAAAGCACCCCTAACTTGCGTCTTTCATCGAGAGGCTTCAAATGCAAGAAAAGCTTTATCACTTTGCAGTTCAGTATTGGATAATCTCCCACACCACCAGGCAGACTGCACTTCCTGTGTCCCTGTCTTCTCCATTTAGTCAAAAATACAGAAAAATGCCTACTTTTTTTATGCCCGAGGAGTGACACATTTAAATGCTTCTTTTAAACATGCACATTCAGCCACAGAACAGAATTTGTCAAAGGCAATTATGTAAGGTAACTAATAAGACAATTCTGTATCAAAATTGTTTCCTAGTGCTAACGGTAAGGATCTGGCTTGGACAGTCCTGACCACCACATCAGCTGAGATGAGCTCTCTCAGCTTCACAGATTTCTTAACCACTTACTCCAAAAGTACCAAAATCAGAACCAGAAATATTGTGTAAAAACAAGCTGGGCTTTACAGTTCTCATATTGGAACAATTATTTCCAAAGGCTAAATGTGTACCACTTACCATACATTTTGCCTTCATCTGATAAGATGATTTTCCTCCTCCCACATGGTGGATAGATAGCTAGAGCCTCCTGAAAGCTCTGTTCAATGTCAGGACTCCAGACACCTTCTGCATCATTGTCAATAGGTTTATCTGCAGAATCACTCATTCTTTCAATATCTTCGGCAGGACTCTCGCTGCCGCTCCAGCTGCTGGGCTCAATGATGATGGCTGGGGTCTCCAAGCCTAAGCCTGGAGTCTTCAAGGAAATAAACCTGCAACACAAACAACCAACCCCAAAATGTATTAAAGGCATGGAACTCCAGGAAAACATTTCTTTCTACTTCTGATGCTAAGTTAACAGCAGCTGAGCAGTAATGGCAGTAATGTAGGCACGGGATGCACCCAGGAAAAGTGAAAAATGAATTACCACTCTACCTCAAATGAGCAAAGGTGGAGCAATAAAGCTGTCAGAAGGGGAGCTCTACTACCTTTTCTGTATGCAATAACATAAGGGCTTAGAGAATCAGATTATTTTCCACAAATAGTCAAAGTGGGGGAAAACTTTCCAGCCACATTTCATCTGGCTGAAGACTGGCACTTTTAAAATAACAAGCCAGATCCTCAGGCAGGGTGAAATTGGTGTACTTCCACTGGCTGGAAGGGAAGCACACCAGTTTATGCCACAGTGAACACCAGAGCCTAAAGCCATTTGAACCTAAAAACAAAAGCAGAAACTATTGTTCACATTCATCCGGATGTCAGTGGATTAAATGGAATTACACCAGCAATGCCACAGCTCAATGTAATTAAGTGGAAAAGGCCGTAATTTTCAGATCTTACCCAAATAAATAATACAATCAGAATCCACTCTACATACAAAAAGAAATCTTTAAAATTATAATACCACAGAAAAGAATAACAAGAGAAGATATATGCTTTGCCTGATTTAAAAGGTCTCTGTCACAGAACCATAGCAGAATGAAAATTACAAGCTTCAAGTTGCTGAATCAATTTAATACGAAATAATTTAATATAGCTGCACCTGCTCACACCAGCAGAGCTGCAGATCTGTCAGTGTTCCTTTTATATTTTTGAGAGAAATACAACTCTGCTATAAAGACTTGCTCCAGGCAAAAAAGCTGCTATACCAGACCACGTTTACTTCTGGTGTAATTCTTTGGGAAGTCAGTGAAATAACACAAGGAACAGATTTGGCTCAACATGTCTAGGCATAGTGCAGTTTTATTTTGAAAAAAGAAGAAGTTTGGTGACTCTAACTGAACTAAGTGGATGGGAGTGTTCAAACATGCACACATGAGCTGCAAACATAGTTAAAAATCCAGTTTCCTGGCTAAACACTCTAAACCCCTAAAGTATAACATTTTTCTTCTGCTGGGGCAAAAGAGAGGGGTTTCCCCTTACGCACACCTCCATCCTTGTGCCAATATGCCTCTCACTGGGGTCTCAATACATGAAAGATGAAAAGCAGCAAAACAGCATTCACCCCATAGAGAAAGAAGGGGAGGTTGTACATGGAAGCCCATGACACCTCTGACAAAACACCTTTGGGCTGGAGAACTCCCTGAAAGAGGAAATATTTAGAGCAGCCCTCACCCGAACTCTCCAACCAACCAATCCCTAGAGATAACCAAAACCTGATAGTCCGGTCCCTCGGAGGACACGGTGTCTTGCAAAAAAACAGAGCTGCAGTTGGGGAAACTGGGAGCAGGCTCTCAGTCTAACAAACCAACATTACCAGTTTGACATCCAAAGTACAGGGTATTTCCACTTCTCCAGGCTCTAACAGGAGCTCAGAGGGATCAGTACGTGCAAAATGGGCTCCTATGAACTCGATTTTCCTTGCTCACATGTCTGTTTCTACAGAGGTATTTCCTGACTTTGCATCAGTTTGAACATTTCAGCACAGCTTACGAAAATGTTAGTGCCTCCCCCACCCGTAATAGCAAGGCTAATTGCTGTCTCAAACGCCTTTTAATAACTGATAATGAGGGAGCAGATGGATTCACAGGGAACCACGCACATGTAAGTGGGTGAGAAGCCTGGCCAAATGCACCACTTATTGAATGGGAAATCCAAAATGTACAACATTTTTTAATTTGTCATCACACAAAAGGAGATGCAAACCTTGGTAAAATAGTGAAACCCCATCCTTCATAGACCTCGGAAGGCTGAAGGGTTGATTCAACCTCTGCAAGAGTTGAATCTTGTATGACAGATTTAGCCAAAGTATAAACACAGCAATACCAGGAAAGTACTAACAAAAACAATCATGTCCGCTTAAGCCTTCACATACAGGGGGAATTTTAGGTAAATGAGAGGTAATGGAATGTTGATGGGGATAATTAGGGGCGGGGGTCAGTTTTATTGCAATAGTGCAGGGGAAAATGGCTACTGGAGGATTGATTGGCCTCACATGAATGAACCACAACGAGCATTTCACCAGAAGACAGCATGGAGTGGGACTGTTCACTGGCTCTGTTCCTCAAAGGAGACTACAGGAGGAAACCCTTCCCCTCCCTGGTCCCAGGCCCTAGGGCTTGTGATGCACAGCACAGCCGCGGGCAGCTTTTGCTCAGTTCAACCACCCTCTGCTTACAAAATCTGCCACAGCCATAGCCTCAAGTCCTATTATCATCTTATAAACCAACCCTTGTTATTACATTCTGCTGAAATAATAATTAAAATGCACAAGGAACACAGTGAGGCTCTAAAGTAATTAAAGTTACTTGATAGTCATGTTATATCTTGTGCTGCGTTTACTGGTGAATTTTCACTCATGTGCTATCTCTCTTTCCATTCTTTTTTACCTACTTGGATATCATCTTGAGGCACTCACAGCTACTATTCCAGCCTCTAAATTGTAAGAGAACTAAGTGTTTCTTCCAGAACATCTGTACAATAGGGGCGGGGAGCAGCCTGCTGGAAGAAAACCTCTCATGCTAAAGATTATTTTCAGTGATTTCCATTTTGGTGAATGCTGACACTGCAGATTAAGCCAGAGGGCCAAGGAGGAAAAAACCTTGTATTCCAACCGCTAAATGGCTCCCTCTTGTTTAAGGAAAATAATGAGCTAACTCAGTTAATCTGTTCCAGCTCACCTCTATGTATCAAAAGGCAATTCAACCTCCTCCTTAGCTTGAATTCTAAGGACTCAACTGTGATAAGAAATTTCAGACCTGCTATGCTGGAGTTCAACATGATTATCAAGACTATCACAAGCTGTCAACATATGAGCTTTGTGGAACATTCCTAATGAGCTATAAATCTCCTGTGAAAAATGTGGATTTACAATGCGATTTAAATTTCTAAAAAAAATTTAAAAGGTGAGACTTCTTTATATTAGCGAACTCCAAATCTTGCAATGCCAACTTTCAGCAGAGGAAGAGCTAAGCTCCTGGGGGCAATTAGCCCCACCTCCCCTGGCCCAAATCAGAGCTTGTACACACACATGACAGACCAAGTTGAAGAGTTCTGTATTTGCTTTTTGTCATCTTAACTTTCAGAGAACCAATTTCCTGCTTGCACTTTCTGTTAACAAAATTAAAACACATCAACACTACCTAGAAAACAAAAAAAAAAAAAAAAAAGCCCCAAACTCACAAAAAAATAGAGCAACAAAAAAAAAAAAAACCAAAACCAAAATATTTTGGCTCACCTTTTTGTACATTCTCATACTGCTTAAAGCACATTGCTGCAGTTTAGGAGGCCTCTCTTCAGAGTTCTCCTTTTAACACCAGTCTTACACATTTCGAGACAGCTTCCCCTGTGCATAAAATTCTTTTAGCTGCAAACCAAATGCATCTGTCTTGCAGTTGCTTTCTACTCTCTGCAGTTAAGTCAGTTCTAAATATATCTGCTTTCCTCATGCAGTTATTAAGACATTTTTTCTCTGCATGATGGAGGTATGTCCCCTCATCAAACAGCACAATGTTACACTTAGGAATAAAGAGATCATTAGGGGCAACAGAGGATTTTATAAACATGTTTTATAGCCAGGCCATTCAAGACAGCTTGGTGAGGTACAAGATATGAGTTATTGCCATTATGTTCGCTCACTACAGTAACTTGAAAAATTGCTTTAAAATCTCAGAGAAGCAAGGCTTAGCTGTTGTCAGAGCCGATCAAACCAATGTGTTTAACTAAAACCAAATGATAGCCTGCAACTTCTTATCAAGGGAACGGTTTCTTTACTTACACAAAACATTCTCTTATGCTTTTCACTTTATGAGGAATGCAAACCTGGACTTGCCCAGAAAGCTGCTGCTCACAGACCAACAACCGAGATCAATGGTTCCTCAGAGGAGCAGATTTACGGCCTTGATATGTTTCATAACCTTCAATATTTGCACAATGAACTAACATGGAAACACTGTCTTTCAAAAGTCATTAGAGCTGGATCTTATTTTACAATGTCTTACAAAAGTTAAACCATTTTCTCTGTTTAATTAATTTACTTTCTTGAATTTCTGTGTATAGGTACCAAATGGTGCCTTCTCTATGCTACCAAATAACCCCTGGGAGAGGATCAATACTCTCCAGATATTGGTGCGGGAACACAAGAATGACTGAAGACCTACCCTGACTGTGAGATTTATCTGAGAAAAAAAGCAATTACATCTCCCAAGTCTTCTAAACTGTGTCTGCTCGAAGGGGATCAAGTACAGGTATTTCTGAGATTGAGCACCAATATTGGTATCCACACTGATCTGGCTATGAATAGCTGCAGACGGCTACCAAATCTTACAACCAGATCAGTATTTCTAAAACATGTCTTTCATAAAAAAACCCCCTTAATTCTTGAGGCAGAGATTTTGAGTGTTGAAGGGGTAAATTACCCTTTTAAGAATACATTATATTTTTAGTTCATGAACAATCTCATCTTAGCCTCAGTTATGTAAAAACAATGGAATGAGGAATCCAACAAGCTTTTTATAAACATCAAGATGGTAATGAGCAGATGAGTGCAAACCAACTAATTCTAAATTTGCAGATGGCAGATTTTCTCTGAAGGCTTGAAAAATTGCAGGCCCATGGGATTTTCCTTCTGCTTTGTTCAGCAGTGCAAATCCACAGCTGGAGCGCCAAAGCTCTGGAGAGAATCCAGAGGAAGAAAGTTATCAGATCTAGAAAACATGACCTACCAGGAAAGGAATTAGGTTTGTTTAAATTTAGAGAAGACTGATGTAAGAAGATAACCACTTTCAAATAAGGAAAAGGTAACAGCAAAGCAGAGAAGCAGCCTGTGGTCATTTTTACCAAGAGTAGGATATGAAGCAAAGAACTTGAGTTGCGGGAAAAAAACCATAGGTCAGGCATTTGAAAGATTGTTCTGACCCCACCAACAGTCACACACCGGAATTTATCAGCTTCTGGGGCACTGGGGAACTGCTGGGGCACAGAGGCTGCTCACAGCAGGTGACACAAACATTTCTCAGGAACCAGCCCAGCACCCCGTGGGGTAGAGGCATGAACCAGATGATGCCACGAGACTCAGCAGTAAAACACCCCAACAGAAGCAAGCCTGCAGTGGGAGCACATCCTTGGTTAGGCAAGGGGGAATCCAGCTGCCCTAGAGACTTCCCAGATGTCTATTGACCAGACAGCTTTGTCAGCTGCAAGGCAGAAATCCAGGCACAACCAGGCTTCCTCCCTAGGATGCCTGTGGAGCTCCTGCACCCTGCACAGCTGCTGGATGCTGCTGCAGGAACACTGCTGGCTGCAGACACCTGTGCAGCAGCTTATCCAGGCAGCCAGGATGGGAAGGAAGACCAGGCTGGGGAGAAGAAGGCTCCATCTCCTCCTGGTGCTGTCCATGGGAGGTTTGGGAAGTGAGCCTGCCTCATCCCCAGACACACCATTCTACCAGACATCTGCTGATCTCTCTGACCCTCCCTATCACATCCAGATTTCTCAAGCTCTTTCTGCACTAATTAAAGTAAATATGTAATCGGTGGGAAGCTTGAATTTCTCTAGGATTTTATCTTTCTACTTTGCCAGTGAAAGTATCTTTGGAGTGTTTAGGCAAGCCAAGCATGCAAAAAAATTACTTTTTTATGTACAAACAAATTCATAGTGGATTTTGTAGTGGTAATGTGTAACTGTGTAATGATTTTTCTGATTCTCTGAGGCATATAAATGGTATTACTTTCAGGAAAACACTATATGTATTCAATCCTTTCTTTATATAATTTCTCTTTATGAGGAATAGATATAGCACAGTATGAAGAATAAAAATTTAAATAATTTACAGAGCATCCAATGGTGAAGTCATTAGATTAAAATTACTTTATATTGTATTTTATTTACAAATTCTACTTGTCAGCAATTATTCCCCCTAAGAAGAAAGAGCACAGGAGAGAAGAATAAAGTATTCCTTTAAAACTCAGTCAGAATAATTCAGCCATTGGCATTTGCCATTGAAATGAAAAAAAAGAGGTTTTCTCTGACTGTGTGAACATTTCAGGAAGAAATTCTGATGCTGTGCTTTTCTGGTGATCAAATAGTTGCATGCAATGATGCTGCCATGTACTTCCTATCATTCATATAAACTAGCCTTGTTATCCTAAGACTGAATTTACCATTTCTTGCTTGGGATTCAAGCCATTTATTAATGGCCAGCTACCTATTTCAGTTTTGTCTTTGGGATCTGTGCAGGAATAACATGATCAGTACAACTACACCTATAGAGCACCTGTGAAAAGTACACGATGTTTTTTTCTGAGGTGAGCTCATTATGCTGTGAATTTGGATGCACTTCCTTCTCCTAAGCTACCAAACTCAGAGCACACACAAAAGTTGTAGGAAGACAGTGCCATGCCAGCATGTAAAATACCAAAAACATGCAATTTAACAGCAGCAAAAGTGATGGTTTTCTTCCAGCAGAACTCGGCACCTGCTCATCTGAGAAGATTTACACACATATTTTCACAAACCATAAGGAAACTTACTGAACAAAGAGTGACTTAGATCTGCAAGAGTAGGCAGTTTATAGGCCTAAATGCGAAATTAGGATTATATGAACTATTTATATAGAGAAACACTGCATTCTCCTTGAATCGCTCATTTTTTTAGGTTATAGAAACAGATTACACAGCAAAGAGTGGCCTCATGCTAATACATGGGAATTCTTCCCTTTGGAAACAGCTTTCATCTCTGTACTCTTTATGTAAGTGAAAAGAGTATTTGGTACCACTCTGAGAGCTTCATTCATTTATTTTTCCAAAGGCTGCTTTTGTTGATAGATATAATTATCGTTGTAAGGATTTCAAGTCATTTAGTCCAATCCAGTTTTCTTGTCCATTAGTTTTAATTTCATGCCATTAATAAAATGGTTCATGTTCTCAGTGGGGAAACAACTGGATCCTGGCTGTGCCTACACCACACTCAAGGGCTCTGTCAGCTTTGTGCTGGCTCACCAGGATGCCTTCTGCAGGCAGCTCCAGCTTCAAACCATGTATTATCAGGCTAGTGACCAGCAATCCAGCATGCAAAAGTGCTTTCCAAGTGGCTACACATCACTCGTGGTCCATGGTCTGTGCTGATTATCAAGTTATCACCGGGTAGGTGAATCTCAACACAGCCCTTGTGAATCTCTATCTCATTATGGTCACAGCTGCTCGAGATACAATTCCTTCCTCATGTGATACTGAAGCAGCCACATTCATCCTAGGTGCTAGTGCTCATTTACACCCAGCTGGGTTCAATTATAAGGGTGTTCCTGGGATTTAACCCAGCTCCAGCACTGTGCTGTGGCGGCAACCAACAAAGACTATTCTCAATATGACTTGGCATTCAGTGGAATGAGCAACAGTGAGCAGCACCATGTCTGGCTTGCTTTTGCTAATTGCCAACATGAAGCAAAGGAAAAGAAAAAATATTAACCAGCTCAGAAGGAGAAGCCATTCTTCCTGCAATAACCCAGCTGCTGTGCCATGCAGCAGGAGCTGACTATGCACCTCCTTGCCACCCAAGGAGGATGGCTTGAGAACAGCAACATCCAGTGCCAGTGAAATGCCATGGCATCTCAGCCCAGCTGTGCTCCAGCTGTGACTTTTTCATGGCAAAAGCTGCTAGATTGCGCAGTGGGGATTATTAACATTTCACTCATTCACCAGTTACTCAGCTTTTAGAATGGTCCATCACCAAGGTGGGGCTGCCCATTTTGGGGCAGGGGGCTCTGCTCCCAGAGCAAGTGAAAATAAAACATCGTGGGCTAGCCAAAGCACTGCTCTTTGTCACTGAAAAAAGGTATGTAAGAAACACTTCCTAGCCCCAAGACCTGTAGGTAGAGGTCACAGAAAATCCCTCAGGGCAAGGTCTGCAGCCACTGCTTTGCCTGGGGCATGTTCATGGAGCATGTGTTTGGCAGGTCACTATAATCCATTCTGCTGCCAACACACGTAAACAGAAAATAAAAACTACCATGTGTGACTGTCAGGACAATAAGTTTTTTTGATGTACAAGACTGGGAAATAGGACAGAAAAATAGATGCAGTTCTTGCTTCCATGCAGTAACTGTCTATTCCTTGAAGGCCTTAAGTTCAGTCACCCAGTGGAGGCTGAGGCAAGATTCAGTCTGCACAGAGGCTCTGTGCCTTCCCAGAGACTCCACAAATTGCTAATTACAGCAAAAAAGCCCAAAGAACAGACACTGGCCCTCCTTCAGCTCCTGTGCTGTTCACCTCTCCCTACCTTTCCATTCACAAAGCTTTGGGATCCAGACACAAATACACTCAATTCCAGCACAACTAACCATCTTCCTCATCTACTGGTGCTTTTTCCATCTGTCCCATCTACCTGGGAGTATGCGAATGATGCAAATGCAAATTGCAGATAGGCAAATGGATTATCTCTTCTTTGTAGTTTGCTGAATTGCTTTCCTGCAGCATCGCTGAGCAATTATTTTAATTTTGTACCCCAAAAGCCAAACTGGAACTATTAACACCACCTACCAAGTGTTACAAATACCAGAATTGGGTGCATCCTTGATCTCTAGCTTCTTCTTACTTCTAGTAAGAAGTGTTACTAGCTTCCTGTTGGGACCACAATATGATCCATTGCTCACACATATGACGGGCGTGGCAGCAAGTCGTGCCTCGATGTAGCTCTGAAAACCAGTTGTTTCCCCTGACTCCCTGAGCCTCCCTAGTTTTATTGGAGTTCCCATGTCACACAGACATTTGCAAAACCAGATGGAATCCTTCCCATTCATAGCTCTCTTATTCTATTTATGGCATATGACTAACTAGTTTTGTACTCCAGCATTAGATTTTACTCTTTTTTTTAATAACTTGTTTTCAGGATGAAAGGTTTTTTTCCACAATGACTGCAAAACCATGAGTGCTCATTCTAACAGCTCTGAGTGAGGTGGGAAAAGGGACAGAAAACCACCTGCTTGAACAACTTTATGTAAGTTCAGTCAGGAAAGGGAAAACCAATGCTATTTGAAGGGTGGTCCAATGTCTGACTGGTTCATATGTAACATAAAACTTTCGCCTATATAAAAAATATTTTATATAATGATTTAAGTATTCTGTTAAAAAGGTACAAAAAGGCACAGTAAAGTAAAAGGTTCATTCATTTACTCAGGTGCATTTGTTTAAACAAGAAACAGCCACAAGATTAACCCTTTCCCTATTCCAAGCTTCTTTTATGAAGCAGGAGAAAAGCAAATTTTGGACAACATGCAATATCCAATTGGCCAAAGCCAGCCCTGGAATCCAGTGCTGGCACCTTTTATCCCTCAAGCCCACTTGTCCTCTGTTTTGGAGATGTTATACAAACACTCCTTTGTGCAAGTGCAAACACACACACACAGACTTTCTCAAACATTTGTTGGAAGAGCTAAATTGCTGCTGAAATTCATTTTACAAGTTTAGAAACTCTACCAAGCACTCTGTGAGCTCTGTCCCTCTAAAGTTGGTACAGGGGTTGTGAATATCTCATGCTCACCTGACTGTGCTGGATTTTGACCAGGAGAAAACTATTTTATTCTGCTTTGGTGTTACTACTTGAGCTACAGCCCTAGGCTCTGATTCTGACAACAGAGCCATTTTATACATAAGAATAATCACTCCAAGTTTAATGAAGCTCCTCACGTCTCCATGAACAATTGTTTTGGCTGGAAAAACACCCTGCCTATCAGCCCTGTAGCAGCCTGGAAATAGAGGAGTGATAATACTGGGAGGCTCACTTTGGGAAAGGCTGTGGTTTTCTGTCCTATTCTGTGATAGGACACAGAATTGCAAGACAAAAAGCCCCCAAAAACTGCAGGAGTGAAATCACAGTGCCATGGCCCTCAGCAAGGCTGAGATTTAAACCCAATTTTCTGGCCTTGTTCTCACCAACTCTAAACAGAAAGAGATTTCAGAAACCAGCATGTGAGATCAGATAGGACTTGGGGCCCATGTCAACTAGTCACAACATGTCTGGAGTCCTCATCTCATGCCAGCACTGGAAACCCCACCTCGGGTTTTTGTGTATACAGAAAAATCAAAGCAACAATTTTGTCTGCAAGTGGAATGGCTGTCAAATAAAAATATTTTAACTAATTTTGTTTTCCAACTGCTAGCAGTAATGTTATGGGCAAATTACCCCCCAAATTAAATTTTAAGTCTGAGTTGTTCATCTGTCTCTTACAAAGGAAGCCTTCTATGCAAGGAAATGAGCATTACTAATACAGCACTTCTACACTGCAACTTCTTTCTCCCATCTCACTCTTGCCTCCAACACCTATCCTGCAGGTGGTGAATGCATTGGCATTGGCTTCACTTTTGTACATATGGCTGTTTCATACAGACAATGACAGATCTATCGCTTGCGCTTTGCCTATAATGTAAAATTTATTTCTAGCATCTCATGTAAGATTCCCCTGAGAATTAAGGGTGCTTTTATGCAGCAGGACTTGCATCTTCTACAAGGGAGTAGTAGAAAACACTTTCCTGCTGAGATCCTGAAACAATCCCAAACTGTGGCAATCTTTAATTGCTGAATGTAAATAAAACCTGCAATGACCGGCTATAGCATTTTCAAAACTCAGTATAATAGCTATGCAGTTATTCTGCACTCTTCTTGTGCTTATCACCTGTTGAGGAGGCAATTTCTGTCTTAAGCTCTGACTTATATTTCCAGCCTATTTCAACTCCTTGTTCACTGTAGTTTAATCCTGCTTCAGGGGGTGTCAATCTTCCACAAAAATAACTTTGCTGGCAACCATTAGAACTGTGAATTCACTGGACGCTGGCAGAACTACAGAAGAGATGTCTCGGTTCAGGCAGCAAAAAACAACACATCTAAAAACCCAAACAAAAAGCATAAGCCTAGGCACTAATCCTGATAATTCTACTGAACGTTAAAAATCTTGAATTTAACAAAAATAGAGATTTGACAGCACATTCATTTCTGCCACAGCACCCCTTCCTCCCCAGTGCTCACTATTCACATTTTCATGGGCAATCATCACCTGCCTCTCGCTGTGCCTACAGAACAGCTTCCCTGTCCAAGGCCTCGCTCCTTGCGTCCAGCTCTGACTCCAGGCCCAGATTCTCTCTCTCAGGAGCTGTCCTGATAAAGGTGTGCAAGCCTTCTGGAGAGGCAGAGATCATCACCTGGCCTGGATCTGCCTAAGCTTAGCAGGCCCTGGTCATCTTCCCCTAGTGAGTTGCCCTCCTGCTGCTCCACAGCTGGAGTTGTGCCTTGGCAATGGAGTGTTGGACTCGTCCAACTCCACATGGAGCTCTGTGCTGGGGATTTGCAGTGCTCTCTGCTTGCTCCTGCCTGGGATTAACATCTCTCCCTGTCATATGGGGAAGAGGGGGTGAGAAGTGAGTACAAGCAGAAATCCTTGCAGAAAGGAGCCTCTCCAAAAGATAGTTTTGTAGTAATATGAAAATATATTAAATTCTACAGATTTCCCAAGGGAAGAAGAATATACAACAAAATGCCAATAATGTTTTCAAATTACAAAAAAAAAAAAAAAAAGTGTCTCTGCCCACAGTGGTGGAAAACACCTTGCTAAAACCAGCCAATAGTTGAAATTTCTGGCATAAATACAATGCCTCAAACACAGTATTGCTTAGTATCTGACAGTTATACAGTATCAAAATCTGTTTAGGAAGAACAGTTAATGCTCATGCATGCACACAGTTCTATTCAACATGTTTAGTCAAGCTCAGAAAAAGACAAACAGACTCAATTATTTATAAATTTAAATTATGTTAAATCACATTAGCTCTTCAAAATTACCTCTGTTTTTCATAAAGGCTATGCACAAGTGTTCGTTTAACTGAATGGATGCTTTTATCGTAGGGAAAACTGAGCACCTGTAGCATGGCTTCTCCAGTATGTTTTGAATTAGAGGCTAAGGGCAGCTTCATGTTGACAGCCGAGACTTCAAGTTTCACAATTAAATTCACCACCACAAAACACCATTAAAACCCTGCATTTTTTTCTGTATAAATTTCAGGCTGCAGGCTATTCAGTCTTTGTAGGGCAGACCTCTCTTTAAGCTAGAACAATTTCTGGACTTGCAGGGTAAACAAATGTCAGAATGGCAATGCTAATGGGAGACCCGACTATCAGTCCTGAACTATTTAACGTTGTCTCTAGTGAATCTAACACTTCATGAAAAGCATTAGAGTGCCCTTGGTTCTTCTCCTGCTTGGCTATTGATTTGCTATATGGTTCTTTAAATCTTCCTGTGCTTTACCATTTGTCACATCCTCTTCACTGAGAAGCTCAGCCAGGTTGTGATCCAGTACCCTCATAACCAAACAAGCCTTTTTCTACTTACTGCTAGCTAAATCCTTGGAAATCCTAGGCAATTCTATTTCACTTGACTATTTTTGTTATTATTTATATTAAATGAATACAAAGAAGAAGGAGAGAGTGACCCAGGCAAAAAAGAATGACCCAGAAAGGGAATGAGCCAGAGAATGACCCAGAGAAAAGAAAGTATTTTGGCTTTCTTCCTCAGAATAGCTGCTGGTTTCCTCAAATGACATTTTTAAAATTTTATTTGAAAGCATTAAAAAAATGCTGATGAACATTACAGTAGAAGCAAGCTTGGCTCTTGGTAGGGAAACATTATGATTTAGAGCCAAGGACTTATTTTTCACATGTGAATTGTTTTTTTGAAGAGCATTTCCTGGCTCAATGTCACTGCACCACAGATAGATATGACAGCAGATAAGTGTATGAGATTTTAGATCAACAAGAGTGTTACTTTTACAATGAATACATTTGTTGTCAGAGCTCAAAAGTGGTTTTATTTCTGCTGCGCATGAAAGATGTATAGCACACTGTTTTATTAATACACTTTTCTTCTTAAAATGGAATGTAATTCAAATTTTCTGACACTGCAGCTGCAATTTGATGGTTGGATTTCCTAACCATGTGGATTTACAGTAACAAACCTCAATTTTCTTTCCCCCTCTAGCTCACCTTTCTGCCACCTTGATTTATTTCTGTTTCACAGCTGTGCCTACCAAATGATTCTTGCTCTCACTCCACACTTTTCTCCCTCTTCCTGCAGCTGATCCAAACTAAAACACAAATTTTATGGGAATGTGAAATTAAAGAACTCTCACAGCAAGAATACAATGTCCAGAATTGAAGGGAACAATTTACCAGAGGGTGGGGGGAACAACCTGAAGGCTAGAGGTTCGAATTCAGAAAAATTAAAAAATTCTCATCTTAGATTCCATCAACAGTAGCCACTGCAGCACACCAGGAACTCTTCCCTTCTATGAAATGTACCCACCTCTGGGATTTACAGCACCACCACAAGCAGCAATTGCTTGAGTTATGAAAATAAAGCCCCAAATATCCCGCTCTCAAAATCGGTGCTGCTGCTGCCGCTGCTGCTTTTTAAACTGGCACCAGAAAAACCATAGTAGCACAAATATTATCCAAAAGGCAAACCAATCCAAACAAATAATGAAAACCAGATAGAAGCAGAGAACAAGGGAACACCGAGGACCAGCAAAATGAAATTAATGGTTAAAACAATGACGAAAATGGAGGGAGCCTGCCCTCAGCTCCTTCCCCTCTCCAGAGCAGCACAGATGTGAAGGAGAGGTGGGTGCTGTGTCCCATCCAGCAAAGAACTTCCTTTTCATTGGCTCACACAGGGATTCAAAGGAGTAGAGCCCAGGATGAAACTGTAGTGCTGTGTTTATGTATCAATTACTGAAAAGTTACTTACTTCAGCCATATCCTAACCTAATGAGCTTGGGCATTAAGTCCCTTAGAAAGGGAGCTGAAGGAAACCCTCTGGCTTGTCTTTACTCCCGAGTATCCCTGCCCTGAGCCCTTTGTAGGAATACTCAGGCACTGCCCATCAGAGGCAGGCTCTGAGGGAGCAGTAAAGTGTGCAGACTTCAATTACAGGGACGCTGCACTTCCAGGGCCGCCCAGCTGCCAACCACGCAGAGATTTGCAGCGATAACAATTATACTTAAAAGCCTCACTACACGTCTGAATGCATTTACACATTCTCCTTTTACTCTCTATTTATTATTAATGGCAGCTCAACTAATATCAAGACCCTAGTGTGTTTGGCGCTGGAGGTGCACAGAAGGGCAGCAAGTTCTTGCTCTAAGGAGTTTACAGTCTAATTACAAATGACAGCAGATGGAGGGTAAACATTGTGAGCTGCTCTGCTTTTCATTAGGAAACTGAACTCAGGTAACAATTTATAACCAGATAGAAACAATTACACATTCAGTCATGCACCACAGCCCAGGCTGCACACATAACCTAGTCAGTCTTATGCACTGGGTTACAGTGGCCACTTCCAGGACTGGAAGTGTCCAGGTCCCAGGAGATTCAGGGTGTTACAGACCACCACCTGTATGGAGACTGTGCAGGAAGCAAAAAGAAAGCATGTATTTAAATCCACATCTGTTCACCAAAGGACTTAATGTGTAAGCCCAGAACTTGCCCCTGATGACACTTTGCACTTCCTTGCATTTTAGGTGTCATTCCTAAGTCCACCTTATATTAGCTGCCTATGTAACTTCATCTTAATCAGCTGTGAGGTCATAAAAGTCACAGGTGACTGTTACAGATCTCCACAAAAAGAGGGTTCTGAGGCTGTAACTGATAAATTTTTCTCCACCTAAGGACCACATTGGTAATTCACCAGAAGACAGCAGCCTTATGTGTTTTTACACATGTTGAAACTCTGCACTCACCCCTGCTGAGGTAGTACAGCCTGCAGACCCATACCAGAGGCAGCAGGCTCTGCATGGGTGGGTATGAGCTGCACACTGACATTTGAGGACCCCTCAACAACCATCATGTATGAAGGCACTGGGGACTGAGCTGAGCTAACAGTATTTGGGGAAGAACTCCCAGGGACAGCCCAAATGTTGGGGAATAGGATAATACTGTACAGCAGCCCCAAGGTTGGAGCTTCAGGAGTGGGTTCAAGTGAGCGAGGAGCCCTGTATCTCCTAGATCACAGCTGAGCCCTTGTGCCTTGGGTGGCAAACACAGCTCTCCCCACGCCAAGATGTCCTGAGCAGATATTTTTTGATTCAGCCCTCTCAGAGGCCATACCTCAGTACTGCAGAGCACCAGAGACCCACCAGCTGTGCTTTAGATCTGAGAGATTAATGTCATGCTGAGACTTCATCTGCTGCATTTCCTACTGCTTTACAAGAAGATTTGGACTCTGACTCTGCAGCCTGTCCTGTGGGATTGGCAGCCTGCTGAGCCCTTCCTGGGGCCCTGGGAGGACACCCTGGGAGGGAGCACCTCTTGTGCAGAGCCTCGTGCTCTCCTTTGTTCACCAACAACTGGCCCACGAGTGCAGGAGGTGCCAAGAACCACACGTTCCGCTGAAGCCAACCAGTGTCACAGGGGACTCGCAACCCCACATTCAGGACAAGTGCTGAATTTGCTAATACGAGGTACAGAATCACGGTGCCACTTCCCGCATTTGACAGAAAATGGGCATGGAAAGTTCAGATTCCCATAAGAGCAAGCAGCTGTTTTAGAAAGCCAGAAGTACCTAGCAAGCTACTGATTACCAGCCATGTCCATGTAGAAGAAAGGTTATTTATTGCACCACACTGCATCAGCTAAGAGTCCTGGTCTTAAAAATCATTTTGTTCCCATTAGTAAATTCACAAACAACTGGAACAGGGGCAAAGGTCTTTATGGCTCCCTCATTTCCAAGGCCTCCCCATGCTACCTTTGTCCACTTTCCACAGCTGAGACACCTAAGGCTCCTGTCACCATTCCCCATGCCATGAGAGCACATGAAGCTATGCATTGCCAGAGGAGATCTCTTTCCTGAGGGGAAGTACAAATACAACACAGCTATGCCAGCTAAGGACACTGCAAGAACCAAGCTCTTCTGGTTATTCTCTATCCTCAAATAGACAAGGGTTCACCCAGGAGGATGTGCAGGTCTCTCCAGAAGTCCCAGCTCTCCACACTGCAGATGCAGAGGGGAGCTCGTTGTTCACACACACTGAGCCCTCCAGCAGCTCCCTCAGCCTGCCGTGAGTGTGGAGGGTTGGCTCACACACAGGCTTCTTCTTGTGGAGTCCAAACAGGGAGTCCAGCTATTGTTCTGGAGTAATAGTACAAATTCGGGAGACATTTCACAGCACAAAAGGGTGAGAAATGCATTTTGCTACTGCAAAAAATGATAAAATTTACTTAGGGCAGAATTGGAAAATTAATCCTCTCAGATTCAGTCTTGTCAAAAATAGCCTCTGTGTCTTATAGAGAATCTGCAACCTTCTTTATGCCACAGCCACATAAAATGTGAAGAAAAAAAAAAAGACAACTCAGGGAAAAAACTTCATATTTCAGACTTCTTCTTCCTAATAAGCAAAATCTGTGATAGAAGACTTCTGTCCCAGCCAGACTACAAGAATGATGTACAGGGACTGCAGAAAATCTGAATGTCTCTTGAGGATCCTGATGATTCTCCCTCAAGAGAAACCACCACGGTTCAGCTAAAGAAGAAATTTGACAAGGAGACTGCTGCATATCCAGATTACACTTGTTCCTAGATACTGTGCAGAGGCAAAAAAAAAAATGTTTATACCCTTGGAAGACAGAATAATAGTTTGAATTATAGGTCTCTCCTCCCAGGCAGCACCAGGATTAGACAACTGATGTAGAAAGCAAAAGATTTGAGAATGGCTTGAGACTTTACCATACAAAGTTTGTGGCAAATTTTGAAAAAAATCCTCAAGTCATCCTTGAGTCTTCTATTCCTTTCTTAAATTATTTCAGATATTCCAGCAGGCCAGGGGAGAGGGCAATGAGTCACCATGGGCACTGGTGACTTCAAGGTTGGCTGCACAGCAAATCAGCACCAGAAACAGAGGGTGAAATCTCAAAGACAAGGAGGGTGCTTTCTATCTCACACACTTAATGTAATTATGAACTAGATTTCCTGGGGGCCTCCAGCCTCTGCTGTAACACACAGCAGTTCATGGCAGTCCAGGACTGATCCAGAGGCAGAGTGTCTTCCCTCCAGCAGCTGTGGGCTGAGAGGGATTTCTCACCAAAACCGTAAAGCAGAGCTGCATGGCAGCACTGGGTGATGCAGATTAAGGAAGCCACAAGTGGTTTCTTGTTGCCCTCCACTACATCAGTTAGGAGCTGGCAAAAAACCTTCCCCTCTGGCTTTCTCAGGCTTTCAGCATATTCCAAGTAGGGGAAGGGCACCTTGGCTTGCAGCAGCACACGCCTGGCCTCCTCTCTCTCCTCACTCAGGTAATGGAGCTTCTGAAGGACTGTCAGCAGCGAGTCAGGACTCACAGCATCAACCATGTAACACTGGAAGAACCTGGATAGGAGATAGCTGTCACTAGGCTTTGTGGGGCAGGGAGAGTTGATACTTATTGATTCCTACCTGTTTCAGTGTGAATTCTGCAGCTGATAGAGCACTTTTGAAAAGCAGCCCAAGAGAGACACAAAACTCCACGTGAACAGCCTTAGTACTGGGGACTCCACACCGTCACATAGGAAATGACTATTGAGGCACATGGCCCTGGCAACACACAAAGGTTTTCTTTAATATGTGGTCCGATTTCATGGGAATATTAAGGAACAAAGGAAAAACAAATGCATATATGCATTCATGCACAGCTGGAAAATATGAGTCTCATCTTGCAAAGTGAAGAAAATGTCAGATCTTGTCAGTGACTTCATACTCACTGTGAAGCACTGAAGGTTTGATTTCTACATCTTATTCCAACAAAGTTGTTCTGATTTTCAGGGAGTTTGGCTTTTACAATTGGACAAACATGATTATGAATGATTTGCATGAGGGACTTTCCCAGGCATGCTTTATAAGCTCACTCAGACTGCTGAAATTGTGTCAGTCTTTTCTGTCTCACAGTAAAACTTTAAGATTTCTTTCCCAGGGACTTAGAACTGTGTGCACAGTATTTTGCTATTAAGTGAAAACCTTTCCTATAAAAAAAATCAGAGTATCTGGATCCCTGTATCTTCTTTCTCATCTTCCTAGAGTCTTTCTCCCACTACATTAATGTTGTAAGTTCTGCAAACAACAGTTCATTTGGGCAAAAATTAGGAAATGTTCTTTCCAGGCATTTAGCACTGAATCGTTATCTGTGTCTATGAGCCCTCTGAGAGTTTCACATAAATTCCAATTGCTTTTCCACTCCATTCTTTTTTCCATTCTTGAAGATGGTTGTTGCATAAAAGTCTGCAAGATTCTATTTTTTTGTTGTTATTTTTGATTTTTTTTTCTGTCATATAAATTATCTGTTTCTATCTGATAGTTTGGTTTTTTTTTTCAATTATTTACTTTCCTGTGAAGGAGGAGGAAGGAAAAAGCAAGTTTCAAATATGCAAGTAAATACCTAGGTAACTGCAGAAAAAGTCCACTAACTGACACCATGAGATGGAAATCAGAAATGAAGATGAGAAGAATTATGCAGATAATAAAAACTGTGACTTGTTAGACACATCAGGAGACTGCTGTGACCTCAGACCTGTGGTTACAGAAGCCAAAATCAGCTAAAACCTGCAGAAAGCATTGCAGATTGTATTTAAGATTTCCATTGAAATCTCCACATTAGAAACTCCGCTATTATTTTAATTGTTGATTGATGATTGAATATTTAAGTTAATTTTGGCTTTTGCTGTTTTAAAAATGAAAACTAACTAATGGTTTCATGGCAGTCTTAAGGAAAGCTTTGTCTCATGTGCAAAGCAAACACTTAGTGAAGGGTACGATTAAAGCCAGACAAGTAAATGTTTTACAGAGGTAGTTTAGAAGCTACAGCACAACCAAACAAGTATTTAGTTAAACACTGAAAATCTGACCTGTGTGCACAGATGCCACTTTTGTCTCCCCCATGTTCTTTTTATTTTTTAATTCTACTCTTTTGCTTGGAATTTTATTCAAAACCACAAAGAGATTTTTTTCAGCCCCAAAACAAGTTCTGGTGCCCCGTTTTTCAAGAGGATATTGCCAGTAGTGAGCAGGCTAAACATAGTTTACTGAAACTGCCTTCAGCAAGTATGGCAGAGTGCAAGAGGGGGTAAGAGTCTTAAGACTCTTAGCAACTGCTGGAAAAGCAGAGCAGAGCATACCACAAACTCACTAGGAAGCAAACAGACATCTCCAATGGACATTTATGCCCAGACATCAGACTATCAGAGGGCATTTCACAGAGGAGCACACAGCCATTGTTCAAGGTGCAAATCCACAGGGACAAAATACAGAGATGCAGCTGACCTGGACCCTTCTCTGCCTGTTTTGTCCTTCCTCAGAGCAAGGGACGTTTTGCCAGTACAGCACATCCCTCATCACGGGGTTCCCCTCCAGAGCCAGGCCCCCAGGGCCAGGAGGGCTGGCAGGGAGGGCTGAACTCAGGCCAGGTACCAGCCAGGGCTGAGCCATCTGTGCGCTGAAGATCCGCCCATTGTGCGGGAGCAGCGACCCAGGCGTGATCCTTCTCCACAGGAAAACTGCCGTCAACATAAAAGGGTGGTTTCCTGCTAAACAGGGAAAGTAATCGCTGGGAGCAAAGCTGTGCAAAGCCATTTGTTGCACTTTTAAATCTAAGGGGTTTTCCTCTCAAAAAAAGTTTCCAAGAAATCCTCGCTGCTTCTGTCTGTAAATGACAGTTTATGGAGAGGCGGGAAAACACAGGACAGGCAGTAAAATCAGCCACTAACTGATCCAGAGTCCATTACCAAATGTTTTTCATTACATGTATGGCTTCACTAATTTCTACAATGCGTTGTAGGCTATTTCTGGAAGCTTTAAAAATGCATGATGCTTCTGCATTTTAATACTTAACAGTATGGTTATTTCAGTTTATTAAAAAAAAAATCGGAGGAATCTGCTTAACTGCAACTGGCTTTCATGTCACAAAAGGACTAAGCCAGCGCAAAAGCATCCAAGCAGTAACCCTATTTAAGTCCAGCATGAAGAAAACCTTTCCAACCTCTTACACCAATTAGGATAATCTGGGTCTTTTGATGTTAAAATCCCCAAGAATCATATGGAAATCATAAAAAGCACAGTATTTAAGACAGACTCAGAATGCAGATAAAATCATTTTTCCTTCTTAGCATTTCCACCAGAGCTGGGGGTTTGCTCTCGGACAGGGATGATGAGGGAGGCTGTCTCTAAAAGTAGCCAATCATAAAACAACAGAACACCTGGGAGGCAAAGCTGGGAGGCAAAGCTGGGATGCAGCTTGAGCTGGGCCAGGCAGGCACCGAGGCCAGCCCCAGGCCCCGGATGAAAACTGCTCCCAGCCAGGGGAAAGGAGACTGAACAAGGACACAAAGTGATCCAGAAGACAGCTTCTGGAATCTCGGCCCTTGGATGCCTTGGTGGGCTTGTACAGCCTTCCCTAAGTGAATGGCATCCTTCATGACCATAAATGAGGCTAAGGCAATTGAAATAATGTGCTTGAATCTGTGCAATCAATTATCTTTAGGTGAAAAGTACTTTAGCCTTGCATTGCTGCTTTATATTGGACTATTTCTGAGAAATCCAAATTTCTCCGACTGTCCTGCTTCCAAGGAATCTCAGGGCAAGAATTCTGTTTGCCTTGACAATGTAAAAAAGACCACAGGCGGGATGTTTTGCTGGATGCAGTTTTGCAGAGCTGGAGGGGTGTTTCATTCTCTTTAAATAAAATTCTGGTCAACATATTTTACTGTGAAATCTTACACACAACGACAAACCTTTATCAAAGCCACATACGTATTGAGAGAAAGAGAGAGACAGAGAAGGTAATTTTACCATATTCTCCCAGACCATAACATTGTATTTTCTGGAGCTGGTTACGTACTATTACTACTACATTTGTGTATGATGTTGTACAAAGCAAAGACGCAAAGGGAGGAGGAGGTGACAAGACTGGGGCAGAGGTGGGGACACCCAACTCAAGAACCTTAAATTGGTATTCGAATAAACTGAAAAGTAAGCAGAACTGTTCATGTTTATACAAGCAACTTGACTGTACTCTAAGAGAGGACAAGGGTATGAAACTATGTCCTTATAAAGTAATGCTCATCTTTTACTTATCTAACAAAAAGAAACACAGGAGAGAGGTCAGAGGCTGCTGGAGAAAAACACCCAAGTGTTAAGGCCAGAGAAATGGAAAACAAAGTTTAAGAGAGATAGGCATATTTGCAGATAGAGCACACAGAAAATCCCCTTAAATACAGCTTATTTTTCTATACAAATAAACATGGAATATTGTTGTCAGTGGCACGCACACTTCTGTGAGAACCTGATATTTTAGCTGTCAGTTTGACAACTAATAAAAATAACAGTAAAAAAAGAGTAGCATTACAGTTCTAGTATAGCTATAAGAAGAAAATTGGTAGTAGTGTTAAATATGTGAATGTGAAATCAGCTTTCTAACTAATCATCACAATTTTCAGCTGTGTTACAAAGTTCTCATAAGATTTTGGATTTATTTTTACATCTTAGAGTAATACCAGACCTGTAATTAATATTAATTACAACTTCCATAATTTTCACAGTGCCTGAACTGCTTGCTATTCCGAGTATTTGTAGGAAACAAGCCATGCAGCTCCTGGCACAAATATCATACCTTATTAGTTTTGCAGCTGAATAATATTCAGCCTGTAACAGAATCCTCCTAGGACTGAAAAGTACTCTTGTGCACACGGATACACGCACAAAAACAACAACTGAAAGCTCAAAGCAAACTCGCCGAGAACTTCTGGGTCAGCTTTTGCCATCACCCGTAGGAATGAAATCAGACACCGACCAATCCGGCACCATGAGGCTGGCAGTACAAAATAAACAAAAGCCGGGCCCAGGGCTCCACAATGAGGAAGGGAAGTGGAAGAGACTATTGTTCCGAAAGCTTTTAAATGATGTTGCTTTATTTATTTCTTTTGACAATGCCTGAACTGAATCTTTAAAAGCGAAAGGACCCTCTTTCCCTTCCCCCCGGGATCTGTTAAAGCAGAGCTTGGTGGGGTTCTTTTCCCCGTCGCTATTTGTTCTCTCAGACAATGTTTTGCGAGCCCTGTAAAGCACACAGCACTATCCCGGCGCGGCGTGTGGGAAGGCAGCGTTCTTCCCAGCATCTCCACACAGGCTCAGCTCCGACACTTGGTGCCAGATTTTCTGAAAAGCTGGCCAGGCTGGGTGCTAAGCTCTTTTCAAAATCTGACCCTTATTTAGGTGCCTTCCAGGAAGCTGAGGTCTTTAGAAATCTGGCAGCGAGTGCAGATACCGAGCATTTTCGGGAAGCTGGGGCAAGAACTGCGCGATGAAACCCTTGGGTGTTCCTCCCGGGAGAAAAGTAATATAAAAAAGACTCTTTTGGTCTCTGCTCCTCTGCTCCACCGCTGAAGCTGCCCGAGCTGAACCCCCTGCATGAGCCCTTAGGTAATTATTCACACGAGTGGGCCGAGGAGGACAATGACCCATGTGGTGTCACAGCCGCGGCTGGTGCACAGCCCATGATTCACTCCTTGGACACTCCAACCTGTCACTGAACTCCAAAGATTTAGGATTAGGCCCTGAGTTCACTAAAAGCACACATGGCGTGGGTTTTTTTTCAAAGTTCAGCTCAGCTGAACAAAGCTGGCTGAATGACTTCAATCCTCTCAGTGCTTCCCCAAGGAAAAAGAAAAAAAAAAAAAAGCAACACGTGTCTGAGTTTGGTCTGAACCTGCTGCCCCTTTCCCATTCCTAACCACGCTGCACAGACAAGTGCATAGGGAAAAGTACATGCATTCCACAGGGAAAAGATAAACACGGGCCCTGGAGTTGAACAGGTAAAGGATATCAGTCATCCTTACGTCTTTAATAAAATAGACCTTTTTCTACTCGTGCCAAGAAAATTAGTCCTAAGGTGCACACAAATAATTACATATTGTGGAACAGTAAATTATTACAAATGCCACAGAATTCAAGCAGCCCCAAGTCCGGGCCAGATTTTCAAATGTTTTGCAGATGTTTATGGTTTGCTGCAAAACTTTTGTCAAGTTACCCGCACAACAGAGCATTTACTGAAGGATTTTGGCACATGGTAATTCATTTTCTTTGCACAGGTGTTGCATTCCAGAAATATTTTGTCTTCTAATAGAAGACTGCTGGAATTCTACTTAAAAAAAAATCATCTTGAAAGAAACCAGATCCTCTCATCTGGGAGAGAAAAAAACCACCCCTCAAAATCAGTTCATTAGCCTTTATCTTTCCTTTCAGGTAAAGAAAACCTCTGTAACAGGTAAAAATATATTCAAAATCTGTTGCAGATGTCTGGTATCTGCAAAACTCACATACTGGGAAAGCACAGCCCATTACAGGGTGAAGCCCCAGCTGGCCTCTGATAAGAGATACTGGAGTAGCGGGTCCCAGTAGAGTTCCAGTGGTTAATTTTACTTACTGGGAGCTCTCAGTTGGTGGGTTTGCTAAGGTTTGCTACTACTTGACTGCAGTAGGGAGCCACGGAAGGAGATTTTGCCCAGCAAGCCCCAGGCAGAGCCCCAGTGGGGGCACAGGGCAGGAGCAGTGTGGGAAGCAGCAGCAGCAGCAGCATCCCCACATGCATCCATCACCTTGGTCCCCCCTCAGCCCCACCACAAAGGCACCACGCGCACCCGCAGGGCTCCCTTTGTCCCCAGCTTTTATTCCACACTGCGTGGGGCAGGAAGCAAAACACAAAACGGGGCTGTGCAGCGCTTTGGACCTTTCCTTGACTGAAAGGTTGCCTGGAGGCGAAGAGAAATGAAACCCTCAGGATTGAGTGATTTTCCCTTTTAAGCATATGGAAATTAAACATTAAGCCTAAAAAATTTCCAGGAGCAGATATGAATCCAGATATAATATTGCTTTGTAGATATGGAAAAATACAACCAGCTATCTTCAACTTCCTGGACATGAAGCCACTAAGTTTTCCTCCAGGGTAGGAAAGCAAAGATGAAAATGCCAAAGGACTGTTAACCTTTAGAGACACATTTTAAGAGATAACATGACTGAACTCAGATAAATCGGAATTAAATTTAATCAACCTCCCACTCCTTAGCTACACTATCAGAAGAGAAAAATCTACAGTTACGGAAGAAACAGAGGGATATTCAGACATCTTAAACTGAGAAAGCTTCCATCTCTACTGTGCAACTTCCTGATGATACTAAATACTGCAATTCCCATGTGCAATATTACAGACTTGCTGTCTTAATAGTCCTCTTATGAGTAATCAGTGGAAGGGAACATTTAAATAATGTTTTGGAGTGCATATTATCTAGATTTGGCTGTTGTTCTCTCATTTAGAGCAAAATGAGTCTAAATTTACAATTTAAATACTTTGCATCAAATCCTTAAACCACTCTTCTCATTCTGTGAATGGAGCTGTGAACATTTTTGTGCTCCAATAGAGCACCTAGGAATATATAATCCTTTAATCTTTTGCTCTGTGACTCCACCCACAACTCCCTGGCACTAATTTCAGAATACAGACTGTGATGTTTCTAAAGAGCAAAGCATTAGAATAAGATGGACTGTCACAGCCAGGAATCTGTTGCCCAAAGTGCTGCCATGAAAATAGGTGTGAAGGTACATACTACAGGAATCTCAGTTTCTAAGGATGGATGAGGAGTGTTCCAGCATGAATATTAAAGCCTATATTAAAACAAGTTTAAAAGAAGTTCAAATATATATTATTAAAATACTAACCCTCCTATCAAGTGCATTTTGTTTTCCAAATTGAACTATTAAGTTATGATAACCTATACCACTTTTATCTTACCCTAATATATTTTTTTAAAAATTGATGTGATTTTATGCATATGTCACTACTCACTCTTAAATTTTCTGGAGAAAGCTAAGCCATTGAGTGGACAGCTTTCATTGCCTAGGCATCTAAAACACCTTGTTGAAGTTTTGCCCTGGGGTTTTTTCCAACAATATTTTTTTCTGCAAGTTACAGCAACAGCTCTCTTAATTTTCAGGTAGTTCAGTTTATAATTAGTTCACTGTAAGTCAGGAAAACAATTAGAAAAGCAGGAAAGTTTGTTTTCCTCTTTGTATTCATCAATAAAACTGTGATGTGCAATTATAACCTACATAAGTGGCTCACAAATTTTGAGGCACTTGGGGTTTAGAACCAATAGGCTCAATGCAGTAGCTGTAGATACTAGTTTTTTGTAACAGATCTGCTTTGAAAGTACAACATGTTGCAATAAAACTTTTTGTCTTGTATTCCAGAACAAACACAGACCACTAAAGCAGTTTTGAAACATAACTTTTGTATATTTTAATTGAATTCAAGCTACTATGAATGAATCACGTGAGATTAAAAGATCTATTATTTTGACTAAGAAATGTGAATCACTGTTTTCCAGCAAAAGTAGAAACATAGAATATAAGTAAATGTCCGTAAGCAGTGCACGTGTGTTTAGAGAAACCCAGTTGTGTACAACAAACAGCTCTGGTTAGCAAAGTATATTGACCAATAAAACTGTGCCTTTGTTTAGGAAAGTAACTGGAAAGCAAAAATGCAAAACAAGATTACACTTAATTATTTAAATCAAAGTGCTCTGCTTGTTGATTTAAATTGTGATTAATATCAGGGATTTAAATTCATCCACTCTGGATTGCATAAACACCACCTTAATAAGATGGAGCAGTAGCTTCATCACCCAAGTCATTCAGGAAGAAAACTGTGATGGAGAGCAAAGGAGAGTGAGGAAGTTCATCAATGGACATCCCTCTCCTGCCCAAACTCTCATGTTTCTCCCATGGAGAGAGAAAGCAAATGCATGAGCGGGAGGAAATATTTACAGAAGTGTGCATGCATAAAACCATACACAGATACTATGAGGTAAAAAAATGGTAATTTTTCATTAAAAGCAGGATTTCTCTCTCATACAAAAGAAAGCAATTACTCATGCATTCCAATTATTCTTTCTTGTTTTAGCGTTAAGGTCCCTAGGACGGTCCATGCTCACACTTGTCCATTAGCAGGAACATGGAGCATACTCCCCATTTACCTGACAGTGACATTTAGTCAGTGCGTCACTTAAACAGAAAGCAGTACTACATATTATACTGGAAAAGGATTTAGCTCTGCACTCAGATACCCACACCCAACCCGTGTTCCAGCTTCTACTAAATCCTGGACTCCATATTTCTTCCTAGATACCAGGGAGGCAAATAGTACAAACCAAACAGTACAATTTACTGTTAAAGGAGATCTCCTCCAACTTAATGAAATGTCCAATGCATTGCCAAAGTGATCAAAATACCAATATAGTGACAATGGAGCACAAACTCAGGTGCTTGACAATACAACCTACAGCACATTTGCTCCAAGGACACTTTAATATCTTATATGAGAACATCCTCTCAAATAATATGATTTCATTTTCAGCAGAGGTCCAATTACAACTAAATGAATGCAGCTAAGCCTTTCTTCTTTCTGCTTTGCAGCTCCATTTTGAAGGACAAACTACTCTGGCTGAGGCTACCTCTAAGGAACCACTTTTCTTCTTTGATTTTACAAGAAAGTGTTTTACAATCCAGAGAGGATGAGTCATCAGAAAATCCTTGTCTCGTTGCCAAAAAACCTGCCCCTCTTCATTATGAACATAAAGATAAAAGCTCTTACAGTACATTAGCTAGCATACGCCTACACAGACAGTACAAATAAATTAATTGTGCCTAGCCTCAAACATCCAAAGAGGTGTAGCAGGAGCTCAGTCCATCTTGTTTCATTAACAAATTAAACTGTAATAGAGCATCAACAGTTCACTTATGTACATAAGCTTGGCTGTTGTATAGAAAGGCTTTGCAGGAATCACGAATCCTTAAAAATGTACATGGTAATTCTTCAGCTACTCACAACAGTTTCCACAGACCACAGAAACACCAACAAAAATTGTGTATGCTGGAAAAAACTTATTAAAGTTGGAGTAAAGGATATGGGATGTTTGTCTATTTAGAAGCTGCGTAGGATTTTGGAGCCCAAGACTGAGGCAGAGGTGTTTATTAAAATGGGAATTTTGAGTATGACACTATTCCACACATGCAAAATGTACAAATTGTCTTGCATCTGACAAGAAAGGCAAGTGTATTTGGAAGTGTGCTATATTCAGGTTCATAATTCGGAATTTGAAATTTTGCACTACCTTCAAACATCAATGTTATTTCATAAAAATATACAGACACCTGTATTGTACAACTGAGACAATGAGAATACAGATCAAAAGGAAAGTCACTGGGTAAAGTACTGTACATGGACCAGAGGCCAGAATTACTGGAGATAATCAACATTTACCATCAAACTCCTGCCACAGACGAACTGTTTTCCTTCTGGAATGCTCAAAATCTTCAGCATGAGAAAGTTATACATAACCAACTTGAAAAACAAGTTTAACTCTACTTAGCCACAAGGTAAGATTACACCCTCAAACACACCTTTCTAAGATTTCTTATGAGAGGTTTGTTTGTGCAATACAGTTAAGGGCAATTTGTTAAAATTGCTCTGTGATTTTCTTTATCCTTTAACTGCATAATTTAAGCAACCTGCATTTTATAAGTTCAAAGAAATTTTTTTTTGTAATTATGTATTTTACCTCCTGAAAATAGAAAAGCTGTAGCGAGAGAATTCAGAAAAAAGAACGGATGAGAGAGATTGAGATTGAGCTCAGTCTAGCACAGAGAGCAACTTCTCAATTAATGAGAGCAGAAAGTGAGTTAACATAAAACATGAGGGTTCAAAAATATCTGCACTGTGTGCTACTGCTGCTCTACCTCTTTGGCCTCTGCCCCCAGGGCTGGGAAAAGCCAGAGAGAAAGGCCAGGCAAAGCAGCAGTGGTAGCCAAAGGCCAGCACCTCCCACCTGTCCGAAGCCCCAGTGATCCCTACACAGAGAGTTTTACCCACAGTGTTTTGGCCAGGCAGTTGTTAAGATGCCACCCAGAGTACGGCAGGGAATGGTTGTGGCTGTGACATCCTGGACAGGTCTCAGCCAGGGCTGCCTTCCAGCTTCATCCCTCCTTGGGTTCAGCTTCAACCAGAGACAGATTTCCTTCTCTTCCTAGCTCAGGAAAGCACACTGCTGCTGTCTGATGTTAGTAGCTATTAGGTGGTATTGCACACATGGATGCAGCCTCAGCAGCTCCCAAACAAGCTCCAAACTCCGTTTGCAGTGTTTTTCCTGAAGTGTGACCAAAGACACAGATGCACACCTTGGAGCAGACTGTGGCTCACTACTCCCACTGCACATGCACTTTGGTTTTTTCCAGAGATCAGTTTTGACAGGCACCAAGGCCAGTGCAGACATACTGGCCCAGACTTGTGACATCACCTGATTAATAAATCCAAGGAAGGTTTGGCAGCTCTGGCTACGGGCAGCCAGCCCATGGGAGAGCAGCAGCCACGCATCAGATAATGCAGTGCTTACCACTGCCCTATGCACTGCTTCAATCAATAAGCAACTTTCTCACGAGCCCACTGTACTAACCATCCGTTCATAGGGCCCCTTCTGTAAGCCCTAAGGGACTCCCAAAGCAGAGCCCAACCCCTGCTGTCAGAGCTCCCACTCTTGCCTCCAGCCAGCGGGATACACGGGGTGCTGAGGATGTCATCCTCACGTAGCAATGGCAGTGCCACAATAGGGAAGTGGCAAAGGGCCCTGGGACTGCGACTCTGCGTCACTGACCAGAGGCCAGACCCTGCCCCAGGATCACAGCTGAACACACAGGAGCCTCACCGAGCAGCTCCATCCCACCAGAGCACAGCCAGGCTTGTGGCCCTCAAAAATGAGGCCACTCTAAGTCCTTTTTTTCTCCCTTTATGAACAGCACCTCATTATTGGAGAATGATACGAGCACCTAATTAGTGCTATGGGTTAATGACTCTGCCCAAGGAGTTTCCCTCTCTCCATGAATAAAGGAAGCCAACCCAGGTTCCCGTTACCCAGCTACCAGCATGGGCTCTAACAAAGCTCCATCTTCGGCCAAAGCCAACCACAGCCATCACACAGATACATAATGTCTGATGTATAACTGGTGATATCCTCTCTTTTATGGCATTAATACTTGCCCTTGGGGATAATTGTACAGGACTTCAGATGAGAGATTCCCATAAAAGGCAGTAAGAGTCACCCAGCTCAAACCACACATAACTCAAGCTAGTTTACCCCTTTGCATTATTTAAATGTCTCTCTTAAATGTGAATGCATCAATTTAAAGGAACAGTGCCGCCAGCGCTCCAGGCAGGCAGCTCTTCTCTGGTGACCAAATGTGCCTGTTCAGAATTTAAATTTGCATGCATTTCAGAAATGTGCCTATTCCTAGGCCTCCTGGCTGTCAGGAAACAAAGGCAGGAGCCTGCCGTTCCCACTGCTGTCAGGGTGTCAGATTTGCTGCACTGCTGTACCTTGGTGTCAGCAGGTGGGGGTTAAACCCCCTCTGCACATACTGAAATCCAACACACTGGCATTTCAGACCACTGGTGCTGGCAATTCTCCTGACTCCAGAAGAGCACCTGGACACTCCGCCAGTGGGCCCAGAGAAGGAAGAGAAGCCACTGGCCCTCCTGGCCCTTCCACTCTGCTTCCCTGTTCTTGGCTTTGTTTCAGGCTGTCCTTGCAAGAGTTTCTGCTAAATCAAAATTTACACCAGTTCACGCAGGTAACCGGAGACGTTTCCCAATCACTTACAGCTTGGCCTTCCATTTTAACATTACAGTTTTTTCCCCCAGGATTATAATTGTGCAAAGACTACCACAAGGTTCAAGTTTCAGCAATTAATGGAACTTAACTACATGAATAGGGAGAGAGTCTTTTTAAGAACAATTTTGGTTTTAATGTTAAAAAAATGCAGTAATAAGAGTGAGGTAGAAATATTTTCATTTGATTGCCTGTTTCTTTCTCTGGCTACACGTATGAACTTGTTTCCTGGTCAAGGGGAATTTCTGAGGGTAGGAAAAAATTATTCTGCCATCCATTCAGTCCTTGCATGTCTTGTTTTTACAAGGCAGAAAGGTTTTGTCAGTCAGGTTACCTAGGAGTGAAAGTTATGTCTCATAATCCATAATTCTATTGCCTGTTACACACCATCTGGTGACACGGTCAAAGATAATCTGATTTTTGTCTTTTAAAAACATCACATAGCTGTATCATATGGTGCATGCAATATGATAAATGACTTATTTAAATATGCTATTTCTGTACAGTTTACAATTTCATGGTCACTCTCAGCTTGAAAGCAGCTTTGAACAGGGTTTTTATTGATTGTTATTTCAGATATCTGAATCCTTAAATGAGGTTTTTACCTATTTACAGTTACACTTAAAATTGTATGATTAAACATCTAACATCTAACCAACTTTTAGAAAGCTTTTATTGGAACTGAAAGCTTTGCATCTACAATGGAACAAATATCACAACAAAGCTGTTTCATGTCCCAAAAGGAGCAATGTCTTTTCCCAGTCTTTACCAGGAAGAGCCTGATATAATTTAATTCCAGACTACTCACTCAGTCTGATGCAGGAGTTCTCAAGTATTTCCATAGGATCTGGGAGTCTACCCAGAAAAAGCTCCTTGCAAGATAATCATCCATCAATACGTCTGTAGGTTTGCAGCAGGTTTGCTTTTGTCACTTTATTTTCAGTCTCCAAGATAGCTAAGTGAGCTGCCAAAAGCTGAATCCTCACAAAATAAATCACAAAAAGAGAATCCATCATGCTGGGCAAAAGAAAGCTCTTACACAACTAACCTGGTGAAGGGAAATAGGCCATTTGCTGTTGCTCAACTCCTCTGACAAACTGTTTCAGTGGCCCTTACATTCTGCAAGGCCAAACCTTCAAACAACAATCTCATCCCCTTCTGATGCACAAGACACACCCAAGACATTTTCAGGAGGGGTGGAAAGTAGTAAAAGAAGATTTCGGTGATTTGCAGTCAGGTTCTTCTGGGAAGATTACATATTTCTAGGAGACTATAATGTACACATGCATCTGTACCTCTGACACAATCACGTAATCACCGTTCAGATCTAAATAGCTATTTTTCCATGCTGATTTTTATTACTTTCTCTTCCTGGAACAATTAACCACTTTCAGATTTTTTTAACTTAGGAGAAGATTTAATTTTCACTTGACTCTTCAATTATAATTCTGAATAATTCCCATTTTTCTTGCAGACTATCAGGCTGCTGAGCCTTTTGCACTGGTAGGTTTTGTTCAAACTAGAGCCTCTGGGCAGAGCACAAGCCTACAATAATCTCATTTGGTGATACACCTGCATCACTCACCAGACCTTCCACGGTCTCAGGCTTCATTTGGAGAGAAGAAGGCAGCAGTGCTCCACTGAAAGCCAATTCCTCACAGAGTTTCATGTCAGGCCCAGCTGCTGGGATGCCAAGCCATGCTCCATGGGGAGCCAGGGAACATTTCTGAAACGTGGTAGGAACAGGGATGGCACAGGAGCTCCAGGTGTGAGGTCACAGGTGTTCCATTACACTGCTCCTCTCTCACACACACCTGCAGAGCCCTAAAAACACCAGACCTCATCCACAAAGCATGGGAAGCTTGTCCCATTTCCTCTGCCCTCTAAATCTGATCATCCCATTCGTGCTCCTTCTGACCAGGCTGTCCAGCTGCCTATGCCTGTCAGGTATATTCTGCTACTAGGAGGGATTTGGATAAAGCATTTAAGTATCTGGCAAGCATTTTCTTCAATGAAGACATGCCATGAGCTAGGCAATCATATTTTTAACTGTGCTGCCTGCCAGAAAAGTGCACAAACTTCCAATAGCAAAGAAATGAGGTCATTTTGGTAAACTGCCAAAATCAGCACATTTCCTCTTTTGGTTCTGGATGCTGCACCTCCATGCTCCACACTGTGTGACAAGTCGTGAGCAGGAGGTGTAGTTTCTCAGGGAGAAAAAAAAAAAGGTGGATGTTAGTTTTTTTCTTTAAAAAAAAAAAAAGGGGGGGGGCCAAGAGAAAAAGAGGGGGAAAAAAAAATCATGAATTGTCCTGATGTCCCATGATCTCCTCCTGAAGATCTATTTAATTGGAGTCTAGTATAACCTTCCTAAGAAGATGTCACTACCTTATCCTGAAGTATTACAGCAGTGTAAAGCCTCATCCTGTTAAGGAATTCAAAAGGCTTACATGAGGGATGCAGCTTTTGTTTAGAAGGCTGGACTGGAATTTAGTAGATGAGGATTAAACCTTGATCTTGTCACAGATTTCTGTGGGGCTTGAACAGGACTCCTAAATTCCCTTGCCTGAGACCCTATCTGGTGCCTGGTCTTGCGCATGTAAAAACTTAAGCTTTCCTGAGCTGGAAATATGGCTTTACAGTTCAGCGGAGTCTGGAACTGTGGATTTTGGATGCTCATTTGGGCCTCTTAATGCTAATGCAGCACAAACTGAAATGACAGTAGTAGTAGTAATAACAATAATAATAATTATCTCTCAGTCTTTATTCTCAAGTTAGTGTCTGCCAAAAATGTTAGAGAAGTTTCTCATTGTGGCAACTACTGTATTTATGTGCATAATTCACAAGCAGCTCATCTGAATAATTTGAATTTTTTATTAAGATTATTTTCTCATTTTCCATTGAGAAGCTTTCTTAGATACTGACTCACTTTCAGCCTTGTGGGGAAAAGTGCCAAGCATTTGTTTTTCTTCTGTCTGCAGTAGTTATTTGACTCTTGCATTAAACTCAGCAAAACCAAAACTGAATAGGAACAATCTTAATTTAATTATTAAATACATTTCAAGCTTCACTGTGATTTTAAAAAGAACTTTCATGTGGGGTAGTGGAAATGTGCCAGGGAAATCTAAAAAAACTGTATGCAATCCTCTGTCCCCACCCCTTCTTTCTTCCAGGCTGTCTCAAAAGGAGGTTAGGTGAACCCAAATCTAGTGGAGTCGGGGTGAGCCAGTTTCACTTTAGGTTTGCTTGGCAAAAGTTACCAGGGCATCCTGCCAAGCCTGCCACTTTTGAGATAAATATGACTTTCTTTCAGGGCAGTTTTATGAGGGGCACAGCAAGAGGCTCATATACTCTGGCAATTCAATTGCAGATTTAGCTATGCAGCAGCTGCCACTGCTCCGTTATAAACAACAGCTCGCTCTGAAGTTCTCTTAAGGAGTTTACAAAAGGGACAGTGTATTTATCTGACGTCTGTTACAGTGCTGTGGAGATACACAGATGGCCTTTGACTCTCACCTTCTGCATCACACCCAGCCAAACCCCGTCCCACAGAAAGGGTTAGGCTTTCCATTTGCCTGCTCTTTTCCTGACGACACTCCCTTCATCTATCTGACAATCAGAGCCAGCTTTCTTTCCTTAGGAGGGTCAGATTGGCAGATGAACTACAGTGAGGAGAGGAAACATGCTAAGTATGAAAACATTCTCATAAGCTCTCACAGGAAAAGGATGTAGCTAACAATAAAAGAGAATACTGCATTTCTCTGCCAAACTTTATCATACAAGATTATGCATTTACAAAACTTACATTGACACCAGTTAAATTTCACTAGTGCTACATCTACAGGAGGCATATTCCAAAGCACCCTTCCTATAATCCCCATAGTCAGTCAGTTCTGGAGGTTTATTTTTGAGGTCAGCAATAGGCACATGGATCAGCACAGGATACTCCCACTGAAGTGTAACTGGAGTGTAACTCCCACCAGGGTACTGGGAGTTGCAAAAAGCTCCACCACTTCCTGACCAGTGCTGGGAGTGATCCTTCAGGGAACACCTCCAGGTGCCCTTCAGGCAGGGCTGTCAGGGACTGCTCGAAGCAAGTCTGTTCCCCAGGTCCTCACTGCTGTACCGATGGCCTCATGCTGGGCACAAATACCCTTTGCTGTGCAATTGGAAAGAGAATTACTTAAAGTTCATCCATGCTGCTCTGGAGTCCCCTGCACTTCTTCAGTTTTGCACAGCTGGAACAGAAAAGACGAGGAGATGATAAAAGCATGGTCTGGGCATGGCTTTGAACCGCTTCCCTTTGCCCGGTTTAATGAACATATCATCTGCAGGTTCAGTGAAAAGCTCCAGCTCTGACTCTCCTGGCCAAGTTTCATGGCTTTTTGTACCTTTTCAGGGAGCAATCAGAATGAGCTTTTGATGGCCCATCCCTAGTCCAAGCATTATTCCCAGAAACACACCAGTCAGGACAGACCTATTGACCTCTTTTGGTTTCCTCAGCCCCACCTGGGCAGCTGATTTTGCCTTGCTCCTCGTTTTGTTCACCTGTGGACAAGTCTGCCAAACAGGCAGCACAAGTGGTTTTTGCTGCACACAGGCTGCTGGACAGAATTTTGCAAGCAGCGCTTGGTTTACATTTGGTGTCTAACCAGTGGAGTGAATTCCCAGGTCAATACTCAATTCTACAAATGCAAAAGAAAAAAGAAAAGCTGCTGGTGGGTCATTCTCAGAAAGGGATCACTGGGCTCTGTAACTTGCCTTATTCTCATGGATCTGGAATTACTGCACATGATGAAAGCAGTCTATTAACAGTTCATCATAAAACCTTCTCTGAGATTTTATGTCCTAAATTATGTATATGATTGTTCAGCCTGCTTGGTGACTTAGTGTAGTGAGAAATCTAAATCATTGTTATTACACCTCTAAGGATTTTTAAACTATTATTTTAATTAAAGAGGAAAAAAAAAAGGACAAGTTCTCAGAAAAAATACTTCAAAAAAAGCTGTGATCATTCTTTGAGCTTAAATATGAGCTTGATATATCCTCTGGTCCTGGGACACACCAGTGTCAGCATGTTATATCTGCAAGGACTGAGACCTATGCATTTGTTTCTGCACTTAAAAATGGTTCTTCACATACATTTTCATAAGGAAGCACTTTATAACTGTTACCCAATTATTCCTTAGAGCATTAAGTAAAAAGGTATTATTACTCCAATTTTACAGAAGGGAACAAATCATGGAATCCAAAATACTTATTCTGCTTTTGCGTAGGCTTTCTCATATTAATTAATTATGAGACTTAATTACACTCAATCTCAGCACTCCAAGCCAATTACAGAAAATTGGGTAAAGTAAAGAAGCATGGAAATCTGTCTTGGAGACAATCACTTACACTGACAACACTTTCCACATACATAGGTAAAAGGATTTTGCAAATATTCATTTGCCCCCTCAGTGCAACTGGATGGATTTTTCTCTGATTTTTCCCTACTGTCCCTACACCAGTAATCTGAGCCATGAACACCTCTCCCAGCTTCCTCTCTCAACTCTGCCCCAGAAACCAAATGCAAATCTCTGCTCCCTGACTTGTGCCTTAATCACATGATCACCTTCCTGCCCAGAAGCAGTAAAAAAAAACTCCAGGCATGTTAAAATCACCAGATTAGAAGAGCTCTAATCCAATGATTTTAAACATGGGTTGGTCAGAATTAGTATATGAGAAAGGGATAGACAGATGATAGATGATAGATAGATAGATAGATGATAGACAGATAGATAGATAGATAGATAGATAGATAGATAGATAGATAGATGTTGCAAACTATTTTTAGTTTTCTATTTATTTTGCACCTACAGCAATTTTATTTACTGAAGTTTGTCCCACAAGGGGAATGGCACATCCTCTAAAACATCCATTTTAAAGTTTTTCTTATGCTGAAGTATCTATGAAGACCTTCTGTTGATCTGTTGAAACATTAATTCGCTGTTTCCCACAGCACTTAGCCACAGGGACTCACCACACATTTCAATGCCTTCAGCAGCATTCCACAGGGAACCATTCTCCAATTTCCAAGTCATGGCTCTTATAAAGATGGACTAAGCCAAGGCAAACTGGCCTTTTTATATGAATACCAACTGATCCGCCCATAAAATGTGCACATTTAAAATCAGAGGAGAAACAAGAGCAATTGTCATCTATTGCAGTTTGTCTAAAGAGGCCTATGAGTCCAAGTAAGTCTACTTGATTAAAATTGGGAAGAGATATTGATCTGACAAACACTAGAATTCTCCTTAATTTCTTTACTCTGTTTGCCTGTGAGTAAAGACTTCTACAGAATATTTTGTGAATAAAGGTGTCAATGCAAGCAGAGGAGACTCCATTCATTTATGGCTTTGACTTCCCTGGAGCCAAGATTTCACCCAGTCTTCACAGTTATGACATTTTGTGCTCAATCTGGCCTATTCCAGCAGAACATGCAGTCTGTGCTCGCAGCAATTATGCCTTGTTTGCATCACACCATGACACGCGTGCTACGAGAGTTTCACACGCCACAATGTACCACAGTTTATTTTAAATGCTCTCCAGTTCCCCAAGTAAGCCTCATGGCATGGCATCAGAATTAAATACAATGGGATCTGGCAGGCTGCATTCACAGGACTGCATTGCAAAAACAGGGAAAATAAACATTAGCATTTTGACTGTTTCTTAAGAGTTTTTCTAAATACTCTTAAGTAAAAGAGAAAATACTTTGCTGAGCCTGAAAAACCAAAGAATTTGCAGATGCAGTCAAATTAGGCAGTTTTAAAATATACATTCTTCCTTACACAGCAAAGCTTTCCTCCTTTTCCCAGCGATACTTCCACTAGGCCAGCAAAGGGCAACTACAGTGTAAAAACATTCAGAGATAACCTGGGCACTCAAAAGACTGAGATTTTCAAACCCTCACCTGAATTCCCATGCCTAATGACAGCTTTACCTGTCACATAGTTGTAAACAACTACATCCCCTAAGGTAGATGCCATCCACCTTCATTCAGGCACAGAGGCTGGGTGGCCAGGATCTCCCTCTGGAAGCCTTCAAAGGCACACAGCGCTCTCCTCTGAATACACAGATAACTAAGACTGGCTTACCAGGCACCAAAAATTTAGCAGTAATTTAAGTACACCATCCTCTTAATTCGGCCCCCATCTTCCAAGCTTCAGAACACTTTTCTCGTATACGCAAGATACAAGTTAAATTGTTAAAGCAAGTATCAGCACAAATTCTGTATTAATGAGAATCACATCTCTTCCATGCTTCTGATACTAACCCCTGAGCTTAATTATTATATTTAGCGTCTAGGGCAGCATCACTTCCTGCTCAGCACCTGTCATGGGTCCAGCAACTAATTGCATACCAGTGACCTTAATAGAACACCATGGAAATTTTATTACTGCACAACCCAATTGCAGTAGTACAACACTGCCCTAGAACTATGTCTTATTACAAAAAAATCATGTGCTTACAAAAGGGACTGTTGAGCCAACTGAACTATTTATAATTTGAGAGAATAAAAAAAACATTTCTCAAGGTTTGCAACATACATACATTAAAAAAAAATTTGCAGCCTTAATACAAAACAAATGTTACCAAGAATCACATTATAGACAAAAACGGAATGGAAAATATTCCCTGAAGTCATAATGGCAGGGTTATGCAGTGCGCTATTTAAAAGCCATTCACCAATGTCTTCTTCCTTTTAGCCAGGACTCTATGGTAGAAATTCAATTGAAGAAAGTCAATTAATTGAAATTGTTGTTCTACAACTGAGGGATTGGATGTGTAAGATGAAGCAGCTGAAGGAAAGGACTATGCTTGCACACCCTACTCAGTTCTAGACCCAGGTCTGCCACGCTGGAGTTACCTCTCTGCAAGTTTGCTGCTTTGAGGGGGCTGCATCCTGCTCAAGTCCTGCTGCTGTGGCTTAACCCCAGCTGACAAATCCAAAATGCAGCCCCACACCAAATACAATAAAGAAAATTAACTTCATCCCAGCCAAAAGAAGCACACCTGCCTGCTCTTTTAAGAAAATGCTGTGACTCAGCACATTTCTTCAAAGTTCAAGAGTCTCCTTGCTCCTTTCCAAACCAAAGGGTTCACAAAATAAATAATTATTACATGACTACTGTAATTTCAAACTGGCATGCTAATGTAAGTCAGGGCAAGGAGACTTTCTCCCTGCTTTCAAGGGCTGCGTCCAGGATGAAATAACTTGTCACACCCAAATTCCAATGCCAGCTTCCAAGTTCCCAGGCTCAAGTGACCCAGCAGGACACAGCCACAAACCTACACACACACACACACATCTGCACCTGATGCAGACTCAGGGAAGGAAAAGGATGGTGCAGGAGGCATCTTAGGCTTTGTGGAAGGTCTACACATGCACCAAGGGGCACCAAGGGGCACCCAGACTTGCTGCTTTGATAATTTGCATTGTTCTTGTGCACTTCCAAGGTGCTACCCAAATTTCTTACTGGAGTGATTGATAGGCAGCAGGCTGGCAACATGTCTACATGCATGGTGAGGCAAAACACCCATCCCCTAAAGTCAAACCCAAAGAACCCCAAGAGACAGCTATGGAGAAAACTGGAGGTCACTGCCAAGATTTCTTGAAGTATTTTAAAGCAAGTATGATATCTTACTTGATTTCCATCTCCAAAACACCTTGTTTGATTTTCCACAAGCAATGAAAAATGCTTCCCATCATAACAAATTCCTCACATCTCAGGCAATGGATTTAATGTCACCAAAATGCAGTTACAATTGGGTTTACCACATCAATATAGTTTCACTTTTTTTTTTTTGGTTAAAGAGTTGTAATCTATACTGCCAATGACAGTAAAATTACCTAGCAAACAAAACTCATCAACAATGGTTTACTTTGAAGAATTGCCTACACATTGAATGGATGATGTCTGTAAGGCAATTCAGGGCTGTATGATGGTTGTGATGTTATTGTGAGGTTTTTTTCTTTCTAAGAAGTTCATTACAATTTTTCAGTTGATATAATAGATTCTTCCATCTCTTCAATACAGCAGAGGAAATGAAGTGAAACTAGCTTCATTGTAATGGAAAAATTATCTCACTATTTAATTTACTTTGCTCCCTAATCACAAATGTTCAGAGCCAGGCAAGGAAGGTGTAAAGTGATGCTGCAACGTAGCACCCACAATTAAAAATCTCCTTTCCTGAAGAAGTTTGGGTTCCAAACCAGAATGAAGCACACATGTTATTGAGATTACTGAAAAGTTGTGGGCAAGGTTATGATTTAGAGATAACAACCCTGCTCTGTTTGAAACTAAATTCAAAATTCCCATTGATTTTGCTAACACCTTGACTTAGATATCCTTGAAGCTTGATCACAGAGCATATTAATACACAGAGAGGTGCCTGCAATAACTTGCTATACAGCATGACATAAAAAAGAAGTTACAAAATGAATACAAAGATGACAGACAAGCCTCCCCTCTCCCAGCCAGGAAAGCTTTTATTGCCACCTCTTCAACATTTTCACTTCTGCCAGAAGTCCCCTCTGCCTGCCTGGCCTCTCCAGCTGTCCAAAGTGTCTCCTCCAGACAGCACTGCTGAGCAGGCAGAGCATGGATTAAACCATATTACATGTTCTTTCTGTCATTTTGTTTTCAGTAATTTAGAAACTCATTTTTCTCATTGTGGATATTCTTAAATAGGCTAAGGGAGATTTTACAGAGGAAAAAAAAATCATGTCCTAGATCAGAATATATTAGAAACTTGACAATACTTAACGTTTCATTGTAACCCTGAATATGTACAGAAACACACACACACATACAATTAAAGCATTTTGGAGGAGGTTTAAAGAAATAAAATCTGCTCAACAGGAAGAGTCTGTTTAATGTAGGATTTAAGCAAGGCTCTTCCATTTGCATAGATCACTTACAGCAACAGCAATTCATTAAATTCTCCCACAAAATCATGCTATATTTTGTCTAGAGCAACACATTCCTTGCAGATCACAATGCCTTTCTCATGTTGATAATAAGATAATCTGTTACATGAGGCTTACAAATCCATTTAAATTGATTTTAATTAATGAATCAATCACTAGCGACTGATGACTCGGTCTACAGACAGCAAGCAATTCAAAGCCCCAGGCTTCTAATCCCAAACCAAAATCCACATTAGAGCAACAGGACATCTCTCTGATTGATAGCAACACAAAGATGTTCAGTTCATACACATTTAAAGTGTATGAACTTGATCAAAATGTATCTCCAGATCTTATGCATTATAATTTCCCTATTCAGAACTGTTCAACTAGAAAAGCAATATTAAATAATTTACATTTCTTTGCAAGGGGAAAAAATTAAATCAAGAACAACTATAACTTGTTTCTAAACTTTAGATGCTTATTACACTTAAAGGTTTTTCCCTTTGTTCTTAAACAATCCCTTGTTTAACATTAATTAATAGAAAATTGCACTTCTTACGATCACAAACAGGTACAATGCTTTTTACATTTGCTTTTATGCTGTGAAAAGCCACTGCTATTCTCCACCGCTCAAGTGTTTACACTTTCCCTTAAACAGAAAACAGGAAAGAAGCAAGATTTCTGTCCCAAAATCAGCAAGCAGAAGCAGCAGGAAGAACATCCTTGTTATTTTAGTAAGTTAATTACTATAATTATTGTTATTACAAGAAGTTAATTACAATGCAGTAAGTCAAATCCACAATGGGCGGTGTGATGCCGAACACTGCAATCCCTGAAGCATCAGCATCTGGCTCCCCACGGCAGAGGGGACACACCTGAGCGGGGCTGCTTCTCCTCTGTGCACAAACAGCTGGTGCTCCAGTACTGCATCTGTGACTCAAGCACCACTTGAACTAGCCCAGAGAAAGGAAGGAATGATGCATGCCTCCCCAGCATCCTCCTCCAGGGATGCAAGCCTCTTCCGAAGGAAGAGATGCTCCTTCTTTGAACATGACAGAGAAGGAAGGGTGAGACAGGCCAGCTTGCCTCCAAAACTGTCTCATGTTTATAAAGCTACACTGTGCTAAGCCCAGGCCACTCTGCTCACATGATGCTCTGCACTGCACAAGCCTCATGGCACAGATCACTGCATGTCTGGGATGTGCCACTGCACTGAGCTCCTCAGCCTGATATAAAAGTTTGCCCTCAGAAGCAGAGCAGGAGGCACTTGGAGATCACTACAAACTTCCTGGACTAGAGAAGCTGGTGCTGAGAATAGCAGTTATAGAGTAGTTACTCTGGTTTTGATTTTTTTTATTGCTCTCTGCACCTTTGTGCCCACTAGCATCTCCTTAAATATTCCAAGAGAAATCCCAATCCCACAGATTCAAACAAAGCAGCTTGCTTGGATGCTCACTGTCATGCCAAAAGTCACAGCAACCCACCTCAGCACAGCACAATGATGATAAAACCCACGTAAAGACTCCCTGGAGGGATGCTACCAGCCCTACCACAGGGGGAAAGAGCAGTTGGCATGAGCAGTCAGAAAAGTGCCGGGAAAACTGTGCTGACACAAACCTGACAAACAGGAGGGGACAGCCTCTTCCTCTCCCCTATGGGCAACCTCATCCATAACTCCAAACAGCTCCTCCAAGGCTCCAATGTCATCGGCTGAGTAAGGCATTGACCCTCTCCAGGTCTTTCCCATGGGCATGGAGATGCAGAGAGAGTGGGAAGAGGTGGCAAAGGTCTCTGTTATGGATATCAGTCTCCACATGAAAGGGATGTCTGCACCCAGCTGCCTTCAAGCTGGTCTGTGTTCCCTCCTTTCTCTCTAGTTCTGTCGTTTTCTGTCCTGCTGGACAAACGCTAGACTTCAGCATGGAGACCAGCATGTCAGGGATCAGCTATGCCAGCCCTTTGGCTCCAGAACTCTCTAAGCACCCACCATCACACTGAGGTCAGCTTACAAGCACTGAACTGCACTAGCTAAGAAAGGATCCAACTTGTAACTTGCTTTATTAAAGCAATTTCACAGCTCTGTATTTGCTTTTAATCAATATCGCATATACAGTTTTTTTTAAAATGCAGTATATACTAATTTATTGATGTCAATATTCTCATTCTTCCTAGTTTGTTAAAAACAAATTATGTTTTGGAGGGAAGAATAAAAAGAATAGCTAAAGAAGGTGAGTTTGGCTTTTATGTGCTGCAAATTAATTAGTGAGTTAAATTAACCAAATAATAAGTACAAGATACCAAACTATCTTTCATAATATTTAGGAAAAGCATAAAGGGTTGAACACTTTCCAGGTGTAAACACATTAAGATCAACATTGTACCAAGCCTGAATCTGGCCCCATTAGCTCAAAAAGGTAAATAGTGCATCTCCTTGCACAGATGTCAGAGCGTACAGGCACTCCAAGTTTAAAGGACAGATTCTGCAGCCAACAATGCTCCACTGACATAGAGACAATCAATGTGTCCTTGATTATGAGGAGGCAAACAGTTTTCACTGAAAAAAAAAAAAAAAGGATACTGAAAAACAAATCATGTGGTTTTGTTTTATAAGTTCCAAGTTTGGGTTGGGTTTTCTTCAAGCCCTTTTGGAGCACTGAAACAGAATAAAAATAGTTTGTTGCACAAGCATAAAACAAAGTAACTGCTAAATAAACATTTTAAATTTACTCCTATGTGTTCAGTTCTCACTCCCATTAGTCTTCAGGAGTTAGATGATTTCACTAAAATACCTTCCTGTTTTCTGGAAAACTGATTAGATGGGGCTAGTCCAAAAATTGTGCCATAATGTGTTCCCTTTATTTCATATGCTGAATATCACTGCTGGAAAATGTACTGCAGCACAGAACGTAGTATATGCCAATGCATCCTGACATTCAAATCAAGACCACAAATTATAAACAGTTTCAGCAAATTGACTTGAGTGCCTTTGTTCCTCAGACATACATCTTCCTATTGCTTACAAAAGCAGCATATACTAACCACTAACGCTGCTATAGCCAGTACTGGGAAAGGAAGTTATTGAAGCCTGGATTTCCTGCTTTCAGCCGAAGCCAAGAACTGTGAGGCTTGTAGTGGTTTCAGGAACTGACTCATCTAATGATTCATGGATAAGATACTGGGTTTAATATATTTCTGATCATGAGACTCAAACTTCAAAAACAGTGATGCTTAATTTTTATTTTAAAGTAAAAAAAAAAAGTACATAAATCAAGCAGACAAATATTGTCATGGGACACAGGCTAATAATTATAAATGTGTTTTACAGCAAATTCTGTTTTAAAAAAAAGAAGAATGCCGTGTTAAACTTCCTGGAAATTAATTTCAAGAGAATGTTGACAATTAACTAAATACCCACTGTCAAAAACTAGAGTACTTTCATTGCTGTCCTGATACAGCTGAAATTCAAGTGGAGAGCAGCTGGGATATTAATGCATTTTTAGATATACTCTTAGGTACAGGTAAGACTGCTACATCCTAATCAACGAATCCTAGAGCTACCATTGTTACTGCACCTGATTCCTATAACTGTGTATGGAAAGTATAATCAAAGATTGGCTGGTAACAAACACTCGGGTGCTTGAAACAACAGGAAAGTTTTGTTTCAGGAGTGACTGAAACTGCCGAGGTCTATCGTAAAGCAATGACTAACGCTGGATTTTAAGTGCTCACACACACACCTGCATTTTGTGCTAATTCAGAATTCAAGCCCAGCCATTTTTCTGCATTTAGTTCTTCCAGAGGGAAGCACGCCTTCCAGAGCATCAAAATGCTTTTTGCCCACAACACAAATCTCATCAGTATGCTGTAACTTGAACTGCCAGGCTCTTGCACCTAAAAAATAGCTGGTGATGGAAGCTGAATTCTGCTAGGCTCATGTATGGAAAAGTACTGGTTTACTTTTTAATTTCTGAACAGCAAGCTGCAGCCACTCACACTGTCTGAGCAGCACGGTGGGGATGGAAGGGAACGTCAGCATTTCTATATTTCATCCTGTGCACAACTAGGACAAGGAGAATAAAAAAAAAGAAAACAAAACGCATCTTGCTTGGAGGAAGAGAAAAAAGAAAAGTAAAGAAAAAAACAGCAGTTAAAACACTTGACAAGAAAAGGCCAAAGTGCGCTCCGTGGCTGGCAGTCATTTTATGGCTATAGTCCTACAGCAGATTTACTTAGATGACGTCAGTGGCTCCAATCCAGCTTTTCTTTGGTAGCATTTACCACTTGCCTCTTGAAGCCTCCACTATGCTACAGAGCAGTAGACCATAATCAAAATTCCCTTTGTGAAATAGAGTTTACCTCAGGGCACAGAGGCATTGCGAGCTGAATTGCAGGCTCTTCACCCTGTACTGCATGCCCAGAAATAAATAACCTACAATACTGTACTCTCCTTAATACAGAAGAACCATTAAAAGCAGTCTGCTACCTAAAAAAGGGTTCTTTAGCTTGTTTCCAAAATCTCAGAAGCCAGAATATTAGTTAATTTTCCAAGCAACCAAGAACTATAATAATTCCTCTACCGTTTGGACTTCTTCATATTGTTTTTAGAGATTTTTGATGATAAACTTATTTATGGGTCACTGTTTTATCAGCAAAAAATTATTATTAATGCTAGAGGCTAAAGTGAATCTGCATAGGAAGCTGCATATTTAAAACTGTCTTTCAGATGTGCCCCTTCAACTGCTTATCTACAGCTGGTCAGTAAGCATATAGTAAATATGCCAAGAAACAGAGCAAGAAATTACTATACATAAGTAAAAGTGAATTAATGAGCAAAATGCACATTATTTGGAGCTATGGATTTCCCATCACAAAGCAATGGCTGAAACCAATGGAACACTAGTAAAGCCAAGTCAAGTAGATACCAAATAAACTAAAACTTCACAGGCTCTGAAGTTTAAACAAAATAACCCCCACAACCTTATGAAAGATCTATCTTATAGTACCAAATAAACATAGATTTGTTATGTTTTAATGGACCCATCAATCCAAAGATAGCCATACTCATTATGGGTGACAACTAGATACATTAGTGAACTGAAAATTGCCTTTCCCAGTTAAGCACTTAGTAATAACTTATAGGGAAGATGCACACATGCCTCAGAGAGCTGAGAGTCTCAATAACCCTCCTTTCCCAGGGTCTTTGCTTACCTTCCCCCTAACCACCGGAATGAGAGATCACAGGTCTAACCTGCAATGAGCCAGAAGCCAAAAAAACACTGCTGTCACCAAACTGCATGAGTCACACCATGGACCTGAACTCTAAATCTGAATTTTTAACAGATTTAAAATTTGGGGTGACCCCCAAACCAGCTCTAAGTGGACAGACACTTATATTTCATGTCCCTGCAGAGAAACCAGAAGCTCTTTAACAGCCTCAGGTGCCAAGCCAAGGGCAGGAAGCCTTCCCTGTTTTCTGCAGGTACCAACATCAGCTTAGGCAGAGCAGCAAGGTGGGAGCATCACCTCTCACTTCACCCAACCAGATGGCCCCAGGTGCTTTGTCAGCTCCTGTCTTTTTCCTGGTAGTTCATCTGGGTGGACTTTAGTGAAATGGTAAAGAATGGCCACTGTTTGGACTGTTCGTATTTCTCTGTCCCAAATGGACAGGAGAAAAATTTACTTCTCTTTGACCTCTTTTCATTGCCAAAAGAGTGGTGTCAGCAAACAGATTTAGAAGATGATTGTAAATTTCTTTGAGAGAGAATCTGGTCCTTTTCTCGGTCATTAAGAATCTGGACATGAAAGGCATGAGAAGCACAAGTGGCCCTTTCTTTCCAATACCCATGGCAAGGAAGGACTGAAAGCAGCAGGAAACTCTGATAGGCAAAGGGACACAACAGTGACACCACGTCTGTGAGCAGCAGAAGAGACAGGATAAGGAGCTCCTGGTGAGATGGGTTGCTCACGTAGGGAAACAATCCTAACGATCCAAAGGCAGGAGAGCTTAATCAAGTGCTGCCCAAGAGCAAGGATGTGGATTCCCAAGGAAAGAAGAAAGTCCAGGCAACCAGGGACAGCTGTGGTTCCCTGCAAGGAACAGGAAGACAGAGCCTGAAGGGCAGAACACAGAGGAATGTGCTGCAAGGTCAGAGAGCAACACAGGCAGATCCAACCCTAAGGACACCATGGAGGCATTGAATGGAAGACTGTATTTATGGCAGGAGACTTTTCCTGCAACAAGATAATTACTTCCAAAGAAAGGCAGGGTAGGGGGAAGATGAAGGAACTTCTGTTGAAACTTCCGGTCTTCTACAAGGCTTTCAGTTGATAGTGGAAAAAGCAGAAAAAAACCCCAAACTTTCAAAGATCAGCTGACAGCAGATATAGGGACATGACTGTTTTTAAAGGTTAATTTTTTTTTAAAGAATGAAGGTAAAACCAGGGATGTGGAAAATAAAACTGTTTACAGAATTTTGCCTTTTTATTTCAAACTGTAAACCAGCTTTACAACAACAACGAAAAAAAGTATGCATTCATAGTGGTGATAGATTAAGTGGGAATAAAATTTCCTTTCCCGCATTAATTATTGTCCCAAGTAACCGTACTTTTTTAAAAATTGAGATACACATGGCAGAAGCTTTAATCCCGTAAACCTCTACAAGTTTACCTTTTCTTCCGGAGTCTGTTCTGACATTTTCTCCCCTCAAAACCAAAATGTCATTCCTGAATTACAATCTCTCAAAAGAAAGACAACCACATAAAAAAAAAAAAACCAAACAAAACCCAAACAAACCATGCCAGCTAATTCCAAAAATAAGCACCACTGTTCACAGCACCATGGGGTGAATGAATGGTGAGAGATTCCACCAAGGGAATAATTGTGATGTCTATAATGTTAAGGAATAATTTGGCACCAAAAATACCCAAGGCCATACTGGTTGGCGATTCAAACACGAAGCATATCAAAACACTACTGATAAGCTAAATTAACAGATAGCTTATCTGAAGCATATACTGGCCATATGGTGCCACAACTTCTGTTGCCTGTTGCTGGCATAACAATAGGCTACTGCAGTCTTAGACTGGAAGCACTATTTGACAAACTGTCAACAGCATTTTTATTTTTTTTGCAGAGCTCTAGGGCAATGGCACACTCGCCTATTTGAATTTTTTTTTTAAACAGGTGAACAAAGAGTAAACCAGATGTCGACTTTAGAAATCGAGCTGTCTGGATCAGGAGATTTAACAGAGGCAGGCATACTGCTACAGCTCAAATCTAGACAATGAGCTTTTCTAAAAACACTCTGGCCTAGGGGAGTGGCTATTTAAAACACTTGGCTTCTTTTATTTCAGTACTATGGAAGTGAATTCTACTCTTAAGTGCCAGCTCAAATGAAGTCATTTTGTTTCACTGGGGCTTTCTTTGCATTTCAGAAATGTAGCATGTACTGTAGTAACGGAAAAGACAAAAAAGTGGGGGGAGTGTGTGATGTGGAAACCAGCAATTCGGTCACATTTAAAAAAAAATCCTTGAAAGGATAATTCAAGTGCAAGTTACATGAAATTTACTTTTTTCCCTTTAAAAAAAAAAACACCACCAAAATAATAAAAACAAAATTCACAACAAAAAATAAAACCCAAACCACTTCTGAGTGCTTTAGAAAGACCTGATATTTACAACTCCCTCAAGCTCCACAAAAACAAGGTTTGGATACTGACCAGTAAGGACCATTGCAATGGGACTTGAATATATTACAGAAACACGTTCAGTTAATTTCTAAAGTATCATGCAAGTTGTCTTCCTGCTTCATTTTAAAAAAATTAAATCTTACTATTTGAGGAGAAAAAATCTTTTCATAACAACACAGTGATCCACTCAATCATTTCAAAAATTGACAAAATAAAAACTACTGTCAATCAATTTATAGTAGATCTGTCTATGATATTCAATTATGAAAATGTGCTTTTAGCTGTGTTCTGTAGGAGTGTGAAAGACATAATGAGAAAAATAGATAACTTTCTGTTCTAATAATCTGTTCTGCTTTGATAGGCAGTTATGGGAACATATTTATTTTCTGACTTATACCCAAATAAGTATGTAGCATTTTTAGATTATCTTTTCAAATTGTTCCTGAACATTCTCAGTTAAAAAAAAACAACTCCTTTCATGTTAAGTTGAGATTGCACTTGAACTCTTTCCAAAAACCAGAGCTGTACTGAATTATGATAATTAGAAAGCTGTGCGCATAAAAGGCAGCACAGTTGATGCATTTAAAAAAGTTCATGCCAGAGAATATAAGTTCAATATGTTCTCACATAATTAACATTTCCCATCATTAGCAGCAGTTTTCAGTTCATGTATCTGTAAAAACAACAGCACTCGTCATTGTTTTAGATTCCCAGTCAATAGCATTTTAATAGTATTACACATAATCCTAAACTTTCCTTCCCTTCCCCCTCCCCGCACATGGAGATTTCACATTCTACCTCCTGACCTGCTAGCAAATAAACTTGGGTTCTGTGCTCATGTGCTCCTGCTGCCACACAGACTGACTCCAACCCGAAAGTTTATGGAAAACCTAACAAGAGCTAGAAATCCAAGAAGACCATTGCAAAGGTACAACAGGATGCACAGGGAATAATCACGTTGTTCCAATAAACAATGAGTAGAAGACAAAGAACAAAAACTTGTAGGTGGTACCTTTGACTGGACAGGAGCCAAACTAAAACAGGCTGCCTCTGACAAACCAGGCACTGGCTGGAGGGACCAGGAAATAGGGTCACAGCCCTTCACCGACCAGGCAAGTGTCTGCAAACCCTTCACACACTCCGCGGATTTCCATCACGGTCTGGACATATGTACAAAAACTCATCCAACCAACGAGGGCATGTAGCACATGATGAGTTACTCTTTGAAACATCCATGGACTTCCTGTGTAAAATATCTCCAATTAGTTGTTAGGAGCTGGATTATGGCTTCAAAAATTTTAAAATTAATATAATTCTGGTGGGACATTAATAACCTGATCCAGTATAAAAGCTGCTGAATCTGCATCAACACAGAGAGAAATATTTGCTTTACCAATAACAAGCTAAAACTCACAGTGGGATCAGGATTTCACACAAAAATGAGAGGTTTGGTGTATTAAATCAGAAAACCCTTAGCTGAATTTTGTGTTACAGATCTGAGGAGCAGATTTGAAGTTGCTGCCTCAAAGGACTGAAGCCTGCAACTTTTCACTGTCTTCTGTTTTGGAAATGAGCAATCATTAAAACCAAATACAAAATTATTACAGGAAATATTATTCCATCCTTGTTCCACTTGCAAAACTCAAAAGGAGTTTTGTCCAAGAACAGAGAGCAAGATATGGTCATAAAGTGAGAATTTATTGCAGAGATTTTTCTTCTGAAAATGTGTCTTTAGCACAGCTTAAAGTCAGTTGGCTTTACAATAAATAATGCCATCAATCTGTTCATACATCACAGGATGCAATTTAAATTACGCAGCACTTGCATAAACTGTCACAAACCTTCTACCAGCCCTTGCTTTCAGGGAGATGATTTACCTCTTGAAAGTTCTAAAATTTTGTTGAGATTCAAATAATTTTTTAATAGTAAATGACTGCAGTTTAAGAATATAAAACATCACTGCTCGCGGCAAGTGCTAATGGCAGAGTGCAACACGGCAGCACAACAGTAATTAAACATCAAATCCCAAGAAAAAGGACTATTTCTCTCATGAAAGGGTAGGTCCCTCTGATGAACTGGAGACTTCAAAATCATTTTTAAAGGGCTAATTTGCACCCTCATAACAGCCAGTGTAATCCAGCAACAGGCCATACAAAGTTGATAGAATTAACCTGAATCTAGACCAGATTTCTAAAAAGTCAGCCCTCACCTCATATTTGCACATGCTATGAATAAGAGCCTGAATGGAATGAATGATCAACTGTTAATAGAAATTTGCCTTCAAGTCTTAGGCAGATTACAAGTTAAGCAGAACATAAGCCCCATGCAAAAATTTGAAAAAGTATGTGTGTCAAATCGATATTATTTTAAATCAAAGATGTCCTTCTTTAGACATCAAATATCACACTAACCATGTACATAAAGCATATGCTGTAAATATCTTAGTATTTGATCCAGCAAATGTTTATTCCTATGAGTCATCCTGGTCACTTTAACCTGAGTAAGGATTGGATCCAGCAAATATTTTCTTCTTAAATAAATGGAATCACCACAGAAAGACAGCTTTTAAACTATCTCTGGAGGGATACTGGATTAATATTGGTGCCATGAAGAAATACCAGATAGAATGAGTGATGTGTATATATATATGATGCATATGCAGTAAAAAAAACCTGTGTTCATAACAGGTTTGAAGGTAACCTTTTCCCAGACACACATTCAGAACTGTACACTAAATCTTCATGTTTTGGGAACAGTCTTTGGCACATTCTAATAAAATCAGATTACTTCTGGTGAAATTCTTCCACAGTGTAACCACCCTATTTTACAGATTGAAAACTGACAGCTATATCATAATACACGACTGTATATTTTTACCTTTCCCTTTTTTTTGAAGTGAAAGACACCAGTAATTCTCTATCACTTCAGAAGTTTTTATTCCTGCATTGCCTGTACTGTACCTTGAAAGTTTGCTCACAATATTATCTACAAAGGCAGCTTAAACAGAAACAAGGAATAAATGTTTTTTTCCTCTGCATGTGACTCAACTGAACTTAACTTTTTCAAGCATAGACAAACAAAGCCTAGAAACCACTTTAACGATATCCAAAACCACTACAGCGTCCAGCAGCAGCAACAACAAAAAAAACGCTAGTTCCAAATTACACCAAACATGCTACACACATGCTCACACATCCCCACACATCACAACACGCTATCATTGCTCAGCTGGACACTCATGGCTGGCTCTAGTTCGTAATTAAGTTTCTGCTGTTCTTTTCTAGCTGTTTAATTAAAACTCCTTTAAGCACAGTCTGTCTTAACTAAGACTCCTGTCAAATCAACATTTTTCCTCTGCTTCGCTGCTCGCATACACCTCACTCAGCACCGACTATGAAACTGTGGAGAATATAAAACCATAATTTGAATCTCAAGAGCTGTTGTTACACTCTCTTGGCTGAAAAGGCCAATAATATTTACTTCACCGAAGCGGCGTAGGCAGAATTGATGCTCAAAATACACCAAAAGTGTTTAACGACAAAGTACTTTCCAAAGGTACTTCTAGATTGCTAAGAAGATAAATTGAAAGAAATCGTTTGCATCCAAAATTTCTGCTTGGTCAGCTGATAAAAACCAGGAGCAAACAAAATTCAGAATTATCCCTGCTGGTATAGAAAACTCCTTATGACCTAATTAAACACCAGTACAGTGTGAAAAGATGTATTTTACTACAAAGGTGAAAAATAAATGCACCTCAAAAATGTTTACCCTTAATGAAAATAATTTCAAAAAGTTGATTTTAAAAACTTGCAATGTCAGAACGTGACCCAAATATAAAATGTTCAATTCTGTGTTTTAAGAACATCCACTTTATTAATTCCTGTATTTCTATTCCTAAATAAAGGATGCATATGCGTGTATATAAAAATATATATGTTCACATAGAAACAAACATGCAAGCTTCTTTCCCACCCCCCAGAAGTAATTTAATATGCAGGTCTGTGTCATTTTTAATAGCACCATCTTAGCATCAGTACAATCTAATATTCTGTAATGGTATTCCCCAACTATTTATAGAGATAGAATACATCATACATTACAGACACACATTCCCAATCTAGTGCTGTAAGAAGAATCCTACATAATTTTAAATTAAGTCCTAATGTAATTATAATCATTTTTGTTTTCATATTCAATTGCAGGTAGCACTTAGTTATTTACATGAATTTTCCTGTTAGAGGCATTCCCACAGAGATTTCCATATTAGATGTGCTGCATAATAACTGAGCACACAGCTAGAGAGAGCAGTGTGTTATCCATACAGCTCCCAACTTTGCCATTACCCAGGTCAGACAGCGCTGTAAAACCGCTAACTGGCAATATTGCATTTCTAAACTTTATCAGCATGAAGAGAAAGCAAATATGCTCCAGCTAAAACAGGAACACAGCTGCACATGTACTTTTTCTCCCTGAGGCTCTGCCATTTCGGCTTACATTTCTTATAAATGCTATTTTAAGTCAGAAAACACCAGTACAATCTGATGTTTCTTGGCCTTTTTTGCCCAGATGGTGTTCAACAAGGAACAGTTAAAAAATATCAGGAGCCATTTACATTCAGAGAATGCAGAGCAGAATTACTCCCTAACTTTCCAGCACTTCTGGAGGTCACTTTTCATTTCTTCATATCAAAGGCAGGCACTTGTTTCTAATAAGTTAACAACTCTCCTGAGAAACGTGGGTGGCTGGTATTTCATTGTTTCATAAATATTTTTATACTGGTAACACCATTCAACTTAAAACAGATTTCAAGGGGAGAAAAATCACGACTAGGACTGTGCTCAACAGAGGCAGGAGCACAAACTTTTTAACTTGGTGAAAACAGAGATATTTTTCCTCTCCTCCCGCTTTATTTCGCCTCGCTGTTTTTGTCTGGTGGTGTGGAGGGGGCCGCTTTGTTTTAATTTGGGTACAAAAGCCGCACTGTATAACTTTTCCCTCCCCCTTGGAAGTGTACTTCCTTTGAAAGCGCTCCTCTGCGAACAAAGGCTGCCACCGGCCCACTACACCAGCGCTGGGGACAGCTGTGCGATGGGGCTCTTCAAAATCTCGCCGAGAAACTAAAGAAAAAAACCCTGCGGCTCCTACCGAAAGGAAGTTTTCCAGGGACAATCTCCTCGGTGTTGCTGTAACTGCGACTTTGTCTTTTTTGGATACAATGTTTCTGCTGACTCCCGAAAATTTTCCACTTGAATGTGCAATTAACCAGCAGCGGCGGCAGCAGCAGCTCTGGAGAAGGAGAAGAAGCAGCGAAAAAGGACATTCCTTCTTTCATCTTTCGGAGGAAAATAAAAGAGGGGAAGGAGGCAATACCGGGGGGCAGCGCGGCGAGCAGAGCTCCGCGCCAGGCCGGGCCGCCCGGGGATTGCTCCTGAGTGCTGCGAGCCTCTGCGCCCAGCCCGGGGCTGCTCCCGGCTTTCTTGCTTCCCCGCGAAAAAAAAAAAAAAAAAAAAAAAAAAAAAAAAAGTGAAAAATGCGAAGGATCGGTGCGCGCGTGTGCGTGTGTGAGGGGGGAGCGAGCGAGCGTGTGTGTGTGTGTGTGTGTGTGTGCGAGCGGCGTGTGAGCGCGCCCGGTGCCGAGCGGTGACTCAGGCAAGTAAGTGCGAGCGGCGGCGCGGGGGAGCGGAGCGGGGCGGGCGGCAGCCGCCTGTTGCAGCTCCGGCCGCGGCCCCGCAGCGGCAGGAACTCCACGGGAAACAACTTCTCCCCCCGCCGCGGCCCCCGTCCCGCCTGCCCCGGCACCTGCGGGGGCGCCGGCCCCCCCCCCCCGGGCCGACCCCGGCCGGGACCGGCCCCCCGCCCCGCCGCACAAAGCGCCGGCGGCGTGCGCTCCCGCGGCTCCCTCTTACCTCCGCGCCGCGGCCCCTCCGCGCACCGCCAGCGCGCCGCGCTCCGACGGCAAAACTTCGCCCGCCGCCCCTGGGCCGCCCCGGCTATTTATGGCCCCGCGCCTATTTTTAATCCGCCGCTTGGCTATTTATACCGCGGCCGTAGGTTGCCGCGAGCCGGCGGACGGAGCCCTCGGAGGATGAGTTGCTGCCCGGCCGGCGGCGGGGCGGGCCGGGCTCCCGGCCGGGCTGCGCGGCGCCAGCGATGCGAGGAATGCGCGGAATGAGGGGAGGAATGAAATGAACGCGGGAGCGGGGCGGCCGCGGGGCGGAGCGCGGCCCGCCGCCCCCTGCGGCCGCGGGCGGGCGGGGCGGCGGGCGGGGCCTCCGCGCCGCGCTGACCTCATAGGGGAGCCCGCGGGAGGGGGCCCACCGGCGGCGGTGGAGCGGGGCGGCCGCGGCAGTGGGGAGCGATGCTGTCCTGCCCGCCCCGCGATGGAGCGGCCGCGGGGTCCGCGACGGGGCGTGCGGTGCTGTGAAAGAGAGTTCCAAAGGAAGGGCTGCACAGGGGTCTGCCGTGGGTCACCGTGTCCGGCTGGGGAATGGATGGGGAGGCTCCCCTGGGAAGCTTAGTGTACCCACACTCGCATCCAGTTCTTGTATGTCCCGCAAAGCACTGCGCAAACCCTCGTCAATCCCTAAGAAACGCAGATCTGTGTCCAAAAGGCCAGCACGGCGCCCCAGGGCCCAACAGAGCCCCTGAGCATGCAGTGAGAAGACATCACACCCCAAATCAACATGGACGTAGCATGGCCCAGGGGTCCACGGTCTTTACCCTGAATCCAGAGCATGACCTTTCTCACAAAACTATCCCCAGCTCCAGATTTCACAATATCAATTTTTCTACCACTCCAAATGTGAGCCTAAGTGCCATTGGACTATCTGTGCCCTTCTTGTACTTGTGCAACCCATCCCCCAAAAATGCTCCCCAAGAAGCATCATGGGCACGTCTCCTTCAGTTAACAATCCGCTACCTTATGGAAATAATTGCAGGGAAGGCACAGCTGTTGTGCTTGTGAAAATTCATATTTGCATAAGCAAAATGGATAACTGGACACCTTGATGTTTGTGAAATAAATTGCTTATTTTTATGTGCAAACACACATTTCTATCCACCTTTGAAAGTTTGCCCAGCAGGGCCATCGCGTTCGGAGCTATCAGGAAAATCACGTTACAACCTCAGAAGAACAACGTGTTGGTGTCACCAGGCAGCATTTACATGTTCACACTGCATGTAAGTTCATGACATGCTGGTGGAATCCTCAATAAATTCCCTGTATATTGCTTTGTGTAACATTGAGAAGGGATGCCCAGCGTGTCATTCTGTGAATACCAGAAACATGCTTGTCCCAGTGCTTTCCCACTACCAATCTTGTGAGACAGCCATGCTGTTAACAGACATCATTGTAGCCTGTGACTGACCCAAGAGCCTCTTGAAAAGCAGCCACTTAAAGCTCACTTTGCAGTTTACATGGAGGCTGCAGCTGTTTTTTACCTTTGTGGACCAGGCACAGATTGTGTACGACATGAAGTGCAAGCAGAAGATGCAGTGTTCCCACAGGTCACACTCATGACACTGACTGAAACCTGCTAAAACAGCCCTTCAAAAAAGGTGTGCATCAAGTAATGATATTAAATGAAGCTAAAGTTTGAGCAGGTCTTGGTCAAAGGACTGTAAGAATGCAAAAATGAATGTATTTTAGGGTATTTTTTTCCCCACACCATTCCACACTGGGCTGAAAAGTTACTTCCCCAAAACAGGCTACAAGAAACCCCTTTACACATGCAGAATTTCTTTTCTCTTCCACTCCTTCTTTCCCAATAGCTCTAGTAATATTGTCTCCTAAGTGTCTGAGTGCCTGCACAATTGGTAAAATTCAATCACTTTGCAGATGTCTGCACAAAAGCCATAGTCTCTTGAGTACACTTAAAGTTCACCAACTCTTTTCCAGAGTTGGAACAGAAAAATGGGACAAAGCATTGCCCCCTAACACCTATAACATGGATTTTTTAGTCACTAGGCTTAAACTCCCTCCACTATGCTCACTGCATGCACACGAATGTGAAACGTCTTTAAATGAATGTGATTTTTTTTCCATAAGGCTTGCAGAGGAAGTACCAAGAATACTGACTCTTAAATTCAGTGCCCTGTGCAGAGCCCAAACGGTATCACAGTTCTGTGCATTTGGAAGGAGAGAAGCAAATCTTTGGGCAATGGGAAAGTAGAGTTTGAAAACTCCTTACCTGTAGCAGTTCTCACAAATAAAAGTGATGAAACATTTGCAGGATCATGCTCTTCTTGTGGAAAAGAAAAAGGAGAGTGTTTCTGCAGTCATCAGACACAAATCAGACTCTAACCAGGTTGCAGCTGTTTGCTGCATCTGCAAACAGACAGGTCATTAGCTCTTTTAGAATGCAGAATTCAAAAGAATTGTAGAATAATTAAATTTACCTGATGCCTGCATATTTTGCTATTAACTGCAAGCAGCAGGGAAGGCTCACACAATTCTATTTCCCAGGTTCTGAAACTTTGTATGTTAGTGTCCTTCACAGGAAGAAATGCTCCCAATGGAAGAAAGGCAAATACAACTGCTTGGGGAAAACTGGAAGTCTTCCACTGGCACAATGCAAAAGTTCATCCACAATCCACAGTTTTCAACTCAAGGCTGAGTCCTGACAATATCTTGCTCACAGGCAACTTTACATACTAATTAAACAACCAAAACTGAGGCCAGGGTGAACAGCAAACCAGTGTGGTGACTAAACCACGGCCCTTGCTAAGCACAGCCAGCAAGCTCCAGACAAAACCAATATCCTCTGAACACTGAGGTAGGGAAACTGTCAAGTATTGATCTTTCTTGCCTCCTGGCTCATATATCCTGTAGATTGTTATGTCATACCATGCCATATTGGCAGTCACTTCAAAAAATACATACCTGGAATGCCCGTGAATTTCTGACAGGAAAAAATGGTGTACTGGGGAGAGAGAGGTCTGTGCATTTCGGCAGATGGTAAAGACGAGGAAAAACAATATCAGTATCAGGCAGCCTGTTAGTCCAGCCACTGTCTCCATGCAAGGGGAGGCTTTGCAGGCCCTATGGATAAAGAAGGAAGGTACATCGGCCACACATTCATGGACAGAACTTTGATGAATTGCCTGCCCTCTCTTTGTTGATGAATGGCTTCTTCAGGCACACAGGTGAGCTGAGAATTACAAAAGCTGCAGAAAACAAAGGGACATTGGGACAAGCTCAGACAGGGGCATTTCCTGGGGAGAAATGCTTATCTCAGCTAGAAAGGAGACATACAAGTGGGGAATATGGGAAAATGTGTTAAGAAAGGGAAAAAATTAGATTCAAGAGACAGACACCAATTAAAATACTTCAGGGAAAGAGGCTGGGGAAAGAGAAAAGACAGAGAAATGAGAGAAAGTGAGAGAAATTTTTGAGACTACAGACAGAAGAAAGAAAAAAATGAAAGTTTAAAAAGGGTGATAAAAATGGAGAAATAAAAAGCTGAAAAAGAAAATAAATTGATGGGGCAGAAAGAACAGCTGAAAGGAAACCAGCTGGGAGAGCAAGGGAGACTGTAGTTTAGGAGAAGAAAAATAGGAAGTAGTAGAAACAGGAGACAGCAGTGAGGAAAGGGAATTAACTTCACCATGAAAAGAGTAAGGTAAGGAAGGATGGAAAGAGCAAGCAAAACAATTAGAGAATAAAGGTCTGTAGTACTATCAAGTCTTGCATTTGTCAGTAAAATACTGTTTTGAGTGCAAGTCCTGTTGAGTCTGGGGCAGAGGTAAGTGCTAACATACTTAAAGATAAGGGGGAGGCTGGACTGTGCTTTACATACAGGAACCACTTTTGTCTTTATTAATGACACCACTGATAGTAGGGGGCACTAGGTACAGGGAACACAACTTACACATTTCATCCCAGCCACCCAAAACCAGATGATGCTTTTGAGACTCCAGGAGATGAAACAGCACCCTAAAACACATGGTTAACAGAATTTCTTGCTTACTCTAGGAGTAAGTAAATTCCCATCTGTCTAGAGAACAGTGGCAAATGAAAACAAGATGGACTTCAAAAATTCTAGATCCAGAGCCCAGTTTGGACTTGGAAAGAACCTCAAAGCTCAGCAACACTTGGAATCAGTGTTTCGGTTACAAACACGGAAAGAATTTTAAAACTTTGTATTTGGATTTCAGTACAGATTAGGAAAACCAGTAATCCCAGAAAAAGCTTAAAACAGTGCATAGATTAGGGTTAATCTATAGTGTGCAAAGAATTAAATATCCAAATCAATGTGCTGCTGAACATGCCAACAAAAAATGTTGTGGGGAGGCTGTAATGTAATGGAATAGAGCTCTCCATATTACAAATCCAGCTGCTGAGCTTTGTAAAGCAGCAGACAGCGTAAAGAATGAAAACAAATAACAATTTAGTAATGAATTACAATAATTGAGTCGAGAGGAAGCCAGGACATGAACCACGGCCTCAGAGCCCAGCTGAGTTAAAATAGTACAGAGAGTGGAAATATACAATTTCAGACAATCCTGGGTGCTTATTTCTAAAGGTGAACTGAGAGCTTTTTAAAATGACATGACCAGAGTCCATGGCTGTGTATTTCTCCCATTGATGAAATCACTAACACCAAAATGGTGTGGCTCTTGTCCTGCTTTAGAGCAAACAATAGAGGCACAGCAGCCTATTCCTTCTCCTGATAGCAATAATTCCTCGTGCCACTGATTGAAATGAATTGCTGTCAAAACCACTTGTGTGGTTGGGCTTTTAAAAATGTATTTTGCACTACAAATTTTGTGGTGTTACCATCCTTTTGTGCTGGGAGATAAAAAAGGAGGAAAAAAATTCCTATTGAAATTCCCAAAGTATCCCTTTGATTCATAAAAATTTCAGGTTTATAAGTGTTTCTCAGCCTGCTTAATATGCAAGTGACATATTTTGTTCTCTCCCTTCACTTTGGCCTGGATTTCTAAAGGTGTTTAGATGCTTCATGTTAGGCACAGGAATTTTTAATCCTCTTCAATATCTAAGTACCTAGTTTCTTTTGACTTCAATGGGGTTTAGGGGGGTACGTATTCTGGGAAATCTTAATGCTTATCTAGACACATTCATAATAATAGTAATTATAATAATAATAATAGTAGTAATAATAATAATAATAATACAAATAGCAATAAAAGTTGCAGTAACAATAATAATGAAAGGTACCTTGATGTTTATCTTAACCACCTAAGTAGTTACAGGCTTCCCTTGGACCGTTCTCGAAATCTACATCCAAGGAATATTCCCAAGCACTTAAAAGCACCATCTGCTGTGAGGTCTGTTGCACAAGCTCATTCCCAAGCATTCACTTACCTCACCAAAATGACTCCACAGGTGACTTCTGCAGGCAGAGGCATTCTGCCATCTCAACACAAGAAATGGAAGATATTTCACTAGAGAAAGTGCCAGGCAGCTTCACCAGAGACACGATGTGATCTTGTCACATCAAGAGCAGCAGACACAGACTTCTCTGTTTCACCTAATCACTGGAAAGCCACATTCTAAGGGAGAATTTGCCATACATGAGGAAAGGCTACCAAAACCGGTGGACCACCAGTGACAGCGTCTAAAGTGGAAACAAACTGTCCCAGACACGGAAGCATTATTTAACAGCCCTTATCCATGCAAACCCCAAAGTATCATTGGAAGTTCTGATAACTACAAAACCAAACTTCATGTGAGTGGCCAACACATGATCAAGGCAGGCAGGACAGATTGCACACTGAAGGCCCAACTAGAATACAGTTATCCTTATTTTGCACTGGTTTTTCCATTTCTCCACTCATAATGCAGGTAGACTCACACATAGTCAATATAATTTGGAGAAAACAGAAGTGAGAAGCTTAACACCTCTGAGCTCTGCAGAGGTGTTAAGGATGATGTTGCTAAGTAAGGAGGAAGTCAGAAGATATCTGTCCTCTTGTCACACACTCTTCTATGTCATCGACATAATGAGACTTGCAAAAAGTACCCGAGTTTCTCTTGCTTCACTGTTTTCTCAGTGTGTTTTCTTCTGCTATAATAAAATACAAACTGTTCCAGCCACCTGAAAAGGTCAGGGTTCATTCAGAACAGAGCAGGGGAGTTGAGAGAGCACAGCACCAGTTCTCAGGCAATACAAAACTATCAGGATTCAGTCTTTCTACTTTTGAAGGGGGGAAAGAGGAAGAACAGAGGCAAAGGAAAGGGACCCTTACAGGAGTATTTTCCTATTTTCTGTTAAACTTGACTTTTTAGATATTCAAATGAGTACAAAAGGAAATCCAAAGAGAGGTAATGCATTCCTTACTGCAACTAATCCTTGAAGACCAGGTTTACATGGCTTTTTGGTAGAAAAATTACAAAAAGTAATTTGCAGTTGATTGGTAATGAAAGAAGAAAAAATTACCTAAAGCTGCTGGGAAATCATAATGGTGTATGGGTATGTAGTTAGATGGACTCCATTCACAGGGATGAGAACCACTGAATCAAGTTTCTGGAATGGCTATTACAGAATTTGTAGTAGTAAATATCACCATGTAAATCCCGACCTTTCCTCATCCTTCCCAGGGGGAACCACAAATGCTTTTCATCTAGCTGATATTTAGGAAGACAGTTTAGAAATGGGTAAAAAAAAGAGTCAGCTGAAGATGTAGGAGCCACCGAGCTACATGGTGCTCTAGCCAATCAGAATGGGACCCTCACTTTTCATTTCAGTATCAGACTGTCTCTTCTCTCACTGCTTTTTCTGTCATGTTCCAGAAATTACAAACAGTAACTGGACTGACAGCATTACTCGAAATTAAAACAACCGTTTAATGCATTTAAAATTCAGAGTTTTTGCAGCTTTGCAAGCTCCAGTGGATAGAGTGGCTGCTATGAAGCTTAATCCTGATTGCAAATGTTCTCTTTGTTCTGGCATTTCTGCTCTTATGCCCATGATGTGTTACATCCCATCTAGAGCCAGTGAGGACACACTGCCAGTGCTTGGAGTGGTCCATGGAAATGGTGGACCATCCCAAACCGGTGTCCTGCAGGAAGAAAAATGCCTCCCAAATGTGGGGGAATAGCTGTCCAGTCTTAATGGCCAGATTTTGCCAGAAGGAGGACAGGGATGAGCACAAGTCCCGCTGGTCAGTAAATACAGTAAATGCTCCCAGCCCAGGGCTGTGTGCTCTGCCCACAGTGGGTGTCACAGGGAAGTGGGACACACTCACACCTGTGAATCACAGGGCCTGTACATGGTCATTAAAGAATTGGGTAGAAGAGTGTCAAACAATGAGATGATGTAATGGACAAATGTTTATCATAAACAGAGAGTCCTGACCTCATTTCACAGGTGATTTCATCTTAGGTAACCTCACAAGTGCAGTTACTCTACCTCCTGCACAGCCTTGTCTGTTTTATGCTTCTTTTGCCCTCTAGATCCTGAGGAAATTAATTGATTTGCTATTTATCACAATCAGTCCCAGATGGATGGTAACTGTCAGCATTTTCCAGTTACATAACATTTATCATTTTCAAAGCACTTTATACACACTAAGCAGTTGGCCCTCACACCACCTCTCTGCCCTAAGCATTAGTATTTCCTTTTTACCAACGGGAAATTGTAATGGGAAGTCAGAGCAATCCTCACAGTAGCTAAGGTAACAGCAAAATTCAGTACCATCCAAATACACCTGTAGCACCTCAGACTTTCCTAATGCAAACACATACACCACACTGCCCTCAAGTCGTTATTTCTTCTTTCTTATTTACATATAAAAATCCTCTCCTCTGCTCTGTTGTTTCCTGCAACTTTTTCTTCTCTGGCATAGTTGATGAGCCAAGCTCCCAACTTGCCCACAAGTGAGCTTCCAAAATACTCTGAATGAGTACAACTTATATGTGCCCTAAGATATTTTATCCCAAATGTTTTTCAGGTACAATCAATAGTTTTAAAAAGTCACCTTTCTAATTTATGCACTTAATAAGAGGTCACAGAGTCATCTAAATTTCTTGTGGGTAAAGAACTGAGGTACACTGAAAATCAGGCCCCAGCTGAGCTTTGGTGAATTTTTCAAGTAAGCAATTAAATGGCTTGTAAAAGAGAGGTATTTCCAAACTGACATGAGTAAGTCTTGGAAAGAACTGAAACTCAGAAGGGCTGTGTTCTCAGCAGCAGTAGAGCATTCAGCGGAGTTAAACTCCTTCCAAGCACATACAAATGGAAGGAAGTTTGATTTATTAATAATAGTGGCCTTACATTCATAATTGTACGCAGATGGAGGCTTTTGAGTCACTTCTATCAGCCAAAGGCAAGCAGAGAAGAAACCCTGGGTTAGACAAAATTAGAAGCCTGTAACCCTTTCCTTGGGCAGTGTTTCCTCCTCTAATCTTGTCCACACTAGCAAAGCTTAGCGGCTTAACTTTGCTAGAACACCACCACCTGCCACCCTCTCAGAAAAAAAAAGGTTCTGTGAGCCCTCTGCTCATTTGAGTCATTCACACAAAAATTACCTGAATAAAACCTCAACAAAAGTGCCTTTTTAATGAGAATATATTTTCCTTCATTCCTTTTTAAAATGTTTTCCCTGTACTGGCCTAGGTGACCCCAGACCTGATGCTCTTAAGGATAAACTTCCCCAACACCCAATGTTGCAACCCTGACTAACGTGTTTGCTTTCATGTTTGATGCAAAGGACAATGCTAGGGAAAAGGTAGGTGCCTGAGAATGAGACTCAGCACAGGTAAATCAGAGGTACCCAGTACCAGCTAAAAGGGAAATCCTCAGGAAAGCAGCTAGAGGCCTGCCTTCTGGCAGCATAAAGACACTTGTTTGGCATAACATGAAGTGTTCTCCTCCTGTGCTTCGGACCCCAGTGGCCTCTGCTGAGTGTGGGTGTCTGTGCTCTGCTTTTCAAACTGATAGATGGCCTCTCTGCTTTACAGAGAGGAAGATGGGGACATTGCCATTCACTCCCTTGGAGCAAAGTAGTTAAGCTTTGGTCCACTCACCACTGAAGGAAACTTAAGTTGAATGTCCTTCTTTGCCTGAGATAAATCCACTTCTCCAAGCCCCATGGAGAGAGCACTGCCTACCAGGAGGCTGCTTTGTGGCAGAATAGTACGTTCTCCTTCAGAGATATTAATTCCATTTTACTGTCCTCCTTGCAGAAGAAAGCAGTGGGTCTCTCCCAGCATTTCTGGGCAAGGCCTTTGTGGATATTCCACTCCAAACTGGGAACTGAAGTGGGATATAATCTCCACTTTCCATGAGACCAGGAGCACAGCCACCAGTGTACCTCTTAAAGAGGTATGGAGGCTCCATCAGTTGTGTGGCCTCAGTGTACCCTGGGAAAAATTTACTTGTTGGCTTCATTTGGACTGGAATTAGGCATTAATGTATCTCTGCATTGTAACTCCTGCTCACTCTGCTCCCTTTTGCAATAAAAGAATTAAAGGTTGAAAAAGGACCAGAGGAAATGAGAACTCCAAAGCCAGTTGGAAGGAACAACTGCTAAGAAGGAGCATTCATTGACTTTAGAGTTTCAGTCCCTAGGCCAGGGTCCTTCTGACCGTGAATTATCGCAAAACAACAGGGAAAAGAAACTTGCATGGGATTGAGTTGTTTCAGTAACACATTAACATCCTACATTAACATTAACATTAACATTAACATTAACATTAACATTAACATCCTACATATGAAACACTGCCCATACCTCTTTGTTCTGTTTTCTCTAGGTGACTGTTGTCTAACCTGCCTCATTAATTTAGGCCAGTGGAAAACAGTAAGTAAAAACTGTTTGTTTGAGACATGGGCGTGTTCTGCTGCCCAGGTTTGAAGGGTTTGTCGCTATTTACCAACATCTCACGAGCGCTGGCTCAGAAACATGAAACAGTTGCAGGAGCTTAGCAAGGCAATGCACATCAGCTGAACTCTGGCCGCTCAGTTATGTCAGGGATTTTCATGGCATGGATATGAATCCTGCAAACAGGGTGTGAATTTGGCATCCAGGCTGCAGCACTGGTGAGGGACTTTTATTTCTGCCTAATTTTTAATCTCCAAAAGCATGAACAGGTCCATTAAAGTGTGGCGAATGGATGACACGTGCTATGCTCTTCTACGGCACCACCATTAACAACTGATGGCTTATGTGATAGGTGAGGAGGAGAGTTAAGCTATTAGAAACCTAATTTATGTCTCTTTCTTCAGTGTGACTCAAACCAGTTTTGCAATCAGTTACAGGTTAACTAGCCAGGGTTAGGCAGGGTGGGGCCTGCAGCAGATTGCAAAACTGGTTTATTCAATTCACAGAGCAAGAACACATCCTTAAAAACAGGCATTCTAGAAGAAGACCAGATACCTTGCTGTCAATTACAGCACATCATGCAGCAAAACAGATTGTCAGGCCCCTCAGCTTTTGGGGCCCTGTTGACTGCTGCAAAGTTGCCTTGCCTGCAGCCCGGGGCTGTGCTCAGGGCACACCCTGCCTCCCTCACCTGCAGCCTCCTTTGCCACTGCAGCTGCTGAACACAGCACAGATCACACCGACAGCTGCCTCGGCACACGGGGCACGGAGCAGGGGGAGCTGCCGGGCTGCTCCGCAAACACGCGAGGTGCAGGTCTGGAGCTGCCTGGAGAGCCACAAGCAGGGGAAGAAATGGGGAAGAGCTGTACTGTTTTCAGCAAACCAGTAATCTGTTGCCTGCAATCTGTTGTCTCGTGCGGGGTTCTGCTCTTTTTGAGAGGGCAGGCAGAAATGCAGAAGATGAGAGCTGCAGACTTATCTGTACATCTCCATGTGGATGTGCGATGTACCACACAATAGGCGTCTCTGAAAGCTCTCCTTCGGTGTTAAACTGAGGAGGACACAATACACAAAGCATGGGGAAAAATAATTAAATTACATCAAAAGGCTATTGTATATGTGATAAAATACATGACAGATGGTTTCAGAATTTTGCACCCTCTCTTGTTATCAAGGCAGTTCTTCTTTTTACTTCCAAACAATACAAATATTGGTATTGTACAACACTCTCAGTGAAAAGATGAAGTATATGATCTACTTTTCTTTCTGCAGCCAATAACATCATTGTACTCAGGAGTTTTTCTAGTCTACAGCCTTGGAAATGTCATCAGAAACTGAGAGCCCTGCTTTCACTTACATTAGTGGGCCTTTTGTATTGCTCCAGCAATGTAAAAACATCCTATTTTTAAAGGTAAAAGTGCACTTTAGCTAATTTTACCAGTATCACAGAATACTCTGAGTTGGATGGGACCCACAAGGATCATTGAATCCAACTTTTAAGAGTAATATTATCATAGCAGTGAACATTTGTTCTGGTGAGACACCAGAGCAGACTGATTGGTGGGCCAGAGGAGCTTCCTTCATGGGAAGTTTTTGGGAAGCCAGGATGTGTGTGTGCCAGGGTGGTCTGGGAGTACTTGATCCCACCTCAGTGAAGGTCTACACTGAGTGATTTTCTGAAATCCCTCATAGTTCTGCAGTTCTAAAGGTTTCTGGTTTCTTAAGAGACAATATCTTTGTGTGTCAGTCGGTGTCGTCTGGTTTTATCCCCAGAACACTGCTCCATATTTCTGCAAAGGCTATCAGTTTACCTACTGTAGTAGTGAAAATTAAAAACTACATTCCTGAAATTGGCCCATTTCCTAACAACATACCAAAGAAAAGTACACAGAAAAGGTATCTCACATCATTTAATGAAGATTGCTTCTTCTGTGGTTGCTACAGTGTAAACACATTTTCACTTCTTGCTCCCCAAAACTGTCCAGCCCAGCTGAGTAGTGTACTGTGATTCTAAGGACATCCCATTAAAAATGTGTGCTTTTAAAAATGTAATTAAAGATTCCTCCTTTCATCTGTAAATCCCTCAAAACTGTTTGAAGCCCTGCTCTACCTACATGGCAGGCTTTTTTTTTTTTTCTCAAAGATGTCATTTAAAAAAAAGTTTTAAAATTAAGCTGTTACCTTCGATTCTGAGCACAGTAGCCCCTATTTGCTTCACAGCAACAACTGTTGGGAAGGCACCTTCGCGATGATTCTTTGTGAAACTCCAGATTTAACAGCTTTAACATGTAGAATAGAAATCAGCATTCAAGTTGTGTTAATCTACACCTCTCCTGTCCCTTGCCCATGGAAGTGGCTAGTTTAAACCAAAGCTGTTCAAATGTCCTCATGCTGCCCCACAGAAGAGGCATGAGAACACCCTTGCTGGAATCTGCAGTGTAGCATAGAGAAGCAGGTAAGCAATCTGGCTTGGGAAATGCTTCACTGTCATCCCACAGAGCTGCTTTGCAGAGTAACTAGCCCATATGGTGCTCTGGGCTGCAATATCAGGAACCCCTTCAGTGCCAGTGCAGCCCAGCTCCCAAGTTGCTACTTTGAAAAAAGAAACTTCAGTTTGTATAGGCATTACTGTCAGCCTTTTGTAGTGTAACATTCATGCTAGAGGCATCAGTCCTAAGGGAATCAGACTATGGCTGGCATTTCCCTTCCCTGAAAGGGAAGTGGAGCAGCCCTTGGCCAGAGCTGCAGTCTGGGTGACTGAAGTAATGAGGTTCTGCAGTCCATAACTTTTCAGTGTGCATTTCCTCCCTAAGGAGTCACAGGCTGGTTTATTGCAATCACACACAAATAGGTCTCAGTGCATTTCTTAGCGGTAGATATTAGAAAAAAACTCTCCGATTATTGTGAAATGCTCTGGTGAAAACTGCAGAAACCTGGGCTTTATTTGTAGTTTTGGGACCAGCTGGAGGGTTGACTTCAAAGGAATCTTTTAACCCCTCTGTGTTTCAATTCCCCTCAGCTGTAGAAGAGGGATTCTCACCTGCTCTATGCTACTGTCATGCTGGCATGGGCTAAGCTGCTTCTGGGAGCAAGGCTGGCCAAGCCTACTGCTGACCTCCCACACCTGTTCCTTGCACATCTGGACAGCTTCAGCTCCAATGTCAGCCAATACAAGACCTTTATCAGCATCCTATCCACAAAACAAGCATGTATTTTTGTCATTTTTATGATTGCAGCTGGTTGACAGAAATCCCATAAAACCCAGGGTTGTAAAAAATAATAAAAACATTTAATGTTACAAAAAAGTTACTTTGATACTAAGTGCCAAGTTGGCATGGCCAAATGTGAAGCGTCACGAACACCAACACTACTCATACTCCTTCCACTCATCAAGAGGCTTGGGCCATTCTGGACAGATCCCTTGGTCCTGACACCTCCTCATCTCACACCTTCCCGGAGAAATCCCCAGCCAACCCCTCCTCCACTCTCAACTCAGGCTCCTTCAGTAGCTGTAGCAGTGGCTCTGGGTTGTGCTGTTCAGCTCCAATTCAGAAATTGCACTTGATGAGGCAAAAGATACTTTGCCAAGGGTTCATGTTCTGGACCCTCTGCTTGTGTAATGGCCATATCTGATCTTTTGGTGTAAGCCACTTTGTAAGCCAAGGTCCTAATTTTTAAACTGCTGCTCTGCACGTCAGTCATCAGATTTGATCTGCATTTATGTCTTATCTTTTATACTATGTGAAGTATTATGAAGCTAGCATTCTTCTAATAAAATCTGCCTTTCAGAAAATGTTGAAAAATATTTTTAAAAAATTAGGTAAAGTTTATTTTATTTTAATTTTTATTACCCCTCTGGATGGCAGGACAGCTGTATTGGCAGCGGAACATATTTTTTAGAGTTAGAAATATAGAGCCATCTGTTCAGCTCATAACATGTGTTAATAGGTATCTCAAATTTCAATTCAAGAAACAACCATCTTAATGAATAATGTAAGAGCAAGAAACTTGGGTTAACTGATGGAGACCTAGCTGTACTAGAAGTGCATCTGTTTGAGTTAGTCATTACAGAAATATTCAGGTAAAAAGTACTCGGTTAAATGGGACTTTTAGCTAAAAAGTGTTAAAGAACTGTATTTCCTGGAAGTTAGTGACTGAGATTAAAAAAAAAAAAAAGACCTGGCAAAAAGATTTCCAGCTTTGTGTTGACACTTGAATACATTCTACAGAGATAATAGATCTTTGCTAACCATTTACTTACCTGAGCTTCATAAATTTTTCCTTGGTAGGAGACATTTCTGGACTTGGTAGGCCAGAGATGATCCGTTAGAGAACTTCAGACCCACATGGATTCAGAGTTCAGACCTCTAACTCCAGAGAAACAAAAATGTCCATGCAAAATGCCTGAGTTAAGACCACCATTAAATTAATCTCAAATTGTGCAGCCCCTGTAGGACAATATCCTGCTTAAGTGGTCTCAGTGCAGACAACAGTCAGCTCTGAATTTGTTCTGAAAGTTGAGTTAGCACTGGATGATAGCACTGGATAACTTTGCACAGCTAAGCATGAAACAATAAAGTAAAAGTGTGGTTTAGGATTTTTTCTGCTCCAAAAGACTCTTTTTGTTTGCTGCATGGTAAAAAGAAGTGTAAAGAACTGTTACTCCAGGTCTTCGGTTGCCAAGATGAAGAAAATGTCACTCTCAAGCAGATGGTGCTATTGATGCAGAAGGTCAGAGACTAGGAAATTCATTTAAACAACCCAAAACCAAAGCAAGGGAATGGTAGTGACAGTCCGTTATTATCTTTGGATATTAAAAAGAAAGATGAGGAAGCACAGCAGAAAATGAAAGCCACTTTATACTTAGATTAGCAGCAGAAGACATATTTGACTTCCTTAATAAGAACTAGAGGGAATCAAAAGCCACTAAAAGAAATCCTGGTCAGATCCCTGGACCTCTACAAACGAGGATCTTACCTGACTATGGGGAACCACAGAGGATACAGTGTCACCATAATTAATAGTCTTTACCCCATGTTTCATTGCAAGGGATGCATTCCACTTCTCCACTAACCAGCTGGGTGCTGGAGGAGCCTAAGAGCTCTGGTGCAAGCTGTTCCTGGCCCAACCCTTAATTTTAAGACTGAGAAGAACACAGAGCAGTTGACGTTTTCTTCTCCTATCTCCAGACAGCTTCCAACTCCAGCTCAGCAGACTGGTGAATTCCAGTCCTTTGTGGCTAGCATGGGGCAGATGTGATACTGGAGAAGTTACAAGAATATGACTTTATGATTTCATAAAGTACCTTCATAGGAACTAATTAGGGGGTAAGTTATTAATGGAGAAACCACCGAGTTATGAATGAACTGTCAGTTGCTGTGCCAAGTAACTTGCATCAGCAATTACAGTCCTAAATGTTCTGGGTAAAAGCACACTTAATAGGACCCTTTCACAGGCTGTGCCATCTCTGTCACAGGAACAATTTAGTGGTTCCTTTGTTTGTGCCAGCCACAGAAGGGCCTGGAAGATCTGTGATCTCTATTCAACTTCTGTGACATGAATTTGCACCCATCTTTGCTATTCATTAACCACTTCCCTCCCCTCCCCCAACATTTAGCTCTGATGCCTGTGGAGAAAATGTGATTAAAACATATTTTGAAACAGCAAGATCTCCCTGACTCTGCAGAGAGCCTAATAAGATGCTTGTGAATATGAAATGCCCTATTCATATTGATCAGTACCTTCATTGGTCTTGCAACCATACAATTGCTAATTTTTCAGTAATATACTAAAATTAATTGAATTTTTCATGTGGGCTTTGCCAGAGACACAGGACTTTACGCTTTGTGTCTATACTCTGCTGGAATCTCCCAGCAGTGGTTTTCCTAGAAGCAAGAATCTGTGGGATTGTGGTCCATCACTCCCACTCTCTCCATTCAGCTAGGCAGCTGTATAACTCACCTCTGGCTCAGGCCCTGCTGGTGTGGCCACACTGAGGTGACCTGGAGCAACCTGGAGCCCACACCAAAATTACAGCTCCTGCACCCACGCTATGCCACTGGATCTTCAGATTGCTTATAAATGGGTATTACCATGTGACAACCTGCCAAGCCATCTACCTACAGGAAGCAAAATCAACCAGTATGTTGTATTTTTTCATGCTCTCCTTATCCCCTGAACAACTTGTAAAAATCCAAGCAGCTTTTAACAATTGCACAGTAAAACACAAGCATCGACAAGTTTTGCAAACACACGGCTCCAAATAGAAATAATTCCCACACAAATAGCCTGTCATAACTCAGCAGCACACACAGAGTTTGAAAACTCCTGCAAACAGAAAGAGAAGTGGCATCTGACTGGAAAGAACAACTTTCTATCTTGAATGGAGTAAAAAAAAAAATTATCCTCCATTTTTATCTGTTCCTTATTAAGAATCACATCAAAAAAAGAAATATTCATTCTAAAGTTTCCTAAGTAAGAAACTAGCTGTTGGTGCAGTATTTCCTATGTGCTAGTACTCAAGTACTTCCAGATTATGATTAAAATATTATGAGCTGCTTTTATGACAGCTGAAGTCATGTAAGGAGATTTATACAGGCAATTGCAACCTTCCTATCAACTGCAACTTTGCTTAAGGCTACTGTTTGTGCTTTCAAAAAATACTGGAGATATCCAAGGTCTAAGGCACTAGAAAAAAGGAAAGGGAGACAAGCATCTGTCATGCTACATGGAAAATGAAACCTTCTGGCAACTCCTGCCCAGCCCTAGATTAATATGGATTTACAATTAACATCATCAGTGAATCAGGCAGCGTTGTAATTGTTTTTGCAGCTATTCCAAAACTTTCTTCTGCACAGACATAACCTAATTCTAACTTAGTGAGACAGAACAGCTTGACACATTTGTTATCTAAAGACCACTTGAGCCAAAGAACATAATGAAAAAGCATGGGAACTTGACTCAGAGGCAAAGGCTCTTCTTTAACACTGGTTCCAAAAATAAAAAAGCCTCTCCCCCTTACAACTCTCATTATTTCTTATTCTTCAAGGTCTAATTTTGCCCCAAGGACTGCTTCAAAAATACACTCTTTGATAGGATTGCTTAATACTGCTCAGTCAAGTGGGATTAGAGCCTTCTGAGGGAAAGAACATATTTCTTATTCATTTTCTTGACTAATTAGTAAAGATTACTTTGAGAAACCTTAGCTGTAGATGTATCACTCACCTCTTCTTCACAGTGGGGATTAACAAGCAGTGGGCTCTTGCCCAAGAGAGTGACAGGCAGTTCTGTGACACCAGACCAGAGCTTCATGGAGTCAGTGCTGTGGCTGCAACCCTGGTTTCATCCATGTCAGGAGCAAACCTGTTATTACCTCCCACAAGCACACTCTTGACTGACTTCTTTACTACAGTACCCAAGCGTTTCTACCAAGGGGAACTAACCAAGCACAACCCCACTCTGGAGTGAGGCCTCCAAGCAGTCTTCAGGGAGCATTGAGTGAAGAATCAGCTTATGCACCAGCTGAGGGTAGGGAATATACCTGTGGCCAGACTTCTGAAAGTAAAGCGACAGGAAGATGAGCTGGAAAAGACCAGACACGAGGACAGACTCAGTTTCATGTCCTTTCTTCTCTGTGCTATGACCAGACATAGCTCGTTTGCTGAGAATTAGTCACATACCGCAAAGTTTCTATCCTTAACTAAGTTTCTTATCTTAAACTCGATCAATTTGTACAGACACACAGAGTAAATAAAATGAATGTGCCTGAGTTTTTCAGCTATGAAGTCTAAGAAGAAAACAAGGATTCTCACTATGTATGGTACCTTGTTTTCACTGTGTATTACACCATCAATACACTAAGGTATTTACACTTGAAATAATTTCCCATATGGCTGAGAAAAGACAAAATCAGACCCAGGGATCTGAGTCCACCACTCTCATTAAGTCAAAAGCAGGACTGTTGTTGACCTTTATGCTAAATAATGACTCAGACCTTAAAAATCCATGATGTTGACTTATATTTGGGATTTTTTTTAATATACCCGACTGTATTTAGAGTTCTACACATAGAGTCCAAGAATAAGAGCCCGCCATTGCATTTCCTACAGCTGATTTGCTGGAGTGCTTTTGTAATCCAGCAGATAAAACTGTCAGGGTGTGAGGCAGAAAAACAGGCTTTAGGAAAAAAGCATGAGACAAAGCTGAAAGGAACTTCTCAGCACAAAGAGAAAGGGGTTTTTCCTGTTCCTCAGCACCACTGCCCACCAGCTGAGCTGGGACAGCTGCACTACAGTCACCTCCGATGTTTGAGCCACAGGGCTATGAAAGGTCTCCTGACTTCCTTGGAAGGCTGTAGCTCTAAGCATTGCTCTCTGTCTTTCTGGGCTAACTGTGGATGTCAGATAGATGCCTAGAATTAAGAAAAGAACACAGATCCTTCAAGAGGTGTTAATCTTTTTTTCTGAGAGAGAAAAGGGGTCATTTTTTTATGTAGAACCACACACACCAATCTAGGTAATCTCAGGGTAACATGCTGGGAATTGTCACTTCCTCATGCCCAAACAGCATCTTTCACTTGCTGTCAGAGGTCAATAGATGAAAAGAAAAAAAAAAAGAACCAAAAGAATCCAGGAACATCATTCTTAAAGCACTGCCAGAGCTTCCACTCAGACAAGAGCAGTTGGGTCTATTACAGCAGGTGATGAAATCCATTTCTCTTCACTTGACAAAATGGGACCTGACCATAGGATTTAATAGCTTGTTTCTCTTTCTTGAAGAAGTTCTGTCCTAAAAAATGGTCTCTGAGCTTGACAGCATAAGCAATATTAATTCTGCTTGACAGTATTTTGGGACTTTTGCAAAGACCCCTCAACTAAAGCTGAGCTGTAAAATAACCCTATTTTTTCCTAAACGTAGCAGAATGTGATGTGTTGCCATGTCCACCAACTGCAGACATGATTTTTCAACAGCTACAGGGATTGATGTAATACAGCTGTAACCATGAAGCTCCTGGAAAGCACAATGGGACCTCTGGGACTCTGCAAGGCTCCCTGACACTTTGAGAGAGGGGTTCTATGTCCAGATTTCTCTCTCAGGACTAAATCCACCACACCAGACAAAAAGGAATCTGTGAATAGCTTCCAAGTCTGAAAGATTTCGATGTAGCATTTTACCTTCCCCCAAAATATCAGAGTTAGTCTGAAGAGACTGCTATGCAAAACCTTTGCTAACACACTTGCACAAAGCAAAAGAACATCCACCAGGACCAACACAGGAATGTATATATGATGTCCCTGCAAGAGCCAGCACCAGTGAGAATGGGGCACAGTTTGGCTCAGTTTGGTTGCATGCTCACCGTGGATCATGTGAATGGCTGCGAGTTTGCTGCTGTGGAAAAACAACTGGCACCTTTGGTACTTCTGCTGAACTCCGAACCAAGGAAGAGGGCAGCCCCTTTTCCTGACAGATACTCCGTTGTCATGAGGCTGCTGGGGTGTCTTGCAGGCTGCTGGCAGCCCCATGGTCTGTGTGTGTGTATGAACCAGGCTAACAGGAGTGGAGCTGGGATGAGTAGGAAAGGGCAAGGTTTTTGCTCAACATCCAGTGAAACTCACAAGAAGTCAAATGTTAGAAGATACGGATGTTCATAGGGTTTGGCCTTCAAAGATACTAAAGTAACAATCTAGAGGGCTATGAACAAACAAAAGCCTAATTCTTCAGTTATATTTGGGCACTTAATTCCTGTATGTATTGGCAGGCACTAGGCCTTTAAGGACATAGGACAGCAGTTCAGATTTAATTAGACCACTGACCACCACAGTCCTATTGCTTCAAGCTCCTGCTTGACTCTGACTTGAAGCCAGACATTAAGGAATGCTTGACACCGGCAATGAAGTGGACATATCTGAAAAGCCCAAGTAAATTAGCCATGGTCTTGATGGAAACAGGGTGGCAGAGTAATGAAAGGAAATAATCTTATTGCTAGAGACATGGTTCAATGCCTTAACTTCAGTATGTACTTCACTTCAAAAGTCATAAGCAGCCATAACAGAAGAACTAAACCAACCAAATCCTTTTCAAAATGTTTCACTAATAATAATGTAACTGTCTGGTTCCTTGCTACAACCAGAAACAGATGTAAAAAAGAATATTAATATGATGAACTGTTAATACAAAATGAAGTTAAAACAGTAATTAAAAAAATCTCTATACAGCATGTACATTTGGTTATTAATCTTGCTGGGATAACATTCTGGCTAGGAGGCAGTTAAACTTTTGTATTTTGAATTTGATCTTGTCTTGTCATTAAATGAATTTGAAAATTCTGTAGGTGGTATCTATTAAAAAACTTCCAGTCTGAAACACATGATTATCATAGGACAAATGTTCTACATTAATATGCATGAAGGTTTTCCTTCAAAGATTTTCCTTAAATCAGAACACTTTAATGAGCACACGTTCTCTATCCACCCCCTGCAAAGCTGGTCCTATGATCAGGTAGAGCTCTTGGAGCTATTTCCTAGGAAAATAGTTAATGTGCATCACAACAAACTGTCACGCGTTAGGAAAAAGCAGTTCTGCCATGGTGTGTTCTGAATTACAGGCAGGCCTCAAATGGTCTTCAGATGCCAACTCACCAGCAGCCCAGTTCAGATATCCCATCTGTCCAAATGTCTATTGCATTTCTTCAGAGCTTTGGGCACATGAAAACAAGCACTTTTTGTTGCCTCTCTTCCCCCTCTCACTCTCCTTCTCCAACATCACCTCCCTTTAGGATGTTAAGCCTCCAAATGGTTTTGGGGGCAGCTTTTGCAAAGGAGTCCCAATTTCGATGCTCTTCTGACTCACCACAGGAAAAAAAATAGCCATTTCTCCTCCTCACATGGTAGTGCATACTCTTAATTTTGCAATACAAAATCCCTGATCCAAATACATCCCTAATGTAACTTTTCTGAAGTTAATGAAATCACTTCAAGAATTGGTTTGTCTGTTGATTTAATACCAGAAAAATGCCTCATCCAGAAAGAAAGTAGAAATTTAACACAAACTTTGGTGCATTAGACAGCCCTGCAGCCTCGTCACCACAGCTCTGTATTTGCTTTTGAATAGGTTTATTATCCATATCCGTTACTTGTAAATCTGAATATTGCATTTGTTAGGCAAAAAAAGTAGTTTTACTACTCAAGACAGGGACTGCTGAGACAGCTGAGTTCCAGCATATGTTAATAGTCCAACTGTCCTCATTTAAAGAGATATGCAGACCTCTAACAAAATCTTCATTTTTAAAGGTTTCCTTGCCTAAAGTACACGTAACTACCATGTACCATTGCCATCTAGTGGAAAGGTAAGTAAGGACACAGGTTTTCTTCATTTTAATAGCTATCCATGATGATCACTGAGGATTATTTTAGCTAATTTGGAAAACCTCTAGAAAGTTCTATTGCTGGAGTCCACACATCTCTCAGTGCCTGCCCTGCTCCCAGGGAAATCGATACCTTCCCATTTTTCTTACCTTTTGGTATGATAAAGAGAAGTGTCTGATTTTTGCTAGCAATCTACTGAAAAGAGGGGTTTTTTCCCCTGAAACAGAGGGAACTTTGTTTTCTTATTTTTGATTAAAAGTAACATTAAATAATAGAAATGCAGCATGTTAGAAGATATGCAGGGTCAATGAAGATGTATTTCAGAGACAACTGCCGGGAAAGGGGACGTGGTGGAATAGCAGAAATAGAAATAACACTGCAGTCATGCAGTTTCTCCTTGGCTTGTCTAAAAGAATGAAATTAACACCGCTTTTTGCCATTAAAAGCCTACGGAAGTTTTGGGAAGGCTGGCAGATTAAGCAGTAAATTGAGGAGCTTCTACATAAAAACTGTAGTCAGGCTAAAAGACTTTATTTCTTGTAGCCATTTGTTTAATGAGTTTACATCTGCTGTAACATACAAAGAAGTCAGCAGAGCTCAAGTGTTTGACAGCTGCTCTTAAAAAACCCAAGGAGGGTGCACTTTGCTCATCTTCCTCACAGCCTTTAGATAAGGATGAGAAATGTTATAGAGATCCACTGGAAAGCCTCAAAGGCAAAATATATGATATCTAGTTTTACTAGATTCTTATCATTTATAGTTCACCCTAAAACTCCCACACATTTGTTTCTTAATGTCCCTCATGCTCTGTTAAACCTCACTACAGCAATGTTCCCATAGGAATGTGGCCACTTGCCAGATTCTCTCATGAACATTTCATTAATCTTCTTGGCTCTCATACAAACTACAAAACATTATTTGTTAGCAATTTAACTGTTCTGCTCCCAAATGTGATCTTTGCTATGCTTTCATTCAAGAATAGACGAGGATAATTATATAGTAAATGAATAGAGGGTTTTTTTTTACATTTAGCAAGATACAGTGCCAAGAAAGGTAAACTGATTATATCTCACTTCTGGAATTAATTCTCATGCTATCCTAGATGCCAAATCACTCTCAAATGTTAAGATCTAACTGAAACTTAGCAAAGTACATATTTAGATACAGTTTTACTTCATTACATTACACAAATATCTCTGACTTTTTTGAATAATTCAGACCATACCATATAATTGACTTCAGAGGATAACTTAACAGAAAATATTATTTCTGTTTTCTGGAAGTCTGGCCTGACCCATGTCCAGTGATGTTGAGAAAAGACAATCACTGACTTTGCAATAAGGATGAAGAGTCTTTGAAAGCCTGCAAACCTTGCTAAAGAGAATGGAAGTGATTTAAAGGAGCTTCATCTTCTGCAGAGCATGGGAAATTAATTCTAGACAAAATTCATCAAATGGGAAGCTTCAGAGTGGGATCAGTGGATAAAGCTCTTCTGAGGTGCATAGGACACTGTTAGAAAAGAAGGAGGTTTTATCACTCAGTTTCATCTGGGCTTAAAACCCAACAGTATCACATAGACAGAAATGCAGCTCAACTTCAAGTGAGATGTGCAACATCTTCATTTCCTAACTTCTATAACCGTCATATGTGTAAACTCCATGGGGTTTGGTTTTTGTTGGTTTGGGTTTTTTTTAACTAATCTGTAAGAAATCCAGTTAATCCCTCAAATCCCATGTTCACTTTGTAACAATGGGACTGTTTTCAACAATATGCTTCCATGGCACTGAATGCAAAGAAATGTGCATCAGCAATGGAGGGGTGAAGAGTAAAGAGTGAATTGAGACTGCAGCCATTTAAAAGGACAGGAATAGAAAATAAAAGGGATGGGAATGAACAATAGCACATTTATAGGCCTTTCTGTCTTCTCTTCCGACTTCTGCAAGTGCACACAAGAAATCAAAACATTTTGGAGGTATCCAAATTCAGGCTCTTTTGAGGTCTTCCCACCACATTTCTGATTTAATATTGTTCTGCAATGTAATGGGCAGAGACATAGAGGCACACTCTTCATGTTGGGCAGGCACTAGAATTCAGTCTCTGTGAACAGACATGTATTTGACCAGCCATGAATGTAGCAATGCCCCCAGCCTGTTTGCTGGGTCAGAATTTGGATTCTTTTCCAAGAACAATCCTTTGGAGAAAAGAAGTAAGTATTGCAAATTATGTTGCAGAATATACTGGGTTGTGGCAAGAAGTGATTGATACAGCTCTTGCAATCCTACCTATTCAAATTACAGGAGGAGGATGAGTGAGAGATTGTCTTGAGTGTGTCCACAGAACATGAGAGGCTGATGATCAAAATAAGAAGCTCTATCAGCTGTTACGTGCAGCCAGATAAAGAAACCATTCAAAGCCTTTAATGGGGCTTGAAGAAAAGAAACAGGAATACTGTTTAAGAACAGTTTGGAAAGAATGGGGGTTTGGTGAAACAATGGCATGATCAGCTGCATGATTTTGATTGTCTGGATGTCGGGTTAGGCAGCTGCCTTCACCAGGGAGAAAGAACAGCTAGAAAATTGTGTCGGTGGTAAGGTATGACCAGATTGAAGGGATGTGGAAGAGCTGGGAATTTTTGAAGGGTTACAGTAGTTAGGAAAAATTTGGTACAAAGGCTCATACAAGATCTCAGGAGAATCAGTCAAGCAGGAAATAACCAATAGCACCCAGGAAAGCATCTGCTCTGATGGTGACAGGAGAGCTGATGCAACTTTTTTAGCACTGGATTGAGAGCACTCGCCTACAGCGCTGAGAGGGTTAAAAGCAGAGACAAGCCCACATGACTTCTGTCCATATGTGCAAGCCCAGGGACAAGCACATATGGAACTTGCCATTTGGAATGAGCACTCCCAATTTAGCTTTCAACCGGTGGCAAACCCCAGTCAGAGCAGTGAGATGCCGAACTCAAATTTAGGCAAAGCTATGCTGTTATACACTCCTGAAAGCTGTAGGACTGGAAGTCAATAGAGTATAACTGACCTAATTTCTTATTTTTATTTCATAACTAAAAACAACTCCAGGGAACCCTGAGCATACAGTCTTGCTCAACCCACACCATAATTGGACTGGCTGATTGAACTAGCTGGTTGGCTAAAATTGTATTCTGATTAAATTGTAAGACCTTTTCTCCAAATGGCAAAGCTCTCCTCCCTGTAATTCCTCAGAGAGCCATCCCAGAATTACAATCTAAAGAAGAAGAGAGTGCACAGTGTCAGGCAGCCCCTGTTGTTCCCCTCAACAGGTTATAAATAAATACAGAATACTTACAGTGCTCTGTACTAGAGAAAGCCAAGATCAAGGCCAAGTGTCGCAGTCCTCCCTGAAAATAATTGCAGCATGCAATATAATCCTACATGCTCTAGCAATATGTAGTCTAAATAGAAATGAACAGCACAGAACTGGATTGTGGGTGGTGGAATTGTACCAGACCCTGGGAATTTTATGTTAATTAAGAAATGCTGATTAATAGAGAATGGCAAGTTTTAATAAGCCAGCAATAAAAGAGAAATTGCATTTAAATGCCAGGTGTGCCTTGCATCCTTGGAAAAAATTTTCTGATTTTAACTGGGGGAATTCACCTACTGGAACATTTTTTCTGACTTAAGACAGCAATTTTCTGTTGGTGTTACTGTGGTTTCATTCCCCATCCCACAGGTCTGCCTGGGTAACTGAGCCATTCGGAAAGAAGTCTTAGAAGCAGCAGAAGTTAATGATCTTGACACCAAAATTACTGGGTGAGGTAGTGTCACACTAGAGGAAAGAACAGAGAATCACCAGACTCCTGGGGTTAAAGTGTTGAAGACACAGCAGCACAAGATAGTTCAGCTGAAATTCCTGGAAGTTCTCAGAAGGCAAATTACAGTTTTGCCAGGAAGTATTTTAATAAAGGTGCTGAGACTGTTCTGACCAGCACACTCCATCCTCCATGTCACATCAGCGTACAAATGCTTCTTCCCCGTTCTAGTGGCACAACCACACATAACTTCCTTAAATACAAAGAGAAGGACAGCCCTGGATCTTTTTCATTACTGAGTACGCATGCTAACAGGAACATCCTGAGGTCTGAGGCAGATTTCCTTGTACAAATATCCCCAAAGGAGGGCGAGCTGACTCAGAAAATTGCCCATTAGTATCCAATCTCCACATCATCCTCTGCACCCTGGTGCAGATTTACAGTGCTTTGTAAATTATATAAAGGAGCTCTGTCCAATGGAGGGACATTATTGCAAGCATAAAAAAGGAATCTAGGCTGGTTCGGTAATCCAACCTCAATCAATGTAGGCATAAAAAATCCACTGTTGTCATGGAAAAATTAAAAGCAAGGTCGTTATCAGCAATGGAATTTCAGAAGCTAATGCTCCAAACTTCCAACTGAGGAACTACACATGCCCAAAAAGCAGCATAACTCTTCACAGTATCAGCAGATAAATCTGTGCCCTAAATCTGACTCCTGCCACGTGGGTTACTCGCTACAGTGATTGGGAAGTGCAGATTGTAACAATCGACTGCCATGCTACCCCTTCTTGCGCGGGAGGACAGTGTCCCTCCAAGACAGAAAAATCTCTGAGTCTGAACATGGAGCTCTGGCTTAATGAGGCTGAGTCTGCTATGTGCCTTTAATTTCCTCGTTTTGATGGAAGTCTTAATGTCATCACTTAGACAATGAGAAGGTGAGTTAGGGCTTTATCAGGACTAAGTGGCAGCAGGCAGAGCTGAAGGCAGATCTCCATTAAGTAGTCTAAGCCACTGGAATTAAACTGTGGGACTGCAGAGTCTGCGAAGTAGTGGTCCACACGCAAGTTTTCATTTCAGAGCCCCTCAAACTAAGCCTCCTTAAAACCTGACCTTTTCCCTCCAGCTCTCCTCTTTATGCTACAGGTAACCTGCAACATGCCAAAGTAGAAACTTAACTGATTAGTCCCCAGACAGCTGGTGGCACACAGCATACTCCTGATTAATTTATCAGTCTGGGTTAGTTTCTGTCCTGCTGGCCCACCCTTCTTGTGTTACATGAGCGAGCATGCTGCAAACTATAAAGTGTTTGCAGAAAGATACATTTGTCTCTCTTCCCCTCAGCCTCTCTGCTTTCATTCTGTGCTTGTTTCTTTAGAGATTGTGGTGGTGTGGGATGGTTTCACTGAGTATCTGAATGCCTGCTTCTCATTTGCATTAAGAATCCCTGAAGTGCCATGAAGAAAGTTTAGTGGTAAGTAAGATTCATGCTTTGATTTCTGTCAGGGTTAGAGAGGGATGGTTTTATTTTCCTGTTTTCCTTTCTATTCTTTTAACATTGGGTAAATACAGTAAGTACTGCTCCTGTTTTGACAGCACTCAGTAGTGGTTCAGATTGCCCTCCATGCAATATGTATTTTAGGAGTTTACTTGATTTTAGTACTGCTTTATAAGGAGAAGGCACAATGACCCAGTTAGAAATACTGATAGGAATACTGACCAATTCATTCTTTACATTTTATCTTAAAAAAGAAAGGAATAAAAGTTCTCAGGTAGCAAAATTATGAAAATCACAATGGGAAGGGCCAACTTAAGACTGTACCTCCATTGAAATTCTAACCACCACAGAGTCATTTTCTGTGGCTAGCACAGGTCTTTCCTGTGAGAACATTTTGCTACATTTCATAAACAAAGATAAAGTTTGGATGTTTTGCAAACAATGTCTCCGGATTAGGTCAGTTCGGGCTTGGCCAATTGGGCCTAGGGGGAGGTCTCGGGCTGACCAATCTGGGTGACCTCTGAAGACTCTATATATATGGAAATCAAAACAATAAAGACACCTTCTCTCTTTCCTTGTCTGAGAACCTGGGTCATTCCTCAGCTAGCGGCTCAACAGCGACAATTTTCCATTTGTCTGAATCAAGACTGGGAATATTTTCCCAACGTACTAGAATTGTGAATCCCTTTTTTTTGTTCTTATAGTTTGCAAGGTAGACAAATCAACAAGATTAATTACCATACTTTGACAGTCTGTCGAATAAGGCAGTTCTATCACTTACCTTTTAGGTGGTGCATTCATGGTTATCTTTATTTTTTGTAGCATAATCTCATAAAAATACATATACAAGTTTAGCACAAACCATAAAAATGTGTTGTACACTTCAGCTAATCTAGTATCTTTCATTTCTAAGGAGGATTTGGGTGGAGGCCAAGTTAATTAAAACCAGAATACAAATGTGCTCTATTCACATGAGTCATATACATCTGACTCACAATAGAGTCTGTGCAGTTAATGGGTTAATCTGTCCTGATAACAAAAAAAAAAAAAAAAAAAAAAAAAAAGAAGCTAGAGGTTATGACTCTTTGGAGTGAGTGCTGGTTTCAGACAGTAGATGTACAAGGTTTTTATGCAATTGAGAATACAGACCTGCTCTAATGATGTCCTTTCTGTCTACTCAAGTGCTGTTACAAACAGTTCAGAAAGATGGGGAGGTACACAAGGCTTAGAAATCCAGGACTGCCGCCTTCAAAGCTCTATTATTGTAACAATATGCACAGGAAAGTGTTTAAGGTACTGTCACATAGAGCAAAGTCTAAGTCACATGCAAGCAGCTTGTAATGCTGGTAATATTCCCCCAAGCTGATGGCCCTGCAGCACTTCAAGGGGAAGAATTCCTCCCGCAGCTACTTTGGAAAGCCACACACTTACCTCAGTGACCTGATGCTCAGCAGCTACATCTTCACCACAGAAATGTGGAAATCTGTTAAGCTGACAGCCTTCTTAACTCTTCTGGTCCCTTTGCTCATGGGGACTTGCATCCACACCAGCCTCATTGGTCACTTTTGAGGTCTTTGTTTTACACCCCAAATTAATAGCAGAACGGTACAGAAAGGAGAATAATACCAAATAGTTCCCTAATACCTATTGTTTCTATCATGAGATAGAGAAGTTCACAGCTTTTCTCCTCCTGCATTCCTACAGGACTGTGAGCCTTTTAAGACAATGACTCTATCATAGTTTCATAACTCACGTATTTAATGTATCATTACGTATACACTGTGCCAAGTAGGAAACAGTCTTTGCAGTCAACCACACTATGACAATGTTGGAAGAAGAAGATGCTTTTCCTGTTTTCCCTCCCCAGCCCATGTGAGGAATATGGACCCAAGCAGATTTTCTGCTCTTTGCCCAGAACATAGGCACCATGGTTGCACTAGCTCCCCCTGAAGCCATCTAAATTCACCCTTGATTTTCAGTTTTAAAGTCCCTACCATGTTATGCCTGCACATGTTCAAAGCTGACCCAGTCTCAATAGGACTGAGTAGTTCTGGTTGTAATCTGACAGGAATCCAAAAATGAGATGTAGCACTCAATCCTGTATTTGTGCTCAGAGAAATTCCCAAGAAATCTCAACTGGCTTTATAAACAAAGTGCAGCGGTGTCTGCAATTTTCCTAAAACACCACTTGGAGATGATATGGTACTCACCTAACGGCAAGAAAACAGGTAGGAAGCAGAGGAGGAAATTAGTATTTGCTGTGCCTGAGGAAATGCAAACCTAATTCAGGCTGCAGGCTGGGTGGGGTAGGAATACTTTCTCTTAGGGCTGTTTTGACAGCAGAGTCCTGGGAGACAGGAGTTAAAGTAAAAGCTCAGCAGGAACTTTGCACTGAAACAGAGGTCTGTTTTCTCTTCAAAATGTGTTTTGCAATTTTAACACCTTTTGATTGACTGAAATAGAGAAGCAGGCCTTACAGGAGGCCCAGAAGATAGGTTCTTCCCCCAAATCCTTTTCCACCTTTCCAACAGCTTAATCACCAGCTATGCTCCCTGTTCTGCTCTCCTGTCTCAGTCAGTTAATGTGGAGTTACGCTACACACTGAGTTGCAACTTCAGCTTAGGTGTCAACAGTGCCCCTCCAACAATACTAAAAACACTCAATCACCTTCATTTCATACTGCAGTTTTCTAAAAAGGAACAGAAACAACTCCCATAGCTGCAGAAGGGTATTAAACCCAGATCTTTCACTTTCTGTGTGAACAGCAATGAAAAGATTGAGGTAGCTAGACTGTGACCTTTGTGTTGTACTGCAATGTTTGAAGAAGAGCAAGTCTACTTGCTCTTCAGGACAAAATCCATAAAATTCAGAACAAAAGCTCTAAGTGCATACGGTGGGGGTTAAGAATGTGGATCCTAAGCAGACAGAATTACTTCTATGCAGCCCTGAGTAACAGACTGGGATTGAAGACTGGCATTAAAACTCACCCTGTCTTTAGTGCTCCCTGTTGATTAGGCAGCTCTGCTTGGTGGTTTCAGCTTTACAAGCAGACCTAAAGATCAAACACCTGCTTCTGGATTCAGTCCAGTAATTCAGCAGCTATAAATGTCAATCTGGAGCATTTTAGATGCCTATATTTTGGACTGGTTCCAAGCTCTGCACTGAAGCTCCTGCATTAAAGGGTCACAACAAAAACAAGCTTGTAAAAAAACAGATTTCAAAATCTTCCTAAATGCTGTTATTTTCTGAAATAGACAATATAATTTCAATCATTTTAATGCTTTACTAAAATTTTGTTAGATTTAAAGTTAACAAAATTTCTCTGCAGAGAATTGCGTTATATCCAGTGGCAATATCACCACAGAAGTGTTCAGCACAGCAATGTTAAAAGTAAAGGCATACTTTGCTACTTTGAGTCAAAGACAGCATTTGCCTGACCTGCTGCTGTTAATAATTTTAAACATATGTTTACATGACTGCTTTTTCCAACCCACTTTCAGCTGTCACCAGCCCCCACAGAACATAATAATAAACACCTTGCACACCCACAAAGAGGTTACTGGAAAAGGGCTGGATGCATGGAGAGGTCTGGAAGTTTCGAGAACGTAAAACACACAGCTTCCTAATTTTTTTGTCAGACAAGTCATACTTTGACCCCAAAAACATGCAGTGTTGATTTTCAGGTGCAAATTTTATTGTGGATCATAACAAAAGGTTTCAGGGAAAGCACAAGAAGAAAAATCAGCAAGAGTGTGTCTTTTACTTACAGAGTACATATATTCCGTGAAAGCTACTAATTGCAGTTGAAGGCAATGCAGCTTAATTTAAACTACTAATTATTTTTTGAATACATGCTTAGCAAACTTTGAAAGTATTCTTTTTTCATAGTTAGTTTGATATTGAAATCGAGGACCAAATATTTCAAGGACTTCAGCATTGTTGAAGAGTGCATGCTATTAAACTGTCAGACAGAAAAGAAAATCTCATTATTGCAGAAAGAAATAGTCACATAAAATATTTTTAAAATACATAAAATTAGCCCTTATAAATGTTGAATGACTCAAAACCTCTTTGGAAAATATGTTGATACTGAGGTATGCCTAATTTTAAAATTTTTTGGTGATGCTGTCCCAATTTTTCATGTGACAAATCAAACTAAAGTATCTTAATGCAAACTAACTGTAACTTTTTACAAAGGATTTCTTTAGTCTGTAAATGTACTTTGACTGTAAAGAGAAAACCCACACTAATTCTTACAGTAAAATGACAAAAGTCTATTTGGTAACAGTGTAAAAATCTTGCAAGAGGTCTTCAAGGCACTGTTCTCTCTTTGGGATGCTTGGCCATTCATGAAGGCTGTTTTGAGAGGAAGACAATAACAAAAACTAGACCTAAGGCTGGTATCTAGTATATTAAATATCATATATATCTTTCTCTAATGAAATAAACTTCTAAAAGCCATTCTGCTTTGCAACACTGTGGCTTGCAGTAAGGTGTCTGCTAAATTAAGCTCAAACATGAATTCAAAACTGTACTTCCAGAAAAAACGCAAGAACAAAAGACAACCAAGTAACATTTACCTCAGCCATGGTCTGCTTGAATGTAACAATTCCCAAGCACTGTAACCCTCTGCAAAACAGCTCTGTTGATTTCATGTCACTGGTTTATATGGAGATGTGCCAGTGGGCAACTTGGTCCACAGTGCATTGAAGAAAATTAGGACCTTATCCAGCTCCTGCTGGTCCATTTGAATTCCTGAGCTATGTAGCTAAAAGAGCTGCTAACCTCTGTAACATGGAGATCACCTCAAGATATTAGGATTTTAGGTAATTATTTTGACAACAGCTTATTGACACACTATGAAAAATCTGAAGCTCCTCTTAAAAAAAAACTAAAACAAATAGTAAGTTTTGTGTGGTTGAAAGAGCATGCCTGGATCCATCGGGGGAATAGATACCCATTTCCACCCACAAGAGAAACCTAGATACCATACTGTTGGATGCAATGGAATAATTATAAGTCAGGGAAGCAAAGCAAACTGTTTGTTTTGGTGCTTTCATAATGCCCCGGCAGCAGAAATGTTTACTGCTTGTTTGCTGCTCATGGCAGGCTAAGAATCAGCCCGTTTTTGGTGGACTCAGCTACCTGTGGGCCTTTGTGTGACACAGCACAACACACAGGCATATTGGTCTGGTGGATGAGATCCAAACACCACCATGAGATCTTCAGGCAGTGGCTTGCATTTACCCTACCTGGCTTCAGAATCCAGCCAAAGTGCTGAGCCTTGAGACCACAGGCACTGTCTGGGACCACTAGAGAAACTGGTCTCTCCAGCTGGCAGTTCACGTCTTACATGAGCTAAATCAATCAATTTGGATCCATTTAATAATTTTAACAATTTTTAAAGTGATTATAAATAAACCTGGGATTGACTAAAATTTAAACAACTTCTATGTTAATATAAAGAGTGAGGAAAATTCTGTTTTCAGCAGTACATCAGGATGCACTGCTGTGTATCAAGAATAAAAGCAAAGTAGGTGTGGCAGAATTTGGCCCAGATAACTTTTCCCTTTCCTGAAGGAAAGGGCTGGCCTACACCAACTGCTGAAAAGCAAACTGTCTACAGTAGTATTCTATATTTCTATAATATTCTGAATCAAAGCAATAAATATTAGATATAATCTCTATATTAGACTTTGTATTTATCTGATAGCTATTTAAATCTACACTGTCAAAAATATAAGCAGTGACCCACTCCTACACGGCAGCATACAGTATTTGTGTGAATGTGTTAAAACTATCACATGGATCTATATTTACATAAGACACTGTTGTTTATATAGCAGATTTTAATTTACATAAATTCTTACCATAGGATGGATAATTGTGTAAAGGTTGTTTAAATGTTTCTATAGTTCTGCATAATTGCATTTCAGCATCAGGATTTGATCATTCTGTCTCAGTTTATGTTTTTAAAAATGGAAATAGAGTCTGACAGACAAATCTCCAATAATGTTATACCAATATAGCACAAGAAATACTTATTTTCAAGTCCAGGCAAAGAAAACAGTTTCACTGTTCACTTTACGTATATAAATCTCCTCTTTAAAGAAAGTGCACTCCTGAAAACAAAGGCAATCAAAACCTTTCGGCACTGTTGAAATGTAAAAGTGTTTCAGCTAAGCGTGGTCTGCAGAAAAAACATCATACATTTTTTAATTAGCTATTACAATTACTACTAGGTGTGCAAATGAAAAACTTACATGTTAAACATTAAAATAAGGTGAAATTGCTGCTGTTATATACAGGAGTAGTTCTGTCTCAGTTTGCTCAAAAAATGCTTGCTTAATTCCTATTGTTTAGCTTCTCAGATATTAAAGATGTAATGAAAATGTTCATTTTCATTGAGGTCAAAATGTCCAGTTACTTCTCCCTGTAAAAGGCAAATAACTGTTGTTTTCTGTACCCCTAATTTCAGAAACTCAGTTAAAAAAACAGAGGTAAGAAAATGTTTTAATAAAGATATTTAGAATGCTTAGAACAACAAGATAATTTCTGAGTTCAGAGAACATCCAGGTATTGCCCTTTGAATTAAATACTGACTTTACCTTGAAAAAGTTCATATTATTTCTCAGAAAAATAATTTTGTAGCCCCCCAGCAGAAGTCAGTATTACCTTATTACTGAACATCAGTTGGTGTTTTTACCAAAGACAGAAAGTAACTGCTGGAGCTCCCTCTGTGCTAATGCTGTACTGGAAAACTCTACATAAAAGGGAAAAAAAAAAAAAAACCTGAAAAACTGAAAAATATGTAATGCTTTACATCATATGTAACATACTGCTGTCATTGACTGTTCTTGCCAGCACTGCCTTCCTCCTCATGGAAGACTCAAGAACTGACAGAACACTTTTCCTTTTCCCTAAGCCAGTTCTGCATAACTGGATGGCTATTAACAAGTCTCATTCCTGTGCTAAGCAGTCCAAAGATTTCTGAAGAGTTATCTAGGAATTTCAGCCTAAGGATTTTTTTTTCCTTACTGTGTAACCCAAGAATTTGTAGTTGCAATGGAACTCTTTGTTTAGAAAGTGATCCAGGCAGTCTCTACCAGCTTCTTTATGGAAACAGAACTGGTGCTTGGTATCAGTCTAAGGGAAGAATCAACTCCCATTTCCCGTTTGTGTCTTTGTTAAAGCTAAAACCAAACAGACAACAGCTTATATTTGGTGATAATTAGATAAAAAAAGTATTTGTAGTCATGTAAAATCACTGAAGAACTTTACTGAAACGGAATCTTTGCAGATGGGAGTAGTTTTGGCCATTTCTAGAAAATTAATCTTATTTGTTTGTGTTGAAGATTATGCAGCAAAATACATTCATCATAAAATCAACCAAAGGGAAAATTCTAAATTCTATTTAGCAATCTAAACTTGTAGTCTGATAATCCTGTGATTAAACTACCAAAATAAAAACAAGCCATTCTTCTACTTTCTAATACTATGTAATAATACAAATACTATAGAAAAACTGTATTTTACAGGTGTGTCTTCCTGAAAAGTGTTCTTTGCAAAAAAGGTCTCTGCCTTCAACAAAAACAAGTGAAAAGCTGCAAAGTATGCTTCTGTGGAATGCTCAATAGCACACATTGAAAGCAGAGTATCACATTATAACAAGTCTGAAGGAATGAGTAGCCACGTCAGTTTGTACCCATAAAATTAATGCCTAATAACAGCAGTGGGAATATATATTCATCAGGTTAAGTTTCTTCTTTTTAGTTGTCATGTGAACAAGTGTATTTAACTGTTTCTCCCCATGCACATTCCTCTCAATTATAATGGAACTGTCTTATCATGGATAGAAAATATTCTTCCCCTTCCCAGATTAAAAAAAGATCTATGTAAAAAATATTAAAGTACTCAGTACAGACTATTCCTATGATAGGCTTCAAAGGCTGATTTGAATTAAACTTACTAAATCTTCTTTTTCATTGTTGCTTCACCTATTAAAAACAGCATGAAGACAACTAAGACATTAATTCTCCCAGAATATACCCAAGTACCTTCCTCCAAACCTTTTTTTTCTTTGTAAGTTATATTAGTTTTAAATCTACTATGAAAATAGTAGTGCAAGAATAATCAATTAAAAATTCTTCAGGTAAATAGTTTAGTTCCTTTTAAGATAGAGATGCAGAGGAATACTGATGAAAGATAGGCTAGTTAAGATGCTTTCATTATTAACACTCCTTTGGGACCCAAATAAATTCTTCACTCCACATTCCTGTATTTGGAAAACAAATTGTACAGTACTCTCAGTGTAGACTTCAAGTCACAATTTACAATATCTAGAAAAAAGACAAGGGAAAACAAATTAGTAACTTCATTAACTCCAAACATTTTTCAGAAAAAAGTGCCCATTCTCTACTCTCTTCCCTTGCTCACATTAATATCCATGAACATTGGACCACAAGGATAGTAAAAAAGAGTAGAAATATCAACATAGCACAGATTTCAAACTGGAACCTCAAAACTTGGTGTTTTAACCACTTCTAGTTAGGGATACAAATAGCTACTGCTGCTGATGTTGAAATGTAGCCAAGGTTTAGTTGCTCCTGAGACAAAGTGTGCCCAGGATTACATATGCCTATATGACTTCATCTTCAGTCAGTTGTGGCTGAAAAGTAATGATTTTGAAAAAAAAATCATCAGGCAGTAACCAGTGGAACCTTCCTCTTACATAAGAATTGTAGGACTTGTCACATTCTGGGCTGCAACATCCTCTAGTAGACCTAATTTTAGTGAGATAGCTAGAGGCAAGTTTAAATTTTCCAGAGGATCTAAAGAAGCTAGGTATACAAGTGCTTCTTGAACAAACATCTGAAAATTCTTTGCGTTAGCTGACATTCATGGCTGAATCAGTCCTCGGAAACTCAACATCTAAAGTAAAGGACTTATATGAAACAAAAAGCTAATGAATACCTTCTGTTTCAAAGAGCAGTTCTTGAGAAAGTCAATATTATTTCACAAGAAATCTATAAAACAAACTGACAAGTACTACTGCAGCAGTCTACACTAGTGCTTCAAGGAATATTCAAACAGGGATTTAGAATTGCCCTCAGAAAGAGCAGAGAAGAATCAGAATTGTCCTGTCTCTTTCTGTTGAATGCATAGGAACTCAAATTCCTAACTTTGGTTCTTGGAATTGGCCAAAACCTCCACATAAGCCCAATAAATGGTGTATGTAATAATCCGAGTTTAGCCATTGTATTTATCTACATTGACGTTTCTCACAGACGGTGAAGGGGTCACACTATGAATAATTGATCCAATCAAACCCATGCATGATGTCCCAAAGCATGCAAACTAAAGATATTGGCTACATGGCAAATTTACATCCATGGACAAAGGGTGAAAACCACTAAAGCCTAGATTTTATGCTGAGCCTATGCATGGTCATGAAACCACAGCCACCAGGGGTTTGTGGCTCTTAATAAATGAGACCAAAAATGCTTGGTATAAAATGAAGAGGAAGTGCCAAAAGCTGCAGGAAGGATGCACTGCCCCCACAACATCCCATTGCAAGCTGCAATACTGTTTGCATGTAAAATCAGAAGTTTCCTCTTTTAGGCCAGCAGCAAGGTGCAGAACAACTTTCTTTCCTAATACGGAACTTCAATTATTAAAGAGATAACTTGGCTAGGTCTTTGCAAAAATACCAAGGGACTCCACCACCACAACAGAATTCCACAGAAGAAAACATGCTCCCAAAGAAAGATGGATTATTTCCATTGCTCCATGGGTTTGACCAGCATGTCCAATATTTTACTCGTTGCAAGTTTCTAAAAGAGAAACTTGAGTTTGGCTTTGATGTATACCTTTCAAGGAGTAATCTAAAAAAGCTCAAACTGCAAATGAATTCGTTATAGACTCAGCAGATTAATGTTCCAGCCATTTTAAGTAAAAGGTCATGGAAAGCTTTTTAAGACCTTTTCAGTTATATTGCAAATAACCCAAATAAACTGTTGACCCCATAAAAATCATTGGTTTTCATACTCATTTATTTAACTGCATTCTTTTTTTTTTTCCACTAAATATGTTTTTCATATTCTAAAGCACTTTCCAGCATATTTTTTCCTCAAGAACCTCAAAGAAACACTGTAGGAATTTAAAGAGTATATAGCGTACACATTTAGGGTAAGATCTTTTTCAATACTCTTTTGCTCACTGGAAATTTTACGTACGGGCATTGTGCCCGATGTAACAACACATAAAACAGATGTGTTTTTCCATTCACATTGGGCAGGAAGTTTCATATTAAGCATTTCAATAATTGCACAAGAAATGTCTTATATATGCTGAAATATCCTCATAGCTTGATTTATACTGGAAAAATTAGCTGTCCCCTAGAGCAATAAATACCTGAAAAATTAAATGCCATAAGAATTTTAAACCTCCATGGGGAGTATGGGATCACAGATACTCTGTGTTTTACTTGGATCCCTTGATTTCACTGTTTCCCCCTTCTCACTTAGACTATTTCAAACATAAAGGTTTGTGATACACTCACCAGTGGTTTAGTTAAGCATGACTGTGGATTAGAGTTCAAGCTATCAAAAGAAGTGAAAAAATAGGCTGGGTATGTCCAGATTTAATGCACAGGCTCGATCCTGTTTGTGTGTGTGCATGCCCCTGTGGCTGTTTCAATCTGCAAGTTGGGAGGGATGGAAAAAATCCTGAATGGAGCAGAACCTGATTCAGCAATGAGTGCCTGAATCTCCAGAGAGTTCTTACTATTAGAAGCAACACTCTGACATTAGCTTATGTCAACTCCTCAGGGAATGACAATCCAATATTGTGGCAGGAAAAGACTGCAAGCACCATATAATGTGAGTCTGAAACTGGTCTTGAAAAGACACAGCTACACTGATTATTATGGTAGGTAACCAGCAGGAACCCAGCTATCCTGGTGGGAACAGTGGAGCAGAAGCTGCACGTCCAGCTCCTGCATGGTAAGAAGTGGTAACTTCTTATGGGAGGAGCCACAAGGAATACACTATAACCTGGTGAATCAAGGGCTCCATATCCAAAAAGCTGGATTTAAATACTGTATGTATTTGAGCAAAGAGGAGTGGAATCCTCATACAGCAGCAAAACCTTTATCCTCCCTGAAGCACATTCTACTTTCAGTCTCCAGCTCTGTATCTAATTTTAATATGCAAGATTAGAGCCTGCATTCAAAGGCGGTTATGTGAACATTTAAAAGTCTTCTTCCATAAGATCTCTGTCTTTTGTGAAAATCTTGTAAATTACACTGGAATATTTGAGGTTTAGTGTGAAAATGTGACATGGGAAAAATGGAGCAATTGGAGCAGTTCACATCTGCCAGTGACACCATTCACAACTGTGTTCTCTTTTTTTCAGGGAATATTGGAGTATCACTGCATATGTTTGGCCACTGATGAAAGGAAGCATCACAACATTTGAAAAAATGCATTTTAAATACATTTAAATTCCTTGAGCACTTCAAAACCTATGTTGCCTTTTGCTGTGGTATTAACTTAACCTTCCTTTAGCCATACCACAGCCCTGTAAAATCCCACCTAACACAAATTTTTAAGGAGATACAAAAAAGGTAGAACAGGTACCTTCTGGTCTTGGCTTTGGTTTTTCCAATCCACCATCCTGCATGAGCTCAAATGCAAAAGAGACATTGACGACCTAGCAATACAATGAAGGCAATCAGTATTGTGAACTTTGAATAGTACAAATGGTCAAGCCAAGATGTATTTAAAGCTGCAGACCCAGATATTCAGAAGGAACAAATAGTCAGGGCTCTGTATATCTGGTCCATGGAATCCACACAATCCATTCTTTTGCTGTTTACGGGTGATGGTGGTTTCAGAAATATAATGTAATTGTAAGTTATCATGTGCACTAACATAACCCATAGAAAAATTACTTACAAGTAAGAATAGCCCACCTCCCACAAGTTCAAAAACTGGAACATGATGGCCCCTGAAGTGCTCTTGTCTTGAACAGACAGATGAATGGCCTGGATAGTTACAGACACTGACATAATGTTGGTTTTAAATTGACACATTGTACATACATGCCTTTATGCTTCCAAAACCCATTAAACCTTTCCAATGTTAAATTCTTGGATTTTGGACACAAAAAAATCAGTTCTGTCATCAATGCTTGTGTGTAATCCTATATACATTATTGAACAGTAAGTCTTGTTCAATGAGAGCATCACACAATGGCTGCCAAACTCTGTTAATACTTGCTAACCACACTACCATTAATATAATTTTGTTTTATTCAAGGTAAGTATTCATACTGATTTTTTTAAATGCATGGAAATGGTTACCAGTACAGTCCTTTCCTGATTTCAGCTATTAACATCAAACTCATGCGGAAAAGTTTGTGCTATCCTTGTACAACTAGACATATTTATATATTTGTTTTTAACAGAAAAAATGAAATCTAATTACCTTCTGTTCAAAGCTATCAGGGGTCAAGAAAAAGCTGTGCAGAGGAACAAAATAGCCTTCCAGGAGACCCATTAGCAGGACTAAGTACACTCCATCTGCAAACTGTGAAAAAAGACATTTCTCAGTACATTTTCTGAAAAATATCTCATTGCTTTTCTTATTGAACAAAATATATATTGCCTAATGCAGAACTGTCAACAAACTGCCAAAAAATATTTTAAATTGCAACAAAAAAATGCCATCCCACTTCTTTGATTTTATTTATTTTGCTCTGCTATGTCCAATTTTAAGTGTCTGTAATTACAGTGGAAGATACCTAATTGCTATGATATATGTCAATTTCTATTTAAAAACAGAAAAAAAAAAAAGCAACATCCATAGGAAGAATATGGGCATGTGGGAATGAGTCCAAAGGAGGCCATGAAGATGCTCAGAGGGCTGGTGCAATTCTGCTGTGGAGACAGGCTGAGAGAGTGGGGGCTGTTCAGACTCGAGAAAGGAAGGCTTCAGGGAAACCTTGTAGTATCTTCCAGTACCTAAAGGGGCTACAAGAGAGCTGGAGGGGGACTTTTACAGGGGCATGGAGTGACAGGACAGAGGGGAATGGCCTTAAGCTGAAAGGTTTAGATAGATATTAGGAAGAAATTCATTACTGTCAGAGCTGTGGGGCACTGGAATAGGTTGTGGATGCCACATGCCTGGGGTTGACCAAGGCTGGATGGGACTTTGAGCAACCTGGCCTTGTGGAAGATGTCCCTGCAGGAACTGGATAATCTTTAAGGACCCTTCCAACCCAAGCCATTCCATGTTTCTATGGTGTTGTCACAGGCCTCTCACTCCTACCCTTGTGGCATCTGGTCTATTAGCAACCCATCATCTTCCTGAGGTAGGTAATTTTGTTTAACTGATAGAAATACAACCTCTCATCTTAGGGAATACTGTTTCAGAAAAATGTTTAAGGAGTTTCCAGGTACATTTGAATAATATGTTTTCCCCCAAAGTAAAAAATGCAATAAGCAGAAATAGGGAATGCCCTTTTGAAAGCCTTTACACATGATTTCCATCTAAATCCTAATTTTACCTTTAAAAAAATCTCTATCAGATTGGTAGGTGTCTAAATAAAGCAAAGATTCTTAATAATGTGAATCAAGACATAAAGCCTGACCTGAAGACACCTGGGGTTTTTTGATAGTGCAGTTCCCAACCCTTCCTGCCTGACCCAGTAATTTTCTTATGATAACTGCTGCAATTGTTCATATGGGGAGGTATTAATACAGCAGGATTAAGCTTTTCTTTTAGCTTCTTTTCAGACAATTTAGCAGCTGAGAACAAGAAAGAAGAGCATGTAGCACATTCTTTCTGTGGTGCAATCAAGCCTGCAGCCCAGCTGTACAGCTGCCTATACACTTGAGTAGCTTTACTCTCGAGAATCCCTGAATTCTCCCTGAATAGAGCCATTGTAATCCCATGTGGCTGCGTGCTTATGGAAAGGTAGGCAGGAAACAGCTGCTCAGCCTGATGTTGGAGCAAACCAAGCGGACAGAATTCTTTCCTGACCAAATCAAGCAGGTTTTCCTTATAGCACTTGGAAGCACCCAGAAAGGAGCATTTGTTAATTAATTTTTATGCTAATGGAATGACAAAACTATTTTAGATGCCTAATTGGTGAAGGTCTTCTTCATACAAACATATTTAGAAATTAAGGGTTTCCTGCTGAAATAACATCTTAGAGCTCAATCTATAATAATTTAATGAAATTTCTGGATAAAGCTGGGGGCACAGTGCATAACATAGTGCAACTACCTCTCCCCTTTAAGAAAGGCTATAAAACTCTACCTGTGTGTCCAGTTCAGTCACCTCCAAATTCAATTTATTCAGATGCTTGTTCACAAAGGTGATGAGAGTCTGAAATATGAAAACAGTGCAATGAAGGCCTATTCAGCAGGGCAGCAGTTCAACACAAGCAGTATGAACTCTACTCACAAGAGAATCTGCATGAGTGAAGAGATTGCAACACAATTTCTAAGTTTTAAAACTGAAATGTGAGATCAAAAATTGTTTTAAAATTATTTTTCACATTTGCACAAAAACGAAGAACAGAAATAAAATGAATGTGACGTATATATTAAAAATACACTGTTAAAACACAGAAACCCTCCCAAACTTTTAGCAGACTTTTAGCAGTAGGAAAGTAGGTAATTGGACTCCACTCAAATCTGACAGCAGCCAAAATACTCTAGGGTCAGACCTCTGGCAGCTGTAAACTGTATATCTCTTTGGCATCAGTACAGTCAATGTACCGGTTGGGTTCTATTCAACATACACTTCGTGAGAACTTTTCTGATGGAAACTGTGATAACTATATGTTGTTCCATGTTCCAAAGTTAAGTTCATGCTGCTAAACATTAAATAAAAAGTACCATTATAATCATGACTTCATGTATTTAAGCATAAAGTTTAATTGTATTTAATGTATGCCAAGCATGCCAGTTATATATTATATCCACACACACTCACCCCATAGACACAATCTGATACACACAAGCATGCACATGCACACATTATGTATTCTAAAAATAAAAACCTTCCAACCTTTTTCACTACATTGAGCTTGTCTGGAGCATGGTCAAATAAAGTGTCAAATGCATCTCTTTCTGAAAAACATTCAGTGACATTAATATACTGAGCAGCAGTTGTTCCAGTGCAGAATAAACACTTACTGAGACACATATTCATTTGAGACAACACAGTCAGTAAAACGTGTCAATACAGGCTCCGTATTCCAAATATCAAGCAGTTTGCATACCTCTCTGTTATTGTAAGATGCTAGTAACTTATTCTGTATTATTTACAAAAGGCATAATTTTCAGGTAGGATTTGGATTACCTAAAGACCTCTTTTCTCAAAAATGAGCAAAGAATAGTATCTTAACGCATAAAATCTTGAACAGCCAGATAAGTCACCGAATCATTTTCTGCAGAAGAACATGAGTTTACATTAGTTATTACATCTGCAGATGAATATTCTCCTCATGCGCCAATGACTGCATTATTAAGCACCTCAAGCAGGTTTATGATTACACATCTGCAATACAATCCTTTGTATAGATGTTATGGGCCATTCTCCTATGCAATTTAGGGCACTATCAGCAGGACAACCTAAGGTAGTGTGACAGGAGTGCTACTGTAGTCACCTTCCAAAGAAAACAGAACAAAAAGATTAAAAAAAATATAAAAAGGCACCAGAGCCTTTTCTCAGCAATTTCTGTTTTGACAATCCCCTGAATGACAGCAAATGCCTCCACAAACAGTTACATTCATATTCCTCAATTAAAATAACCAAAAGCTAGAGCAGAGCCAAAGGCATTTGTAGAAAGCAGACTTTACACAAAGCAAGACTCAAGTGAGTGTTTTCTGTTGGCCAGGCACTTGGCCATTCTCAGTCCCAGCAGTGAGACACACCAGGCACAGGACCTTGCATGGTGTGCAAGCTTGCTGAACAATAACTCAACATCTTTAAAGTATAGGTAAGTAATGGATGTAAGAATATCAACACATTCACCAGCTGGTTCATGATAAGACACCACATTATGGTGGGAACTTATGACCATTAATACCATTGCAATAATGTTCTGCAGGTCAAACCACAAAGCACCTGCAAATTAACACGTGCTGAAACGCAATGAAATGTGTTTTAAAGATGGTCAGAGTGATTTTAGTGCTTTTTTCCCCTTTGTTAACTGCCACAACAGCCTGTGGTGCATGTTTGCCAGGGCAACGGGAAATCCTCTACTTTCTTGCAATTTGTTCAAAGTGACCACCCACTGCAGAACTCATGTGCACTCTGGCTGCCTCAAGAAAAGAGATAATAATCAAATGAACTTACCATGCCTTCCTGACAATGCCCTATGGAAAAAAAAAAAAAAGGAAAAGGACAAAACAGTTATATATAATTCACTTGCAGATACTGTGTTACAAAAGAAAACAGTATACATGGTATGACCTTCAGCTTGGTGAACATTGGAGTAGATCCATGGAATTAAGAAAAATTTCACCAAATTACTCCAACTGAGGATCTGGGTTAGTCTGGAGTCTATCAATATAATATCTCTTGGCTTCACTGAAGTCTCACAGGAGGCCAGATCTTGTATTTCCTACTTTGCACCAAATCAACACACCTTGCCCGAGTGAAGAAAGCTTTTTCATGCTGATTTTGTGAAAAATCTTCCCTCAGCTTTGAAGATGCATCTATCACACCAACTACAATACAAATCCAGCCAAAACAAGGCTTGGGCTGATTTCTTAAGGGCTGCAGCATTTTTCTCCAGTTGATCAATCATGTAACTATCACACATAAATCCATACAGATTAACAACAAGTCAATAGTCCCGCTTCTCTCCATTCAGTTAGAAACCAGGATATGTTACTATTGTTCTCTTTTGGTTTGGAATAACTTTTCTGTTACAAAATGTTCAGTGAAATGGCACATACGGGGCTAACTACCACGATTTCACATCCCTAAAGTCCTGCTTTTAGTTCTCCACCTCTCTATTTCCTCCCCCTTTTGTATTTTTAAATGTTTGTTTGCAGCTTTTGAAAAGGCTAAAATACAGTCACTGGCTGATGCATCATCTTCCCTGGAACTCAAAATATACTGAAATCTAAATATCAGCAAATGTTTGAATTTCTGAGACACATCTGTGTTCAATTACTGAACTGCTGGCAAAAGTGGTGTTGACATACTCAGTGTTACCAGTTATTTCCTCTTGGATTTGTCGAGACTGGAGGATTCCTTCTCGTTTCTGGAAAAAGTAAAAAAGTGACATTTTTCTCAGTCAAATTTAAGGCCTAGGGTACAGTAAAAATTTGTGATCCACAAACATGAGATAAGAAACCTGCAGAATAAGAACTTTTCTTAAACAAATTTGCAGTAACATATTGTTTTACCTTGCAAGTATTTCAGAGAACTCTTTTGTACATTAACAAGAAATCCGAAACTCCACCTGTAGAAGGAAGTATTTCTTTTCCGTTCTCCATTGTTCTTAATTCACTTTTCTTTTAAAAGCCCCAATTCAGCAAGACATTTGAAACACCCAAACACATATGTAAGTATTTTAGTAGAGGTATGTCTAGGTGAGCTGAATTAAACCCTGTATTTCAATGAACAGCTTGGCAGACGGTGCCCATGCTTCTCTTTTGCAAAAATCTTGCTCTCAGGCTATTTGCTCCTTCTGCCCTGTTCTTAATCTTTTTTTTTTTTTTTTTCTCCCCCTCAATGTTTTCTTTCTCTCCAGACAAAGAGCTCTACTGGCTTCTGATGGGAAACCAAAAGGGAGTTTCCATCCACATTCCCATCCTGCTCCAGCACTGACTCTGATGTTCTTCAGAAGCAAGAAGCCCTTTGTCCCTGGTGCTGAGTGGACTTTGTCCAGAGGCTGTGCCCAACATGGCAGAAGCCAACTCCAATCACTGCTGTTTGAGGCAGCTGGAAAACGAAGCACTTCAAAAGCTTGACATTGTTTCCAGTTTGCTGATCACAGTCATCTGGTGCTGGTGTAAATACCACACATATGTTTCACCTCTCTTTGTGTTCTGTCAATTCTGTCTGCTGGTATTACCAAAATTTTGCAGTACAGAAAGAAAAGTCAGGCAAATGATGACAACTTCATTTAAAGTCTAGACATTAGGCAATTATTAATGATTCTTCAGTCTCTGTCATATAAGGAAATGAGAAAAATAGATTTATGCTGGTCCTAGACTTGCCTTCTACGTGGGAAAGAGAAAAGGAGAATAACCTTGAGGAAAAGTCCTTCATGGCATGTGACCTGGGGCTGCTGCTCTTCCCTGCCTTGGGGAAGACAGCACATCCCCATCTGAGGCAGTCGTCAGTGTATGATATACTGAGCACTTAGCCAGGCCTGAGTCTATTCCTTCTGTACTGCATTACTAAAAATACATGGAAAGAGGTATTTATTTCTGCAAGGAAGTTGAACATAGCATGCTCTGGGTCACTTCAGACTGGCACCTGGAGTAATCTGAACTGACCTTTCAGTGAGATGACAGTTTCAGTGTGTTTACATGGTATTTTTAAAGCCCTGTTTCTAAACATTTTGCAGAAGATAAAAAAATGCATTCAGGGAGGACCTTTGAACATTAAAAAGACAGAGTGGAGTCCAGGGTGTTACCGTATTAGGGGGCATAGAACAGCTGCAGAGACATTTCCTGAAGAGAAATGACATAATTTAGGACTATCTTCACTTCCAGCTCCGGCAGACAGCAGAAAGTGCTGTCTTCAGTACTAACTGAAAAAACTTCAAGTTACAATCTAGTTCATGCTGGCTCAACTTGGAATTCTACTCTGGGATTTTTGTTTATTTTTCCCTTTGCTGCAGGGTAAAAGGAAACTTTTATTTCCTCCCCATGATGACTCTGACATGCCAACGATGCCTTCTGCAGCAAGAGCCCTGTTACTCTCATCTTCTGGAGGGGTGGAGCATCAGAGAAATGTCATCTGTAGTTTTCAGAGACCATTCTGGGAATAAAGGAGCAGAAAAAGGTTTCTAATTGCTCTACACGTTCTCTCTGCAAGCACACAAAAACTGCCTAAAACATACTCTAGTACTTATATAAAACATACTTCGCTTTTCGATAATCTGCAACTAATATTAAAAAAACCAACCAAATTTCTGCACCTTAATCTTCAACAAAAACAAAGAACCCCAAACTGAAATGACACCAAGCCCTAGTTTTGTGATACCTGACCATTAACATTAATGGGATTTCCACATTGCCCAAATATGACATGCATCCACTGGACACTTATTTGTCCAGCACATGTCAAGATAGACCTGCCCATACTTTTAGTCGTTAAAAGATTGGTAAATTCCCAATAGTAACAAACAGAATGGACCTTCAAACACAAGTCTAAGCACCTTCCTGAAGGCTGCTTCTCATACATCTTTTGCACTTTAAAAACTCTTCACCTCAAAACTGACCCTAACACTGATGTCACCTATTATGAAGCTTGTCTTATACTAGACAGAGAATGACACAATGTTCTTAAAAATACAGAGAGGTGCTACTGAGGACTGAAAGACTGTCCAGCATGTTCCTTAAAGGCATCTGCGGCTAAAATTGAACCAACAAACTATAAAGATCAACTATTTGAAAGTCACTGAGAAAAGAGGCATGAATTAAGATTCGCCATTAAAAAGAAAAGCCGGACATGCATTCCAGTGATGACAGAAGACCTTAGCGAATAGGCTTGGCATTTTCTCCCCTCACAGCTGAAAGACTTCACAAAAGGCCCTGAAGATATTCCTAATAACTTACCATTTAAAATTGGAAACTACTCCTAGAACAAAAAAAAATAAATCTGAAACTTGGGTAGTACATTTGGAAGTGGAAAAGATATCTTATCTCCTTTTGTGTCAGCATTTTTATGTAACTGAAGGCCAACTGCTTAATTTCGCCCATGAGGTCCCAGTCTGAAAATCTTCCCACTACTTGGATGGATTTTTGCCTATGTCTTGCTACAACCCATTTCACCTGGAGGATCGTGTTTTCTAATTGCCCCACCAAAGTGAAATGCAGAATTCTTCTGGAGCTTGAAAGAACAAATACATTTGTCACAGGTCCAGAACAGACTTCTTGGGAACCTAGAGGCAGTGCTGCTTCAAAACATTTCAGATCTTCCCATGCAGAGGGACCAATGATCTCTGATTAAGGCTGTGATTTACACACTCATCTAATCTCATTAATTTCCTAGCTTTGCCTAAGAGTAGTTTATGCACCCAAGAATTGCTGTCCCAGAACATGCTGAAGCCGTTCTGGCTGCTCTGCCAATGCATTCTTACACTCTCTGACTTCCATGTCTTGGATACAAACAATCTGTCATCGAACCATTCACGGATGGTATAAATACATAATTTTTAAAAAGAGGCAAAATGATGACAAGACCCAGCTCTCCAAAAAGCTCTCAGTCACTTCAGTAGAGATATGATCAAACAAAGCCTGAGCTTTGTTCAAACTTAGTTATTGTACTCGTATGGCAGGAAAAGAAAATAATATACTGGAGTAGCTACAAAAGGTACAAAACCATCACTTTTTTTTCCTAAATCAGCCTAAACCCAGATATCATATTACTCTCATTGCTAACAGTTTTTGTACAAAACAGCCAAAGGAAACAAGCTTTCATAAGAACTATGCTGATTACCTGTTGGACATGAGCATGTTTTTTGTTTCACAAATACATTTTTTCTATTTCAATAAACTACATCCAGACAACACAGCAACCCTCACATTTTATGTGTTTTCACACACAGCAGAATTTAAAAACAGCTACTGCATAGACCTGTTAAGCTTTCCTAGGCTTGATCTTTCTTTACAGAATGCATGAGTGTTTAGAACAGGAGGTGTGCACATCTGACCACTAAATTAGCCTTTAGGATCTGCTGATTGTTGATTAAGACTCTCATGAGTTCAAAGCGTACATGATGCATGATATAGAATCAGTCCCATGTGACATGAAAGACAGATCTAAAAACTAAAATTAAAAAGCCCACTCACCATAAAATAAAAATGACAAATGTCTCAAACAATTACAGTAAGTATACTGGCCCCTACTCTGTGCTAATAGGAATCAGCAGAGCTTTGGAATTCCACTGCTTGGCTGTCACCAAGGTCAGCATCTGCCGAACAAAATCTTCTTCAACATTACTTGGATTTTATTCTGGTGCAACTGCTTTTCCCTGCAAACCACTGGCGCCTGAGCTACAGCTGTGTAACTAAGAGTGAGCCAGATTCTCCCACTACTTACTGTCTTCAATTGGTTTATCTGTACTGACTTCAGTGGATTTGCTGTTGAACTGCATTGGCCTGTTTAACAAGAGGACAATTATGCCCATTGATTTCAACTGGAATTTTGTCTGGAGATATGGAATGACAGCAGAAGTTCTGGTTCTTTATTTTAGGGTTGTGTTCTTTTTCTCATTTGGTTTCTCATCATAAAGATGCCCTGCTCACTGTACTTTTAAGTTGGTTTTGGTGGAACTTTGAGATAAACCAGTGTAAAAGTACATTTATAACAGCCAAAGGAAATGTTCCTTTGAAGCCTTAGACACATAAGTGCAAATTATCAGGGATTCTCCTTCATCATCTGTAGAGAAACCCATGAAGCAAAATCTGAGAGTCAATGAGTCACTACCAGACATCAGTAATGCATTTACCAGAGACTCTCCTTCAGATTTCTCCCCAAGTAACGAAACTTGTCCTATTTGAATTCTAGTAAGGAAAATGTTTACTTTTTCAGATCTGTCTCACAGATTTTCAACCACACAAAACTTGAGCAATAGCTCTTTCCACCAGTTACTTCAGGGTAACATCAGTTAAAAGACATAAGTAAAGACAGTTACAGTGTGAAAAATAAAGGCAAAGTTAATTGGAGAGACAGAAAAGCAGATTAAATGGGAAAAGGCCAAATAAGAGCAAGCACAAGTTCAGCTGCAAGAAAAATGATGAACAGAAAAACATGAACAGTTTGAATGTATGAGGCTCTAATAAGGAGACTGACAATAGATTTAGTTGATGGGGGTTTTTTTGCATGCTTACGAGAAAGCCAACACTGTAATCAGACTAAATTAGCATGCGCAAGGCTGAAAAAGAATAGTTAGTCACCTAACATGAATCTGAATGTAATAAACAGTGACAATTCATCATTCAGTGCCAAAAATTATTTGAATCTCTACACAAGTAAGAAGAGCGTCAAAAAATGGGAAAAATAATAATTCTAGAGATCATACTGGGTGATAAATACATTCCAACAATAATAATGCTTCATATATTTTTAATGTCACAGTCTGGCCACTTCACAATCAAAATAAGACATTGTGAGCCACAGCTCAATCTGGGAAAGCACTTCTGCCTTTTCCTGGTTGAAGCACTGTCAGCAGGGGCACGTGTGTTTCTTGTCATCCAAAGAGACACACACATGCCTGCCCAGACAGAAACTCCACATGCCTATTTCAAGAGACCCCCTCAGCCAACTTCAGAACACTACCAAGTGCTGTTTAATGCCCCTCTTACCTGCACAACAACCACCTGAATGGACACATGATCAGGGAGTCGGATTGGTGCTCGAAAATACTGAGATAATGCAACCAGAAGATGAAGTATCGCTACGAGACTTTTAGCATGAACAGCTGAAATATAGATTAAAAGCACAAGTTATACACTGCAACCAAAGTAACTAGGGCACTTATTTTCACTTCTACTTAGGATGTAGGGATTATGGGATTTTTTCTCCTCCTGCCACCTAGAGCCAACGGGCACTTTTAAGGCACCTTATCTTTAGTGGTCTCCTGCAAGATGCGTCAGCACCAACACACTACTCTGTGCAACACGTCTGGATGCCACAGGCTTGTGGAGATGGAAATCTAAAGCTAATCCAAAAGCCAAATTTTATGCATGACAGTTTAAGTGCTGTCTCTGCATTCTCCTTGCCTCTCTTTTATTCCCTTTACTTCAATAAGGATTTATGGACTATCAGAAAGATATTTTTGTACTCATAACATGCACTTATTCATTTTTAAGTGTCACAATGTCTGCAGGATGATAAATGAGCCTGTTATGGCACAAGCCTTAAGCAATAACTTACTAAACTCAATGACTCAAACATTCCTCATGAAGTTGTTCTAGTTCTGTTATTGAAGCTTTTTTGCAGCAGGTTTCATGTGCGTAGTTAACACAGACACAACTTACGAGATATCAAAAGCCAATCTGTAGGAAATCCTTGATCGAGTATCAAACCATTGGCATGAAAGTGGATAATTTCCAATCCTTATTATTGCCTTTCTTCTTCTTCTATTTTATTTTTGCATTCTCTAGAGTAGTATTCCTAAAAAATCTTTGATAGCTACAGCGCAGCGCACTTAGGTTTCTTTGTATTTGAACTAATCATTAAGTACTACCTTACTTCACTGCTGAAACACGGTCAGATTAACTAAAATATCCTTCTTCATTATCTTCCAATGCGAGTCTCAGCTATGCCTTGGAGATGATCATTAATATAAAATGTGGCATTGCTGGCAAATATTGCTGGAGTGCCAGGGGTCAGGGATGAGGTGCTTTAGCAGAACATTACAAAGGTGTCTGTCTGCCTACCACCAGTGTGTGCTGCAGCTGGGCCCAGCTGCTGCTCTCTGTCTCTACTGCAGCTCTAAAACACATGTAAAAATTAAATTAAAACTAGAATAAATTGTCAACTCCAAACACCCTGCCTCCAGCTGCATAACAGAGACTGGGGAAAAAAAACCTCAGGGGAGGTTGAAAAGAGAAGGGGACAAAAAATTCAGCAGGACCACAAAAAGGTGAAAGTCAAAATGCCTAATGTTCACTCTTCCTCCCTTGAGATATTCCTCTCCTTTGCACTAATTTGTTGTGAATGGAACAGGATACAAAACTGCTCAGCACGAGACAGGTATAGGAAACAGGGAAAATGTGGTCAAGGTATTCACTAGCATGAAATGATTCTGAAAACCAAACTTAAAGCAGATTAAGTGGCCTAATTTTCTAAAACTGATAATCTGCTTCCTTTCATCACATATGCACAAAGTCTCCTTTGCGGGGCCACTGAAGGCATTTCTATTAGATACTGCTATGTTCATTCTCAATACAATAAAACAGGAAGGGTGCAGAACTAGTCTTGATGAGAGTTTTGTAATTAAAACTAGTGGTTCATCATTTAGCCTTAAATGATCAGGAATATTATTCATATTTATGTTGCAAATTTTACACAAACAAAGAGCTCTAGGACCTGACTCTCCTTCTGCCTATCTACTGCACTTCTGCAGGTGCTTGCCTGTTCCAACAAACCAATTTAGCAACACAAAAATCAAGCTGGCATGCACATGGAGTTCAGAGCAAAACCACCACACTTGGACAGATTCTGAAAAGACACCTAACTGCAACTGAAGGCTGAGCACCAGTAAAGAGGGCAGAATGCACCACATCTGGAAGCTCCCTTTAAAGCTGTTCCTACCATAAATACCAGGTTTCAGCCCTCCCTTATCACTGGATATTTCAGAATTACAGATAGCACCCATTAACTCCTAGCTGCCAACAAAAGAGAACAGCATAACAAGCACACAACTTACAGTCAACATTCCACTTAATGCTTCTTGGAGGAAGTTTTAGGGTTTCATTGATCTTTTCAAGCACTGTCTGTAGCTTCTGTTTCTGAGCAATTTCAGACTGAGTAACTTCTGCAACATTCAGCTTCTCGCTTTCAAGTTTCTCTGAAGAGACAGAAGAAATAACGGAGGAAAAGCAATTGTCAACTCCAAGAAGAATACAAAGACATTCCATACACCCAGAGGTACATTCAGGTGACAACAGACTTCCTAGTTTTAGAATTATCTGTGTTTTCTTCCAGACACACTTTCCCCCCACACTTCTAAACTCCTAAAGATAAGTTCACATTTTCCCTTTAGGTACACATTGACAAGGGAAAGGCCAAGTATTACGCTATGCCACAGCACTGGTTAACATATATTTGCTGCAATTCCCTCTACTCTAAGGAGCACCAGACTTGGGAGGTAAGGCCCATAATTTCTATTGCTACTGGATAAAGGTCATTCTTCATACAAGTGGCTTGTACAGCAGATCATCAAACCTAGGAAACAGACACCAACTTTAACATTTATTTCATCAGTCTCAGCCCCACAGCTTCTACCTCAGATGCAGGTGATTAAACAATTTTACATGGTCCATTTGTGATAAAAGCAAAGTGATTCCATAGTCATAGATGTGGAGGATGCACCAAAGAAATGCAAACAAGAATTTCTGGAAGCATGAAAACAACTAAACTTCAGGCAATTTTTCTCTAGGAAACTACAGGCCTTTTCTGCACTCAAAATTTGCAGTACATTTTACAATACTTCATGAATTGGTTTGTTACTAATTAGTACAGATTGCTATGTATATATATACATGGCTTAGTTTACCCTTAAAGAGTAAGCAAAGAAAATTTATGAGAAAGAACTCCCTGGTGACGACACCAGAAACAAAACGCTTGGTTGCTTGTCAATTTACTTCTAAAAAAGAGTATCTTATTAAGAGATATCTTACTTGGTAAGAGCTGATGTTGTTCTCATCAAAGCCAACTGAGTATCTTCCCAAAGGAAGTGAGCCTAAACTACCACCCTAAGAGACTGCTATTTCCTAATCCAGCTATATCTTAATCCTGCCTAAAAAGCTGCTATCTCCATAGGTTTCTTGTGCCTCTTCAGAAATCAGTTTGTGCATAGTCTCACCACAAGACCGAAGATTTAGTGAGCAGAGTTCTGATCCACAAGGAATTAAGGGTAAAGGAAAAGATTCCCCTGAAATCAATAATATGCATATTTAGAACCAAGCTGCATCTGATATGCAATTTTGGGTGAAAGTCACTGGAGGTCTGCCCATGACAATCCAACTGCTCAGTCTAGGGCATATCCAGTCCATCACAATACATTCAATAGCTTAACCATTCATAGAAGGGAATAGTCTGTGAAGTCTTTATTAGAAGTGCTCACATGCTGTTTCAAGATTCATTTAGGATACTGGAAAGAAATTTACTGGAGACGTTATGAGCTGTAATAACTAAGAAAATGGCTTTCAAGCCAGCAGTGTAAAAAGCACATGCCAACTCTGCATTAGCAGTTTCTTTTCTCTATCTGTTTCTCAGCTGAAACTCAGTTTGCAGTCCACTGGGCACCATTACCTCAGTCATGTTAAAAGCCAGACACCAAACCAGAAAGAAATTCCAACTTTCCAGAGGAACCTTGCGATGTGAATAAACTATAGTATGAAAGGAGCAGAGATTAAAAACATCCACCGTGGTACTGAAAATGCCCTTGCCTTTAAACTTACTTTCCACTTGTAACATGGTGAAGTTTGTGCAGCCCATATGCAGATAATAAATTTAATTGGTGTAAATAGTGTTGCCAAGACAAGAGCCCTCCCTCTCCAGCACCCCAGGTACGCTTTGTGCTCTTCTCATCAAGTGTAGAGCACCACACGTTGCACTGCAGCCATGAGGACTGTGCATACAGCCCATTGCTCAGGGGTCTCACAATACAATGCTATTTTTATACCACTTAGTGGCATAAATGTAAGATGAGACCAAAGCTCCTGAGCAGAAACAAGAGATCCACTTACTGACACAGTACTTCAACAGTGTGCACGTGTATTTTTTCTTACCAAATAATTTCTGTAATACTTGTCCATCATACAGGTCTTCAGCCAAGTCTTTCACAATAATCCTCTCTCCTACCAACACATCATTAATCCAGTCAATTAATACCTATATGGGAAACACAAGTTTGGCAGTATTACACACTATTCATTTGCAATTTAAAACACATGTCATTTTTCTTAGCAGAAAGAATACCAAAGCTGCAGTAGCTTAAAATACAGTCTGACATACCTTCAGGAGCAAACAGGAAAGACTCAGGAAGGACTCTTCTAGGGTGACTGTGCCAATACATCACAAGGTCTAGACAAAAACTAATTGATGCAGTGCCTTCTGGAGTGAAATCTTTCCTGTGACTTCAGTACCATTCTAACATCTTATGGTGAAGCAAAAGGTGCTGAAATTGATTTTAATGAAGCGTCCTGCTAAAGTTCTAACCCCAAGAATCACAAAGACGAGGGAAAGTCAGTGTGATCTTAGACTGCAGGTGGGATGTGACTGAGAATCTGGATTCGGGATTTTAATCAAAATTCTTAAGTCTCCCTGTGTCACATCTAGAGAAAGATAGTGCAATAAATGACCTCTCCATTCCACTGGGATGTACATACCAAGTGGTTCCAACTAACTAATACCTAACTAGTGCTTTGAAGTGCTCAAGTGAAAGAGCAGGGATGGCGTTAAAAAGTAGTTTTACTTTCCTGAGAGGGTTTACATGCTTCCATTACCTTCATTAGTTCTTGTAATTTTGGATCATTTCTTGAATTTGGATCAACCATTGTTCGGACTTCATTTTCCTCTGGAAGATTTAGAAGAAAAACATTAGAAACTATCTCAGGCACACCACTTTATTTTACATCAAGCTTTTATGTTGAGATGTAAAATTGTTGTGAATTACCTAGCATAGTGTCCTCAGGGTCTAGTTCGAATGGAATGGGACTGAGAGGTAAGTTAATGGCATTTATTCCTTCTTCCTGTAATTCAGACACTAGGAAATAAAAAAGAAAAGCTTGGTCAAATTTCAATTTAATTTTACTTACTATTTCACTCTCACTAAAAGTAGCATTATTTGTCTTAATTTCTTTATAAGAACATGACTCTATGAGATAAGCCACTGAGTACAATTACAGCAATAAAGTAAGGCTAACAAAAATGGGAGGCCCAGCCAACAACCCTTTACTTGTTTGAGTAGATTTTTCATGGATAATGGTACTGGAATGAACGCAATTACCTCAAATCTTTTTTCAGGATACTGCCCATTGTCCCCAAATTTTTAAAACGCTCACTTGCATTTTAATGGTCCTGACATTTTAACACCAATGAATCATTTTAGCTGAGGATAATGATTATTGCTCTTAGCATGTCACTGTGGCTCTGGAGATGCTTCAAGTGTAGCTACTTGAGAAGAGCTGGGCCTGGCTATGCACCCACACAGGAGTTACCAGATTGAGGAACTATTTAGGACTGAGGGTGCAGCTGCAGAGCACAGCAGCATGTTCTGCTGTTCAGGATGCTGATGGGTCAACATTGCCTAGCTGCAGCAGGCTGTGGGTGCTTCTGGCCTGTGCTCTTGGCCCTTCCTCAGCAAAAATCACAGCAGGAAGACACAGTGTAGGATGATGAACCCTCAAAAAGTATTGCCTTAGTGTGGAGTCCAGACATAGGTTGAGAAAGAACTTGGAGATATGAATGGGGAAATAATCGAAGATGCCATAGTCTGGAGATGCCAGCAGTTGTCAGGAAATGTGGAGAAGGTCTTACTCAGCCAAAGCCCCCAAATGCTACATAAATCAATGTTCTTGAGAAGAAAAGACCAGAAAGATCCACAGAAGTGGTGTAAAGGGAAGCCTGCAACTTGCTCAGTACTGCACAGGCTCTGTACCCTGTACAGGTCAGAGCAACTTCATTCATTCCTCTGGGTGACCCAAACTTTAATAGGTTTCAAAGACAAAACCCTCCCTTCACTGCCCAAACATGTCTCTCTAACAGAGGGAAATAAATACCAACAATCCAACACACAATCCTGTGCTATGGAAGAACTCCCAGCACTGAGCATGGGGGTCACATAAATTTGTACCTTCAGTTTAAAATAACTTAATCCAACAATCCTACATGTGGCCTAAAGATTCAGGCAGTTGTCCACACCTTCTGACATGAACTGAAACATATGATTTATGTGCAGATGGAGACTCACCATCCAAAGCTCAAATTTACCAGCTGATGCTTTCCTTAGTTTATTCTAAAAATTATAGAGACAATTTGGTTTCTAAGAAAACACAGAAGTACTCTAAAGATCTTCTGTTTTGTCTCTCCTCCCCTGGCTGCCTCCTAAGTTAGCTTTTGGAAGTTTTACCTCCCTGCCTAAACTTCCTTAGTGCAGTAAGTATAGCTAAATTCACACAAATACTGTGATAATCAGTCAGTTGGTGCGATAACAGGACTTAAAAATTTCCAAATATTTTCTATGTTTTCTGAAATGTTTTGTGGTCTGCCATATGAAATGTCTGTGCATGATTCAAGAATCTGTGTAGCTATATTCAAGCATCTAGGATTCACAGGACTAATGGCTGCTAGAATGTTTATTACTTTTAACTGTACAAAAATAACTTCAAAAAATCCACTACCTTCCACACTGAACTCATAACTTCACTACATATATTCACCCTGCTTATGTATCTGTATGTATCTGCTACAAATACATCCTGCTTATGTATCTGTATGTATTTGTATGTATCTGCTACAAATACTGAGCAGCTCTAAAGCATCATAAAACAACCCTGACAATAATAGTTCCCTCGACTGTTGTATAGTCTCTAAAACTGAAGGCTGAAAGCAATGGACCAAATTAATCCCTCATGTAACTCCACTGAGTTCTGAGGAGTTATAGCAAGGATGAAGTTTGTCTAGCATGTAAAATCTCGGGAACTGCTTGCACTTAATGGCAATTGTTGGAACTGCAAGCACTCCTTAGAGAAAATCACGGTTGGTTTTATTAACCTCTTTGATTTTTATTTTTAGTTTTTTTAGGTTTTTTATTTTTATTTTGGTTCAAAATGGTTATGTGCATAAAAATGTCAGTGGGTAGAAAACTTCCATGTGGAGGACCTTTTGTTCCAAAATATTTAGCTCATGGAGGACTTCCACACAAAGTATCCTAGGCAGAAAACGTGGGATTTTTTCCACATCAGTCCCAAGGGGGAGCATAGTAAATAAAATCTATTCAAGCCAACTGCCTCCACTGAGCCCTCTTGTCACTCTGCTTGGGCAAGACACACTGGAGAAAGCAGTCAGCTCATTTTCTGAGTGAAGGACAGTAATGAAAGCTTTTGGTTCCTCTCTCCAGGGAGCAACACACTGGCAGAGCTTGCTGACAATTCTCCAAGGAGACTGAGTGGACCTTTCAAGGTTGAAGTTTACACAAAGAACTTTTTACATGGCTCACTGAACCTTCCCGTATCTGTCCTCTATTGTGTACAACATTCTACCTTTAATAACATGTCCTCCATCATATCCTCAGAGAAAGTAAGAGAAAGCAAACAAACCCCTGTCACATCTTTGCATGAAAAGGGAATATAAAATACAAATAAAAAACCAATAAATATACATGGGGAACTCAAACATTGATGTGTTCTAGAATGCAAGTGTGAGATTTACTGCACAGCAGGGCCTAAGCCCTGTTTTCTGTACTCTGCTTTAAGCACAGACATTTTGCACACCTGCCAGAGCCACTTGCAGAACCTACCCAGCACACCTCCAGATGATCCAAAGATCTCAGATGAATTCAGTTTTTAGAGAGGACAGCTCCTCCTCAGCCTCTGCATTCTGCAGTGCACAACCCATGCCCCAGATTGGTATTTAGTCCCGTAATAAAGGTTCCTCTGCCCTCCTGTCCCCCACAAGCTGAAAACATGATGGAGAAATCTTGAGCCTGAGAGTGTCTTTTCATTTCTTTTCCAGTACTGAAGAGCGAAGGTTTAACCACAGATTAGTAATACTACTAAATGGAGCAGGTAAGCATATGCATTATATCAATCTGTGTGTAAACCAAAAGAAAATGTACTATGTAGTACAGTCTCACTTTCGAAGAATTTCCATCAAAAAAATACCATGACAAATCACTGCTATACACTTAGGTGTTTATAGAGCAACCACAAATATGTGATTGAGGTTAAGAGTTTACATACCACAGTTTCAGTAGAGGAGTCCATTTTTCAGCTGCTTTTCATTAATTTAATTAATTTTCATGGAAATCACTTCAGCAACTTAGTATTTTAATAAAAACAAAGAATAAAGTATTGGGGCAATTTTTACAGCAGCTGAAATTAACACGAAATAATCTAATTTCTTGAACAACTTTGACAAATGACTTTGGAGCATCAGTAACACTTGCACTCTGAGCCTTACAGTGTAAAGCATCGGGAAGGAGGAGGGGAAGTACCTGCAGCAGCTCACCTCCACCACACCAGTGGTGAGGAGCCACAGCAGTGCACTGGGACCTGTGGCAGTTGCTGTGAGTAAGCATCCAGACAAGCCCAGCAATTAGAGCTAAGACCCTCTTTGCGTTCTCACCCTCTGCCGTGACCCAGATACAGCCCAGTTCATCAGCTACCATGGAGCTCATGCTCATTTTGCTTATATTGGGAAGATTAGGGACTTTATCCCTTTGGACACTACAGCAAAATCCAGTCCTTCATGGAGTTTTTTTTGAGTCACCACGCTGAGTGGAACTGGGAGAATGTACTTTTAAAGCAAGACCCTTAAAAGCAGCAGCTACATATGGGCCAGACAAATCTCTGTGGACTGGCAATGTGAAAAGTCCCAGTTTTAACTCTGGATGAGGAATGGACATTTCTGCTCAGACTTCTGATTCAGCTCCACATGCCAAATTTCTTATGATGTAATCAAGTGAAACTCCACTGCTATCAGCTGTCAACAGACTTCCTCCCATCATGCCAGCACCAAATCTGGCCCCAAAGCCGGGGAAACCGAGAGCCTGCATCAACAGCAACTACAGCACCTATTTTAAACTGGATGGAATTCTTACTGTTTCAGATGCTCTAGGATTACAAGGTCATAAACCTATGCTATCAAATCCAAGCATGTGCTCCGAGCCAGACCCTGCCCTGTGATGCGTGCATCCAACTGCCATTGGAACTGCACATCTGAGAGTGGAGTGCTGCCCATACGGTTTAAATTGCCTTAATTCCTCCAGTACATGCAGCCTGTTGCTCCACATTGTACTTATTAGACAGTCTCGTTTGGGTTTTTTACTTGTTTATTTTGTGTGCTGAAGGCTTTTTGCTGCCCTATTTAGTATTCAGGGCTTAGAGTTATTCTGATTTGAATGAAACACATCTCATTATTTAACTGAGCTCAGCAATGCCACATCACCCAGTGCACTCTCTGTGGTTTAGATGTATTTTAGCACATCCATCTGAAAAATCATGAAACAAATACAGCTGGATGCAGAGTAAAACAGCCTCTCCTCTGAGTGCTACAGCCATGTCTTCCCCATGGGAAGTGCAACTGGTTCTGTACTTACAAAATTAAAATTACTTAAGTGCTGCAACAGGAATGGGTGAATTCTGGAAGTGTGTGATTTACTAGAACAAAACCATAATGTTAGAGGAGCACAATGCCACATTGCTTCCAATCTCAATCCTTCAAACCCAGGAGATTTAAACAGATGTATATACACCTACTTACATATATATATATATATATATATATATATATATATATATATACTGCCTTTCTCTAACACTAGGGTTTTTTCCATTCAAGGTCTTCTCTACCATTTTTAAGGTTCCACGTACTTTGGGTTGGGTTTTTCCTGTCTTGTTTTGGGGTTTTTTGTGGAAGCTGAGATTTGCTGACATTCAGATGACTCCAGGAGTTTAAACTTCATATAAGAAAGTCAAAATCTACCTGATATTTTAAACTGCTACAGTAGGCAGTAGTTTTACATGTCATGTCTTTATCTTAAGCTATTTTTTCCTGGCACAAGCACCATTTGGAAGGCTAGCTGCAGACATCCTATTGCCAAAATAACACTAGATATTTGTATGTATGCCCATATTTAAACATGCATGCCTATACTACATACATTTATATATGTAACCAGAAATTACAGCCAGTTTATAAGAACACAGATTTTCAGTAAGAAATGTCTTTAGGGCTCTTGTATAAGACATACACTCAATTATAGTTGAGCCAAATTTAGATTAATTGGGTTTTGGTTTCATATTCCCTTTATTGGGTGCAAACTTCTGGTAAATGCCCATGACCTCGATGGTTTGCTTTTGTAACCACTTGTGCACAACAGCAGCTTTAGCTCTTCTACTGACTTGATAGCCAGCAATGCAGACTTGAGCATAAATGATTGTATCCACACAGATCTCAGTGGATTCATGCTGATTTACACCAGCTCACTGGCTTAGTGTGATTCCTGTTCCCTCTCACATGCTCCAGTTCTATAAACTGATATAACTCCAGTGGGATAATTCTGGATTTGTGCTGGTAAATGTGTAAACAGACCTGAATTACTTGAGATGGCAAGAGAATGACAGGGGAAAAAAAAAAAAAAAAAAAAAGCAAAAGCATTTTCAAAAAGTCATAATTCAGGCTTTTACAGAATGATACTATTTAGTCAAGCAAACTTATCTAATCGCTTTCTGGGTCACCTATCCAAAATGTTAATTTCTAATACCTGTGCATGTGCATCTTGTAAGTCCGCAAAGGGAAAAGAAAGTATTAATCTGAAATAGTACTGTCTAATTTTCTGAAATACATAATTCATTAAACATGGATTCTGGCAGTTCAACTTTAACTCCAAAACAAAAGAAATCCACACAAAAGACAATAAATCTGCATTACACATGGTACTAAAATGATCCAATGGATTTATAGATGTTTACAAGTTTGCAGCATGTGACACAGCGTCCACCAGAAATTTGATATTCACAGCACAAAACATCATAAACATATGTCTGCAACTACAAAAGGGCCTTTTTATGTGGGGATCATTGTTAAAATTGTCTTCAGAACATAAACCTTAAGTTGTAAATGCTACTCCCCATTTATTCTCCAAGACATAACAAATGAGGGAAGAAAAGCAGAGATATGTTTGTAATTGAAAATGTTTCTCAGGAAATGATCTGTACAGGAACATCATTCTCATTCCATTAACTGCTGACTCCAAGCCAACCATTTGTAAAAGTAAATAAATATGCAAACTGGCTGACAACAATGTGCCTGCCTTTAATGTTTCTGCATTAGTACTCTGTCTCAAAAAAAGAATCTATTTTCTTTTCTCATTTCTCCATTAAACTAAACATGGCATGCACACAAAAGGAACAGGAGTACTGCTGTTCACAAAAAAAGATGGGAGAAATGCTATGATTTGATTTTCATGCATGCAACACGAATTAAATGCCTTTTGCCTTGAACTTTCTTTAAAGTCCAAAGCCACTCTGAAGTACCTCAGCGACTAGTTTGCTGTTCCTTTTTTTTTGCAATTAGTAGGGAGAAAAGTCCTACACAGACTGACAGATGTCTGGTCCGGGTAGGTAAAAAACAACAACAAACCAGGAAGCAAACTCACTCCTTTTAAAGAGTACATGTGATTCTCTTTTGCCATGTCACAAGTTGCTCCATTAAGCCTCCCATGCTTTCATATTTCATTTGGGATGAAGGATCTTTCCCAGAATTTCCCTGTAGTTTCTACAAGGTAATAAGCAGTAAAGTGCCAGGCCAACACAGATGCCAGTCACTCCATTCATTCCTTCTACACATCCTCTCAACACATCTTTTAAAATACAAAAGGAGTAGCTGCAGATATTTTGAAAAGCCTGTTATGCTACAGGAGTGTTTAAAATGTTACTGAAAAATTCCAAAAGGCGGCTTTGGGAACAAATACAGACAAGTGTGCAATTGGTGCTGATTCTTATTCCCACTGCAGAACAAAGCACGCATATAAGAAATACTGTGACCATTCCAAGTTCTTATCAAAATGTGCTGTGTGGAATCTGATCCCAAAACAAACTCCAAGCAGCCTCGGATACTTTGGTAAGGTCTTTGTGCAACAGACACATACAGGTTGTAACCTGATCTGCACATGGTATCCCTACATGTAAAATATTTTCTTGAAACAAATCCTTTGACAGCAAAATACTTTATGGAAACAAATCCTCTGACTGCTAAGATTTCCAACTTATTGAGGTATGCACTGAGAGATCTCTGAACTGATTTACTGAGAGATCTCAGAATAACACTGAGTACCTGGGGCCATACAGAGACAGAAGGGAAAGCATTTGTATCCTCCTCGCTGACATTTTAGTATTGCTCAAGTTATAACAAATCTGCAGATAGCAATACCCAGAAGAGAGGCAGACAGACCTCTTGGTGCAAGTGAAGACAATTGTTCATCTTACATACTCACCAGTTTTTTTCCAACACTTCCTGCAACAGTTTTTTTCCAAATATTGTAGAGTGGAGAAGCAGATTTTATGGGGCTGACTTGCCTCATTTTGTGAATCACCAACCAGCTAAGAGCAGCTATTCCAACATCAACAAGAAGCGCTCATGCAGAGAAGACAAAACCAAGGATCTGTTCCAAGAAGTCTTTCCCAGCTCAACAAGTTCTAGCTATTCCTAAGAGAAAACCCAAAAATAGTTCTTAGGAATCTGAGGGCACACTAGTAGCAAGCTGAGGATTTCCTGAATTTCGTGCTATTTTCTTCCTGTGTACATAAGCCTTGCTTTTGAAGGAGAAAAAGTTGTGTCAGACCCACTGCATCTCAATAATCTAGATGACTGCTTTTTCTTGAAAGAAATAGAAAAATGATTACTTTTTCTGGAGAATTACAGTTCTCAGAGACTGCAAATTGGTTTACGTATCACACATGACCACCATTTTCAAACTGCAAGATTTTCAAGTTCTTGCTTTGTTTCATATTTGTGCCTAACACAGAGATGATTTCTTAAAGTCTCTGCAATATGTCCTAGGGAATTGAATTTTATAGTCAAGGACAGAATCAGGATCTAATTTGGGAATTAGGATCTAAAGACAGGCCCTCAACATGGCAAAAATAGGCTGTGGTTTTGGCTGGATCAACAGAAACTCATATCAACAGAAACTATATTCTTAAAGAAAACAGGGTGGATTTGGTGAAAGGCAGCAAAATGAGACTTCAAAATGGAAGAAATGTATCTTTAAGCATCCCGAAGACTAAACTGCCCTTCACGGTTCTCCTGGACAACATGGAAGTTAACATGCACTTGACAGCAGCAAAGCTCCAGGCTTTGGCTGCTGCAGCAAGGACTAAAGAAAAGGGAAACTTGCTTCCCCACCCTTATCTCATGTGTGTGATTAACAAGATACACATCTGATGTGTGGAAGCCCTTCTCCTTTTCCCAGCCATACAGCATTAAGGGCCATTTGAGGGATGAAAAGGAATATATCAGGGCTGTCCATTGAAATCCCTGGCTAGAGGAGGGACTTTGGTCAGCTGGCATACATCACAGTGTGGTGTCATCAATAGTGTGGCTGTGCTATCCTCCTAAAACACAATTACACTGAAGTATAAGATGATGATGCAACATAGGACTTTGGTAGCACAAACTAGAAACTGTGTTTGGCTTAGGAAAGCAGAATTTGTTCTCAATTTGCACAGGAAATAAATCAACACTCGCCAGCCTAGGTTTTCAAATACCTTAGTCAGAATTAATTAATTTAAAAGAAGAAAACGGCAGTATCCCCATTCTGCAGCATAGAAAAGACACAATTCTAGATTCAGGAATAGATCTACATTTTTCCTTTCTGGAGACAAACTGCACTTGTAAAATGGAAGCCTGGCACTTAAAATACAGCCTTAAAAGCTTGTCTCTAATGTGACACTTAGCCTGACAGCGTGGACAGGAATCCCTGTACCTCTTGCTTTCCAAACCCGAATCATGGCAAAGAGAACACCTCTTTTTCCATGTAACCACTAGTAATGATTTTCAGCCAGCCCTGTGCCTTGCCCTTCACAGGCCTGCGTGGTATCCTCCTGTGCATTCCTAATTTGGCTTATTTTCTCATAAAATTCAAACTCCAATTTCCAAATGCCCTGTCTAAAATAAACTACCTCACTGAACTGTTCATCTGATGTTGGTGTTTCTGTGAGGACCAGCATTGTAAGGGTAAATCCCCAGCTCTGAACTGCACATGCACTGCCACTGTCTCTTCCAAGAGGTCTCAAACAAGCTGGAATTTTGGAGCAGCACTTGCTAGCACCTGTCCAGAGCTGTCAGACAAGGGAAACACCACTGTGTGAAATCCTACCTGTTAAATGCACTTCATGGGTTGCTGCCATGGCCAATGTACCAGTTTCATCATGGAACTATCACACCAACAGTACCCGTGGCTGCACTTCCTACTTTGCTGGTGAACATACCCAAACCTGCAACTCAATCATCCAGGTAAATAACCTCAAATAGGTTTTATTTCATAGCATTAACACATTCGGAGTTTCCCAGAAATAATCTGCAGCCTTCAGCTTTGATGTCATAAATGAGTTTGTTTTACTATTCTTCTTATAAACTGTATAGTATCACGAAGCTTTCATTTTGATAAGCATGAATATTAAAACTTACATACTGAATAACACATAGACCGTTTGAAAGGCATCCCAATCATGCTTGTGACTACAAATGACAACTTGCCCTGAGTGGAAATTCAGCTGATAAAAATCATTATTTTCACACTGAAGCCAGTGTTATCCAAAGACTGAATTTGTACCAAACTGAAGCGAATAGAAACACATAATCTTATGAAATACCACTAGGGTGAAACAGCTAATTCTATTTCATATTGAAGAAATATTTTCATGGAATAACACTAAATATTAACAGACTGTTGTATTTGCTTCTTCTTTTATCCAGAAAAACAAAGTCCAACAGGAGTAAGAAGAAAATAAACTCCCATTCTTATATTTAAAATATTACAAAACAAAAATAACCCCCATTGTAAAAATACAAGGTCAGAATGCAATAACCAGAAAAGAAAAACAATCAAATGAGTCGGTCTAGCCTCCTACCTTTAGGGCAAAATGCTCCACAGCCCATCGTAGGGTCTCTGGGCCACCCTCATAGTGCATCCCAGGGGGAAGTGCAGTCCTGGAGGTGTTTGAAGCCCCTTGCAGGCCCTTTTGCTGCTGCTCTGCAGAGGAGCTGGTTTAGCTTTAGAGCCTGTTTTCCAACAGAATGGTCCAAGCACATCACAACTCTCAGCTCAGAGCATCGCTTCAGAACAAGCGACTGACTGCCTATATAATTTAATATGATGCCACATGAGACTCATAGACCATCTGCAAAAGAAACTAAATCTGCTTTTTGCAGCTTGGCGAGTTGCATTCTGAAGGCTGGGATGCAGTTTTGATTGTGTGCTTTTGTTATCAGTCATACAACTAAACAAAGTGCTCAAAGGGCAAGTGCAAAACACATGTTTTTAGCGATCACAGTTTGTTTCTGTTCTAGGTAACTTGTACCTTTTCTCCTTGTAACCAAATAAAGTCACAATTCCCCTCAAAGCATGCAAAACGTCTATTTATTTTAGTTGTTGTGAAATGAAGTCTGATCAACAGGAGTTACTTGAATCCTGTTGCTTGAATTGAGATGCACGTGTGAGATTACCAAATTCAGATCCTGATCACAGCACTCTTTTCTCTACAAATACTTCCCTACTGAAATAATTAGCAAAACTCAAATGGAACAAGGATTAAACTCTGAAACAGGCAAATGCACATAAAAAGCTAAAAAGCAGAGGAAAGGAGAGGTATGAGCCATCAAAAGAATTATAAACTACTGGTAAGAAATAAACTAGTTTTATGGTCCATGGGTTCTTCCAAAGGGGGAACAGTAATGAAAATATAATCTAAAGCAATTACTTACTTGGGCTAAAAATCAAATTCCTATGAAGTTTTCTACAGACTAAAACTTTTCAGAAGCTGTAAAAGGTTTAAGTGTTTGTTTCAACTTGGAGCAGGAGGAGGGAAGTGACACATCCCTGGCTCATTTCTAAGTTGTGGAAAGTAGTTACCTTCCTAATTTCCAATCGAACTTCATTTAAAATACCAGTGCCAAAAGACAAGTATGGAGAATGGAGTATTATTTATTGTTTGGGGTTATGCAGCTATGGTACACACCATTCCACCCCTCCCCCCTCAGGTTTCACATCAGATGTGATTCCTTGCAGAAAAAGACTCAGAGCTCTCCTCAGTGTTCTGAGGATTCATTGCCAGTTCTAAGGAGTCTCTGATACACACTGGTCTGCAGCTTTTGGGTCACTCCTAAAAGCAGCTTCCCCTGCCAACATTTCTATTTCATGCTGCACTCACAAGTAGTAATGGGGCTCCCCATTCTGACTCTTGGGAGTCTCACTGCCTTCTGGCACTGAAAACCTGCATTGCTGGACTGCTGAATAACAGCATTCAATTACAGGACAGTCCTGAGCTGGCAGTTCTTTACTAAGCTTTCCTTTTCTTAATTTCTGAATAGAATCATAGGTGTCCCAGACACTTTATTATGGCAAACCTATTTGGCACACAAGTACAGCTAAGGAAAACAATGCTTCACTTGAAATGTCAAGGAGGATGCTGAAAATTATTATATATTAAGAACATCCATAAAGTCTGAAGTCACAGCTACCTGCATCACCAATTCAACCTATTTTATAAGTCATTATTTATATCTGTTTATAAAGTGGCATTTTTTACATGCACTAAAGTAGTTACTTTACAAAAATAGTAAATGAAATTTGTTTCTTTTATGCTGACTTTTTATACCTACAGAAGTAGACAAAAGATCATGCCCAGGTAATAGGTGATATTACAGCAGAGTAAAAAAAGCTGCAAATTAGCTAAAGCAGAGCTCTTTTCTCAAAGGGTACAACATGGCAAGAAGTTGTACAGCAGGTCTGAAGTGCATAGCTTGGGGACCCAGTAGAGGAATTTCTACTCATTCTCTCTGTAGTTCATTTTCACTTGCCACAAACATAAACTGAAGCAGGGCTTGATTTCTAATTCCTGTAATGTAACAACAAAAACATCATCTTTCAAAAAGCCTGTGCACTTCCCCCTTCCCTTAGCAGAGATCACTGCAGGGAAAAAGCCCAGCACACTGGTACGATGCTTTGGGCCTAGAGTTTCCCAAACTGTTCCTAAGGGCTCATTTTCAACCCTGCAATTTTCAGCTTTGTAAAAACAGAAGTAAAGCCAGAGAGGACTAAAGTCTTATTCAAGCTGTTTTGGCCATCAATACAGGAAACAATTCAGAGGCAACATGACACTGATAGCTTAATTTGTGAAAATGGATAAATACTGGATCTGCCACATAGCACATTAACCCATGTAACAAATAAATACAGAAATAGCACTGCAATACTTGGTTAAAAGGTTTTGGTTCACAGAGGAGGAAATTCAATTAAAGCATGTAATGTCAATTACTGTCATTTGTAATTTTATTTTGCTTCCCTAGAAACAATACAGATGCAGGATTCTAAAGTTACCTGCATGTTTGATGCAAATAGGATAAAATTATCTAGGTTCTGAGAAAATCCAGACAGTAGTAGGGAAAAAACACAATTTTACCTAACCTCAGTCATGGATCTTCTTCAAAGTGCTGGTCACATGAGGACTGACAAGCCTTCAATTTAAACACATAACCCAACAACCCGGACCTGAAACAAGACTTTTACGTTTCAAAAAGGCTGGGAGGAGAGCAACATCTTAATTCTCAGCTACTGCAAATGGGTACAGCCTTACTAAAGCCAACAGAAGAGCATTGATTGATATCAGAAGAGAATTCAGCTTACTGTTTATACTGATTGATTCCAACTGGAAAATTACAGGGTCAGGTCCTTAATGCTTCTGTCTCTTTCACTCTGCTCTGTGTAAAAGTGACAGAGACTAAAAGCCGTGTGGAAGACTCCAAGCATCTCACCAGCACAGTAACAAGCATTGCCAAATCTCATCCGTCCTTATTGCTCTTTGCCATGTGCAGTGCACTGCAGCATCAGCTCCCTGTTCTGCTTTTAGACAAACAGCTTTGCAGCAGTAGAGCTCAGTGCTGCACAGAAGCATCCTACCCAGAGCATACTCTGAAGTCAGGAAATAATATCTAAAATGAATTAATTAAACTTACTGTTGGTGAAATAAATGGCAGACATATTTCTACCTTGCAAACTATGATCTGAGCTAGAGCAGAATCAGAAAAAAATCTGTTGTAAAGACATCCAAGCCATTTCCTATAACTATCACCACTTCTAAATATGGAAGCATCCTGCCTTTGAAAACCCATACTTTCCTCAATGGTGTAATGCTACAGTGAAATGATGATTAGAATTATAGGAAAGAGCTAACAAAAGAAAGACTAAATCAATCAGATGCTTTCTTATGCCTCTAAATAACACACATAAATTGTGTCTATCAGGTTCCCCCAGGCTATTTCAGGAGCAAGCAGAACACAAAATGATGCAGATTCATTACAAAAAGTCTAAATCTAATCTGCCTGAATTTAAAATACCAGGAATCATGTAAATGGAAGAAGAGATGACAGACCTTCCATGTTATACATAAGCAGAAACAAGAGTTGTATAAACTGGGAGTCACATAAAGTGCTCGTTTACCAAGAAATTACAGGTTAGACCTCTGGCAGTGCCAACATCTACTGGTGTGTAACTGCAGTGAGGAAAGAGATGTCTCCAAACTGCCTTTCTGCCTTCCCCTGCCCTCCAGAGGATGGCGTGAGCCTGGCATATGGGACTTCACGAGCAGCACTTAACCTCCCCTCCCCATTCACCAGGGCTAAAATCCAAAAGCGAAGAAATCCAACACAAGCTGTGTGACGCAAAAGGAGAAGGTAGATACCACAGCTGTATTTTCAGACACACAAGTTATCAATCGGTGTCCTTCCCAAATAACCAAGGTGAATGTTGATGAAAGTAATTTAAAAGGGGCAATTCCAACTAGATCTAGGTGGCAAATGCAAAAAATTTAGACTCTTGACAAAAAAAAATATCACTGACGTGACACAATTCACCTACGATTTAACTAAATGGCTAAAAATATGTTGACAGGAACCTAAGGAATTACAGCTCTCACAAAATATTATTATTTGCAAGGCACCTTGAGAGGTCCAAGTGTTACTAAACACAGGCAGGCCCATTGCCTTTCCCCCTAAACATGCAGGAGAAAGAGAATGATGTTACACCTATAAATACACACTCCTTTTTATATCTTATATCATAAACAAAATCTTAACTTACAACCATACATGCACACAAAATCTGAACATTTGGGACACTCAATAATACAGTCTCTCTCTCCCAACAAGGTAGTCTCATTCCCTGCCATTCAATCAAGACACACTCAGGTCTAAAACCTTCACCTGGAGCCAGACTTCTTGACTTGTTATGTGCTGATATTTTAAACTGAATACAGGAATAACTCTCATTTCCTAAGCTATGCTGGATCAACATCTAAACATCAGCACTGCTACTGAAAATACAGAAACAACCTCAAAGTCAATTAGAATCTCAGCAGCATGAAACTAGTATGCAGATCAGACCTAGATCATAACTCCTGCAGACTTCTCTTGTGGCACAAAAATATTACTCAGCAAAAGTAAATGCTGCACAATTGGTTACCAAATAGTTTATTCAGTGTTATGACACTATTCTCAAGTGAAAAAATGCAGTGTACTAACTTTAAGGGATGCACTAAAATTGGCTCAAAATTTGTGCCAGAGCAAGAGGAAAAACCCCTTGATTTATAGACCTGCACATTAACAAGTGCCTCTTTCTTGTTAGTCTCTCTCTGCCTTCCATTTAGTGTTCATGTTACTGGAGTTGGATTTCCTCTAGACCTGGGCCCTATTCACTGACTGCATTACTACCCCAATTCCACTCGAGATCTCTGTTTCCAGAATCCTGCCAAGCTGGCAATATGGTTCCTGAGAGACTACTTTCCCTGACATGCAGTAAGCTATTTATTGACACACCACTGTTCCCATTCAGTTCTGCACCTAAGCACTGAACTGGATAGCAGTTCCGTATGTTGGATCTGTTACACTTCTCTGGAAAATTATATTACTTTGGGTAAATAAAAAGCTAAGAGCAGCAGGAAAAATATCATAAAAATGCAGCCGAATCTGTTTCATCCTGCCTCCATCAGCAAATTTGGTCTGTGACCTCTGCATATGAGTCATGCAAGTGCTTTAAAACTTGCAGTGATTTATATTTTCAGGATAGGAAGTTCAAGGCTGATATTTCTGCTCCCCAACCATACATTATTTTTCTTTATACACAATTTCTTGATAATTATCTATGAACTAAAATATATAGGCATCTTTTTTTCCTACTTTGTGGTGCACATTAACCAAAACCATTCATCTCAATAACCAGTCTCTGGGTTCTTGGCAGAGTAGAGCTGAATGTGTAGGTTATTCCTGGAACCATACTAGGCTGATGCTCTCATCATAGTTTTAGTCATGGAAACAGGCTTCAACCAAGACAGGCATTGTTTGTTAAAAAGGAAATTCCCAGCTTATCTGTCAGAAACAAGGAGTAGTAGGGTACACCACTTAAAAATGTAGTATTTGCATTGGGCTGTTCATCAAAACACTTTAGTCTGTTCTACAAATCAAGTGATGCTTTTTGGAGCTTTGGGCTCATGTCCTGCTGAGAAATCTACCCTCTGTATTCACAGTTCCTCAGCAGCACAGCTTCCCTCCTCAAGACTTACCTTTATTAAAAGAGCAACAAGTCAAAATACCACAGAGATACCAGAAAAAGGGAGATCTCACCCAACACATGCACACCAACTATTTCTGATTCCATATTCAGTAACCTGACCTTCCATTATTTTTTCAAATTATTCTATAAAATCATGAGTATACATGCTACTGTTTTGCTGCCACCCTGCTGATCAGAACCAGTGACTAACTCCTACTGAGGCAACTCCAAATCAAACATAATTACTTCAAGACTTCTGTAGGCTGCTATGGAATGGCATGAAAGCTCCAGTGAACTGGACTGTCTATTTTCAAGAGTTTACAGCACTTCTATAATGTGGGCACACTCTGGAATCATGAGACAAAAGGTAACTCTACAACCCACCGTATAAACATAGCACTGATTCTACATATTTGAGCTCTGCATTTTAATCCCAGAAGTGGTAGTGTCACGGTTCAAGGCACATGAATTCAGGGAGCAATCTGGTGGTCAGGATCTGGGTGATCTGACACTTCCCTGTGTATCTTACAGGGCTCTACTTGAGTTCACAGTCTGCTTTGAAGAGAAGTAGCAAAAGAGGCTACTTTTCAGTTTCTCTAAACATTATTAGTTAGGCTTTTAAATCCACAAACCTGTGTTTTCTAGGGTCTATTTGACCTGTTTCACAACACTTGAAAGGTTACAAGGAAACTGACTTGAATGGGATAATTTGCTTCCCTTGTGATTCAGGCTCCTAAGAACCACAGTGCAGCTCCAGCCATAGGTACGTTGACTTCACCATGTAGGGACCAACTTAGGAATCACTGTATTGGTGAGCTGCCACTGATTAAGCACTCTTTGCCTCATTCCTGTAAAATTTAAGAGTCCCTTCACTGAAAAAAAGTGTAAAAATCTGTCTCCACAGATAAATTCTTCGGGGCTCTGTGTCCTCAGCACTTGCCCCTGCAGGACATTTTATGACAACAAAAGAAAAGTGTCTCGCTCATCAGAGTCTGGGGAAGTTTGTGTGGCACTGGTGTTTATCCTGTTTGCTCTCTTGGACTGGTCCTGCCCAGACAATGAAAACTTTTTCATCTCATTTCTCTAGAGAACTAACAGAAATCAATAGTTCTGCTTTATCTAATGGAAAATCTCTGGGGTCTTGTGAATCATATGTTGGCAGCTTTATGTAGATGGAAATCTGTGTTCATCCCTGGGAAGACTTGCTTTGAAACAACTGTCTTTAACATTCAGTCTTTGGTTGATCTTTCAAATAATTTCTAGTCTGAATGAGTTAAAATACAGGTGAAGTTTCCGTGCTGAATGATCAGCTCAAGCACAAAACCTGATCTGACAGATCTGGATCAGTTTTAGAAGTCGGCTGCAAAATGTTACATCAGTGAGCAAGTTAATCCTAACCCAGGACCTGAAAGCTTCTGTTTTTCTTCAAATGTTTCCATTTCCATTAGTACTACAGGGCATGTCAGGCGAATCCTGCCCTTTGTTACTTGTGCAGCCTGATTGCAATTAAGCTAACAAGTCTGCTGTAGTACAGGATGGTGTCCAAACCCTTTTCATAGCTGTGGTTGCTCAGGAAGAAGAAAGCAAACCCTTAATTTGTCACTGAGGTAAGCATTTATCAACTGTGGGCACAAAGGAAGGTCAACACATCTCTGCTGTTTCAGAACTACAATGGCACTTTAAGCCTCCTGATACCACTTTGATGCAGACAATGGCCATTATCACTATTTCATGAATATGAAAACAGACACAAAGCAAAAAAAAAAAAAAAAAAGAGAATTTGCATGCAGCCTCAGAACAGAACAGGATTAGTGCTCAAAGGCTGCTGGCTCCCAGGCACAGGCTTAGTCCACTTTAGCAGCAGCCCCCCCACCTACACCACTCTCACCCACATCACTCTCCTCTCACTCACTTTCCTGATTCAGGCTGCTCACCTCCTGAACACTTCTCTCACCTTGTCCATCTCTCCTTCCAAGGCCCGTGTTTGTTGTCACCTTTCCACTCTCCCACTCTGGTGCTGCTCCTGCCTCTTCCTCCCAATGGATTTCCCCTTCTCCACCCTACAACTGCAGGCATAGAGCCAGACCTCTTAAGTCCAAGTGATCTTGTTTTCCAGATCCTGCAGAGAGCAGAACCACATAGGTAAATGATGAAAAACAGCACCCCATGTTGCCAATCTAATTTATCATATTTTGAATGTAGGCATTAAAAATACTAAAATTATTATTGACTCTCCCTTGTCCCACTTAGTGGTACCCTAAAGTGACAGTTTGAACTTTGCCTTAGAAATCTGTTTCCAGTGTTAACTGCTGATTTTATGTTACATCCTAGATTGAGTATTTCTCACCATAATCTCCAGCCTTCTCTGTTCCCTGTAAAACATTTCTTCCTGACAATTTTTGAAAAGTCTTTAAACAATATTAGGAAGAGAACCTGATAGTCTATGCTTCTAGAAACCACTGTTGGCAGAACCGAGTTTAAAAGCACTGCATAGGCAAAAGAAAACATTTCCTGGATCAATCAAAGCTTAGTGCAAGAGAGGGAAGATGTTGCCTTTGAATAGTCAAAGGAATCTACCACCTTGTGAAAGAGCACCAGGCAGCCAAGCTGTGCTGAAGAACAAACAGATTTTCAGTGCCTGGCCCCTCACAGGGCAAACCTGTTGGTTTATAATTACAGCTCTCTCTGCTCTGCCAGGGCAGGCGAAAGGCCAGGCGAGAGCAGTGCCCCTCCACAGCAGCACCTGCATGCAAATGCAGCACTATCAGCTCAGGGGCTCCGAAGGGAACCACTTGCCATAAGTAAATGCACTTTGACAGCAGCTCCTAATAAGAGGAAGGAAATGAGGGAGAGAAAGAAAAGTGACAGGAGACAAAAGGACTTTATAAAACAGGGCTTTATTGCTTTCATTTGAAGCATTTTCCCTTTGTTCTGTTGAGCCTTCCAATTCCAGATACTGCACAAAAGAGATACCTGTCTAAAAAAGTTTATTTCAATCTGAAACTGACTTGTAAGATGCTTCACTAACTCAACAGCCCATTATCAGGAGTAACAATGAGCTACCTCTAATTAATTTGGTGCAGCCTTTGCTTCTGATACCAATCAAATCAATATTAATGGGGAGTTGTGCTCTCTCATTACAGCACAAAATGGGCACCAATCTTCTCATGAAGATTTTTGGACCATAAACTGTGTTTGAGGTCAGCGTAGTTGGCTTCTTCCCACACCCATTTTTTTCAACCAGGATGGAAAAAAAATATAATGATGTGCTATTTAGTACCTGGATAAAAATCTACATTCAGGCTGCCGAAAACGAAAGACTGAAACCAGTTCAATATGAAGAAATCTCAGTCTAAGAAAATAAAGATTTTAGTAGCTCGCAGAGCTCAAATTAAACACTTAAATAGGTAACACTAGATATTTCTCATGCTGCCTCACATTTCTCTATTTATTTTTATCTGCAGGATCAGGCGTGTTAGAGAGGGAGGCCTGGTAAGAATTGCCTCAGCCATCATTCTTGGTTACTTACATCTGTGGTCAATTTTCCACACTTTCTTCCATAAAAGGTAAACGAGGCACTGTACTTGCGACAGGATAATCTAAACAATATGAACAATGTTACTGTTGAAGACCATCTGGCTCATCAAGCACAGCTCCAGACTTTTAACTCCTTGAATAAAGTGTGGAACCCCACAGTGTATTTTTTGAAATCCAAAATTCATTTTTAAAATGGTAAAAGTAGAGGTCCTGGAGACATGAGGGATTCAGACCAGGAGAAAATTCAGTTTCTGGTATTATCCTTCTTGTATCTTACGTATGTCGCAATCCAGGCTAGAGACAAATACTCAGATGTCAAATTTTTCTACAAAAAAAGCCCTCTGTGCGTAACTGGTATGTATGCGGTTGGTATTTCAGAGGGGAGACAAGAGGGTTAAGTATTTCATAATTCACTTCAACTTAATGGCCTGATTCTGCCACTTCTTAAAAGGTAATGAAAGTCAAAGTAGGGTCACCAGGAATTAGAGGAAAATAGTGGGGGGGGATAAGGGTGAATGCGACCAAAGAAGGCTTTTGCTAATTGTACACACAATTTCTTATCTGTAGGTAAATTAACAAGTGGCTGCTCTCTGGGAGAAAAAAAGTTAAAGCAACATAGGAACAAAATAAGGTGAAATAAGGCAAGCTGGTAGGGACAAAAAAGTGACCCCATAAGTCCAAAGAGCAAAGGAAGCATTGGAGCTGGCTGTGCTCCATGCTTCAGAAGGCAGACCATGGCTCTGTGCCTCAGTTTCCCCATCCAGCCACTCCCAGGGGAATCACAGCCCAGGGGAGCAGTGCCAGGATTCACCTCAGCTCCGTGAAGCGCTCTGCAACGCAGAACGGCAGCAAGCTCATGGCTTGAAGCAAAACAGCTCCAGAGACATACAGGAGTTAAATATTCTTACACTTCTAAAAGGCCACAGACTTCAAAACACACTTGTTTTTGAACTGAGCAACAGAAAGAATTAGATTTTGTCACGGGTCTTTGTTCAGTTTTCTCTCAGCTCCATGATTTCTCAATTCTGTGACTTCTGTGCACAGAGCGGGTTAAAAAGCCCTCTAAGCGTTGGCTGTAACAGGGCAGGGTTTTGGTCCTCAAGAGGGTTGTTATCCTCCAAAGAAGTTTTAATGGCATTATAAAAAGCAAAACAAAACAAAACAATAAAAACATCCAAAACAAAACCAAAAAACCCACAACCAACTGGTTGTTGAAATACTTCAATGCTTTTTATTTAATTTCTAAAAATATTTTTGGAAAGGAAAGCAAAGAAAATGCATTAGAGCATAGTTGGATTTTTTCGTTTTGTGTAAACACAAAAATTAATTTTCATATTCAGCGGTTCCTTGCTTTAAATTCTGCATCTTGCTTTAACTAGAAACATCACCCTATCTGGTTACTAGGTAGAGCACACACAGGGCTGAACCTTCCCCTATAGTAAGTTCTTCCAGCCACTCCCAAAAACATGTGCCCACAACCCTTTTTCAAAGTCTACTCTAATTTAGATCTAATTTTCATTGAAGCTATTATATGATAAGCCCACTGCAGTATGTACTGACATACATATGCTGCATTCTTAGCTTACAAAATTGTTTTAAGATGCAAGAAGGACTTTTGTAAAATTAATTTTTTAAAAAGTTTTATTTAATATATGCTCATGACTCACCAATTTTTATTTTTTAAAAAAAGCAATGATGCAGTAAGCAAGATAGGTCAGGCAGTTTTATGATTAATGAGGTCAAAAAGTTAGAATTCATATTTAAAACTTTGGTTGCTCACACTGAAACAATTAACCCCATCTAGTGAGCACCAACTATACACCAGGCCCCCCCAAAACAATGTACAATTTCTGAAAAAAAGCAATACTATATTATAAACCCCTTATTTTTGTGTGTCTTCCTTGCCTTCAAAAACAGAGCAACAGATTTCTCCCACTTATAAAGAGATTTTCTGAATGTAACTCTTCCAAAACAAATCTAGTTTTGAAGTACAACATGTTAGAGTACAATGTGTAAACTAGGCATGCCCTAATGGCTATTTTGCTGCAAAAGCATCCTGTTTTCTGCTGTACCACCTGAAAGTCCCTTTCCTCCTACTTAAGCTAATATTAGGATTTGAAAAATGAAAACAGAAGTGATTTGATCAACAAGGAATCTGCTGCTGAAACCTTCTGTACATTAATGACAACATTGGTTATGAAAGCATTTGCCAATTATATTGTAACTCTGAGAAAAATCAATCCTTTAAATTTATTTTGCTGCTAACTCGAGTGAGTGCTCACGATAGCGAGCATCAAATGCACTGTAAGCAACTTCTGGATTTTAATTAAGAGCATTCCACAGGAATAATGCTAACACGTGCTGAGTGATAAACATATAAGCACTAATACTGTTCTGTAAAGCCTTAAATTACACGCTCCAGCGCATTGGATTTAAATCCCAGAAGACAGTGGCCCCAGTTGCTGGGATTACAATTTTCAATTAAACCTAGAACTAAATTGCTGGATTTCAAGCCATTTCTTTAAGCCACACCTGTCTGCTAAGCCTTTCACCACATTCACACTTAATAAACCTTAACATTTTTCGTCGAGAAAGCTCAACGGTTCTTCCAGATTTAATCCCTGTCACTGTTCCACTTCACACATCTGGAAACTGAGGCACACAATAATTAAATATCCCAAGCTAATGCAGGAACCTATGACCACTGCTTTTGAATGGAGTGACTGCACCTTGTTTCCAAACTTATTGATCATTCTCACTCCCACATGATCATCATCTCTTGTGCAAGTATTCACATGGCCTTACAATAAAATATGCCAGGAAAAAGCTTCAGATTAAAACTGAGGGCGAACATAATTATATGAATGTAAATTAACACAGCTAAGTCTGCACCCATTATTTATGAGGCATGTTCTAGGTGGGCACCTTCTTAGACTTGGTAACAGAAGTCAGCACAGCAAAAGTCTACAGCTGCCTTTGAAAACCTCAGTCATGTTTCCATCTAACTGAAAAGAGATCGAAAAAGAAAACAAAACCAAAATATTTTTCCCTGCTGATTCTGTTCTCCATTTGAAAAAGTGGTTAATTGCTTTTCTAAACAATGTTAAGCTTACTCAGAGTAAATCTCACCAAGAAGCATTTGGCCAACTTCATATGAATTTCATACAGCAAAATAATAAAATTTTCTTAAAATCTCATGCCCACACTCTTGTCCACACAACAGCTAAAGAGCTGCATGAATGCTGTGCATGGCGGAAAATTTAGACACAGGGGAGAGATTTGCACCTGCATTTCCACACCTGGAGTACTGTGCCCAGTTCTGGGCTCTCCAGTGCAAGAGACACATGGAGTTACTGGAGAGTCCAGTAAAGGACAAAAGGTGCTTAAGGATCTGAAGCATCTCTCATGAGAATGAGACTCAAAGTCCCAAGGCTCTGCTGCACTCGGTGATCTCCAATTCAGAAATGCTCAGAAGGTTCAGCTATTGAGAGAACTGGAGAACAGGAGCATAGAATAGGACAAAGAATTGACTCAGCCATGCATGCCCTCAACCACTCTTTACATGCATAGACATCAAATAACTAATTCAAATTAAAGAAATCTAAGCCACATGCATATACACAAACACCTCATTCCTTTCCTGCATTCCTACAAATATTTAGATTTATTTAGCATCCTGGTAAAAAGTGGTATATTGCAGAAATATGCTCTGGGCATAAGATCTGTCACAAATCAAAATTGTTAAGAATTATTCTGTCTTTTATCTAATGTCTGATATATTTCATTAAGTATATTGAAATCCTTGTACACACGGAGAAGTAAATGACCTGAGTACTTTGACAGGGGTGAAGCTAACATGTATCACTTCTAACAAAAAAAATTATCCTCTCCTTTTCTGTAGGCTGACCTTACAAAGGTAGGTAGTTGCTTCCTGCAGATGAAATCCCTGAAACTGCACATTCTAGTCCATACTCTGTAGTAACTGCTTTGAACCAAAAATAAAAATGCTTGGGTTGCTGCATCTTTTCCAAAGGTTTCCATGTCAGTAACAAGACTGTATGTAACACTTTTAAAGCCTGATGAGCTAAAAGACAAGGAAGACTCTGCTACATTTAAAACCCCTAACAGTGCCTGGGTGAAACAACTGAAGAAAGCCGCTGCAGTGGCTTGTTCTGTCTCTAGGTTTTGGCTTTCATTATTTAAGTTCAGTGGAAACTGTTCAGCCTTGAAGTAGACTGACTCATGCACTTTAACTTCCAATTTCCTGCAAACAATCCATTAGTTTTTGGCAAGTTTCACACTGCACAGTACTTCCCTGAAAAGGGCAGCTCCCAAACTCTTCCAATTGCAAAAGTGTTTTTTGACTTTAATGAATGTAGAATTTGTACCCGTGCACTTACAAAACTGAGTGTGATCCCCGCCTGAAGATGTCTGACATGCTTATCAAAGGTATGAATGACTTTGCTCAGAAATGTTCTCTCCAAATGTACTTGTTGGGACAAATCCTACTGGGCTGTACTATATACTCCAGAGGAGGCAGTGGGCATTTATCAGAGAACAGGAGCTGAGTTTAGATGTGCACTGTTAAGTTTTGCCTGACAAGGAAAATAAAAATAAATATTTTCATACTACCTACACCTCTCCCAAAAGTGCACTACCTACTCTTACACTTCTCTGGGCTTATAATACATGAAATGAATTACTTGATAAGTAAATGCTGATTCCATCATTTGCAGCTACAATGGTTTTAAAATTTACCATTTTCTTCAAATATTTTGTCCCTAAATGGTATCTGAAATATGTCAGTAATTCAAAATGGAAAATAACTGTGGTATCTCCATCACCACTAGTTGGTAACTGTAGATAAATGTGGTCTAGTAAACAGTGACTAGCAAAATCATTCTTCTTCCATCCCCAGTATGTAATTATTTAAAAATATGAAAAGAGATGAAAGCATCAATACAAATACATGTGCATGCAGCTTTCAAAGTACGCAGTGCAATTCCAAATCTCCAGTTCAGATGACACAGTAGAAGAGCTTTCCACATTAAAATTAACTTTATTAATCTGTGCACCTTGCAGAGTGTGGTGCTGGAATCTTGTGTTTATCCACACTCTAAAAAGGCTACAGTAAACAGCAGCCCAGGTTTTCTCACCTCAGTGCATCAAATCTCCATCCACACAAGGCAGCAATAAACAGGTTACAGAGTTTTCATGTTCATTCAGGTCCCTAGCCCTCTCCCCTGGGACTGTCAGCAAGAACAATTTATAAACTGAGATCTGAAAAACACTCTACTGTTTATCAGAACTGACCCAATCTCATCCAAATGATTTCACTTAAGTGATACAACCATCAATGGACAGTGGCCACTAAGGGAAAGTTCATATGCAACAAACAGCCGAGGTGGTCTAGTAGCAAAAGAAGTCTTCAAAACATAAGAGCAAGCTCCAGAATGTTCTGAAAGGCTTGTTTTTAAGTGTTTAAAATACATTGTGACTACCAGGGATTTTATACATTGTGGGAACTTAAGTGGCTATGGCTGTGGAACTTAAGCACCTGGATCTGCCATGTATTTGGGTGTTGAAAAGACATCTACCAGCTCTACAGGTGCTTCCATTCCAGCTGGGAAAGTCCAACAGATATTTAACTCCCTACTGCTGTACATGAACACTGGCATAAACCTGACTCAAACAGCAGGTGCTTATTTCCCAGCTTCCTTTCCCAAGGAAAGGAAATAACTGTGCATGGGTATTTCCACTGTAAGTAAGATACACAAAGATGGCAGACCAAAGCTGTAATAATTAGTTACTGCTGAGGGTACCTTATTTTCTGCACAAGCATTTGATGTTTCATAGCAATTCTAAGATGGTATTAATTTCTTGGTATGAGTGTTACTATTCTCCACCTCAGAAGGAACTCTCTCCTACCTTGCTGAAACCACTGGGAAGTATCCCCAAAGACTGGTTAAATGCTCACACAATTGGCATAAGCCTAACCTCTTTCTTCCTTGCTTGCTTTTTTAATGGACACTAATTTCCTCATTTTTAAAAACATGCTATTTTTTGCATGTTTTAAGCTTTGCTTAAGGTTCAGTCTGACAGATCCATTCCCTCTTTCCACCACACTTCCAAGCTGTAACAGAGAATGTGCCTGATTTAATCCTTAAACTCCGCCGTACTCCGACATCATCCATGTATGCACCTCTTTGAGCACATGAATGGTTTCTTGACTTGTCTCCTTGACTTGTCTCCTTGCATGCTTATTGTTAAGCGGGGAATTAAGTGGTTTGTCAGACTGATCCCAAGTGCTTAGCATCTGAACAGCATGAAGTTTTACTCTGCTGAGTAAGAATGCATTTCCCAGAACTTCATCTCTCTATCCACGCTAACTGCCTACATACAACTCCACTTCCCTGACAAAAGAATAAAATTTACAGACATTCTTATCTCCCTGGGATGTATTACTGAAACTGGAGACCAGTGGTTTGAACTGGGGGAGCAAATAAAGCAGAGGTGGTACACTAGTCATCCAGGGGTTAAGCTAATTTGTTAGTGCTCTTGCTGTTTCTTGCTGTCAGCCACTGTGCATCCACTCTTTAAATTCTGAAAAGAACACCGACCTTTAATCTGTGGTATTAGTTCCTTTGACAAAATGGAAGATTATGTCTTTCTCTCACAAGCCTTCATGCAAAGCTTAGCCAGCTTCCATCTGGTCTGGCTAATTAAATGTAAGTTAACATTAAGTTAAGCGCCAGCTCCAGCCCGCAGACCTTCTATCCTGCAATGGCAGATTTATCAATTGGCTGAACTATTCGAGTATTTAATACCAAATTTTGATTACTTCTATTTTCTTCACTCTCTCATGAAAACAGGGAAATGTTTTTGAAGACATATTTGCATAATTTCAGTTCAGAAACACAAAACACGAAGACATGCTAACAAGATTCTGAGCAGCCATAAAACTGTCAGGCTTTTTTCTCCTGCATTTGACATGTTAATAAAGTACCATCATAACAGTGTGAAGGATCTGCCTATTATGCACAAGATCTGGAATCACTGGAGCTGTACACTTGAAGCTGGCCCTCACCCACAATCTGGCCCTATATGTACTAAAACTACAGCCAGTTGTTGTATGCCTTATTCAGTCAAAACCTTCTTTGACCCTAACGGGCGTTCTGTCTGAATGAAGAACAAAGGGATTAGATCTAATATGGAGAGCTACTAATTAGAATCATGCCCGCAGTAAACTTTTGATACAATTCATTTGTAAAAATGAAAATACAAAGAATCTACTAAGTCAAAAGGGTGCTTTGCACTATTTTAACATTAACTCTGTGTATGTCTGGTACCTAATCTATTTCACTGTATTTAACATTAGATGTTAGAGAAGAAAACTATACACTTCAAGACTTTTAAAATAAATAATAAGCAAAGTTAATTTATAAATTTGTTTTAGAACAAATAATGACATTACTTTGAGGAAGACTGTTATCAAGTAAAATACCTTAAACCTCTTAACCAAACCTTCCTTCTTGGGGATAGAGGCAAAGATCACATTAAGAAATGTTATTTCTTCATATATTTATTTAATGTAATGCCTGCTGCTACTATATGTAAAGCATATTTAAAAATTCAAACCCCAGGAAACTCCTACCTAGTTCACATACAAAAAATCCGCAAAAACAAACAACAAACTCAACCAATTTGAAGTTGTTTCATATAAAAATCTAAACTGTATCAAGACATGCATCAGAGAGTAAAAAAGCCAGCAAAAACTGTGAATGGCACAATGTTGTCTAATGGAGCAAGGCTAAACATAGAAATGAGAAGACCACTGCTCCCTTCCAGTTCTTTGCCTACAGAAGATCACACGAGTAAATCAATTCACCTTTTTCTGCCTCAGTTGCCGCAAGTAGATGGTGCAGGGAGAACAAACATTTCTCTTTTTCTGACCTCACTTTAAAATTCTCAGGTGTTCCAGTTAGATGAATAACGGCAGACTATTAGCAGCTAATATTATGTTGGAAACAGAAATGGACAAGCAATTCACTTCTAAGAGACTGAAACAAAAATGCTGTTTCACAGGGTACAAGACCAGCAACAGACATAAATAATTTTTTATTAAGTTTAGTTACAATATGGGGTTTTCTTATGAACTTCTTCTGTTCTCTCCTCTACCCATTAAATTTACCTTCTTGCTGAAAAAACCAACCAACCAAAAGAAAACCCTTCTCATTAAGCTTTCAATCTCTGTTTTATCCTCTACCTACTGTACTTTAAATTTGTGTTCTCACTGTACATGCCAACTCTTGTTTATTTCCATAGCCTATCCTGGAAATGCTGCTCTGCCCAGAATTGTAACATTTCAATTGGGCAAAGGCAGAATGTCTGATAAAATCCATTGGGGTAACCCCTTAAGAAATGAAATACAAGACCCAAAATGCAATCTAAATTTACTAGTGTGACTCTTAAGGCTAGATACGGTTTTCTTCTAAAGGCCATTAAGATTCAGTTCATTTTCAGAAGAGGAGACGTGCACAGAGAACTGCTGAGCTCCATTCTGACACAGCAGTAGCTGATTCCTCTGAACTCATTGCTGGCACTCGGGCTGCTCCCGCCAGCTTTTCCTCGTGAGCTGGAGCCACCTTGTGCCCTACAGAGCACCTGCACCCTGAGGGCTGCTCAGGGGAAACGGTGTTTGCATGCTGGCATTTTGTGCATGAGACAACTCCTAAAAAATATTTATCCGGATTCTATATAAATCGTTTAATCTGGGAGTAACTCTTCGAAATCAGTTAAAGATTATTTATTTGCGGGTAACTATTTCAAGTCAGTTAAAAATGATCAAAATAATAAAGCTGCAAATCAACTGGATGCTGATTTTTTTTTTCAATTCAACTCACCACTGTAATAAAGTTTTACGAGTTATGCAAGACACTAAGTCGTGCTATAATGAGGAATACCATCACTATTTTCCAGTTTATTATGTGTTCTTTTATGTATGACTGAGAATTCTAACAAAGCAGTGACAAGAATGCAAGACCATGAGCTGCTCTACTGCATGTTTTACTTGGCAGTAAAACAGTAAAGTCTCTTCCTCTGCAGTAATGCACAGCTAATGCAGTTTTATGTACAGCATAAAAATATTTAAAAGTCCTGCAGTTCAGATTTGGCCTCTAGCCATAAAATTCAAATCCAGCTTTGAAACTCACTTAAAACTCAGAGTAGATATTTTTTTGTCTCATTATAAAATAGGGATCACATGCATCAAATAGATCTGGACATATTTCCAGAGGCTACTGGGGCAAATTCTGACTCGGGGCCAAATCTACCATAACCATGTTCTTTTTTTCTGACAGGATCAATATCAGATGTGTCGACGACTGAGGGTACTGAGACAATAGATATTTTCTTTCCTTCTCAAAGCAAGAGTGATGTTCTTTATTCCAAGTGGGTAGGACAGATGTGATCACACCTTCTAATAAAATTAATACTTATCATTTAAACACATGAGACCTGACATTTCTTCTTGAGCCTGAAAGCACAGGCCACAAAAACCCCCAAACAAACCACAAAATCCAAACCCCTGAACTACACAGTTACAACAAAATTGTTCTGACCTTTTACCATTTTTCTTCTTCATGCACTCTGACGACAAGTTAGGCATATCATCTTTTGAATTCAGCACTGCAATACATTATACTGCATTTACTCTGAGCACTCTGACATTATCATTATCTTCTTTTGTGCCCGAGAGCAACTGCAGCTCCTATAATGCCATTATTGTAATTAAGAACAATCTGAACCATTGACAGCATTGCCTCCTTTGCTCTAGAATCCCCTGTGCATTAGTGCTCTTCTAAACCAATATTTCACTATTAGTAGTTTGCTACTTTAAAACTGCCTAGGGTTAAAAAAATAAATTAGGCCTCACCCTAACTCGATGGCCAAAGAAAAAACTTGCTAAGAAAAAAATGAAAGGCAGTGCACTGGCAAACCGTTACACTGTTCTTTACACACGCTGAAAATGGATTCACACATTGCCAACCTATTCAGGCCGTTACCCAGGTGAGGAAGCTTATTTTGGCTTGCTTCAAAAGGACCACCTGTACAGATACAAAAGAAAACATCCCTTCTCCCAATAAACACACCCAAAGTACTTCTCTGTCTAAACTCTCCCTTTTATTAATCCAGCTCACAATTAGCAAAGTAGGACATGGCAATTTAGACATTCTTGACGTAACTCCCACCCCTGCAGCACACATGCTCTGTAGGCCGCCTGCACCCCATCCATCTGTTTGCTGAGGGTGACACCTGCCTGTCCCTGAGCCAGGAAGGTGGTCAGCCACAGTCCTGTGATCACCTAACACCCCGCCTTTCACTACTATAATTCCAGGGAAACAATCAACTGTGGGCTAAAGAAGTGCAGTGGAACTGGCAGGTCAGCACTGACATATCAACATATACCTCTTAGAATCCAGAAAGCCCATAAATGACCAGGCCATCAGAGGCAACTTCAATTTATCCTCTGCACTAAATGAGAAGCTGGAGTACTAAGTCCTAACAGAAAAGAACGCAGCAATCATTACCTGGCTGCTGTCTGAAAAGGGGTGTGTTGAAGCATCGCTGGTAACATGGAGCTTTATATACTTTTAGTAGATGTGAACACAGGCAAGGACCATATGAAAATGATCAAAATATGTGGCTAGTGGAAAATAGCTGGTATCTCCCAAGGAGATTTAGACAGACGTGGTGGCAGACCTTTTCTTCTTGTGAACACACATTCCATTAAAAAATTACAAACCTTGTGGTAAAGAACATTCAGGAAATTATAATATTTAGGATACACGTGGAATTTTTTAGTCTTCCAAAGTTTTTGCCATATGAGATTTTATTTTCTTGCCTGGGACATCACTACTGGGCTGGAAATAAACAGCTCCTCACTCTACCACACCCTTCAGTCACTGCCAGAGCTTCTGAAGGGGAACAGTGCTCACTGACAATTGTTGCATCCCCTCTCCTCCTAAAGTCCCTTTCTCCAAGTGGGATTTCATATGAATGAAGGCTAATATCACCCATCACTGACTCACTTTGAATAAAGACTAATATCACCCATCACTGGGTCAGTGCCACAGACTGCACCACCACTCCACAGGAAGGGCAAAGAATAGGAGCAGCTTTAAGCTAAGCAGGAATCAGAGAAGCCAGAAGGACTTAGCCGTGAGTGCAACTATGAAGAATGACTCACAGAAATATGTATGCCAGGTGGTTTTTTTCCAAGAAAAAGTAACATATTGTCAACCATGGTACACTATAAGCTGTTTAACACAAAGATGAATAAGAAGTCAGGAAGAGAAATGCAAAAGACTAGAAGAAAAGCAGTATTGCTGAGTCGTGACCTATGTGCTTGCTCTCTTTAATTTTCTATTAAATCCATATATATGATACAAACATTTCATAGCACCACATGCAATTATTTCACAAGGCACTATTACAAAACTGAAAGGAAACCAGAACATTTGGGAGGCTGTAGAGCCTTGTTACTTAACTCTGCAATTCTTTAATATTTTGAGTAAGATCACTGCTTGATGAACAGTGGCTCAGTCTAGAGCCAGGTGCGGGATTTGGGCGAACAGATGGTGGCTAATCTTCCTAATACAGCTCTGCCAATACAACTCGCTCTTGACCGGTCACATCCCTGGGTTTTTTTCTGGCCCTTGGTTTTCTCTGGCCTGCACACAGCTTGTGAAGGGGTATGTGCAGAGTACGCTAAGGATTCACATGAGGCTGTTGGTCTGATTTTGCTTTTGGTCCAAGACATCTTTTGTTTGTATTTCAGTTTGGTCACTAAAGTGAATTGACTCACTGGTGCACTCAACACACACATACACACCCAGTTCCAACAGGGACAAGGGCATTCAAGCCAAGTAATGTTATTTATCAGTAAGTATTAGCACACCAAGCAGAAAATGCATGATGATACATGAAGAGAGCAAGGCTTTGAGGGCTTTGCTACTCAGTGCTCCAACTACAGCCACACGCTCAAATGCAGCACAGAAACTACTACAAGCTGGAGAAGGCACACAGAACACACAGAGAGCAAGCTAAGTCTTCAGCCCCACATTTGGAAGAGCTGCAAGTGAAAATGTGCACCACTGCAAAATATCCTGCCTTCCAGCTCATCCTCTCTCACGCAAAACGGCATCACACTGCTTCCAGCACAGCACTCACTGGACCACCTGCAGTGTCAACTGTTTTCTCAGGATCATCTCCTTTTGGGTTTGGCTGCAGTTTAGCTAACAAAATTGCTTTTGTTAGGGATACAAGTCAACAACAACTGTATTTTAACAGGAACTGGTGTGGGGTGGGGGGAAAGGAAGAGGACAGAAGCAGCAGAGGGAGAAGCAACACCATATTAGGTACACCTCAACTGCTGCTTTTCTAAAGTTTCACTTCACAAAGAACTGGGTCCCTACAACTGCTGATTTCACCTTCAGCAACATCAGCATTCTGCTGAAAAAGACTGCAGAACTCTGGATTAAGTTATTAGGAAGCACTTGATCTCGGATACAGTGACACAACAAAAGAACTGGACTGTCCTTATCTTAATCTCTGTGAGAAAGGCAGAGAGCCCAGTATTAAACTATTTGGTCTGCAGGCATCATTCAATCGTTGTGAAAGACATTAAAGAAAGAAAATAAAAATTATGATAAATCCCAGAGATTGTGTCCAAGGGAGATTCCAAGAAGCACAAACCTGTACTTACAGGAAGCTGTCTCTAAGGTGAGAGGTTTCAGAAGATGTAGAACCCACAAGCAGTAATCAAATCCAGTGAGACCTTTCCTGGTCTGAGTCTTGGTCTCTGGGTCTTCTCTTATCATCAGGGCAGATTCCTTTAAATGCCATTGGAAACATCAGAGTTCTAAAACTCCAGATTCTCTTGACAGCACACTCATCATGAAAACTTCATCCTCAGTTGAGAACCTCTTATTTGCTCTATTCTACAGCTTTACTTAGTTATATCCACCTTCACTTTGCAAACCAGATACATGTTTTTATGAGGATGATATAAGGGAATGCATATGTTAAATCTGGAGATGTAAAGAAAAAATTAGCACTGAAACAAAGGTACATTAGTCTGAGATGGTCTCTGTTTTTTTATCTTTTCCATGGCTCCATGCTGTAACCTGAAAGCACTGGAGACTCTTCAACCACTTGTTCAAAGCATGCTTACTTTTAGCTGAAACCTCAGCTCAGACCATGAGGAATTATTTAAATGGCAAAAACTCAGGAAATAAAAGGTATACTTCTGCAGCAGCTGCCTTGCCCACATAATTTAGGCTGCTTTTGCAAATCGAATGCAAAGATGGAGTTCACTGACTCTACTGCTCTCATGCAGGTAGTCAAAGAACAATAGAATTCATGGCTGTTTTGGGTCAGAACAGGAGATCAAAGCCCAGGGCCCTGGTCCCTGGCAAAAATGCCTTCTTTACCATACACACCGGGAAGGGCAAGAGAATTTTGTATAAGCTCCATAACAGCTTCAGAATCTTAACAGATGTCATAACAGGTATTTTATGATTTCTGAACACAAAATGTCAAAATGTGGTGGCATACATGACTGCAAGTGGGCCTCTGGATACAGTGGGAGGTCTTTGCCATCTAAGATCCACCCAGACCCACTTTTAGCCCCCACTGCCCACCCCCTGACATCCAAAATATCCCATAGCAATAAGTTTCAGAAATTAATCACACAGAGCCTGGCTCTGTGTTCTCTTCATACTACATCTACAACCCCTCACTGCATGCATAGGTCCTCCTGCCTCCAGTGAGATACCACTACAGGCTCCTTTGCCTCCTCTCTGGCATGGATGAGGTTGGCAGTGCTGTGCTTTGTGTTAATCTCAGCACTGTCAGCACAATTCCATATCCTATGTGATCTAAGCCCTTTGCGCCTGCTAGAAGGCACTCACATGCACATGCTAGAAGGCACCTGCTAGAAGGCAGGCACAGATACACTCAGTTCTACCATAACTTTGGATTTAGACTCAATAAACTGTCTGGCAAAAAAGCTGGCATTTGGGGCTCACATGTTCCTACAGATTTGATTGCTGTCCATGGAAGACATGGACCAAGCACAACTGGACTGAGCCCTGCATTAATATTTGGTTGAAACAAAGAACTTTTTAGAATAATTTCAGAATTATCTTTTACTTTTGAGACCCAGAAACACATTCACAGTATTTTCATATCTTTCTCTGAACCAACTGGAACCAGAGGTTATTAAAAAAGAGGGGTAAAAAAGCTCCAACCCAGCAGAGATTGGCTCGACAGATGCCAAACAGCCTCAAGCAGGGTGGAGCTGTCATTTACATTTGTGCCCAGGAGCTGCATCTGGAGGGAGATCGCCATCCCAGCCTGAGCAACAGTTGGGTGTTCAGCTACGCTTTCAGAGGCAATTATCTTCCTTTCCACCAGGCAATCCTTCCACCACCACAGCAGAGGCCTCCCCAGATATCCCCTGACAATTCAGCCTCAAAGCATCGAAACAAAACCCCACTGCTGTCCTCCTGAGTAGTTTCTGTTCTACTGTAGATCTACTCAGAAGGCTTGAAGCAATGAAACGAAGACAAACAAAGCAAGTGGACCTCCCGTCTATTTTTCCTTTTTTCCCACATTCCTTCCACAGAACAGAAGTATGTTATCTACTTAAGAGAACTTGCTTCAAGGCAATAATTACTTCAATGGTGATACTAAAAGGTTTTGTCCAGCATCAGCTCTGCAGCTGTCTATAATGTGCCTGTGGCAGTACACCAGGGACACAGAAATACGCAGCACAGCATATAGAGGAAAGATTATAAGCACATTCCAGTTGCTATGCAGTGAGGTTGGTGGTAAAAGACATTATGTCAGACAGCAAAACCAGCTGTACAGCTCCTATGATGGCACTAGAAGGCCTAGGGTTGATGTATGGATATCCTGCAGTGAAAGACAGAATTTCAAAGTATTGGTAAGAGTGACAATAAAGCCTTTCCCATGCTTCCATTTCACAGGATACATCACATGCCATCTTCGAAACACCAGTATGAAATCAGCATCCAGTGGTTCATTTTCATCATTCATGTGATACATTAGCAAATACGATGGTAGGAAACAGCAGCTCTTGCAGCTTCTGCTTTTAAATACAGCATCAGGCAAGAGCAGAAGAAAAGAAAAGCGTCCAGTGTTTCAGCTAGCCTAGAATCTCTCACACAAGAAACAGACAAGCACAAAAATCTACTGACATAAAAACCAGTCATTTGCACTAGTTGTGCGTTAAGTGGCAGAAACAGGTCCAAAGAAAATGGTTCAAATACATCAATTAAAATTTAGCAAAACATTTCTTATATACCTTTTAGTACTTTCATAGTAAAAGGCTCAGAACAAGACTAAGGCATGATCCCTCTGTCAGTGAGCCACACAGCAAAGCATTTTACTTGTGGATTCCAAAAAGACAAACATTTTACTTAAAACACCTGAAAAGCTTTCATCACCCTACATTTACTCTTACTTGTATCTCAGATTTTTCTAATTACATATTATTCCATAAAGTGCATGATGGAAACAAAGTAAAGATTAAGAAATGTAAGGTCAGTATCGAAAACCACCAGAATCTACAATATTTTACACTATTCACATACTCTTCCCTTAGTCACAAAGAGAATACTGCCTACTGTGACCCCACATACCAAATTAAATCAAAACAAGACATACAACACAAAAAGAAGAAATATCAAGTGGAGGATAGCAGAAAATTCATTCTTTTTCCTGCTCATCAACCCCAAACAAAGTAGGCAGAAGAGCAGTCAAATTACTGAAAATGATGTCACATCAATTGGAAAACTGACTGAGCCCATTCAATTGCTCTCCACCAAATTCATGGGTCCAAGCTGTCTGTTTCCCATCTGCTCCTCTGCAATTTAAGCAATTCTGAACTTCGCTCTCTGTTCCCAAATGTGTCACTGATTTATTAGCATGTCAGGGGCCAATTCTTTACATTCTTCACTAAGGTAAGCTATTAGGGGGAGTGAATTTTCTGTGTCTGTAATTGCCACGCCAGGAAAATTCAAGGAGGACAATCACACAAGACCTTACTAAACCCCCCATGAAAAATTCATTAGATAACACAACACCCTCACACACGTTTTTTTTTAAAAGGCCATTCTGTCCTCTTCTTACATGTGTTTAAAGACATGTTTACTACGCAGTGCAGACTACTACAAAGAGCTTACAAAAAGTTTAATTAGTGGTTTGTTTTTGCTAGTATGATGAGCTCCACTATGCATCTAAACTCCTGATGGATAAGGACTAGGATCCTTCAGTAGCATTTATGGGGTGGCCCAGTCTTTGAATGCCTTTCAGCAATAAAAGCAATGGAACCCTTCACAATTCTCTCACTGACTAAAAAGCTAATTTAATTAATTAATTCAATTAATTCCAAACGTACTTAATAACTTTTCATTTTTGCTACCTTAACAGAATGTATACTCCCCTTAAAGATGCAGCTGCAGATGCTCTCACAGGGAAGACTAAAGTACAATGTTCTCATCCTTGAATTACATCACTGGCGCTGGGATATTGTAAATGAAAACCAGACTGAGGCTCTACAGGACAGATGACAACATAAGCAAACTTAAACTTCAAATTCCAGATTTTATCAAATATTCTCTAACATTTCATGGCAATGTATTTTCCATATTAACATATGTCTTATAGTATGACTAATTTCTGCTTACATCACATGTGATACCTCAAGTATCTCAGGTTACTCTCTTTGTTTTGGTCAAAAACTTGTGCTCTCACATTAGAGAATTCTTTTCACTTGTCTAGACTACCCTCACTTCCACCACTGGTGGACCGCCTACCATTGCCAAGAACTTTAAAGTTCATCAGGAAAGGCTTGATATTTATTTTTTTATATATTTATACTAATAAATTAATGTCATCACTGAAATCCTGTTTTATGTTGTATTATAAACTATTTTTGCTACATCTAAAACTACACAGACTTTACTCTTCGTAAATTATCTGTGCTACTCTTCATCATAATGTCACTTCAGATCCTCAAGGGTTTTCATTTGGTGGAGCATTTTGGCACTGGCTCTATTGTTGCAATATATAAAAATGTTATTTTCAGAATGATCAAAATGCCTGCTGATGACATAAATACAAAACTCACAGAGGTGTAATCACATATCATCTACAACAGTTAACAACATATATAGCAGAGATAGTACTGAAGTGTAACCAGCACAGTCCCTACAAAAGATAAAACATTTTTGCATTACTAAAAACCCAGTTCTTAGCCCTTGTGGTAGAACACTGAAATAAATCAGTACATTGCTGTCCTTTGTGTAACAGCAGAACTTACCAACTGCAAGACATGGAAATTTTCAGTTGTCCCTCATTTATCCTGACTCATACTGAACATTTTCCAATACATCTTGTGTGTAAACAGTTGAATAATCACATGAACTCTGTTGACCAAGACCCATCTCCATAGGAAACCTGCCACAGGTTGGTTAAAGCAGGCAAAAAAAGCCCCTAAGAACAGAGCCTAGATGAACAAGCAATCTGACCTCTGAAATTCCTAGCTAGGCATCAGAAACACCTGGAGCCCTACAAAAAAACTCAGCACAACTTAAGATGGAACCTACATGGGCCACAGTCAGCAAGAAAAAAGGTGACTCGTTAATAGTTTGCAAACCTGTATTTATTTCTAGCAGAGAAAAGATAAGGAAGCATGAAGAGGACAGCCTTCACAGTAAGGCTGAAGCCATCTGAATGTGTTAAAACCAATAAATCAACAAACCAAAAAGATAAGATAGGATACTATCAATCTCACATCTATATATGCTTCCACCAGAGAAATGTCACAAATACACACCCAAGTAAAAAGTCTACTAAGGTGAAATTAACACAAGACTTTTCATCAGCAAATAACGAAGTTCTTACAAAGTTAATTAAAAAACCCCAACTCTCTAAACCACTGTTATTTTTAGACAGACCTTAGAAAATTGAGAAACACAAAAGACAAAGACAATGCAGTTTCAACACTTCAAAAGGATAATGAATCAGTGCTAATGAAATGGCAGGTGCAGGTTTTAATCAATACATTAAAGTAATCAGAAGAAGCATGATTTCTCAGAATACATCTTTTTGCAAGATTACAAAATTATGGATAAAAGTAACTGCTGCCTCAGTTTGCTGGAGATTTGTGATTCAAACATCTGTCACTGCAGAAAACAGCATTTAATAATAAAAAAATAATAACAACAGTATAATGGACATACCCACACTGCCACAAATATGCTCACTTAAATATCTCTTATCATACCTACAACATGGACTCATCAAGGAAGATTGCTGCTAGTTCAGTGTTACTAATAGTCACAAATACTCTAACAGAATAATGTCAAAAAGTGGGTTATTAATGAACTTGCTATTCTTTACTATTTCATCAATGTCTGGTCCATCTGCAATGACCAGAAAAAGCCAAATAATGTGAGCACAATTGTGCAACATGGATTTACTTGAAAAGCAGGGCCATGCATCACAGAAAGATGACGTGATAGCTACAGAATGAGAGGCTGTACTCTCCCAAGCTGTCTCAACCTTGTCCCCAGCACTGGTGCTACTCTGAAACACTGTGCCTGGTTTCAGTGCCCATGTGCACATGAGAATCAAGGGGCTGCTGAGCCTAACACCCTTCCTCACACGTGCAAGCAATGAATGTCGCTCGAAAAACTGCTACTTTGCCTCTATTTGCATAATATTTAAGTTCCGCTGCGAAAAAAAAATGGGTGAGCAAGGTTAAATTCCAATTCTCTGTCTCATGGGGTTTCACACAGGCAAATTCAGCAGGGGGTGGGCATTACTTCACATGTATGGACAAAGAACCAGACTGTTGTATATGCTCAGCGTTCTGCAAAGGTTCACCGTCGCGAGGAAAAAGCCTTTTGCTTAGCACAAGGCTAACTGCGTTTGGAGCCCCCGAGGAGCGATCAGTGCTACGAACATTCAATCAGTTCTGTGCATTACGCAGCTTTCTCACACCGGTGTGTGCTGACCACACCGAACACCAACCCAACGCGTTGAGTCATTTGAGCACCGAGTTTTTGGGTGTCCGCACCACAACAAATCTTGCAGAAGGAAAACCCCCGAGCGCTCCCAGGCCCACCGGCCGCCTGGCACTCTGCTGGGAGCGCTCCTTCCCCGGCCGGGCCGCACACGGGGCAGCGCTGCGCCTGGCACACACACCCTGGCAGCGGCCCCATACGCAGAGCCCGGGAATGGCCCCGGAGCAGCCCCGGGAGCTGCTCCCCACGGAAACCCCAGGACCGGCCCCGCAGCAGCCCCCGCTCGGCGCCGGCGGAGCGGCGGGGTCGGGGCGGCTCCTCCCTCGCCTCCCTCCTGCCCACCCCACCCCGCACGTCCTTCCCCCGCCAGCCCCTTCCTCCCGCTCCCCAGAGCCTTTTCCTCTCCCCCTGTCTCCTCCCTCCTCTCCCCCGTACTAAGGTAACTCCCAGGAAATATGCAAACCTGTTAATTTTTACCTTCTTTGGCTTTTTTCCTCCTGGCCAGCGTGCCGCCGAGCTTGCCCAAGAAGGAGTCATCCTTCTTTCTGGACGGGGGAGATTTCGGGGTGGGGGACTTGGGGGAAGAAGGGGACTTCTGCGGGGGAGGTTGCCATGCTGGGCCAGGCGCCGCCGGCGCTGAGGGACGGAGCAGACGGACCGAGGCCCCGGTGCTGTGGGAGGCTGTTCCCGGCTCTGAACGGAAGCGGAATTATTTCAAGTATTTGAGGCAGCTCCTGCTCCACTCTCCCTGCTCTCCCGCTCCTTCCCTCCCTCTTCCCGCCCGCCCTCACGCTGGGGAGGGCCCGCTCCCCTCACACGGCTCCCGCTCCCCTCACCCTGCTCCCCTCACACGGCTCCCGCTCCCCTCACCCTGCTCCCCTCACACGGCTCCCGCTCCCCTCACCCTGCTCCCGTCACCCTGCTCCCCTCACACGGCTCCCGCTCCCCTCACACGGCTCCCGCTCCCCTCACCCTGCTCCCGTCACCCTGCTCCCCTCACACGGCTCCCGCTCCCCTCACCCTGCTCCCCTCACACGGCTCCCGCTCCCCTCACCCTGCTCCCGTCACCCTGCTCCCCTCACACGGCTCCCGCTCCCCTCACCCTGCTCCCCTCACACTGCTCCCCAGCCCCGGGCGCTGTGAGGGCCGCGCTGCCCTCCCGCCTGGGGCACCCGCTGAAATTTTGGGGGGCTCGGCTGTACCCGGGGGCACAGGACGGCGCCTCACCCCCCGCTCCATCCTCCGCCCTCTGTCTGGGGCTGGCTGGGGTGCCCACGCAGGAATGTGGGTTTCAAAAGTTAAAGGTAGATGTGGACGGAGTGTCAGGGCTCAGCTCGGTTCATCCCAACTGCTCCTGAGTGAAGGCCATGAAGGGTAGGAGGGTCACAGCTGCCAGCAGATGTTTCTACCTCCTGCACTCAGCACCGATAGGAAAATAGAATCATGGTCAGGGTTGAAAGGGATCTTAAAGATCATCTCGTTTCCAACACACTGCCGTGGGCAGGGACACCTGCAATTAGACTAGGTTGCTCAGAGCTGCATCCAACCTGGCCTAGAATGCTTGCAGGGATGGAGCGTCCAGAGCTTCTCTGGAGAGCCTGTTCCAGAGCCTCCAATAAAGAATATCTTCCTAATACCCTGTCTAGACCTACACTTCTTCAGCTTAAGGCTGTTCCACTTTGTCCTGTCACTACCCGCCCTTGCAAAAAGTCCCTCTCCAGCTTTCTTGTAACCCCCTTTTAGGTACTGGAAGGCTGCTAGGTCTTTCTAGAACAGTCTCCAGGCAGAAAAATCCCAACTTTTTCAGCCTGTCTTCATAGGAGAGGTGCTGCAGCCCTCTGAGCACCTTGGTGGCCTCCTCTGGATGTGCTCCAACGAGTTCACACCTCTCTTGTGTTAGGGGCCCCACATCTGGACACACAAAAGAACTCATGAAATAATAAAGTGTGACTAAATAGCTTACTGCAAGTTAAAGTTTGAGCTTACTGCATACATTTCAGTCTTGACAAATTTTTGCAAAGCTCTTCTGCCTACAGGCTTCAGCTACATCTGTGGGGAGAAGCGGTGGGCATCAACATTTCCACTTCTACAAAAGAAAGCTGTTGTAGTCAGACCAGTATAAAAAGCCTGTGGAAGGAAAGGTGATTTAACACGATAGCTTGTCTATACCAACCCTGCTTTGATTTGCAGATTAGCAGCTTAAGGGAGAAGTACGTTTAAAACAGATGATTTGCTGTGACTGGTTCAGGAGGCATCCAGGACTGGAACAGCATTAATGTCATCTGGATGCAGTACTTTCACTTACCACTTAATCACTTGATTAACAATTCAGGCAAAGAGCCACACACACTTCATGCAAATATCTAGCTATCCATTAGGCATAATAAGTGAAATGAAATTACCATGAGGATATTTCTAAATCAGCTAATAATTGTTGTGTTTTTACAAGCTGGTAACATTGGTTAGCTGATGAGGGGTAGACATCAATGCATATTTGTTGCATGCAGTTAGTATGTGCCCTGGAGAAAAACTTTATTCATCCATCCTGCCATCAGTTATAAGCAGGAATGAGCCTAAACCTTAGCACAATCCTTTCCTTACGTTTGCTCTCAGGTTCATAGCACCAGTTATATCTCAGGCCTTTTGTCTATGAATTTTAGCCTGAAATTCCCATGTTATTCTCTTTTTACAAAAGGGCTGCTTATACAGTGTATGGATTAGGAGATTAACAGTTTGGAATAATTTTTAATAACATAATAAAAGACAATTTCAAAAGGAGAAATACACACATCAAACCCTTTTTAAAATATGCCTGTAAATCTGTGGCAGTTACAAACACAGCAGTGACCCAGCTAAATCTCCATTGGAAGCCAAGTGACTACACATGGATATCAATACAGGATTTTGTGGGAACAGTAGAAGAGAGAGAATTTTGGAAGCCCAAGTGTGCTTGCCTTTGTACCCCTGTGTTTCTGGTAAAGACAGAAGGAACAAGCCAGGTACCTCACAAAGAGGAGCAGGTACTGGGCTGTGCACTACAGGGTAGTGTAGAATTCAACATGCATCTGCCAAGTCCCTCACAAAATAGCTGAAAAGACCCAGAATCTTTCTTATTTCACAACATTCAGTATATGTAAATTAATGGTAAATACAGTATTACTTATTTAATAGCCTCGTGAACTATGGCAGTCTCACAAGGGGAAAAAGTTAAATGAAACTGTGTTTAAGATAAACTTCATCAGATCTGGAAACTTAAATACTGTTTGCTTTAAGTAATGATGCTTAAAGCAACAGCCAGACTTAAGTTTACAGTTTTGACTTTGTGGTTTTTAATGGATTTTTTTTTCAGGATTTATGTGCTGTTCATTGTGCAAAGCATTATTGCAGTGTTTTTCCAATTGTGGTGTTTCTTTTTGAGGATAGTTACAACATTTTGCTTCCGTATCTTAAATTTAGAATTACATATGCTACCTTCTTTTTATCTATGTATATCTATGAACATATGGCCTTAAATTAATATTGCATTCATCGCAGAAGGCTTTATAGATACACACAAGGTCTAAGTTATGGCAGCTGTGGGGATGGGGTTTGCTCTGCTTTATATTGGACAATGGAATGCTTCCAGGATCATGCTCCAGGATCCCAGCACAGGACACACCAGTCAGCAGGCTGCTGTTCAGGCTGGCCCTGCTGCACCTGGCATAGAGAAATCCGGAGCAGACCACGAGAGCTCTCGCCATGCTCCCTGTCAGCGCCTTGTTCAGACAGATGAGCCAAACATTACATCAAATTAATTGTATCCTGCTCACAGATGTACTTTTGCCAGGCAATAAAAGGTGGCTAAGTCCCCTCCCCCAACACTTCAAATAATTCTTACTCACCTGCATATCTGTCTGTGCACAGCTGTTTTTTATTTCTTTTAATATAAGACTCAGAATGCTCAGAAACAGAGTTTTACTTTCCCAATGAAACAGAAGAGGCAAGGTATGTAATATCCCAACCACAGGCTAGGCTAGTAAGAAAGAGCAGCCAGGCTGGTAAAGACTGTGCAATAAATCATTCACTTGCCTTAGAATGTTCTCCTAACGTTTTCCTCCTAGGTGTAGCTCTGCTCCAGCCTTTTGACCATTTGGTCATTTAAAGAACGGAAGTGGAATTTTTAAAAGCGATTTATCAACTTACTGCTACTGCTGTGCTTGCCTACAGGAACACCCTTTGCTGACTTCAGGAAGAAGACTAGACCAAAGCCTACACATTTTATTTTCCTAAGCCCTTGCAGTGCTGGCCTGCCAGCTCTGTGTGGTGAACAGCAGAACGTGCTCACCCCGCCCTCAGTTAGTTAACAACACAGTAAAGGAGCCTGCTGAGCAAAGAAGCTGTTTCCACACCATCTCACTGTGGCTGCATTATAGCAGCAGAAAGCAGCCTATCAGGGGTGGAAAGGCTCCAAATTTTCATTTCCAGCATCACCTAAAACTCATGCTTGAGGATAAATTTGTTTCCAGCTCACAAGGCAAATTTAAGTTTGGGCATATGCGTATGCTTGGATTTAAAACAGAGCTGTGCTTTCTACTCTAACTTACTTGGTATAAGAATATTCTCTTTAAATAATATAACAAAATAACATAGTTTCATAAAAGTAACAGGGTATTTCCAAATAGATTCTTTAAAAGTACGATGAATTTTTATGGTACATCAAGGAGAAAAAATGATAGACTAAGATGTGATGAGGAAAAATATATATGAAAGACAAAAGATACCATGTTGTATACAGACTCAGAAATTAATTCAAAAGCTTCAAAGGAAAGAAAGTGGGTTTAAAACTTTTTAGTAAAAGGGGTACATCATCCTGTTATTCACTACTTCAGGTAATATGTTGTTACATCAGTTATTCATAAAAACTGGGCCAAGTTTACTTGCATTTACAACTGTCCTTCTGGAGATAGTATCGGGGGAAAAAAATCAATATTATGATTTTTTTTTAAAAAAAATAAGCTTCCATTATACCCTGTTGGGCCTATAGTTATGTACAGGTGTATTACATGAATATTCCAGGAACCACAATATTGGCATGCAGGGCCATCAGGTCTCTTCATAGTTCATTAGAAGCAACAGAAGAAACCACAATTTGTTTCTAAACATCAGGCAAAGATATTTGGGTGAAATCCAACAAATACCTTGCCCATCAGATTTGCCAGGATCTAGGTTCATGAGCTGTGGCTGCCAGAAGAGATGGAGGGATAGTATTTGCATGCTAACACAGCAAAGCCATTGCGCTAAATGATGTCAAAATGTACAGTGCATGCAAAACCCAGCAGGAACAGCTCTAGATCTTAACAGGAGAAAAGTCTTGAAAGATGTACAGCATCTCCAATCTGCTAGGCCACATCCTGTTACTTGCTCGAGCAAGAAAGAAAACAATATCTCTGTCTGGAAAAAGACTGCTAAACTAAAGTGAAAATCTTAGTTGAAATCAGATATGCAATGGGCTACAAAGCAGAAGTTTCAAGGTACAAGACCTCTAAATTTGTTTCTTTTGCCCAGAGAAACCTGGTCAAGCACACTAAAAATCAGTGAGGTGTCCCTTTACCTTGGGGGCAAATGGATTGGTCGTGATTCAAACAATGGTTTACAAAATTGTTTTCACAAACTTTTTATAGAATCACAGAATTGTTTAAGCTCAAAAAGACTTTTAAGACCAGCCATTAACCCAGTACTGCCAAATCCACCACTAAACCATGTCCCTAAGCAGCAACTGAGTTTCTTTGGACCTGTGACCTTTTGAAGAGGGGACAAGAAGGGGGTGTGTGTGCACACTATCTGTGATTAGGAGAACCTCAATAAATTCTTATGGTGGCATTTCTGCCCTACTCCTGGGCCAGAAAAGTACACAAGATGGAAAGGAAAGGACAGGACAGTAAAAGGAAAATCTCAGTTTAAAGATGCCAAAAATTACCTTGACCTCTGAAGAAAAGCAGCTGTCCATCTGTCCTCTGAGGAGAACTATCAATCATTTCAGTCACTGAGCAGGGGACAATCATGCTGGGCCCAGTCTTGCTTGTCCTCTTATCTCTTCTGGGCAGCACATTGTCGTGGTCTGTAAGACTCTCCCAGTGGTAGAAAGCAACAAAATAAGATGACCAGATAGAGGTAAAGTTAGTGCCGTTCAAAAATGGACAATTAACTGACAATCAAGGTTTTGATCACCATTTGATCAACACTTTTCCTTCGAGTCTTTAGGGAGCTGTCATAATTTGTGTGTCAAGCCTAAGGAAATCAGCTGGTGAATTCCTATGTAAGCATGAGTGGAAGCTGTTGATCTCATGGGCTTTGTAATCTTTTCTGTTAAACTTGCCCTCTAACTTCAGTGTCGCTATTTCTGAACTACAAAATGAATCTCTGCACTACAAGATGGTGTGATTTACTTACCAGTATAAGAGTTAAGAAGATGATTTAATTTCTTACATGTAGATCTTTCCTCATCACACATTATTACGCTGTAGGTGTCAATGGAGAGAAATTTCTATGGAAATGATTCAGGGACTTCAAAGAGTGAGAAAGAATTTTATTTTTTCAGAAAGAACATTTCTCACAACCAGGCCATTTAGACACACTCAGTACATTCCAGCACATCACATTATATCCCAAAATGACAGTGCCATGAACTTAAAAAAGAACAAATCTCTTATAAATTAGTGAGCCAAGTTACAGAGAAGATTGAGCAGCAAGAAAACTCATAACCAAACCAGTGTTTAAATACATTTCTAATACAAGCCAACCATATCAAATTGACCTGTGAACAGTGCACATAGCTTCTCTTTTTTTTACCCCCTTCTCCACTCACACAATACACAAAGAGCTGCTTTAAGTGACTTAAGAGTTCATGATTTTCTAAATAACTTCCACAGTTTATTTTTGGATCTAATCTTGTGAGGTACTCAGTATCAGGCAGGGTAACAGCAGCCTGACAGGTTTTTCCACCCAAGAGCAGACAGTTTTGGGTGGAGCATGTGTAACAACCACAGGGCATCCAGAAAACTAATTCCTTAGAAAAGAATATTCTTGAAATCCATAAAGTTCTGATGGCCCTCAACTTCTGTGGACTCTGATACTCTCAAGAATGCAAATCTTTGGAGCTAAAGGGAAAGCGCCCTTTTGCATTTGGTTTTATAGCTGAACAGATATCTGCTGTAAACTGAAACCACAGGGCTTATTTGTAACAGCAACACTGAGGTGAATAGACTTTTTAATTGCAAAAGTGAGGTGAAAAAAAAAATCTTCGATGTAACTGGAGGTTTCTGCAGAATTTTCCTCCTGTGCAAAGCTCTAAGAAATTTTGCTTTCAAACTTTCTAAAAATACCTTGAAAACATGATGACTCTCACAGAAAACTATGATAGATTTTCTAGACTGTCTTTTTCCACAGGACTAGATGAGGCAGTATGAGGAGACAGTGATAAAACCCAGAAATTTTCTCTGCAAAACTGGAAATACCAGCAGATCTCAACAGAGAAAATGAAAATATTTATTGCTGTTCTGCCTCTCCTAGTTTGTGTCAGTCTTAAGTAATATAGTTTAAAAAATCAATCACTGCAATCCATCTCAGTACAAATGTCATCTGAAGTCAGGTATGCTTAGCCTATGAATGACAGGGAAAAAAATGTCTGGTGGTTATTTTGGAATACATTTAAGGATTCTGCCATATCTTTCCATTGTGATGAAAGAAAAATTATATGTTGAAGCCCTGAATGCTGTATTTTAAGGGTATCCCTTCAAGTTATGGTCACCAAGAACCTTGTTTAAAATCTTAATTCATATTTTATTGCTAATTATTTACCAGGTCTATAAAGCTGTCTACTCTACAGTGCACAGCTTTGCTGTACACAGCTGTTAGAAATACACTTTTTTCAATCAAAATCAGAGACAACATCCAAACTGTAACCAGACACTCTTACCCTCTTTAAACAGTCTAATAAATAAATATCAATAAATATTGCAGAGCAACAGTATAAAGTTTGCACCAACAGAGGTATATTATTTATCTGTGGCCAATAGCAAAAATTTGCTTTTACCTTTAGAAAGGGTATTTCAAATTTCTTGTAATACAGAGAAAAAAAAAAAAGAAACCCCAAAAAAACCCCTGAGGATAATTCATAAATTATTGTGACAGGATCCAGTGTGTCTGTTAGTTTACAAGTACTCACCAAGAGGTTTTTCAGTTTAAAGCTTTTTAAACTGGAATGCTTCTCTCTTTGGCTGTACCATAGGCAGATGCTGCAAATTAGCACCATTTATGAAATAATGAGAACATCAAATCTTCTCAGAGCATGAGGTAAAATATTAAGATATTAAAAAAAACCCCAGTCTTTGAGTTTCCCCTTGTTTTTTTCAGTTTGAAAATCTAGTGCATCACACATACAGTTGGGAATATTACCAATCTTAAATTGCAGAATTATCTCAGATTTAAAATGTTACTTAAATTAGGAGAACTTCTGCATGCTGTTTTACCAATACCTGTAAATAGATATATAAAAAAGATAGGGAATGGTCCCTTTAAGCGAAAAATATGCATGTATTCTCAAGCAGCAAGATAAGTGTAATTTAAATATACCCACAATACTTTCTGTCAAATGTTGATATTAAAAACTCAACATTTTTTGCAATCCTTTTAAGGGATTCTTCTCGGGGAGGTCTTTACCTGCTATACCATTCATCATACCCAACAATACAACTTGTGGTGTATTTTATGAGGAAATTGTAAATTGTACCATAGTAAAGTCTGCCCTATAAATAGCAGTTGGGTCTGAATTACTATTTTTAAATGATCTTCTATCATATTTTAAAGGCATTAATCTCTGATATACAGAAACTTTTTTGAGCATGTAACAGCTGTAAGGATAGTCGCCCCTTTCATAATCCCTTACCATTTTACAAAATGCAGAGATTTAATATTGCTTTAACTTCTTGCTCAAAAATACACAGTGCAATAAAACTTATAAATACCTGAAAAATTATTTTCTGACATTGCATTTACAGTAGTTTTAGTAAGTGCTTATATGTAGTCATTAGTCAAATGACTCCTCCACCAGAAATAAAAACTAACCCTATTTTTATGAGATGCTTGTTTTCTGACTTTTCTTTAGTTGACCATGGCTTGGCTGTGCCAAAATATTAACAAAGCCACACAGAGATTCAGACAAACAGATGGAAAGTAAGGCTGTCTCAGAAATACGAAATGATGTCATCATGCTCCACAGAAACTCTACTCTTGGCATTAAAATAAAATTCCAAGAGAATAATAGAGCTCTGATTTCCCTTTCACAGCCCCTTGTGCCCATCAGACAGGCAAATTCAGTCCAAATCTGTATCCCAGTGATCCTTTGAGCTGACAGTGAAATGACTGTCTCTGGTATGAGCAAAAGAACTGCTATAAAGCTCTTGGTAGCAGAGCAACGTGTTTCCCAAATAAGCTGATTTTAAATTTGAATTCCTTCATTTTTCAGAAGACTGTATCTCCATGATAGGAAGTATTGCAGAAAGGATGTTTATTTGGATGTGGCTGTTTAAATCCTGCTCAGCTGATAACCTGTACATAACATAAGGCTTTCGAAATGCTCGTCTTCTGCTCTTTCTTTCACTCTCTGCTCTTCTAAGGTACATATGAGTCTGTCTCTTTCTTCAACCACTTTCATCATCTCAGTAAAAATTTCATCCTCTTCATTCAGATCCATCTCATCTTTGAGGCTGTCTAAAAGGTCACAAAAAAGGGTTAAAAACCAGATCACTGTTTGCATTTTAACTGTTAAAGCTTGAATTAACATTATAGTTGATGGCAAATGTAGTCAATAGCAGTTAGCATTTTTCAAGGTACAGTTCAGGGAAATTTTCTCCTGGATTTTGGCCATTTGAATTGAGCACCAGGGCTCATAGTGTCTAGAGTAGGTTGTTTAACAAAATTTAGACTGGAAGGGGTAAGAAAAGAACTACTTATTTATAAAAACAACTAAGCTGTAGTTTAAATTTACTTGATAAGGTAAAAATCCCAACATGAAATGTAGTACCTGTAAGAAAATGGGAAGTATTTTTCAGAAAACTTTCTGAAAACTGCCATCACTTGCAACCCACATACCTAGAACACAACAGGATGTTTTGGGGTATTCAGTGCTATTGAACCCCTCTTCTCCCTACATCCCTCCTCCTCATGTTCCTTTTTTAAATGCCAAAAGAAAGGACAAGCCCCAGCTGTAATTCCAAGTACCTCAAAGCAGTTCCAAAATATCGTGGTTACCAGCAATGCTACTTGAGAGCAGATAACCTCTTTTGCTTAGGTGCCTGAAGAAGTTACTTCCCATTGCTGTCCATCATCAGCTGGACATTGCTGCCTGGAGAGCACAATTGGTGTAATTGCACATGCAGTGCTGATCCAGGTGAGTGTAGAACTGGGCAGGTCAGCTCAGCTGTATTCCCTAGCAGTCATATGAGCAGATCTCACATTTTGGTGGCTGAGCTGCACTCACAGGGAGCACGGGAGCTTCCTTTTTGAAGCAAACAGGGTTGGTGTGGTACCTGTCCCTGTGGGCTGGAGCACACTGTCCCCTTAGACTTACCATCAATGGCCATTTTCTCTCTCAGCTTTTGTTCCAGCCTGCTTTGGTGGTCCTCCAATTCTAGCTCTTGGGCTCTGGGTGCAGCAAAAAGCATGTTAAAGAAGAAGCTTTTCTCAATGAAGACATACATGTTAATATTATTTCAGTTACAAGATTCTGTGTTCTGTTTATCTGGTATTTTCTCCTTATGGGCAGCCAAAACTAAAGGGTTTGCCTGTGCCAACATCTCCAGAAGTACCACTACCACCTTTTTCTTTATGTACGGTATTAAACTCCCCCATACACTGCAATGCTTAAGTCTTTGAACCATCTGTGTTTTGTTGGTGGCACCCACAGTGTGATTCTGGATAGGGCTGAGCACTCCCACACATGCAGATCCTCACCAGGCCCTCTGCACAGGAATAGGTTGTGAGGCAAAGGAATTAACACATCCAGGCAACAACATTTTGTGTCCCACAGTGCTCAAAGCAGCCCACTGTTGCTTTTTAACTCACAGACAGCGTGAGAAGAAAGCAGTGCTTCCACCATACCTGATGACAATGAGAGGGGCAAGAAATGTTTAGCTCCTGGCAGCATTAGCAGCTGGGGAGAAACTAGGATGCAGCTGGAGCTCCTGGCTGAGCTGAGTGATATGGGAATGGTAAATGGCAATGAGCAGCCTGCACAGGTGAGAAATCCAGGGGGGAGTAATGACTGCTGAGGCTCCCACTGCCTTCCCACATTGCTCACAAATAGTGGAGAAAATAGCTGAGAGTCCCCTCTGCCTATCTTGAGTGTGTTTGCAGGGAGGTAAGGTGACAGGGCTACAGCAAGCATTGTTCCATCAACCACAGCAGTGGCATCTGAGGTGGGTTTTATTTACTTCTTGTGTTGGTGTATCTGCTGGTTTCATTGCTGTAGTGAATTTCTAGGTCTTTTTTCATTAGTCCAATAAAAACAGATGAATTTGTCAGACTATTTTTCTTCCCAGGAGAAAGTGCCCCAGCGTTCATTAGACCCACATTATGTGAAGGCAGAGCATCTCTATGCTATATGGGTTCAGAGTGTCATACAGAACTGAAATATTTCAACCACTGCAAGAGGGAAAGGAGGGAAAGGTGAGGAGGGCTCAACTGCAAATCTATGTTCAAAACAGGTTGTAGCTACTCTGGTTATGTTTATTCCACAACTGTCTGAAACTGCAGCAAGGTGTTGAGGTGTATTGTGAGCTGTGAGTCCATTTTTTCCCTCTCCCCTCCCCCATCTTTAATACTAGTGCTTGTCCTTACTTACATAATCAGGAGCTCAGACTCATAACGCATTAATTTATTCTTCTCCATGACCAGCTCAAACCATTCATGTAGCATCTGATTTTCATCCTTTGTGCCTGAACCTGTGTAAAAGAAGAGACTTCAGTGTGCTTTACCAGCTTTCTTTCCAATGGCTTTTGCCAACTAAGTTCTCTTTCAGCAGTCCTCCTGTGTGAGCCTAGGTGACTCCAAATGGAGATAGTTCTGCTATATGCAACTTACACCAGTAATGGCTGGGTACAACAGATGTAACATTTTTGTCTATTTTTGATTGAATGTTGTAGCTTATTGCAGTCAAAGATGCATTAGATTTTAAAACACTTTCATCTTAAAGTTTTTCCTTTCAAATAATCACATAGACTTTAATGGGCACTATTTTTGTCTCTTAGCTCTGCCTTTGATAAGATACTTTCTCTGCTGAAACTGGGCTTCAGAGCTGAAGTATGTCTAAGTGGATATTCCATTAGCACAATCAGCCTCCAGGATGCACATGCTGGCAAGTGTCAACTTAATCCCTGCTTCCAGTGGACATCAGTTGCACAACCAAATCCTCTTCAAATTTCCCTTCACTTGTCATCTGGCCTCTAAATCTGCATCTGCTTTGAGTGACAATGTGTGATTACTGGGTGGTTTTATAACACTTTGGGCTGAGGCATCACTGGTAGACAGTCTGCCTTGCTGAAGAAAAGGATGTATCTCTTTCACTGGGTGAGGACCTTTACTCTCCTGAAATACCATCTGTGCAAAACTCTTTGGCAATGAAGAACTCCTGGGTGTTTCCAACCAGCAAGCCAGAGCACATATGTATTTCTTTTCCTTGCTCCCTGTTTAAACATCCTCATGACTTCACGTTTTCCATTCATTTTTTCACAAAACAAAGCCACCACACCTCCCTTCGATGCAGAAGTACAGTGACACTGATGGCACTGCCAACACATCTCGCACATCTGTTCTGCCCACCCGCTGCCTGCTGCCACAAAACAGTGAACCTTGGTAGGAAGCAAAAATCTTGCACTTCTCCAGACTGAGGCAACAATCTAAGTGACACACTGGCACCTTCAGAAGTGTGAAGCTCACAGCCAGCCCATGCTCCTGCCCCAGCATATGGCATTTGCGCTCCCCACCACACATTGGAAGCAGGGATGGCCAGACTTGGGATGAAGCAAAAGGAGGTGCTGTCAGCAGGCAGGGGAACAAGCTCTTTGCTTCTCAGTCCTTACATCACAACGCTTGATAATCAAGAATAAAATCCCCACTAACCAGCCCGGGTGTTTGCTGTGGATGGAAGCTTATATGATTTCTCCTACTTTAAGAGAACCGCACCTTTATTTTATATAACTGAGAGCACTGAAACTTAATCCAAAAGCTGTCAGGTTCAAGCTCCAGAGACACCAGTTAAAAGTGTATCATTAACTAGGTTACCAAGGGGAGAGAGAGACAGAGTCATGGGACAGTTCAGCAGTGTTTCTGATGCCTTTCTGTTGTCATTTTGAAACGTGTTTTGTTTTTTGCCCCAGGGTTACCCTCTCATCTCTACAGCTTCAGATGCCCTCACTCTAAGGTCAGAGCCAGGATTTGACTCCACTCAAAACCAGCAGTTTAAAGCCCATCTCCTTGGGGCAGCAACAATCTCATCGCATGGAACCCTTCAGCCATCTTCGAGAGCCGAGGGAAATTGTTGAGTGTTTGGGATCAACAGCCCATTTGCATGTCTTCACCAGACACCACCATCCCAACAAAGCCAGCTCACCTCCTTCCAGAACTGGAAGAATTACATGAGCTGTAATTCCCCACTCCAAGGATAGAAGTCATGCTGGCCTGGGTGCAGTTCTGCAATTTGTCATCAGGACTTGATTGCAACTGGAAATTGCCATGAAACAGGAGGATAAAACAACAGGAGAAGGCAGAGCAATCTTGCTTCAATTTCTGCCTGATTCCATTAAAACTTGGCAGTAATGGATGTGTTCCTGTGGGATCTTCCAGGTCAGCAAGCGGTGATAAAAAGTGTCTTCTCAGAGTGACTGCAGGAGCGGTCCTTGCTGGAACATGCCAGTTCCTCACAGGTCCAATTCAGGGATGCAGCATTAGTATTCAGAGCCTAAGGTCTTTGTATGCCACCATAAAAATTAATTATCAAAATTTGATCTATTTTACTGTCAGTAAAAATGCTGCCATTGCTGTTATGCGTAAGTTTGGCTCGGACACAAAAGGTTACAATTCCATTTTTGTTGTTTTCCTTGTGTAGGCAAAAATATTCCTTCTTTTAACTTTTCCTCTTTACACTTTAAAATCTCTCATAAAAGAGATTGTGTGTTGTAGGTTGATTAAGGTAAGCAAACATAATGCACTTTGAAAAAAACCCATTCGTTTTAGAAAAATCCTCAGTGCAAGCTGAAATAAAAATAGCCCTTGTTTTCCCTCCTCCTCCATCCCACAGAATGCCCCCTAAGTGTTCCCAGGGGCATTTTTTCCCTGAGCTTTTCAAATGTCTGTTACTACCAATGTTAATAGTTATTTAAATCTGATGGAGTGCTTGATGCCTTCCAAGGGCAGAACAAACCAAAGATGCATTTTGCATAATGCAGTTCGACAGATCTTTTTAAAGCGTAGAGGGAAAACAGTTTGTGAGTTTGTTTTGTGAGCCATGTTGGCTTTTCCCTACAGCACTGCTAGGGCAAACCTCTCCTCCTGGTTTACCCAAGTCTCCTTTGACTTGAGATCCATTTGAAAGTCAGACATTCTTCTAATTACATCATGGGTATTTCAATTTGCATCACTTTTGAGTGAATTGTATAGGCTGCGAAGTAGTACTTACTTAACACTGTTCTCAAAACCTGAACCTTCTGTTCTCCAGATTGATGCTACACTGTCCCTCCTTACAATTGTCACACATTAAAGGGGTCTTGGCCAGTTTGCACCTTTTTAGGTACAGTTAAACCTCATAGTCCTTATTTCTACAGGTTTCCAACTGGTTTCTTTTGAGTCTGTTGAAAATTCCAAGACACCTTGGATATGTTTTTTATGAAATCAAAAACTAGCTACAACATGTGCAGATATCTGTTCACTTTCCAAAGCATGGCAACATTTCTTAACGTTCTCTCAACAGAGGTTTTCTTCTTTACCGTCATTGTTCGCGATTTGTTTAGTCAACTGAGCCATTGTGCTAATTTCAGTGGGAAATGTGTTTTGAGATTTTTATTTCTGTATTTTCTTGTAGGCAGAAGCTCTCCATAAGCCTTCACAAATGTCAGTGGAAAACAAAGCAATGGTGTATCAGTGATTTATTATTTGGTATTTTGAAGCAGAATGAAGGAAATAATGAGCATGAAAAATTAGTCACAGGACTGATATTATTTCTCAGATTTTTGGGGGGGGGGTTGGGGTTTTTTTTGTTGGTTTTTTTTTTTTAATGCATGAATTGTTGTCACTACAATTAGAAGATCATCAAAACGTCATTTTGCTCATCAGTCTTCATGGCAGTTGTTTCGCACCCACGCATGTTCTCTTCTAATTCAGTTGAGGAGCTAATGAATAACTCCCCCTAACAAAGGGGCCATTCATCCCAGGCTCACAGAATTATTTGAGGAGAGTTGCGTAAATGTCACTGAAGACTGGTGTTTGCAGGCCTGCCTCTAAATTTGGTTATTCACAACCTTTGCAGCTCAATATTATTGCTGAACTGTGATCGTTTTCTAATTACCTTAATAATACCTATTAAATCACTTGAATTGCATAAGCGCAGACCTGCTTAAATACAACTTAACCTAATAAACACCGGTCATTCATTAAACAATAATGCTCATTATTTTTAGGAAGGTTGAACAGAATATTAAACTCTCCCATTCCTGCATCATTACACATATGTTATTACAAGCAACAAAGCATTCACATTTTGTCTGGGAAACTCACGGCTTCATGCTTTTGCACCAGAAGAGTTATTGAGAGACAGTAACATCCTACATTTCAGTGTCTGCCCTATTTGTAACTGGCCACCTACACACAAACAATCAACAGGGCGAAAAAAATAGTACTTTCACCTTAATGAGGGCAATCCAATTAGCAGGGATGGTAAGAGAATGAGAAGCATCGATCTCTTGGCAGACAGCCTTCTTTAGGAAATGTGATTGTCAAAACAGCAAAAACAAGAGGTGGCTCTAGGCCATTTATCCTGCTATTCAGTGATTCAGTGTCTATCCCATGTTCTAGAAGCTTCTTGTCCCTCTCTATTTTTGAGGTTTCCAAACAACAGCCACCTTTATACAAATCAGCAGGAAAAAAGCTAACTCTCCAAATTCTCAAGGCCTTTTTAGCTGTCCTTCTCATGGGCAGTAAGGTGGGTGCTGTTTGATAAAGGGTTATAATTGCATTTAAGAAAAAATAGATATTAGCCTTTTAAATAAAATTTTAAATAGACTGACACTATCAATTCTAGGAAATTAGTCAGTAAATATAAAAGGCTGGGTGAATGTTCTCTTACTGAAGTGATTAGTGGCAGCTCAGTGCAGGAGCTGCTATGAAATATGGCGTTAAAAAGGCCAGCATGTAGGGGTTGGACTGGATTGCTTCGGTAAGACAACAACAAGATCAGGTGCCACAACATATCTGGGCTTTCTGCGTTGTGCAACTGCCTGTCATGAAAACACAAGGCTCAGCTTTCTAAAGCAGAGGTAAATAAAGACACATTTGCATTCAGGCTGTCAGTCCCTTGAGCACAGAACCACAGCCCCCTCTGAAGTCCCTTATGAGCATGGTTCACACTGCCACCCCTATTTTGAGCCTGGCAGGAGCCCCCAGGTGCTCTGTCCCTCTGCTTCACCCCACGTGTGCTGGGGAGCAGTGGCAAGGCAGGGTCAGGGCCAGGATCCCCCAACCCTGTGTGCTTGGGAATGTTGGCTCAGGGGAGGGAAAACCTTGCCTCTGGCTGGGGCCAGGGAGACATCCCTGTCATCTCCTGCCCACTGGGGGAAAAGCTGTGCTCTTGGGGTCTGTGTGCCTGCACGCTGCTGTTGCTATAGCATGGCCACTGGTTCTAATAATATTAATGGCATTTCACACTCCGGGAAAGTCATTAAGGACTCTGTTACTAGGCACAGGCTGCTGCTGGCTTGGTAACTGAGATACAGCTCCTGGAAACCTCCCTGCTTCCCTCCACAAGAAGAAATTAAGCTCAGGATGGGACTTAAAGGAGGGGGGAGGGCTTGGAGGACATGTAAATTCAGGTTCAACAGCATTGTAAATAATTCCAAATTTCTGACAAACAATAGAAAATTTATAGCAATGTAAAGATGCTTGAGGTAACACAGAGTTTGAGAAAAAGGTTTCCCAATCATTTTTGTCCTGCCAGTTATTGTTCCTTTTCAGGTTTTGCACCAAACTATTTCTATGACAACCATTAAAATCCTCTGCTTTGAAACAGGTTGAAAAGCCCACTACCAAACAAGCCAACATTGCTGTGTGTACCTGCTTCTCCTCTTAGTTCTCTCTCCAGTTCGACACCAAAAATCTCCAGAGCTCTTTGTCTTTCCTCAATTTCTTCTAGTTGGCGCTGGACTGCCTGCAAAAATGTAATGATATGAAAGCTACAGACATAGCTTCAAAATTCTGAGATAAAAGATGGCCTCAGTGGTTAGAGAAACGGCTTGGAAAGGACTCAGAGGAGTCGTGGCTCTTGCCAACCCCCTGAGTGCACCTCATTGTTAAACCCACCTAAGCAGTTTAACAATGCCACTAGGTACCTATCACAATTTTATGTGGGTAAGTAGCACAGGTACCAAAACAACCTCAGTTTTTCTGAGTTTTAGCTCTCCCATTGTAAAAACAAGATCATAATGTTTCTGTGTCTCCCAAGGTGCAAAAAGTCAATACTAATATATTCAGAGACATATATTCTGAGACATTAAATTAATAAAGCTCATATCAATAGGGAACATTTACAGCTAGAAAGCTCTGCTTAATATTTCGTTCTCCATGGGATTTTGTTTGGTTTGCTTTCATATTTCACAAGCTTTTGACTCAGAAAGAAAAGGGTCTAATAGCTAAGATGTGACAACTCAGTGGCACTTCAGGAAGGATTTCTACATCCATTATCCATCCACTTTTAAATAAGATATTCAGAGGTGTGGTGGGGATAAAAGGCATGAAACACCTTGAAAGGTTAAAATGTCAAAGACAGTTGCTCAGCAGTTCCCATTGCAGGCTGTGTTAGGCTGTTCCAAGCGAAGCCCTCAGCAACAACCAAACAAATACGGAAGATCATTCAAAAAGTTTGGATTTGATTGTCTCCACAAAGCAGTAAAATAAGAGTATGCACGTATGCATCTAATTTTATCTCAAGATAGTTTACAATTCTCAGATAAAAACTAAAACATAACTGCTCTTCCTTTGTATTAAATAGGATACATCAAATTGTGCAGAAGTGCGTGTACAAATCTTAAACTGTAATTGGAAATAATAACACATCAGTAGAGTCCATAGCTTTCCTAGCATTTTCTGAAGAGCGGGGCCTGTATAAAATGAAGTGACTTTCCATCATTAAGGAAAAAAAAGATTCACTTTCGTTGTTATGGCAGGGAGAGAACAAAAGCCATGACTATTTTTGTATCCTCCTGTAATACATAGAGGTAATAGCTGAGTATCTTATATTCTATGGGGTTGATATAATTTCCCTTTTCTACCTCTTTCCCTCTTCAGTGTATTCATATTGCCAGTCACTATTCCCTCTTGTTCTTCATCCACAATTACAAAATTATGATGATCTCTGGGGATCAACATGGATTTGTCACACAGAGAGATGCAGGGCCCTGCCACACACACCTTTCTGCTCCTGATGGCTGGGGAAATTTCAGCACAGAAGGCAAAGCCACAGTGAGGAGTGAGGGGAGCTGCAGAGCCCACTTTGGGTACCTCCATCCTCACAAGTCACGCCCGGGAGACAAAGGGGACATCTGCGTGCTACGTTTTCACCTGTGCTTTGTGAAGCCTCTTCAGCTCCTCTTGTTTAATCAACTGCTTTGTCTCCTTCTCCAGCTTCCTTCTCTTTCTGAGAGCCCTTTTTGCCTACAAAAGACAGGGAGAGAAAGAAAAAGGCAATCAAAGCCTAAGTATGCCATTGCAGCATCCCTCCAGCCTTCCCCAGAATCAGGGAGCCGTTGAGGTCAGACAGAGCTCTGGAGACTGTCTGACCCAATCCCCTGCCCAAAGCAGGGTGAGCTACTGCTTGGGCTAACCCAACCAAAATGAAAATATCCATGTAGGAATATTTACATGCATTTGCTGTGTTGACTTTAAATCATTACAAGCTCTTAATGCAACCCTAATTGAGTGGGAACTGTGTCACTTAAAAGTGTCCAAATCACAAAGCTGACTATATACAACGTCCCACTATCCATGGCCATGCACAGACTGGAGAAAGCACCAGTTTAAGGAAATTCAACTCATTTCTATTGCTACAGTTATGAAGTAGTAAAATTCACATCATGGGACACTACCTGAAGCCCTGTGAAACCTTCCCCAATGCCATTTCTATGCTGCATTACAGAGATTTTTGCTTTTCCTGAGGGCACTTGTTGCTGCTGCCGGGAGATCAGGAAAGCACATGCTGCAGAGCTGGTTAGGGAATCATCTGCCATTTATCCATCTTGCCTTTGACCCACGCTATCCTGAAGTGCTTCAAGGTTGTGCTGATCTCATTTTTGAGGAGACATGATACATGAGCACCACCCACCAGACAATTAAAAAATTAACCATCCAGGAAGCCACTAAAATTTTTCCCATCGAGTTTTGCCAGCTACAACTGGTAGAACTGGCAAAATAGCAGCCAGAGCTGGCATGAAAAGGGATGGTAGGAGGCAGCTGAAAGAAACACACTGAGTGGGGAATGTGCATCAAAACTGAATCACTACTAATGCTCATGTGCAACAGCCGGTCCTTCTTCCCATTACTGGCAGCTTTCCTGGAGTGCTGCCTTCCCATTGCCTGGTCCTGACCTCCTTGTCACTGCCTGAACTGCTGGGGGTTGCTTCTATGCAGCTTGCTCCCATGTCTCCCTTTTTTTTCTATTTTGTTTAAACGTTATTTAATTTACTGCAACATTATCTAACTATAGATTGCCTTTCCTGTAACAGGAAAATGAATGAAGAATCCTGACACAGAGCCATTGGTGACAAGTGCATAAATGTGTTGCTGTGCTTTGGTTCCTGTGCTGGAGCTGCACAACTGGGTTTCCATTCAAAGTCCCACTTAGCTTTCAGCTCAGATGATTTTTCAGTGTTTTTCAGTACTTTGCTTTCCTTCCTCTTCCCCCCACCCCCAAAGGCAACAAATCAAAAGGCCACCTCATACTATTAATTCAACTTACTGATATACTGATATTCTCCACAAGAAAGATATAAACACATTTCTGATGAGCTATTCAGACAACAAAAGCTCTGTTTCCTCACATCAGAGCTGGGTATGGAGAATTCAGGCTGTAACACCCTGGTTCCTGCAGGAGCCCTTTTGGGGTACAGGGTCTAAGTGTGACTTCAGGCTCACACACTTGTGCTGATTAGGATAAACAGAGTGTTTTCCAGGCAACCTGCCTGCAGCACTTCTCAAATGAATCTGTATTCCCCCAAAGGAAATCTGCATCTGTTTGGTTTAATTTTTTCAATGGTTTGCTTGTTGGGCTACGTATTAAGGCCACTTAAGAATGCAGCTTCAAAGTGGTTTCAGTGAAACATGTCTGTTTGTCAAATTAAGACCTCCTCTGTCAGTGATGGTGTAACCTGGGGGAATTAAAGATCCAAAGAGGTAAAAGAAATGTTGAAATGTTGATATTCATCTGTCTTAAATTCATTTAATGTATGTTTTCTCTGTGACATATAACCTCCTTCGTTTGGATCCCCACTCTGAGAAATTGCTGCGTGTTTTAGATCAAAATCATATGATGAATTTTAAATACAGTCCAACTGAGGAAATACCTTTCTGTTTCCAAGACAAGATTACCTTGTGCGTTAATGAAGGCTTGGATTCAAATTCCTCATCGGAGGAAGAAGTAGAATACTCAGTAGCTTGTTTTCTGACAGGTAGGCGTTCAAATCCTAAAATGCAAGAACAAAATGGTCAGTGAAGCAAAAAACACTGTTCTTTAACCTAAACAGACACTTTGCACCTGCTCTGAGTTCTAATCAGCAGCACCTAGAGCAATATGGAAGTTCAGCTGAGAGCACTAATTAAATTTTTGATCCCTGTCAAAAACTGTCTGGCTATATGTATATATACATATGTTTCAATATATATATTTTTTAGGAACTACAAACAAATAAATTAATTCCTTGAACACCCTGCATGTAGTACACTGTTCTGAATGCACTCAATATTCATTAAAATGTATATCTGAAGTTAGCCATATTACCCAAATGATTGTATAAGGCTCACTATACAGTGTAATTGAATGCACAAAGTCTGAGCCAGCTCTTAAACAAATTACGCTTATGGGGTTGTAGCATCTGGCACCCATTTTTACTACATGACATCTGCTCAGTGTAAAATAGTTGGCGTCAGAATGTCTGGTCATATAAAAAAATCACAAATGTAATCAGAAGCAAATGGACTAAGAGAACAGGGCTTTATCACACAGCCTTGTGAAACATAAATATTTCATTAATTATGTCTAAACAAACGTCACTTATTTTCTGCTTTAGGAATATTATCACATCATTGGGCTGTTGATTAAAATGCCATAAGAAGTCAGGAAAATCCATACATCACAACAATACACTCCATAAGGAAAACTCAAATGCTGCCTTTGGAAGAAGCGTGCTTTCAGAATTATAAATTAAATTACATTTAATTGCAGCAATTTTATCATGCCTGTTTTTCCAGCATCTTATTTCAACTGGGTGTAAATATTTGAATTTCTTCTTGTCTAATGCATAGCTTCATTCTCTTTATTTCAGAAAATAAAACCGCCCTTGGAACATCTGTCTCTGAGCTTCAACCTGCTACAGGGTTAATGATTAACAGCTGGGCATCTTGGAAATGTACATTATTTAAAGCAAATAGCGTTCATTTTTCTTTGTATCTACAAGGTAACAGCTGGCTTTCTAGGTGCAAGCTGTATTCAGATTAAAATCACCTCCCATTCTCCCAGTGTAAATATTTCTTCTTTGCCTCATCCTGGGTCCCAGTGCTGAAGCAGGACTTTTGCCTCCAGCCCTAATTTAAACCCAGGATCCATGAAACATGTTCATCCCAGACAGTAAAGCAATAAAAGCAAATCCAAGTAATTTGAGGCAGAAATTCTGTTTGGTTTTTTTCTTCAGCAATCTCAGTTTTAGAAGCAAAAAAACTTGTGCTCAGTGAAGCTCCCAGCTCAGAGGGCTCAGGGGAGCAGACCTGGGTCCTGCCATCCTTTTTGTGACACAGGTCCTGGGGCAGGGAGGTGCCTTCCAGGTGTGTGTCCAGCCTGCCACACGCTGCCCATGCTCTGCCAACCCAGCTGCAGTCCTTCTCTGTCCCCAGCGGGGACACTCTGACACTCAGCCCTTCCCAGGTGTGGGGGCATCAGCCACAGCTCCTTGCAGTGACTAAACTCACCCACCTTGCTTTTCCCTGTGCAACCAAACATTTGCAGTTACTGCAAACGCCACCAGAGAAATCAAATTCCAAAATATGCAACGGGCAAAGCTTAGAGCCCAGCAGGGCTGGAAACAGGCGATTCCACACTCCCTTTCTTCTCTCAGCTGTGCTGGGAATAAGCGTCCCCTTGGAGTGAGATCAATAATTTAAGTGTTACAAGGGCTGGAGGAGAAGCAGCCTGCTCCAACACAAGGGCACCTGCTTCCTCCTTGGGGCTGTGACTTGGGAACTCTGCCTTTCTGGGACAGAGAGAGGGTCAGTGACCTCCCTGAGGGCTTCCAAGGGCCATCTCATGAGCACAGGGAATCTGATGCCTGCGTATGGAATAGGTTCATGGCATTCCCAGCCCTCCCAATGCCTCTCTGCTGTGGAGAGCCAGGTATGTGTACCTTGCTCTGCAGAGAAGAGCCATGTAGATTGCTCCAAACCAGCTCAGCCTTTCAAGGGACCCCAATATCCTGTTTACTTCGGCTGTTTCTTTGTGAGAAAGACCAGAAATGTGGTGTAAAGTGCACCGCAAATGCAAATTTCAACTTCAAGACAACACAAGTAAGACAAACAAACAACAAAATACCCCAAACCAAAACCCAAAAAACCCCCTTAAACCTAACGGGGCGGGGGTGGGGGTGGGGGTGGGGATAGGCAGAACTTAGCCAACAGCTGTGAGAATCTGGACAAAACAAGCATAAAAACATTCAAACTAAGGGACTTTTACTGAGTCATTAAAATCTGAAACATAGAACTGCAATACTAAAGTTAGATGATAATAATTTGCCTCCTCCAACTATGCCAATCCTTATACAGAGCAGATCTCAAAAACACAGGGTTTTTTCCCAAATATTAACTGAAATCTTCTCTACTTGGGTTTTTGCTTTCCAGGCATCTCATTCCTTCAGACTGGCAGTTATTTATTACATATTTCTTATCAAATCAAAGCGCAGTGCTTTTGAGAACCTCTCCCTTAATGTGAACATCCAAGGTACTCATTTCCCTGTGGAAAACGAGGGAAATGTCACATGAAGAGGCTAAGAAGGTGATCCCTTCTGTTAGATGTGGGGGCACTAGTGATTGTCCTGGAGATTTATCGGGAAAACCCAGCACTGGTATCCATCTGCCTGTCACAGCTCACTTCCCTTTATTCCTGGGGTGTTTTTGTGTCATGGTAATGACTGCAGCCCTAAATACACATAATGTCTTGGAGCAGGAACTTCTTTTATAACATAATGCTATATTAATCTGTTGCCTTCCTCCCTAAGTGTCCAAGATTGCATATTTTTATAAAGTCATGGGACTTAATCATGACCACTGTAGAAACTTCAGTGTTTCACAAAAGAGAGAGATAAAGTTACACATATCTCTCTGGGCAGTGGTATCCAAAACCAGAAGGAAGCTGGCATGAGGGAGGAGGTGAAAACAATGCCCAGTAGAAATTGAGTAAAATGACCCGTAGAAAGAGAGGACTTGGCTATTTGGCTTCACATCTCTGCTTCTCCACAGATTTCTCATGGGGCCTTACACATGCAGTTGATCTTCTAGTGCCTCAGTTCCCCTTCTAAAATACAAAATCAGTGCCATAACAGTGTCCTCACTGAGCAGAATACAGCAAGCACACAGACTTTCCATGGGACAATAGTGCGGTAATGTTAACGTGAAACATTTGCATGCAATCCCTTCTCAGTGTAAGGGTGCACAAAATCAGTAAAGTGAGTTCACAGCACAATACTTTTTCTCATCAGCTGAACTGGTTTTCCTGCTTAAAGTACCAGTAATGAACAAGGCACTTCAGGAATTTTGAACTTCAAAAGGGCAAGTAGGCTTAGGAGAGAACAGTTAGACATCTGATTGAACAATTTTATTGATCACTTTTTTTAGGGGGAGGTTTACTGCAGGTTGGAACACAAAGGAAGCATCAAAGGACAAAAGCCTTAAGAATATTTGTGCAGTAATCCAAAAATCTGGAATAGCACTTAGGAATTCCAGTGTGGTTATTTGTGGACAGTTGTATATTCTACAGGCAAACTCTGGCTGTACTTTTTTTTAAAACCAGTCTCTCACTGGAAAGTGAACCCCCATTATTTCAGTGAGCTTTGCCTAGGTCCCACATAAGCTGTCCATGCAGCTGGATCTCTGTATGGCCCAAAATTTCCAAGTGGCTTTAAAGACTATTTCTTATGAAACAGAGAGAAAGTGTTAGGCAGAAAGCCTTCAAATCAGATCTGGATATCAGAAACTGGAATGAGCCACATGGAAGGTGCATCTGCAGGTGTAAGTTTGAACAACAGGCAATCTGCTGCTAAGATTCTTCATTTTTTGTGCAAATTGTCTCTTCAAACTGAGCTTCAGCTGGGGGCTGAGCATGTAGCAGGAAAGGATGGAAGGACAGAACATATTCAATACTGGAACTGGTTTCTAAGTATTTGGTTATTCCCCAGGGGATTTCTCAGCCATGAGCTGGCCCAGGCTCATCTCAAGCCCATGGACTTTTATCACCCAGCTCATTCTTTGGATCCACAAGTCATTGAGGGAGAAAACATCAGCATAATGTAATACCAACCACACTTGCACAGAACAAGTTTGGCTCCAAACAGGATAGGGAAAACCTACTGCAAAGACCCAAGTGAAGTATTAGAGTCTCATTAAATTGGTTTCTGCAAGGTGCTGGGAGTATTTGGGGTTTTTTTCATTTGAAAAAAAACCCTGAAATTTGTGGTAAATCTCAAGAGAAGAAAAGAATAAGAAATGTGGGCTAAAACTGGTTGTCACTTAATGACTAGATTTTGCCAAGCCTGGGCCTCTGACAGGTGCCAGTATGAGACAGAAATGCCATTTTAGAGAGCCAAGCAGGACTTGGCTCTTTATTAGTTTGGTTTACTCAAATATGAATGTTTTAAAAGGTTCAGAGAGCTGCAATGTTGAAACATTGAACACAACAGATTACTGAGCAAAAGGCTAGATTAGAGCTTCCTTTTTTTTTTTTTTCTTAAACAGACTTTGCATTGCCTATATTCAATAACTGCAATAATTTAATAATATATCTTTTGGCCTGCACAGCAGAGGAATACAACACAAGTTACACCAGCATGTTTTTCCAAAATATTTTCAACATAAATAAAGCATAGCATTATTCAAACCTAACAAGAACTGTTCCCATTTTAATAGGAGCACAACATTCCAATTATTGTAGTGCAGTTAGTTAAAAGCAAGTCAGGTTGGCTCAGCTGATGAGCCGTGACAAGGTACAGACTCCAAAAAGTCCTCCCACTGAAGATCGCAGTGTGACAAGTGTGAGCTAGCAACTCTTTGTGGCTTCAGTGGAGTCCTTAACATCTTCTGGTTCCATGGGAATGCCTGGTTTTGTGAATTGTTATATAAAGGATGCTCCAAGAATCGAATCCAAAAATCCAGGAATGAGAGCAGGAGTTATGCTGTTTTAATGAGCTTAGGTCGATTGGCTTACACACTGTGTCTTCCTTGCAGTGTGTGGCAGTTCTGAAGCAGAAGGGAAGCAAAAGGATCTGGATCTCATTGGGAACATTTCTGTGACTTTACATTCTACGTACAGATTTTATTGCTGCAGCACAGCAGCAATTTTGGGGTTACAGTTTGGGTTGCAGTTTAATAAAGCAAGAGACAAACAGGTATGCTGACAAAATTCAATCGGTTATTTAGTGAAATAACTGAGACTTTCTGCAGTGGAAAAATGGATCACAGAGAAAGACAGGTGGGTGCAGCTCTTATGCCTCATATTTCATACCTGAATCTCTGCTGCACTTAATTTCTGAGCCTGTGCATTGGCTCTTGATCTGACATCAATATGTCTTGGACTCTTCTGCAATTTTAATACTAACCTTGCTCTTGCAAGCAAACATGAATATTAATGCCTTTTAATCACTGCCCAGATAGACTCACAAATAGGTCACAGTAGGTCAATAAGGTGCTCTCTCCTCTCAAATTAAAGAACAAGGGGATATTAATGACACTGCAAAGCTCCCAAAAGTATGTCCACAACCCAGTCACTCTGACAGCAGAGCTGAAGAGACACCTGCTGAGGAAGCACAAACACAGAGCAAAGCTTCTTGCTGTTACAACCATATTGCTTCAGTCTCTGGGTTCCTCGTGGGAAGACAAACAAATGTACTCTGTGCTGTACTGGAGTTTTCAGTGCTAGTCCTTCTGCTTGCCTGCTGTAGTTCCCCTTCCACAGCTCAGTGTCACTGCAGAAGCTGCTCTGCCCATCATCCCACCCTGCCTTACCACTGCTTCCACCTCTTGAGTATATTTTCCTGATATAAACACATCTGAACAGCAGGAACCAGCAAACCAAACATGGGTCCAAATCCCCTCCACCCCTTTAAATCTGTAGCAACCCCTAAACTTTACCCCAAAAAATGTATTTAAGTCTTCTTATGTAGAAAGTCACTAGAAATGAAACATAACGCACAAGAGATATGTGCATGATCACACACAGGTCTTTTAAATGTTAAGTGCTATTACACAATAATAATAATAATGACAAAATAATTTAACTTGGGTCCTCACCTGTTAAAGGATAACACAACCTTTCTGGAGAATGGTCCTTCATGGCAGGCAGAGATGACACCAAGGAATTCCCTTCTCTTTCATGAGCTTTGCTTCTCAGTCTATTGAAGAACAATCCTTTTTGTGCAGAGTCATCCAGATTGTCCTTGAAAGTGTTCTTGGGTTCTGGAGATGAAAGAAGAATGGACTTTTCCTTACGGATACACATGGCAGCCCCTAGAGGATTGTCTTCAAAGGTAAACTTTTCTAGGAGTCCTGGGACTTCCTCCATCCTAGTGCAAGCTGATTTCTGAGGTATTTGGATTTTCTTTGAAGGCTGATAGGAGCAAGGACTGTAGGATCTGAAGGATACCTCTTCCCTGTAATCCCTTAGAGATATCTCTTCAGAGCTGGCAGAAGAATGAGATAGATTTGAGTAAGGGCTCCCATCTCCTAAGTATTTCCCTGCCCACTCCCTTACTTCAGGATCTTGTGACTGAGTGTTATTGTTGTTACTGTTCCTTTGGCTTAGGGAATACCCAGGAGTGCTGTGGGGGCTGAAGAAGCCTTGGTCTGAAGAGGCTTTAACTTTGCCCTCGGAGTCCTGCTTTAATCCTTCTGTAGGTGAGGTTAGAGGGTCCAAAATGGATCTTTTGATAGCATTGGCTATGAGCCTCAGTGGGGATTTTGCCTGGCCAGCTGCATGCTCCCTGGAAACCACATCTGGAGTCCTCAGAGCATCCTTTGTGGCAACTGACAAAGTTAGTGGAGCACCATGTGCACGTAAGAGAGGCACAGGACAGCTAGATCGTTTGAACACATCTTTTCTCCAGCCAGCATCCTTCTTCTCCTGAGTCCACAGGTCTCCATGGTTTTGGTTCCCTGGGCTGGTCCCAGGCTCTGTCCTGTTTGAGTCATACAACAGTTGCTGTTGAGTATGAAGCCCCAGCTTCTTTTTTGCCTCCTTTATTTCTTGCTCAGTCTTTTCTTCTGGGTGCCTGGTATTTTTGCCATCTTTCTCTTTCAAATCCAGAGGTGACACCACTTTTGTCTCCCTCTTAAATAAATCTTCTGGTTCAAGGGTGTGTTTCTGTGTTTTTTCTTTCCAGTTCCGGGCTGAGTATGTCCCAGTGTCACCATCTGTGTCTTCAGGCTCATAAAAATCATCAGCCACTGTCCCATTCCCAAGAGGGGTCTGTGGAGAACCTGTGGTTCTGCTCTGATAAGAACAGTGGGGAACATAGGGATGTGTGTCTTCAAGCATCTCTCTGGCTTTTTCTTTCCTTTGAAATACTGGGCTGCATGGTTTGAAATTTCCTCTAGTAATTTCTGGTTGCTTCTTGTAAGTAGACAACTGTGAAATGCATGAAAAAAAATCATTGTTTTAGGGATTTAAAAATACTGCTTTGTGTAGCTTCTATTTCATAAAATATTGTAATCCATTTTAAGCTTAATGTAACAGTAATGAACATAATACTTAATTTATACATGAATACACATGTAGATGATAATGTAAGAAAAGCTTTTCTCCCTAAAGGGCTAATATTTCTCTAGGAGTGGAGATCTAATACTACTGGAAATTTTAATAGTCTATAAATAATGTTATTCATGCTAAGAATCTGTCATATCTTTATGAATTGCCTTTAATATTTTCCTTAGAAAGAAATAGTCCTATCTCCAGGAAAATAGGCATGAGCAGATCTGCTCTTTTCTCCTGTGTGTGTTCCAGTTGCATCATCTTAGAGTTTTGAGCAAGCACAAGAGACCATTATCCATCCTCTCCAAATGTTTTTATAATATTGTGTGTTTATGTAGTGCAGGTAGGAATGAAAGAAGTTACCCAGAAAAGATTATAAAAAGCAAGATGGTAGTGTTAAACAATTCAATTAGTTCCCTCTGTCATGATTATTTTTCCTTTGGTAAAGGTTTAAATTCATTACTCCAGCCACCAAAATCTGCTGAAGATAGTAACAAGGATAAACACCCACATTATGTAGCCAGCAGACCAAAACTAGAGTTCTTTCTTCCTTCTTAAAAGGGAGACATTTTATCATCAGTGCTGTGTGATAATGGATGGCGTGAAGATTGAATTCCTGCTTCCATTTATGTGCCAGATACCCAAATTCACAGGGGTGAAGATATTAATCTGTCTGACTTTTCATTTCCCAGAAGCATCAGAAGTAAGGCAATAAAGATTCCCCTCCATTTCACACTTCTATTTGATGACTAAAATTATTATTGGCCAGGATCTCGGATAGAAAAATGTAAGAAACACAATAAACAAATAAACACCCTCTCAGTCCTCCCTTTTTAGAGTAAGAAAAAGGCCACTAAGCAGGGCTTGTAGAGCAGGAGCTGAATGGAGTCACCTCTCCTCATGCACAGCATGGCCAAGGCAGCACTGTGCAGCTCTGCTCCCCTGGGACATTACCTTCCTGGCCTCACTGTCCTGCACCAGATTTCATCTCCAAGCTGGATGTGGATTTTTTTCTAGCACAGGCCCTGAGGTCAAGTGATTTTAGTCATGTTTAACCCAAGGGGGAGGACAACTGTCCAGGGCAGGGAAGCTGTAGGCTGCTCCCTGCTCCACCTGGCTCTGGGAGTGCAGGGAGGTGCTGCCCTTTGCTCAGGATGGTCAGTCATGACTCCTGCTGCACTTATGGCAGGGCCACCCTTCCTGCTCCTTAAAAAACCGCAAAATTAAAAAAAACCCAAAAATACCATGGAAATCTGAGATCCTGAAAGACACAGAAGATGCTGCTGAGAAGTGGGAGATGTGAAGCCCTTTTCCAGCCTAAGCTGTTCTATGATTTTATGACTGATGCAACAGATTAATAGCTAGCTCTTTGTGTGATCGAGGTCTGAGTTTCACAGCTTCTTGATTTGGTAATGATTACAAGAAATCAAAATCACTTCCCTATTTACAGCACAACTCCAACCTCAGTGGCCACTTTGAGGACCAAAACTATTGAAAGGAGCAGAGACAGCCTGCTGAGATCAGACATGCCCCAGCAGAAGTTACAGTCATTGCGCCCTGCACAATTCTCCTTTGTACCTGTGGTTGGGAATGCTCCTCTCCAGGACCACTCTGACAGCTGGCTGAGCTGTCCTTCCACTGTAGCCCAGGTTTCTTGCTGGACAGCAGAGGAAAGCCTGTCAAAGACACAAATTTTACCTTCCCATTGGTATTCATTTTGTCTTACATGAAGTCTGCAATTAAAGAACAAGAGCAGAAGATTAAACATCCACCTGGATAGAGTTAAACCTGAAGAACTGACCTACAACATTGAAGTTTATGGCCTCACTCACATATGTGTGTGCATGCCGTGCCAAACACATGTTGATATTTTCAGCGGGGGACCTGAACTGCTTCCACTTTTTGGCTGGATGTAGTGAAGCAGCTTTGGAGTTCCAGGAAACTTTCTGGAAAACCAGCCCTCTTTAGAGGGCCTTCAGGCCTCAGATGCAGAGGCAGTCAAAACAACCTGTGACTTTTGAACTTTGGGTAATTCCAAGAAATGAAGAAAGTGGATGACTTCTGAGAGGGCTATCCATCAGATTGGGAAAAAAATGGGAAATGCATTCACCTGCAGGCAGTAAGAACAGAAAAAATCCTGCAGTCTCCCAAGCAAAGACAACAGGCAGCATGCTGGGGGCTCTCCTACCATCAGGCAAGGTAATTAATTGCTAAAGGAGGCAACTTGCACCTGAAGAGAGCCAGGAGAACTCGCCAATATTTGTGCCTATGGGAATTTTACATAAGAAATAATCTTTGGACAAACAAAAGCATCCCTGATCCAAGATATTCTCATGTCCAGCTATAACATGGCAAGCATATTTATAGCTCAATTATTGACTCCCATACCCAACTATTAGTTCTGAAATCCATGCAGGTTCCCAAAGCAAATTTGGGTTCTTCTATATAGGGATTAAAAGCTGCAAAAAGACAGAAGCAACACTCCAGAGAGACAGAGGGCAGCTCCTGCATGTGGATTTCAGCAAAGGCAAGCGAGGCAGAGAGGCTGGATTTCCTTTCTTCTCAGTGTCTCACCTATTTGTACTCAATCTTGATACAACTTGTTATGTTGGGTCAAGATTGGAGGGACACACTGTGCGGGAGCCTGTTAAGGAGCTCCTGCAGAGATGGCAACAAGGGGCTGACCTTTATATTCTGTAAAGTGAATTGAGCCATGGGAAAACATGAGAATCCACTATTAGGACAAAAAAACCACCACGACCACCTGCGTAAGTGAGCCAGGGAGGTTCAGCCTGATTCACTACAGCTCTGAGCCCACAACACAAGCAAATGTCATGGTTCAGGGCACTGAGGGGAAATGCAAGTGCTGCAGCAGTGAATGCCAGAACACTGCTGAGGGCCTAAAATCCCCAGCCCAGGGGTCTGCAAGTGCCCATGGGGAGAATTCCTTCCCACTCCAGCTCTTGTTCAGGTGCTCACAGGGACAGGGGCTGCACACAAGGGAACATCGCTCCACACAAAGCCACAGCTCGTCATCTGTCACATGGAAAATGGTTTTGTTCCCACCAAGATGCTGAACCTATATTTTCAGCTTCACTTTCAAAACAGGATTTAAAAAAAAAAAAAAAAAAAAAACCAACCAAAAAAAGGTTCCCTAGGGCACCATCATGATCTGCTTGGCCCAAAATCCCAAGATAAATTAAGAGCACAGTGTTCCCTGTGGCCGTGCAATGGGGATTAAAGGTTTTGAAAGGTAATATCCTGCTCTGAGCCTTTCAGCCAATATAGCCGTGACACTGATTTCCTCTCCTTGGCTGCATACCCTGTGCTGTTTATGAAACATATGTGTTTGGGGAAATATGTCAGAAAAGGAGACAGATTTTTTTTTTATGTGACTGATGATCATATGAATTCCTGTAATCAGATTGGATTAAATATAGAAACTATGACTTACAGTGTTCCTCCAGAGGGTAAAAAAAGCCTTTATTCCGTTCCCAGTGTACGCTGACTGTGCTTTACGCCTCATTTTAACAGCATACTTGAGGTTCAGACAGACTCATGCAGCACATTGCTTCCCTCTGAAAGGCTTTTAGCTCCCTCTAGAGCCCGTGAGGCACACGGAAGATTTTGACAGAATGATGGGAAAACTAATTGGGAAACCATTAAGTACTGTCCTTGCTGAGAACAAGCTGAAAATCAGTCAAAATTAAGAGTGACACCCCCTCCAGTCTCCTTTGCTTTCCTCTCTCACAGTCTTTGTTACCCCACACTCAAACATGGATTAAGCATCATTATTATTGATCTTTTAAAAACTGAGATCAATTGAGGCAGGATTTTAAATCCAAGCCTCTGGTGGAACCAAACTCTGATGTCTATGCTGATTCCCACATGCTTTACAGTACTCAAGAGGCAGAGCCAAGGCTAACAGAGATGCCATGAGACTCTGAAGACCCCCTGTTCCACCTTCTCGAGCCTTCCCCAGGGTGGGACATCCCATGCACCTCTCAGAGCATGGCAAAGCCTCATGGCTCAAAGGTGCCGTGAATCCCAGGGAATGCAGCCCCAATGTTCCTGTCTGCCTGCCACAGCTGCCTCTCCAGGGCCAGACTATCACAGGGGGGAAAGCTGAACTCGCTGGGAGCCTCCTGTCAGGACCGTGAAATAGCCCTGTGCATACTCTGTTGGGATTTACTGAGTTATCCCAAATGTGGGGCACCAGAAGCCTCCAAGGGACTGTAGATGGGTAGGGACAGTACTCATGTGCCCCTGACTTAAAGGCAAGGCTGGTGCCAGGAAGGAGAAATGCAGCTTATCTCATCTTCTGAGACATAAAATCTCATCCCACACTGGGTACTTGCAAATAATCTCAAAGCTTTCTTGAGCATTCAGAGTAAGCAAGCTGAAATGCCTTTCTGTTTGTGCACTGCTCCTGTAATGGGCACAGAGATCCTAGCTATTTCAGAAGCAGAGCCATAACTCCTCTGAAGGCAACTGGGACTCTGAGCAGCAGCAGAAATCCCCCCCACTTTGCAGAGGGCAGCTCAGGGCAGGATTAAAAGTGGCTGTCACCACCATTCCCCAAAATACACTGTCTCCATGCTCAGAAACTGGTCAGCCCAAAGCAAGAGAAACTGCTAGAGGACAAGGACCGCTGACACTTGTATTCACCAGCTCACCTCTTGGGATTGGCTTTCTCCCTTTCACTAACCCAGAAATATCACCTGGATTTTTTTCCCAACAAAAAAGAGGTGACAGAGCACCTGTGGAAGGGTGACAATAGGCACGTCCAGGAGCATTTCTAGTGAGTGACATCATGTTAGGTTCAGTGTCCCACCTATCAAGAGCAATCCGTGCAGGCAGGGCTAGAGACAAAATATGCAGCTCTGGGATAGGAGTGCATGTTCTCATCTGGAGAATTCAAGTGGGCATTGCTTGCTGATGGGTATAGTTACACAGAGAGCAGTCACACAGAAAGGGAATTGGGTCTTTGGAGGGTAAGGAAATGGAAAAGAAATATTCGTTGTGTTTATACCTCTGTTTGCTCATTTAATGACTCAAAATCACAAAGATTCTAAAGGAAAGGAGGGCAAACAGACAATTAAAAGACATGAAAACAGAATGAATAGAAGATACAATCACATGTCGGGCTCTACTCACTCGTTTGGATTTTTCTCCTCCAATTCTGATACTTATTTAATGCCATGGACTGAAAACTGTTGGCTCTCTGGAGTGCTGAGCAGAAACAGAAGGGACAGAGGGTCAGCTACTGCAGCAAAAGCCAGAGGGCGAAAATTGAGACGGGGAAAAAAAACAGAACAGGAGGAATAAAACCCCAAACACTGGCGGCGGGGGTCAGTTTTCCAAGCAGCCTCCAGCCGGGAGAGGGCAGCGCACACCCACCGCGGGATGCCGGGAGCAACATCCAGTGGGAGAGCTCAGCAAGCCTCTCAATTAGCCCCAGATAGACACAGGTGATGGGGGCAGGAAAATTACCTTAGCAGCCAGGGGTGGGGGACAGCATGAAACTGGAGAAGAAAAAGGATAAAATCCTCTAGTGGCTGCATGGGGTCACACACTGCTGGGCACACTTTGGGGGCTGCTGCTGTCCTTATGCCCTAAACAAGGACTCTGTTATTCGAGAGTTGATTTAAATTGTTGTATGAAATCCCCTCTTCTCTGCTTGGCTTAAAAATGCATACGTGGATGTGGGGGTGGTGGGAGATTGGGATAAATGAATGCTGATGGCCTTTTATTTTTTGCAGAACAATTTCTTCGGCTGTTTTTAGCATATCTTTTAGTTCTGACCAGCTTCAGAAAAAGTTTCCATTTGAAGGAACATTGCTTCCAAACTTCTCCCCACCTCACTGCTAGCTGTATCCTTTCCTACGTGTGCTTTCACTGGATATGAAAACCTTAAGCAGCTACCTGTAGAAACACAAATTGTCTCAAGCAGGGCTCTCTAGTGATCCCCAGCATCACCCTTGCCTAGGCAGTGCTGCAGATATTGCATTGATCAATAATATCCTAACATTTTACCAGTGGCAAAACATTCATCCCATCCCTTTAAGCTAAGCACGGGGCACAACTCCTCCAGGTTACCCTGCACCATGGGAATGGTGTTTCAGCGACTGCACTGAAAAGGCAAAACCCCTCCCAAAAAGATACCATCAACAGACACAACCTGGCCATGCTGCAGGGAACAGCCTCCACTTTGGAACATCTCTCCCAGTCCTGCCTGCACCCTCAGGAGAGGCTGCTGGACCACCCCAGGTGAGGATCCTGCTTACCATCAGCAACTTTGGATGTTTTGGAGCTTTCCTCTTGCACCACAGGGCTCCTGATGAGTGATGCCCACCTCTGGATGGGGCTGGAGCAGGCGGGGGGCTCCAGCAGTGGGCTCTGTCCTTCACTCACCTCGGAGTTCGAGGAGTCACCGTTGAAATCAGACTCCAGCTCAGAGCTACAGGGAAAAAGGGCAAGATGGAACGGAAGTGGGACATTTCAGGGGGTGCAGCAAGCACTGGCTTCAGCACTGACAGCAGTGTGGGTGTTTCAGAGGAATAGGTGCTTGGCAGCCAGAGCTGTTGTCCCCATTTTCCTTCTTTCACGACCATTATTGCAGGATTGGAATTTGCTGTAGATTCTACACAGCTGAGCCACCCCCATTCCCATCAGACTTTGTATTTGCACCCATAACCACTACGTTCAGCACCTGGAATCAAAGTGCCTCTGAGAGACTGGGGTGAAATCCTTCACTGCTCAGTTAGCAAAGCCAGGCCCTTCTGCCTCCAAGGCTGTGCACCAGGATGAATTAAGGGAAACAGCATTTGCAATGCCGTGATTGGCCTGCAAACAAGGCATGAGCATCAAAACTCTACACTTTTCACCTTTTTCATGCAGATTTTTGAAAAGAAGAGGAGAAAGGAGCCCAGAGGAGGGGAATGAGGACAGCCATGGGCCTAGCAAGCAAGATTTAGTCAAGAAGCTGGAGAAAACTGTAACCATTAGTCTAGAGAGAATTGAGCAAAGCTACCTAAGCAGCCTTCAATGTGCAAAATGTGTCTGTAGGAAACAAAGAAACAAACTCTCCTCATTCCTGGGAGCCACTGGGACAGCCCCGGTAACACTGAGCAGTGCAGAGAGGCACCTGAGCTGATCACAGAGGCAGATTATGGCATCCCCTTGTGTAAATGTAATTAAAACCACACCACACAAACACACGAGTGGATGACATGCATATCGTGGCCTTGCCCCAGGGCAGAACTGTTTGAGGTGATTATTAGCTCTTTTTCTAATAATCAGGCCATTTCTTTCATCTCTCAATCCAGACAGTAAGGAACAGACACCATCAACCCTTCTGATGTGACCACATTCCCACTGCCATAAATGAGTGCATCATGATCCCACTCAGCCTCTTTTTAATGCAAACAATGCTGCCAACCTAATTCTTAGATTTATTGTGATGAATAATAGCTGTGCCTCAAAAAAGAGAGGAGCTCACACCATGAGCAGTCCTGCTGGCTTTGGAGGAGAATGCTTCCACGTGTTTATACAGCAGAAAGCAAAGGTGTTTTGTGACAGCCCAGGGCACAGCCCAGGAGGGAGAAGGGGTAAAGGAGAGGCTTCACACCATATAAAGCCATACATTTGGATAGAATCCACCAGTGCTAAGCCCTGGCTTCACACAGATCAAACCAGCAGTACTGGGAGGCCAGGGCAGGCAAGACAGCAGGGATGGGAGCACCTCTCCAGGTGTGCTGCTCTCTCAGCAGGCAGAATCAGAGTGGCCTTAAATTTCATGCTAAAACATACTTTTTAAGCTGACTTTCAAGCAGTGTCAGCCATACATATACATATATATGTAAAAATATAAATATATGAAGGCTTTGATAGCTGAGACCCTGTGTGGATGGGAGAGATACCACACTGAGATCGGGCAGAGCGCCACACCAAAGAAAAAGAAAAAGCCCTGCCATTAACATTGACTGATATCTTTCTGTTTTAAAGAGCAAAACGTGTATTTTCCTTGGCCAGCAAGGAGGTAAGTGCTATAGCATGAGGTTTCTCCTCTCATCTCTGCTGGAGCAGGGAGTCATTACTCACAGTACCTAAAGCCTGAACTGCAAAGCTGTGTCCCCGTTTTCCCAGTCCCACCGGGTTCCCTACAGCCAGATCAGCAGTGCCATTTGTCACTTGCTATTTCCCTTGTCCCCCCTTTTTAGGCAGGGGCAATCATGCCGGAGCAGCCCGAGGCGGGGGCGCAGCGGGAGGTTGACCTCGGAGCCAGTGGACCCACTGTGCTGGTGACAGATGTGCTGTCACCCCTTGTGCCACGTCCTGCAGGCAGCAAAGCAGGGGCTCTGCTGTCCAGCCCCAGGGAAAGGAGCTGATCCCTCAGATCAGAGGGATTAGCCGGCTCTCATCGCTGCCTGGACGCCGCCAGGGCACCACGAGCCTGAGTGTGTTAGTGAGGGACGCAAGCACATGCTCTGCAGGGGAGCTGTCAGACGGGTAGGAAACCCTTCCCATTTCTGTGTTTTCTATTTCCCCATGGGGCAGGAGCCCTGGAGAGGTTCATCCTTCCCTGTAAGAGCACCCAGACCCACGCACAGAGCAAAAACCCTGTTTCAAACCACCTCAGGAAATAGCAGAAAGTTGCATTTCTCAGACCCAAGTTGCTCTCCAGAAGCTACACACAGCACCACAAACAGGTGTTTAGAGAGTGTCAGGAATCTGAATGAGCTTCCCTGTGGAGCAGCAGTGTTTGCAACAGTTGGTCTTCTTTTCTTTTTGTTTTTCACTCCCCCTCTTATTTTTCAGTTCTCAGTAAGGAAAACTGCTTTACTCAGGGGATACCAATTTAATCTTTAGAGGGAATGAACTGCCACAGTATCGTGCCCAAAAAGCAAATATATTCCAAAGTGTACATAAAAATTGGGCTTCCTCTGATGGCTCCCCAAGGTTCATCAAATTTCAGATTTCTTAGGGGTGGGCAGGCTCTCAAATGCCCCAGGAGAGGTCCAGGGTGTGGAGCTGCAGGAGGACAGCCCAAGGTGGGAGCTGGCCACGTTACAGGATGCACCTTTTACCACAATACACCCACTGCCCAAATCCCTGTGTACCAAAAACTGTTGGTTCCAAGAGCTGAACCCAGGCTGATCACAGCAATGTTTTTCCCTCTGATTCAGCCCCTGTGTGGGATGTGAATGTTTGAAGATTTCCTGCAAAGTGATTCATGTGCCTGGGGGGATTTACGGCTGTGGTTAAGAACAATTGTTATTCTGAGCATTTGTGGAGGATTTTTCTTTTGTTCTTTTCTTTTCCCCCCAGTTGTACATACACCCACCACTACATTTTGCTATGATTTTCTTTAGCGTTCCAGAGAAAACCAAGCTGCTTTTATAGGTTTACTCATATTTTAAAGTACCTGCTAGCATCACTGGTGACCATGACTCGAACGGCGAGGAGGTTGTGCTCAGTCATCTCCTCCTCAGGGATGACCCTCACGATGGCCCACTCGGGGGAAGGGGGTGAGAGCCAGCTCTCCAGGTTGAGGTGTTCAGGAATGCTCTTGGCCTTCTTGGGGAAGGTGGGCTCATCAGCCATGGGCAGGCAGCAGCCTGGGAAGGCACAAAGGTGACAGCAGTGTGTTAGGGGAGGAGGGAGTCCATGGGGCACCTCACTCCTCCACTTGAGAGGTCCTTGGTTGGTGGTTTCTGTCCCCAGAGGTGCAGGCAAGCTGTGTGCACCGACAGCCTGGCACAGCAAAAACATCCCTCCAGCCCAGTACCGCCCCGTCAGGGCTCCTCAGCTTGGATCCAGAGAGAAGCAATCTTCAGGGGCAGCCTCAGCTTCTGCAGCTGCTCAGTGGGACAGACATCAGTCTGGTGCCTGGTGGCAGCAGTGTCACACGTGCCAGCCACACAAGTAGGGATTTAGGGTCTCTCTTCCAGCCCCTTATGGACCTGTGTGTGTGACAGGAGTCAGATGAACCGACCTTGCTTGGATGGCTGAACCTTCAGCCTCATTCTGCAAGCTAAGGTTAGTTTAGGACAGAGGGAGTGAGCTAAGTAAACACAGACCCTTCAGGTTATTTTTGATTGTGTACAGCAAATACAGACCCTGATTTCTGAAAAGAAGGAGCATCCCTGCAGTTGAACAGCACTATCCCCGATCATATTCAGACAGGAGGAATAAAGAATAAAGCCAAGTTTCCCTCACTCAATCTGGGTAATTAAGACAGAGCCAAAGACAGGAGATCATCTCTCCATGTGAAATCCTTAATTTCTGAGCAATCTCATCATATCAGCTGCAAACTCTCCCTAGGGCTTGATGCAGAAGGGACAAATGACAAGCTACAGGAGAGTAGCTCTGCTTCGTTCACTCCCCATGTGTGCTGCTTTTACTGCATCCAATTCAATACTAGTGCTTCTAATTTACACCTGTATAAGTGGGGGGGGGGGGGGGAAACAAACCTGGGACACAGCTTATTTTCTCATCCACTGAAGCAAACTATCTAGCAAGCATCAATTAAACTCCTATTTAACTTGCAGATCCTCTATTCATTGCAGGAGTGGACTCACCCCACCCTTCTCCTTGCAAGAGTTTTTACCTTGGATGTGCTCAGGCCCTACATCCACAGCAGCCACGTGTTTCTTGACTGCAGAGATTTCCTTTCCTTTGGGAGATGGGAAGAAATTCATAACTCTCTGATTTTTATGTCTGACTTCTACTTTGGCCCAGCCAGGCCACCCACTCAAAGATGCTGTGGGCTCCAGCAGCTAAGTAAAAAGGAGTCTTTTGAGCCAATTTGTTAACCCCAAAGCTTTCAACTCAACTTTCTCTTTAAAAGATAGTTCATTTTACATGAAAATCAGAGCAAGCAAACCCAAATAACAGTTTGCCAGCTCCTTCTGTAAATTTTGTACCCATGCTGGCAATAAGCCCGAGGTCACTTCAAGGGGCTGCTGAAGAAAGTCAACTTTGCCATTCACTTGCACACTCAATGTGCTCCCTTCCCACCCCACACACTAATGCTTTCCCTGCCCCGCTAACAGGAAAGAGGAAAAAATATGTTTATGACTAACAGACACACAGCTGGAGACCATCAAAACCCACAGACAGACAATCAGACAGACAGACTACCTACAATGACTCCATGTGGTTCCTGAACATGAACACATTTCCAGTCAACATGTCCCTCTGCAATAGCTTGTTACACATCCAGTTTCAATCATTAGGGACATGTAATAGTCAGAGCTGATGAAGGACCTCAGGGTGTCATCCAGGACACCAGTTGACAGTGATGTGACACCATAACGTCTCTGAAGAGGCACGTTTTCGTGCTTGCTTTTTTCCCTATTGTTTTCTTTTTAAAATTTCTTTTTGGCAGTACAACCTGTCCCCTTCTTGAACCCTGCACCCAGGAGCTGATCCTCTCAGGAGTCTGTTAGACAGCCAAGCCCTTCCCTAGCAGGGTAAGGTTACATCCACAGTGATACCAACCAGGTTTAAGATCAGCATCCTGGAGCAGCATCCTTGCCCATGGCAGGGGGGATGGACTAATCCTATGGAGGTTTCTTCCAACCCAAACCACTCTAGGATTAGAAAGCAAACCCACTCCTTACTAACATATCAATATTTGTATTGACAAATATTGTGACATATAAATTGAATAAATTATGTTGCACTCAGCTCCACAAAAGCAGAGACTGGACCATTCTGGTGTTTCAGTATGTGGGACACCCACATGTGCACATTAATTCCAGCACTGGGTTACACATTCTGCAGGACATTTGGAAGGTTTAAAATGAGCACCTCTGTCCTTCATCACAGCAGTGTACCTTGGGTAACAGGCTCAAACAGGAAGCAGAGATGTCCCAGATGCCCCATCATCAGGTGATTTTTGTAGGCTCTGAGGATGTTACACACTTCAACTGGTCCCTCCTAAAAAGCAGCAGAGTTTCCAACCCCTGAGGACAACAGGGGTACAGCTCAGGTTCAGAGAGCAGGGATACACTGCTGCTGGCCTCGTGTAAGCACTGTGGGGGAAGAGTGTGGCCAATTCAAACACAAGCCCAGAGCTCCACAGGCCTGGATCCCACCTGGCAATCATTACCTGCTCCCCATAGCAATGCAAACACATCCAGCCAGCCACCGCTGCGATTCTGCCGTGGGCAGCACTGCCGCTGATGTTTAAGGAGTAGCAAAAGAGAGAAGTTGTGTTCTGATATAGACAAAGATTTCAAAAAGAAAGCTCTTATTTTGCACAGTTAAATAGGAAGGGCTATCTGACCTCATTTCTGCTGAATCAGCCCAAAGGCTGGGTACTTACACAAATGTGAGGCAAGCATTTATGCTCCTGAACAGATGTTAGGCGAAATTAGAAGCAGGACATGCAGAAAGTTCCAGCCTCACAGCTCTCCCTGAATCCTGAACAACCACCCATCCTTGCAGCACCAGCAAGGTCCTCAGTGAGACGTCAGTACAGCAAGGCTGAGCAGGAGGACCCTGATTTTCTGGAATTCTGACTTCAGGGTTGAAACCAGGCCGTAAAGCTCAGTGCCCTGATTCCCATCATACTGCAGGGTGAGAGTGAAGGACCTCAGACTGCTATTGCTTGAGTCCTTTCCTAAGTCTGTGCCTGGATGTACTTGACAGCTCTTCAGTATCTCTGGTGAGGGAGACTCCACGTCTCTCTGGGCACTTTGTTCCTCTGCACAGTCACTGCACAGTAAAGATGTTCTTCCTCATGTTCAGGTGGAACTTCCCGTGCACCAATGTCTGTCCTGTGCTTCTTTTCCTATTTCTTGGTACCACTGCGAAGAGCCCTGGCTCCATCCTCTTTCCACCCTCCCTTCAGATACTTATAGACGTTGATGAGGTTCCCTCTCAGCTGTCTGTTCTCAAGGCTGAACAGGCCCAAATCCCCCAGCCTGTCCTCATAAAAGAGATGCTCCATTGCCCTAGTCATTTCCTCCCCAGGACAGGAGATTTTCTATTAGAAGCGAAGAGACTGAGTTGGAAGACCTGAACCTTATAAATGCAAAAGCTGAAGAGGTATCCTGTGTGCAGGATGGAAAAAGCCCAGCCCCGTTTCCTGCCTGTGCAAACTGCCCATGCCACTGACCTCTCCACAGCAGCATCAGGCGCTATCAGAGGAAACCCCAATCCTCAGGAAACAGTCCCTCAAAATAGGTTTTGCGTAAGGCCTTACTTCATTTCCACAGCGCTCACTTCACATTTCCTATTTCCTGGGCCTCAGCATGTGAAAGACTTCCGGCAGGGAATTTGCCTGCTCCACAGAACAGTTTAGACTGGAGTCCCTGCTAATCTTTGCCAAAACACTCAATCCACCCAGGGAAGGGGGTTGGAGGAGCATGGATAAGCCATAGTCTGTCACACAAGCACAGCTGCAGGGACAGGCAGCACACACCAAATGCCTCTCAGCAGCTGGGTGAAGTGGAAACATCCTGACAACCACTGACCTGCGCTTTCTGGCTGCTGAAGTTCCCTAAACCAGTCTGCAGGAGCCAGTGTGCTAATTCCCAAATCCTGCCTGGCCCTTGGGGCTCTCGTGTGCAGGGATGAGGGCAGCCCTTGTCTCTGCTCGGGCAGGAGATGCAGCTCCTCTGCAGCTGGCACAACTTAGGGTGTTCCTGCTGCTTTATGGTCTACACCTACAAAAGTCCATGCTGCTGTCCAAAGGGCTGATAGGATTAAGGGAATTTATGTTTTCCATTCCTTCAGCTATTGTTAGCTTCTGCCTTATCTGCTGTTACCCACATATGATGATCCTTCTCATCCATAACCCTGCCCCAATCTTTGACTTTCACTGAGAGCAAATAACATGAATTTAGAGTATATGGGTTTTTTTGGTGGGTTTTTTGTTTTTCTGGTGGAAGCACTGGAGCTTAGCTTCCTTCAGCTCCTTAAACAGCAGCAACACAGCCAGTGATCTCAACAGAACAATCACGCATTCATCTGGCCTTCCCACTCAAACACGATGAAAAAATGTGGATAAAAACAATTTCTCCTTTGTCTGTATTTCAAAACTCACCTTATCCTCCTCACATGGGCAGAGAAACAACTGTTTTCCTGACAGGGCAAAGACTTAGCTACACCCTGTGGTAACTGAGAAATATTCCTAAGGCTTCAGCTTGTAGGGCTTGTATCTGGGTTGGCTCTCACCCAGAGGTCAGGGCTGTTCAAAACTCACTTCAATCCATGGGCTTGGCCTAAGAGTCCCTGCCGACCCAAACAACAGGTCTGCATTACAAACGCCTTCCCAGTAAAACATAGTTTTTCTTTCTATTAAGTGCCATGCCAAGCGTTTAATTCAATATTGTGCCAGCTCACCTTTGCATTTGAGACAGCAATGTCTGCACCAGGCCTCGAGTTAGTCAGAGATGCAGCAGTGAGACATTATGAAAGACCTTTCCCTTCATCTCTCTGTAGATGCTCTCCTTGGCTGAGCCCTTCAGGAAGCTCACAGACTCAAGGCATTGCCATGCTAACCAAAAGCAGGCAAGTTCAGCACAGCTCTTCTGCTAACTCAAAGTTCAGTGCAACCCTGATTCTCTCAATGAGAGGCTTGTAAAATTCACATGTCTACAAAGTGATAATGCACCATAACTTAAAAAGCATTTTTGCCTTTTTAACTTTTTGTAACAGCAACCTCAGTCTGGATGCATTTCAGTATCTAACAGGGCCTTCATGCAGCATCACCGCCCTGCAAAAGCTTTGTGTCCAGGCACATAGGCAGGAACATAGCAGTGAAACTTTATGTCCCCACAGTATGGAGAGCCAAAGTCATCCCAAAGCCCAGAAACAAGAATGGAGAAATCTCCTGGGATGTGGGATCACAAGAGGTTTTGAGAGTTTTTGAGTTTGCCTTTCCTCCTTGGGTCCAAGGGTAAGGCTGGCAGTCCAGCACAGCAGTGGAGAGATCTTTCTTGCTCTGCCAAAAACCTCCTGTGCAGGTTTTTGAAAGCTCAAACCTCAGAACTGTTTACTGCCCCTCCATGCCTAAGAAACTGCTAAATGCAGTCCACCAGCAGGCAAGCTCCCTCTGCTAATGCCAAACAGGCAGACAAATGCATCACTCCTCCTGCTCCCAGAGGTTTTGCCAACGCACCAGCCCGACTCAGGGAAGGAAAGGTGCCGCGATACACGCTGGTGTCTCACACACACCGTGCCTATTCAGCTGCACACAGAGGCACTAAGATCGACCTCTGTTATGCTTGGAGGCGCAATTACAATGAGTTTTGCTTAGATGATGAAAACACCACAATCCCTCGAGAGTCCCTGGCAGGGGGCCCCTCCAGAAACGTGCCCAGCAGCAGCGTGCCACCGCAGCCATGACAAAGAAGTGGCCCTTTCCAAAGGGGCTTAGCGTCCACCCACCCGGGGCTTCGCAGACGGCTCTCGACACCTTCTCTGATTACCATTTGTAAAGCGCTGATCGCTCCAGCATCTGAGTGCTTCCATGCTGAGCGCCATGGCCAGCACCCGGACACGAGCAGGAGATGCTGCTCATGCTGTGAGTCCTGTTTGACAGGGCAGCCTGGCTCCGGACAGGCTGCTGCTGCCCCTGGGTCATCTGCCAAGCCAGCGCTGGGCAAATCGCACCACTGAGACCTGGCAAGGAGGTGACAAGGGCTTGGGAACCAGCCAGCTTCGGGCTGAGCCAAGCTCCTGCCGGGGCAGCTGGACCGGGTCAACGTTTCCTCCCCACCTCAGGCAAAGCACGTGCTGCCCACAATGGCATAAAGCCTGAACTCTGCCAAAAAACATTCCCCTCCCCACCAGGAGCACCGTGCCAAGTGGCTCGGACACCAGCTGGCTCAGGGCAGCTGGCTTTGATCAGCTTTTCTCTTTAGGAGTGGCTAAATACTTTAGGAGTGGCTGCTCCCCACGTGCCTCTGTCCAACATGGACAAAAATGGTCAAAGATGCTCCACTGAAAATCCCCAACCAAGGCAGCCGTGGCCATCTCCCCATCGAGTCAGTGCTGCTGGGCCACAAACAGCCAGAACTGTTCACGTTTCTCCTCCCTCCTCCTTTTTAGCTGGTTTTAAGTCATGTGAGGGGAATTCATTTTTAAGCAAATCCTATGGGATTTTTTGGCTAGAGTCAAAGCAAACAGGAACCCCTCACAAGAAGAAAAGGGGGAGTGAACCTCACCAAGTCAATCAAAGTATGAAAACTACCACAAACCCAGAGAACATCCCTGAAGGCAGATTAAAAGCACAAACAGAGCCAGGAAACAAATTTTAAAATTATATCTACCTTTTTTCTTTGAGCCACAACACACTCAATGTACTGGTGGTCAGGGACAAAGTATTTGCAGGGAGGCTGAAGGTCCAAGAAAACATCTCCAAGAACTCATGATCTGCCCAGCTTGGGGGTTGCCACACACCAAACACAAGGTCTGGTAGCTGACCAGGTGGACACCACCTAGCAGAGGCCTCAGAGTGGGCAAGAAATTATTCCTACTTGCTGCTGGCAGTGAAAGGGGACCTTGCTACAACTGCCCTGCCCTGAGAGCAGCCAGTTCCACCCCTGCTCCACAGCTATGGAAAAGCAGACAAAAAACAATCAATTCCTTGTGGGCCTTGTTTGGGGGGATGAGGAGGAAGAACAAAACCTACTGGAATTAGGTGTCCCACCCATATCAGTAAGTGATGTTTTGACACCTCCGTCACACTCTGAGGGCTGTGAAGCAGGAACAGTACAACAGTACTTACCCAAAAAGTGACCCAGCCATTCAGGACTGGCACCGGGCTTTCTGGTCCTCAGGTGAAAGCACCACCAAAACCCAGAGTGCTGCTCTGGTCAGCAGGCTGTGGGTGCCTGGGCAACCAGGGCTGGCACAGGGCTCACCTTCCCTGCTGTGCAGCTGACCCCACACAACACAGTGCCCCCCATTACAGACTCTGGCCTAACTTGCATCCTGCTTTGCTGGCTGGCAATCCCGCGGCTCTTGGCTTGCCATGAAACTGTGTCACCTCATAACTCATTCATGGCATAAGTGGACTTTGCCTGGCCTTGTATGGAGCTGCTGACTAAGGCACTGACAGGAGTGGGCAGTTCTAAAGTGGAGTTACTCACAAACGTGGGCAGCTCTGATGGTGAAAGCAAACACCAGCTGGCATCAAAAACCAGCATTAAGAAATTCAGTCAGCAAACCACAAATTGATCTGCAGCACGCCCAGCCCACTTTACTGCCTGACTTCTTACTGTGCAATATGCAGACCAAAAAAATAACCCAGCTTATGAAACAGCAGTACTTCAGGAAACCTGTGGGGACAGAAGGAAGGTGCCTTAACACCAGTGCTGCACAAACACAGCTGAAATGAAATCAGTGAGCTCAGATCCACAGCAAAAAGCACTCACCAGGGAAGCACTGGGAATGGGAAAACACCTCCAGCTTGGTTAGGCCTTGTTGCTGTCATGCAGCAGCCAGCAGCCCACACTGGAGTGGAACCCAAGCTCAAACCTGTCAGAGCTTCAGCTGCATCCCATATCCTCAGCTCAAAACATGAAAGGCTGCATGGCAGCACTGCCTGTGTCAGAATTGGAACTGAAGCCATCCCATTGAGGTATTTCACAGATCTGCCTTAGGAGGCAATAAGGCTTGCAGCACCATTCCCAAACTGATGTCCTGTCCAAACTTCCACTTTTCATCTCACCGGAGATACCACCAGACAGGTTTTTGCTCTTAGAAAAGGATTCCTATAAAAGGTATAATGGCTGACATTTCACAGATTTCAGTTCTTGCCACATCTCCCTTTCTTTTTCCTTATGCTTGCTTCATACTTCTAACAGAAGTAATTTCCACTTTATTGTGGCTAACAAATGGAAAAGAATTAAGGGAACTGCTGCTCCCATTATCCATGGGGTGGCACTCAGCTTCCTGGGGCAGCAGGACCAGATCACCTGTCTGGCTTCCAGCCACCAGTGCCTACAAATGCTTTCCTGACACCGCTTCTCCACCCCCGATGCAGGGATGGGCTTCCTCCTCCTGTCCCCAAGCCAGGAGACCATTCTCTCACACTTCCCTGTGAGCCCACACCAGCACCTACACAAGTTCTTCAGCATCAAAACCCTTTTTCCTTTTGCTTCATAAACAGACACTTTTGAATTCTGGCACAAAATATAACCAGAGAATTTGAAGCTCTCAAAGCCAGACAGAGGCCCCCATGACTTTTTAATGCATCTAAGAGGACAGAGCAGATTAACGTGCTAATACAAGCTGAACAAAAACAAACAGAGATAAAGGAGAAAAAAAGAAACTTAGAGGAAGCCTATTTGACATACTGAATATGTATCTTCAGGAAAAAAAATTATTTTTCAAACAAAAACTGCTATGATAGCACACTATTTCTATAATTTTAGAGTAAATATATATTTAATCAGAGCAATCTGTGTGAGTCTGGTATATTAAGGCATGTATTAATTGGGAATTTGGAGTGCAGCAACAACACTTTCAGTTTCCAGTGTGTGTCAAAATAGTATTTTTGGACACAGATTCAGAGCCCCAAGAACCTTAAAACAAAGCGGGAATGAATGAATGAATGAATACCTGCAGAATAAATGCTGGGAGAGCAAATTTAATCCTATAGCAACAAGGAAATTTCTTCATCATTTCACATTTCAAAAAAACATTTCAGAAATTCCATCCATTTCAAACAAACTTGGAGCCCACCACCTGATGAGATGAGATTAAAGCCTCCCTTCTTTTTATGTGAGCACAGTTCATGAAGAAAAGGAAAGAGACCTGGGGAAATATTTACATGGCTTATATGTATACTTGCATCAGGCATTAATACATAATGTCTTATGATCTTCACTGACATGATCTTTCAGACAAAAAAATCAGATCATCTGCAAACATGTCATGTCTTCGAAAACATAATAATAAATGCAGAATTCAGTGCACTTCAAAACTCATTGTTTTGATTGAAATGTGAGGAATGAGTGAGCCAGAAGTGAATTAAAGCCAATTATAGTAACTAATTGGCATAATGCTGTGGAAAAATTCAGACCATAGTCCTTGTTTGAGGTTGGAAGACACACAGAAGCAACTCTCATTGGCATTTTGCAGCTGTAGCAATTTAGAAGAAACTCAGAGGAACAGAAATTGCTCTTCTGGGTAGAGTTAATGAAAGGCTGGCGTTTGAATTTGAGCAACTTTAAGAAGTTTTGTCTGTATTCTCCTATTCAAATCAAGTACTTTTAAAACCTGCAAGATCTTCTTAATTTTAAAGGCTTAGCATAATTATAATAAAGGTGGGTTACCTTTACTGAATCCTGACATGTTTGATTTTCATTAACAGACATCAGGGCAGTTAATGCTGCCTGGCTTTGAGAATGAAAGGTTAGCCTGGTTTTTCAAAAAAAGAAATTTAATAAAGAAAATAGGCACATCTCTGCACTTATTTTCAATCCAAATGGTTCTTGTGACAAAAGACAAGTTCAGAACCCATTTGAATCAGTGTGAAGAAGAGGAAAGACAGAGCAGCTCCTGAGCCTCCCAATGTCACCTCTGGCCTTGTCATGCTGCAATGACATCTGCAACAGCAGTCTTAGAGAGCATTAACTATGCCAAGAGGCATTAGTGTCCTCTGCTCCAATACCACGGGTTTGGGAAGCACCCACTTCAAGGGCAGGGTGAGCCCAGAGGAGCAGGCTGTCTGCCTCCCAGATGACTCCAGCTCAGCAAAGGGACAGAGCATTATAGCTTTGGGGGGCACTGCTGCCAGCACAGGGGGACAGGGAGCACCCCAGGCTCTGGAGAGAACTCCAGAGCAGAGCAATAGGAAGGTCCAGGTCTCCTGCTCACAGAGAGCTCTGCTCATACAGCAAGATGAGGACAAGAGCCCCAGCTTGGTAAATTCACACAGACCTTGACCCACCAGGCTCTCTCTTCAGTGGCATTACCAGGAGCAAAATAGGAAATAGGTGGTTTTATTGTGTAATAATTTTGACTGAGAGTGAGAGAACTAACACAAACTTCCTCCCCTCATGCTGATCGTTTTGTCTGTTTTAGTTCTTATTCATACACTGTGTCCTGTCTTGTCCACTAGTGCATGGGCTGTTTACTGCATGGTATATCCCTCTATGGATAGGATTGTCTAGTGATGTGACTGTTTGGGCCTTCTGCATCTCCATAAGAAACAAATCCAGACTCGTAACATTACCCCAATTCCACATTATTGTACTGATATTTTAGCAGGAGTAAGTGAAACTTTATGAGAACAGCATGAACATCTGATGCCTCTCAAAGCTCCAGTGCCAAACAAATCATCACCTTCTGCAGACACAAAAATCCTCTTCTGATGTTTCCCTGCCACTGCCTCTACCTAAAACTGTAAATTGTGCAAAGAGTAAATTCAGTTTTACCCAAATTGCTTTGTCCATTGCAATAAAGTATTCGCCAATACTTTATTGTATTGGCCAAGTATTGTCCTCAGTAGCATTTTTTGTCCTATGTTTTCATTATGGAAATCATCTCTCCCTCTGAGAGCAAACTTTTTACTGTGCATGGTGGCTTTTCCTTTGGTAGGGAAGATGGAATAGGTCATTGAGAATAACACTTGTTCTTCTTTGGCAATGTTGTCTTTAGCAACAATTAATTTCTGTCATTCAAACAACCCCAGTGAAGCTCAGCTTTAATCCATTAAAAAAAAAAAATTGCACAATCTTTCTATTAAATTCTTGGGACTATTCTTTCTGGGATTTTTTTTTTCCTTGAAATACAAAGGAAGAGATTATAGCTTAAGAATTGCAGAGTAAGCAAAAGAAAGAAAATGAAGGGGAGGAAGACTTAGGAAAGCTCTTTCGGAGAATCTGCTGTTTTAAAAGAATTTAACCACCAGCTTAAAATACAAAAATTAAAATTAAAAAAAAAATTCAATAAAATAAGGCAACTGCTAACAGGCAATAGGTAACCATGAGCTGCAGCTTCCAGGGGTCCAGAAGATACTGGGAATAGTACTCCAGAGTGAGTAGCAAAGGTAAAGATTTATCCTTGTTTATTACCTGCTTTTCCTGAACACAATATAAAATCCAAACACATTAACTTAACACCTTTATGGCATATGCTAATATGTAAAATAACACCATAAGGAAAGGTAACAGAGGCCAAAGAGAAGAGGACAAGTGCTGTGTGTGTATGCAATACAAGCAACCCCCATGCCCACCAACACCAGCTTATCATTCCCAGGAAGGATAAATCCCAACACCAGGCACCTTGGATCTGCAGCGATGGGATAACTTGTCAAGGACCTTGATGTGTACTCCTTCCAAAAGGGACCCACATGCAATTACACCACCACAGTGAAACTCTCAGGCCTTTGGCTCAGGCCACAAGCAGGATAACACCACAGCATCCGCCACAAGAGGAATTTGCAAAACCAGCGTGAAGTCACTGCTAAGTCTCTGTACCCAGGAAATTTTTATAAAAGGAAGAGATGAAACAAGGAGACTTATGAAGAACTACATTTATTTTTGTTTACAGCAGATATCATAAATAAAGCTGAAACAATTTTCACCGTGTGCAAAATACAGAATTTCCATGTGAAAATTTAAATACAGAGTTAGAAACTATTTAATAAAAATATTCAGTTAAGATTATAAAGTAAAATGAAGACAGAAGATTTAGGAGGAGAAGGACAGAATCCTCACTGGGCAGGAAGAGCAAGGAAGACTCTGCAACAGACAGTAAAAAACACAGCAATAGGAAGGGGTTTGAAATGACAGACCTGTATGTCATGACCTTCATATTAAAGCATGCTGAGCTTTGTAACAATGTACTGCAGCCCTGAAATACATAGGGAGTCACATCCCAGCCATTTGTGCAGGAAGTGACGTTTAAAATACAGAGAGATTCTGTGTGGGCACTGCGTGGGGATTTTCAAAGCCATCAAGTCATTTTAGGATACCCACACAAATAAATACTATTGGCTGAGTCATGCAGACATACAGACCAGCAAGATAAGGAGCACAGGGCTCTGGCCCTGCTGCCTTCCACATTCCTGCCTGAGGTGTGTGAAATGGGGCAAATGGCAGAGGATGTTTGGCCCTTCCTGAAATTCCTCCTAAAAACTATTCCCAAAGGCCCTTCCCTTTGAAAGGGATCGTTGGCAGGGACAGCTGGGTTATGACCACATCAGCCAGACTCTCAGTGCACTTGCTGGTCAGTCTGAGCCCTTGGTTCTTGTTGGGATTCACTTCCCCTTCTAGACTGTCACCTTGGGATTATACAAACTGGAACTTATGTAAAAAATACCTACAAAATAATGGTGGAAGTTGGTCATGGAGTGGGGTGACATCTCATGCAGCAAGATATATCCATCAGAGTGCCAAATGGGGCCTAGTTAATAAAACCATTAAATCCAAAACATTCTGGAACTTGCCATGTTGATATTTCAGCCTGAGAACCACATGCACCTTTAAGCCTGCCTGCTATGTCACTTGGGGTAGAAGACTAGAATTTGCATAGTTTTGCCTACTTTTTCTAAAGAACCCTTTGATACTTTACTTCTCCAGTAGGAAAGCAGGGAAGTGCTCAGATGAAAATAGGTGCTCATGTTAACCAGGAGAATCAGCTGGGTAATCACACCCTGACCTTATTTTAAATCTTTCCTTCAGTTCTTTGGAAGAAATAAGGCTTTAACTAGCTCTTTCAAGAAACCCTTTACTTGCCTAACTTACCTTAAAGGCACAGGGAAGAGCACATGCACAGACATAGAGAGAAAAACACTTCCTACAAAGAGCACAGACGACACCTTTTCTAGAATTGTGAACTCAGCAACAGGTTAAATGATCATGCCAAAGCTCCATTAATATACCAGACACACAGATTGCTCCAACAGTTAAAAAACCCCCCAAACCATACAATGAAATGCTGTCAAACAACAGGGTTAGTAATGTAATTTTGGAACTGGAAAAAAACAAAACAAAAATCACCTGAGAGCAGAAAGGCTTCAGCCAGTGAGCAGGTGCAGCACCGGAATGTTGGATTGGACTAAAAGCAGTGAGGGAGATTGGCAGAGGAGACAGCAGGGAAGAAAACACAGAACTTCACTTGGTTATGTAGGAAAGCATCAGAAAGACTACACAGGTACAAAGAGCTGGCCAAAATGAAACTGCCTTTTTTTCATTCACTTATCAATGTGGACAAGTAGGTATGAATATTACTAGCAGACTAATAAGATGAAGAATCTACCAATTGGAGTGATACCAATAAAGTAACCCTCGCAACAGAATCACCTGCAAAATCCCAGTAGAATATGTATGGTAATTAAGATTCCCCAGGAAAACATTTTCTTTATGCAAGTTCCTGAATTCTGTTGTAAAAATTTAGGGATTTTATGCCCTGTTATGTAAATCTATATAAAACCAATACCACATTTTAGTTGGTTTTTTGTCGGTTTGTTTTTTGTTTTTTGGGTTTTTTAAAGAATCTTATTTTTAAACTTTCTACTAGTAAGATTCATTTACTTTAAGTTCACTGGCCAGAGATTTCCAAGTTTCTTACTACATCACCATTTCCTCTAAGTTTACAATTATGGTCAGTCTGCCGTAGTAAACGGCAGGAGAAAACTTTAGGAAAAAGTGTTCCTAAAGACTCCCCTATTGACCAACTGAAATCAAAATTGATGGCAGCCCAAATTTTAAGACTTGACCACTCAGCAGTTTGCTGTGTTGCAGGAGTAAAATGGCAAATCACACTCCAGATTGCCTCCATTTTAGGGTGAAACAGTTATCATTAGCAAATAATTAAAAATAATTCAGTGTTTCAAAGTAGGGCTTTTTAAATGCTATAAGAAAGGTACAGATAAATTACATATATACAGATGCCAACCATGTTACTATAATTATTGCTGTGTCCAGTCAATGTTGCAGCAAAGTTTGGCTGAATACATGTTTGAGCATTAATGTCAATTTATTTCAATGGTATGCTACCTTATATCTAACAATTTTCTTCAAGCACTTTTTCAAGTTCAGTGCACATAATTAACAATTTTTTTCCCAAAATACATAACCACTCTAAAATGCAAAAAAGCTCATCCTCATAGTTTAAAGAAAGTCATACTATCTAGGAGAAAGATCCAGTTTCTCATTTATTTTAAACAGCAGACATATTTCCTTTTAATACCTAAGAGGCAAAACAATTCATATCATCTTTTCCCACATTATATTAAAAAAAAAAACCCCTCCAAAAAATTCAAAACAAAAAGCCTTCCAGCCCATAAGTAGGACAGTCATTTGAGACCACTGGAAGGTGATCCTCAATTTTGGTACTAACTGAATGCAACAGTATTTCTTATTCTTTATGCCCCATTCTTTTGGCTACAAATAAATGCTACAGATGCTTTTAATTTTAGGCTACACATATTGCCATGTTTAAGTATTTACCTATTTATTAGAAAACTTCTTAATGTATTTAAGTACTTGAAAGGCAGGGAGCATGCTTACCTTGCTGGCTAACTAGGCTGAAAATAATCAGAATTGGGATGTTGCTGTGTCCTTGCTGCTAAACTGATCATTTAACCTGTTCAGACACCTTCTGATTAAGGCAGACCTTGTTGAGGGACATCTGAAAGAAATTTACTTATCTGCTGCTCCAGATTTCACCTTTCTGCCACCAGCTGCACACATTGAAATGAATTACCCAAGTAAGAAGTAGTCTCCTAAGAATACATTTATAGGCTTTTCATGTTTGTTCTAAACTTACATTTTTTTTAAAGTTCCAAAAGACACTGGAAGCAGTGCCTGCCCAGAAGCACAACAGGAGTGACTTCAGTTGAAGAGAAGTGCTCCATAAATTGATATTCCTCAAATCAGCCACCAAATGAGGAAGCCTTGACTTAAGGAGTGTCAGGTCTAGTTCTTTCTACCAGTTCCTTTGATTCAAAATTTCAATCAAACCTTCACTCAACTAACATTTGCTCTTCAAATTCATTCAAAAACTTTAAATAAATTAGTGGAACAGATAATACCCACTATCAACAAAAGGTATCTATCACATGTAAGCAATGCAAAAGGCATGACTAGGACCAATGTGAAGTATGTACACAATTTTTAAAAAACATACTCATGCAAGTTATAAACCTCAAAACCCAGAGCAAAGATGAAGGCAAGAAAAAAAAAAAAGCTATGCGCCATACTCAGGTTTCAAAACCCAGTCATTTGTCAGAAAAAAATCCCTGAAAGAACACACATTCTTTCTTGGTCTAAATGAAAAAAGGGGAAAAAAAAGCTGGGAACAGTAGGCAGGGAGAAAAATGGTTTCAAAATATACCATCTTCCCCAGTGGTCTGATTACAGAATAAAATTGGAGGAAAAATAATCTACAAAATATCCTTCATCTGTCTCCATGTTGTGGAAATGTATTTGGACACTGTCCTTCATGCTCTAACATACAGTACATTTTATGTTGAAAATTTCAATTGTACCTCATTTCTCTCAGAAGGAATCCACTGTTCAATGAAGTCATGCATGAAATTGCTTGAAAGCAAAAATAGAACCCTCCAAACCAAAAAAATCTCCCTTGAGAAAAACAGCTGGACTGTTAATTTTGAAAATCTGAAAGGCACAACTGAGCAAGACACGTAGAAAGATTCAAACCCTACAGAATCTTTTGACCCATTCAAGCACGTTTTCAAGTGATAGCTCTGCTTCCCGGTACATGAGAGTAAGTACCTCTAGGAAAGCACAGAGGAGTGGCACACCAAGGCTCAGGAGTTCGTACAAGTAGGTATAGTTATATGCATTGTCCCTGAAATGGAGCTGGGCAGTGTGCAGAAAACCATGCATCCAGTTAGACAGGCGTCTGGGAATGTCAAGCAGATCCCTTGTCACCCGCAGGGGCCAGCTTAGAGTGCCCCTAAAGAAGGAAGTCAGGATACCTGGGGACCTGTCCTCTGGACTGCTAGCAGCAGACAAAGTGCTTTCTGTGGTGATCTCCCTGGGTTTGCTTGCTTCCACTTGCTTCCACGCTTCTATCGCCTCCTTATAAAAAGCATTTAAAAAAAAGTTAAATATGCTTCTAAGGTATGTAAGTCCAGTTTCTGTTACTATCTTCAAGTCTTTATGTGCATTTTCATATCCAGTTGCACTTAAGTTCAACTTTACTTTGCATAGGAAAAGCTAAATTCCATTGAGAGCCAAATTATAAATAAACCAAACTCACAGAACCAGGAGGTTTGTGTTTTAGCACAGATTTTACTGCACATTAATTAGAAAACATTCCCACACACATAAGTATTGCACCCGGCTCCAGATAAAGTTGCCTCAACATTGCATTAGCAGTATAATCAATCCATACCTTTCCATGGACCTGTATTGTTGCTCTTCTCTTTCTGTGTTTTGTACTGATTTTGCAGTGCGTAAAGTGAGGTTTACAGTAAAATTTACCTACAAGAGGAAAAATTCAGTTATAGGATATGTTATCTATATGTATGTGGAGTGAAAACTCATTGTCCCATCTATAAAAATATGAAACCAGGATAATGAATAGTTGGGCAGCAAAAGGAATAGGAAACTTGGCACTGACTCTGATTAACAGCTCTGAATAAGATTCTTTTACAGATTTCATTGATATTAGTTCAATAACACAAGGTCATTTATCTATCACTCAGGTATAAGATTAATAAACAGCAAAAAAACGACATCCCCATAAATACAAAGTTACAAACCAACACAAGACATCAAGCAGAAAAAAAAAAGTTAAATAATCAGCTCAAAAAGACATCTTTGTAGATTCTCCACGTTGAAAAAGAACCACTTTGACCTTGAATTTTTAATCCTTTTGCAGAGGGAAATCAGGTTAATACTCTGATGTATTCAAATAATTTGGAAGAGGCAAAGGAATTTCAATTCAGTTTGATAATTCCCTTCCAAACTAAGAAAAAAAAGAAGGCAAACCCCAGGCTCTAGGTGGAATTGAGCACCCAAGACCTGAACATCTTGTTCTACAGTAGCCTAGAGTCTGGAATAAATTACATTGTGCTTGGCCAATCCTTTTAAAGCTTTCAACTCCTGACCATAACATCTTAAAAGAAATAACCTCTATTCCCTCCACCCATGTAAATCTGCCACTATTACAGCTTGTCCTTACAAATCACATTATTTAATGGCCAGTTTTAAATGAGAGATAAGAATAACTCTGTATTATTGGAGAAACCTCACCCCTTTTTCCCCCCCTTACTTTGACCTGTGATTGGACAAAGTGCATTTTGGTCACTCAACTTATTTTCCATTGAGGATTTCTTAATTTAAAGCTCAGGTCTGTCTTAACCCTTTTAAAAGACTAGGACTGCAAGTACAGGGACTCAAAGATCAGCATGGACACAAACAACACACTTGGCAGACCTCCTCCTGACCAAGCTACCTGGCCAGATCTTTTCCCCTAGTTCCACTAAAAGCACCAATACTCAGACATTTCAAAATACTCCTAAATACCTCCTACATTACCTTCTTCAACATCAAAGGCATAAATTCCTAAGCGGAGTGTTGTACAACATATTTCACACTTGAAGCACTCCCTGTGAAAGAAGTGGCCTTCTGCACTCAGCCGCTCCATGACATAGACCCGTTTCTTGCAGAAATAACAAATGTCGCTCCCCCCGATAGACTTAGGGAATTCTTTTCGCAGAGAACCCTGTTAAAAGACGAAAAAGAACATTAAGCTGTGGCTCTACACTCAGATAGAAATCCTTGTGAAGGGGGCAACTGCTTTAGCTGCTTGAAGCATTCCACAGCACAATTACAATAAGCATTGGTCAGCTTTTTTTATTACTCATTATTACAGTCCTGTAGGTTTATGCAGCAATTAATAAATCAGACATCACAAGGACTTTAAGGGGTGACTTTTCTGCTGGACTTGCACCCATTTTCCCTCTGGGAGTTCACCAACATTTTGATTACTCAGGTCCAAGAGCAGCATCATCCCCAAGTGCTCCCTCACCACTGTGCACCACCCTGGCTCAGGGACTCGTGTCTCTCTCAGGAGGTGAGGGCACACCTCGCCAGCCTCAAAGAACAGACTTGCACCTGGAGCCAAGCAGAGAGACACCCTGAAGACTCAGGTCAGACACACTCTGGAGGAAAATGCAGGCTTGTGCTTTAAGGTCCAGGAGGAAAAGCAGACAATCTTCAACGTTGCTGTCTGAACCACCCTTCCCATCACCACAGATGTGCCTCCCCTCTCAGCCATGCTCCTCCCAAGACTACAGCCCAACCTGGGGATTGGCTAGCTTTAAAAATTAGTTTGTTTCCAACCACAGACATTCAGAACATTTTTAACACATTGGACTTCAAAATATAATCCATATTAACAACTTGAAACTATTTTGAAAGTTTGTTGAAATTAGGCTGGTAATTAACATTCTTTAATTGCCACAAACCTCATCCACTCTTAGATAAACATGCAGGAGGTACAGAAACATACATTACAAATTGATTAGATGCCACTGGACCTCCCTTTTCTTATTAGAGGCAGGTATGAGGACATTACTTTGCATTATTGTATGATGGTTGGTTAGAGGTTGGTACAGATGAGTGTGCTGTGCCTGCCACATCCATCACCATCTCCCTCCCCTTTCACCATCCCTGCTGGTATGGAGGAATCAAAGTTCAAGGCACATTCAGACAGCAGCACACAGTCCACACAAGCCATCTTGAATGTGCCAGCAAAAGGCAGCCTTGGAACCATTTTTTAATGTTACGTAGAACTCACAGCTGTCATTGTCACCTTGTCTTGTGCTTAAAAGTCAAGGATCCTTTTCCAAATCTGCCATTAGCAATCCATTTTGTGTGATGGATCATTTCAGAGCATAAAACTTCCCAAATGAACAACCATGCAAATGGAAAACCACACAGATGTGTTTGTAAAAACAGGGTGTTAATAGATCAGATGGTTACAACGAAGCTGAAACAACTGAGTTTAGTGCTGGCTGGTTAGTAAAGTGTCATCACCAGAACACAACACCTTACTTGGCTTCCCAATACCTGACAGGTCTGAGCAGTGGAGGCAGCAGATGGAGAGTGAGGAATGGGGCAAGAACCTGAAGCTCTGTCCAGAGACCGCTTCTGAATTCAACACAGAACAGTGTCAGAGTTGAGAAACAGCCCTCTTCAAAAGGAGGCATGGTGATTCAGCACTTGTGTGTTAAAAATAACTGCATAAGCATGTACTGCACAAAACTTTCTTTAGAAGCCACCCTGAATGATAATTGTCTTCTGTTACTAATTCTATAGTAATTACATTTAATAAAAGCCTCCTGAAGTTTTAATTCATGCAGTCAAGCAATAAAAATATAAATAGAAGACATGGTGAGCAACATTTCCAACACATTCACACATCAGCGTATTTTGCCAATGTGCACTTGATTCTTTAATAAGTGTTTAGACTAAGACCCTTCATAAGACTACAAATGCTCCACAACTGGGGTCTTAAGTCAGGAGACATTCTGGAAACACTACTTTTAAGTCAAGTTACTGTTTCTTTGTGGGTTTAGTCTTACCAGTTCAACCTGTGGCTTGGGTCTGTGATCATTCACATACAGATTTACAAGAACTTCAGCCACAGCTCCAATTGCATGTGAGACCTTTCCTACAGTCATCTAACCAGGAAAGTGGAGAAGATGAAGAATAGAAGGAAGAGCTTTAGTTAGCCTTGAAAGAGAATTTAAAGGCAAAAAAGGATAAGAATGATTTGGAGACATGCAAATATGGATAAGGGGAGGCAGGAGAAAGAGCTGAGGGGAAGCCTAGCAGAGCACAAGCATGTTCATGTGTGATCAGCGTGGTCCAGCTGGGGCCACAGAAGGCTTCTGTGCAGCCCACGTACTTTTCCCTGGGGATGACTGAGACGCTCTTGATGAGAGCAAATGCTGCTTCGGCAGCACAAGGCCTCCTGCTGTGTCCCTGAAAGGCTGAGCTGGGAGCCACTGCCTGCCTATCTGAGCTAGACATTCTGACAGATTTAAAAAAACCTTATTGTTCACTTCAGTTTCTCTAGGACTTTGTTGTTACATTTCAGAACAGGGAAGGGATTAAACTCCACATTAACACTCCACAAACTCTGACATTTCAAGGAAAATTCTACGAAAATGCACAAGCCGAGTCCCACACAGAAATGTTTTGTTGATGCTCACAGGGCAACCATTCGCCCTCTCCCCAGTGACTCATTGTAATGCCAGGGAAAACTGGAGAAACTACACTCATGAAAGGGAAACACCTCCTTTAATCTGCTTCGCCCCACTATTGCCATGAAAGCCAAGCTGTTTTTAACCAAATTTGCCAATTAAGCCTGCAAGAAGACATCAGTTCCTTAGGCTGTGGCTCCAAATGCACAGTAGACAGACTGATGATTGCATGGTCCTTGTTTCCCTGCCAGAACACATGCCTGGGGACTGGACAAGGAGAGAGATGTGTGTGCCTCAGTGTGTGAGTGGTAGCAGGTAGGTAGGTACCCTGGTCCTAGAAAAAAGACTGTAAAGACTTCACATATTTACAGAAATATTTCCTACCCTAAATCAAATTTCCTGTAGTGATTTGGATTTTAGCTTTCTGTTCCATGTAAGATCTCACAACCTCTCTGGTACCAAATGCAGCAAGGGCCATCCTGGTCTGGCCAGGTATCTGGTACTCTGCTTCTGACGTCAGGGCATTGTCTTTTTCTTGAGAATACATGACATCAGACCTTACACTCCATTTGCCTCCTACAGAGCCCAAATGTTAAGGAAATCCCCCTCTTCTCAGTGAAATGATTAGTCTGCTGCCACTGCACCACGTCCTGCTAATTGGGAAGTTTTAAAATATCAGAAAGTTACCATGAAGAAAGGAGAAAAATAAAAATGCAACAGTATCTGCAACACTTTAAAACAATTTTAAAGTATTTTCTGTGAAGTTTAAAAACATTTATAATGCACTGTGGTGTGTTTTCAAAAATTAATATGGATAAAAATACCCTTGCTAATAAAAAATTCAAGGGAACATGTCCAACCTCTTGCAGCTGCCCTTATCTTTTGAGAGTTCTCTCATATTAGTTTAGTATCCAGGCAGGTACAAAATATACATGCTAAGACTACAAAGGCCATTTAAGGGACAAATTTCTGTACTGTTTGATTTGTTTAATATACAAAGACTTTAAAATATTATTCAATATCTGGAAAACTTGTGGGTAACAACTGCAAAGTAACCTGCTAATTACATACCACAGTGCTGTCCTGAGCGGTACACCAAATTATAAACCAACACAAGAAATGCTACTTGCTACTACTGGAAAACTACATTCTTTTGATTTGTTTAAGAATATGGAAGAAAAGAATTTTTCTCCCCAAATTCTGCACTTCTGAATAAGCTGAGCAACTGCTAGGCCATGTACAACTTCTTGCACACAACCTCCAAGGTAAAAGAAAGCATTCTAAGTCAGGTGAAGCAGAAAGTTTACCTTGAACTAGGTAACAGTCAGTTAAATAACAAGGCTATGCTTAAAGTGCAAGTAGTTGAATTTCAGGAAAAGTATCCTTGAGCCTGAACTACACCTTGAAATTCATCAGGTTGGCTGATTTCTGTTCTCCACCCATTGGAACAATCTATGTCAACATTAAAGAAGTCAAAACAAGAAAATTGCATGTTTATATATACTTAAAAATGTTATTAAAAGGAAGTTTTCTTGTAATGAATGTGAATTCACATTCCAAGTAAAAGCAAATGGGATTTCCATTCCATTTAGTGATTATGCCCTTAAAACCATGCTTTAACTTTTGGTCAGCCCTGAACTGGTGAAGAGATGTTTGTTGTACATCCCTTCCAACAGAACTACTCTGTTCTATTCAAATACCACTCAATCACCAACAATAAGGATCCACCAGGGCAGCCCCATGAGCAGCTGCCACCCTCAGAGACATGCAGAGAATGTCCTTGCTGCCCCTGAGGCCACTGCTGTATGTGAAGTCACACACACAGCTCTGTAATGCTGAGGCCACTATCTGCATGGAACAAGCTACTGCTCACAATCCAGGCAGGTTCATACCAGCAGCTTTAAAGCCTTTGTTGAAAAGGAATCCTAAAGAGTTCCCTTACATGGTGAATTTCAGGAAACAACCAGAAAATGCTTAAAAATCTCTAGGGTTTGTGATTTCCTCAGACTGTGGACCTGTCAATGGCATGTTGCTTTTCAGTAGGTTGATCAGGGTGCTTATTAACATGGCAAGAGAAAGCTGCCTTCTGTATTTCCCCGTGCTATTATTCAGAACTCCACAGCCAGCCAAGTAAGCCTCAGTAGCATTCTCATAAAACAAAGGAAATATGCTCTCTGCCTCCAAAAGCATACAATGCCTTCCCTTTGTTCTTTCATATCCTTAATGATTTTCCAGGTCTTATTTTGCTTTGAGGGTGATTTATTTACTTTTGGTACAACCTGCTATGTATATTTTCCTTCTGAGATAAAAAACATTTGAGTAATAAGTTACTGTGTGTAGGAAACACCCAAGCCCTGCTTACTGCTGGTAATTAGTCACTACTGAGGGAAAGTAGTTGGTCCAAGCTCTGCAGGGAGCAAAGCCTTTTGATTGCAAAAAGTTCACCATCCTTATGACACACTGTGTGGATTCACTCATGCAGAGCTCAGATGAACAGAGTTTTTTAAAGGTCAATCCAACTGCACGCAGAAAACAGGAATAACCAAAGCCCAGCCTGTAATATAATATATGCTGATTCACAATTCCAGCTATGTGAATTTTGACAGCTGATTAAAACTAGAAGGTACTTTTGATTATTACTGGCATATTGCACACAGAAGGTAATTCTTAAGTTGTAATGAGTGCATGTCCTGAAAGAAACAATATGGTCCCACAGCCTTCAAGTGTTCCTTTCATGACTTAGACTTAAAAACAAGTTTCTGTAATTAGACAGTATGATTTCACAGCCACCTTTTTCAATAACTGTGTCACCCTAATACTGTTCCAGTGAAAACTCAACAGGTGCAATGGATTGTCATGTCTGGTAACAGCCTCAGAACTCACCTGAAATTAAAATGACAGCATTAGCTATTTAAAACCATAGGAGGGTGCAGATATTTATAGGTCATATATCATGAGGCCTTATAGAACTCAAAACACTTCTATTACCTTCTGGTTTTCTGCTGGGAAAAAAAAAAAGCAGAAACACTGACAACACACAGGAGCTCTTCCTATTGATTTATCAATCCCAAAACACTCTCTGATACGGAAGTCTAGACTTACCTAGATATAATTCTCAGAACAGAGGCTAGAAATACAATTTCTGAGACCTATAACCCCCTCCAGATAACAGACACAGGCAATTCCTGGTACATATTCACAGCAGAGAGGTCCAAATGTATGCTTGAATTATCATGCAGAGCACTTGAAAATGCACACTCTGCATCTGAAATACTGTAGAATATTTATTTATATAGCAATGCACATTTAGTCAGTGTTTTATAGAGTAGGATAAATTTTTCACATTCTGAAAAGTGTGCAATTTATCAGGATAAAACACAGGGGCAACAATTTGACTGTGAAATGGCATCGACAGATTCCATTGCCACACCTGCCCAGAGAGGAGGAGTAAAAGATCACCTGATCATTTCCAGACCTAACATTTAAAAAAATCACCAAAAAGCCACACAAAATGCACCATATTTACACTTACAAAATGCATACATTGTACAAGAGGCCCTGAGACTGTACAACCTATGGAGCTGTGTTTGCAGGCATCAAGATGCTCATGCATGTAAATCTGCCGAAGTGTAAATGCAGTCCTACTTAGCCAGCCAAATATTTACCCAGCAAGATGAACATATATTTACTGTGCTGCTGACAGAACTAGATTTTCTTGCTTCAGCTGTGCTGCACTCTGCCAGTATCTCTAGAGAAAGCATTTTTCAACTGAAGTAAACTCAGCCTGAGTAAAACCAACTCACAACAAATTATTGCCACACCATTTAAATACAACGGCAAACTAATAAAGGCTGTGAGTGCACTTTAAACTAAATGCAGTTTTTAAAATATACAAAAAAAAGATTGAAGAAAGGTTCTCCAAGAAGAGATGTTAAAGTCCCAATGAAATTATTGCTCACAGAATTTCCATATGATTAAAAGCCAAGTTCTCATATTCTAAAGGGCTTTTCAGATAGCTTGGGTTTGGTTTAGTTTGGTTTTTTTAATTCTCTTTGCAGTCACAATAGCTCTGCAAATCAAATGAGTATCAGCCCCCAATCTTTTGGAAACCATGACTAAGCTTAAAACCCATCACCTCTTAGGTCATAAAAAGTAAGTGGCAAATCCAGGCAAAGGAATTATTTTGAAGCTGAAGAGAATTAGGGGATTACTGCAGCAAGGCACCTGCTGAACTTGCAGTGTCCTTGAAGGGCTGTGTACCCTGTATTTCCCTGGGGAAGGAGCACCAGGCATCATTTCAGCACAGCCCATTGTCAGCCTAAGTAGTAAGAACTGAGAATCTCTGACTCAAGTATCATCTCACGTCTTTCAGTTTCCTTTCTCTAAACTCTGCTGTTGCAGAGAACTGTACTCCAGCAATTAACATGCAGAAGCAAGTTTAAAGTACAAATGATTAAACAAACAAACAATAAAATGTCTGTATTGGTAAGTGCTCATACAATTCTAAGAAATGTTCTCTGGTTAAAATAACCATTATTGTGCAGGTTTTCCCCGGCAGACCAGATGGATATTCTTATGGAAAGAAACACAAATGCCACCCAAGAACAACTAACCAACCCCACAGTACCCAGTTTGCTTTACAATGTGAAGCTTTCTTCAGCATGCCTGTGGCATTATCCAACAGCAGATTATTTAAAATAAGCAGCAATGCAAAATTTTCAGAACTGAAGTAAAAAATTGTTAACTATTTGCCTTGTTCTTCAGCTTTTACCTGAGCCATTTCTGATGATGACATTCTCTTACCAACATGCAGAATAAACAACAATAAACAGAGTAAAGTTTGATTCAAATGTGAATTACAACCTATAAAACAGGTCTGCTGGCAGCACCTTCCATCCAAGCCATTTCTCAAGCAGCTTGAGTACAAGTTTGGGTTTTACATGAAAAATCTCTTAATAGAGTACCTGTCGAGAAGAAACAGCACAGGAAGCTGAACCAACAGATGATGAAGCAGCAACAGCTGAATGATGAGGCGGAGGGCAAGAGGGAGATGGGGGCTGAGAATGGGATAAGCCTTTAGTAGGTAGCTTATTCTGTGTAGAGCAGAAACAGGAGAGTTATCCAAGAGAGAGTGACATAAACACAGGTTAAGTTCACAGTCATGCATCAAAAACACCAGAGAGATAACAATGACAGTTCTACTCTTCTCTATATTTCTGCACAGTAGGGACCCATGGAAATCATCACAGCACTTTCATGGTAAATTATATTATTGTACTAATTTTTTAATTAAAATATTCACAGTGGGCAGTAAGGTAAGCTAGTGCTGGGAGAAAGCATAATGAAATATAGGAAAAAACAGAGCACACCAAGTGATTAGAAACTGAGCCAGCAGTGTGTGCTAAAGCACAAGACAGTTTATTTGAACACACTGCTCTCCTGCTAAAGCACTCTGATTAGCTTTATGATTGTGTTTTACCTCAATTAAATTTTAAGATTTAAAATACATAATAATATTAGTTTTACTATTTAAATCTTGTTTAATATTTTTATTAATTTTAATTTATTAAAATTTAGTGTTTATTAAATATTTAAATTTATTTTAAACAACACTTTTTACTAGTTTCAGTGGAATCCACATTACTTTTCAGATCCACACAGAAGGAAAGGAAAGTTAAAACCAAAACCACTGCAATTTTTTTTTCCATTCATGAATTCTTATATGTCTTCCAATTCAGCAGTTCTTCAGCTGCAAAACTTAAAATTCACCTTCGGAAATTCCATGTATCCAAACATTGAGGCGAGATGTGCTGCTTTCTCTTTAATGTTCTTTTTATGGAATTCCCTATTTGCTATGGTCTGAGCTCTTTTCTGCAGTGACAGCCAGGGAAGGACAGCCAAGAAAAGAAAGAGAGGTATTTCAGTTAAAACCACATCCATCAAAAGAACACAGGAGTTTGTAGAAAGACTTCTCATTGTCTTAACACAACCTACAGTGAACAGAGAAAAAGCCAGCAAAGCCAGCAAAAACACAATACACAGATTACCATATGCACTCAAGAGACAGAAAGGAAAAGAAGTTGCTTGTCACCTGTTTAATTTTTTCCTCCAGGTGCTGAAGACGCTCAAGCACTCCAGAAAGTACAAATGCAGCAGAACAGGCAGATGCGAGATTTTCAGAGGTTTCTGACAGACTGGGCTGGGGATCTGTTTTTTGCACAGTCTTTGCTCTCCTGGCCATATGATCAGAACCATTTAAAGACTGTTTGGGTTCCCTGACCTCGTGTTCACTCCTAGCTACCACCTGAAACTGGGAAACACTTGAAGTGAAAAAAAATCTGCTTTCTGCACTACCATGCAGTATATGCAGCTTTTAAGGATGCTTCCAAAAGCGCAGCACAGTCACGCACATAACTAGAAATAAAATGTTCTCACGTCACTCTTAACACACCTACTGCACCTCTGGTGCTTCTGCACATGCACTGAAATCACTTCTACACAACTTGACATCATACTCTAGGTTTGTGAGTTTTTGTGAATAACCTCGGACAGCATCAATGCAGGAAAACTGCATCTCCTTCTAGGGTTTATAGCAAAGGTTTTTAGTTGGTTTTTCTTTTTTGGCGTCTTTTTTTTTTTCACATCTGCCTGAAACTAAGTTTATAATCAAATTATAAGGATTTCAACAGTAGTTCTTGCCATAGTTCTAGATCTAGTCTGACCCAAGTCAGCATACAATGTATTTCAGATTTAAGGCATTTTCTGACGCGTTCAGAACACATCTCTGAATTTGAATTTTCATATAAAATAGCTTCTGATCTGCAGATTCCCACATGCAACACAGACCTCATTTCCCTGCAGACTGCTCTTGAAATGCCACTACAGGATGTTTACTTCAATTTAGAACTCTGATGTAAAGTGAGTATCAATACTGTTTGAGATGAGATTGCTGTCAGTGAAAGTAATAAGAGAAAAATTTAGACTATGTCTTCCAAATTTTTCCCCATACATATGACGCTGCAAAAGAGCTTTCAGCAGAAACTCTTATCACAAGTTCTACTTATAGAAATAAAATGCATCAATATCATCTTTTCAATGCTCAAACTTTTATCTTAGACATTTTTGCCAGGTTTCCCTCTTAGCCTTATCATTACAATAGCCCAAAGCATCGAGTACATGCACAAATTTTCGGGTACTGCTGTAGTTTTCTCACATGTTAAATGTAGCTGTGTAATTACATTTACACAAGTTGGAGTCTAGATGTAGTAACACAGAAATCAACGATTATGTTTTTAGGGTATTTCCACACTTTCAGATAGTTTTATCATGTGGTGAAGCAGGTCTAAAATAGCCTTAAACTTTTCATGTGGTTTTCACAATTCTCACCTAAATGTATCTGTGAACTCTGCAGATAACATCCAAATATTGCTTTGTATATTGGATTGTTATGCAATAACAGTGAGTTCCCAGCAGTAAGAGAAACACTGTGTTTGCCAGGTGTTACCCACATGAGCTTCCTACCTGCCTTTTTGGTTGAGGTGGAAGAAGGCTTGGATCCATAGGTTTAGCAAAGCGAGGATTAACAGCAGGGTCAGAAGAGAGCAGGGCTGCTCTATCTGTTAGCTCCTTGTAAAGCATTTTTAAAGTTGCGAAGACAGAGTGAAGGGAAAGAATAAAAAAAAAAAAAAGGAAGACAGTAAATAGGATTCAAAGAAATTTTGAGGCAGAGAGAAATAAAAGCTGCTTTTTAACGACACACTACTATGAAGCTTAACAACACATTTTGCAGATATTTGCCACCCACCCATTTTATTAGCAACTTCTACCATCAAAGATATAGTCAAAGTTGAAAACATTCAGTATTTTTAACAGAGTTTATGATCAGAATAACTTCCTTCAGTGTGGCCAAGAAAATCTCTGGCCACTTACCACACACAGAAAGCTCAGGGCATTGACAAGCAGCCAGGTAGTCTGCAAACAACTTTGGTTCCAGAATAGAGAAAGTCACTGGACATCTATAAAGCCTACACTACTGCACAACCTAAATCTTAAAATAAACAAACAGATACAGGGACAAAGAATTAAGAAAGCCACCATCTTTGTCAAAACATCAACCCCTTGCTCATTCTTCCTTCAGATCTTTCAGGTGACAGATCCAAACCATTTCCATCTGAAGTGGGATTTTGAGCTTCTCATCTCATCCCTACCTTGGCAGCATGGGATTATTTTTAAAACGAGTCTAGTCGCACAAACAACAAACCAAGAAAACGCTGTACTATGCGCAAACATGCTCCATTCTGCCTAGTTATGGAATGGAAACAGCAGCCAGACACATCTTGCAGAAGATTAGGTTCCCTTCTGACACTTCCTAGATTTTTCACGAAGAGACTCCAAAGGATATTTCGTGTCCTTTATTTGAAGAATAGAGGGAACAACAGGCCTTTTGCAATATTATATGCAGGCAGCTTAGACTTCCAAATAATATAAATTATACAGGCTGACTTACATGAGATTTCTAGACATTAGATATTAATACATTGTATTTATATGCATTAGTCAATCTATGAGAGTTGTATTTGTTCACCAAGTATAGAGAAAAATACTTTTAATTTGCATAAAGTATTAAAAAAGACAACACACTTCAAACACCTAACAGATCCTTGTTCTCCCGTGGAAATCTGCATGACCTTCACAGGGAGGGACTACAGTTAAATTTCAGAGATTACTTTCACATTCATCTGTGACCTACCTGTCTCCGCAAAATTGTATTTGAAGTGTTCTCTTCAAACTTTGCCAACAACTGAGTTGCCATTGATTTAACTTTGTTCTGGTTCATTCCTTCTTTGCCATCACTCTGTTCTTTCCCATTGTTCGTCCCTTGGTCTGAAAAGCCTGAAGCCTGCAAGGAAACAACAAATTGTGTTTTTCTTAGGTTTCTTACAATACTCATGAAGAGAGGAAGAGAGAGAAAACATCCTTATCGGCAAAGAGTGAAAGGAAATACAGTTTACAGTATGCTAAAAATGACACGTTTAGCATGCTAAAGTCACCAAAAAGTATTTTCTTTGGTCCCTGAGTACAGTAAAAGAACATTAATCACTGCTGATATTCATAAAGCAGAGTCACAAAGGTGACTAATCAGAGAAGGGCTAGAAAACAAGCTGCAATGCAAACTCCTCAAATAAAATATTGTCTAAATAGCTGAGTTATGGAAAGGAAAAAACCCAATACCTTAAATGTTCTTTTGTCAGAACAGAAACTAGTGCCATTTAGTTAATGCTCTACTCTCTTACCAAATAATTTAAATTAATTTAGCTCTTCTTTAGTGCACACCACAGTAAATTCAAGGTTTTAGAGGAGAGGTTTTTTGTTCCTGCCAAGCTCCAAAGGCTAAATCTTGGCCCCCCTCCAACTCCTGCTGCTTCCTCAGCTCTGGTGCCCATCCAGGAGCTGGACACAAGTGGGTACCACTGAACACCAACCTGCTCGAAGACACCAAAGAGTCCTTTCCGACGTCTTTTGTTGGTCTCATTTTCTTCTGTTTTCCCTTCAGCCTGAAAGCACAAGTTCCATGGGTTACTGCAGCAGCTTCCAAGTCTACCCCAGCAGTTCCTCCGAGGATAACATCTTCCATCACCAGGCAGGTTAGGTGTGGCCTGTGCTCAACCAGGCACCCACAGATGAGCAGCACCAGCACATGGGCATCTCGTGGCCCCATTAGATGCCCCAGCTCAGCAGGATTGCTCCTCGGGGCAGGGATCAGGTCAGTAAAAGCTGTCCCATAAACCCAGACATGGAGCTCTCACTGGACTCTCATGGGTGAGAACACATGCTCATATACTTGGCTGAACACTGGCCCTACAACTTTGGTGTTTATCTTCCCCTCTTTCAGTACTGGAGAGTTTATAATTCATAAAGCACTAGCTCATCTTTGGAGAAAAGGCTTTACATCATCAGCTATTCTGTGAATTTTCATCTAGATTACATGGTTTCTAGAGAAGTAACAAAATCCAGAACTCTTCCACTATAACCGCCAAATCTCTCTTAACCCACTTGTCTACATGCAGATCATGAATTCATAACAGTCATATTTCCTTTTCAGACCAATTACTGACTGCCTTAAAGATTTGTCTCCCTCATAAGTTTCACCTCCCTAACTATGGATGAACATTACAATACTTAAGCAACCAAATTGCCTCTTTTGTGCTTGAGCTATTTCATTACTTTACTCAACTAGAGATTACATAAATCAATAATACTTTATATTCAGTCTGCACAAACTTGAAAAATAGTCAATGCTTAGAAATTTTCATCACTTCTTATTAAATTCCGTCATGAAGATTTGATACAGTGGTAATTTATGAACAATAAACTACATTCCACTTATTTGCATTTGCCCACGCTGTAACTCAGTGACTGCTCAGTCAACTTAAAAAAACCCAAAAAGGAATAAAGAGAGAAAGATCAAAGAATGCAAGCTTCCTTTTTACATATACACTGTTTATAATAAATCATTATGCAGTGAATACAAGTAATCCCAAACAAGTTCTGGGCAAGCACCAAAAGAATCAGATGACAATATTTTGATTACTTTGTTTCTGCTTTGCTACATTGTTTTTTAAGCACCAGCTTTACACTACCTATAGTCAGTCTACCCAGAAAGGGTGAACACAGAACAGGACAACGCGTTCTGTATAATAGTCTGTGCCACATAAAAGCAGAATTTGCCTGAGTGAATGGAGCAAACAAGATGCTGCCTTTCAGAAATCCAACACAAAGGACTCTCATTAACATGTTGACAAAGCAGTGAAAGACAAAGCAATTTAATTGCCAAGCAAGACTCCAAAAGGGCTGCACCCTGTATTGTATAAACACCTCCATTCATTTATTAGTCTGGAGCACAGGAAATCTCAGTTCCTCTCCAGCCGGGCTGACACTCAGAGGAGAATGGAAAACATGATCCACCTCGGCACAGGCTGCCAGAACAGCTACAGCCACACCAGCTCCAGGCCCTGCTTCCTGGTCTCTCACAGCCTGTGCGCAGATAAGGATCCCTCCTCCAGCCAAATCAAAGAACAAACTACATGCCATGGAAAGTTCAGTCAGCAACACTCTGTGCTCTCCCAAAGCCTGGACAGAACATTTAATATATATACACCTGGATAATGCTCAGCACCACTTCTTGCAGGGGAAAGAACCATAAAGCTGAACCCACAGCCAAACCCCGAACTCAAGCAGTTGCTTTCCAAGGAGCTTCATTTCTCAGCTAGTTTTAGACTGTTATGACACTCTTAAGTCTGTCCTAACCCAAATACTCTCACCCATTTTGCCTAGTATCATGCCCTATCCATGACAGAGCTGCAAAACCTCACACAAAATGCCTTGTTTCCCAAGCTGATTTAGGAAATACCACTTCCACTCCTCATTTCGAATGAGACCCCATAGTGTGAAACCAGAGGGGCCCTTCAAGCAAATCACCTCATGCTTTCATGTACTGCCAAGAACTACAGCTCCTGCTATGACAGAAGGCTTATTTCATGACAGGAGGTAAATCAGAGGCTGTATGGCTTAGTAATGAAAAACTCTCCCCACTGCTAAAAGTCTATTTACTTCTGCAGACAACTCTTTGAAAAACAACACTGTGGTCATGATAAAAGATATTTCTTCTAAAGAAGTCACCCACAAGAAAAGGCAAAGTTTATTTTGCCTGTTTGTTTTCTCACTGCTTGGTTATCTAGGAAACATGTCACTTGGTTTTGTGTATATGTGGGTGGCAGGGAAAAATCATTACCTAACGAGTATATATGAAGTTAGTGGACAATTGACTGTCCACAGGTTTTGAAAATGTGTTGTGGATGGAGAGCATTCAAGACAAAAGTCAGTGTAGAAAGCACCTGGAAATTCTGGAGAAATTCTTCAGGTGAAAAAAAATAAAAAAGAAATCACATTTCTACAAGACTAGAGAGCAACAAATTTAAATAGCAATGTATTAAAATAGTGAGAAATGCAGTATATATGAACGTGGATTAACTCAGGACTCTGTAATGCTCCACAGCTCTGGAGTCTTTAATCACCAGTCTTAGCATGTACAGGCATGGATTTTTTTTATAATACAGTGACATAACAGGGCCTGTCAGTAAGTTTTCATTAATAAATGACCAAGAGAGAAAAGTACACAGGCATGACTAAGAGATTGTTATCCCAGAGCTGCTGATCAACCTGCCCACTGTTTGTTACCATTGCAGGTTTCTCCTATAAGAGTTGAAAAGCACCTTGACAGAATCCATGAACTGTGCAAATCACTGTTTTTTTTAAAAAACATGCTCCCTCCCAATCAATAAGTGGCCTAGCATATCTATTATTATTCGAACTGGTATATAACAGAATGGCTGTATATTTAACTTGAGAAATACAGAACTACAGTACTGTTTTTCTTACAGGCAGAAACAGCCCAGAAAATTGTAGCAGCCCTTATTTCTGAGCCTGAAAGTTTATTTTCATCTTTCCGGGAAAAAAAAAATTGATAGGGCAAGTCTTCCTTCACAACTTACCTTTGGTACTCGTTTTCTTGGTAAAGTTAAATTGATATAATTATTAAAGACGAAATTTGATGATTTTGCTGAACCAAGGTCGTTCTTTTCTCCATTTTGCTTCTCAGCAGCATCTGTTCAAAAAACAACTGCTTAGGATATTTACTTAGATTTCTTTTTACATTATTTTGACTAAGCCAAAGCTTTCCAGTTGAATGATGGTAGCAATTATATATAAGAAACACTGGCAAATAAAAGTCAATACATACAATGTAGGGTGACTTTTTAAAAAAAGGAAGAGAAACAAAGCATGAATGTGCGTGTGCAGTCATCCTTACCAGGGGATCAAACTAACAATTTGATACATGAACTTCATGATGTCAAGCAGCAGTTATCCAGCTGCTCCTACTCCCTGAAACCACCAAGGACCCACAAAACCTTGGTCTTCAATCAAGCTTTCCCCCCCCTTTCCTGAGCTAAACCCAAGGTAACTATTGCACACAGGCATGCCAGAACGGCTCAGCTGGGAAAGAACTCTTGGCTCCAGAGCAGTGCTCGTCAGCAGCCTGGATGAAGTGCTTCCACTTCCCACACTTCCCAAAGGTGGGGAGATTGGGTTTGGCTTACCCACTGCCCGCAGAGGGGTGCCCCGGAACAGCTCGTAGAACTTGGACAGGTACATGACCATGCTGAGCTTGTCGGGCTCCCCGGCCGAGCCCAGCTCCTTGGCCGTGGTCACCGGAGGGATCCCAAACTCCTGCTCGGCCACATCGAACGCCAGCTGGTTGTTTCTGACAACATCCTCTTCGTTCAGGGCATCAAAGTCACTGTGGGGACAACACACGGCATCAGTGGCTTTGCTCTCTGCTCCCCTTGGAAACATGCAGTGCTCCCTTGCAGGGAGAGGAGCAGAGCAACACCAGAAGTGAGGGCACAGGCATTTCACTGGGTCAGAGCTACAGAGTCCACACAATGGCCAAGATAAGAGTCTCACACAAATCCCATTATTAAAAATACCAGCTTAGCCAGGAATGTAATTTACTTTTTCACTGAACTGGATCTTGATGTAATCCCACAAAAAAGGATCCCCTTATTTATGGGGAAATGTAATTCTTTCTCGGAAGTGTTAAGAATCTTTTCCCTCTCCAAACACAGCTGCACTACTACAGATTTCATCCATTAGCAACTCATTTCTTAGATTCAACCAGCTCTATAAATCATCAAAGCCAGGAGAAATAAATTTAGGATAGCATTCTATGGAAGTAGCATGTTATACGTGTGTGCACACACATGCACTACCTTTCTTTTTTGAAGGTGTTACACACACAGTTTGAGTGAGGACCTCCTGTCCAGGCCATAACTGAATTTAGCAGTACACTAAATAAGTACATCACACATCTGGAACTCTGTTATCCACTCTCTAATCCATTTTCTGTGGGACCTATTCTAAGACTCTGATCTTTTGAACAGCTTCCAAAATTCATGATTAAAATAAACATGTGAATAAATTACAAAGCTCTAGGCAGGGTAGTTTCTTTCTCCTCACAATGAAATGTGAGTTTTTGAATCTCCAAAGAATTTCTTCTCTTCTCTCAACCCACCCACTGCTCATTTCTGGAGCAGAATCCAGATTCTGGGGGGTGTCACTGGCAGCCACCTCTCTTGCCTGCCTGGCTTTCATCTGGCCCAGTCCTTCAGCGGGCTCATTGAATACAAAAAGCCAACAAGATCCAAACACAATGTTAATTAAACAGCAGGAGGTCTGTTAGCTCAGGAAGATAAATTTACTGACTCTGTAGACAGCACTGCTTAAGAGACCTGTTTTCCACAGGCACAAAAGATTACTTTGCTTTCTATACCTTCTCCCCCCTTATGGTCACAAACACATGCATAATTCTATTTTTTTTTAATTAACCCAAGGCAAAAAGAACTATCCTATTCTTAAAATCTCAGCTCTTCCTCTGGCAGAACTGTACAAACAGGCACCCCTATTTTTTTCAATTTATCACACCTCATAAAAGAGCTCAATCATTCCTTTCACCTATCCACAATAAAGGGAGGTTGACAATAATTCACATGTGACGCCTAAGTCTCTGTAGGATGACAAGAAAATGCATCCGCTGCGTTTTGGAGACTGGTGAGAAGAAAGTGTCACCCCACTAACTGCACCCAGCAGTGCCAGCAATTGCCATTTCCTGACATTTGTTACACATTGACCCTCCTGTATCTAACTAAGGGACATTACAAAATATTCAGAGGCATGAAGCTGGGATCACACAGCATTAGGACCTCAGGAACATTGCCAAAAGAGGAATGCTGGCTTACACTCAATCCCTAAGGCAGTTAATTTTCAAGGCCCATCCCTTGTTGTGCCCATGTAAAAGGGCTCTGTGCTCTCCTGGACAGAGAGCTGTGCAAAACCTCCATCTCCATCGTCCAGCATTTCCCTACTCAACTGTCAAAGCAACCGCTACAACACATGGAGGATGGCTCATTCCAGGCTCAGGATTTCAGGATTTCTCTAACACATGACTCTGCCTCTGTGGCTGTGGTTTCAAATGGACACTAAAAACCTGTCTCCAGGACCCAGGAATGCTCTACACATTCCCCCAGCAGTGCAAATTTCATTTTAAATAGGCACATGACTCCCACAGACATGATAAATCACAGGGTTCAAAGCCTTTCCAACTCTTTGAAAGCACATATATATTTCATTTTAAATGTTATGCAAGGACATACAGAAGAAACAAAGCAAAACCAACCCCACCCTCTCCACCCCCTCAAACATGGTCATGGTGTGCACTTCCTTGCAGAAAGCAGACACAGAAAGGGACTGTAGAGTGCCAGTGTTGTTCTGGTTGGTCTCACACTACACTCTGGTAAATGCCTCACCCAACAAGGCCCACAGATGTCACTTACATGAGGTCAGGCCTGAAGCGATGGATGATGGCACACAGCGCGAGGCCACTTTTCCAGGAGGTGGTCAGGTCAGTGACATTAACATTTCGGTATCCCTCTGTCTGCTTCTGGCACCACGTCAAAAGCTTGTTAGGTCGAATGTCTGACTCTGCAGAAACAGGAGAACAAACATTTCAGTCAGTTTTTGCATGCTCAGAAAGCCACAAATGTTAAGCCACAGCAATCATGAGATGCCACGTACCTTGTCTTGTGAGATTGACTGATCTTCTAATAGAGTTCACTCTTTCAAGAGGACAGTGCTGTAGCTCATTGGTAACATATAATTGTCTCACCTACAAGGAAAAACAATTACCAGCAAAATGTCAGACAAAAAAATCAGTTTTGTTGCCAGGTTAACTTTATCAGCAGCTGGTTCTACATTAAGGAGTCTCCTGAAGGTTTTGTTTACAAACTCCTTGCAGCTCTATTTATCCTAGACAAAAAAAGAACTGATTTCACAAGCAAGCCTTTTAAGTACTGACCTGGTGAGGTTGAACACAGCTCGAGTTCAAGTTCGGGTATCTTGTTCCTGGGTCAATGGTGTACTGGTCAAAGTTCTTATTAATGTTTTCAGGGGTTGTCTGAGGCAAGAGTCTGTAAATGCTCTCTCTTAGAGAGGAAAAAGATGCAAGAGTTACATATTAAAATAAATATTTATTTATATAAAGAGATTGGGGTTTTTTTTCAGCTGCCTGAACCTTATTTTGGTTCTTCCAGGACAAGAGTTACAGGCTAAATGCATAATGCATCCAATCCCATTTCTTATCCCCACTCAACAGAAGGATGCTAGACAGAAAAAGGACAAGACAGACACTTAGAGCTTATGCCCATATTTTCCTGAGGGAGGAAGTGAACAAGAAAAAGAAGGAAAAAAAAGGAGGTTACATCATCCAGTCATCTGGTTTTGCTTTAACATCCACTCAAGGAGTAACTTCTTTACCACATAACAGCACTAAATCCTGTCATCCTGCAATTCCTATAACCACCACAGCTTATTTTACTATGCTGTTCAATTTTCCATTTGGGACTAGACTGTGTTTGAGTCATCCCACAGGCTTCTATCTTAAAATTTCTCAAAGTGCTGTAGTTAATAGAGCTCCTGCTTGCATTACCACAACCATGACTATTCCTATTACGTATCTGCCCCAAAACAGCCTGGGCAGCTGTAGCAGCAGGGTGGCTGCCAGCAGGACCAAATCAGCAGCTTCAACCATTGGACCACGGTGAAACCAGGACTGCTGCTGTACTTAACAGATTTTTTGCTTCAGTCAAAAAAAAGCTTATGGTGCAGCATTATAACAATTCTCCTTTTCCGCATATTTATCAGCCTAAAGAGAGCACCACTAAGCCAAATTGCAGAGTTAAAATCACAGAGACCAACTACGTAAGCTGTTAGTGTTGAAGCATTTATTTAAACTTCTTTTAGGATTTTTTTTCATATTTTAGAACAAAAAAAAACAGGTGATGAGATAGTTGGAGGATGGGGTTTTTAAAAATATATATATATATACACACAAGGTATCTTTTGTTTATTTCTCTAAGAATCACACTTAATTCTAGTGATTAAGTGACGTAGATCAGTGATTTAAACCCTAATAATATTTTTCCTCATGGCATTCTGAAATCCACTGCCTTCTACCCATGGTGTGACTCTTTAAAACACTGGAAATGATGGAGACCAGAGCAGCACTCACCGTTCAGCCAGGATCTCTAACGGGGGCTTCCCCTGAGCCCAGCTCCGCACCATCCACGCAGTATCAAAGGCAGCCAAGAAGCCTCTTGCACAGCCAGTACCCATTGGCCAGAAGGGCTGTAAGAATCATTCACACTTGAATTCCTTGCATTTCTTAAGTGCTTATTACAAAAGTAACTCTCAATGCGGATTTGGAGTCTAGGGTTTCATACTGTCTTGGAAAAATTGCCCAGAAAGAGTCAAAATGCAAAATAGGCAACACTTGCAGGTTTTACATGTGTCTCTCTTCCAAGTATTAGGTAAGGAAGGAAAGACTGCTTCTTTCAGTTTTTCCTTTTCTTAACTTATATATTTAAAAACAAATTTCTTAGCCTCAAAAGGTAAAATCTCAAAAAGGTAATAGGAGGAAAAGAAAGAAGACTCAAAGAAAGTAAAAAAAAAAAAAAAGATGCCCTTCTCATCTAGATTTGCTTTGGACTGTTCTTTTTAATTGCTTCAGGTTGTCACTGTGAGTTTAAACAAACAAAAATGAAACAAGAAAAAATAGTTGCTACATACACTTTTCACTTCAGAAAGAAAAAAAAAGGAACATACTACAGCAAAGAGACTGCAATAATAATTTGGACCATGTTTTTGTCAATGATGGAATTCAGGAAAATTATGCCATGCACCCAAGCTGAGGACACGAAGCTCACAGATTTCAGACAGGAACACAACTTGCATAAAGCAAAATGGGATCTCACCCAGAGGCTGCCAGCCAAGCATTAGCTATGACAAACTATGGCATAAAAAGGGAGAAAATAAAAGAAAAAACAGTCTATTCCAAAGAAAGTACCACTGTTTCAGTACATGTAAAAGAGGTCACCTTATATTGGAAGGCAAATTTAATGGTTGGATTAAGGAAATAGAGTAAAAAAATTAAAAATACTACTTGTAAGGCTTTCCAAGATATACCTCAAGCAAACTATCTCCAACAAGTGCCACCAGGAGCTGATGTCTGTGCCTCTCTCTCACCAGCGCAGCGTTTTCAGATGCATACATGGAAGTAAAATCAAACATTGCTACATCGGGTTGGCCATAGTGATTAATTGCAAAATCCAAGGAAGGCAGTTGGTAGTTGGTTGCAAAGTCAGCAGCTTCTCTGGCATAGGACAGCAAATTGCTCTGGTTCACATTTTCCCCACAGAGCAGCAGTTCGGTATCAACAGAGTCCTGCAAGGAGAGAAGGATGTGGGATGAGAGACTCCAATATCCTCTCTGCCTTGGAACACTGCAGTCTCACAGCACAACTGGGAGCTACACATCTCACAGCAACAAGAACCAAGCGAGATTTGTCATCTCTTCCAAAAAGCCAATGCACAAACATAGAAACTACCCCAAACAGAAACTCTCTTTGCCTACACTGAACAAGCAGCTTTGTTTACAACAGAATATTATAGTTTCTCCAAGTTCCTTGGTTATGTGTTACTTTCAGAACATTACTCCCTCACATTCAAAAAGATGTTATCATCTTCACTGCAATGCTCTTCTACACATGTGCACCCCACATCAGAAACCACAGGAAAGCAGAAACACTGATGATGTAGCATGTGGGGATCAGCCTTAAGGTTTGACTCAACATCTCAGTAACAACACCACTTTCAAACTTAGATCATAGCAGCCTTCTGTTGTTCAGTTTTGGGCAGGGTTTTTTTCGGCCAGAGTGATAAAGGACCCAGCCTTTACAGGTCATCCTACTTAAAGCCAGTGATCATTAATAAGGCAGGTTCTATTTCCAGCCTAATCGTGGATGAGACCCCTAATCACAGATGATACCACAGAACCGCTATTAGCCCAGTTGTTCCAGACAGACTGGGGTGGTTTGTTTTTTTTTTCCACTAAGACCTGAGTAGGTCAGGAAAACAGCTCTGATGAGCCACAGCTGCTGTTCCTCTGCTCCAAACTCCCCACAGACCTCCTGGGATTGCCCCCTCCTACAAACACCAGCCCCACAACCCACTCCCCCCCAGGACTTCCGCTCTTCCTCTCTCCCACTCTGGCTGGTCATGGACAGCTGCTCTGCCCTGGGAGCCCCTGGCTTCCAAAAGGGCAGGGAATCATGGAACTGGGCTAAGTCATCTCATCAGAAAGCCAAGAAACCTTCTGATGGTTCCCCACAAGTACTTCCTTCAGGAAATTACACTTGGCTGTTTTGGCACTGTCTTACTTTGCAAGAAAAATTGACCTCTCTTGGGTTTCCAGGAAGGGAAATTTAAGTGGTGCCATAACGCTTTCTAGAAACAAAAGAAAATAAACCCCTACATTTGACAGAAGACAAAAAAAGAAAAAAAGAAAAAGAAAAGTACCCAAGTACCTCTGAAAGTTCAGACCATCATGTTTGTAGCCTTCTTCTATCATCTTGCACCCACTTCAGAGAATTTGCAATTTAGCCTAGGGTAGGTTTTTATGTTTCCTTATTTGCTTGACAAAACTGGACAGAGTTGTGTTGAGCTCACTGTTAAATAATCAAGGTTTTTATTTTCTGGTGTGATGATCACACCACGTATTTCCAAAGTGAGTCAAGATCCCGTTTCAGCCAGTTGCAGAACTGATAAATTTAGGAAGGATTCTCTACAGAAACTTTGAGCTGACTGAAAGGAAAAGCAAATTCTAAAAACGTCAGAGCAAGGATCCAAGCGACCTGAGCCTGAATGAACTGATTAAGTCCATAAACGCCCTCTCTAACATGCAACAACGTTTATGCAGATGTTCACACGTATTCTGTGCCGAGTAAATAAAACAAGGCTTTAACCAGCATCTTTACATACGTTAATAATCACTCCTTTGTCCAGAAGACTCTGCTTTTTTGCTGTCATCACAAAATAGTGAGTGCTGTCTTTATAGTAAACAATATTCTCCAGGTCAATCCCTGAAAAGAGATACACATTTGTTACCAAGTGCAGTGCCCTGTCTGTGTCATTTACTAACAACATGCGATTGATCCCTCCAGATGCCTTTCCTTCTTGGGATGCAGTTTCTTTCCCAGCTGGGATGAAGGATTAATGGACAAAATGTGATGAAACAAAACAAGAGAGGAGGTTTGTCTCACCCATTAAGAGTTTTTCTCAGCACAATTCAAAGTTATTCTTTCAGGGAGCAGCCAGTTAACTACAGCATGAACAGTTTCTGATGTAGAACTGGGCACCAAGGGAACAAAGTGTTTTTCAGGTTGCTAGGGCTCTGGCATTGGGTCTAACCAGCGGGTTTGGTTTCAATTACAACAATAATCAAAAAAAAAAAAATCAACTGTAAATCAAGACTAGAATTGCTTTTACTAAGAGTGGATGCAACTATTCTGAAACCCCTTTTCATTAAGACATACTTCACAGTTTATATTTTTAGTATTTATGGCAGATTCTAGCTCTTCTCAGTTTATCAGCTCCACACATCAAAAAGCAAGAATAAACTCCTCCCAGAAGGGCAGGGACTTTTTCAAAGGGTTTAAGCTGTTCGACATGTGAATGGATAGAAACAAAACAAATCATGTCTTAAGGGAAAATCTCTGGGCCCTGACAATGCTTTTCCAAATTTGTCCAACATAGCAGACATTTTTACAGTTGAGAAAAATTTAAACATTAAAACAAACCATGATGTGGCAACACCCAAGCTAAAAAAATATCCCACTGTACCATAAAGGGACACCTTAATCTGCAAGATTCTGACATCAACAACATTTTATCACTTGGAAATTTTTTATACAAAGTTTTCCAAAATGATGTCACCAGAAACAGGAGGGTGGCCTGGCACATAGAGTTCCTCTGCTGCCTCTTGTATTCGGTAGAGGAAAAAATGAGGATGCACCCACCTGTTTCCTCTTTAAGGTCCTGGAAGAACTTCTGATTGAAGATGAAAGCAACACCACTAATTTCTTCTACCTTGGCTTCTGCAGTTGTATTTCTGTTTATAAAATTGGCAGTGATCGCTATAGCCAGCTTTCCACGAAATTCCTTCCTTCTGAAACCTGGTGAGCAAAGAAAACAATTAAAATCACTGAAAACTTCAAACTGGACTTTCAGGGATGGTCAGCTCAAGGCAGCTCAGTATCTTTCCTAGATCTGCTCCTACACTTCATCAAGCACCACACCACCAGTAGATTCTGCCATCCCTCCAAAATTCCCTTGAATATAAAGAGTCTTTTCTCCCCATTTTCAGCTGCAAAACTGGAGCTGTGCTGCATTCTCATTAAAAAGTCAAAAAGCCTCCTTAAAAAAATGGTTGGGTGTGGAAGTAAGGGAAGAAGTTAAGGAAAATTTATGACTAAAGAAAAACATGGAGCTTTTTTGGGACATGTCTGGAAACAGAACGGATCAAATTCAGTGGAGGGAGACATTTTTAACATACTAAATGGCAAATTAGTTATTTGTTACAGAGGTGGTAAACAGCTCATGAAAAAAAGATGGAAGAGATCCATAGTCAAAAGCAGCAGAGAAAGAGGTGAAAAATAGAAACCTCTGTAGCAGTGCTTAGGTGCTCACACTGATGAGACTTTTCAAAGATGTTTGGGTTTGAAAAATATTCAGCAGCTCAACTGTTCTATTTCCAAGGTGAGACCAATGGAGAAATTCCTCGCTCTCTCCATCTTTGCTTCCACTTTTCACAAAAAAAAAGCCCACTAAGCCACAATCTTGCAATCACATATTGAAGTTTTTCCATTTGTATGTTCCCCTTATCCACAATTAAATTAAGTAGGACACAGGATCCATACAGTATTTTTAGCCCACTGCAGATCACTTCAGAGAATATTTGTATTTCATAAAAAGAAATAAATTGGTTACAAATTTTTTCCTCTCTACTTCTTGATGTGCTTGTTATTTCATTGCGATAGATTTAACATGACAACACCAGCTTCTGTACATATTTTCAGTGCAAAAATTGTCCCCTAGATCTTGGTGTGATGATAAACATTAAGTTCTCAATAGAGTCTGCAGCCAAGGTAAGAATAATTAGGGTTTGCTGCTACCTCACTATTTAAGCAGTCTTTTATGGGGGACAGCTGGACAACAATGTAGGGAAATTTCCAGTACAGCATTCTAAGGAATTAGCTGTAAGCACACTGTGGTTGGCAGATAAAACAATAAGCAGATAAACTATGAAGCTAATTAAAAAAAAAAAAAAGAAAATAGTGTACTTGGTGAATGGAAACTAGCATGGATATAATTAGCGTTAAAAGGGAAATATATAATTAAGTAACAGGCTGGTCTGTGTGATGCAGGAGCAGATTATCTAGTGTCTCTCTGGGAAAGACATTTCAGGTGGTCTGAATTCTCAGCAGTGATTCAAGTTCAGGAAGCATTTACCCCCCCCACTCCTCCCACACACCTTAGAGCTATTTATTATCTTTAGCTATTGTTTCTAAAGGAACTGCTTCTGAAGCTCAGTCTCGTTTACAAAAAAGCAATGCCTCTGTTGCCCTCACTAAACACCTGGCAATCACCTTGTGGTCATTAGTTCAAGCATACAGGGCAAATTCACAGCACAACAGCAAAGGCTATGCAATTCCTGACATGTATCCCATCAGCCTCCTGCAAGTTAGATCATCACATAATTACTAAAGCTTGAAGCAAGCCCAACAGCACCATGATGCATTCTGTAGGCAGTGCAGATACACAGAGCTCAGAAGCAGTAATGACATTAACTGTCTTATTTTGAGCTACAACTTAACAACAAAATCAAAAGATACCACATAAAGTAATAGCTTTCACACAGACTTCTGTGGATTGAAAGGTAACCTGTTGCTTTGTGCTCTCCTCTGACTTCCTCTTCTCCTTTCTGTCTTTCAAGATACTCTAAAGATCATTAATAAGTCCAAAACCACACATTTACCCACCTTCTAACGTGTTTCTGCGGCCATCCGCACCGATGATAACATCAAATTCATACTCTGACAAAGGGTGATCCATGGGGAGAAATTCAGCCCTCCAACCAGTCTCTGAAAACACAAATAGTATTTATTAATTCTTCAGTATTACAGTGGAGAAGTGATTTCAGAGTCTAAGGAAAGGGCACTAGGATAAAGGGTGCATTTCTCATTCTCTGATCACCTAATGCAATAACTTCCTCTCAGACCCTCTTCACAAGAACATGCTCAGGTACTCCATTCTCACAGAAATAACCCCACAGCCACCTTAACAGGACAGTACACACATGTGGTTACAGCAAGGAAGAACTTGCTATCAACAGAAGAAGAATAGCATTCTATCATCAATGCTTTTAATTGTCTACTAAACAGAAACTAAATGGAAGCATACTCACAAAGCTAAATATAATCTTGTTAAAAAGCTGATTATGTGAAAGTGCTTGTACGGCCCCTATTTTAAAATTATACATACTTTAGCTACTTAAACCAATATATGTCACTACATGACCCTTTAAAGAAATAGCATAGTATTTTAATTAAATTAAAATTTTGAAATATTCTCTTGCTACCACATCCTAAATACTAATATTAAAAAATAAATAGGAAGAAAATGAGAAATCTTTTTCTATTGTTTAAAAACCTTGCATAAGAATTACGGTAAAACTCAGTGTGCCAGTGGGAGTTTTATCACATGTGAAAGCAAAATGAGGCCCTGGGCGCTTAATCCATCCTCAATATTTACATTATCAATCAAAATTTGTTTTTGCAAGAAGATCCCAAGAAGCCACACCAGACTCCCTGCAAAGCCTCAAATGCATGCCAGCAGGCATAGTGCAAAACCTCAGCTTCTCAGCCTGAGTTGTATTTTAAGATTTATCAGTGCTCTGACAGACTGATACTTATCAGGCCTACAACTGCACAGAGCAAGGCTGGCAGAATAAGAAGGGCAAAAACCTCTTATTTCTTTAAGCAGAGTTCAGCTGCCTTGAATGACTTCACATAACACCTGACACAAAAAGAAGTTGCTGTGAACAGAACTATATTACGATAAATCATACTTTGGTTTTCTTGATCTTCAGGAGGCTCCAGGACTTTCACAAATTCCAGGTTCACATGAATTTCAACTCCCAGGATAAGTGCAACTTTGAAGAGGATGAGTTGAAGCTGTCGAATACCTATGGACAGCAAGTAACAAAGATGTATTTGATAAGTAAGCAATCACAGCTGCTACCAGCCTGCTAGAGAACTAAAATTCATTGTTAACACAAGCAAGTCGCATTACTATTTCCCATACTGTAATGAATGCAAATGTAGCAACCACTACAGGATGTTGTTCTCTTCCTTCTCCTTTTCCTCCTGCAGCACAATCTTGTGGGAAAAGCTCATTTCAGTTGAGTTTCTTGGAATACTTTTGTAGAAGCTTGCCTCTTAATGACATTTAAAGGATCTACTAACCCAAGTGTTTTAGAATATTTAGAAAATTTTACAGTATATTTCCCTGTAAAATAGTCCACTCTGCTATTTGTGTCTGCCTTCAACATACTAGAATAAATATCAATGTTCTTCATACTTCATAATCAATGCCTATTGTTTAACAATACCAGACTAACAAAGAAAGCTGCCCCATAAGACTATAGCTTGTTCTATTGCCACTTTACTTAAATGAGAACATTTTTTTCCTCTCTCTGTGCACACATGCACTTGCACATCTTTAAAGTGGATGAACTTTCTGCTAAGCCAAGAAAGAGTCCATTAATCTTCTGATCCTGGTAACCTCTTATCCAAACAGTGCCCATGCCTCAGATACTTACTGATGTGATCAATAGATCCTGCACAGAATTTTCCATAAAATTTCTTTGCTCCCAGTCCCCGGAGATCGTGGATGGTAAATGGCCAGAGATGAAGCACATTGTTCCTCGAGAAAGTGTCCCGCTTCTCCACGACGACAACTTTGGCTCCCAGGAAGGCAAGTTCTATGGCAGTGCGCAAGCCACAAGGGCCACCTCCAATAATTAAACACTGGCAGAGAAAAGGAGGAGTTTGACACAACGTTTTGCATTACTTCCACACAGTTGCCAGCCTACTCTATTGGTCTGACTTGAATTTCAACTGGACTTGCACTACTGAGAGTGCAAACAAATAATTTATTTAAATCAATGAAAATTAGATTTTTTTGCGTGTGGTGTTCAGCCAATTTATACAGGAGGATAAACTGTGCTTAATGGAGACATAAAAGAATCTGGTGAAGAAGAATAACTGAAGGAACAGCAAAAAGCCAAACACATTTCTAACTCTCTTTTAGCATTTCTCGAGTGCTTGCAGTAAACAGCATTACAGCTGTGTAAAAGGAAGGCAAAAGGAAGTCAGTGGTTTTAGTGTAGGCTTTTTTTATTTTAAAGAGGAAATGGGTGTACATTTACTAGATTTGTTAGACAAACCTACGATAAGCCAGAAGCTTTACAGTATTAGCTACTCTCTTTCAAGTAAGGGTGGATACAACAGCCTGATTCACCTATTGATATAAAGCAGGACATGTCAAGGGAGCTCAGTAGACTTGTCCTGTTTCACCAGGGCCAGGGAGCTCAGCCTGTCCCATTCCATTTTACCTAGTGCTAGACATCGTCACCTTCAGGACAATCACATTTCAGGAGCTTAAATCTAAGTTTGGGCATCCTCAGAAGAATCGCTTCCAAAGCAATTACGGAGGATTCTTGCCCAAATTTTAGTTGACAGCTGTAATTTTTCACAGACTAACAGGCAAAGGATTTCCAGAAAGCAAACCAATTAAATCCCAAACATATCTAATGCTTACATTCAATCCCTTCACTGATTACTGAAAACTGATTAGAAACAGGCTGGACAATGCTGCTGTTCCATACCTCCTATGATCTACCCCCCCGCCCCAAACACACCCAGATTTCCCAAAATCCATGCCATGAGTTCCAGCTCTGTGGTGGCTGGAGCAGGGAGAGCTGAGGTGGGTCTGGGAGGACGGGAGAGCTCCAGCACAGCCGAGTTGGGCCGTGCTGCGAACCCAAGTCCATTATGTCAGAGACCAGACACGCTCCTGTTTGTCCCGCACACAGAGCCAGACAGTGATTGCAGTTTCAAAGCAAGCTCAGGCTGTATCTGCAGGCTTGCTGGATATGAGTCTGGTTCCCATTACATTTCAATTTCATAAAATAGAGTCATTTATTTATTTTGGTTTGGTCATCATTTGTTTTCAGATTTAACAGCTTAAGCAGAAAGTATCTGGTGCTGACTTTCATCCAATCCAAATCATAAAAGTGCAAAAATGTCTTTTTTAAAATTTAATAAATAATTCAAATAAATTCCCACTGAAAGAGAACTGTGAGGTGCTTTGGCTTCGCTTTAGGCAAGCATTATGTTAACCAAAGATACTAAAGCTAGGCTGTTGTGTTAGCCACTTGGCTTTGTTCCTCTTAAGAGAACATATTTTATTCACAATTTCCGAAGAACATTTCTCACTGCAGGATTAATATTAAAAAAACCCACAAAATCCCACAACAAAAAACCAACAGATGTAACAACATAAAAGAAGAAAAGAGTGCCGATGTAGTCCGACTGAAGAGGCTCACTAGTGGATCTGGGTCACTTTTGTGCACATGCTTCTTGTGATTAACATGGGAACTCTGAACTCTGACCAGTGAGTGACTCGACTGAGCCTTCACAGCCACAGAGTTTTCCAGTCATGCTGAGCAGGCAGAAACATTTTACAAATAAAGCCCATACATGGTCTGATAAGGTGAGGTTGGTTTTTTTCACTTACAAACTGTATTATAAATAAATAAATGCAACTTAAAAGAAAATGAAAAATAGAAAGAAACAGCAATCTTTGGAGGTTTAGTCATAGTGAATCCTGCCAAGACACAAAACCCAAGACACATAGAAAACCCTTCATTCCTCCTGGTGCTTTGCAACACATTATGTAAAATTTTAAGGAGTATTCTGCCCTCTCCCCTCCTCCTATCACCACTGACAAAGTATCTTCATAATTGCCTAGAGACACCATGAAAAATGGTTGTATGTTTGCCATCATCCATGGTTACCTTCCAGAAACACATTTATCTATATCACAGAGCTATTTGTTCTTTGATTTATTAAGGACACTTCCTGCTGGTGTAGAACTTACTCTTGGCACTTTTTCATCTGATTTTGAAACTTCTGGGGTCAAAACCAGCACAAAACCCTTGCAAAAGTAATTCTTACAACATTTGAGTTCCTATCTTTATTAAGTAAGGGAAGGGACCATGCAACTCCCCAGCAGTGTGCTTGCCAACAGTCAGAGAAGAAACCTTGCAGCCAGCCTAGAACCAACTTTGAAAGGCATCTGATTTTCCCCTCCTGTTATCCCAGTCTCCTGGCTCATCAGGGCCTGCTTTTGAAACTAATTTCTTGCAATTTAACACAGATCATGACAAGTGGCATCACATAAGGGAGTCTCAACCAATCAATCCTGAATGGACAAATGCCAACAGCTTCTTGACATCCGCATCACTATTCACACATCAACTGACTCTTAACAGTGCCAGATCATCCCCCACAAAGCTAAAGGGCAACTTGACTTTTCAAAGCATCTTCTACAAATTATTCCAAGTAACAGTTGCTGAAAAGAACAGACAAAGAGCTTTTGCGTACTACTTGCTCAAGGTGGAAATGAAGGGAGAAAGTCTTGTACAGTTTTACAGGGCAGCTTATGAAATAATAAGATCACGGCCAGACTTTTGTGACCTGCTTGAAGAATCAGTATTGCATTGGATGTTACATCTTGTTTTACTACTGAGAGTACACCATGTTAGTGCAAGAATAATACTGAGAGAGAATAATACTGAGAGTGCAAGAATAGTACTGAGGTGAAAACCTCTTAGTATAAATGCCTGATCTTCTGCCCACAAATGTATGCAAATATTTTCTGTCAAATGAGAAGTTTCATTGAATTTAATGCATTCCCCAAGAACAGCACCTACATTAAGGCAAAATTACAGAAAGAATATGGGTTAGAAAACTCCCATTGAAGGAGACTAATGCAAGTTTCCAGGCCAGTAATAGCTGACTAACTTTGGACTATTTCAGTTTAAATTCATATTTAATAAGTAAAGCATGGACATTTTTGCACTTCACAATAAAACACTAATAAGCCCACACAAATTTTGTAAAAGTTGTTTATCCAAGTTGCTGAGTAAATACTATGTTTCTATGATACTCTTAAAAAGTATTGTACTGTTCCCTAAAAGATAATTGTTTCTGTATAAATCTTGTCCCACGCTATTAACAAAGCACAGTACTCAATGCTTTATTTATCTTCAGATTGAAACAGAGCAGAACTTCATGGGTTTCTTCCTGCTACAATTAAAATATATCAGAAATTTTCACTTGTACTACTATAAACACACACAGCATTTGGAAAATCTCATAAGCTTGATTTCACTCAAGGGTCGGTCTGACTGTAAGAGATGCTACTTTCTCTCTACGAGTATGTTTACAAATGGCAGTGCCTTCAAAATCTCCAGGAAATACTCCTAGTGCTGAGCTAAATGGCAGCACAAATTACCTCTCCAATAGCACAACAGCTTCTGTGCCAGGCACAGGATTATGATATGATCTTCTGTATATAATGTACAAATATGTTACTCAAAATAGGAGAGGAACAAAGGCAGAGTGCAAAGCAGGGGCCTCTTGCAACCCCTCCTGCTCCCCACTATTAAATCAGCAGCCTGTGAATCCAGGCACCTGCATCCCACTCTGGAAAAACCATATGCAGTTTAACAGCTGAGAATTTGCAGAATGCCTCCATTGGTTCTCACACAGTAAAGCAAGCTTGCAGAAACAATGCAGGGCTTAGAAGAAAGGAGTGAAAGAGCAACAATACCACCACTTTTTTTAACCAAAAAAAACCCCACCAAAACCAACCAAACAAACAAAAAACCCCCACAACAACAAAAAAATTTAAAAAACCCCACCTCAAAATAACACTCCACAGCAACCTAGTCACAAAAATCTCATCTGCTACAACTGAAAGGCAGAACCTATGCATTGACCTTGAAAAATGTAAAATAACATTAGCTCTCAGCATTTACATGCTCAAGGACTCTACCAGTAGCTAGTAGCATGGAGGGGGGGCTGGGGGATGCAACAAACAGCATCTCTTTGCATAGTTAAGAATAGATAAATCCTGTTGTAGCCCAGTGCATCATCCCACTGTTGTCATCCCACTCCAAATCCCTCACTCCTCTCCTGCTCAAGGTATACCCAAACATTAAATTAATCCTGGAAAATAAAGGGGTGTTAAATGATGATTCACTCCCTGTATTTTCTTGGGATGAAGAGAGAAGCTTCAACCATTCCAGGAATCCAAGATTTTCTCATTTCTGCCGCTCAGTTGTTTTGGAGGTGAAAGAGAGGACATTATTTTTAGCCTCCAGCTCAACAACAGCTGGATAGACACAGACACACCCTTTGTCATCCTATGGTATGTAAAGTGAGAAGTGGAAATGCGCACACATACTGATGAAAAACTAGAAAAAACATCTGCCCAGGTTATTCAACTGTCTTTAGTTCATATGCAATATTTAGCCAGATCATCAGTTGGAAGACAACCTACAGGAATGGCTTGTGCTCCCAAAAAGGAGCACCAAGGGGTGGGTTTCCCCACATGCCTCAAAGCCCCCTAACCCTTGTGACTGCGCTGTCCTCAGCAGCTATAGCCCTCTCTACCCAGTGACAGGAGGCTCTGCCTGTAGGACTCAGAGGGACAAAAATGCTTTGCCTTCCCATGGCAAACCCTCTTCCATCACTTGCTGTGAGCCTCAGGCACCTTCATTTCCACAGCCACCAGATCAGTGACTTCGCCTTTGTGCAACACCCAAAGTGACAGGGGTGCACAAAGGACTGGTTTGGCTGATTCCAGAGGCTCACATCCTACATGGATTTGGACAAGTGTTTATTAGTGATAGGGCTTAATGCGATGCAACACGAGACAGGCACAAAATGTAATGAAACAACACATTTTCTGGAACAGCAGCGACTGTTGCCCTGGAAAGGCTCCAAAGAAAAACAGCTGCCTAAGCAGCTAAGGCAGACGGCTACCAGAAGCTTTCTGCACCGCAATGCTTTTCAGTCCATCCCCTTTACTAGATATGAAAATGCTTCTGGCAAAAATAGGACTGCTCAGTGGGACATTCCTGACTTACTGACTTACAGTTCATCTCCCATTTGCAGCCTCAGATTTTATCACATAAATTCACTGGTAGCCACCGGATACAACAGTGCAGCCAAATGCACTCTGAACCCACTGAATAATCAATCTAGTTTTAAAGTTCAAAATATTATCATGGAAGACACTGAAAAATGGAAATCTATATGCCACTTCAGATAACATTAAAAATGTCACCGGCTGAAGCTTTATTTTTAACAAAAATTAATTTCTCCATCAAAGAAAGAGGGGGAGGAGAAGGCCTAGGAGCTAATTAAACCTGCACTACAAAGATTATATAATCTTTAAAAGTGTATTTTCCTCTGTTGTACTGTTTTATGAGCTCCTTATAGAAATAGTAAGGTTAAAAATGTGTAATTTGACAAAAACAATACTCAGACATATTTTCATGAAAGATCCTAACTATCCAAAGAGTTACATGGACACTGCTTAAATACACTACAGATAGTTCCAAAAACCTACCCTAAAATATTATTAAGACTAGCTGGATCTTGCTGAATGGGCATTTTTGGAGAGTGAACACCACATAAGTACCACTGTAGGGGAAGCTCAAAGACAGCTGAGAACACTGAGGCTCACATACCCCTAACTGCAACAAAACCATGTCAATTCATGAATTCAATGCATCACCACAAGCCCACTTCTGCTTTTAATCCCTCCAGTATTTTACCCTTTGCACCCCCAGCTGAGCACCTCAGAAATGGACAGCTTCATCCTCTCCCAGATCAGTGACTGGTGTCACAGCTTTTTTTTTTTCCCCTTCTAAGACTGTAACATGGATTCGAGGCTACCTAACATAGGCTGATTTTGGCCACAGTTCTTTCACCAGCTCTGTGCCCTGCAGCTGCTGAGCTCGCAGCTGGACACAGCACAATCCAGGGATCAGAGGATCTATCTTTATTGCCCTCCTGTTTCATTGAGTCAAAATGCCAGAAGCGAAACATTAGTACATTTATTACATTCATTTGGCTCATCTTTACTGGGATTTTTTTCTCTTTTTTGGAAGATAAGCTTCTGCATGGAAAAAAGCATGTGCCTTCATTTTTCCTGCATGTATTTGGACACACTTGTCCATCCATCCTCTCTGTCACATGGATATATGTACTAATATTAGATCTGTTTATTAAAAAAAAAATCTTTCCATAGTTTGAAACTAAAACAATGGTATGAAAGACGTCTGAAACTTGTATTCTGCTATGCTGCACATTAAAGAGAGGCTGCGTGCACTCAGGGTGTTAGAAGGTCAAAAGTGTCTTCCATGATTCATCAGAGCTGTCAGGACTTTGGAGCTTTTCTGAGGAGCTCTCTCAGGTGGCATTGGTCACATTTAAATATGGTGACTTGATCTCAGACAGTTTGCAAAAATAATTTTTTTTTAAATTGCAATTGACAGACGTAATAGAAGAGAGTATCCCTACTAATCTTCCGTTCCCCTGCATCAATTACAGTCACCTGAAAAAACCTGCACACTATCTAACAAAAAACGTTATACTTATTTCAGTCAACATATCCACCAGAAACCAGACAACTGCTTTAATCTAAAAATCTCCTTAAATAAAGCACAAAATAAGCCTTCTAACATCCTTTGGAATTAAGTGCGTTTGCTGTTCTCTTACCTGCCTTTCATTGTAACCAAAACACGGGGAAGAAAAAAAAACAAGCCCACACCCAAAAGCGAGAAGAGATTGCTTTCTTTTCTTTTTTCGGCCAATTGCTTAAACAATCAAAATGAAAACAAGATAAACCTTGCAGAAAGAATGTTGACTGACTATCCCAGCCATGAACATGGCTAGCAGCAAGTAAGTACCTGGCCTGTTTTCTGTAGGCTTATGCCTGTCACACTGAGATAGTGCTCCAAGGCTATACTTAAAAACTTAGCAAAAAGAGCCCACAACGAAACCATGAAACATAAGAATTCACCAAGAAACAAAGAACTGATGAAGAGAGATAAGGGCACTGAGAGCCTCACCTCTGAGCACAGCAGAGGCCAAGCCTTGAGTCTTGGGAGCTTTGTGAAGAGTGATTGAGAGAAAATGGTTAATGCTCTACATGGTTTCCAGGGCAAGGGGCTGCCCAGCCAGCAGAGGACTTGTCTATGTACCGAGAGAAAAGGATTTCTCATGCTACATGGCATCTAAAGCATGTAGGCAGGTTGGTCAACAACCATGCCTTTGCTACAGAAAGAGGTTGGTAACACACTTTAAAAATACACCCCTGTTGCTACAGCCTGGCCCCTCCACAGTGATGGGATACTACACTGAACCTGGGACTTGTAACCAAACAACAATCACAGCAATCTAATCAACAAGCTGAGCTTCCACTTGGAAGCTGCTTTTTCAGTAAGTGGTGAGTCAAGTTACTTTGTATTTTAGAACACATTCTAAAATATTCTGTGAAATATCCTCAATCTTCTATTAGGTGAATTGTTAACCAACACCCATGTGAGACGTGGCTTTTAGAAGCCAGTCCTGTGTAAATGAGCTCATATAGAGCTAGACATCAGGTCTGAGTCAGAATCCAGATTTTTAAATTATTATTTATTTTAAAGTATCTTAATCACTTAATCCCATCATTGCTCACTCTCCTAAGCAGAATGACTGCACAGCAGTACAGGTGAGCTCAAAATGCAATACTGTACAAAAAGGCAGCAATTCTGGACTCCCAGGGTATTTTTTTTTCTAGATCATCATGCAGCCTTCAAAGTCACTGCATTTCCACAGCTATCACTCACAGACACTTAATAAGTAAAACTAAACACAGCTCCAAAAAGAGTGATAATCTAATTTTTCTTCTAGTTTAACTGGTCGCTGGCAAAACTAATTTACCATAGGTAGACAATGCTTTTACTTTTTACAGTTTTTCTTAGAATTTGAGAACACTGTGAATTACCAACCAGCACCTCTTATAAACATAGCATCCAATAGTGCCAGCAAGCAAGATGGACTTGAATTGTTCAAACAAACAAAATTAAAAATATTTACCTTTAGCATAACATTTTTTTAGGAAGCTTTATGACAGTAGGGAAAGTTAACAGCACTCACAGGACCCACAAACCAGGCTGCTGGCAGCTGGTCACACAGTGAAAGTTAAACTTCAGCACCTCTAGTTGTTATTTCCTAACCCTTTTTTGGCTGAAAATAAAGAAGGTACATAATAACCCTTATTACTGATGGAAAAGGTCTCAAAAAAAAAATTAAATATAAAATGGCAAAAATATATAAGAAGCATGCTTCAAAAAGAGGGGCAGAGAGCTGAAGACAAAGTTTGGCAGCAAATTGCACATCATAAGGTGTATTAGTTCCTTTCACACCAACATCTGACACAGTAGAAGGGAGATAAACATACACAGAAGACCAGTGTTTATTTACATGTATTAATGAGTCTGTTTTCACATTCCAGGCAGGGTGAAATTCAGATTGAGGCACCTGCCTCAACAACACCAGCCACGCTTGTTCTGCCACTATCAGGGCTGGATCTGGGCTGACAGGCAGTGAACTTCCTACCCCGGGTGCTTCCAGCCAGGCAGGACTCACAGAACCATGGCTGCCCAAGCAGGGACCAAAGCCAGCAGCAGCCTCACCAGTCACAAATGGCTTCCTACCCTATGCCATTATTTCCTACCTTGCTAAAGCACAAATAAGAGAAAAAGGCAGGGAGAAGAAACCTGAGAGAAATGCTTTTGCCTTCTACTGAGCACTTGCTGATCTCCATAACTTGTTATTACTGCTCTGGGTGTGTAGTCCTTGGCAGGTAGCTCACTGCCATCTCCTGCAGTATTTTCTAATCTGAGTTGCAATTTACCCCGGAGCAGTTGTTTTATCTGAATTGTAAATCCTGCAAGGATGGCAGAGTGCAGGCAGGACAGGACCGGGAAGAAGGAGCACTTGCAGGTCCTTTCAGAGCTGCTCTCATAAGTCTTTCGGAGGGGCAGAAGAAGGAAACAACACAAGGCTAACTCACAGCATGGCAGAACCACATGGTTCCTGCTCAGACGGTATCTCAGTCAGATGAACAAATCCAGAGAGTGATGCAATACAAGTCAGGCAGTATCTCTTGGTTGGTTTGTCAAGCAGAAACAGTGTGCCCTTCGAAAAACACAAGCAGTTCTCCAGGAGCAACGAATGTCCAGGGCACAACGCAAACTCTGAAATGCTAATCAGAACTTGATCTACCAGCATCAGCAAGACTACAAGAGACAGAAGGTGAAATGCCACGGCAGTTCTGACAGTGCTCCAAGTAACTCCATGGTGCTCCCCCCAGGCCCTTCCCTAACACAGATTAGGTAAAGGTATTTAAGGCTCTCCTGCAGGTCACATTCTCTCTGAAGTTCTGACCATTCCTGCTGCTCTGCTCTGGACTTGCTCCAGTTTACCTGACAGAACATTTTAGCTGGGGTTCCACCTGCACCAAGAAGGTGGAAAGGAAAATACCCCAGTACCTCACACTGCAGGCCTCCTCAGACATCAGCTCCCCTTGGATCAGCACCCTATGGATTCAAGGCTGGATGTGTGGCTCGTTATAAGCACCAGATCATTGTCTGCAGTATATTCCCAATTTTCTCTGGGTATTACACTCCTCTGTTGGAAGGTTCAAAATTTTCTAGTAGGTTTTAGCAATTTCACCCTGTTGATTTCAGATTAAGACACAAATATCTCAGAGACCGGAAATGACAAACAGTTTGCAGAAACCTGGCTGTTTGTAGACACAAATTTTGTGTGTAAGCACAGATTTGTTAGGGAATCTGGGAATGTCAAGAACCATCTGACAAAAATACCTTTAACAGTGTAGCAAAGAAAGTACAGCAAATTAAACCAATTTCAAGGGCATTAAAAGGGAATTTCTACTTTTTCTGTTTGATAGATACCAGTTAAACTTCTTTTTTCACCTTGAACACCATCACTGTTACAACCTTTTTGGGAGAAAATGCAAATAGAAATTTTCTTGTTTGTTTAAGAAACTAATCCTCTACTAAAATATTTTACATTTTCTCTTACTGTACAGCATCTTAGAACTGCAGTATTTTACATTCTATGAAAAGTATACTAAAAGCTATCTGCACTGAGTCCTAAGCAGCAGATAATGTAGAACCATGTGTGTCAGTAGAAAGAGAGCAATCACATCCCAGAACCCACTGTTCTCAGGGCAGACATGGGAACCTTGGGAAGGACCTCAGCTGCAGGAAACAGGAAATTGCCTTATTGTCTGAAATCTGGGGTTTAGCAGCCAAGTGTTTAATCACTTCTTGGTAGCAAAAGTTATGTATTTCCTCACTTATCAGTACACAAACATTACCAGAGCAAAGCTGGAAGTGTAGCTAACAACAAACCCCTAATGATCACATCTGGCACTGACCCCCTAACAACCACATCTGGCACCAAGCCCCTAGCACCCACACGGGGTCGCTTGGAAGGCAGGAGAAAGACCTGACTGGAGCAAAGCATCCTGCCCGGGAGCACCCATTGCCCCCCCAGAGCAGCCTGCCTGGTGGATGGACCAGCTGCTTCAAAGAACCAAACCCCAAAACCCTACAAAGCCAGGGTTACAGGAACACACCCTGTCATAACCTTTTGTTTCATTCAGACCTAATTAAGCCACTTGTAGTGACAATAGTGGTGGTTTGTGTGAGAGTGACTGTGTCTCACTCCCTGTGGGAATCTTCATAAAATATCTAGGAAATCAGGTCAGGGTGGGACAGTTCCCTTCTCTTGATTACTTGCAAAGCCATTAAGTGAGGGACAGGGAAACAGCATACTTCTGTCAAAATACAGATGTAAAGCTACTGTTACCCTCCAAGCCAAAAAAAGTTTTAATTCCAAATGCCTAAAAAGTCTTATCTAGACTGTCTGATTACTCAGCTTTGGCCAGGCTTCATTGCTTTTCATGACTGATAAAGCCGAAAAAACTGTGTGTTTGTGGAAATGTCTCCAGGATAATGAAAATAAAGTGATTTCATTACCCAATTACATGCCAAACATTTGCTTTTGCTGATGTAATTTGGCCCAATCTCAGTTTAAAATACATCACAAAGAGTCAAATACTTGGTTTTGTTTTCAAAGAACTGTCTGCTGTGTGTCCTGTCCATCACCCCAGCTTCTCCCTATCGCCCTCTAAAAATCCTTAGAGAAATTAATGTGTATGCAGTGCTCAACAACTGTTGTTTCACTTCATGTTAGAGGTGATTTACTGCCTCTCCACTCATCTCAAGCAAATCTTCCTTGCCACTCATCCTCATTAGTCCCATATTTTCTACAGCTTTGAAATAGAAATGGTTTATTTAAATCCTTAAAAATAAATCTAGAGCACAAATTCAGTGCAAGGCTTTAGATGCCCTGTCCTAAAAGGCAAAAGCAAAGAAGCACAAATATCAAAATAAACAGCTTGTATTTCAAGTATACTAAACACACCTAGGTGCCACTTAAAGTCAGTAGAACATGTGACCTTTAATATTCCCCAAACCTTGTCAGCTTCTGGATTCTGCTATCCAAGCACTGCTTATTTGGTTTCTTTAAAAAACACAAACACACACACACACACACACACACACACAAACACAAAGCAGCTGAATGTCTCTTTGTAACAAGCCACAACCTTTCATTCCCTCAACTTCCTAAACTTGGCAGTCATCTTCCAGCTGACTAGTTCAAGTTTTATGAACTTCATAGGAATGCCTTTTTATTAAAATACGCAAGTTAGCAACACTATCTAATATATCTGCAACACGTTTGGTGTGCTCATTATAAACCATGATTTATCAGGTTTGGGAATCTCCCCATTCTAATGATTATTTTGAAGAAATTAGTAAATCCAGCAAAAGGGATGGGTATCTACTCTTTATGAAGAGGTTAAAGTTTTCATTATAATATGGATATTTTTTCTGTTGGAGCACAACTGGCATTCCCTTCTTTCATCTTACAATTCAATTACTCAATTAAAAATCAAATGTTTGTCTTGAGGGATGCAATCATTCAGGTCAGCTGAACACTCAAACTTACAGGCTTCTGTACTGGTATGCAGAGCACTGGAGAAACCTGGTTAAAAATCCCAGTTGCCTCTGAAGGATCAACAAATGCCAGCACTTGGGGAGGAAATTTATCCACCTTACCTGCAGGTTTATACATGCTGGATGATTTGCTTAATTAAGAGACAAGTATTTGTTTAGTACAGCAGAGGAAGGTAGGGAGAGAAAGACGTGGAACTCTACCTGCCTGATTTACCACGAGGGGCAAGGCTACAGAATAGGATGTTTGTAAACAACTGAGGACTGGTAGGAAGCCAGTTTCTACCTAACAAGGAGAGAGACCTAGCACCCACTGCTCGTCCTGCTGATCACCCAGGACCTCCTTTCCCTTTCTCAACTCTGTGGGAAGGAGAGCACAGGGCCAAATAGGTTGTGTTAACTCCCAAGGCATTCACTTGGGCAGTCTTTAGAAATGGAGACAATGTGAAAAGGAGTGGAAGGGGTTTGCAGATAAAGACCATCCCCCGTTTTATCGCTCACAAGTACACCAGTGTGGTTAGAATGGGGAGACATAGCTCAGGTTCAGTCACAAAACCTCCAACCCCAGTTCTGACCCAGGGCTCCTCCTCTGCTGACTCACACCCTGGCCCAACTCCCCCGAAACCACATGCTCTCTGTAGTGCTGTGTTGGCTAAAGCATCACCGTGAAGCCCTCTCTGCAGCAGGGACATCGATGCCACCAAATCCCAGTCAGACCAACAGCACATGACAGCACCAAAAAGAGCCACTCCATTCTTAAGTAAGTCCTGGAAACATAGAAAAATAATTTTAGAGTCATTCTCTTGCAATAAGTCTCCCAACAGGAGCTTTTGGAAGTCAACCTCATCCATTGTAAAACAAGATTTGAAAGGCAGAGTTCAGGAGTGAGTAAAACCAGAGAGGCATTTGGGGACCTGGTTTAGTGGTGAACGCAGTGGTGCTGGGTTAACCAGTTGGACTCAGTCTCAGAGGCCTTTCCCAACCTAATGATTTTATGATAGATTTCAAGATCATTGTATTTGTTTTTTAGGATTTCATGTGATTCCATATACACATATACCTACAAATGCACATACATATGTTTTTAAATGCACATTGCTTTATGCTAATATTGTTCAGCCTCAAAACAGCAGCTCAGACTGTACAAGTCCCGGCCCAGGAACTGTGCCTAAAGTGGGATCTAAAATACAGACAATGCTCAGAAGACCAAAGTTGTGCCTAGGAATTTGTCCATGTCCTGTGTGCTGTCCCCCTCAACTCGTACATCCAGAGAGAAATGCCAGAGTCTACCAAGGCAGCTGATAATTAGATGGTAGCACTTTAGGTAAAGTCTTCTTAGTTCTCAAGCGTGAGCGTGTATTTTGCAAAAAACAGCATGCACATTTGAAGGGGAAGGCAACACCACATTTGCATGCTTTAGAGAACCAACACCTCCTCTCAGAGTAAGTCTGGGATGTTTCCATGTGCACAAATCTCTGCTCTCCTGAAACATGGGAGAGCCAGAATTTCAGGTGCACAGCATGAGCCAGGTCCTACCCTCTGATGCACATTCATACCTATCTCAAACACCAATGGGAGCCTCATTTATATGTGCATGCACATATGAATATCATTAACACAGGTAAACAGAAAGTAAATTTAAATACAGTAATGAATCTGCTCCATACAGAAAGGCAACACTCAGATGTCTTAAAGAGGCTAATGAATATACTAACACTAGCTGGATGAATTCTTGTTCATCATTGCATTATGCTTTGCATGTTCAAAAATTTACAGTGACATTCAAACTGCTAGCATAGGGAACAACATGCATTAAATCATTAATGTTCTTCAATTGTCCAGCTTCATTCCCTAAAGAAATAATCACTTCAGATTCCAAGCATGCTCCTCTGCATTAATTAGCAGAAGATGAAAACCAGAGAGAAACTTTGTCAGCATAAAAAAAAAGTGCTCTTTTTCTAGACATATTTGCTAAAACCACAGTGTCATATATACAGTTTTGCTTGATTAGTACAAACATGTTTCTCTCTAATGCTGGTGAACTGGGCAGGTGCCAGCTCCAGAAACAAATTTTGAACAAGACTAATTCCCAGCTTAAAAGTTCGAGACGGAAGGAAGTTTATGTTTTTTACAGATTTCATATTCATACAGGTGGACTCCTACAGTTTCAGCAAGTTCATTTCTGCCCCAATTCTGTGCATGTTTTTCTACAGCACTCTGGTTTTGTTTTGGGTTGGTTTTTTTTTCTTCTATAAAGAATTCAAGGAAAAATAATGCCTTCAGTAAGACAACTCTGAAATAGCAGTCGGTTTGAACTTCTTGAAAATTGCTCAACCGGTTTTATTCATCCAGCTTAAAATTGTATCATTGTAGAAACTTTGAAAGCCATATTTGGCAATGTTCTTCAAGAGCAGTTAAGACACAGGATTATTGTTATTTAGCTGGAGCAGAACATTCTGTATGTATAAAACTTGTGTATATTGTAATGAGTAACTTAAGTGTGGCTGAAGAGTTTTTAAGCACAGAAATCAACAAGTACAGCATTTAGCTCTTAAATACCATGCAAAAAATCCCCCTCCAAACAGTTTTGGAATGAGGCAGCAGATTTGAATTTTGTTTTGAAAAAAGAAAAAGGAAAAAGGAAAAAGAAAAAGAAAAAAGAAAAACCAACTAAAAACCTCCTATGAGTAATTTAGAACTCAATTGCATTACATCTCCTTTATCTTCTCCAAAGATTGGGAAGATTGCAAAGCTGTATCTAAGAACTATGAGCTGCAGGTTCAGCTACAGCATTCAAGGCCACAACCTCACTTAAAGCCTTGAAGTCATGTTTTCTTTTTTTTTTAATGATGCCTACTAGCAACCTTGGCTCTGTTTACAGAGCTGCAATTGCAAAAATCCACTTAGCTCATTGCTCAAGTTGTGATCCTGCTTTAACAAGTAGGATTTTTACTCCAGGCTGATCTACTTCAAGCAGTCCCCAGGAAGCTCCACAGAGGTGAACACTGGGCACCACTGCCCGGATGTAGCTGTGAACTCCTGTTTGCCTGTTCACCACTAAAAACAGAACCTGGCACAGCACACAAAAGACAGAAAGCTAAAATCACCACTTGCACTGGAGGGAAAGGGTGCTATGCCTACTGCAGCCTAATCTCTGTGCACTGGTTGGGCTGCCAGCATTTCTGAGAATCCCTTATCTGTAAGTGGGGCTGTCAGGGCACAGCACTGCAATGACCAGGGGCTCCACACTGCTCTCCCACCACAGCAGGGCTCCTCTCCTGTAGGGATAGACACAGATAGGCTTTGCAGCAGCCTGTGATTCACACACGAGGAATGTTTGGTAGATATCCCCACCGAGCCCGCAGACTGCGGTTGCTGCTCTCGTTCCCAGCAATCTGAAGATTCATGTTTCTCTCATTAAATCAGTGATGACACAGAGAAGTGCAGGTCTGGGCACCGTCCAGGTTCATGATGAACATCCCCAGCTATTTCACAGAATATCTATACTCACACTGTTCACATACAGACATTTTATATCCATTTGCAAGTTGGTCATATGTGCATCACAGAAATGTCCATTAATTTCTGCAAATACTTACACCATGCCACTAAAAATAAATCTTTAAAGGGCAGTAATATCATTCTTTCAACACTGTGGAAGGTGTTGATTAGCCTCCTTCTTGGCAACCTTGTAAAGCATTACACAGGCTATATATTTTATGTACTAACCCATTTCCATGAGCGTTCTCACAAAATAAAAATTAATCGTTTTGCTCAAGAAGTTTACAGAACAAACCCTTGGCTTTTTAATGTCACTATTTGAGAGAAGACTTCGTTTTTATATTTCACATGGGTCTTGAAACTGCTTTTTTGTGTTGCAAATACTTCCTCAAATTCATGACCACGGAAATTTGGACCTGGGGCTGTATGTGTATGGTGAGCTGCATGTGGAATATTTCCTATAATTTGTTAATCATCAGACACTTTCTCATTCCTTCCCTTTCCTGTCTGTTTTCATCACAAAGATGCTCCATGACATATGTTCAAAGACTTTTCCAAAGAACAAAAGGGAGGAAGGAAGCACAGGTCAAAAAGAGAAATGAAGGGAAAAAGGAAAGGAAAAAAAACCAGAGCCTACCAGGAGCACAGTGCAAATAGCTGCAATGACACTCCTTTACTACATAAAACTATATTAAGGACCCTTATGACCTTAGAAAACATTAATAATCATTGGGAGCTTATGAAAAATTAATAAAACCACAGGAATCTGTATGTATTGAAGGTAACTTGGTGTCCTTCTCCCTCATGCTTTCAAGGATTTTCACTCAATGATGCAAACCAGAAGAAAGAGACTTTCAACATGGCCTGTCTACTGAGTCCATGAAATAACACTGCAGTATAGTTTTAATTTAAAAATCCTTCACATTTTGGTGTCTAGTTATCCCCCAGTGTGCTCCTCCTCTCTATTCTACTTCTACACAGTCAAGTAGCTTCTTAAAAGTTACCCTTCTTGGGGCAACTTCAGTAAATAAGTCAATTGGTCTCGGGACAAAGCTAGTAGAAATGTTCTGATAGCTGGATGAAACAACTGGCAAGAACTAGAGTATTTTGTATGGTTTTGTCAGCAAGATTTATACCAATGTTCAGTGGTGCTCTTTATCAAAACATGTATTGCATGCTCTGTGAAAAGATGATAATTTCCTGTGTTCTCAAAAGCCAAGCAGACAATCTCCTTCTGGAATTACCACAGAGCAATTATCCACATTCTGCTTGCAAAAAAGCACTACCAGGAAAGGACTTAAATCCATAAATACTGCAGGATTTTCTTCTGCTGTGGTTTAGCAACTAGAGCCAATGCCAGGTGACAAAGACAGATCCCCTGACCTCCAAGCCGCACTTCCAGAGAACAGCTTGGGAACTGCTGCTGGAACACATTTGGCCAGCCCTGGTCTCTTACAGCATGCACAAAGCTGAGGAGCCTGCTGAATATGTTACCAGCTGTGCCTTGCAAAACCCTGTTTAATAAAGCAAGTAGCTCTTAAGAGCCTGGAATGAATGCAGTCTACTTCTTCAAAAGTTTGCATGTTACGCCTGTTTGGTGATGATGTATAAAAAGGACACAAAATCTCAGACAGGCTGAAAAGCAGGCTGCTTTAAAGCCCACTCTTATATGCAGTGTGTTTGCACAGAGCTTTCGGAAGAAAAACACCTTAAAATTTGTCCAAAGCAGTTGATACCAGTTTCAGTATATTAAAGGGAGGGTTAGATAAACCAATGTATTGCATGTGATAGTAGAACCCTTGCTTCTGCAGAAAAACGAGTTTAAAAGTTTCCAAGCTATGAAATCCAAAACTGAACTTCACTTACCTTAGTGTTCATACAAGACTTTCCACGTTTATACTCTTTGTGACTTGCTCTTTTATCAAGCTTGTTCCACAAAGCTTTGGCCTTCCACGTGTTCACTCTCGATTTCAGTTTTGTGTAAAAGTTTCTATTGTCCAAGGGGTCTAATTCAAGTTGGCGAGTGAGAATATTGAAGGCCTGAATGGTGCCTTTGCATGTTGATGCTTGTACAAAGTTTTCAAATATCTGGCCAGCTTGATTGTATTTTTCATCATCGTTTTCCCCCATGTTCTGAGAGTTTGAAGAGGATTAAGCTGGAGCTCTTGTGCCAGGGTACAGGTGATTAACAATAGCGAGTACTTCTGTGCATGTTATTCCTGGAAAAGACAAACACGGATCACATTAGAGCAGGTTCTGTGTGACAAAATTAAACCCACAAACTGGATATACAATATGAATATAAAAACCCAGTACACAGGGACTAGACAAGCAGGCACAAAAAGCTAGCAGTGATACCGAAGTGTTACAAACTAACAGAACATACTCGTGCTGTCATCACTTGTATTCACAAATGCTGTTATAAAAACCCTGCTAACTCAAGCCTAACGCTTCAAGAAGAACCAGCTTCATTGAGAGCCTGAGGATTTTTTTTTTTCTTTTTCAGCCCTAGATAACCGAAGAAGAAACCCCAAATGTCCCAATTCTTTCCCCAAGCAGAATTTATGTAACAGTAAGTGACATTTTGGTCTTAAGAATTCATGGAAACCTGCAGCCAAAATTCAACACTGTTGGATGGATTTTTTATTTTTTTTTAATGCTGTTGCACCAGTTAGGGCCAAGAGTGCAGCTTACTCAGAGCAATTTAGGATTGGCACAATCCTTTGCCACAAGCAAACAGACAAACCAGGCTAAGCAGAAACATCACCACAAGTTACACCAGAACTGAAGAAACAGAAAACAAGTAATCACAAAGAGCCCCGCTTTTCCTAACTCTCTTGCCAAAATGAGAAAGGGTTTGGTACGCTAGTGCGTAGAAAGGAATTTTATCTCCATGTCTCCACATGTTCAGTGCTGAAGTTATGTGTTTGGAGTCTTACCTTGTCATGTGCTGATGGTATAAAGTAATGATGTTTGGCCTGCTAAGCCCCACTGGCTTTTCCTAGTAACATGATCACTGTCAAACTGTGCCTGATATTCCAGATAAATACCCTTACATTCTGCAAGAGCAATGCTATTCTAAATTAACACAATTTTCAAAGAACTAAAATACTTTCACTGTGGCACTCCCTTATCCTTCTTTAACCTTGTTCTCCATCTCTAATGGGGAGCATCTTAGAGTCAGCCAAGGTCCACAGAAAATATCCAAGCGGCTTTCACATTTTGCAAGAAAATTCTTACAGGTTATGTATAAACTTGTCCTCAGAAGAGGGTTTACCTGGACTCAAGTTCAGAAATTTATGTAATGTATTCTTTTTCTTGCTATTACAGAATTATCTACCAGTCCAAGAAACGAAAAACTAAATCAATGCTTGCCTAACTTCCCACATAATTTGTTATTTTACTTGGAACATCATCTGTTGGCTGATAGTTTTAGAATAAATTGTTAGAAAGGCCCTTGAAGTCATGCTTTTCAGTTTAACACTGTTCAGAAACTATTCACTCTCTGCTTGCATTTCCTTCAAAGAGGAAAAGAGAAAACAAACCCAGTGTATTTAAGTAAAGAAGAGACCTACCATGTCTATCTCACCATACTCTAATCCAAAAAAAGTATTACGCAACTTATTAAAGAGATCCCATGGGGAGATATAAGGAAGCATTTGGAATACTCAAATTTGCTGTCTGCACTCAAAATAAATAACCTTTGTATGCACATCATCAGTCTGTTGTTGGTTTGTGGGTAAAATAAATTGGCAATGTTGAGAGTTTGTACAACTTCTTAGACCAAATGTCATGATTAAATATTTGGTGCCAAGAATAAGTCAGGAAATTTTTGTTTTCCCCTCTGAATACTTCATTTATAGTACGTTTCATGCCCTTTTCTGAAGAGCTTTGTGGCTTTGTGAGGTAAAAGCACAAACATTTTATATGCCCTGCCTTTCAGAAGGTCTAATTTTCCAAGCAGCTGAGTGCCATGAACTCCCATTGACTCAAAAGGAGTTCAGGACATCCTGCACCTTCCCAGGTTCGAGCCCTCGATGATTAATGAGCAAACCCCTCCAAGAATTACATGTTAGTAAGAGGGAGCCCAGCCACCTTTGCCACCCTGGTGTGGATGCAAGGGAGGCCCAAAATTCCCCTCACTAGCAGTGGGTTTGGGAATGCAGAGCTACAAAAAGGGTTTAGGTCAGTCCAAAAAGGGCCAACAGATCCAAAAGTTCCATGGGAAAGGCAGGGAACAGCTGTGCAACACAATGTAAGATTCTACAGTGAGACCTGAACAGCTCAATATACATGCACCTCAGGATTTGAGGCCCATTTAAAAAAAGTATTTAAAATCAAGGCTAAACACTTTACCTGTCTTCTATGGTTGCCCATGATATTTTTATAATAGAAAAGCCAAAGTATTTTCCCTTTTCTCTCAGAACAACTATGAGCAGCTTCTTGGGGAGCAGGGAAGCATCAGTGAAACATCCCACCCTGGACACATTGGCTTGAGGGAGTGGCAGCCAGATAAGCTCTCCTCTGCCACCATGAACTCACAGAACACTGCCTCCTCAGAGCTACCAGAGACTTTGACCAACACAAGAGCTATAAAACAGTGCTTCCTCTCCATTGTTTTATTAGCTCACCACAAGGCTGCTGTCATGTTCCTAAAACACCAGCATCTTTAAAAGTTAACTCTTGGCATAACTGATGAGTGACTGTGATCACAGGCTCTTTAATTCACTGCCTTTTTCTGCTCACAGAGACAAGAGTTTTATGGCCTCAGCTGTTGCCATCCAGCAAGGAAGTGGGGGAAGAGCAATGCTAAGAGAGGAGAGCTGTATCTGTGCTAACTAAAGATGAAAAGCAGCATGTGGCAGTGCTGATAACAGTCAGGACAAGGCAGAACCCACTGCAGGCGAAGAGAAGGGGACAAAAACATTTTTAGCATGGAGTGGAAGAAGGTGTTGTGCACCTCTGCCTTTCCACTGGGGAGGACAGGCAGGACACCCTCTACAGCCTTACAACCTCCCTTCTCCAAAACAGCAAAGCCAAGACTAAGACTATTTTTTCTGGGCACAAAATCTTCTCCTCATGAACTTCCAATACACTCCCATCTTGTCCTGACTGAAAAACTGAGGAGTGGCATCTCAGTAGAGACATTTTCTCACTAGGGAAGCATTTCTCCTTGCTGTGTCAGAGGTCATATTCTCAAAAAAAGTAACATTTTGTGGTCAAAAGAGCAGGATGAGACAGGAGACTTTGGTTACTAAGGTTTCTGGATTGCTGGAAACACCACTTATTTTCTCTTTTTTTTTTTGGCATGAACACTGTGTTGACAGATGACAGAGCTGAAGATGGTGCTCTAAGTGTATGCAGCTGATGAAAAGTATGCATTTTTTTCTGAGGAGTCACTGATATTTCACTGCAGTATTGTATATAACTCACTAGAAACGATGCAACAAGGACAAGAAATTCAACAGTCATGTAATTAAAGTTTCCTGTTTTATTACAGTCTCAAAGATTCAAGAGGCAATGCATTAACTGCTTACCTGCAGTAGAAAAATTAACAGTGTTTGGCAAAGTATTAGAGTTCTTAGAGTTTTACCATTTATCCTTTTCCTTCCTTCATCATACAGATCACTCTAGGGATGAAATACAGAGCCAAAAATCAAGGTGAGTATCAGTACTGAAACTGCAAGCTGTGCTTTTTAAAGTGACTATTGAACTACCTCTAGAAGCACAATCCAAAAATATAATGCAGTTTATTTGAAACTTCACTGAAGCACTACAGAGCCCAATAAAAATTTGGGTCAGTGAAAGGAAAAGAATGAGAGAGCAGGAAATAGTCTGGACAAACAGTTCTTTTCAGCCAGAACTGAAGCATCCGTGGGTTCAAGAATTGCCATTTTAGGTCCCATGCACGATGTATTAAGCACATATTAGAACTTGGCCTTCCAACCCAGCTTCCATGGTATCACAGGAGTCTCTGGAGGGCACAAAGTACACTGGGGAGAAGAAGGGTTGTGTCCCTTCCACTGTCAGAAGTTATCCCTGCCTCCTTTCTGCCTCCAGCCAGGGCAAACAGGAATGTCAGATAAGGAAAGCTGAGAAGTGCTGCTCATGCCTGGTGGCTGCCCAAGAAGAAAGTGAGGATCTTGTTTACAACTAAAAGGAAAGCAGTGCAAAAGGGAGAGAGAGAAAGCAGAAGTTAAAACAAAGGTGTATGTACAGATGTATACATAGGAAAGCAAATGTGTCCAGTCTTGGCTATTATTTCCTGTCAGTGAAACAAGCTCTGCTACTGCGGATAATTTTAGGAATCCTGAAAAAAGCAGCTCCACTCGCGGGGCAACTCCACTAAGTAGCTCTAGTCATATGGACATATGGAGCCGGTTCACACATGGAGTCTCTCAGCAGCAAGCTGAGCAAGCAGTAAAGTTGACATATATGAGTCATTACAGGAAAATAATGTAACTTTTTGACAGCAGCACCATGCAAATTGCTTGTCAACAAGGTCTTGAGGTACAATTCACAAAAATTAAAAACCTCTTTTGGCTTTTTGGTCCCATTGGAATGTGAACAACCCTAATTTAATTCAAACTTGAAGCACTTAGTCCCTTAATGCACTGCCTCTAATACTTGAGAACATGTTCCTCGGGGAGATCGGAAAAGGATTAAATTCCTTGCATTTCAATACCACTAATCCTGATTCCATTTTCAACACAGCCCTAATTCTGTCATGTTTACCAAGAAGAAATTCTTTTATTAAGACTCCAGTTTGGCATGCATGCAGGATATATTTATTGTTTGCTTAAGGTTAGAAACAACAAAAGAAACAAAAGACTGGATTCTGCAATGTCTGTGGTAATCATAGTAGTCATCTCCTTCAGCCCTTCCTCATCATCAGTTAAAACTACAGTATTTCTGCTGTTTCTTTGCTTGATTTGCAGATCAATACCATCACAAAAAGTGAAGTTTGCAAGTGAACATGGCCATGCTACAGGACCTTGTAAGTTTTTCTGCTTACTTTGTACTGTGATGCATTTTGGTTTTGTGGAGACCATTCTAAATACAAACATTTCTATCTGGAGGAAACACAGCTTTTTGGTGGTTTGGTTTCTTTGCGTGTTGTCCTAAAACTGACATAAAAAAAAAATTATATGTGATTGGTACAAGTGAAGCTCTCCTTTGCTAATTAAAAGCACATTGGTCTGAAATACTTGTTTTGTGCTGGCAACAAACAGAAAACACATTCCTTAAGATGCACAGTCCTACCAGAAACATCAATGAAGGGAAACTGCTTCTGAGCAAAGCCTCACAAACTGTCTCTATAAACAGCCAGATTACTCTTCTGTATTTTTATAAAAAGCTGACTTCCACAGAACTCCTGCAAAATAACTTTTCGGGCCAAGTATGGAATTCAAAAAAGCTCCTGCTGAGACTCTGTGCCTATGAACTTACAAGGTTACAGTACAAAACCCATCAGCTTGTTTTGCAGCAGTTACATGACACATTTCAAACACAGGCCTTCCAACAAGTGCTGCTGTGCCGATTTAACCTGCTGCAGCTGGAAGCATCCACAAGAAAATAGAGCTGGAAACATGTACACTGACGTTTGGCAGTGGATATTTTAGATATGTTCACGGGAAGCATAAAATAAAATGACCTATCTGTAGGATTTGATCTGCCACACAGACTAAGGCACATTCCACACATTTTAAAGCTGGAAGCTTTAAAAATAGTCCGGTTTGTTTCTTGATGTTAGTGGTCTGAGCTTTACTGTGGGAATGCACTAAGACACTGACAAGTAAAATGAGATCAGCCCCGTAAGCCAAGCAGCTTGCATACGTCTCTATTCACAGAAACATACAGAGCTGGCATGTGTAAAGCATGGGATGCTGCCCGAGGGTCCACATGTGCAATCCCAGGGATGGAGGCTCAGGCCTCTGCCCCAGCTGCTGGTGGGCCCAAGGACACAGCATTTCCCAGGTTTCAGATAAATCCAGAAAACTGGCAGCCACAGGGGTCACACCCTGCAGCCTGCACAACAAGTCCTGTCCTGTGAGCACCACTAAGACCCCCAGATGCTCATTTTGCAAAGCAAAAGCACAGGTATGTCAAATGAAAGACACATCATTTTCGAGGCATGCGTATGCAGCATATACTCAATCTACTCATCAGAAATACCGTCATTTCTGAAGAATGAGTTCTAAAATACAGAAATTTTCATTCTTTTTCTTTTTTAAAGCAGTGTTGTTGTACATACACTACTGGAAATTGTAACTCTAAACCTTCAAGTCCAATGGTTTTAAGAAGAAGTGTCTCTAGTTCAATTCTTATTCCCCACAGGTTTCAGTAAGTACTTAATTATTTTTTGCAGGGCTGCTAGAAGTTCTGCTGCAAAGTCCCAAGTTTCCATATACAAGTCTACATCTTCAAAGGTAACTGTAGATGATTATGCCACAGTCATTTGGGGTTAATGCTATGCATAAACAAGATATTAAAACCTGACTCTTGTTTAGACTGGTTACAAGGAAGAACATTTTTCAGCTCTGTTGTAGTAGATCAGAAACACAACATAAACAACAGTAGAAGGTTTATACTGATGTTTTCCTAGGTTAGGATCACAAGAACAAAGGAAGAAAGTATACCATAAGGGTAACATCAGCCTACAAGAAAGCATACCTCTGAAGAAAAGGCACCTGTTATTTAAGTTAGAAAGATGTTATGAGCGCAGTCTCAGTGAAAATAATTAAAAGGACAATCTTTAAGCTCTTTGAAACACCTGCCTTTCTTTTCCTATAGTGACATTTATCATTTCATGCTTATAAGCTGGAACAGCATAGATGTAAAAGTTAATCACAGAATAGGCAGTGTTGGTTGTCTTTTGATCAGCACAAGATTCTCTGCTTTCAATAGGATGTCTGGAACACTGAGCCAGACTAATTTGGAGAGCAAGTAATACCCTATTTTCCATTCCCGAAATTACAGGAGCATGGAGATGGCAGGGCCAGACACATGGAGCAGAGATGGACAACACAAGAGCATGATGGAAAGGGAACTTTGGCACCACTCCTGCCTGGTTGCCAGTGGGAACCTCAACATCCTACTTCTTCTCACAGCCCTGTGTCTTCCTCTCTGTTCCTCACCCTCAGGTCACAGGGAAAACTTAAATGGCCCAATTGTGACCATGAACAACACGAAAAAAGCATACCCTCTAACTGACAGAGCCATGTCAGCAAAACCCCTGGTATATATGCAGCTATACCAACAAAATTGAGCCACATTTGGCAGCAGTTCCTCTAGTACAGCTTTCCCTTTTTATGCATGGGGTCATGATTGTGGAGGTAAAAACACCATAAAAGAAAACAAACACACAAAGCAGTAAAAAGTAGACTCTCTCAGTCAGCAACTGTGGAAATAACGTTTACGGTACTTTGAGAACTGGAATAACTCAGAAGGATGGGTGGGGCAGGCCTATTTGAGATAGGCCATGAACTGACACAGCAACGTGGGACTGCCAATGCCTCTGGCAGTGCCCCAGGAGGAGCCACCACATTTCTGGTGGACCCCAGCAGGGAGCAAGGGACAAAGAGTGGCACCACTCTTGATTCCTTGAAGCCACCCAATACCCAGATACAGCCTGTCTGTCCCCTTACTGTAATCACTCCCAACCCAGACAGCAAAAAAAACCCCAGCAATGCTGCTTCTGTAACTGAGAACTGCCCAAAACATCAGCTGGAACACCAGAAAGTGCCCTCAGAGAATGTGGGATGCCAAAGCAAGGCTGCCTTTTGTTTCTCCTCAGGATTTCTGTGAGAAAGGAAATTAGTATTTGTTCAGGGTTTTCTGAAGCTAAAATATGAAATTATGGCTGTGCTGAAGCAAACTGCCCAAGTTATGTCTTGGGGGAGAAAAAGAACAGTACCAATGTTAGTTTTTGCAGATATGTGCCAAAAGGTCTCTGGAATATGTGTTAGATCATCTTTCCAAGCATGGATCGGTAGATCTTTGCTCTCCAGTATGTGTCCCCCTCATTATTGAGGCTGTGGCAATTACCCAAGAGGAATAAAGAGCTGGCACTGGGGCTGCAAGACCCTGAGGGCTCCAGTCCACAATAATTCATTTGGCAGAGCTGCCCTCATCTGTAGACATCAGACTTCCAGATCAGTAGTAAGGATTAATCCATTGAAAACACAGACAGAATTGCTTTGCCAATGATCAAAGAAATGAAACATTCTGGACAACATTTCATATGCATACACACACATTTTTAGGAACTAACACATTCCATTGCTTTTTTTAAAAAAAAAAAAACACAAGGTAGCACACAGTCCTTCCTGTGTTTTATTGGGGAATTAATGTTATCAGTCACGCTGAAATCCATGGGAACCACAAAGTTAAAGAATCAAAGAAACACAAAAGTAGTTTTGAGTTGTAAATGATAGGTTCCTTGGTTGCAGCAATGCCAATTCACCACCAAAACCCAGCCATTGAATGATAGTGGAGAGCTGAGAAGCCGCATCCAGACAAGTCAGCCAGAGGGTGATGGGAAACCAGAAAATTAGGTTAAACACCAAACTCTGTTCCAAGGAGCATTTACATAAAAAGACAAAAACAGAAAGCCACTGTGTTAGCTTTGTATCTGTTTTATGTTTTTTGTCCTTGTAAACTGGACCCACAGTTACCAAATGAGATTAGCAAAGGCATAGTTTCTGAAAGTAGAAACAGTATTTTTGGAAGAAAATGTGCAGGACAATTTCTACCCTCCCTCTGCCCAGACTTCTCAAAAACTGAAGAAAAACAAAGTATTAAAAACACCATCTAAAGATGCCAAGAGAGTTACAAAAACATGATCCATTTCTGCTGCAGAAAATTCTTCACAGTTAGACTACAGAATGCATCCTGAAACATTAGTTTTGGGACACCCACCAGCAAAAGAAAAAAAAACAAACCAACAAACCCATGGGAGTAGTATGTTGGGAAGCAGTCCCATCAAGAAACTAAAAAAACAGCTCTGAAGGAAGAACATCATTAACCAACAACATGAGGGATGACAAATGCATCACTGTTTTCAGAAGGCAAGCTAAGATATAGTCAGGATTAAATTATGATTAATCTTCTTCAGCACAGCAAAATTTACTAGAAAATGTGAAACACCAAAAATACCACTTCTTGATAATAATTGTTCATCACCTAAGGATTAAATTTTCTGTGTTAGTCCTGTCAACAGTATTGAAGGTCAGAAGATTGTACCTTCTCTATTAAAGTTTTTATGCAACAATGGCCATTTGCTTCTAGTCACCTACCAAACTGAATGACCTATGCTGTAATACATAGAAGATGTTATCATCATGCTCTTCATTAGTCATCCATTCATTTGGAAAACTTATTTTATCATGTACCTGTATTTCATTGCATAGAAGTGGGCAGACACTGTAGGAATGCAAGCCCTTTTAAAGTGCCAAGTCAAAGGACAATGTCAGACTTTTTCCCCACTGCCATCTAGTCCTAACACTCATTTTACAGTACAGAAGAGTCAAAATTTCTCAGTGAAAGTACGCATCTGTGGCCAGCATCAACACACACACATACCTGAAAGGCAACGTTAACAGTGCATTTAAAGAGTTGAGCCTGTGTAAGTGCAAAGACATCACAGGTATGCTGCACATAACCAGGAAGTTTTAAGGCACTGCTGCCATTTCATTCCCATATATTGACATGAAGTTACGTGGAGCAGCCACAGCTGTTTGGGAATCCTGAAATCATGCCATGTGTGACTACATAGTGCTTACTTGAGCATAGTGTTTTCAGGACAGAGTAGGTAGAGGCATCACATTTCTTCTACAGCTACAGGAAGACAGAAGTAAAGTTGCTTTGGTGCCCCAGCTCTCAAACAGTCTGTAATTTTCAGAAAGAGAAGGGATTAACTGGTTCTAGGTTCACAGAGTGCCTAGTACCCAAGGTGCTGATTAGAACTGGCTTCGTCCGAGAAAACAACAATTTAGGAAGGCAAGTGGTTTGCAGAAACATCTTGGGTCAAGTTGGTTTTGCTTCAGCTGAGCCCGCACCACTGAGCCCCTGGGCACCACGTTCCTCCCTCACTGTGCCTGCTCTGCCAAGAGCAGGGACTGGGGAATATCAGAATACTGGAAGTTGTTATCCAATTGCTGATCAGAAAACACAAAATCCATTTATCCAATGTGCCTACACAAAGCAGACCAACTGAAGACACGAAGACATATTTCGTTGTTACAGCTCCTTAATATACAGTTCAAACAGCTTTATCATTCCTCAATTCATAGACACCAAGAAGGAAAACAGAGAACTGACCTACAGAAAAAGGATGGAGAGAAAAATGTGTCAATCTAAACTATTCACAGAAGAAATATTGTTTAGTTCTCTACTTTACAAGTACAACTTTTTAAAACCATTTTGTTACTGAGCCCAAGACCTTATGTTGGCCTGGACTTCATTCTGCTTCTATATTAGCGCAGATTTCTCCCTCTCTTGTGCATACAGGTAAACAGTATTGCTTTAATTTCACTGAAATGTGTAACCAGATCTCTAGCTATGCTCCAGTTATCAAGGTTTAGTGTACTAGGAATAAGGAGTTGGCTGATGTCCTCATACTGTATTACCACCGTGATTAAATACCAACACAACCAGTGCCCCTAAAGCCATATGCACAGAACAGGCTTTGTTCCATCATCTTTCAGAAGTAGGACATCCTTGGAGCTCACTACACAGGCTCTGAGTGGTCATAAACCCATGAAACCAGCACAGAACCTCAGCTTTTCTACCCAGACAGCTATTTTAAAATTTATTTTATCCCCTCCGCAAGAGTTGCTTGGAACTGCTACTTGGATTACCAAAGAGAAGAATCAAGTGATACACTGCATAAAACAGTTTTGGACAGTTGGCACACCATGACCAAAAGGATACAATTTGCATGTTATGAGCTCACCCCATCAAGGGGGAAAAAAAAATTGAGCCAGCATAAATACTAAATCTCAGGTGAAGATTAAAGGTTACTTGTATCAGCTCTGGAAGCAAAAATTTCGAGAAACAGTGCTTTCTTTTTGTGTGCCAGTCATACTACAGCCAGATACTGCTTAAAAGAAAACTCTCAAACCAGTAGCCAGAGTGAAAAAAAAAAAACCAAAACAGAGCAACGTAAAAAAAGCTCATATGCCAGGCAAGGTATTTCCATAATGCATTTCTAAACCAGAAAACCTTATGAAAGGAAGTCTGGAAGTGACTGCAACAGTCACTGAGTCAGTCCATTTTCTCAAGGTACAACATGAGAGGTTTTACCCCTGCCCTCATTCCTGCAAGCTCAGAGCACTGTGAAGTTCAAATCCTCCAGCACCTCCTGTGTGTGGCACAGATCACCCCAGCACAGGCTAGGAACATCCCTGTCCCTTTGGTGCTGCTTCTGGTGCAGCTAGGCAGGGCTGTTTCACCTCACATTCCTACTAAAGCTAGACTGAGCACAACTTCTTCACTGATGCTATCAACTTCAGGCAATTCCTTTCCAACAAGGCCCATCAGACAGACCACAGTCTGTGTCTGGGGAAAACGGCTCCTCTCTAGCCAGATTAACCTGCTACCTCAAACTGCTGTATTTAAAACCACACACACACAGATCCAAGGAATATTACAGTGACTTGGCTTGTGAGCACATATTCCAGCGCTCCTGCTGCCACTAAGGATGTGGAGCCTTCCATGAGAAACTTTTGCTGTATTTTGTTTGATGGTTTCTCTCTCCTCAATAATCAGAATTCCTCCTTCCCCCACCGCATATAGCAGAGGCTCTTCCACCTCTGCCCTTTGGTGACCACCAGTCCTGCCAGAGAACACAGCCAGTGCCCTGCCTGGGGAAGTGAGAAAGATTCTCTGAGCTTTTGCCCCCCTTCCACCAGCACAGGCGCCTGTCTCTGGCTTCCAGGGCTGAAGGCTGAACTCTTAATTCAAATTCAAATTGTAGGTAACAGCTCTGGCCTGATGGCTTATCAGCTAAGCATGCATTTGAAACCAGCACAGAAACCGCTGAATCATCCCATGAAAGACCGTCACCCCGGAGGGGGCTTTGGGGGTCTCCAAAGACCACCAGGACATACGGAGCATGCGGAGCATGCGTAGTGCACATGCTAATAATATTAATGACTTCTGAGAAATTATTTGTATAACCACTCCTATCCTGAAAAATGTAATTAGTATTCATGATTTTACCTATAACACTGTGTCTTTGGGGTACTGAGGTATGTGTGTTTGGTGGAAACAATTCCCACACATCTGGTGCACCGAATAAAGCAAATACCCACTTCTCTGACTTGGTCTCTGAAGTGTCTCTGGGCTCGATTGGGGCGAATCAGAAGCAACACAAGCACACTGAGAAAAACTCAAAAGCCTTGGTAATGAAGCGTTTGCTTATCAGATGCCCTAATGTGTAAGTCAGTGACATCCAGAATAGTTTATTCCTAGCTTTCTGCGACTGACAGGACAAGTTAATAGTTCTAGAATCTTGTTTTCTTCACTGGACAAAAGATGCCACAGGTTTGCATAAAAGACTAAAAATATTGTGTAGAGGTATAAGTTACAGTTGTTGAGTTGGCCACTACAAAACCTCCTCATGTTGCCCGTGAATATATAAACTGAGTCTAAGGGAGATTGCTAGGAAAAAAATGCAGAAGGCAGCTCTTCACTGGATTCCTGACATCCAGCATATCAACTAATTACGAATAGACTTTTGCAGAGCCCATTTCCCCAAGGCATCTTGGCAGGCACCCTATGGCAACACACGAGCAATTCACCTTGGTATTTTCAGGTCAGTGCAGCATCAGGCAGAGAGCACCCTTGCTTTCCAAAAACAGAAGCTGACAGCTTCACACAGGCCCCTTCCAGCCCATCTTGCTGTTGGGGCAGCTGCACTTACATGGTTGCTCCTTTTACCTTTGCTGGCAGGGCCACTCCGGAGTCACCCTGTCTCGTCTGGCAGCTCTTTGGCAGAGGTCTGATCATCTCCAGCGGGTTAAAAGGTCAGGTGAATAAATCTGCTTAAGGCAGAGCCCAGCAGGCAGGGGCAAGGATCACAGCAAGGACGTTCAGCACAGCCACTGCTAATGTGGCTTCAGTGCTCCACAGGGAGAAAAAACGCCCTGTGCTCACAGGTACTATGTATACCAACATCCCTGAACCCCCAAACAGAAAACATGGATTATTAGCAACAGCTACCAACACAATTACCAAGTGGCTTTCTCCATTTTCTTGCCTATGCCTTGTTTTTCTGATCCCTGTGAGGTTGCACACATTGGTGCATTTCACAAACATAATGTAGAACACAGATTTGGAGGAGTGAAGAAACAGGTAAAGGCAAAGAAACTGAATGAGCAAAAAAGTACAATTTTGGCAGAAGAAGCAGCTTTGGCCCAAGACTCCCTGCCACTCCAATACCTGACAGAAGTTCCCAACAGTCTTCTAAGTGACACTGACCAAAACCTTCAAGTCACAGTATCTTGAGTGAAATTTTTAAACATGCTATACAAGCAAAAAGTTCAGCTGTGCCTGCCTCCCGTGAGCATTGGCAAGGTTATCATTACACTGTCACTGCTGTAAAACAAACCCAGTCATCTACAGTTGCACCACGGAGAAGATGGCTTCGCTGAAAACAGGGGAGGGACTGCATCTGCCGGGGTGTGCCAAGCGAAACTCGCCATCAGCACAGCACATGACTAAGCATGTATTTGAGTATGTCAATACCCAGCCACCCATCTGAAAAGAAAGGTAATTTCTTCTTATCTCCCCCCTCCCACCAATTGGGAAAGACAGAGCATTGCAAAAGAAGTTTGAAAAGCCTGAGGGAGAAAAAAAAAACTATCAAGATGCAAAACTCTTCACACAGGACAATAACTACGAACATCCTTTTTAAGGTTAAAATTTATCAAGTAAAAAAATACTAGAAATGTGGATCCCATTTCCAAGAATAAAAATGGGACTGTAGATACACTTAACAGAACTTAACTTACTCTTCATGTGAATACAGATCTGTTAGGTAATTAAATAATTAATGTAAATGTTACCTTTTCTTGCTTCACTCTAATTGTGAGAGGTAATATTTATATTTTCAATACAAGTTTCTAGTGATGAGGTCCAAAATAATCTATTCGTTTTCATTTTAAATTCCCCAGACCTGGCAGAAAAAAGTTGTCTCTCTTCTGGATATTTTCCCCCAAGAAAGCAGAATGATAATTAAAATCATAATAGAGTCATCAGCCAAAAGGAAGAAAACACTGTTTGACTTAACATCCTCCTCCAAAATTAAAAAAACTTATTTCAGCCCTGTGACTGGCAAAATGTCGCAGCTAAATATTATACAACAGACAAAACCCAAAAGAAATGTAGAAAATTTGGATTCAAAACACGAGCTGCTTCTTAGTATGGCAAAGGTGTATTTTTTTCATTAGAGAAACAGTCATTAAAAATAAATGTAGTGAAGGCATCCATGAACTCATCAGGAGCACTGATCACAACCTTGCAACGCCTGTTGATACCTAGCGGGAAAGCTGGACACAGTCATGAACTAAGCTGGCTTTGCAGAAGTCCCAGTAACTCTCTCATATGCCCACACTTCCAATAAATTTTGCATGAGGGTTGGCATACTGGCTGGATGACAGCTGATTAGGCAGAGAGGCAAGGAAAACCTTGCCATTCTTTGCTACATCAGTAGAGCAAATAAAACTGAAAACTACTGGTCCACATTCTTTGTTCCCTAGAACTATTAAAGCTAAAAACCAAACTGTGATATGTCTGCATTAATATTTACCTGTAAATTAAATCTTGCGTGCAAATGTAGATCTGCTATACTATATACGTCATTCCTGGATTTATCTTGGAATTAATGAACGAAGACAGATACTTGTTCAGCTGTTTTTCAGAAGCCAGTGTTTGCAGTTCTATTGGCTTGAGATTTCAAATGAGCCAAATTGCCTCACAAGTATATATCCTATCAAGTTCTGAGTCAAAATCCACAAAGCTTCACCACAAAGGACAGAAGCTGCATATTGACACTGCTTTGCAGATCCACCTGACCACATGAAGGATGCATACAAATGCTCCCTTAGAAAAGGCTGAGTCAAGAAACTCTGTCAAACATAACGTTGAGCCATTCATGTATTTTATTGAGTGTCAGGTGGAACCTGACTTGTCTTGATTAGACAAAAGTATAATAAGCAACACACGAAAATATCTCACCTTGCTCTGAAACAGCCATGTAATTCTTTTTGGTCTCTATTAATGCCTGATAAACAGAAAATAATTGGGAGACATGTTTTGATTCCATAAACGAGTTTGAAGATGGTTCTACACAGAAGTTACCAATACCATCAATCATTAAGTCAGGTAGTAGTTAAAGACGTAGCTACAGACAGGTGTGGTGGTCTATATTTAAATGCATGCATAAATAAAGCCTTAAGATGCAAAGCTTCTGCATTTGTCATGAAATAGCATCAGAAATACTGCTGGAGTACTCTATGTGCATGCATTCAGCAATGCTGGAGCCTTCTGTGTGAATGTGTTCAACGTGTAAATAATCACAACTCCTTCCTCACTCAAAAAGAAAATGAAAGAAAGTAACACTGCCCTTTGCATTTTTGCATAGCTAAGTGTGAGATAAATACCTTGTAGCTCTCCTTTCGAACATAAATACCCAGAGGTGAACACTCCACTGTGACTTTTCATTCCCAGACTGGAAGGAAACCCAGAGAGAAACCCTTTTCTCTGAGTGAGGGGCCAGCACCCACCTCTGCCAAGCTCCCAGCCCTGACACAGCGCCTCCTGCCCATGCCAGCACCTGCTTTATCACATCTCCAAAGCCAAATCTCCTTCACAGGGCTGTCAGCCCCCGGACACCCTAACTCTGCCCTGAAGAACAAAACTGCACTGCCCGAGGTCAGCATCCCACTGAGAACCAGTGCTCCTGAAGAAATAACACCGTTCCCCTCTGTTTGCTATTCTGTCTTTAACCTGAAAATTGATATGTGAAGTAGTCATCAGAATTACTCCACAAGGGATACTAAGGGCAGTTTTCCCCCACAACGTGCACAAAGCTGACCTAGAGCACATTAACCTATTTTCCTGTCTGCTTATCTAAGCATCAAAGCTACAACTAAGATGTGGCTGACCTGTAGCACTCTGTGGTTGTGCCTTCCTGCACTGTGCAGAGCAGCTCTGCAGTGGGTGCTGGGGAGGATTACGTTACCCATCTCCCCTTTTCTGCAGCTTCAACTCGGATGCCTGCTCCCAAACATATCCCAGGTAGCCAGGACAAGGCCCAGAGCATCGTTAAATATTTGGCACATTGTCTCCAATTCCCTTTGACACACAGGGTTATTTATACATCGTGGCACATGGCAGGTCTCTGCAACAGGACAGCATCACACAATGCTCTCTGTCAGCAATGCAGGCAACAAATTTAAACCAATCGCTGCTTCAAGACACTTTTACGAGGAAGCAGGTCACAAACTGAGTAATATCCGTTTTGTGTGCTGAAACATGCATGCTATTCATTTCCAGGAAATAAAGTTAACCACCCTCACCCTTCTTCCCCCTCACATATACCCCCTGAACAGAACAACAGAAAGATGGTTTCCTTTGTCTGAACAGGTTCACTGGGATTTATTTAGCTCTTTACACAAGCCTTACTCCTCCTAATGCATTTGCTGGGACACCTAATGTTGACTTGGTGCAAGGGCAGAGTTCCAGAGAATAAGTACAGCAAGAGGTATTTGGTTACATCCACAAACTCAGTTTTTGAACACACCAATAGTTCATATTTATGGAACTTTTGTCCAAGCCTTACCCATGTGCATGTTTCTGACATTCATTTAATCACAACAATGTTCTGAACACAAATATTGTACACAGGGGTGTCAGCTGTTACTTTTAAAAATCCATAGACAGAAATGGAAGGAACCTACACTCTGCATTCATACTCCAAAATCTTAAAAATGGTTCCTGACTTCAATATTCTTCAGTCCCTAGAGCCACGTAATTACTGAAAAAATTTTCTGAACTGACAGAAACAGCTGACTGCATAGGTGACAGCCATAGGAATTTGTAGCACCCAGTGAAAGAGGTAAATCAAATACCAAGCAGAAGGCCAGGAGTTCAGATCTGAACGAGAACTCATTCACATAAATTATCCAAGCCCAAATATCACATTCCATTAGAAGTTATTTCAGTTCACTTAGGATGGTAATGAAACCTGGAGAAGTAAGCTCCTGTGTCAGGATGCTCACTCCATTACTGCCTCTAAAAGGAGAAAAGCAATGGCAATTCAAACATACAAGCAGATCCTGTGTCTGACCCACAGCTGGGGTGAATCATGACATGGGGATGATTAGCACTGACTACATATTTACCACCAAGAAGTCAAGCCCAACACAAGCCCTGTATTTTCTTCTAATCAGCTCAGATTGCTACTTAAAATTATTTCCCAGATCAGCACAAGGTGCCATAAAGACAGTCAATGAAGAATGGCCTGATAACAAGCACATACAATAAGTGAACATGAAAAAAAGGAGGTTGAACTATGAAGAAGCAGAAACAAAAAAGCTACCCAGTATCTTGTAAAGTTCTGGTTTAACCAAAGGATTTCTTTAGCTAGAGAGGGTGTCAGCAGAGAACATTGCATTCCATTATGAATTCCTCTCTTTGCTTTTAGCAACTGCCTTCAGAGCCTGCATTTGCTTCTGTAAATCCTGTGCTGCTCCCTGCATGCATGAGTTTAGAGGGCAAGGGTATTGCACATCCCTCACACCACTAACAGATGGGGCTCATCTCAGCCAATAACACAGATTATGGTCTTTGCAATACACTCTTATCCGATTACACACGAAAAAGAATTCCACTATCTGCCAAACACGAGTCTTCTCAAAGAGGGGGAAATTTTTCTTCTACTCCTGCTCCACCTTCTGCTTTGCTGTTGACAAAACTGGTAATATTTTTTTTGCTGGATTCTATCATATGAGTTGCACACCATAGGGTAGGAAAATAATCTTGGAAGATTTATAACCCTTCCAATTAACAATGGGAGTAACCTATTAAGGTATGAAAATGACAAAATATGTTATCTGAACCACGTATTTTAATGTTCTTAGTCTTCTAAAAGTAACACTGTATAATAAAAATACCGTAGTTCCAGTGTCTCACCACCCCCACAGCAAAGAATTTCTTCCTGATAGCTAATCTAATCCTGCCCTCTTTCAGTTTAAAGACATGACCCCTTGTCCTATCTCTACCTGCCCTTGTAAAAGGTCCCTCTTCAGCAATCTTGTAGCCCTTTCTGGTACTGGAAGGGTGGTCTAAGGTCTGTTGAATCACTATAAGCCTATTTAAAGGTTGATTACAAAACATCCCTGCTTATTCCCAAAAAAAAAAATTTCACATGGCTTTGGGAATTCTATTTTGATGCTTGGTGATGGCAGAAATACAGAATGATGAACTGTACCACCCCTTGGGGCGTTACTGCAGTCTAAACAGGCAATAAGCTGGAAGCTTAATAGGTCTGAGAAGGATTTATCATGGACTAACAGACCCAAAGAAACTGCTTTTTAGGAAGCCAAAACTCCCCTACACACACTTACAATGCCAGGCATAATCATTTTAAAAACTGAGTTGGCAACGTGCCCTTGGCTGGATGCAGGAATTTGAGACTCTGCTGCCATTATTTCTCCAGACCATTGCAGAGATGCCAGAGCTAAGAACAAAAGTTTAAATCTAGTCCACATATTTCCATCACACAGTTCCACAAATGTGTCTTCTAATTTGTGCTGTGGTACCACCTACCTTTGCCAACACAGAATGGGGTTGCTCTTGTTCCTCTCCCCACACAGTGAATTGCCCACAAAAATTTGGAGGAGATAACAAAAACCCTGAAAACATAACCCCCACTGAACACAGAGTTATCAACCCAGAGCAGGAAGATGACTTGATAGCAAACACAGCTCAGATTTAAGGACAAGTCTGAATTTTTTTCCTTTCATGGAACTAGGAGTCCAAAAGATAATTTTGGGGAAGTTTTTACTTGCTTGTAAATGTAAGCATGCATACATGAAAGAGTTAGTCATCTTCTCCATGTCAAAAATAAACACAGCAATTTCCAGAATGTGTCACAATACAATATTAACTATGTATCTGCATAGTCACTGAATCAGTGGACACTCAATAGCCTTAATTTAGAATATCGGTATCTTCCAGAATCAGTCTAATGTACCCTCAACTACCAACAGCACTTCTGAAAGAGTCAGTTTGAAGTATAAACACTTCTAAAACTGGTCCCAGTGGTAAGAAACAGTGTGCCCTACCTACACAGCCAAGCTGCCAGACACAAAGCAAAGCCTGTGCTTTCCGAATTCATGGGCTCCTCACACAGAAAGAGCTTGAACAGAAAAGGTGCATCCAAGAATTTGCTCACACACAAAATGCACATGCCAAATTCCTATTATACAGGTACATATCTATTATAGAGATGTATGCAAGCCAGAGTTGCACAGACAGCAACCCCTCAGACTTTCTGTAGCTCCTTGACTCAGATCCAACATGTGAGCAAGCTGAGAAAACAGAAGAACCATTAGGAGGCAGATCTCAATTTCAGTCACCTGAAATTGTCTTCATTTTAAGAGAATCAAAGCACACCATGCCCTTAAGAAGCAAAGCCTCTTCCACTAGGAAAGAGAGCTTTTCTGCTGACACCAGGGGAATCAAAGTGAGACGAAGGAACAGATACAAGTTACCAAGGACTCACAACAAGTGTTACAGCCACGTGGAGGAGTCCCGATGGGAAATATATACCATTTCAAAGTTTTCCCTTGAGTTTTCAAGATGCTAATTATAAAATACCAGAGCAGCAAGACAGTTAGAGCAGATACAAGGTATGTGCTGAAAGTGGTGAAAGACTAAAAGCATACTCATGGAGAAACTGGATAGCAATCACCTCTCTTGTTTTATGGTTTCTTACACCTAAAGAAAATCTCCAGCCAAAACACAAGCTCTCATCTCCTTGAGAAATGAGACATCAACACCAGATTAGAAAACCCTGCTTCAGCATATGTTAGTAAAAACAAAACCTTTCCAGATCATCCTTACTTCTAGATTCTAGACAAAACTGAAAGAAATCTGATCTCCCCACAAACAGCACCACCCTGATGTCAGGGATCTGGTACTGCTACATAACTTCAGAGCAACATTAAGGTAATTAAGAACAAGCAAACAAACGAAATTCAGAGTTTGAAACAGAGATGACTCTTCATTTCTGTATACTTTTCTTTATACTAGTCTGTTAAAAATTCTCCTAATTTTAGAGACAGGGTAGAAAAAGTTACATCACTTGCTGCTGCATCACACTGCAAGAGGAAGCAGAATGCTTCAGTTTCCCTTCAGAACTTCATTTCTCCACCACACACTCTAAGATGCATCTGCAATATCTTTTTCTAGTACTACAAAGAGAACAGCACTAACAAATGTCAAACAGCATTTCAAAAGCTGTATTTGTCAGGTAAAAATACTACAGGTCTGTTTAGCACAGGGAAAGACATATTGCAGCAACAGTGCTGAAAAGGAGAACTGAATCAAATGTATGAGTCAAATGCACTGGTCAGCCCTGTCACAAAGCAGCCTCCCAGCTCACAGACCTGCAGTATGCAGGAACAGAGATGTAGGAAAAAGATTGAGAATTTCTCAACCCAAGGTTTTAGGTGAAAGAGACCATTGTGCCTGTGCTGTAAGGCAGTGCGTCCACTCACATCAGCTAATTTATGGGATACTGATATCTTCTGGTGTATGTTGTTGGTGATCCCATCAGCCCAGCTGCATGCTATTGTCACTGAAGGCAATACCTGCCCAAGAGGGAGGCAGCACTGATAAGGAGAAGGTGGGGGAAAGATTCAAGCCAGGGGGATAAAATGGCTAATTACTCCTTTGAGCAGCAAGTAAAATGGTTAAAAAGATAAATTTTATATTCTAAAGCTTGTATTTTCAAGCAGAGAACTGTAAAATTGTATGGCTTCCCTAGTCCTAAAAAAAGTGAAACATGACAAACACTGAGACTGACATAAGATTCAGGCAGAGTAAGATTTAAGATCAGGGACACTGCTGAGAGTTAAGTCAACACAGTTTTAATTCTTAAAATATTTATTAACCTCATAGTACACAGGAAAAAACAACTGTGTAGTATCTCTAGAGTTACGAGCAAAAGTCTTATTGATGCCTCAGTGCAGTACTTTAGAAGCACATTTCTCCGATGCATCCTCCAAAGAGGATAAACCCCACTGTTTTTAAAGAAACACCTCAAACTAAGCATAAGTGGTCATACACTTACTTAGACTGCTTGTGTCAATGATAACAGACATGAATTCCAGTCTGGTTGTCAGATAATCTGTTTTCCACCCATGTTATATAATTAGCACCCAACACAAAGTGGTGAAATGAGGGAAGCAAGATGCCCTCTTTTCTCCCAGATCAAGGCACTTCATGAGCATCAATTAGATGTTAATGTCCCTAGGAGGCAAGCGTGACAAGTCTTATTAAGCCATTTTAAAGATTAGGACTCTCTGAGTCACAGAGAGATTAAGAACTTCCTCAAAACCAAAAGCAGAGTCAGAGAGGGGGCAGCTACACCCCAGCTGGGACTGCAGCAGAGGACTGCACTGCTCCACCTTACTTCAAGGCTTAGAGCTTCTAAAGCAAAAAAAAAAAAAAAAAAAAAAAAAAAAATTCCCGTGAAGTTTCCTGTGCCAACATGCCTCCGTTTTGACCTGCAAGGAACCATCTTTAGATACAAGAATGCAGTCTCATCTCCACGCTCAGATCTCATTTTGGCTGAAGATAAAAGGCTGAATTTGCCACAAGGTTGCCAATTGTAAACAGTTTTTAAAATCAACAGAGACCTCCACATCTTTTCCAATAAGGTTGAGAGAGAACCTAAAACTTTTTGATACTGGTTCAACCTTACAGGTGCAGGGGCAAATAAATCTACAATCACCACTCCACGAGCCAACTATCCGAATTCAAGTCACACGCCGAATTTGCACATGAAAACCGGAGCGAGCACGACAAGACAATCACTATCACAGGTTAACAAACACTTCAAAGCGCAAAGAGAAACTCAGCAGATGCCATCCTCAATTAGCCCAAAAGGTGAGCAGAGTAGGATGTTACGCTGATTAACACACTCATTAGGACGCGTCCAAACTAATAGCCCACTCCAGTGTTGTAACACATTTGGAAACCACTCGGCTGCCTTAATCGCAGGGTACTCACGGAGCGAAAAGATTATTTTGACTTTTCCTTCGTGGCCACCCGGGACGCGCGGGGGACAGGTACAGCCTGGGCTCCGGAGAGGGCTCCGAGAGCCCCGCGGCCGGACCCGCCGGTGGGGCAGGGCAGGGCAGGGCAGAGCTCGGCTGGACACAGCCCGCCCGGGGCGAAGCCAGGCGGCCCCGAGTGCCGCCAGCCGCGAAGCAGAGCCCGGCTCAGGGCGCTCCCTCCCTCCGTCCCGCTGAGGGACACCCCGCGCCCAGCACCAGCCCGCGGGGTACCAGCTCCGCTCCCCCTCACGGCGCCGCCGCACCTGCTCCGCCTCTCCCGCCGACCTACCGGCTGTAGCTGAGGCTGCGGAGCAGCTCCTCATGCTGCCGGCGCTGCCTCGGCTCGGCTCATCTCGCCGGGCTCGGGGCGGGGCCCACGGCCCGCCCGCCCCGGCCCGCCCCGGCCTCGGCCCCGGCCTGCCCCGGCACCGGCCCCGTGCGAGCCCCGCCGGCCGCGCTGTGCCCGCCGCAAGGTGCGAGTGCCCCGCCGCCCCGATCCGGGCTGCGCTGTGGCCTTTTCCCACGGCCTCCCGCCTGTCTTCATGAGGGTCCGGCCACCGCCACCTGCCAGCGGGGGAAGCGCTGGGAAGGACAGCGCGGCATCGGGAACTCGGGGCGCTTCCTCTCGGCTGCTTAAGTTCTGGTTTTGGGGAAGCGGAAAGGTTGTCACGTAGTCGGGAGGTTCAAGGAGGTTTCGGTCAGCAGGCAGAGAGAAAACCACTGGGGAGAAAGTTCAAGATCAGCTAACAGCACTTTGACTCCCCGACGCCGATCAAGAGTAACACCTCCCTTACGGCACAAGTGAAGTTTTATGAAAAAGAGACAGAGACAAACAATCAGGAATCACTTGAAGTGCTGCGGCAGGGAGGGCGAATGAGCTAAAGCTCATATCTGCTAACCTGAAGGCTTGACAAAAGCCCCAGCAGGCCCAATTTATAGGTAACCTCAACCAGTCATAAATACTTTGACATGTGCCACACAGTCACTACACTGAAGTGACGCTGCAGAAGGCTGTGGCAGAACAAGGGAGCAAGACCTTGGTCTGTCATGAATTCTGACCAATTTCACACTTGTGTCAAATTTGAAGCAGCCTTGGATAACGTGGAGGGAAAATAAGTGTGAATGTGGCCCTCTTTATCCATGTACAGCTGAATGTAACAATCTCTAATAACCCAAGTGGCCTAGCCAACTCTCTAAAATAATCTGTTGATGCTAAGACAGGAATTTTGCTGTAGAAAATACTTCTCATTTGGGCTGAAATTTGTCTTCTAGTTTTTTGCATCGTGCTTGGCTGAACCCAAGTTTTACTCAATGATTAACTTTGAATTGCAGTGTGTTTGTCTGCTTATTTAACTTCAGGAGATTAACTGTACTTTTTCCTCAAAGGGATAAAAGCAAGAATATAGAAATAATGGTGCATACCATTTCCCTGTTATCTAAAAGACTATCATCTTTAGCAGCCTTGGGGAAGGCAAGGACAAGGAATGAGAAAATCCTCTTGGCAAACTTTCAGAACAAAAGGGATCTGTAGTTAGCAAAGAGGGATGTGTGTGTAAAAGAAATCATATCTATTTGATTTTTACAAAGTCTTGCTAGCTTTGGTCCACCACGGAGAGCCCAGAAAATACAAAGTCGGAAAGAATTTAGCCCCTACTGGGAAAATATTCCAAAACTTCCATCTTTAGGATAGATGTTCCCTTTTGGTTGGAAAGATGCTTACACGTCCTCCATGTATCTGTCCTCTTTCCTCCATGCCTTTCAGAAAAAGTTAGTAAGTCCATAAAAAGATAACCCTGTCCTGCCAACATCTTCAAAAATTTCTATGCATCATCAGGGGCTGCATGAAGATCACCAGGAACCTTGCTGTTTATTAATTATAATTAATGTATTTACTCATTGTCCTTAACTATATATTTGAAAGTGGTTGAAAGATAAATGTATAATTCACACTTATCTTAACTATCATCACAACCATCTTTAAAAATTATGTTTCATTAGATGTTACTTAACCAGAATGAAGAAATTCTTTATTCACAGTCACACCTACCTCTCTCCAAAGGAGAATATAACTGAGATACAGTCTAATCACTCTGGGCAAAGATGAACACACATCAGTAAAGATTAGATTAATAAACATTAATCAGGAACAACCAATCTAGCATTGCATGAGGCTCTGTGGGATATCCTAGCCTCCCCACTCCCTTCTTTGAGGTGTGGGACACACAAGCATAAAGGGAAATACCAACTTCCCTGGCTGCTGCACAGCCTTCCCTTCCCATGAGACCAAGTTCCTAACCTTTTTTATAACAGTGCAGCTGCTTTGTAATTTTTTTGTTCAGTCCTAGCCTGTTCTCCTCCATTGAAAGAAGAGGAAAAAGGAATAAGAAAGTCCTTACAAAGAACAATCCCTCCATATTGACTGGTATAAAGCCATGCCTGCAAACTCTGTTGTAGGATGTTGATCCTTTAACGTAGCGACGAGAGGAAACTCACGGCAGTCTCAATGTGAGATATAAGCAATCTCCAATTTATTTCACTAAATGAGAAACTTATATACTGTTACAGATGTTACTAATTATAATTACACACGTATTTGCAGTCTGTTTTCATATCTGCAGTTTTTTTCCTCATGACTCCCTATTCTGTTCTCATAACACTTCTGACTCCCTATCTTATCTCATAACATTTTTTCTCACAGCTTAGAGACACACATTAATTAGAAACACACAGCTGTGTTCTCAGGTTTTAGCTTCTCATGACATTTTACTAGGATTTTTACTGAGGCCTGAGTATGCTGAGGCCTTGTTCAGGTTTATTTAGTTAACACAAGTTTTGCTGGAAAACTGTGTTTTCCAGCAATCCTTCTCTGTGGCTGGTGATGTGCAGCACTCCCTTTCCTCATGTCTGCAAGCCTATCTATTCAAATTCTTGTAAATGCAGTCCTATCTACATATCCAGCACAATAAAAGCCCTTCTTGTGGTATTCAAACAGCCTGTCTGATCTTTTCTGATTAACTGTGGATGTCTTCAAAGTTAACTGAATTTTTCATACAAAAAAGAGGGCCTGGTCGTGGCCTGGCTCTCAGGAGACTATACTGAGCACCCTCCTCCATCACTTATTTATTTTATGACTTTGAGAATTCATGTATACATTGTGTGTCAGTGATCTATAGGGTGCAGGTAATAGGACTTCTTTCCCTTATGGGGGTTATGAGGGTAAAACCTTGACCTTCTGCTGCATCATGTGAAAGTCCACTATGGGTACCTTGGTATTTTCCTGCTCTTGGTTTGAAGTTACTCATCATACTCATCTCTGGTGAGAATCAGTAGATAAATACAAATTCTCACATTCTCTTCCTTCATTAATGCTTTTTGTTTTACATCAACATGTAAAGCCATTAGAGTAGTTCTTTTAAAGGCATTTTGCTTTATAGAGTGAGGAAAAGAAAACAGATCTAAGGAAAGGAAGCTGGATTCTTTATGTGGGAGCATATCATTTTCCTGGAGCCTGGAATAGCTGGATTTTCTTACCACATGTGCAGGAAATAGCCCTTCCTACCCAATCCTGGGTGTATCAGATAATACCCTTAGCATATAAAGGAACTATTCTAGTGTGAGACACCCTCTAAACAACATTTCTGTTCAAGTTTCCAAGCACATTAACAGATTTACACAGGTCTGTTGAGGAAGAGTTCAAAACCCTTTGGCTCATTAGAAAAAGCAGACAGAAGTACCTGTGAAGCATGCACAGCTAATTTTCTAGCCTTCTTCCCACCGAAAATTACAAGTTCATTTGTCAGGGAAGTTTGGGGATGGATCATCCTACCTTCCTCCTGTGAGCACTTTCTCACACACTCAGTACTTCTGCTGTAGAAACAGGAGTGAGGCTCTCTCACACTGCTGGGTTTGCACTTGCCCTGTGTTGCCTCTGTCCTTTAAGAGCTCTAACAAACCATCCCTCAGTACACCTGGTCGGTAACACATCCCTAAGCCGTTAACATTGGTCCTTCTTTCCTCAAAGCAAATATTGTTGTTTGGCTTTTGTGCATGTGCGTGTGTGGTTTTAGTTTTTCCATGTGTATTTTCTCTTCTTTTTTGACAATCGGGAGCTAGAACTTGTCTGATACAGGTTACTGACACAAATCTAAGAAATTACACCCTTTGGGTCACATGTCTTTCCTGGCTAAATCTCCCTGAAGCTATGAAGGATTCTACTGATGTGAAGTTTCTAATGATATACCAGATATGGCCACAGGATAATCTATTGCTCCCAGTATCATTCAACATTAGTTGATTCATTTCCTAAGACACTTTGCTAAAAGCAATTTCATAGAGAGAGTAGCCAGCTAGCCAGCACAAGCCTCCTCAAAATCTTCAGATCATGAATCAAAAAAATTCCTTATTGGAAGGCAGAAGAAATGAGCCTCACACTCTCTAGGATAATTCTCATTTTAGCAAAGGATAAAATTATCATCCCAGATTTGTTCCCATAATGGAGTCATGTCTCAGTGTCATTTTACTTCATTAAGGGATAATGCCAGCTCTGGTGATGTTGTAATTACAAATCATGGAAACATTTTTTGAGTTCTGAAAAGCAGCAGTCACAACCTTAAGTTTCAAACCTCTCATGGTGCACATATCATCTTGTAAGGTGTATTTGAATTTTGAGAAGATTTGACAGATCATCAAATAAGGTAGATATTATGAAGGGTAGAATAAATCATTACAAAGGTTGCATCTTTTTCTTTCCTTCTCGTAGCCAGGCTTTTAGTCAGCTGTTAAAAGATTTAGTCTTTCATAAGGATATGTTTTTATTAATACCCTTAGGAATACCACTAAAGGCCTTCATTTTATTAATGTTAAGTCATCAACGTTTATTCCACGGATATTTTATATTTTAATTTCTGACACTTGGGTTTGTGCACTCAAGAGATCTTTAAAAAAAAAGCTTTTGATACTGCTTTGATTTGCAGTAGTCAGTACTCCGAGAAATACATGAGAGATATCAAAGTCACAGAGCTACTTCTGTTGAAATAAATGTCAACATCTCACTGACTTCAGAGAGAAAAGGATCAAGTAATTAAACGTTGTTTTGCATGGATTCCAATAGGCTTTGGATCAGACCTCATTTCCCTAGCCAGTGCTTGCAGCTTTGCTGCTTTGGATTGTGCTGACAAACGACTCTCTGTAAAACTAACCCACCAAGCTCAGCAAAGCTGATAAGATTTCCTTCCTGCACTGCTGTGCTAACACCTTCCCTGAAAATGTGCTCTGACTTTGGTCATACTTGATTTCAGATTAAGACTTTGCAGAGAAAAATGAAACTTCAATGTGATAAAGTGATAAAGGAATTTAAATTAATGTACAGTCTTCTGAGCCAAGTGATTCCAGGCTGTGTGCAGCTGGGAAATAGATTCTGCTTTGTTGGGGTGCTAAAACGTCTGCATGAGCCAGTAACTGCCAGCTGCTTGAAGGATTGTCACATTGCAAAACAGGCAGAGAGGCTGCTTCAGATTCTATCAGGAGAAAAATACAGTGCTCTGTGATAGACACGTTGGGGAAAATTTGTGAGAAAATAAAAAAAACAACCCAAACACACAAACAATAGAAACATCTCACACACCTGCATGAAAACAGTTCCTAGAACGTGACTGTCAGTGAGTAAGGGGAACATTCTATAAACATATTCTTAATACAAATTAACTTTTCTGTATGTTGTCAGCAAGAACCTGAGATTATTTCTTGTCTGTGGGAAACCTTCTGTCAGAGACAAAGATCACTTTCCACATGCTTTGATCTTAGCATATTAAATCTTAGCACAGACTTTATTTAATTAAATGTTATTTATGTTTTGTGGGTGTTACTGAACAAAGACTTCCCTGACTGTCATTAATGGAAGAATGACAGAGAGTTTGAACCAATGAGGACCAGGATGGTAAAGCTGAATGCAGAGATATTTTAGGGAAATCACTATTTCTCAGACAGCTGAACACTCAGACATACTTGCCTAACTCAGGGATGAAACCACAACACTTCTAAGTGCCATCCTTCCAGTCTCACAGATTCTCATTCTTCTTAAGTTAAACCCCTGTAGTTAGCCTGTGCTGCAGAAATAGTGTCTTTAATGGCTATGACTCCATACACATGAGCAAACCCATGTTAGAAGGTCAGTGCTAAATCTCGGGGAAGGAGGTACTTTCTTTGGCAATGCCAGAGTTTACTTTGGGAGATTCTGACTGATCATTTACTGTGCTGCATTGCTCTGTGTTACAGGAGAGGTGACCTCACTTCTCATGCTTAGCAAGGAAGGAATGGCTAGGAAGAAGATATAGTCTTTTTTAAAAAAAATCTAACACAAATGTTTCTGACTTACTCTATGGAGATAATAGAAAACAACCGGCAACTGCTGGGCATGAGTTTTGTCTGTTATACATTATTGTCTGTCTTGACAGCATAAAATTAATAAATTATATGTATTCTAACCCCCTTTGTTTAAAAAATAAGGTTGCTAAGAAACGAGAGTTATGCACGTTTAATGCCATTTATGGATTTTCAAAGGATCCTGTCAATAGGAGGGCAATAACTAAGGAGCTGTAGGTTCCACATGAGTTTTGCTCATTAAACATACTGCAGCAAGAAGTGCTGATAATTATAAAAATTTGGTTTACCTATAGGTTTGCATTTCAGTATGATTCAAATATGTTACAAATATTTGTATATGTAAACTTTGTTCAAAACTGATCAGTTTTCATGGTCCAGGAGGTAAGTGGGTATGCCCAGTGAAATGTGCATATTGATGTTTTTCACTACTATTCTTATTGTTGACAGAGAAAATTCATCCAGCCTCCTACATTTCCCTGGAGTCAGTGCTGTGCTTATTTTAAAAAGTAACAACTTTTCTTCTGAACTTGCTCAGCTGCCAAAAAAAGAAAAAAAGAAAAAACCAAAAGAAGAAAAAGAAAAAAAGAGAAAAGAATGACAAATGGCAGCACAGCAACACAACTGCTAAACCTGAAAGTATGCCTGATCCTGACAGGCTGCCCACAGTACAGACACAGAAGAGATTTTCCCCTAAACCTGGTGTTACAAAGTTGAGAGCTATAGCTCTCTAATCACTACCTTAAACTTAGGAAAATTATCCTCAAAAGATTGCAAGTCTTGCTGGGTAAAGATGATGGCAGGTTGCCGTGTTCTCAACCTGCTACTCAAGAATATGCTCTTCAAAGTTTAATTGCTTTTTAACTACTCACTGCAACTCCAGGGTTTCTTTAATTTTGTATCCAGCTACAGCAGCACTGAAGATTTCTCTTTCTTATCTGATCACAGGAAAAATAAAAAAGCAGCTTATTCCTGTTTCCACCCTTTCATCCCTGGTTTCTTAAATGGGGCCTAAAGCCATTTACCTGTTTAACCTTGTGGGATAATTAAGTTGTTCAAGCTTAGTCAACTTCAGTTTTCCCAGTTAAACTGGCCCCCTGCCAGCATTGTCAGTTTTCCATAAACCTATACGGAAGAGCTCAGCCTTACATAACATCTGTGCTGCCAGGGAAGCTCAGTGCTGCCTTTCTGATGTGGGCCATGCAAAGACATCAGCACTGCCAAAACCCCTCTGCCACATTCAGAGTGGCTCAGGAGGATACAATCCTCTTCAGCACTGCTTAGGACAGGGAAGACCTGTACCAGAGTCCACCTGGCCCAGGAAAACAAGTTTTTTAGCAAGCATTTGACGACGTTGAGACCATGTGTGGAATAAGGCTGTGGCAATTCTTCTCCCTGCCAGAAGTTGTGGGGATGTCAAGGATGTTGCATCTCCTCAGGGAGCTGCCAGGCTCTACAGCACCCCATTTCTAGCCACCACTTGGCCATTGGCTCAGCACTTGGCAGAGAGGTGCCACCTCACAAATGGCTGCCAGCTCCCAGGGGAACACCAAGGCTTGTTGAACAGCTTCCTTTCCCATCCCTGCATTTCCTCAGCTCACGCCATCTCACCACATCATGGCACAGCCAATATTGTTCCTGACAACCTGCAAAATATTTTTATAAACTTCATCGTTTAGTGTTTAAACATGTCATGTTAGCAACTTCAAACAAACAAGCAGAGCTTACAGGGAGACCTTTTCAGACTTGCACCATCTGCCAGTAACTCTCCCGTCTCAGTGCCAGCATAAAAAAAAAGTATTCTCTTATGAAAAAAGGTCCTGTACATCTGCAAATTTGTCAACAGGGCAGATGGCATCCCTTTCTGCTCCTCTCCACCCAGAGTTTGAAATAACAGCTCTCAGTTAGTGGAGGAAGAGCCTGAACACACTGAGAGCAAAAACACTTAGAACTGCCTGGAATGGCAACAGCAGCACTTGGGGAAAAAACAAAGCCTGGGCACAAGTGCGTTTCCTCAACAGCTGAATGAGGACTAACAACTGCCGCATTCCCAGGCGAAATCCTGTTGAGCAGAAACTTAGTCCATCAGCTTGCTTTAGGATTGTTCCGTGTTGATCATGGAACTGGTGTTTCTTTTAAATGCCCTTCATCTGGCAGTATTTGCAATTCACACGTGGGAGGGACCTGTGAAACTCAGCACAGCTCAAAAGCCTTCTTTTGCCATTCAGCCTTCCTGATTTGCAAGCTCTTCTTTCTGCATGTGAAGTGCTTCTTTTAGCTCCCTATATTGCATCCTTGCAATTTCTTAATGAGCAGCAATTATGCTGCTCTTTCAAGATATGCATCTGCCATCACCCATTTACCAACACACTGTTTAGCAATGTATAAGACAAAGACTAAAAGACATTTTCAGAATTTTAAAAAAGTCGGTTTGAAATATCTCCATGGGATTCAAATGGTTTATTTACTTCCTGGTGATCAAGAGATCACTGACCTTTTACTTTCACCCACAGAGACAAATATTTGTTATCAGATGGCAAACAAAAGTTTAGTTATACATGGATAATTCATATTAAATTTCAATACAATATGAATGCTATCCAAGACTGTTTCAGAGAATGGTTTATTGTGAAACTTCAATGTTAAAAAACTTTATGATGTTTTTTAACAAGGAAGATGAAACTTCCTTGTTAAAAAAAAAGTTCTGCATTTCGAGCGGACTCCCATTTTAATGATTGAGTTAAAGGGCTGGTTTCCTTCATGCCACTTCTCTTGTCATTTACTGCAGACAGTGACAGAGCAGGAATTTTTCCTTAGTGTACAGTATTAGGATTTTTAGCAAGCACATACATTTCACTGTGTGCTTATGGAGAGAAAGTTTATGGTCTTGTATTTTTTATTTCACAACATATCCAGACTTTGGAAACTTGCCTGCTCTTGCCTTCTGTTTTGCTTAAAACATTAGTCTACAAAGCACCAATAAGCATCTCAAACTAAACTAATGTCTGCATGTCATTATTTATAAATATGTGGGTGCTTGCCTGGAGGTGAAAGAGCCCATGATACTGCTGCCATTTACTGTTATTTATATGTCGTTTTTTCTCATTTAGTGTGGGTCTTTCTGCAGTATTATTTTGTTCCAGGTTTTCATGTGGCCTGCCCCTGATACTGCATGTAGCACCACTTTCACCCTAACAGCTCTGGCCAAAGGGGGTCAGCTGAAAACAAGGGCTTGGAGCATCTCCCAGGGCCTGGCTGGGCTGTATTACCAGCACTTCTGAGGACAAATATGCAAAGTTTAATGAAGTCAGTGGAAAGACTCCTACTGGCTTTGGGTTAGCTTTGGATCCAGCTGTAAATTATGGGAGTTTGATTTTATTTCCATTACTTGTCCACAATATTTTTTTCTGTGTTAGCAACATAGCTCCTCTTTAAACAATGACAGAACTGCTCTTTCCAGTCAAGTGATCCATTTGTTAGTAAATTACACTGTAATATGACCAGATAGGCACCCTAAGGTTGCTGCTAGATGGAAAAGGGAAAAAAGAGGCTCTTTCTGGTTTTGTGGACTGTCACTGACTTCAGGGGAATTATAAAGCATCCTATTATGCTTGGTATTCAGCATTCTGAAATGGGGGAATAGTTGTTATCCTACCTTTCCAGAAGAATGAAGTGAAGATAAATCACAGTTCCAGGAAATTACAGGAAAATTATAGGAAGACTGGTCTATTGTAACTCCCTAGTTTTCCAAAGGCAGAAGTAATATCAACACAGGAATTCTCAGCTCAAGTCCCATTCCTTGCTCTCTCTGCACATATGACATGTGACCTGTACAGAGAGTGTCACAGAGGAAAGGACACAGGAAGTGCACAGGAAATCAGGATTTTGTCAGTTTAACAACTTTAAAGAAATATGTGCTCTTGGAATCAAAAGCACAGGCTCTGAAAACAAAAGGACAGCTCTCAAGGCAGTTTATTTTGAAGTTCTAAAGTGATTACTCTCCCTCTACATTCACCTAAATAAAATAAAGATGTAAAGAAATAGTATTAAGTAATTAAGGGGATTTCAATTTAAAAAAAAAAGAAGGAAAATTTTCATTAAAAATACTGGTGGTTTACAGCAGACAACATCTATGCAGTCATATATCAAGTCTTTACTCTCTGAGTAACAATTTTCTCTCAGAACATTTTCTATTTATAACCCCCCCCTAAACCTTTTGCAGTATGTTTCCTGTTCAGACACCAGAAAATGACTCAGCCAATCAGTCCAGTCACTTCTCAAACATGGGATTCAAAACTGGTGAGAAAATTATGAGCATGCTCAAAACTTGACTGATGAGTCAAAATACTGTTTAAAACTGATCCTTTTTTTTTCCCTAATTGGTTCTAAAGGTACATGTTACGAATTGTTCACCTTGTCATTGGGAGCACTTAGGGACTTGTTCACCAAGAATGATAATATTTTGCTCATTCATTCACTGTGAAATGCTTTCTATTTCTGTAATTACTTTACCACAATATTGTATTTCAAAAGCAATGGCCAAAAACTGTAATATGGATGTGTCCCACTGCTCTTTTTTTGGTCTGGGGTGGGCATTATTATGAAGAAGTACTTGATCCTTTTAGCTTGCATAAGAAACTGTCTTGGAATTACAGACATGACTGGCTACAACTGTAATTTTCAGTTTATTTACCAGCTCATTACTTATTTTTAAGCTTTAGAATATGAGAGATGTTGCTACATTTTGTATGCACTAAAATGAACACTATTAAAATAATTATTCATAAAGCTCCTCCAGCATATTCATCTACAAAATAATTAGAGATGGAATGGAACTGGAATACAGAGCACAAGCATTCTCAATTCTCCCTTCAAGAGCAGAAGCATTATCAAAAACTAAGGATGGACTTTCATCCTAAAACAAGAACTGATGCCTAACTACTATCTGCATGATTCATCATGGCAAAAACCACAGAAATTCTTCCACATTCCACAGCTGAAAAAGCGAAGTATTTCCTTTTATTCAGATGTAAAAGCACCACATTTCTGGCTTTTCAACCATTTAGCTTAAGGACAGCCTCACCTGCCTGTTTTGTCCTGATATGTTTTTACTAACAAAAACCCAGAATATTCCTGACCCTTTGGAACCTGAAAAATCTCTTCAAGTTTATGAGACCATGCTCTATAAAGCACAAGAATACCCATGATCCACAGCTAGAAAATTACCATCATTTGATATCTACTTCAATTTATGTAGCTTTTTCTCAGAGGGACTAAACAGTCTTTCTCTCATCCCACTGGCTTTCTTTCAAGCAGATTTTTAGAACAGGTTGGAACCAGCAGAGGAACATGTTAAATACCTACACAAGTGAGGGCTCTTGAAATTAAACCTTTTCCACATTAACTAAGCTAAATTCGTATTGAGAGTCTTCCTAGGCCATTTATGGGCATATGCACGGCATGGCAATAGATGCCTCCATCCTGCACTGCCCTGATTTCATGCCAGAAGTGGTCGGAAAAATAAGGATGCGGTATCGGCTGACTGAAAATGTCATTGTGATAAATGGCCGAGGTCACATTCCAGCACTATCACTGCTGCTCTTTCATCTGCAGGAGCTGTTCTCTCACTGTCACAGCCAGCACTACAGCAGGGGCTTGAAGGCAGAGGGAAAACATGCAAGGATAACTACCACAGAAACGGCAGGGAGAAAATCAAAATACCAGCATGCTTCCAGCTACAAATGCAGTTTCTGATGTGTTAACATCTACCTCTACTCCAAGTTTTCCTCAAAGTGTCAATCTTTCTACATCACTGCAGGCTCACTGGGGGGTCAGAATGGAAAACTGACAGGTGTGAGCCATGAACTAGCACTTACAAAAGCTTTGTATGTCTCAGTATCTTCAAAATGCCATGGTTTCTCCCATCTCTTCTTGGCGTTTCAGCTTCCCCTTTTCTGCCCCAGATACTGAGTGATATTATTATGGTAATAATGAAACTGCTCATTTCTTATCTACAAATCTAGACATGCTTTGCGAAGTCTTTTCTCTTAATCAGGAAAATGTATGTTTCTAAGGTACGATATGCCTACCTTCCCTCTTTTTTCCAAGCCAAAGTTCTTTCAGCTGCTCCTGTATGGGACAAGGTCACCTTGACTTCTTCTGAAAAATAACATTTTCATAGCTCTGCATTATGCACATATTTGCTGGGAGTGGAAAGAAAAATGGGTCTGCAATGTCATCGCAAGTTTTCCTGCTGACCCTATACGGCAAGCACACGTGACCCTTGCCTTATAGCTGCAAGAAGTTTTGATTTAAAATTTTGTTTTAAAATAGATTTGGACAACTGCCTAAGTCTGAATGCCTGGTGCTGTGCTCTGCAACAGAGAAGAAAGAGGCAAAGAAGGAGGAAAGAGGGAAAGAGGGAGGAAACTGGATTAAAAAGAAAACTCCCCAACTAAACATAGGTGAAATAATTAAAGAGAGACTTTGGAAAACTCCATCTACTTTAAAGTTCTTAGGAAATAAGGATTTGGAAATAGCAAGTCAGCCAAAATATAATTAAGCAGTTCAACAGTGTACCTTTTATTTAACAAAAAGTCATTATACAACTGCATTTTTTAGATTAGATGGAGCAAAATAAGTTGTCTGCAGAACAAAAAGAAACTCTGGTTACCAGTGTTACTTTCCAAGGCCCCTGCTTTTCTTGTGTTGTTAAAGAGTCCTTCACTCTCTTCTGTGAAGGGTAACTTGTTTAGTTTCTCCTTTGCATGTTCCCCATGCCCTGATATGATGTGTTTGGATGTGTATGCAAAGAGCAAAACTGCTTGACTTCACCTTGGTCACAATCCCATCCACAGGTAATTCCATGTACCTTTCCTGGGAGATGGCAGAAGCAAACTTCATCAAGAAAAGGCAAAATAAGATACACAACAAACTGCTGTTGATATATATATTTCCTGTCAGATAGAACAATAACACCCCTCACCAAGGAGTAATAGATCAGTTGGCCTTTGGTTAAGAAATGCTTAAGAAGCATGAACCTGTCAATTCTGCCAGAAACAGTTCGAAGAGAAGCACAGAGACCACAGGAGAAGAGGTCTTTACTGATATAGTGACAAGTCAGATTAAAGCCTCTTCCCTAACTTGCCCTGAAAGAGCCTCCTCACTGAGGAGGAACTGAGAGTTTCTCTGAGGGAACTCTGTCCCCTAAGCTGCAGGGATGCAGCCTGAGCGTGTTTTGCACATACAGAAAGTTCACTAGACTAATTAACACCCGTTTAGCCTCATCCCACTTCCACAGACTTCAGTGCTGCAGGGTCAGATCTGCATCTGGGTGATGAGAAAGCAACTTATTTTCTTACAACAAACTATAACCGTATTCTTCAATGCTCTTTGGGGAGCTGGTCACATAAAGCTAAGCCAGGTTGAGTGATTTCTGAACCCAGTTATGTCCCCTTGGCTGGGGGTTGCTACTGCCCCAGATGCAGCACCTCATCCAACAGTAATGACATTGCCATGCAAAATAAATGGATCATCATCCTGCTCTTTACTGAAACTGAACATTAAAACACTCAAAGTATTGAAAAATTTTAAAACCATTCACTACTTCACCGGTCCTGATAAAGTTCTGTATTAATTGTTATATGTGTGTGTGGAGATAGCAAATAACAGGAATGGAGCCATGTCTACTACCAGTTCAATACATGTTGAATATGCCCCTGATAGCAGAGAATAGTAATAATCAGAAGGAAAATAGGACTCAAAGGAAGATACATACATAAATGAATACCTGAGGAACTTTATCTTAATTTAATTCGATTTCCTATCTAACATGGGTTGTTAATTTTTAACCATACACTTTCTATATATAGCATTATAGTACCCCTTTCAGAAGTATTTTAGCCTTAATTAAAAAGGCTGAAATATTAAAGAAGCTTCGGAATACCAAAGAAAATTGCACCAAGAGCTAGCTTGCTTCAGAATAAAAAAACCCCTGCTGCTGCAGGTTATTTGTAGCTTGAATGTATCTAGTTTCTACTTCCAAATTTAGGGTGTTTCTTCTGACGGATTATGGAACTGACAGTCACCTTTCCTTTACTATCATTTAGTTAAGTATTTAAAATTGCTTCTCTCTCTCTCTCTTTTTTTTGTTTTTTTTTGTTTAATCAGAATGTCCAATGTTCTTAGGACAATTGAACCATATATTCAATCAACACAGATGTGTTTATAAGCCACACTTAAAAATACACATTATGTGTCCGTTGTCAAGCTCTATCACCCATAAAACTGTGTCAACTGATACTATTATATTACCATCAATTATTTGTTTTCTTACTGCAAACCATCTGGGATTTTGCCTAATTTTGCCTCTGGCAGTCTTAAAGTAACTTTTCTGAAGTTCCCGATCCATACCTTGTCTCAGTTTAAATACTGGTATATCATCTATTTTTAGTCCATTTTGTCCTACAATTTGATAAAAATGCAACTTGATAAAAAAAATTCTTTAACCATCCCAGATATATCCATGAATTATTGGACTACAATCAAAGCAGAAAACATATTTTTGTGTATAAAGCAAATTACAAGAGGGACACATGTCATCACACAATACAAAGGATCAATAATAAAGTGACTTGAATATTTAAAAAGATTATAAATTTCTGGTCTCGATATGTTGACTACAGTAAAACCTTCTAAGAGCAGTGTCTGAGCAGGAAGTTTGGCAGCGTTCACAGTAATCCAGCCTGAAGTAAATAAAGGTGTGGGCAAGTTTCAAAACATCTTGGGTGGTGGCGGGGTCAAAGCCTAGGACTCTCCTACTAGTGGTGAAAAGAAAATGTTCAAATGCTTGAAATACTGTTCTTCAGTGGGAAGATTAAAAAATAGCACAACAGCCTGAATCCAAAAGGGTACAGCAGCTGAAATGTAATTCCATATAAAGAAAAAAAAAATAAAATCAGTAAATTCAGTAAGTGGTTATATTTAGAAGACCTCAGTGCCAGATGGTTTTCTGGCAATGAATTGTCACCAACCCTATTCCTCTAGAGATTAATATCATAGGGGCAGCTTTTGATCATGAGAAAAAAACACAAGAAACAGGAACAGGTTATGAAGGGCTACACTGGATCATAGATGGTAGCTATGCAAGGGATCAAAATCTGATGTTGAGGATTTCTGTGGCAGACTTATATCAATCAGAAGAAATCATTTCATTCACAGGGTTGAGACTCTTGGCTCTCAGACACTAACTCCAGATTTACACTGGCCCTAAGCCCATTCACCCTTGAACAAACAAGTATGACACTGAAAATCAGGGCAAAATCAGCAGACAGAGCAGGACTTTGAAAATTCAAAACAAGGTTTGACTTTGAAAAGTCACAGCAGTACTTTGTCTTTTATGAAGAATTTAAATCTTCCAGTAACTTGCAGTTAATATTCTGAAAGGTTTTTGTGAGTTAAGCTCTGTTCTTGTCCCATTGATAGATTTTGTGTGTATACTTTTTCTGTAGAGTGATTGAGTGGATTAGAAGTCACTGGTTATTCACATAGGAGAAGACTCTTCATCTGGTTAAGTATAATTCTTCTTCCACACACTGCTGGACCAATATGCTAGAACTGGTAGTGCATATTGAACAAAATCCAGCTTGTGAAGAAAGCTGTTTGTGAAACAAGCAAACAAGACAGCTGTGATTGCACATGTGACATGACAGAATTATTTCCCTGCAGAGCAACAGAACTGTGTCAGCTGGAGATCCTAAATTTAAACCCGGCAGCATCAGGTTTCAGATATGCACCAAAACCACCTACATGTCAATATTTATTTGGTCTTTTGGATCTGTAGATATGTTTGAAAGGAAGAAAGATGCTCAAGCACGGCAGATGTACTAAGTTTTAATTCCAGTTCCTGTCTGGGTAAACTTGGCTTCTCCTCTCATCTTCAACAGGATGTAAAAGTATTTAGAAATGTTTCTTCTCTGTGGGGAAGACTTTACTCATGTGATTAGTGGGTTAAGAGGTAAAGATTAATGATTGTAAAGTGCTTTGAAATCCAAGATGAAAGGTAAAGGTATTATGCAAGAATTATTATTTTACACCATTTAGTATCATTTGTTCATGGTGATGTAACATAATGAGAGAGGAAGTATTCTTAAACTAGACACCAAGATCTGGCAAGGGAACTTGTATTCTGGCTGCCACAAGATTTTCATGCTGGGCATGAAATGCTACATAGCTACATCACAGACCCTCCCCACAAAAGAGAAGTGATGACAGTTTTTTTCCCTTTAGTGTTCTTAAGCAGAACTAATATGTGTTTGTGATGGGTGCAAAACTGCTTGGATATACATACACACCACATAAAGCATCATAACAGGGCTATCATCATATCAGACAGGACAACATCATTTCTGTAGGTCTGAAATAAGTGGCAAACCTTGTGGGGAAAAAGAAATACCTTTTTTTTTTTTACACATAAAGTCTTTCAGTCTAGCATGTTGCCTTCCTTTTCTGGCCTCCAGCCTTTCTGGTGCAAAAGTGGATTTACAATATGCAGAAAAAGGACTCACGACGGGAGGAAAGGAGATTTGGGTTTTTTTTCCTGGTCTTCGATCACCTGGTTCTTAGACATTTAGGGCATCCCTCTCCTACTGTTGTCCTGTCAGCTGGTGAAAGAAAAAAGACGCAAATCTCTCCCTGTGTAATTTCCCCAGTTCTGCCTGCCACACCTGTGAAACCAAGGAAAGATTCTCCTGACACAGGGAAAGCAGAGAAGTGAAAGGATACAAGTGGATGGAGGCGGTGACCTCCATGTCACTGCAGCAGGTGACCCACTTGTGTCTGACAGGCACTAGCAAAGCCCTGATTCTTCTCCAAGACACAACCTCACATACTATATAAGTAAATCCATCTCTCTGTGTGTAGCCACACAGAGGAAATATTTACACTGCTAAGCATTTGGATTATGAAAGCATAAATAAAGGGAAGGCTACTGGAGCCACTGTAAGCCATCAGAGGGGTGGCAGCCTGAGCAGGGTGAGCTGGACCATGTAATGTACCCTGGATGTGTCAGTGCTGGGACACTGGACTGTGCTTTTAGGTAAACCGTATCTTCAGTGAGCACTGGCAGCATCTTAATCCCTTTAGTATAGCTCTGATACACTGATCACCAAAATCTAGGGCAGGCCTCTGAAGTAGTTGGATCAGGCTCTAATACTCCTTTAGATCATAATCCTGCAAAGATTTAACATTTACAAATAACTTTATCATGTGAGTGGTTAAATGGGATGTTGAAGACCAGGGTCAGAACTGGAACATTCAAAAAATTCCAACTTTGGTTATGTCTAGCAAGGATACGAAGGAAACAAGAAAAAGTTAGGGTGGCTACTGAGAGAACCTGACTCTTAGGAATATGAAGCATTTCAGGACTTAGAGATCAGCTTAAATTCACCACAGTTATTCAGTCTTATCAGCCCCAAAGGATTTTAATGATTATGCAAAGCTAAGTACATCTGCAAAAGATAGGGATTGGGCTATAGCTGTCTTTCTTCTGACACAAATATTCTGTACTCTGCCCTGACTCAATGCCTATTTTAGTGTTTTATTACTTTTGTTTCTAAGACTCCTATTTTTATAACATTCATCCTCCAAACTGGATACCTCAGCAAGCAAATGCTGTGAGGCTTTTACCTGTAACAGCCATCAAGATAACACCAGAAACAGGAGAGCTGAAAGGGAGAAGCTGCTCTTTAATTTAAAAGCTGAGTAATGAGTGTTTACAGCCCTCAGCTGAGCTAGGCTACCCTGCCTATGCCACCTGAAAAATTTTGGCTGTGGATTTGGCCTGTGCAAAGAACTGGAAATTTAATTTAAGGGAAAACAGTTGCATTTCTTGAACAAGTTTTGTGTGGTTATGGGGGGGGGGGGGGGGGGGGAGAGGAAACTGAGCAGAAAAAGGTGTAATAAATATGAGACAAGGAAAAAAAACACAACAAGAATTAATGCTGGTTTTGTAGATCAGTGTACAATTAAGATTCAGATACTAGTGGAAGAAAAACAGGGCAAGACCAGAGTATAAATAGTAAGTTTATCAATTCCTACCTGTCTGAAAACGATGTGTAGTTGTTCAAATACTGAACAGTGCAGCATAAAGGAACATCTTTAACATGCTATCAAGAATCTAACTTTGTTCAGAATCTGTCCATTATTTATAAATTAAATCCATCTATTTCATAAATCACAAGTCAAACATCCTTGCCCTGGTGAGGGAAACATTTGGTGCGGATGTTTCTTTAAAAGTCATCACTTCCTGTTGTCTTTCTTAGTTCATTTCCAATAGTTCTGTAATGAGTCAACTCTTTTTTTATAGGCTGCAGTGATACAGGGCTTGTAAAACTGAGTTTATGAAATTAAAACTCTTTTACAGCAGTGTGTCCCACAGCAAATTCACAGCTAAATCTGTCTACTGTGCTTGTGTATTGATTTCAGTCCTGACAAACAAATAAAATTCCCCCTCTCTCATTACAGGAGGTGTGCTGCAAAATTCAAGGTTTTGAACAAACCTTCACATTAAAGTAATTTATTAAAAGTTTTAACCTTAAGGTATTGAAAAGCTGCACAAGTCAGAAATACAGTAGCAGTAGCTAAATGCAGAGAATGCCATAATATAATAGAACAACTGACCTTGCTAAATTACATTGTTAAAGTCCATCAAGACCCCATATGTGCTTAAATCCTTGCAAACTGAAGGCCTGTAGTAATCCTTTCCCAATGTTTCAAACAAGTTTCTAAAATTTAGTTTAGACAAATGAAAAATCAAGGCACTAATTGAAGTATCTTTCTATATTTTCTGTCTGAAGAGAAGGAGATGCTACCATTATTTGCTATACAAAACTCTGTGTTAATTAGGTTAGAACTGAAAACTTGAGTGCAGAGTTATTTGTTTAAAATAAAAGTGAAGGGTATAAAAATAGGTTGCTGTTTCCAAACCACACAACATCCTGGAAGAACAAAACCACATCCAAGCAAAACCTTGAATGTTGAGGAGTTTTTTGGGTTTTTTTACAATTCTATATCTAATTTTAAAAAATAATTTCAAAAAGTTATATAAACTGTATTTTTTTCTAGTCATTCTTTAAAATACAATGTTCATTGTAGGTGTTTTCCAGTAACTAAAGGCCACACTCATTAAGTAGCTCAGATATTCCTGGTTTAGAAAAACTCATAAGCACAGGGTTACCTGACCAGCCCATAAATACATTTAATTTTTATAGCAATTGACTAAATTATTAGTCTCATTTCTAGATATGCTGAAAACTACCAAGTGCCTAAGGCAGCACAGTCAGTATGTCTAAATAGTCATTAAATTCCTAATCCAAAATTTTCCAGTAATCCTGTCTCGTTGCTTGCCTGCTGACAAACAACAAACAACCATGCATGAAATATCATTCATCCTAAGCATTTTATAATCATGGCCCTAGTCTGAAGCTTTCTCACAATAAATATGCCTGTAATTTGCTTTTCACATAAAACTGAGCAGGTTATTAAGTGCTCTTCAGCAACCACAACAGCTTGATCTGTAAGCTATTTTCATTTTGATTTTAAGGTAAAAAATCCAGAAGCTGGAGTTCAACAAAAAAAACCCAACAAAACAAACAAACAAAACAAAACAAACCACCAAAAATCATGACACTCCTATGTTATTGTGAAAATCCATTGATGAGACTTATGGAAAAATGAACTGATACTAGGTGTTTAAAAAAGCTGCTTATTTAATTTGATCATGGCATGGCAAATAGGTCTATCCAACAATATTAGCAGACATGATAACAGGCTCTTTTATCAAAAGGAATTAAGGTTAGACAGGCAGGCTAAAAAACAGAGTCCCGAGAGATCAAAAGCAAAAAAAAGGAAGCTATTTGCTTGCCTGCAGGAAAAGGAAAACCTCATTTAACTAAACACCCAGGAGAAAAGGCAGCATGGACAGAGCTTCAGAAGTTCCACCCATGGTACAATTTTTCCTCTTGATTCCATCAAATGGTGGCTGGCTAGACTTGCACACAAGGACAGGCAGCCACATTCTGTTCTCTGCTGCAGTCACGTAGCCCAGGCATGGGCAGCTCAGGCAAAACCAGATCTTAACCAGCCACTGCTGTTTTACCTCCCTGCGCTCAAACACGTTCACCGTTTATGTGGATGTAAAATTCAGCATTGTTTGTCCCATATTTCTTCCATTGCTGCACCTCAGGCCATTCCTATAAGACAGATTCTCAGTGGAGATGAGAACACGTGACATCTGCCCCAGTTCCCAGAAGAAATGCTGTAAAGGTGAGCTGTGAGTGCTCATCCAGCTGTGCTCCAGCCCCATTCTTGCACGTAGCCTTCGTTCACCACAGCTGGATTTCACAGCAGCCACTGGGGCAGAGTGCAGCCACTGGGTTTCAAAACATTTGCAGAATGTTTGGGTATAATTCTTTGAGGAGGATTTAATTTTCTTAATGAGTCTGAGTAAAATTATTAGCTTCCACAGTGGCACAGGGAATACTTCAGGAGATTTTATGAGGTTTGCTTCAACAGAGCAAACAAAACACAAAGTCACAATTGTTGGACACATGATCTCAAAACAGAGTGAGCTGTTCCTCTAATATTTCTATTTCACAGTGTGTTTTTAAAATACTGAACAAACCAATCACACTGATTGATTTTACTGCACCAGAAATTATACATAAATTTTTTCTTTACAATATAATTAATATTCCTTCCCATGTCATTATTTTATGGTAAACACCCATACTGAAGTGCCTTCATCCCTGAAATCAATTAAGGAATTACTTTGCTAAATGGGAAAGTGGAAATCTTATGCCATTGGAGACAGGTCCTTCTCAGTGTTCACTCAGCATATAACATTTACTTGGTCTGTTTCAGAGACCAAAGATAGGGAAATGGCTCTCTGGAAAATGACTGTCACAGTGCCTGCATGAACTGTGTGGGCCACAAGTCCAGCTTGGAGTCCAAGTGAAGAGAGCATGACTTGGTTGTGTCATTCCCACGTCACTCTCTGCCTGACTCACCTTTCTGACACCTCCCCTGCCCTGCCTGGTCACACTCACACTGTGCCATCTGCTTGGTCTCTCTCAGCAGAGCTCAGCTTGTGCAAGCAGCAAGATGTTGCAATCTCTCAGAGGCCCATGGGAACAGTGGCACCCTCCAGAACAGGGCAAAATGCTCCCTAAAATGTGTATTTTTGGGAGTATGTATGACCTGCTGCAAAAGCTGGCCCTTCTGGGGTTTATTCCTCATTGCCTCTTGCCTGGCAGCAAAGAACACGACCCTTTCAAATGAGCATCAACTCAGGTGGCAGGGAGCCATAGGAAAGGTAGCCCTTCAGGCTAGCACTCCCTTTCCCCTGCTCTAACCCTTGTAGTCAAAATATCAAAAAGAATGAAAACAAACTGTGGCCGCAGCCAGTGGTGCATTACATTTTCAGTTCTCACCAGCACATTTTATAGGTCACCGTTTGGCCAATGAAACATAACACAGCATTCCTTTACCACTTCCCCCTTGCCCCCCTTTTTAAATTTGAAAACAGGTATCTTCTTCCAAGCTAAATACTTTTAACTACTGAACTTCACAGAAAAAGAAGGTCACAAGATGACTCATCAGCAGCCTGGACAGGACACCAGGTCACGTAAGTTGTAAATGCCAGGTACAGAAACCCTCACCACCCAAGAAAACAGGTGTATGTGTTCTTAAGATTTCCTGTGATTTATGAAGTAATAAATATATTATGCCAGGCCATAATGTCCTGGGCCTGATCTTCCACTGCTAATGATCATGCACATGTATATACATCTTCTACAGCCCGTGCATGGAACGAGCTTTCAAATAAATCAGAGCAGAAGGGGGTCATAGCCCTTGGTGTGAGGCATAAACACACAACAGTTGACTTTGAGAAGCTGACCTGCTAAGTTCACTGAGAGTGAGAAGGACAGTTGCTAAAAAGAGTCTAAGCCTTTATCCAAACAATTTGTATTCCAAGCATTCAAAATACAGGAAAAATGTCCTTTGCAGTTACTATTTGGCACCACCAACTGGATGCTCTCAGGAACTAAAATAGAGATTTTTTTTTTTTTACTGCTTAGAAGTAGAAATGCCAGCAGTGTGATCTTGTGGTTTATAGTGCTGTACTTTATTTTGTCTTGCTGGTAATGTGAAAATACCTGGTCCCTTCTGTACGAGAGAGGGCGCCTGCTGAATTTCGTTTGTGTTGAGCAGCAGTGTGGTGCCCACAAGGTGCCCACAATGTGCCAACAAAAGCTACTCTGTCACTCCCATCTTAAGCTGGACAAGGCAGAAAAAACATCAATTACTGTCACAGGTAAAGTAAACTCAGCTTGAGGAAAATTAATTTAATTTACTACCAATAAAATCAGAGTAGGATAATGAGAAATAAGACCCAAATCTTAAATCACCTTCCTCCCACTCCTCCCTTCTTTCCTGGACTGAATTTCATTCCCAATTTCTCTACCTCCTTCCCCCAATGGCACAGGGGGACTGAGGAAATTGGGCTGTGGTCAGTTCATCACATTGTCTCTGCTGCTCTTTCCTCCTCTGGGGGAAGAGCAAAACCCACCTTTTAATTTTTTTCTTGTAACAGGGTGTACTAGAAGTGTATGATCTGAGGGATGTACAAACCTCAGTTCTCAGTGCAGAGCAGTATGAACACATCAGTCGTCAAATAGTGTTCTGCTGCCCTTATCCCTCTGCCAGGGGTGAAGAGTGCCATTAAAGGAAATAAAAATGACCTCCCGAAGACTCAGAATAGGGTCCTGGAGGCAAAACCGTATACAAACGTCCATTTTGTCTGAAACTGGATCCTCCTCTCTGCTTGAAAGGTGAAGTGGTTCTGTGGCAAGCACAGGAGGAGAGGGGTGAGCAACGGCATGAGATGCCAAGATTTATGTCCAGGGAGCTCAAAGACACCATCCCTTCCCCCAGAGACTTTTGGTGTGAACAACTGACCCCTAAAGTTTTCCAGAATGAGTTCCTCTCCTCAGACTGAATTGCTGGGCTGTGCAGACACACAGTGCAGCCCTGAGGAAGCAGGTCAAGTGGCACGGTGACAAGGACTGAGGATGGAAAAGGATTAGAGAGGCTGAGTCAGTCATCATAACCAATGATTAACTTCGGGGTTCTCTGCATTTGGCATTCAGATCATGTAAAATCATGGGATTAGTGCAGTGCCAGTCAGCCTCGTGTCAGGGCCCTTCCCTTCCTAACAGCTCCGTGGAGGAGACAGATCTACCAGCAGAGTAAAAAGTGAAAGCTGAAAATGCACAAAAGGTATTCACAATATCTTCTGCTTCACTGGAAACACTGCTAGAGCTGTAAACAAATAAACTATAAAATTTGGCACAAGAGGGGCCCGGGACTGGAATAGCAGGAATGCTGCAGGTCAAGATTAATGTGCACTGGCAGAGCTACCTGGAGAAACATGCATGGCACCTGTCCCCATGGTGCCTGTCTCGAGCTAATGACAGTAATCTCCTGGTTTCACAACTACAGCGTTCAAACCTGCATTTTAAAACAATACTGTGGAGATTGTAAAGCATTTTGAGGGAGATTTTGCTGAAACGGAAAACATGTACATGGGATGAGCCAGAAAGCAATATGTATTTATAAATGCGTTCGTAGAGGAAGGATCTTACCTGTTCTTAGGAATATATATGTGTGTATAAAACAATGTATCTTCCATGTACTGATAACAAATAAGCACTAAAAGCTGTGATAAGTGAGATGAGGACCTTTTGCAATTCCAGCCACCTGAGGTGCTGCATAGTTCCTCTCAGAAAACCTTCTCAGTTTCTACTGAGAGTGTGCTGCTGGATTTATGGCAGAAATTCCTGGCCTAGATGGGATGATGGAGGATCTGAAGCCTTGCTGACAAATACCAGCAATAGGCATCTGATTAGTTAGATGCCATTATATTATTCAACCATCCTTAAATAACTATTACACCACTGCAGCCACTAATCCTTTCTGAGGAAGACAAGTAAGAAAGCATTAATTGGGTGATCATTGCATGAGTACTGTACTTTCTTTAGGACTAAATGTACTGCAGGTTTTGCTGTGCTGTATTCCTTCCTGAAATATGCCTCACTAAACCCTAACTCTATTAATGTCAAAACTCCTACTAATTTTAATGGGTCTAGGAAAAAACCTTTTTTCCCCATCAGCTAAGAATAACTCCCTCAAAGGATAGGGGAGATAGTAGATACAGGATTTCATAACCATGTTTCACATTAGGATAATACTGTATTTTCATATTTTCACATTAATTTGTCTTGAAGACACTAAAAAGTATGTACAAACATACCAGCTCTCAAACCCTAGTAAACTCCTTGTTCTTATGTAAAATGTATTCTGAGAAAATAAATACCTTTAATTGTGGGGAGGGTATGTCAAGCCTGAAAACTTCTCAGTGTTTTTCATTTCTTTTAAAACTAATTCAGTAAATTTCTGGACAAATGGGCATATATATTTTAGGGGTTTTAGGCATAATGGACTCAGGATACTCTGCAGTGAAAAAAGCAGAGCAGTCTATAGTGGAAAGTGCATATTAGACATTGTATGTGGTTTTGGAATAGCCATGTAACATTGGAAATAATTTTACAGACAGTAGGAGGCTCCTAATTTTGTTATTTACTTTGAGGAAAAATATAGATGTGCAGCTGCTCTATAAACAGTGGGCAGGCAGTGTCCTGCTGTGTCCTCAGCTCAGGGACACCCACTAGATGGGGATATTTCCATAGGACACTCTGGCTTCCCAGCAGTGTTCAGTGAGCCACGACTGTACCAACACCAGCTCATAGTCACATCTCAGCGTTAATTTGTTATAAATACTAATTCAGGGCAGTTTGGGGCAGATTGGGGCAGCCTTTGGAAGGCAGGTCAGACATGCAAGGCTTTGAGCACAGACTAGTTTTCCAATGGCCCTATGTTTTCTGTTAAAACAAAATTTAAATTCAGTTATGCATTTAGCAGTATTTCAGGTTTGCTTGAAAATCAGAAACTTTCATTTTGTTTATGTGTAAGATCCTTTTCTGCAGCCCAGTGTTTTTCAGTCTGTAAGAATCTGGTGTCTATAAAATGGGAATAAGGCCTACATGGGGTAGTAATTTATTCTAAGAATAAGAAACCTCAGAAATGCTGAGATTTATGAGATCCTCTTTTCTTTACAGGTGCTAACATCAGAACTGGAAATATGCCTTGTTTTCGCCCTATGTCACAAAGATTTGGGAATCTGCTAGACCCTCCCACTTTGTGTTTACAAGATTCAAAGAATCCTTTGGGTTGGAAAGACCTCTAAGGTCATCCATCTGTTAACCCAGCATTGTCAAATCCCACTAAAGTATGTCTCTAAGTGCCACACCTACACATCTTCTAAATACCTTCAGGGATGATGATTCCAGTATTTCCCTGGGCAGCCTGAACACCCTTTCAGTGAAGAAATATTTTCTAATATCCAATCTAAACCTCCCTTGCTGCAACTTGAGGCTGTTTCCTCTCATCCTAGCCCTGGTTTCCTGGGAGCAGAGGCTGAGCCCCACCTGGCTGCAGCCTCCTTTCAGGCAGTTGTAGAGTGATAAGATCTCCCTTGAGCCTCCTTTTCTCCAGGTTAAAAATACATAGTCATGCTTTTAAAAGATTTCTGTCTCCTTTTACCAGTATTTCATCAGTGCTGTCTCTATCTCTCTGTGTTCCTAATGTGTCATACTAAAAACAACTGAAGACTGAATTGTTTGGGGTTTTTTTGAAATCACTTACAATTAAAATGATCTTTCTTTCTGTGAGATCCAGGGAAACCAGGTCGTACATGAGCTCCACGAGTTCTGCATGAACTTCACACACTTCATGGCACCAAACAGATTCTGGAGACCTAGGAAGTCATCACACACACCACTGAGCTGAATCACTGCATAAATGTTATCTTTGTTAACTATTTCTTCCCTTATGTCTACAGCCTGGGTAAGAGCCCAGGAACCCAAACCTCACTATCAACAGGGACACACTGCTCTTTTTTTTCCTGACTCACCTCTTTTCCATTACACTGATAACTATGGATTTTTGCCAGTTGCAAGTAGCTCTTGGCTGGCATTTGAGAAATAACTCAGCTGGTAGCTGGGAGAAGTATGTAGAGATGATCCACTGGAACAAATTAACTCCTTGGTCTCTGCTGTATTTCTTTGACACAGCTAGCTTTTCTTTAAGTATCAGTTGCAATTCAAATTCTCTGAAGTGCCTTCTTTTGTCCCCCTCATAATTTGTTTAGTCAGAAGTGTTTCAAATGGCAAATTAGAGGCATGCTTTAAACTAGAGTGTACAACATAAGGAAAAACCAACTTACAACCCCATCTCCTAACTTGTACACACCATGAGTAAGAAATCTGACAATGTATCCACAGCCTGCTGTTTTTCTGAAATAAACCATCAGTCAGTGGTCAATGCAAGCCTAATTCTGGACAACTTTCCAGCATCAGTGATACAACCCAGTGGAACTGTCAGAAGGCATTGTTTGAGACAAGCTAAATAAAATTTTTATTAAAAAACAAGGCACTCTCTGTAGCATCACATTTTCAGAGAAGTGTTTGCCCAGTCTCTTTTTTTTTTATCAGCAAATTGCTACTTCTTCAAACTGTAACATCCCATTAACTTAAAAAACCAAATGTATTCCAAGTGTTGTGGGGAGCACCTTATGTCTCAGTTTGACAACACACTATTGCAAGAAAAGAATCAGAAGCTCTCTTTTAAAGGCTTTTCTTGATATTTACATGCTCTTTAAAAAAAAATACCTAAATTAAATTCATGTATGTACAATATTGAGGTCCTTTCTGAAATATGCAGAGTGAAAGACTTCCAGAGACCAAAATACCATGGGTGAAAGCTTGCTGTGAAGTAAATAGAGAGTATGAGATACAAACTACAAAAGAGAGCATTATAATCACAGTCCAGCAGCTGTGAGCAATGGAAAAAAGGTCAGCGCAGTGTGAGAGGAAGGAGGGCAGCACCAGGACCACAGCTCAATAATCCTTGCATTAAATCAAGGATGAGTGTGTGATGGTGCAGACTCCCAGGGGCCATGACGCCCTCTGAGACATGTCCAGGCACCAAGGAGCTCAGCCCTGCAGTTCAACAGAGGTTACAGAATCCCTCAGATTAAAAACCACTTTTGTTTTGCAGTCCTGCAGAGCTGAAGAGAGAGTGATGCACAGCAGCTGAGAGCTAGCCCAAAGCAGCATGTGAATTACAGAAACAACAGTGAAGACAGTAATTTATAATGATTCATTTTTAACACTGGCATTTACAAAAAAAAAAATATTACTCACTAGAGAATGCTTTCGTTACAGCTTTGTTATGTTCCATACTGCAAGTATGACCCTCTTTTATCTTTTTATGAAAATGCTACCAGTGTCATGGTTTGTATTATTCAACAGCAAGTCTCATTCTCACAGCTCCTTATCACACAAGCACATCTTTATACTTCCACATCATTCCCACCATGGGAGAGGGAAACAGTTTTAATCTAACACCACAGAGCCTACAACTGTTTTGAATGTCATTTGAAAGTCAACCTCACCGGGTGACTAGCTGTAGAGATACCAACGATATCAGACCAATCAGACCCAGTTCTCACCAGTATTAGGCCCCGCGATGAGCTCGGTCTGTTGTACGGATCAACTTTCAGCCCAGCCCTCCTACCCTAATTCCAAAATCCCAAAAGAAACAAGGGGGGGAGGCTGTGACTGAAATGGAAAAAAAAAATCAGAACAAATTAAAATATAGCTGCAAAAGCAGATAACTTAGTGTGAAACCCTTTTTCTTCCATGACTTACACAGTGCATGCAGCAAATATATACAAATGCACCCATTTGTGTGAATTATGCTGGAAAGAAACATACTTATCTTAAAAATTCATAGGAAAACCTGTGCTTTGAATAGCATATAATTTTGCTAACAAAACCTTGAGGTAGATGGCTTATTAACATATCTTCTGCCCCAATGATGGAAATGCTTTAGCCTTTGGGGAAATGAGACACAAACATGTCTGTCCCTTGCTATTTCTGTACCACATACACATCACAGAAGGGATGAAGGATATAGCAGGATCTGCCCCAAATTGGGCTTTGCTTTTGCAGAACTTGTCAGATCAGTAATGGTGAAAGTATTTGTCTGACTGAAGGCTAGGGAGCAGTCAATCAGAGATATAAGCAAGGCTGCAGTCTTGTGAAATGGAGAAGCTGAAGTATTAAATTCCAGCTGAAGTTTTATTCCAACTAAGTGACAGTGACATCCCCAGTCAGCTCCTGGCCACAGGGCTGCTGGCCCTGGGCTGTGTCAGTCTAGAAAAAAAGTGAAGACTTGGCTTGTGAATTCCAAGCCTTGAAATATGTAAGGGTGTAAAAATCAAAGATTCCTTGCATGCTCAGAATCCAGAAACTTCTTGCTGCAGCATTTACTTTATTATTCATTTATTTCTGCAGCAAAATGTGTTTTCATGACATAGGTACAACAGAATTGTCAGGTGACATAGTCCAGCTTACAGGTAACCAAACCCCCCCCCCAAAAAAAGTATTCTTAACATAGAATTGAATTAACTGAAGTTTGTACAATGTTTTGCCCTTATTGTTTCTTACTGCACTGCAGGAGTTGTTTCCAGCAATCACCACCTTACAGGTCAGTCAGGTTATTGGGATCTGTGGTGCTGTCAGCCCCCTTTGCTGGTGCCAAACTGCTTGTTGGATCAGGACAGGCTCTGCACAGTCAATATTCCATACTGCAATTGGAAGGGCAATTAAAACCTGAAGCATTCACTGCAACAAGCACAAAACCTTGTGGTGAATGCAATGATTTAAGATAAGTGTTGGAAACTGTTCCATCAGCTGACAAAGCTGATACACTCCACAAGGGACAAGGGCACAACCTGTAAGCTGTTGATGTTCAGAAGCCCAGGAAGATGTTCAACAATGCTGAAATAAAAAGTAGCCTCTTGGCAGAGTAACACACCTCCAAAGGCCAGAGAGGTCACATTATTCAGAAAAGCTTCATAGGTGAAAAGGATGTGCTTTGTGTCACTGGCCCAGAAAATGACTCACTCATCCTGGGCAAACCCAGAGTGGATGAGCCCTTCCTTGTCCTGTCCCTGCATAGCTGTCTCACATTTGCTCTGCACCCGTTATCTCCGAAAAGTCACCATGACTGATTTTGCTGCAGGCTGACAACTGTGTTGATTCATTAGTTTATTTTGAAATATGACTGTGTTTGAATTAGTCACTGATTGCCTGGCTGTGTCAGACACTTCATGTTCCCTCAGGTCCTCCAGATTCTCTCTTTTCTGGACAAATGGTAATTCCTTTTACCCCTGTATTAATTTTGGGCAAATTAGGGATGTCTCTTCCTCTCTAGAATAAGCCTATATTAAAGTGGCCATTGTTAATGCTTTTGAGAAGTTCTTGATGAATTTTCTTCTCTGATTAATTGCTTTCTCTCCACAAGTTGTGTTCTATTCCCAATTATTCCCTACAGCTAATGAACATGCTGCTTTTCAGCAGGCATTGTGATTCTCTTGTTTTTTCTTTGTTTAAAGCTTAGTCACATCATTGGTTTTTCTTTTATTCTTTCTGTCAGCCTGTTTCTGCATGATAAATCTGGCATTATGGTGCAAACTTCTTCCAACTATTCTTCCTTTTCCTATGTTTGCACAAGTATAAGATCAGCATCAGGAATGTAACTTCAGGGCTTGCAGTTGCATGGCAAGTCCTATCTTTGTGGCTAAATGCTGGTCAATAATTCTTTGTAACATTACTGTGATCCTCCTCAGCTGTTGCCGTGCAGCCACACGTGTTCTGATAACATTTATGGCAAATCCTTCATTCCCTGCCTGAGCTGCTTCTGTGTCACTACTGTCACTCCTTCCAGCTGCAGAGCTGCACCATCTGCTGCTGGTAAAGCCTCTGCTTGTAGTGCTTTTTTCTAGTTTCTGGTGATCAGTTTTAACAGCATTTTGTGGTGGGTGACAACCTTGGCCAGATTGTTTTCATGGTATCTCTTGTTTATTTTCACAGTTCTTGCAGCAATACAGCAACTCTTGTTGCCATTGCTCCCCACATGCCACTCCTCTAGCACATTTTATGTGGCACATTTTATCTCTTCTTTGTGCCATTTCTGAAGTCAGTGTCACCTAGATTTTATTTTACATGGTGTTGGCAGCCCCTGTTCCTTTAATACGACCACAAAAATTCACTCCACAGTAGCACTCTGGCCCGCTCACATTCAAGTATTTCAAAATAACTTGCAAAGCAAAGCACTTGCTATAATTTTCATAGTTTCATTCATTGCCTCTGGCCCAGATCCTTTTTGATTCCTAAACTCAGGATTCAGCCCTCCATCAAAAGTAGAATCCTCACTTGTACTGAACTACACAGAAATATTTGATTTTTTAAAAATCAGGATGCTTATGAAAACCTTTTTCTGTAGATGACTCAGTATCAATTCTGTTATTTCAGTCGGTTTATGGGTTTTTATATATATACAATAAAAATTTAGTTTCAAAAACTACAAAGGTTACTACAGTCCATTACTTTCAATTTTAAAATATCCTGCATTTAAAAGAAAATTGCTTAAAAATATTTTTTTGTGCATAATAAATTTGTGTTAAAGCTAAAGAAGAATAATAGTTCCAATAGATTGCAAATAATGTGAACTTACAGAGGGATGTGCTTCAACCTTTTTTTTTTTTTTGCAGATGATATTCCATATGGATTATGAACTTTGCCCTCCGTATTTCAATAGGAATTTATGTAAGCATCTTGCCAGGAAAATACTGGGGGGAAAAGAAGCTGGGAAATGGCAGCCAAATACACAGTGAAGTGCTAAAGTGAAAAAACATACTAATGGAAAAAAATTGATCGTATAATGATTCACAAACTCAAGAAAGTCAAGATGGAGGGGGCACCTGTATTTCCTTAATGAAATGCATTTCTTTCTTCTGAATCATTCAAAGACTTTTTCTTGTGTACTCTAACAAAGACCATGCGCAAGTTAAATATCAGTGTGGCAATGACTTTGTACTGCCTCTTGCAACTTTGAAGATACACAGTCAGCTGAGAGCACTGGCTAGTCCTAGTTTGAGCAAAGGGATTAGAGCATCTTTGATTTATGGATTTTAAAAGTCAGATCTTTCCAAATGAAGGATTCATATGTTTTTGTAGCCTGGGGGAAGCAGCCAGCTGTGAATGGCTAACCTTTATTGTGGGATTTCTGTTCTCTTTCATTTAAGACACAAACTTATTCACCATAACAACCACTAAAAACTGTGTGGCATGAAGCAGAAAAAAAAAAAAAAAAAAAGGCAGCAATGCCCATCCTTGAAGGAATACTAATTCCAGCCAGCTTCTATTCCATAATGAAAATATGTACAAAATACCGTAATTCAGAATGGCAGGCAATTTTAAAGTGAAAATTGAAATTGTTCCTCTTATGTGGGTATAAATAATGACAAATGTGCTAAAATCTGTGAAAGTACAATGCCCAGTTTTGGCCTAGATTCTGTTCTGACTTCTGTGAAATTAATAATGGGATGTTAGATGCACACACACACAGGGGAAATATGTTCAAAATATTTAGAACAGCAAATGGGAAATCAGAGTATATGAATGGCTTTTTATCAAGGTTTCATCATATTGTTTGCATTTTTTCCTTATTTTGCAATGACAATGACATTAAAATAAGTTTTGACTAGGTAATAAACCAGAATATTTCAATAATAACACTCACAATGTATTAGTTAGAAAGATCTATTTTGTTAGGTACTAATGAGTTATAACTTACTTTTTTATGATGCTTTAATATTCAGTTTGTATTTCTCTTAACTTCATAAATGTTTATGACACTGACATCTAGCATGACGCTGACATAGCTTTACTATGAGGGAAGATTGGATTGCTTGTATGATCTATAATGTTTTCCTAACACACCTATTATCTTTGTGGTTTCTGGTAACAGCAAGCATCATTTATAACATAAAAGAGAAGAAAATTTGCCAATGTATGACACCTATTCTTGACCAAGGGATGCAAAAAACTTTATCCTCATTGTGCTGGTTTTAAAGGTGTGATGCGGCCCAGCATTCCCAGAGGTGGCTGAACCTGCCTGTCCTTGGGAAGTAGGGAATTAATTCCTTGTTTTCCTGCCTTTGCTCATACACATTGCTTTTGCTTTCCCTGTCAAATTGTCTCTACCACAGTCCTCAGGAGAATATTTGTAGGTATGGATTGTCACTCTCCTCTCTCTCCCCAAGAAAAACATATGTGCACACTTCTGTAAAAATAATTAACATTTTTGTTTATCAGACAATATTGTACTCCCTGAGAATTTAGAAAAAAATGGTATGCAGTACTTTTAAAGTGTAAATTTATTGTATAGAATCATAGAATCTTTTGTAAGGGAAAAGATCTTTAAGGTCATCAAATCATTAACCTACCACGAAGTGTTAACCTACCACTGCCAAACCCACCACTAAATCACATCCCTAAGTGCCACATCGACACATCTGAATGCACATGGATAATATATTTGAGAAGCAAAAAGTTTCCCATCCACTGCCATAGACTTATGCATTAGAATTTATTTATATCCATTTGTTATAATTTTCACAGCCTTCTTTCCACACAACATTATTTTTAAATGGAGGCAAAATCTTGGCAAGGCATTCAAAGTCCCTAGAACATTTGCTAGAGTACAGCTGTTTGCCTGTGTATGTGATTTGCACTTGTGACAGCAGAAAAGAGTCCTTACTAGGCTTTGCAATCCATGTAAGTCAGAGCAAATTCAATAGGTTGTATTTCTGTGGTTTGGAAAGCAGATCCTGTTTAGAGTTTTCATCTGGTTTCTTGTTGTCACAGCTCTGATAAGGTCAGGCAGGTGACTCCCTGCTCCATCTGCTCTGGTCATGAGTAACTGACACAATGCAAGGCACACTAAAGGGAAAAAAAAAGCATTGTTGATTAGTTAGGTCTTCACCAGTTAAAACCTGGAGTACCTTGAAAAGAAAATACAGTCTACAAAGCAGTAAAACTTAGGTCAAAGTATGTTCATATTTCAGATGTTTAGCTGCTATCCTGCTAAATAATGAGCCATTAAAAGTGAACAATATTTGTATTTGCATAATTCTATTTTTCCTGAGTAAAGCACAGCTGCCACATGAGGGCTGTGTTTGAACAAACTGTCAGAGACATGCTGTGTGCTGGTAGGTCAATGTTTAATGACTCCTTGACATAGAATAATCTAACTACCAGAAAATTTTACGATAATTAAGTAACTTATTGCCCCAACACTTAGAAGTTTCCATACTGTAAAACATCATGTGATTAGAAAAGCATTCTTGCTACATCTCGCTATTCTTTTTTTCTGCAGCTGACCAATTGATCGATTGTTCACAGTACAGTTGTTGGAGAGGGAAGAGAACTATTAATTAAATTGGTAAATGGACATGCAAAATAAAAGATGTTTGAGACATGGAAAACAGAATGTAATATACTGCCGTTGAATGAATAAAAAACGTGTGGGAAAAAAATAAATCAAAGATGCACAACTCCCTTCTCTGCTGCTTTCAGGAACATTATCTTTTGTTTCCAAGCTCATCCAACCAGAAGGTGGTTTCTATTCTCCAGAACCACTGATTCAGATGATGCCTTTGACAAGAGTGCATTCCCCATGACGGGGAGCCGTTTGTGCCTCAAAGCTAACTTCAGGGTCTTGTATTGACACTGATCTAAGTCTTAAAAATTCCTTTTATGTTATGGTTCTGAATTGTGTTTTTTTCTAACTATGCATTTATGTATTCTCAAATTATTCCAGCTCATTTTGTCTTTTCTAGGTTAATAAATTAAAGCCTAAGGATAAATTACATCTTGGCAAAAAGATCATATGTAGTTTTGTGTGATGTATGTTTTTTGTGCAATATATGCAATTTTAGCTGTGTTACTTTGCCTCAGAAAAAGATCACCTCTCTGGGTTGAACCTTGGCTATGAAAATTTGTTATAGTCCAAAACATATTCTCTGATGCCCTTTACCTAACATAATTTTGGACAGGACTTTGAACATACTGTTCATAGTTTGCTTTTAAACAGAAGCAGTATTTTCAATAGACTTGACTTTCTTCCCACTGAAAACAAAAAACCACCAGAGAGAACCTGATTACAGGGTTTCTTTACATCAAATACAGACAATTTTTTGTGGTTGTCACTGTTGCTTTAATCATACAAGATAAGAGCAGTAGAACAAATGACCAGAAGAGGTGATCAATACTACAAAGTCCTTCAGATCCTCAGTTATTCTGTTGAAAGACAGAGTGCAAGTTCCTCTGGAATTTATGGGAATTTTCCCCCTAACTTCAGTAGGAGATTATTATATATAATAATAATATATTTTCAGTATAAGTAGTTAAATAAGAAACTAAACTACCTAAGGCCTTGATCTTTACAAATCCTAATTTTTAGGTGCACTACCATCTATGACAATTTTTCCCTCCCAGTTGGCAACATCCCTATGCCTGACAGAGCAGTTGATACTGAGGGGAAAAGCACCAAGCTCCAAATCTGACCAACATCTGAACAAGGTATAAAGGCAGAGGTAGAAAAGAGGAGTTTCTTGTTTAAACATTCTCTGCCAGTACAGGGTTGTTTCATATGCCACACTTCCTGCAATTTGATTGAACACAATTAAACTCGTAATTGATTCCTGATAACTGCTAACATTCTTAATTACTTACATTGTGTAGTCTGAGAGGTTTCCATAAAAAAAAAAAAAAAAAAAAAAGAAAGAAAGAAAAAGAACAATGAAATTATTTTACCAATAAACCAAGATTTATAATGTGTCCAGGATGAAATCTTGTGTGGCACTGAACAGAAGCATGATGTGTGGTGGCTGGGAGACTGAGGGAAGGATTTTCCTCTGGGGACACAGAGGCATTGCCTTCTCTGCTGCATTTCTGCTGGCATTCAGAGCTGCCTGAAGGTATCTCAGCCTGCCAGGAGCACTGGGTTTATACTGGTGATCGTTGTAATAATGCGCTTGCAGGACATTTTCAAGATTTCAATGGTTTGCTCACCATTACTTCTCACCCAGGCAGTGCTGTCCCAGAGCTGTGAGCTGACTGCAGCAAAAACCTTCCATGAAACCCTCGGGCTACAGCACAAGGAGGAAAAATGATGTGAAAACTGGGGAAGACACACAGATACAAAGTTAGGATGTAGCCTGAATATTTTTCAGGAGCAGCCTGAAGGGAATCAGCCAGGGAGAGTGGGCTGTTGGCCAGCCAGCTGCAGGACGCGTCACACCTCAGAGCTGAGAGCAGCCTTTGACAACCTTCTCTGGAAAGCAAAGCATAATGGGGTCTGAACGGCAAGCTCGCAGTGCTCCTTTCCCTCAGCATTTCCCTCCTTTCCCTCAGCATTTCCCTTCTTTCCTTCAGCATTCCCTCCTCTCCCTCAGCATCCTTTCCCTTCTTTCCCTCAGCATTTCCCTCCTTTCCCTCAGCATTTCCCTCCTTTCCCTCAGCATCCTTTCCCCGGGAGGGGTTTTGTTCCCGCCCAGGGCGGGGGGCTGAGGCCCGCCCTCTCCTCCCGCCCCGCCCCGCCCGGGGCCCGCCCGCCAGCCCTCACGGCTGAGGGACAGCGGCGGGGACAGCGGCGGGGCCAGCGGGGCTAACGGGAATATCGAGGACATCGGGGACATCAGGGCCAGCGGCAGGGCCAGCGGGGCCTGCGGGATGCGGCGATGGGCGCTGCTGGGCGCGCTGCTGGCCGCGCTGTGCCTGGCCGCGGCGGGCGGCGGGCGGCGGCGGGCGGCCAGCCTGGGCGAGATGCTGCGGGAGGTGGAGGCGCTGATGGAGGACACGCAGCACAAGCTGCGCAACGCCGTGCAGGAGGTGAGGGGGCGGCGGGGGATCCCTTGTCCTTTATCCCCCGGCAGGGCCGCACTTGCGGGCATCTCCCACCGGGCACGGAGGAGCCCGGGCCGCCCGGACACAGCAGCCCGGCTCGGTGTCCTTCAGCCCTCAGGACTCGCCCTCTGAGCGCAGCCCGGGATGCCCGGGACAGCCGCCCGCCCGCCGCTGTGAGGCAGACAGAGAGGCGAAGGTGCCGGAGGATTGTCCGGCTGGATCCCTGAGGGAGAAAGTAGCGTGGCGAGGGAGGAATGAAGGGATGAGTTACTTGATTGTCTTTGTGCGGCAGGAGCTAAGGCACACGCGGGTATCCCAAACCAGGATTCAGAGCTGTAAGTGTCCTGAAAGCGTGCGGAGAAGCAGCTCGCTTGTGATGTAATTGCGTGTCTTGGTCTCAAATTGCTGTCCCAGAATCGCACAGGACTCGTTTCAAAGCCAGGAACTGAGACCAGACCCCAAGCCATTGTCTCATATGGCTGTCAAAACACCTTGTCCCTGCACTCCCCTTTCTTGTGTGCTTTTTCCCCCCCTTCCTGTTAAGAATCTTCCTTTCAAGTTCTCTTTTCCTCTCATTCAAAAATACATACTCTACAAGCACCTTTAGCTGACAATCCTCTGGGGAAATAGACCCTGGTTTACTATAATTACATACTTTCTGAACTTTTACTGTCATCTGGACAGTTGCTGAAATCATCCTCTGTTACCCACTTCATTTAGACTGCAAACACATTGAGACAAGCCATTCTTTACGATGCTGCAAAGATGCTTAAGGATGTAATCAAAATTTCTGCCTGTTTTTCCATAGTCAGTTCTGGATTGAGGAATAGGCTGTGTACAGCACAAAGTGTGAATTGTCTGAGCAGAGTCTTAGGAGATAAATGGTTTGCATTTAAAAAGATTTGCAGCTGTTATTTAAAATAAACAGACATGCCAAAAGGATTTTTGTCCCCAGAAAAATCCTGTTGTTCATCCTGGTTGAATTTGTGGCCTCCTAGATCTGTTACAGAGGTTGCAAATAACAAAGGGACACTATTTATTCTTGTGTGTTTACAAGACTCACGCCCTTCTCATCCCACAGACAAAGACAGTAGGAACTGATATGGAGAATTAAATTCTGGATGCGTTCACCCTTGTCTGTACGGCTGTTCAAGGGGCTTTGCATATGTTTCTCTTGGCAGGATGTTTTCTCTTCTTTGTCAGATAGGAAAGTCTGCCTGAAGTCTTTAGTGGTTTTCTGTGAAGAACAGAGAGCTGGGCTCTCAGTTGACACCAGCCTGTGCAGATACCAAATTGCCATCAGGCTGCACACTTTTTTTCCCTCACAGGGGCTGACTTTGGCTTCAGCAGCCCAGAGCTCAAGGGTTCAGCTCAGCCCTGTTTTTCTAGTCCTTTAAAAGAGCTGCTGCAGGCAGTGCTGGAGCAGCTGAGTAAGAGTTCCCATCCAGGGGTATCCACAACTAAACAGGGGGTCACTGGGGCCTGCACAAGAAGAATGGCTTGGTCTCTTTTCTGTCATTTTTGCTAATTTTCAGTTGTTTGTTTTTGGTTTTGTTTTTTTTTTTATTTGGCAGATGGAAGCTGAAGAGGAAGGGGCAAAAAAGCTGTCAGAAGTGAGATTTGAAAACCTGCCTCCCAACTACCATAACAAGTCCAACGCAGAGACCAGAGTGGGCAACAGAACTGTTCAGACTCATCATGAAATTGATAAGGTATGAGAAAACTTATATGTGGTGAGCTCTCCATTCTAACACAACTCTTCTTCTTCAAAAAAGACCCAATTTTACATATTTATTCACAAAATAATTTGCAGTGTAAACTTTCCTGATGATAATTAGTTTGGGGTTTTATTGTATCCTCTGTGCTTGACTAGTCACAGTGTTAAGGACACCTGTCATGAAAGGTTAGTGTGAAATAATAATTTATTTTGAAAAAAGTGCCTGCTGAAAACAGGACACAGCTACAGCTATTACATGGGTCATCAAAGAGTGACCATCTCCTGCTCAGTTAGCTTCTTTACAGTGACATTTTAAATGGATAAGGAGATAGCCCTGTCATCTACTTTCCCCCCTCAGAATAGGGTTTATTAAGAGTGACAGCAAAATGGGTAAACAAGAGGGGGTGGGAGTGGGTTAATTATTGCAGAATGTAGGACTGAGAGTAACAAAGGACTAATAAAAGCTGTCGTTTGATATTTTGTTCTTTTCCTGTATCAGGTTACAGATAACAAAACTGGATCAACAATTTTTTCTGAGACAGTTATTACATCCATAAGAGATGGAGAAAACAAAAGAAATCATGTAAGTGAGCACATTTTTTTCCTTTTGAGAATCAAACAAATACTTTGGGTCCCTTGTTCAGAAGACTCTGATAGAGCTCACCTAAAAAAAAATTAGAATTATTTAAACCACACAAAACTAATGAAGTAAGCAGTCAAAAATGTTCGTGTTTTTTAATTAATTTAACTTAGGAACGTTATGAATTGGAAACAGAGTTTCAATGATGTGGTTAATTCATGATTGAATATTCAATTCATCTGTCAAATATAAATGTTAATTAGCATGGTTACACAGTTCTTTCCAGTGAGTGTGGATAAACACTTAGTATAATACTGCTCTACCCTTAGTATAATACTGCTCCCGTCTTTCATTAAAAAAATCCTTTATAGACTTTTAACACTAGAAAATCCCAAGTCATCTATTAATGAAGAATCTGTGGGAAAATATATGGCTCTATTTTCTTTTCAGCCTAATACAGTGATGGACAACTGGTTATAAAATGTCACTTCGTGGAGGGGGGAGAGAGGAGGGATAAGAAATTCGTTCCCCTCTCAAAATACAGTTGTTTAAGGATTCTCAAAGAAGTTTAAAAGAATATTCTTTACCTGAGTCTTGCAAGCACTGCTACATTTGCTAAACATCAGTAGTCACATGAGAAATATAGCACATATCAGTACTGAGAAAACTTGTTAGGTTTTCTCTGGTTGTAGTCTTACCAAAATGGACTTTTTTTTTGATGCTCTTATTAAGACTGGGCTTGCCAGGTTTCCTCTGATAGAAAGCTTCATCTGACTAATAGTTTGTGGTTTTATTTATTTTTACAGGCCCTGGCTTTTTTTAGAGTAACTTGCAATTATTTCATAGAAGCAGTTCTGTAATTATTTTATAAAACATTGAAAAAAAATGGCAGTAGTTCCTAGTTTTAATGGGCACAGAACCTGAAATTATTGCCTCTTTTCTGTTATCATCCTCTAAAATTTTCCCTCTTTCAGCTCATATTTTTATACTTCTATTTAAGTTTGAAAATGGCAAGTAGCAAAATACAGCATACACAAGCAACTTTACCTTTTTTTTTACAATTTGGCAAGGTTTATAGTTTAAGTGGAAAGTCAAGGTATATCATAAGTTCCAACCATTCTAAACTACAGCTGGCTTTATACAAAGTGTTAAAGCACTACACAGTGCTTTTTAATAAGGAGATTATGTCTAATGAAGGCAATCCAAATGGGTTTTTTTTCAAGCAAACTTGATCATCGTCTTCAAATCCAGTGTACAAAGGCAAACTTTTTAACCTTCTTAGCACTGGAACACAACATTAGTGATATTTCATAATGTATTTGGCTTGCCTGTGGTGTCTAATCATTCTTCACAGCTGTAAATATTATTTCAAAATTAACTTTCTCCAAGGTTCATGTAAAGTTCCTTATAAGCTTCATATATCAAGGTACAGCTGCATTTTCCATATGGGAAGTTTGCCTCACTTATCAAGCCAGTGCTGCATCCAAAACTCATGCTGTTATTAGTGTTCCAGCTGAAGAATTTGAGGACTGAATACCAATTTTTGTCAAACTTGGTGATGGCAGCCTTGATGCAGCTCTGAAGCAAGAATAGTCAGAGCTGATCCTGTCAGCTCCTCATCAGTTAAATCCCTCAGCACAGTGTTCATCAACATCCTCATGGCAGCAGCTGCTGGAACAGAACTGCAGTTGTTAATGTTTATTTCCCCTCCCACACTCATTTTGAACTTTCAGCATGTCCGTGGCACAAACACCTTATTTAGAGGTTGCCAGTTTAGATGAAAAGCAGCCTACAGATGTACATGGTCGTTATTTAAGGAGAGAGGGAAATTAATTTGACTAAGAGATGCCTTAGAGAAGGAAATCTGAAAATGCTTGCAAGCTTTAAACATTAAGGAGGACTATTAATCACTTTTGGCACTACAGGGGTGAAGAAATATTGTAGGAGTAATGCAATTTAAAGTTGGAAAATTTGGGTTACAGCAAGGAAAAAAATGCAGCTGAGGAGAGATCTACCAAGTAGGAGAAAAATTTTGTCCAAATTAAAAGGCACTGTTTCTTAGATCTGTAAATTTAAGGCAAAGTTATTGGGAAATGAGTTGCAGAAAACCTTGCATTGGGCCCTTTGTTCATTTTTATGTACATAAATTTTCGTACCTGAAGTTCTGTGTGACACTGTGATATATCCCAGTCACTCTTCAGGCCACAGACATCGCAGACCAACAGGTGGTGGAAGAGTAATTCTGGTTTCAGAGGTTAGGTTTATAGGCTTACCTTATAAAAGTTAAGGATTCCCACAGCTCCTGCACTTTAAGTGCAAATTTGGGTGGTAAAAAGAAGGGTTTTCCAAACCATCACAAGCCACCTGCTCTGGGATTTAAACGTTATACAATTTATTGCTGCAGTATTTTGTGATAACTGGATGCCTACACCCCCTCACTTTACATGTATTTTCTGAGCTGAGTTACAAGCCTGTGAAATCAGTGAAAATTTTTCATGTGACATTTCTGGCCTTTGAGGGATGACACAAAAGCCTCACAAGAAGGCAAAGATGTGTCTGCTTTGCAAAAATAAATCCACACACTGGCTGGAATGAAATCCAGCACCGGAGAAGCAGCTTTGTGGAAAATAAGGTGTGCCTGCTTTTTAAATCCTGATGCTTTTCCTCCTGAAGCAGGTACAAATACACACACAAAAAGTGCATAGAAATGAATATATATAAGCATATACATTACATAAAGTGCAGATGCACTGTTACAGAAACACGAGGGAAAATCCTCCACACACACTTCTCCTTTCAGACAGTGTTTCCTCCTGGCTCTGCATCACAGAAGCATTCTCCTTAGACTGCTCTTTGTTGCTGGATGGCTCAGGGCTTTTATGGATGGACAGTGCTTTTATGGCCAGGAGGTTATGGATATTTGAATTCCCCAGAAGAGGAGTTGGGCTCTTTGCCATTTCTGGCAATGCAATCCAGTTCCTCAGAGGTGCTGCATTATTGGGAGGCCCAACTGACATTCCCAGACTCACATTCACTTTCTCAGATGTCAGTGAGGGCTGGCAGCCTCCCCTATTGATGTCAGCCAGCAGTCTGGTGTCTTTACAGAGGCCAAACACAAGCAAGAGGTAGCTGCATGGGCATAAAGTCTGTGGAGGGCTTGACATCCATTTGTTCCTGGATTTAAGGCTCAAATACTCTATCATTTACTTCTTCAGGAAGCATCGGTTAGCCTGTAAATTAATAGAGTATATTCAGTCAAAAGTTCAAGTACAGAGCGCAGCAAAAATAACAGCATTCCTCATTATCCTATGAAAATCAAAATCTTCTCCAGCTTGTTGGCTAGACCTGTTTCAGTTGTGATACAGTAGCCTAACTAATGGAAAGCAAAGATGAAAAATAAAAGGAAAAAAATGGTAAGATTTGCTGCACAAAGATTTCTTCTCACTTCTTGCTTCTGTTCAGAGTAGTATTTTACATAAGCTCTCTCTTCTAATTCAAAGCTAGTGTACTTGAACTTTTGTCTTGTCTCTAGTAATTTGATAAATAATTTTAAAAAAACAATACTTTCTTTTTAGCAAGGTTGTTTTTTGTGTTTTTTTCTTTTTTCAAATTTTAATAGATGTACAACTGGTAGCTTCCAATTCTCTTTTTTGAAAGAGATTTTTAAAGATGCTGGTATCTAAGGAGAGTGTATCAGGGAGTGAAAGGGTATCATGCATTTCTAATTTGATTTTGGCACTGTGGAACCCATTCTTTTCTTTTTCTTGTCCTTGGTGGCAGAGGCTGTTGAGGGCGTGGCTGTGCCTCCTCATGAGTTACACAGCACAGGTCAAAGTTTCTCTGTGGGAGGGTGAGCAGAGCTGCCCTTGGTGTGATTTGAGCAAGGTGCTTGCTCTTCCTCCACCAGGGCCGATGTGTGCTCTGTGTGTGTGGGACACACCTTCTGCAAACACAGCAGCTGCTTAGGGAGTGATTTCAAATACCAGCAGTCCCTAGCAGGCAGACCCTGTGATGCCAGAGCTTTATTTTCAAAATAAAGGCTGTTGTTTGTACTGCTTGACTCCTATCTGGACAACTTGTGCAGGATTTCACCAAACACATTCTCAGCCACATGTCCTGGAGCTGCTCTCTTTGAGGCTCATGCTGCTCCAGGCAGAGGGTTTCCTACCAGTGCTCAGTAGAAAGGAAGCTTTGAAAATTGAGAAGGAAGCAAGGATGAAAGGGAAATTGCAATTTTTCCATCAGCAGCGCTGCAGGAGAGGAGTCGATGGCAGAAATTTGAAAATGCAGCATCTTGGTGTTGACTCCTGCTCCCTAATGCCCCAGGGAGGACGCTTGTTTTAGGCAGTCTTACATTTGGGTCCAATTTTTTGCAGCATTTTTCACAGAACTTTCAGTCCCTGGTGACTTGCACTCAGCAGCCTTAAACTATCAATAGACCCAGTATGTGCATTCCTGGGTTGAAATCCTGGCCTCTGTCTAGCCAAAAATCACATAATATCTAAATCTGGTAGGTTTTGTATATTTAATAATTTAATTTCTTGGTACTCTAAGTTTGCTTTTCTGTTAACTGTCCAGCCAGCTCTGCTCCACGAATCCTGTGTGGACTGGTACAGCTCTTTTCACAACACCCACCCTTCAGGAAATTCTTGGTGTAGGAGCAGATAAGGCAAATTGTGCTTGTTTTAGAGAGCCATGGCTCCTCAGGCAAGTTTAGACATCCTTAACCAATCCTTAATATTTTACTGTACTCCTTCTTTTGTTCTCTTTTCAGTTTTGGTCCTGGAAATGTAGAATATGGAGCTGAGGGTCAAGTGCAAATAGCTCATGAAGACAAGTAGTGTGTTTGTTAGAGGAGAAAATGATGTGGAGAAGGATGCAAAGGGAAAGAGGATTTAGCCAAAGATGAGAAGAATGGTTCAATTAGCATTTTGAGTTGCTTTTATTAACCTGGAATACTTTCAGGCTGTGAATCTTGTTGCAGAGAGGGACATATTCTTGTATGAAAGGCGTGATGGATTGTGTGCATGTCTCTCAGACTTCATAGATAACTCCATAAGCAGCAAATGCTCCTTAGTGATGTAAAAGCTGTTAAGAGATTTAATTTAGGTCTTGGATGATAGGATGGCCTTATTGTCAGTCACAATGTATCTAAACTGAACTTTTTGACAGTCACCTGATGTTCACTGGACTGCAGCAAAAAAAAGTTTGAATGTTAGCCTCAGTGAATGGAAAGACCTGCCAGGAGCACTTTGAAAAACAAATGTCACCTCTGATCCCATGGAAAGAGACTTCTCTGAGGAGGAAGGTGGGAAATCTGTGTGATTGCTGGCTGCCTGACACACCCCTCAGTGTCCACATCATTATTTACTAAACTCAGTCCATCCCAAGCTGGTTTTCTCTCAGAGAATGCTGTGTAGAAAGTTGTGAGTCCACACAGAGAACCAGAAGTGGACACTGTGTCCAAACTTTTGTAATATTATAGTGGTGCAATGGCCACAGTGTGAGAACTGAGACTGCAGTTTCCATGGGCTCAGCTTGGTGTCCCTGAGCAAACAGGAGGTGGGAACAGCTGCTGGACCTTATCAGAGGCAAGGGGAACAAGGTGCCTTTTGCTGAGAGGTGAGGCCAACCAGGCCTGTGTTTGGGCTGAAAACACAACAAGCAAAGGTCAGAGAACACAGATCAGTATCACCTTTTTGGTTTGTTTTTTTTTTTCTCCCTTAAATAGTGTCTTAGATTTCCAGGCAAGTTACTGATGCAACAGTAAAAGGGTTACTCCTGATTAAAGGTATCAAATCCTGGTCTTGTTTGTATCAGTTGGAGTCTGAAATAATTCAGATGACTTCAAAAAATTTACTTTGTTACTAATAAAAAAAATATTGAAAGAGTGACTAGGATTCCTTTCATATTTGCTATTAGTCTAGCTTAGTTTAAGGGGTTTTTTTTCTTTTTATTGTGACGTTAAGGGAACAAAACTGTGTAGTACTTATAATATTCCAAAAGTCTCCATTAGCAATTCCAGTCTATATGTGTACTTAGAGTTGTTACAAAATTTTCCAGATCCTCATGCTGTAATGTGATATTTCTATTCCAGCTAAACCCTAGAGAAAAAGAAAATTTTTATGCAAATATCATGTTGTCTGAAGAGCCACATCACCTTTTTTATCTATCTGGACCATTACCCTTTGAGTAGCTAAATATTGAAGAGAGAAAGCTTTTCTTGTAATAAATTTATCCTCACCAAAAATGAGCTATTACTGTAACACAGTGACAGTGGCCAGAATTGAGTCAATGTTCTAGGTTTGGTTAGTAAGAGCAGGTTGGTAAACTAGTAACTTCTCCTGAAGGGTACAAAACTTTCTCTCATAATCAGTGCTTCATCAGTGTCCATGCACCATTTCTAAAGCTCCCAGCATTCTTGTTAGTTGTGGAAATAAATCCTGCCTTGTCTGAAGCTTTCCCTCTGCAGGGAGGCATGAAGCTTCCTGCTTCTCCCTTGTTTGCATGCTGGTTGCCACAACCCTTCTGCCAGCCAGAGGTGGTGAGGGAGCAGTGTAAGTCAAAGGGTGGTTATTCACCTTTTCCCTGGCTTTCGTTCAGTTTTGCCACACATAACATGCTGAGTTTAGGGTTCCAAGGCTGTGCAATTGTCTTTTACAGATCATGTCCAGGTTGTAGGGAGGTGAAAAGCAAATCACCATGAATGATTTTACTTTCTGCCTCTCCTAGATGAACCTATTTATTCTAAGAGAAATAGGGGATTTTTATCTTCTCTTTAAGGTAACATACAGTCAGGTGATTGAATCTTTTATGTGGGCTGGTGGCAATTTCATGATCTAGAGACATCTGTTAAGAGATCACAGTATGGATTATCTTGATTGAAGGCTCATCGGTGGTGTTTCTTTCCTCTTGCCATACACATGTAGCAAACTGATCTTGAGAGGAAAAGCTTTAAGGCAAATGAGAATTTCTTTTTCCACTGGTTTTGATTACATGACTTAATCCATTGGCTCCAGCAGCAGTTTATTTGAGATTTTAGCTGAAACTGTGTTATCTAATTAAGCAGCAAACCTTAGCTGTTAGGGTAACAACTGTAGCTAAGGCTTTAGGAAACACTGGCTACAGCACTGGATGTATAGCATAAATACTTTGTCTTTTTATCTTTTATTTGCATCTGTTTTAATCTTAAAGTGGTTGAGATAGATACAAAGGATACAGATAAATAGGTTAAATCTGCAGCTGGTTACATCTGTTTTGTCATAGGAAAGGTGGCAGTATTTGCTGTGGTTGGGAGGTTGGCCCTGTGACATATACATGATGAGCCTCAGAAAGAGAAAGAGAGAACAAGCACTGTAGAATGGTGGCTTCAAATGCGTTGCCTTGAGAAATGCATTTCTGTGTCAGCTGAGTCTCAACTTAGTCCTTCCTCCCCTGTGTTTCACAAAGAGCATTTTAGCATCTTTTGTGCAGTGAGTGTGTGCCTGGCCTTCGGAGGGGCTGAGTCACTGACAGCACTGAGGGACACCATGCTGGTGAATGCATCAGCTCCCAGCTCGTGGTTGTTCACCTCTGCAGCTTACAGAGAACCCCCCTCCACCTATCCCACCCTCCTCCTATCCCACCTGTCCTGATTCTTACCTTCACAGCAAATCCACTTTTCCCTTCCAGTCAGTAATATATCATAATGCAGCATGATTGTACAAAAGATGTGCAGGGTGGGGTGAGAATTCTGGATCTGTTTACTTGTTATTCTCTCTGGAAATGACTCAGAGCCTGTTTGTGAGTTTATATCACATGAGGAATCCCTCAAACTTCTTCCCTTAGAAAGTCCAGGGGGAGAAGCAGTATCTTAGGGCATGTAGAGAGTTTGACATCATGGTGTCAGGCAAAGAGGAGCCTTAGTGATTCGTCTGGGTCCAAGATATCTCACAGCTGTCAGCAAGAGAAAGTTTTCGTCCCCTAGTGGGTGTTTGTCTTGGACTTCACATGTGGTGGAAATCTATAACACATTCATATTATTATGTCCCTTTTGGAAGGACAAAAAGAGTGTGCTAATGACCCTTTCTTCTTCCATCTACAGCTCATGGAAAATAAACTATTCCATTTCTTCTACAGTAACAGCACTCTCCTACACTGTCAGCTCTGCCATAGGCAAAATCCATTGTATGTCAGTCCTTACCAATGTACTTCTGTTCCAGTATTATTATCTTTGGCTGGCACCTTAAGCACAGTCAATAAGTCTGTTGAAACTGTAGACTACCCAAAAAAGTACATTATATAAGAACTAAGCCCACAAAACTCAGGGTTTGAAATGAGTTCAGGGAGGGATGGGGCAGAGGTCAGCATCTTACTCTCAATGTGCTACTCTTAAGTTAGTGATTAAGAGTAGCCAGCAGCTATTAAGTACAGAAATCGTTTTCAAAGGCTTTTCTTTTCACACAGCTGTTTCACATCTTCGCTGTGTACAGCTACTCTGTGTTGTTTTACTTTTACAAATTTGCAAAATTTACATAGTTCAGTAGTGAATCACAGAAACTTTGTAGCTGCCAATTGCAGAGACAAGAGCAGCCTGCATTAGAATACAGCTCCCAGGGAACAGAGATACATCAAAGCGTGTCTTTGTCTCATTACTGCTACTTACAAATAATGGCACTCCAGAGCTTTGTAGCACAGCTCTGCAGAGGTTCCACAGCTGCTACTGGATCTCAAGACATTTAGAGTAAAACCCAGGGTCTCTCAGACCACAAGTGTTTAGATACATCTTCTGATTGTCAAAGAATTGTTATTCCCCAATTAACAGATGCACAGGTAGATGTATTTCTTTGTTAAGACCATTAATTGCAAATGCATTAGGAAAACTTTGTTTATAAACATGCATCAGTGTTTTGACCTCACATATACATAAATATATATATATATATTTATTTATTTATTTATACACACACACACACACACACACACATAGACACAGTCCTTTTCTTCTTTCTTAGCTGGATAGCTCTTAGTTTCCAGACTAAGTTAATTAGCTGTCAAATACATATTTTGTGGGGGGTTTTCTACAAAATTTGATTAGTCCTTCTTGTGTATCCTCTTTGATACCATTGCAGAATTGATTGAAATGAGTACTTGGCACTGTGTTTCCTACACAGGAGCATTTGCAGAAGCTGTAGTCTTGCCAAGATCAGGTTTTTAGTACTGAGAAAAGAAAAAAAAAGGCGTGATGGAAGAAAATCAAGTGATTGCTTCTGCACAGTGACCTGCTATTAAATTATTGTAGGGCATACAGAGAGATTTTGTCCAAGTGTGCACAGAACATGATCTTAAAGAGCATCTAGGCACCATTTTTCTCATTAGTCTGAGCCACTGGTCAGGAATTTTTTTGGTTTTGTTTCTTTGGGTTTTTGGGTGTGGTTTCTTCTTTCATTGGAGTCAGATCCTTGAAGCTGTGGATAAGATGATATTTTATTTATTGCCTCTTTTGACATTGACCGTTAACTGCATAAGGGGCTGATCAGTGACAGGATCATGTTTGTGTGGTGGGAATAAGCAGGTGGTATAGAAAAGGATGCAGTTCCTACACTGGCTTTGATGGTGAGCAGTTTATTGGGGGCCACAGCCTACTTCAATTAATTCCCTAAGCTTTTGGACAGCATTTTAAGGCTACCATAGCTGTTTTGTTTTGGGTATCTAAAACATTTTGGGTATCTAAAACATTTGGGTATCTAAAAACATATTTTGCATCCATTTATATTGTGTCATGTGGAGAACCAAAAACTAAGTTTTTTCCAATTAAAGTCTTTCTGGGAAACAGGGGGAAAGGAATCAGAGGAGATTAGATTGATGGAGAAGTTCAAGAGAGACCCAAGGGACTTGTGTTTTGTTATTTGTTAGTTTTGAGCTCAGAAGTCACATTCCTGTTGAACAGCCACCCAGAGAGCTGGCTTTCCTGTACCACAGTTTGCAGCTCATGTCTGCTCTTTTTAAGATGGCTTTTTTAAAAGAAGTTCCTAATTTTATGACTGCTGTGTACTTGGCAGGACAGCAGTGAGAGGCTTGCGCTGCTGGAAAGTATTACAGAGGTTTTGAGGTATTTTGGGGCAAATTAATTCATATCTCATTAAAGACAAATGCATTATGTGCCCTGTCTAGACAATTGAGAGATTAGGAACTGGAATGCTACTGCATTTCAAACTGAGGTAGTAGTTTCCATAAAACAATATTCCATTCTATGTAATTCTGCCTTTTTTTTAAATACATGTAGAATATAAAACAATTTTTATGCTTTTTTTTTCCTTAGTACTCAGCAGTTTTTGCCATCTGCTGCAGTAATGGAGAGCAGCCCTACATTAAACAACTTGTAGGGGTTGACACAAAACCTACAAGGGGATTTGTAAAACACAGAAATGTTAACTCTTAGAAGTCCTCCTTGCTAAGAGATCTCAGTTCCCGTATGAACATGACACTTCAGCCATGGCTGGAGTTAACACTGAGATTTACCTGAGTTACAGGTTTTTGTAAATGGAATTGCTTTGTATGAGGAGCTTTTATTAAACATGTAAAGGGGCTTTTGTTCAGAGAAGCTTTTGAAGCACAGTTGTCCCAGGACACTGCAAAAGGTGCCCCTGTGCATTTCTAAGGTTGTTACTAAAACTTTCTGAGAATGTGGAGGTAGGATGAGTGTGAGTGGGGAGAGGGAACAGACAATCCAATATCAGTTTTGAACTTAAAATTAATGATTCCATTTTGAAAGTCAGACAGCATTAGAGCATTTTTTCTAGTCTACTCTTAGGGTTTTAATTAAGGATTAAGGCAAAAAGCAAAGCAAAATAATTGTGAGATTTCAGTACATGCTGTATCACCAGCAAAACAGAGTATTAAAAGTACTGCTGTAGTGAGGTACAGAAACCAGATGTACACTGCCAAAGAAAGTGGGTTTCCCTGTGAAAGCAGGTTAACTTTGGCCACGTTGCTCTGCTTTCTTGACTTGAAATGAGAAATTCTTTGCTTCCCGCTGTTTATCCTTAGTCTGCTGTAATGGCAGAGGGTGATGTGGCCCACACCACAGTGGGATACACTCAGATCAGTCAGGACAGGCTGCCAGAACAGCCTGTAGCACCTTCCAGGCCATGGCCATGCTGTGGGCTAGAGGCTGCAGTGACACTTCACTTGGAAAAGAAACTCTTTTCTTTTGTGCCTTACACATATGTGTGTGTAAGCAGCAGGCCTGAGGGAAGGCACTTGTGTCAAAGCCTGTCCCACCACTCCTGACCTGGACAGTCCTGCATCATCTATTTCAGTGCTCTGGGAGCTGTGCTCCTGCCATGTCTGACTGTCACCAACATCACTCAAAAATTTGTTTTATTCTCAAATAAAATGGACACTAACCATTCTTTAGGAAAGCAGTAATCTTTGGAATCATCTACCAAAGAGAGGAAACCGAAGTTTCTTTCAGCAGCAGTTGTTTCAGCAGTCTTAGGAACCTTCTCCATGAATTTCAGTTTTTTGTTGGGTGGGTTTTTGGTTTCTTTTTTCTCTGTTGGTTTTGGATCAGATCCTAATGCCCAAATTGCTTCCAGGTGCTGCAGGATATTCACCTCAGAGCAAAATATTATAATAAGAGTCCACAGGATGCTGAGTGTGTCCTTGCAGGTACATAGATGGGATTCTCCATCCTGGCCTCTGTTGTTTATGGGTCCCAACACACCCATTAATAAATAGGCAGCACTGCTTTCACTCTGTATTAATCTTTAGCACTTCCCAAACAGCATATTCCTTTGCTACAACATTAAATTAACTGATGTAACACTGAAATGGATTTCAGAGAGATGTGCATCATCACCAGTGTTGCTAATTCTGTCTTTAAATTATCTGCGTAACTTGTATGCTCTGCTGCACATCAGAAGCCAGGACTCCCTGTCCTCAGTTTACACAGTTGCTCCTGCAAAGACAAAATATTCTGGGAAATAACTTAGATTTCACTATTCTAAATGGATTGTTCAGAATCTATTGCAGCTGATGAAGGTGTTCAGATTTGCTCCTTGTCCAGCAACTATTCTATCTAAAGGTAGCTGAAGTATAAAAGGTCTGTTGCCTGATTAAATAAAGAAAAATACATAATTACAAAAAATATATGGTTACACATCTGCATGTAAGCATTACTGAGTTCTGCATTGACTGTGGATATCTGAATGAAGTAAATTGGTTTCGAGTGTGGCACACAATTTGTCAGAGAACATGTGAAAGGAAGCCTTTTCCATGCCAGGAAAGAAAACCACAAGGGGATTTTTTTGCCCTGACTGGAAACCCTCATAAAACTGAACGGCTGAACTGGTGGGACACAATTCAGTAAGAGGAAAATGTTTTTTGGTGTGAGACTAATTAATTCAGGAGAAATCAGCGACTGGAGAATTGTAACTTTGATGTTAGGTTGTTTTAGAGCTAGAGTTATTCTATGAGCTTAAAAACAATTATAGCAAGATTCCTCCTTTGTGGAGAAGGACAGTTGGAAAACCTGACTACAGCAAGACCTGGCTGTTTGCCTGGAAGTGGATGGAACAGGAATGAAACAGTATAGTCTATTCTGGGTATGGTTTATACAGGGGATTCGTAAAAGAAGCTGACAAAGCTACAAACACAAAGTTGGCCTAAAAGAGCATGGCTGCTGAAGAGAAGTGGCTGACTGCTCACTTGGAACCACAAAACCTCCTACATACTCTATAACATTTGGGTATCTGGATTTTGATCCACCTGATTATATAGCAACAGGAAAGGAGAAGAAAAAGCAGAACACACACAGTACTGGCATAATGAAGTTGAAAACCATTGTGGTAATTTATAGCAGCCAAGACCTGGTGATACTAATTCCTTAAAATAGCCAAAATGACTTGTGAATTATAAACATATAACCTGAATGTCGAGCTATTGACTTGAGAAGAGTCAGGTCCTAGACTCTGTTTAGCTTCTGTTCTGTGTTCTAGGTAATCAAACTGCTTGGAAACATCTGAGGTGTCCAAAATGGGTAACTTGGACAAGGCTGATTCAGGCAGAGCAGCCTTGCCCCACACAGGGCAAGAACCCTCCAAAAGGTTAAATCTGGAGAAGATCTGAAGAAAATGAGAGAGGCTTAGTGGAAACTTTCAATGCAGGTTGCACAGGTGATCAGCTGCAGCAAGTGAGATTAGTGTCTGCCAAAGAGCAGTCAAGTGCTTACTTCAGAGAATGCAGGGATTTTTGTGTAATTACTTCTCCTTTTTCCTTTCCCTTTCCACTAACAATTGTACAAACCAATGATGGAGTACAGATTACTCAGAACGGTGCTATCATTTATTCTTCTAGAAAAAAAAAAGGCATTTTAGAGAAGAGTGTTAATCACAGAGCTTTTAAGAGGTAACCGTTAGATGGGAAAACACTCCCTCCCTGTGAATCAGATGTGAGGGTACACAAATGTATCCACTCACTCTATTCTTCTCACTGCCATGAACTCAAGAAGTGAAGCCACCCAACAATGCAAGGCCAGGTTATTTAGATAAGCCAGGGAGAGGGCACTGGTCTGTTACAGAATTGGGGTTTTCTGAAGAACCAGAGCAAGATCTTTTCTTGGTTTCCAAAGAAGAAATATAATCCATTAAGAGTTTCTGGTATTTCAAGTAGAGGTATGGATTTCTGTCAAATCAAACTTTTATCCTTTTCTTCAGGAGTGTATCATCGATGAAGACTGTGAAACAGGGAAATATTGCCAATTCTCCACCTTTGAATACAAATGTCAGCTCTGCAAACCCCAGCACACAGTAAGTCCTGAATGAGATGTGATTTAATGTTATCTTTAGAAACTCAGTCATTTATTGTTGCTAATGTCAGCAAGTCAAATTTGGCAGAAAAGAAGCTGCAAACCTTTCTGCATGAGGGTAAAAAATTTTTCATGTTAACTTGGAGTAATTAAAAATCGAGATTGGGATGACCCAACACCTACTCCCCTCCCCATCTTTTCTTTGCAATTGTCAGTACAATACTTGTAGGATAAAGAAAGTAAAAACTGGATCCTTGCTAAGCTTCTGTTGTAAAGTGAGCTCAGGATAAAGGAGGTGGGTTCAATTTCCTGACCTAGAACCTCCACAATTACAAATAATTTTTGTCCTTAATTAGCACGTCTTAATAGTGCCAGTGCAGTCCTACTCCTTGCTCTGCGTTGAGCACTGCCTGTGGGATCCACTGGAAAAAGAAATACAGATTTTTATGGCTGCCCAGATAGGGCTTTACACAGACAGGAAAAAGCTGCTGGAATGCTAACCTGCTACAACTCTTTAAGATGTTAACCGAGCTACCTAAAAATGAAACAAAGTGACACACATGGTTTTTATTAGGTTCTTGTGTGCGTGTAGTTGAAACACTGGGGCAATTGTTATACAAAGCAACCTTTAGCTAGAGATTTGCGTTTCTGATTTGCAAAGAGATTTTTTTTTCAAAGATTCTTGGTTACCAATGAAGTCTGGTTCTTATTACAACTGAAAATGGATTTTAGAAAGATTTTTTTTTTGCTTTGCTCTTTGAAAACAATTCTGAACAAATTGCAAATTCCTGGCTGCATTTAACAATGGAAAAAATCAGTAATGTTCTCCATTGATGACATTTAATTTATTAGTTTTTGTTTCCCTTGATTGCAGAGCAGAGAGCTCCAGGGAGAACTTAGAACAGCCTTTCAGTACCTAAAGGGACTACAAGAGAGCTGGAGAGAGACTTTTGCAAGGGCAGGTAGTGACAGAAAAAGGGGGAACGGCTTTAAATTGAAAGAGAGCAGGTTAGATCAGATTTTGGGAAGGAATTCTTTACTGTGAAGATGGTGAGGCCCTGGCACAGGCTGCCCAGAGTTGTGGATGCTCCATCCCTGGAAATGTTCAAGGCCAGGTTGGATGAAACTCTGCTACTCTACTGTGCAGGTTCCTGTGTGGCAATAGTTCAATGTATGATTAAATAGAGAAATTAAGCAGTTCTACTTAAACAGCAGGAATATGACATACTTATATTTAAAGTACATCTTGTCTTCAGGCCCAGGGTCCAATTCTGTGTGTAGCTGTGGGTAATCTCTTTAATGAGTGCTAAATGCCAGTTTTCCCTGTGCTCTGTGCCTTTGGCAGTCCTGCTCTCGGGATGTGGAGTGCTGTGGGGAGCAGCTCTGCGTGTGGGGCGAGTGCAGGAGATCCATTTCCAGAGGGGAGAACGGCACTATCTGTGAGAACCAGCATGACTGCAACCCTGGAACATGCTGTGCTTTCCAGAAAGGTACACAGGGCTTTATCCTATGCATTTCAGCATGCAGGAGCATTGATATTTGGCTCTTTTTAGCCATGGGGAAGTGCTTAAATCTCTACAGAATCAATAGGTTGTTCTCCCTTGGCCTGTGGAATGCACGAAGCTCAAAAATTTACATTTCTGAAGGGGAGTCTTAGGCATTTAAAAGCAGCAGAGTTCTATGTCAAATTTTCACACAATAGAGTGAAAATAACAGAATTAAAGATGTGCAGAGGAAATTATTGAGCTGACTGAAAGTGGCTTCTCCTTCCTATCAGCAAGCAGACCATCTAAATCAGACTGCAGATACATTTCATACTTCAAGTTTTACGTGAGCCTCCCAGGGTAGCACACCCTGAAGTAGTGACCAGGCAGCCAAGAGAGACAGAGGAATAATGTCCTAGATTATATTGTCAGTCCACATGGGAATGTGAAACTTGATTTACAGAAGGGAGGACAGAGGAGAAGGTCTCAGGCCTGAAATAAATCCCCAATCCTGTCTGGTTGGGTCCAGTTCCTTCTACTGTTTTATACCCACTGGTTCCTCGCTGCATTTATCATACTTCACCTTATTTTAGTAGTGACACAATTCCAACCACCTCCCTACACCAGGTAGATACTTCCAGATGCTTCCCTAGCTTTCTTCCTTGCTATGAGCCAGAGGTGACCTTGTACCTTCATTTTTAGTGATTATATACGTATAAATCAATTGATAAGAATGTTGATGAAAATTGACAGAATACTCTTATTAGAACCTAAAAAGAACTATTGATTAATAGCAATTAATTTTTATTTACAGCTGTCTGCCTTAGCAGGGCTTTAGGGTTTTTCAGGTTAGGCCTAACCTCAAGGCCCTTCTCCATCACTAGAGTATTGCAAAAGATGGTCCTAATAAAGATGTGTATTTTTCAAATAAAGCTTTAGTAAACTGTGGAGTATTTGCTGCTCAAAACATAACATTTTGAAATTGGGAACTCATAGGTCTTATACATTGAAGTATATGTGTCTGTGTATACACACACATATATGTGTCTTTTGACCAAGTCTGGTTTAAAAACTTAAATTTTGAATTCTTCTCATATTTTATCCTGCCATATGAGTTGAGTGAAGACAAGAGGAGGAAGGGAGGTTTTATAGGAACATCTGGAAGAGCTGAATTCCAAACTGAGACTGGAAGTTACTGACATGAGGAAACCCAAAGGACACAACCTTCTTAAATAACTTCTTACACAGGCTGAAATTCAGCTCTGTATAGAAACAAGGGTGCCAAGCTCCAGATGTCATCAGACAGCTTTGCCTACAGCAGAATTACTGAAATAAATTAAATGTCTGAGTTGTAGTTCTTGTAGCCTTATTATTTGGTGTATTTGTAGCCCGTGCAAAGATATAGGAAAAATACCAGAGCTCTAAAATACCGATGTATTTCTCCATTCAGATTTTAAACCATTAATGCTACTCATTGCAAAGGATTCACTGTAATGTTAGTTTTCATGGGGTTAGAATAGTGTTTGGAATCTCCAAGGGATGGAGCTGTGCTGTACTGTCTTGACAGTAGACTCTGAGTCAAGCTGGTCTTGCTCATCAAGGATGAACTTCACATGTCTTACTCCCACCTAGCAGAAAAAACATTGTTATGGCTCCCTAATTGGTAAGGGGTTTTTTTTACATCTTGCATCCAGAATGAAACTGAGATCACGGGGTGATTTCAGTTTAGCAGGCAGCTATGGACTTCTCCTAAAATGCCTTCACTCTGGCCTGCAGAGCTGCTGTTCCCTGTGTGCACACCCTTACCTGAGGAAGGGCAGCCCTGCCACGATCCTTCCAACAGACTTCTCAACCTGATCACCTGGGACCTGGAGCCCGATGGAGTCCTGGAGCAGTGTCCCTGTGCAAGTGGGTTGAGCTGCCAGCCTCAGAGGTAAGGACCAAAGCTGGGCAGACAAGCTGCTTAGCATTGTTGAGGGGTCTATTTCTGTGGTAAAGAGCTACAGAACTTCAGATTCTTTCTCACTAGAAAAGGTTTTGACAACTTTTCTCATGAGTAGTATTGAAACTTTCTTCTGTGTCCTCACAGATGTGCCAAATTGAGTTTGGCAACACATTAATCTGGTGAGGGTTAAGTGTGTGAATTAATGAGGTTGGTACTGCTTTTTAATCAGTCAGGACTACCAGCCGTTGAGATGCAGAATTCCAATTTAATTCTCTGCCCACAGTTCTTGTCCACCACATTTCTGTGTTAGTTTGGTTGCTTTAAAATGTAAGACACACTAAAGGTATTTTAATACAAACTTTTCATAGATCATGCTTTTAATAATTCTTTAAATGAGTTATTTGAATCATCACCAGTTTCATTGGCAGAAAGTGAGATCATTTCAGTTTTGCATTAAAAGCATTTTTAGAAAACGTACATCTTCTATTAAATAAATTGTCCAAGTTTGCTCCTACACTACCAGCATCATATTAAATTCCAACAAAAAATCATAGCTGGGATAGAGAGGTAGATTAATATTTCTCTCTTCTGCGTCCAATTCTTTGTATGTTTCTTCATGCATGAAAAGGAATTGGGTAGCATTTTGTTTCATAAACGTCATCTAAGGAAGTAAGCAGAGGGGATTCCCATCCTTTCAGCACCAAAATTTTAGTTAATGCATCATTAACCTCAGGGTCTGTCAGCAAATGTCAGATCTAGTAAGAACAACAACATTTCAGATGAGGATACAGAAACACAGAAATTAATTAGGGTGTGAATATAGCTGAACTGTCCAGCTATAGTTCACAAGAATTTTCTGTCTGAAGAGTCAGGTAACATTTATTTGTTACCTCTTTTATTGAGGGCCACTGCCCTCTTGTGTCCCAGGATCAGACATTTTGCATCGTTACGATCTCTGTATGTGGCAATCTCATCTTTAACTCTCCAGCTGTCCAGCATGTAACAATCAGCTGCTTGTGAAATCAGCTAGGGTAGGTCCATTGTGCATTTAACATGCTTTTATGTGGGAATGGAGAATTTCACAAAGAAACTATCAGAACACAAAATGATGTACTGTATGACCAGATGTGTCTTTTTCCAACAGCCACAGTGCTACATCTGTGTGTCAGCTGTCTGCCAATGAAACCCACAACACTGAAAAAGAAGATCCCTTAATCATGGATGAGATGCCCTTTCTAAGCTTGATCCCCCAAGACCTTCTGTCTGATTATGAGGAAAGCAGTGTCATTCAGGAAGTGCGTAGAGAATTAGAAAGTCTGGAGGACCAAGCAGGTTTGAAGCCTGAGCCTGACTCAGCTCAGGACTCAGATTTGGAAGATGAAATCTAAAGCCCAAGCACCAGACAGTTTAATTAGTTATTTCTAGATTTTTTTTTTGTCTAGCATCTTGCTTATACAAACCCTAAACATACACTGCTGAATAGAAGTGCAATAAACATGGTGTTCAACGAGAATCCTTTTCTGTGCACCAAACCTGCATGTCCCAGCTACTGTGGACTCCATTCAATCCTTGGACCAAACCTTCTGTCAAATGGGAACCATGAGTGTTCTTCCGGATTTGTATTTTCCCCTTGTACGTCAGAAATAAACTTCTTAGTACTTGTACTCATTAAAAAATACACACAAGCATAAATCATTTTAAGTTACTATGGTAATTATAAGTGATTTTGAGTACAGATGCTTAGAATTGTTTTATTTTCCTAGGGTAAGAACCATCTACTTTGACACTGTTGCAGTCATTGATTTTAAGGATTTTTTAAAGGAATTTTAATTTTTTTTTCCTTAGAATTGGCTTATGCTTTTAATACACTTCACAGGCACAAATCTGTGCATGTTACAAGACGTGATTATTTTTACCATCTTAAAAGGCCATTGATTTAAGAAATCAACAGCAAGCTAAGAGTAAAATCCGACTCGCCAAACTCCCAGCTGTCTCACCAGTTTGCTCCCATGGCTCCTCCCCTGTTAATGGTTTTCTGGAGTATAAATTTCACCATCTGTTGTTGCATGTGGTAAAACACGACATGAGGTGCAAGCCAAGTAAGTTCTCATGGCACTTCTTCCCAAAAGATCCCTACTGCTTATGTCTAGTTTGGAACACTAGAGCACCAAAAACAGGAGCAGATATTAGACTGTGCCACCGGTCTGCACATCTTTCTCCACTTCTGGTCTGTGAAGGCTTTTCAACACGTTCCTTGGGCAGCAGAATTAATGTTAATAACCACTGTCATTATAAATGGGGAGGACCAGAACTTGCTTGACTTTTGGTTTAAGGATTCTGCAACCAATTCTCACACCAACACACACACAGACTCTGGCTCAGAAAGTTCACTGAATTGACCCTCCCTCTCTATCCTGAATAAAGTTACTGTGCTTTAGACACAGCCCCATCTATACAAGGAGAAGGAATTAAATGTCACTGCAATTCTCCCGTTTAAAAAAATATCCATGAAAGCAACAACTGTCTGTAAATACTGCCCTCTTCAGGACGGTATTTTCCCTTCGAGTTCTTGATACTGCAAACCCTGTATTTCATCTCTGTATTTTTGCCTCTCCAAATGTCTGAGCTTGAAGAAAATTCATGATCCGTTTGATAGGTAATTTTTTCTCTCTTCCAAAAGCTCTAAGGATGCTTCAGCAGTCCATATGTGTATATATATATATATATATGGTAAATGGCAGTTTAATGAAGTACCTTACTTAGGGGATGGTACTCCCTCTGTGCTCCCTTTGCCCCCAACTTCCACTTCACCGATGCTGGCCAAGACACAGCACAGGACAGTCAGAAGAGGAAGAATGAGAGAATTCCTCTGTGCACTGCCTGGTTCTCAAACTGCCAGATTCCTCAGGATTTTTAGGTGGCTGTGAGCCAGCAGGCAAGGAAGAACTGAAGGTTCTGTTATGGAACATCCCTTTCCCTCTGGAGTGGAATTTAGCTGCCAATCATACTTGGAACTTAGAAGTGTCACTGGTGAGAAATTCCGTTCTGGAAAAAGAAGCTCAGAGTTGAAGAAAAATTTGGTGTGAATGTAAAGAGGAGCAGCAGCCAGCCTATAAACCAGTTCCTGTAACACTGTACATTGGGGGGGTGTGCACATACACACAAACACACAGCCTTGCAATTCCAGCACTGCCTTGGGAAAGTCTGTATTTCCATGAAACAATTCCATAATTTTTTCAAATAAAAACCACAGCATTTAATGATTAAAATAACACAACAGAATGAACAAATGTTTTATTGGCATGTTCATTGTTGTAAACAGCATCTGGCATGAAAAAGTTTACCAAAATCTTTTGATTGTTATAAATTAGGTGGCTTTTCCAAAACCTATGGAGAATTGTTCTCTATTGATCTTTATGGACCAAAGCAAAAAATTGCTGTTCCTAGGCTTTGCAATGAAATCATGTTGACTGCATCAGTCTTTGCACCACAGCCTGAACTACCGAGTTTGTATGTTGAGGTGTTAAGAGGTTGCCCCAATATTTGACTACATATAGCTATGGAATCAACTCTGGGAGAAATAAACTGACTTTCAGCGGGTGGAGAAGATGCAAACTTGTAATAGTCTTAAAAACAAAATGTACAAAAACAGCGGAACAGAACAAAAACTTCATTAACGAGGGGAAGTACAACCCTAAAGTACCCAGCATCGTCAAACATAAAATGAATACAGGTTTAACCAGGCAACTACACTTCCAAATGTACACAATGAATGTCGATATGTGTAAAGAAATAGCACGGTAAATAGCTGAACTGCAGTTCTGGTAAATGGATAGGGCAGATTTTATTTACACATCGAACGCAATATACTAGAGCTGCTCATCGGCTTCCGTAACCTATTAAAAACCACTTTACCTTACAACAGCACTTCTGCAAACAAACAACGCCTGCCGGCAGCTCGCTGCAGACACCTCTCAGATCCCCTAGATCATGGAAGAATATTCTAAAACCTGACACTTGCAGCACTCCCATGTCCGGCCCTTTCCTGCTGCTCTCCTAGAACCAATGTGTTAACATTTACTCCAGACTCTCTGATGAGGTAATGCGTGTATCAGTGAAACAAACAGAGAAAAGGATTCTTTCACGGCCTTTGCACAGCTTTTATTATTAAGCTATGAGTATCCTGTTGGAGGCTAGTTTCACTAGCTACTATGTGCACACTGTCCTCAACAATTTCCACTCTTTTCCCTCCCCACCCACTTTTGAGTTCTAATCTTTTATTTGCACATCCCTTTTAGCTTTACAGTACATTTGACTATAGTGCACAACATGATTCCAAGTCAAACGGTGGCCCAGCGGGGCCCTGCGCTGCCGGCCGGCACCCGCCCGGCCCATGCTGGTGTCAGCGCTTTACACCTAATGAATGTCCTGCCGTAATGGCACTACACAGTAGTAGTGAACCTTTTGATTGGAAACAAAAAAAAAATTCCCCAGGGAAAATGCTATAGCAAGTATCAGTCTTGAGTCAAATCTTTATTTGGTGCTCCATCCAGATAAATTTTTAGTGCTTTTTCTTTACGGGGAGAGTAGGTTACCCGATGTCCAGTTTTCTGGAGTCTGCTGCTTTCTTTTTTCATCAGTTCATTTCTTTGCTCATCTGTTAATTCCATTAATTCTTCAGTTTTATCCCTAAAACACAAACATACGTTCAAATTCAGATCAATACAGTAACCATAAGTAGATTTCTGCATTTTTGCTTGAAGCAAGTTAGTAAAAGCCACAACTAAGCATAATACTCCCATGGATTCCTTTATTCTGCAGAAACAGGCAATGTGTCTAAACCTGCTTTTCCAGCAGAAACATTCAGCATTCAAACTGACTACAGACCCAGGGGGGAAGAAATAAGCCCATACTCCTCCATCTCTTACTCCTATTCTTTATAGACAACTACAGCTCTGCTCTGTATTTGGTCACAGTGCCAACAGCTGGAAGCAGTGTGTTCGCTAGTCCCTACCAGATGTTCTCCCAAGTAATTTTCATCAAGACCAGCACATTATTAACCAGCTGTTTCTCCCCAGCTCACACACAGTAATGAAAAATAGCACTGAAGCAATTTGTGAGGTTGCCCCACCCACCAAGTTTAGGAGAAATGACAATATTCAAGCTCTCAGTCCTCAACTCTTGCTCCAGGCTACTGCCACCAGCTGATTAACACTTTTCACATTAACAGAATTTTTATCGTAACAGACTTTTTAGAAAGAAGCCATACTAATTTCTCAAAGGAATAAACTCAGAAAATAAAATCCTTGCTCTCCGAAACCTACAGCAAGACTCTCACTGACTCCACGTGGGATATGGTTCTACGTTAAGAAATTAAATCCAGGTACACATTCAAGCACAGCAACTAGCTTTAATTTCAGTGGTTTGGGAAGGAGGATTGAGTAAAAAGGTGCAGTGCTTCTTTTCTTAAACTTCATTAGTATTCAGGTTTTTAGGAAGCTGAGGAGCACAAATATTTCAGCTGAATGTTTAAAACCTTTTCTTTAAGGTAAAAGAAGAGTATTTTATGTTCCTGTCCATTACATCACTCCTCAAATATTAACTACAGATTTTTTTTTTTTTTGCATGGTTTATTACACTGTAATGAAATACATACCTATAAAATATTACTGCACCATCATCACAAATGTACAGGGGCCAGACATTCAATGTAGATACTTTCGGATTCCAGTCCAAATCTTGGTGAATCTCTAGTATGGAAATGTCGCATGGAAAAGTTCCTCTACCCTGAAAAAAAACAATTACTTAGTGAATACAATAAAACTCATAATCACACATCTGTGCCATTAAAAGGTAAAAATACACAAAATCTTACTTACCTTTGCAAATTCTATGTTTTCCAAGGGTATTCCACTTATTTCACTTAGCTGTGAAAAGAAATGGTGCATTTAATACAATTCCAAAGCAACATTACACAGTGTCTACATAAAGTCAAGAGTTGCCAAATCTAGAAGTCAAAATATCTGGAAGTCCTCCAACGTACAACATGACAGTGACAAGTACACATTTTTAACACTTCTGAAGTTACCCGTGTGTGTCACAAGTGATGCTTGCTGTGATAGTATTTCATCACACTTCTCTTAATACTGAAGGGGTGACGAAAAAACTTCATAGAAACAATTAATTAAAAACATCCAAGTTCCAAGATACAAAGGGACCAACTGCCTCATGTTAAACCCTCAGAAGTTTCCCTGTGTGACATGGCAGCTGTTATCCAATCAAGCTGGGAGCAGCACAGCTGTAAAATAAGCATGACTACGACTCACCTCCACTAAGACACACCTGCACTTCCCACCAGAACATAAAAACCAAAATTGCTCCCTGCACATCAATTCTTAAGACAAGAAAACAAAGGCAGCCAACTCTTTCTTCAGATACAAGTGAGGAGGAATTCTTGACTGCATGCAAGAACCTGTAGTCATAATTTCATTTCTACCTGAAGAATACAAGCAAGCAGCCCATAGCTTAGCCTGTGTAAAACAGAAACCCAGCCTGAACTAACCCCACTAACTTACCAATTCTCAGGGTCACTGCTGCCAGCATTTTTGCTGACATCAACATCCAGGGTGGCCTCCTAACGACTGGGTATTGCCACACATACAGAAACATTTCTCCAAGAGTGGAACCCTGTGATACACTGGATTAACAAAACAGCCTCAACAGGAGACACCTACTCTGGATTACTGCTGGAATGACACAGCTCTGCTTACCTGATGGAGTCCTGGCCTTAAGGAAAACCAAACCACATCACAGCCATACTTCTTTCCAACCAAAACATAGCTCAACCTACTTGATACAGCAACACCACCCCTCAGCAACAGCTCTCACATTCATATATGAGGAGAATGAAAGGTTTGGTATTTTGGAATAACAACACATTAGCTTGAAAAAACATGAAGCGGCAATAGCTTAGCTTTTCTTTCACATGTGTTTTCTGAGGCTAAGGGACACAGTGACTATCAGGCTGCTTAAACTTCAAGCTGTGACTTCTTCTGTATGTATTCACCTGAATACTTTCATACCAGACCATTATGCTAAACTAAGAAGTAAGGTTGATAATTCATGTGGCTTTGGTAATGGTATGGGATACATTATCAGTTCCTGGGGAAAAATAATCACTATGCAACAAGATTTTTGGAGCTATGACATCTTTGTGCTTCCCACCACAGAATATCAATAAGGCTCTTGGTCATCACAAGAAACTTGCATGTTACACGTTTTACCTTCTCTTTTAATTCTTCGACACTGCTGCTTTCTAGTACTACTTCCTGGAAAGAATCTAATTTCATCTCTGATGGCCTCCATCGTCTGGATAAAACAGCAAGTTGTGACATGGATTTCATCTTTTCAACTCCTAGCAAAGAAAGAGAAATTTATTGTATTAACATCACAAAAATATGCTCTTTTAAATTAAGGTTACTCCATATCTTAAACACACTCTAATAAGGAAGACTGCCCTACAGATACATACATGAATTAAGTGTGCTGCAAGCAGTTCACTTATAAAAAAAGGGGGGAGGAAAGGACAAAGATTTAGTTGAAGTTTCCTGTTATCAGCTCCTTTAAAGAAATTTTTCATGGGCAGAATCTCCTTGAAGCCACAGGGCACAGTTTTCCATAACACCTAGCTCACTTACCCATACAAGATCTATCCACCTAACCAGAGGCTGACTCCAGATCTGGCATTTCCATGTGACCTTCCTCAGCAATCTGGTATTTAATAATGTGTTTCACGTCCTTTACCAAAATAAGCTTTCCCCATTTAACTTCTAGATTTCCCTGACCAACTCCACACTCGTTATTGAAATCTTTCTACCCGCCACCTTCAAGAGTTTTAGTATGTGCTGCTCCCAGCTTTTTATATCTTGTGTCAGGTTCCAGAGCTGTTTCTGGCTGACAGAGCAATACTGGTTCTATTACAATTAGATAAACAGGTGATATGCAAGGGCTGATTTTATTTTTAGTTAGTCTATAATTTTATCACCTAGCATGCAGAGCATGCAGAGCATGTGGCTGAGACATCTATGTCTAACATTACATGCTTGTTTTGCATGAAACTGTTAGAGAAGACTTGGAAGCTTTGTAATCTGTAATCTGTCTGTGGGCTGCAGTGGTCTAAAGCTATTATCTCCAAGACCTACTCACTACAGAAACAGTACCGCAATTATCTAAATGTAATACAAACAGCTTTTAACTGTAAAGTTTTAACTGCAGTTTAATGAGCTGATTACATACGGCCATAGGAATCTGCAGACCTCCTGAATCTCCCAGGTTCATTTCAAATTCTGATACTTGCATTGGCACAATTCTGTAAAACTCACAATACCAGAATTGAACACAGCTGCCAAAATATTTGACTAACAGCTAAGTGAGACTTCTTATACCAGGTATGCTTGGCAAGAAAATTCCTGAGTGAATGGAATTCACATTCTTCATCTATACATTAAGAGCAGTATCTGTTAACCTAGAAGACAAACAGCATGACCTACCTTTTTTACCCTTAAATTATGCTTTTGTACTTAGAATCAAAATTTTAAAAGTATATGCAAAGGATCACTTAAGAAATGGCATAATTTAAATTATATTTAAGCAGAATTTCAGAAACAATCTGCTCTCTAATTGTTGATTCCAAAATTGTTTTGATGAACCAAAGTTCTGTTCCAAAATGTAGCCCTTCATGACAGAAGTGTTTTTTCAATCCTGTCTGAAAACTACTAAATGACTGAACTGCTGCGCTGACTTAAAACAAATTATACAAATGTATTACATATATGCACATATATATTTCAGCTAACTCATCATCACCGACGCTAATTTAAAAGAAAAATCATTACCATCAAGTATTTCTAAGAAGACCTCCCAATTGCTGGAAATATTGATATCTTCTTCATAGATATGATAATCCAGAAACACAGTGCCTGGATTCTTCCAGGTTTTCTTTCGTAGGCGAAACCTACAAATACATGACAAAAAAACCCACTGAGGTTCTATCTGCTCATGAAACCTTAGCACTGCCAGAGATCAAAAATGAGTATTTTCTGACAAAATGGAAATACTACAACTCATTAATGCAAGGTTTGGTGAGGTTTAGCAGGAACAACTTTAATGCTCTGTAAAAGTTCTGACAGCAGGATGCCACTCTAGTGGCTTAGTGCTGAATCATCCATAAACACAAGGAAAATAAATCTGTGTTCTACTTGATCAATGGCAGAAATATGTAGGCATTTAAAGGAAGAAAACAGTTTCTAATTAGGGATTAGCCAATTATGGCAAAGGGAAGACAGCGCAGAGCAGTGCTGTAAACACACAGTGATGCTGCACAAGCAGTTTGGTGCAATGATCTATGCTGGGCCTGCAAGTACAGAGCAGGTGGCTTTTTTAAGAACTGATTTACCTAATGTTCTCCTTTCTGAAGGAAATCATCATTAGAGAGATCTAAAGCTGTAGACATGTTGCACACAGGCAATTCTATGTAAATATTATCCCCTATAGAATTCATTCTGCATGAGATGAAAGCCAAGAATTGCTGAATTAGTGTTTGTATTCACAAACTGATTCAAAGACCACAGCAATTTATTTCTGCTTCTTTCATTACTTCCTTTCTCCACAAGAGGAAAGAAATCCCCAAACATATTTTAATGTGATATTTCATCAGGTTTACCTGTCAATTGTCAAGTCTAGACCACATTGTTCTCGAAGCTGAGGAAGCAGCTCTTCTTTGGACTGTCGGACAGTCATTCCTTTAGCAAAAACTGCATCTAGAAGAAACTTGCATGGCTGTGAACAGAAAGAGATTTAAGACAGAATTCTTCTGAATACAAGACTGTAATTTACCTCTGTTTATGCTTCGTGACCAGTCCCATCCACCTGGCAAAAAGACCAGTGGAAGGTTTTTCATTAACAAGGCAGGCAATGAATTGATTAAAATCGGGCATAGCTAATTTGTGTAGCAGCAGCCCTTTGCACGGCATTCAAACCCTCTGAATGCTTCTGCAGAAATAGTCTGTGCTGTGCTGCTAACTGCTACCATTACATTCACATTCCAAACAATGGGAAATGAGCTTTCAAACTAAACAAGTCACATGAAAATAAAAATGCCTCTTTCTTGCCTTTCATGGATCAGACAGAACTCCATGATTCCATGGAAGTTACTTTCAAATTTATCTTATTCCCTGCTTTAGCAGTTCAGCCCTACTCTCTTATCCATTGTTCAAAAAACAAAAATAAAGTGCATACAAAGTCAACTTCTAAAGACTGCAATCTAACACTACAGTCTATATAATCACTTCTGTATTTTTCATGCCCCGAAAGATGTAACAAGCTTATGAGCTGTGTTACTGCAAGAGAGGCCCTTGTGTTTCAGGCTTGCCTTATGCAGAGAGGACCATTACCCAGATAACCACCCTGATAAGCACTGTCTGCAGCACATGAATGTCATGAATTAGATCAGTTCAACATCACTGAAAACCACATCCACAACCAAGCACTGTTTCTCCTTTGAAAGAATGTGATGTGACTGTCATGCAAACAAGGGAAACAAAGAAACAATTCATTTATTCTCCATTTATACTGTAGAAATAAAGACACTTGAGAGATACTGTAGATCACATTCCAACTGCTTACTTGGAACAGAAATAATCTCAAACTCCCTTTATAAATCCAGACAAACTTGCAGGGAAATGTAAAGAAAAGAAAGACTTTAATTTTTTCCCAGTATGTTAAGGGAAACCTTCGCCATGGCACATATTAATATTTTCATGAATCAATCTTGAAATATTCAATGCCTTACCTCAGGCTCATTTACCAAGAGTTGATAGACCTTGACTCTGTATTCGCCTTTCTTCAGGGCTCTTCCAAGTCTAATAGTTATCTAGAAGGCAAAAGGAATATCTGTTAGAACTGGTATCAAAATCAGAATTCTATTTTGTAACACACTACCAAGACCAGAATTTTTTTAAAGATTCAAAATAACTTCTGAATAACCTTATTGTCATCAGAAAATGACGAAAGGGTCTCATTCAGCCGAACACTCTCAAACTCTTGATTGCTGGCATAGACTCTAAAGACCTTGAAGTGAGAAGATGGAACTCCAACAAAAGGCTCCAAGTGTTGCTTGAAGGCAGACAGTGTAATTCTTTTATCAACATGCACCATCAGCCCTAAGCAAAAATAAAGACAAAAATGGTATGAAACACCTTGCTACCAAAAAAAAAGCACTCTCTCATACAATTTCCATATATTCAGAGTTATCACCTGCAGCAAACAGTATTGAAAAGTCTGAATTATGGTTAGTGGCTACATTTACATTTTACCTAATGAAGTTACTACAGCCTTTAAAAGCTTTGCTGTATTTTAAGTGGTTTTGGGCAGATATTTTCGGGAGACACAGCAAATACAAATTGCCCTGGTTTGCATTCAGTGACGTAGTGGAGCAAAGTAGTATCTGGTCTGTTCAGAAAGGCAACAAATAGAATCCCATGAAGCAATTGCACATAATCCTCCTACAGCTTTCCCCTGCTGCCTCATGGGAGAGAGAATTGCTTTAATGGTGGGACTGGCCAGACACAGGCCACCCAACTCCTTTTATTTTCCTTTGTGGCTTTCAGGATTAAAATTTAGGTTAATTCCACGTTCTGGAAGGCCACAGGATATCACGAGGCAAACTCAAATCTAGATTAAGGGACTTTTTCATGGAATAATGGTGTAATTAAGGAAAAGCTGTAGTAATATGAAATTCTGGAAAGTAAATAGCTCATCTTTAGAAATTGTGTTTCTTAATATATGCAATTTGTACTACACTACAAACTGTCGTGATTATATAATGTCATGATGCTCTAGAACAAACTATTCAGAATATTGAACTGAACAAATAAATTATTTTAATTATACTAAAAATACATAAAAGCTTTCCCCACAAGATAATCATTTACACAGTGTACTATGAGAACATCAAAACTACTGCAAACAAATAATTCCTGAATCCAACCAGACCTACCAAAACAAAACAGGGAAAAATGAAAGTAGGTCAAAATTAGCCCCAAAGGAAGACTATTCCAAGCTAAAGGAATAATTTTATCAAAACTTTAGTAGATGCAAATCAATTTCTGTGTGAAAAATTCTTCTTTATGTATTACTATTACAATCAGGGTTTTTGGATTGACATGAAAGCCTTTGCCTTTCAAAATATTTACCTTACATCCTACTATTCTTTAATTATTATTCTGTTAGTTATAAAGTACATGCAGGTAGAAAGCATTGTTGAAATGACTTATTTTTATGACAACTATATACCATTTAGGCTTTTATACTGAACTTGTTTGGACATTTTCATGTCAGCCATGTGCCCCGCTGTACCTACTGTATTTGAGTTAGTGAATTAAATTGTCAATATCAAGTATATTTGAATTTTCTTTACAGTCAAATAACTAGGGCTTTTCAGGTTTATTAGTCTAAATGGGAATAGAAATATGCTGTTTTAACCACATTAAGTAAGTGCATTCTGAAACAGGAGAATCATCATCATCATCATCATCAGATGTAACTATGTTCCTTTTGCTGGAAGACAGCTTATCTTGCTCTCCAGGGAACACTACCAATACATGTAAATAGATGTTCATTTTCTTAAAAACAAAAAAGCAAGACACACATATTACAAGATCAAAATTAGGCTAGATTTTTGCTAAACATCACATCTTGTTTTTGCACTTTCATTAGTTTTAATTTGACATTATAATCAAGTTTTTCAATACTGCCATTAGAATTTTTTTAACACAGCATATGTAGTCAGTACAAGACCTACTGAATTACTTTAAGGCACTTAAAAAAGAATACATACATTTTTGCCCTTCTCCTGAACCTTCCTCTGCAGTGTAGGGTTCTGATTTAAAGTACATATACTGTGCTTCTCCTCTGCTCTTGCCACTTTCATCATATTCACTGTCTGTTCCAGAATCTTCCTCTGCTGTGTCCCAGGTTTCCTTCTTCCCTTGATTGGCTTTTGATCGCCTACTACTGGTGATGCTGTGAGAATCCAGTCCATTGGCCAGGGGGAGGGGGGCACTGTCCACATTGCATAAAGTGTCACTGCTGTGGCTGGAGCTCAGGATGTCACTGTCCACTGAACTCGTACTCCTGTCGTTATTGACATCCGAATCTGACCGTTCCTCAGACTGCAGATTTTCTGGATCAGAAATCTGAATTTGGTTTTCAAGTTCTCTGTTTTCTGCTGATGCTGAAGAATCTATTTCATTTAAAGGTGACTCAATGTTTTCAAAATCACTGGCTTCTGTGCTTTTGCTGCTGTCTCCGTTATCTCCCTCCTGCTGCTGCTGCTGTTGCTGCAGGGACAAGCTTTAAGTTTTTCAGTGCTTTCTTCCAAAATTGCCTCTACAGATTTCATATTACCCACAGGTCCTTTTACTCTCTCACAAGGTTCATCCAAGTTGCCTGTACCTCCAGTAGATTTCTGATAAAGCGCTCGTCTAAACTGAGATCCAGGAGCCTGCTCTGGCAATGAAACATACAGTCTGATGGTGTTTGCATGGCGATCCAAAAGCTTCCATAAATGAGAGTCTGTATATGTCACATGGTGGTCTAAAGACTCTGAGCTTTCAATAAATACCTGAACATAAAATAAGTGGTGAACATACAATATCAGCTGGTGTTTATTTCTTTTAAATAAACACAACAGCAAACAGACAGGACTGAGCACACATTAGAAATATTGCCATCAAGAAACATCACCTTTTATCTAAATGTTAAAATACATGTTTAGTAAAAGACAGACCAAAGAATCTGCATATAATAACTTCATTTTTCATTATTTTCATAACCATGTTAGATTGGAGTGAACTGCAACCAGACTGACCAGCTGCAGTAAGCACTTATGTTCAGAAGTGGATTTATAAACCAGTCCACGTGCACCCTTCACCTGTGCATAGCACTAGCTGTGGTAGCAATGAGCCCCACAACTACAGAGGACAGTCTGTCTTTATTTTCTAGTACAGTATCATAAGAAAGTTTTAAATGCATAGTTATGCAGGCAATAATTATCTCTTTTCCCTTTGTCAAAGGGCTCTGTGTTGCAGTGACACTGATCACCAAAGATCTCAAAGAAACTGAGTAACAACTCAGTGCCATTGTTTAGGTCAGCTATGAGCCTCAGCCTTCACTAACCCTTCTTCATCAAGAAGATTTAATACTGAAGCTTAAACATCAAAGACAAAACTTGCTAAAATATGTGCTACTTCTACTGTAGTATAAAAGGGCAATGTACCCATTTAAAAGACGAAAGTTATTTGAGTACTAAGTGACCTTTTCTTTGAATGCATGACACAATTATTATTGGAAACACCTATTAGAAATCTTTTCCTAAAAAATAATCTAGGGGGAACCTGCATAGTGAAACTACTGAATTTAAGACAGAAACCCACCAAAAACTTGCTTTCAGTGTTGCCATTTGTTTTTAAGAAGCTTAATACTGTGAGCAGATACAGTTGTTCAGGTGGTTTAAAAAAACACATCCAGGCAGGCTTCACAGCAACGTATCAATCTTTGTTCCCAAGAATGCTTGACTTTTAACAGTCTCCTGAGGCTGTTAACCTCAGCATCATTTGAACCAGACTAACAACCAGATGTCTGATTCTCAATCCACTCTCTCGTATGTGATTTTGGCTTCATATATAGCCTATCAGCTCCCCAATACTGGGCACATAAAACCCCACATATTACACAGCAAAATATGTGATAGTTATCCATACATATCAATATCCATACATATCAATTCCATACATACATCCATGCTTTTTATAACACAACAGGTAAGTCTACAAATACACGGAATGAACAACTAAAAACCTGAGGATGTACCTTGTTGCTTCTAAAAAAGCCTTCAGCTTTCAGAGTTTTGTTGGAAACATTCAGAAGACGCAAGTCATTGTAGCAACGTTCCAACACGACCCGCATTGTTTCAGGGGGCAGGTGTGTAGCCTGAAACAAGACACGGACAGGAAGATAACATGCATTACACATACCTTCAAATACTCAAACAAATGCTTAATTTTTGAGATTATTCACAGAGCAAGGAGCAGGTCTGTTTATCAACTTCTAAACTGCAAAAAACAACATGGGGGGGAACCTCCCAAACATGTTCAGTCCCAGTGCCTTTCCTCCACCCTTTGATATGTAGCAAGTGTCAGTTTTCCAAAAGATCAGAGGCACAAAATGACCTGGCTTTGCAGAGAACTGCAGAATTGTTAATGACAATGGTTTTGTCTTAAATGTATTAACTAACTGAAAATAAAAAAATATTCTTGAGCAACAGGTTTTGCACAGTATTCAGAGTGTTTTAATTATACTCAAATTGAACTCAAACTGCTGGAATCATGTTTTATAACAAATATTATGAAGTTACACCAACCACTGATTTATTCTACACAGAACTGAGCAAATGCAATGTGTGTCTTCCAATGCAATGGAAGCAGTAACGTCCCTTGGTTTAAAACCATGTAAAAATCAATTTGCACCTTAGTAACAAGTGGATGGCAGGATGAAAAGGAGAGATTGTACAAAGAACATGGACAGCTTTGGATGTCAAGTTTCAAATACTGAAGCTGGGGGGGAATTTACATGTTGGTTCAGTTGTATGGTAACAATTGATTAGTTCTGTCACCAGCTGGACTTTCAGTGAGGTTATTAAAGATACTAACTCTGGACGGTAGCAAGAAGCAAACTGCTGCTTTCAGCAGGAGTGAGCAGATGGGCAATCTCAACTACAACATCTAATTGAACTCAACTGGACAGGACTTTCACTATGATCTACAAAAAGTGCAGGCTCTCATTTTAGATTTTTATATTATGACACATTTTCACAGTCACAATGAATGAAAATTCTTTAATACAAGTCCTTAAGGACTGTAAATTACCTTTGAAATTAGCTGTTTAAACTCTGAAACTGTTTGATTCAAATAAGCTCGCACACTTATTGGAGGAGCAACAGACTCAGTCTTTAGGTTGACTACGTGAACCTTTACCATAACCTCTGTAAGGAGGAGAAAAAAGAAAAAGTCACATAGATGTACACAGAGAAAATTCAACACGCAAAGAAAGCACACATACACTTGTCACTGTAATGATTAAGGGGCTGCATTAAATAGAAACTATAAGAACCTGAAAAGCAGTCTGATTTCTGAATTAATTTTTCTGATCAAATTTAATGCCAAAAAAGAAAGAAGTTCCAGTCTGACAAATTTTAGTATACCTTAGATCTACTTCGATCAGAAACAAGTTAACAGCACAGCACATTATGTAGTTCTGAATACTGACTTTGTAAAATTTACTTTTAGTTTTTTCAACACCTCATATTGAAGCTCTGTTTCACAAGCTTTGCGCTTGTGCCATCACACAATATACACAAGGATGAACTAAAATAATGTATGTAATTACATGTCTTACCACCAGGTTTATAGCACTGGAAAATTTGGTCAGGCCTTCTTGTTTCCAACAGTAAGTCAAACATGTAGGTTGACTTGACTCCTCCAAGCAACAAACCCATTGGTGTGTCCTCTTCTCCTTCATAAGATCGCTCCAAGTAGTCATGAAACTCATCGTATTTGACAAGGCGACAGCAATCCAAAGGAACAGCCTCTTCTAAATCCATTAACTGAAACACACACACAACCCCCCCCAACCACTTAGTAACAGCTTATTTGTGAGTTTAGTTTTTAACTTGCAAGCCACAAATATCTCACTCTGTGTACATCCAGAAGGAATTTTGAAACATATACAAGCACATGAACGTAGGTCCCGGAAGTATTTTCTGAGGAATACACCAAGTCTTTCAAACATTCACACAACAGAAGTTTAAAAACTATGGACACAACAGAAAAAAAACTACATTTAACAATTGTTACCCATTGCATACCTTGTAAGCTATTTCCACAGCTTCCTTCAGTGTTCTGTCCTTATGAACTTCCAATTTGTTCTCCATCATTATTTGCTTTGTAGGATGCATGCAGAATAATTTAATCTATGAAATACAAAAGGAAGAAAAATTACCCTGAAGGCATTTTCAAATATCTTTCCTATTAGAGTACATTTAAGTTGAAAACCCCATATTCCAACAATCTAATATGAAATACATCTTTAACTCTACTTCAGCTGTGGGATGTTTCATTTCAGCTGGTTACACAACGACATAGAAAATGTCAAAGGCACACAAGGTATATGTGCATATCTGAATCTTTTTGCAAGCTAGGGCACAACCTCTATAACCAGAACATCTTGTAGCCATAGGCAGTGAGCAAATGCTCCAAAGTAAAATGCATGTATGAACAATAAATGTGAAATTCCTTTTTCACACAGAGAGTTTCGCATTTTTCCATGAGAGAACTTCCTCCTAAGAGTCACTTGATTCCCAGACAGACCAGCTGACTGCTGTGCTTGTAAGGCACTAAGGACCTAGTTTGTTTGTTGCTATTGAATCTAGGGCTGGAAAAGATTCTGTTCCCTCTGCCAAGCAACTATTTAAAATTAGTTTAAGAAACAACATTTCACAAAGTAAGGGGTTGCAACATGGAAAGATTAAACAGGATGAAACACCTAACATGCTTTACACACAGGATGTTTAAAAACAGGATGAAACACCTAGCATTACACACCCTTTGGAATTAATTTTGCTAAAATAAGTGATGCCAGATTAACTAGTTTTCTTTTGGTTTTAGTATCAATTCAAATCCACATGCAAGACATGAATTCAATAAAAATGTCTGGTGAATACCTCTAACAGATGCCTGCACTCTGTACAGGTTTACAACAGGTGTGCAATTCATTAAAAGAATTGTTACTACAAACATTTATCAGAAAGAAGTCCTTGTATTGTAGTAAAAATAACATTGTCTACTGTAGAAACATTTCCCTCTAGCAAAGGATTGTTACTCAATCCAGCAGCTATTCTAACCTTGCACGTGTTGCGTTCAATTTCACGCTGCCTCTTTTCTTGTTCTTCTAATTCTCTCTCCTTCTGTACCAATTGTTTAATGTGCTCTGGATACTCATGTGCTTCAAGAAACTCTGCCAGTAAAAACAAAGCAATAGTTTAAAAAAAATACTGTTTTTCCACAGCAGGCAAGACTTTAGGCATTACAGGTATATTTGAGAGTTATTTTTCTTGCCTTTTCCCCCTTTTCTCTTTTCCACCCCAATTTCCCACTATACCATGTCCTGTTCTCTTTTTCATTATTTAAGTTAAACTGAAGTCAGCCTCTTATTCCCCTTAATTATAATATCAGCAATACCAGAAAGTGATAGTAGCAACAGATTGCAGTATCAGGAGAGGAACCTTTCTGTTGTAAAGAAACACATAAAGACTGATGACTGCACTTGATCCCTTTTTTTAAAATAAGGTAAATACTCTTCTAGAACATGCATTAGTTGATAATAAAAAAATCTCAAGTTATCACAAATATAATGATAAAATAAATATTGCACTTAATGCAGATTAGTGTACTTTATGACATTGTTTCGTAACAAGAAAAGATCGTAACATGCAACACTTAAGTTTAAAGAAAACCAGATGTCCAACTTACTTGCATTTCTTGATGGATCTTTCAGTCTATAAATCAGCATGTAAGCATTTGTGGAGCTGGGGGAAGAAAATAAATAGCTGAATTTATCACACTGGAGACAATATTGGCTTCAGAAGATTTGGGTTTTTTTACCTTTCAGTAAGGAGCTATGTCATATCTATCTTAGCAACACAATAAACAAGGATTTTCAAAAATAAATATCACATCATTTTAATGATCTGAAACAGCAGTCAGGGTAGTTCTTACAACTATCTGAAGCATCTGCTATTCATTTTAAGACAATATGTTAAGCACATGCACCTTGGCCATTCATTTGTTTACACTAAAACACTACCAAAAAGAAAAGTAACATTACAGTACTACTAACCTAGCAAAAGCACTGGAATAATAGCCTCTGCTTCCAGAAGATCCTCCGTATGTTTTCTTAATATCTTCCTGAGTTATCTAACAGAAAATCAATTTAATGATTATTTGAGAAACTTGCACTAATCGAGATGCATTTATTCTCACTAGGAAACATGGCATTAGACAGCACACTGTATTAATAATTCTAATTTTTAAAATATTTTCGCTCACTTGCTGACTTCCAAAAACAACTCTGAAGTGAACTGCTTCTCCATTTTATAGTGAATGCAAACATACTTTAAAATTTTTAAAAGTAGGAACCTCCTAGAGAAAAATATACACATTCTTGATTGCAGAAATACCTATGGATGATACATGGAACACCTGCATCAGCTGGACAGGTTTAATAGCACAGTCTGGGCTGTAACAGATCTACAAATACACTTCTCTAAGCAAGAAATGTTCTTCACAAGTACAGAAAGCAAAATTCTAAATCCAGGCTGGTACGTACATTAATAAATGTTTCTTTATGAGCCATACCACCTTCTCTGCCAAGGAGAAACACTCCTTTCCCCACCACATAAAAATACATAGATAAATAAATAAAAGAACTCCAAAACCCTAGAAATCAGTTGTGCTAACAAGTGAAATATATGTATAATGCAGAACATTAGGATGACAGGATGAAATCAAGTAAATACTTGAAATAAATATCATGAAGGTGGTTTTATGTGTAGCTAAGTGGAAAACCACAAACCAGAAAGTTACTGGTTCATGCATGTGTAGAAAAGATAACTAAAACCACTATTTTTACCTTGCTAACATGCTGATCATTAAAGCTGTACCACTGATCATCACTGAAAGATTTTATACAGGCATAATAATGGCCACCAGCAGCACTTCCAGAATGAACCATGACAGAAAAGAGCTCATACAGTAAAGAACTCTGTGGAGAGAAGGAAAAGGTATGATATGTAACCAGTATAGTAAAGCTAGGCAAATGGTCATTTAAAGAGTTGTAAAGCAATGACACAAATCCAGGTATGTAAATAATTGGATGCAAAGAGTGGATCTCTATAATAGAAATTCATTAATGCAATAGGCACTGAACAAAATCAAAGCTCTGATATGCTAAACTTCATACAGGAGTTTGTAGTGACAAAGCTAAGATCTATTTACTATCACCTTTCTCCACACTTGCTGTCACACACTTTTTTTTCATAGATAAATGGATGGAAACACAGAGCACTTAAGGACATACCTTCAGTGTTGCATATAAATGAAAAATAAAACTGAACAATACTGACTCACAAGTGTTACAAGGGTATTTTTAAACTATGTAGAGGAAACACTCTGTATATTCGCAGCATATCCTACATCCATTAAGATATCCAAACCAAAAAGCTTGGCATGACAGCTTGTTTGCCTTGAGAACAAGTAGTATGAAGCAAGTGGCAAAAGCTACTGTCAATACTTGGACATCCCACTTGCACTACAAACACATTAAAATATTCTGGTCTTGTTCCAGTTAAGTGACTGGAATTAATGTTTTCATTTTTTCCAACTAAGACTGACAGTATTCAGAACACTTACCAAAAAACCCTCTCCCATGATTCAAGGTAAATATGAACAGGGCCAGATGTAGAGATTAAAATGCAAGTCAGCCTTTAAAACTGCTACTTCAGTTCAATTCTCTCCTTTGTTGTAGAGGTTCAGTTTTTGGAATTTGAATAAACTCACGCCGAACTTCTCACCCCACTCCCAATATCACTATTATTATTTATTATTTCCATTTGTGATGCATTGACCCTGAGTAACAACAAAGCATTCCTCCAGCCAGTCAGTCACTATCCCCCTCAAATAGGATGGTGGAGAAAATCAGAAGAGCAAAAATGCTAATACTTGTGGCAGAAGACAGTGACAGTTTAATAAATAAAGGAAACACACAAAAAACCTAATAGTGCAGTGATGCAAAGGCATTACTCAGCACCCCCCACTAGCAGACTAATGCCCAGCCAGTCTCTGAGCAACAGCTACTTGGGAAAGTTCCCAGTTTTTCACCTGCTGGGCATGATGCTACACAGCAGGGAATATGGCATGGAAGATCCCTCTGGTGAACCCAGGTCAGCCTTGCCAGCTTTGATCTCCTTCCAGCCTCTTGCCCACCGTTAGCCCTATGTCCTCCTGGGACAGAGGCAGAATGAGAAATATAGAGGAAGCGGTGCAACGGAACACTGCTCAAACAGGAGATACCAAGTTAACACACCAGTGTTAAACATACCTTTTCACTGCCAGCTTTAGAGATTCTCTCTGCTGCACTATTGCTTTCAAGGCAGATTCCTTCATCAACTCCATCATCATTAGAAAAATCATTGCTCATCTGATCACTGTGGCAACTGCCTTCATTTTCAGCTCCACTATCAGTGCAACTCTCAGTCTGAGGAGACTTCTTAAAAATAAGACATACATACTAACATTATACACCATTGAAAGTTACATGGAACAAGAAATAATAGTGTTTGTGAAATGAAAAAAAAATCCAATCTGCAAAACAATTAAATTCCTCAAAATCCTCGAGACCTCTGCTACCCAGCACCAAGAACAGACCTGTTCCTGTTGGTGTCTTCAGTCCACCTCTTCAGTATTTCTGGGCTTTGTGTGCAACTGAATGGTAATTAGCAGCTTTCAGACTTGGCAAGATTGTATTTGTTACTAGCCTATTCCCTGCACTAGCTAACTCAATTCAGTACCTGGAAGTCTAACATCAAATAAAAAACCTGTTGTAACATGGCCCTGTTAATCAGAACTGACTGAAAGTATTTTCAATGAAAATAAAAAGATTTTTTTTTCCATTTCAACTCATTGGACCGAGCTAAGGTATTACACTAAGACTGATTAGTGTTCTATTAGTTAAAAGCATGGTGTCATCAACATTATGAGTGCAGCTCCCTCAGTATATTCATCTCTTACCTGATGCTCTTGCCTCTGGATAATTCTTCTGATTTTCTGACAGTAGTTGATTTTATCTGAGTTCTATTCTCCCAGATCAATCTTTATTGTCATTTATCCCCCCTGCCTAGTGACACTTTGAGAGGTATCAAATTGCCTACATGGCATACTTCCTAAGACAAGGGTTTGGATAGAGCCAGAAAAGCCTCTTCATATACATATCCAGGCTGTATTTCTCTTACACCAGTACAAGCCAACAAATGTTTTCAGGAATGACATGAGAGGATTAATGTTGATCTTCAATACAGAATGAAGAGGAAAAACTTCTTGGTGAATGTAATTGCACAACATGAATTTCGGTCAAAACCAGAAGAGTAAGAAGGCAGAAGATGGGCAGGAAAAATAAATTTTTGAAATCTTATTTCTACAGTACACATTACATTTTGATTCAGAGGGAAGGAATTCACTGCTAATGATTCCTGGACTAACTTCAGCATTCAGATTTTTGAAGCTTTACATCACCTCTTACTACCAACAGATCCAGACCCAAGTGTTAGAAAAATCTTTCATTCTGGAATTGCAGTATATATATAGAAGCCCTGAGACTCATATCTTGAGTGAAGACATAAGAAAATCTGAAACAGCTTCTTTATGGAAGAAGGAACCCCAGCTAGAGAGAGAACAAGTTTCCTTCGCAATATTAAAAAATAAACCAAAACCAAAAAATCCACATGTACAGATTTAAAATATTCAAATTATAGCACCCCCATGGCTAAAGAGCATTTTATGTAGACAAATAATGTTAAAACTGGGTTATAAGACTGAAATGTTGATTTTCTTAGTGAGAAAATTGAAGTTAAATACTTTTCTCTGAAACCAAATATTTTACCTCATCTTCAACATCAATGAAGACACTCATGTCCAACTCCTCAGGAAAAGTCATGCGATCATTGAGTTTAATTCTGTGCATAGTGGTATAATCAAAGTCAAATCTCTTCAGCTGTAATGTTAGCAGATATGGAAAATGCAAGAACCGCAGACCCTAAATGAAACAAGGACAAGATTATGCTCCTGTTATCAGGATTGGTATTTACTAAAAGCAATTTTTGCAAATAATTTGACCAGTCTTTACCTTCCTTGCATCACATTTCTTCTTACATCGCTCACAAAAGTACTGATTTGGGCCATCGAGGATCTCAGGCTGAATGAAAGCATGCAGTGCTTCTTCCTAAGAATAAAAACGTTACCAATTTTTAAAGAGTGTTTACTATGCAGGTATAAATTTACAACGAGATTGCAAACATATACAAATACTTCAATTAAATCTATCACCAAAATTTGATTGACAAACTTTGGTAGAGACAAAATATTCAGGCAAACATGACCAGAAATCAACCTTTCTACCCAGCCCAAGGTAAACAGTAAAACCATAATTACTGTTAACTGTATCTCATTCAGTATTTGATGAATCCCAATTGTCTTTGTTTTAATAAAGTCACATTTACTCCTGTTACCTTGCACATCACATTTAGTCATGTCTGTAGTGTCATCTGCTGTGAAAACAAGCTTATTTTTTAACCCGGCCTTCTCCCTGTTTCTCCCAGAATTTTGAGATGGCTCTTCTGCATTTCTAAAAGGGTTTTGCCCAAGAGATACCATCCAATATTTACAGGGGGATTGAGGAAGTGGCAGAAAAAAGTGGTACTCAGTTCCTCAAAGCCTTGAATGAAGAAAGCCTTAGTCCTGGTCTACAAAGGGTCTAAAAAACCTGCATTTGAAGATACTATTTTTAAGTGACAGGTGGCGAAGGGAGGGAGGGAGAGGATTTGAGTTCAGATATGACCATCTCCTATAAAGACAGAACTAGTTCCCTAGATAAACCTTATGAAGTAACAAACCAAGAACAGGAATTTTGTCTTCTGACACCTGCCTAGTTAGGGGTAAGATCAAAAAACCCCAAAAGTTCCGTTACTAATCCTTACATCTGGGAATGCAATGATTTTTTACTTTGCTCCTCACTACAGCAAACAACATTCAAATTACAACCAAACTGATCATTACGCCTCTCCCTAACACAATTTGCAGCAATGACACTGCATATTAAGTTGTAGATACTTGAGAACAAACTTGTTCAAACAAAATTAACTAAGAATACTGAGAGAGGTTCAGTGAAGAATTTTACCCAGAGATTCTAAAGTTAAAACTCAAAACCCAGTCAGTTTGTAAGCCAAAAGGCTCTGGGTTTCTCAACTCCAAGGAAAGCCAAAAGTTCTCTGCTCACCCACAGACGTGAAACAAATACAACTTGCACAGAAACAATGTTTTTAAATTCATGGTCTCTTAATGAAGGGCTGCTGCTTTTTCCCTGAAGTCTGAATAGGGAAGAAGGGTCTTAACTGCGCAGGGTAAACTCACCAGCCAAAAAGCAGCTGCCAAAGACTGGTGTCTAAATCATATTGTTTGGCAAGTCCCCTTTGGGAACTAATCAAGGATATGCCAGGTTCTTCAAAAGGCCCCCAGTTCTTCCCTTCTCCCTTCTTTCTTTTCAAGAACTGAGGCAAGCAGCGAGAACAACAAAGCAAATATTTTACAAAAGCTCTGTTGCTGCTCTAGGAGAAAGGAGTTTTAAAAAAGGACTCTATTCCAGGTGACAACTATTCACAAATGAAAAATCTGCCAAACCCCACACAACAGCTGTACAATGAAGGCAGCTATCTCAATTGACCATTTTCTGACCCAGCCAGAAAGGCCTTTGAACATATTGTCTTTACTCCATAAATGCTACAGAGGCTGAGTTGCTTTTTATTCCAGGGCCTCAAACAGCTAATGTTTAGTGAGATTATGTACTGAAATGTGAGGAATCTCATTTTAAAACATAAGAAAAAAGACTAAACAAGTTAGAACTTGCTTAAAAATAAAGCAGAAGAAATGTATTACCGTATTTTGACTATTACTCAGAACTATTTCAATGAAAGCAAAAAAGTTAATGGCAACAAAGAAAATATGCATCAGAAAACATCACATAATGACATAATAATCATAGTGACAGAACCCTCTCTTATGAGCCAAATGCCAGTTAAGGTAATAAAAATATATTTCAAGCATAAGAAAAAAGTTGCAGCTCGTGTATCAACAGGAATGTAAGTGGGAATATACAAAGGATGGGACATAAATGATTGTGTAATGCTTATGTAGGCTCATGTGATGTACAATTTAACAAGGAAACACCCTATAAATTTTTACATAAGGCAAGAAGTGATGATACTTTAAATCCCTGAGAATGCAATGAGGAATTATTACATCACTCTTGAGGTTTCACTGCTTACCACACCTAGTGAGCTGTGCTTTGACAGGCCTGATTAAAACTCCTGGGACCTCCATTATTTTTGAGCTATATAAATAGCCACGTATTTTTCAATCCTTGTATAATGACTATTGCTGTTCCCCAGGCTTACCCTTTTGCCTCCTACACAATCTTCACACCAATGTTAGCTCTGCTGATTAGGATGTTTCTTAATACAATTCCTATTCTAGTGCAGTTCACTACTCTCTACTCTGACAGTTTACTCAGCAAAACCAGTGACAAAGCTTTTAAGCTGCACAAGCCATCACACCACACACCCACTGCCCTGCAGCTCCCCTAGAAGCCAATGTTACCTTAGAAGTTATCTTCAAAGTGGTAACTGTTATCTAACCTTGGAGTCACTAAGCATTTCCAACATTCTCTACACACACTTCAAAATAAAGCACAAATGATCAAGCTACAGATTAGTATGACAAAAGCTGTTTAAACTTCTTTCTAGTTCAAAGAATCAAAAGAACAACACAGGCTGAAACAAATTTCTGGAGATCATCTGATCCTAATCCCTTGCTCAAATCATGTCCAACTTTAAGCACATTGCTCAGAGCCTTGTCCAGCCAAGTTCTGAGTGCACCCACTTTTCAGTATCCTGAGATTTCTATCACTTAGCACAATAAAGTGCTATAACAATTCAACCTAATTATTGTCTGGCTCAAGAGAGGCACTTCAGACAACCTTCCCTCCATAAAAACGCATTATGATCTAGACAGTAGTTTGACAGGTATCATATTACAAGCATTCATAAATGTGTAAATTTGTAAAACCTGTGAATAGGAGCAGTAGAGCCTTTATGAAAAATTACACAACAAATGGCACTTAGGCAAAACTGCTCTTGGAAAAACCTAGAAACTAACTGACATCTCAGATTTTCAGAGCTCATCAGTTTTCCTGCGTTCAAAGAGTATGTTCAATGAAAAATACAAGGCCTCCTTGTTACTGATCTAGCTTAAAAAAAAAAAAAGTAAGTATCACATCATCCATATTCTTCCTTCAACAGTTTGGCAAGGACATTGCAAAGTAAGTTCCAAAAAGTCAAAATTAATTTCTGCCCTAAAAAAGGACTACTTGTACACATACCTAGACTCTCAAAAGAAAAGCTATCACACAAAAGATCTTGAAAACTAACAACACTTAACAAAACACAACTGTGTTTGCTTCACCTCCAGAATGCTTGTACCATTACTAGTTTTCTGGTATTAAAATTCTCACTGTTTTCTAGCAACATAATTTCAGCATCACTGCTAGTTCCCAGTTGCATCTACCTTTCAGCTGTTAATCTTTGAAAATATTTAAGATAATTTTTTTTACTGCAAAACATTTCAGCTTACGCCTAATGCTGTTAAACTTAGGCATCTATACAAAAGACACTAGTACCTACAAAAATCAGAATGTGAGTTGTCGCTCCTGTTTACCTCCCTGAAATTAGCTAGATGTTTTCATCCCCAGATTTCTACTGATCTTAAGAAAAGCCTGACTCAGGGGTTTTTTGACACCATGCCCTTGAATAATGCAGATAGCATAAGTACTTTTTCAGAAACCATCTTGAGTTACACACTGACAACTTCTCGGTGCCCCAGAGCTGCCCTATAGAGTTTGCAGCTGTGCTGTCTTACTATGTGGAGCTGGGGGATAGAGTGGGGAATCAGAAAGAAAAATTCCAAATGCAAACCTTAAGACCACACTGAAGAATTTCAGAATTAGTTCATATTTGGAAAAAAGAAAGCATGACATTATCCTTCCCAGTTCTTCAATGTCCCCATGTATTGACAAGTAATACACACAAATTAATGCAACATTTCAAGTATCTACATTTCTTTGGTAGTACACAATGTCGAACAGTGGGATAATACTCTTTAAATGGCATTCTACAGATCAACCTTACTTAAGGCTCATCCATCCATTCTCTCTTATTAGAAAGTAATGGAAAATCACTTACCTCTAACTAGAGTTCTTTGAAGGTAGTATCCTCCTTAGATCCCCTATCTTGGGTTGTGTCGCCTGCTGCAAGTTCCCTCAGGAGCTGACTAGCAAGGTCTAAAAATTTGTTATCATTCCCTTCTATAAGCCCTATTAGCGCATGTGTGAAGTTTTTGATCTCTCACTCAGACCCTTTTACCTACACCTACTAAATCACCATCATCTATGGATCAATGGAGGATACTACCTTCAGAGAATTCCATTTAGAAACAGGCGATTTTTCCCTTCTCCAAAAGCAAGTATCCTCCATATCTCCCCACTGCTGAAGACTACAAAACTAAAAATTACATCTGCTATTGATCGTACAAATGCGGGGAGGAGAATCAACTGAATATAATCAGAGTATGAATTGAAAAAGCTCAAAAATTGAAGCATTAATACAAGTTGCAACCATTTAAGTTTGCATAACAAAAATTTTAAAACTATTTTCCTCAATGTAGTAAACCCAGTAAATGCTGATTGAAAGGAAAAATATCAAAAACTGCTAAAAGTAATCTGATATTTAAATCCTCATTTGTTGAAAGTTTTCTGTGTTTTTACAAATAGACGAAGTCTTTTTTAGCATTGCATTACAGACTTGTCCACTAAAGAAAAAAATTTTCCACTTGAGAGACATTTACAATGCATTGTTAAATGCAGAATAAAACTACATGAACTGTATAGTTTTCATTACTTTTAATAGATCATAAAAATCTCATTACTGAATAAAAATTACTACAAATAAAATTTGGTTCAGGGAATACTGCTAGAAATTAGCTTTAAAAGGTGAAGAGAGAAGCCACGTGTATAAAATATCAATCTTTATCAAGACAGCTTCTATTAGCTGTATAGTTCCAAAAAATTTCAATGCAACCTTAAAAAGAATTCAAAGGACTTTACTAATTTGAATCCTTTTTGCAAGATCAGTGTTCCTCACCTTTACTATTTCTCAAGACTGGTATTTAAAGTTTCAAAGTATGAAGTACTTTGAACCTACACTGTAGTTTAAATTAATTCTAACAATTCTTAACAGAATTACTGTTAAGAATAATAAGACTATTAGTGCTTTAAAATATTGCCAGCGCACTAAATACATAAGGGAAAATACTTAATAAACAAGCCAATTACACAAGTGTTTGTTTAAAACAACCTTTACTGAAAGACTTGCTTGATTTATTCTTATTCTTTCTCATTACTCCATCCATAGTACAGGCATCCTAAGCCACAATTGTGGAATTTCACAGTTTGTAATCACTTTTTTCAGGGGGGTGGAAAAAATAAAGCAAAAGAACTTCCATAGATTTACTAAGAAATATAAATGCTTGCCAGCATCAGTAATGCTGGAGCAAAAGTGACCACGAACATTGAAGTATAACAGGATTTTTTAATCATCATCAAATTGCTTATTAAAAGGATTATGGTATTTAAGAAGTGAACTTTAAAAAGCACAGCAACAACATGGCAATTAAAGTAAAAATTTTATGTCAATGTTCTGTTCTTTCACTAAGGCTTTCAACAACACTACGAATTTTTAGCAGATGTGCCAATAAAAAGAACAACCCAAATAAAACTTTTTGATCTTATAAAAATCTCCCAAGTAAATACTGAAAATTTTATCAGGAAGAAAATAATTGATTACTGCAGCCCTAACGCAATGAAGTTGCATTTCCCCTCCCCTTATACATGCACCAGTAGGACTCATTGAAGGGCAAAAGAAAAAGAAAAAAACCAAAACAAAAAATAAACAAAAAAGCCAAAAAAAAAAAATCTTCTAGAACTTGCTAGCTGGTTCACTGCACAAAGACGAACACCCCAAGATGGAGTATCTAGGATGATACTTACCACAAAACCAATTATACCACTGTGGCATTATGTATTCTATGTGTGTATGGATGCACTATTAGGCAGCATAATAGTACACACCACGCTAGCAAACGCCTGGCTGGAGCCATAGGGCCGGATGACCAAAGGGATATCCAGGTAAGTGTCGATTCTCCAGCCTTCATAGCCACACTCTAGACATCTCACATAGTCCTTCAGTTTGCCCTGATACAGTTGATTTATAAGATCAGCCTGAAACAAACAGATTCAGCAACAGAGAGTTAAAAACATGACAAACACTATTTATTTAGTTTTACAAGAAAATGTCTTTTTAAAAATTAAATATTAATTGCACAGCTACACCTTTAAAATATCATTCCGCAGTAAGACATCCATCTCCTGATTTCTTATTTTGCCCTGCCCAAAACACATATCTAATGAGCTTCTCAAATCATGTTACTTAAGTTTCAGTGTCCTTTACAGTCATGTCTTAAGTGACTACAAAAGCACCAAACTGAAGTTTTAAAACAAGGCTGATCTTGCAGACATTGTTAACACACTGACCCTGCAGTCTCTTCCTGTGTCTCCAGAGACTATTTACCAATCTCAAACAAATCTCAAAACTGGTCTGTAAGAAGATGGCTATTTATCAGAATGTATCATGTGCTATGAATATACTAACTTTCTCCTACATTAAGAAGGGAAAGCTTGAGCTTCAAGAGGCCACAACAAAGCCTAATAAATACTGACAGAAAGAAAGTTATTGTGGGAGTTACACAATCACCTTCTGTGCTTTAAGTAAAGACTAAGTATCCAGAATGCAGAATATTCCACTTTTAACTGGGGGAGGAAAACAGATGAAACACACTCTTGAAAGTCATACATTGTAGTAGCTTAATTGCTGCACCAAACAAGAAAACTGAAAACTACCACAGATTTTCAATAAAATAATAAATGGTATTTCAATAAATAGTATTTAAAATTTATTAAATTATTTTTACAATCATCTTTAGAAAACCCAACAAAACCCCACAATACTACACCACTGAAGAAAGACAGTTTTTCCAAGATTACCTGCTCCGTTTGCTTCCATTTCTGCTCCAAAGCATCAAACATGACTCTACAAAGCTCCTGTACATCATGTTGCTGCCATGCTGTTAGAAAATGAAATTATTATTAATTAAAGCAAGAGATGTTATTAGGCCAAATGCTGAGTGTAGCCTGAGAATGCTTCCTAAAAAACTAATCATTAGCTTAAGTCTGTACCTGCATTATCCACTACTGGGCCAGTGTTCAATTCTACAGACAGATGCCTCTCAAGTCAGAAAAACAAGTAGCCCGCTTGCTCACAATGTTTATGCATAAACAAGAGCTGTGTACATAAGCAAGAATATGTGAAAAAATACAGAACTGCTAACGTACACTGTCATAAAATAAACTGCTTCTGATTGCGGTCCCACTTCGTGCTGATTCTCCAAAACTCAACTTCCAACTCCTTATCACCATGTGAAAAGGGAAAAATCAACAGGTTATGGGGCAAAATTACACCACGTAAGTGTAAAGAAGACCAATCCAGTCTGTGATTTGAAGCTGACAATAATTATGGGTAATTCCATCAATGCAACATGGGCATTTGACATTTGTGATTCAAAACAGAAGCAAGCTTCCTCTAAAGAATTACTTCTTTAGAAACAATTAATATCTGCAATGATAGTTTCATTACGAAAACACAATGCTTTTTATTTCAACAGCCTAAAACTCACAGACCATATTTCTTTAGAAAACAGACACACCCCCACAACAAAGTATCTATCCACATAAGCTACTTTGTTTGCATTGAAAAAAGGATATTTGGTTAATTATTTTTAAGTATTCTGGTATTTTCCCCCATAAACAGCAGTTTAGCCCATAGAAGGCAGCAGCTGAAGCAAATCACACTTTACCTTCACTGCTATCCCATCCAAAACTCCGAGTAACATCTGTTGTTTCAATTGCCCTTTTTTTGCTGGTCTGCAGTAAAACAAACAGTCTTTGAAGCTGGTAGGGGATACTCCTCTCAGGATCCTCTTCAGATTCCTCAAATTCCCATCTATTTGCAACAAAAGATTTTTAACAATTCAAAATGCTTTGAAAACATTACTCAAAAAGGCATTAAATCAACATTTATTACATTTCCAGAGGTCTGCCACGTCACAGAGGTTAATTGCAGCTCTGTTACTTGGGAGAAGTCAAATGCAGTTGCTTTCCATTTCTGCAATAAATGGCAGTGATACTCTTTAAAAATGTATAAATCTAACAAAAACAAAGGAAAATTTTGAAGCCATTCACTGAAAATACACGAACTGCACTTAGTACCAAATTTAACTTCAAGTTTGATGTTTTCAAGATTCTTTAAAAACTTTGTCTATGCCACAACCAGTAACTTATATTTTATGAAAAAATCTGAAGCTTTTAAGCAGATATAACTTAAAAATCTACCAAGCTTCACTTCAATTACGCTTTCCAGTATCCAAAGAAGGAAATTTTGACAGAAGTTCCAAAGCGTCTCCTCTCAATATACACCAGCACAAATTTAAGAAGTTTTTGTTTCTATATACTCACTTATACAATGCATTTCTAAATTCAGGAGTCATGAAAAGTGTTTGCAGAAGGCTGTTCAAGTAGCAAGTCATAGCTTGATTTACCAGTCCCACATAACCTAAGAATACAAGAATAATGAGATGGAAAAAATGCAAAAAGATAGGAAATCACTTTAAGAGTTAAAACATTTGACAAGAAAACAATTCTGTGACAGTGTTTAAGAACTGCATTCATCTGTTGTTATTTATTATTTACACTATAAAAATGGAGGGAACGTTACCATTCCTGAGAGCAATAGAGGAAAAGTTTACATAATAGAAATAATTCCCCTGAATGACATGAAACTATTTCATTATCACATTAATAACTATTATTTAATGCTGAATACTGCACCAATGGGGATATAGGTAATTATAAATATTTTAAGAGTACATTTAAGCATTTTCCAGAATAAACCAGAATTTTCCAAGAAACAATTGTGTACCAGCTCACTTATTGCCTGATGTCAGTTAAAAGTATCCCAGCAATGATGTTAATACAACTTGTATCTGCACTGGTTTAACTACTGTCTTAGAATTAGAAATTAAAAAAATAAATCTCAAGTGCCCATACAACACTAATATTCGAAAACCTTCCCCCATAAATAACTGATTAAAAAAACTAATTCAACTACTAAAACTCCATGTCATTTTTATTAGCTGAAAATGCAATTATTTACTTCTATTAATCTTTTCTCCAAAATATGCAATATTAGCGACAACTGATAAGCAAAGAGCATATACTGAAGCATAGTGTAATAAAGAAATTAAATATGCCTATTTATATTCTGAAAACTATTAAAGAAAAAATAATCTCAGTACCATACTAGTAATGAAAAGGCAGCTACTCCACACACGGGCATTTTCTGTGAAGAGACTGAGTCAGAACATACGTACTTTATTTATTGCTCTACAGTATATAAATCATCTTTTCAGTTATATTAAAATTAAAAGAGGTACATGACAGATAAACTTTCTTATTTGTCAAAAAGTCTTCAGCAGGTGAAGTGGTGCAATATGAGTGTCAGCTTTGTGCTTGCTCAATGAAGTTACTCTGAGGAGTTTGTCTCCTTACAGTTGGAATTTGCTGTCTCCTGAGCTGAGCAGCCAAGGCACCCAGGCAGCCTCCCAGGATGTGCCCTGGCATTCCCACCTACAGGGAGCCCCTGCTGCCTGGGGGGATGGAGGAGGAGCCTCCTGGAGAAGCATTCTGTAGTGGAGAAACTGCAACTGGTGGCTATAGCAGGAAGTTGCCAGGCCAAGACCAGAGGTGGGGCAGGAGCCCCTCTAGAACAGAGCATCAAGTACTCCTTCAGCAGGGAGTGAACACAGCTCAAGCTCAACACTCTTGGCTAATCCAACCCTGACTACTGAGCTAGGGATGCAAGAGCAGACAAATACTGAAAAGGAGGACCCCTGACAGAGTTTGAATTACCCTGTCCCAAGTAAGAGAAGGATGGAATACAGCTCTCCCATTTCTAAAGTGATGTAAGGATATCACAAAAAACATAATAGAAAATGAAGAAGTGATGTGGGTAATTTTAAAATAAATTGCAATTTATTAAAAAAAAAAAAAACCAACCTGAGGTGCTGCTATCTGAAAATGTGCTAAAAGAACCACAAATTAGCATTGCCTTTACAAGAGAGAACACTATACCTGTCTCTGATTTGCTCAGGACTGAAGAATAAGAATAGCTCTGACTGACATAGTCATTGGTACATCCAATAGAGCCTTCTCTTGGAAGGGGGCCTATAAATCTCTCTTGTGCACCGTCATCTGTTGTACCTGACTCCTCCTGAAAACATAAGCACACCCATTTCATGCAAAAGTTAGACAATAATTTTTTCATGAAGGACCTATGAGTTTTACTTTTCTCTCATAGCTAGGAAATCAATTTTGCTAGGCACATCACACAATTTCTTCAAAATTGCAGATACACAGTGTAACTTTAGTTCTGCCCTCCAAATTCTCAACCCCTTGACACATTTTTCTCAGCACTGGCAAAAGGAAGGTCCTTTGGAATACTGTATAACCAAACACAATATTACAATGCACACAACAAGCAAGTTTGCAATTAAGCATCTCCTATGTCTCAAGTTTTCTGCATAGAAATACAGAACAAGATTTTTTTCCAGACACATAAATTTCAGTCCATTCTTCTTTCATAATCACCCTTAAATTCAGGTTTTGAGTACAAATATTTACATGTGCGTTTTTTTCCCTTTTTCAGATAATAAACTCCACAACAAAGACTATGTACGCCAGCATTATGCTGATACAAGAGCTGAGTAATAAACCTTAATATATCACTAGTTTACCAAATCCTCGGTTTAAATAAATTGCAGCTGTGTGTATCATACATTTGAGAACTAGGAAATTCCAAAAAATTTGTTACAGCAGACAGTGGCTTCTAGAGCAACACTGCCAACTCTTTTTTTATCTACATATTTATTTTTCCATGAAGGTGAATAGGAAATGTGGAAGCAGGTCACTGCTGTGGATGCAGGGCTGCTGTTTCCAAGAATTCTGTCAGAAGGGGCTAATACTGCTTTCAAACACCCAGAGGAAAAGAATCAGATATATGATAAAATATGCATTGCTAAGGCTTATCTCTTAACATGTCAAAGACTAATTAATTACATAACCTTAGAAAACTACTTGCAGCAAACATCACATAAATATATGTTGAGCATGAATAGAGTGACAGCAAATCATTACTAATGGAATTGGTCCTATTCAAGAGAAATGTAAATATAGATGTAAATAAAGTCAGTTTGTTGCCAAGGTTCCCGAAGAAGCTTATTATATGAAATACACAGCCCAGTTTTATTTCATTTTCTGATCTCATAAGAGCTCTAAAAAGAACACCACCTCTCCCCCCCAGCACTATGACTTATGTAGCTGAGTGAAGATTTTACTCACCGGCATTACGTGAGGTTGCTCACCATCCTTGTCTGTCAAATGCAGAAAGTTCTTCTTCCCTGGCTCAAAACCAGCATCAAGAATAGTTTTGTCACTATTCTGATCTATTGGAGTCTGCCAAAAAAGAGTAAAGCAACAGAAACAAGACGATTTTTAATCATATTCAATTAACAGATCTATATGCAGTTAACAGATTCCATCCAAATACATTGTTCAAGTAGTTTCTGACACAGTTTACATGGAAATAAATAATTATCCAGTAAACAAAACACACATCATTAGTACTGAAATAACTTGGGAACAGTTTAAGAAACAGTCTAGTGCTTAGATGTTGGTTAATCTCTTCTGGAGTCAGACACTAGTCTGCAAGCTTCTTGTGAACACCACATTATCCAGTGTCCTCTACAGCTTGCAGATTTTTTTTTAAAGAAAAAAAATTACTTTCAGTAGGCTTAAACATGACCTGAAATAAACTCATGTCTGTTTCTTAACAAATCTCGTAAAATTTTCTAGGTGCATCTAAAGAAATCATACTAAAACCAACACTGATTTACAATAAAGTATAGGAAGGATATTAATTTTTTTTTATAATACATTCAAATAGGTGTAAGAAACATGGAGAGTCACTATACAACATGCTGCTGTTGAGAAGGAAACATTTCTCAAACAAGACCACAGGAAACAGATTATTTATAACAGGTATCACTATCAAAAATACATACTGATAATGAAAACGAATATTATATCTGAATGTTCATATTAGTTTTTGTTTGAAGATTAAACAGATGGATCACTAAAGAGCACACTCTGAAGCTAGAATTCAGCCAAATCAGTACAGTGGTGTCAATGTGCTATGGTGCACCCACCACAAAATGTTACAGGAATTAAACAAGAACTATGCAATACACAGTGAAGCTCTCTATACTGTGGAGACTGAAATTTTTGTTACTAGGAGGAAATAAAAAGCCCTCTTGCCGTACCATGTTAGTGACATTATCTCCATTGCCCCACATCAAATCAAAAGATCCATTCACGTAGCCCACTTTGGAAGCCACGTCTTCAAAGAGCCTTTTAAGTGGGGTGGAAGCTGGCAGGTTCAAGGTTACACGCTCGTTGACTGTCTTGGAATTGGTGGTGTCCTGGATTATACACAGCACCCTGGGCTCCTCAGCAGCACTTTCTGCCTGGAATGACAGCAAGCAACAGCTCATGAGTAAAGCTAACATTTAGGAGTTTATTTGAAAAATCAAAACAAGATTTCACCAATAGAATGTACTATACTTTTAAAACCCAAGGTTCCTAAAATTGGACTTCATTTTTCCAAGTAAGCATGAGAAATGAAGAACCTTCCAATTTTGAAAAATACATTAAAAAAAGCTCCATTTTTATAGAACAAGAAGGAATTTGTAAGGGTGTGGAGAGAGAGAAACCGCTCAAGTTCCTCACAGAATTTCAGCCAGCAAGCAGATAAAAGACTGCTTCAAAATCAGGAACAGACTTCCAAGTCATCACTTCCAGCTCATATTTTGCTTTGACACAATCATAAATCCTGCTGAGGCAGAACATACCTTTTGTGACTTTCAGGAATCCACCCCAGAAAATCGGCAAGCTTCCAAATAATCTTGGAAGCTGACCATTAAACAAAAAGTTTCATTATCAAAGCACCAACTTCCAACTAAATCCACTGCTGTCTTGTCTCCTGTCTCTGAGTTGCAAGAGATATTATTCTACCTGAACAAATTAAGAAAATTAGCATTGACAAATGGCTACAGGACGATGTAAAGAGAGTCTCAACAGAAACTTCAATGTATCTGGAATCAGAACAAAAACAATCTTAAATGAAAGTGGCAATGGAATAGTAATGAAATTTTCTGGATGCAGGTAAGCCAAGAAAAATGGCATTTTTCCAAAACTGAAAACCTAGGAAGTCAAAGATCTAATCACAATCAATTAATTATCTCAATTATACAAAACTGTATAAGAAGGAATAACTGATATTTAAATACAAATCTCATAAAAAAGGATCAGGTAAGTAAAAGGAATTAGTCCTTCAAGGACTGAGCCTTTTCAAATTGTAACACACAGAAAGCATTAGTAATGCATTGTCAGAGTGCTCAAATCTCAGCCCACGGCAAAAGGCTACAGAATCTAAAAAAGCAAAAAAACACATGCAGTGCTATCACAATTCTCAGTGGATAAGAACAAGAAACGGCAATAATCATGGTTATGCTAAAACTCTCAGCCTCATCACAAGCATCTCCTAGAGAACACAGGACTACAAAGATCTGAAAAACTTCAGAATCCCTTATATTTCTACACAAGCAGCCTCACAATACAGATGAACACCACCAAAGTGGTACAGTCCCTATTGAGAGCTCTTACATCACCAAACCTTTGGAAAAGGAACATGGACATTCCAGCTGATGCTGCATGCCTTCATTACAGAGGATTTCAAGATCTCCTGGCAGTGTTCATGCAACGCTGGAATAAAATGTTAGCTGACTGCAGCATCTATTCCTATCATTGTCAGAAAAAAAGTTGTTAGAGAAAGGCAAATAAAACCATCCTCGACCCAATCTGTATGACGTGAGTTTCCTTTAAACTGTGATTTCTCTTAAGACTTTGGAGTCTAATTTCTTTAGGTTTAACAAATGTAATATCCTGTGTGGAAGCCTTCACTAACTGCATGCTCAAAAAGATTCAAGGCACCATTTGCAGCAAATCCGTAACATTTCATCTTCATACATTTTATCTTTATGGGAGACTTTTACATCTATGAACTACCTTCCAAGAAGACATACATATATCCTCACTTTCATCTACAGCACCCACAGAGACACACAGGGCTGTACTTAAGTAGACTAAAATTCAATTTCACTGGTGATTACTTCTCCTGGGCTCTTTCCTTTAAATTTCACAGCGCAGCATTTTTTTTAAACCTTTTCTTTTTTCAGGTTTTTTTTTCCCTTTTTTGCTGAAGAAACAATTTCTTTCTCTCACTGTGTGATTAGAAAAGAGAAGGTAAAGCTTGTTCAGTGGTCTTCTTTCTTGATTTTATTTGAGAAGCAGCAGCTAAGACCCAACAAACTTGTAAGATCAACCTATATTTACATGCAGGTTTCTCAGCAATGGTAAGAGCTTGCTCTGGGTAGAAGCCCACCCTCCTCTACAGAACAGTGCACGGAGGTTAAGAGGCACTTGCTACTATTCACACAGGTTCATCTCGGAAAATAGAAGTTAATTTGAATTCAATTATCCCCACACTGATTTTGTATTGATTCTATAACTTGATGGGCTACTGTGTAGGATCATATCAGGCCAGCTCTCCACTGGAGACTCAATTCCTTGTGCTGCTGTCTTTACATAACCACCTCTGTAACTCCCCCCTCCCCACCAGAGTTACCTATAAACTCAACTCCTCTCACTCACACTTTCTCGGCAGCCTTTGATGGTGAATCAGTTGTGACTTGTATTAGAGCTGCTACTGAAAATAATTAGACACACAATATCTGAGGGATGGAAATAACATTAAGGGAACAAATTATAGAAGATTACAGAAGATTTGCTGGTAGGGTTGCTGGATGTTCCACGTCACACAAATCCTCTCTTCCTTGTTCACAGATGTAATTCTGACAGACTGAACTGGTTTAACACAGGGTTGGTATAGCAAAGGGTATTAAGCCATCATTCATTCACACTACCACTGCTTCAAGTTGTTAGTAGTAAATAGATAAAGCAAGTCTATTCACAGAGAGCATTCACACATACCATCTGAACTAGGAGACAACAATCCGACACCTTGTTTGGGACTACTTCACTACAAAAACAGTGTGAAAAACACAACTGGCCAGTGATAGATACCTTAACTATTTTGACAGGCTGCTATCAAACCAAGTCCACAACATAAACACAAAAATTAATTTTAACCATTACATAATCCAGTATGTTATGAGAGCAAAAAAAAGTCATTTTATTTTAATGCAGAGGTAAAGCCAAAACCTCACACGCCAGTGTAAAAGCATATGAACACATACTCAATTTGAAGCTACTCTTAAGACTGAATTTATTACATACATCATCTTTGTATTCAAATACATGCACAAAGAATTTAATGTCAATAGCTCATGCTCATGTCAAAATAAACAGAAGCTACAGCATCATGCTGTTACTATGTTTCTTGCTTATCATTTTATAAAGTTGATTTCATCTGTCTACCTGTGAAAATTTCTTCTTCATTTCAGCAAAGATACTTTGTCTGCAACTCCAAAACATGTCCTATAGTATATGAAAACAAAATTAACAAGTCATAACAACTCAAAGTTGTAAATTGACTTTTATTCTACATAAAGTCAGTTTCATAATATTAAAAAAATACTGAGTTTAAAAATTCTATTACTGAGTTTAAAAACACCATTCAGAGAATAACTATAGAAGGAATAGCCTATTCTATTACTTAGATGATCACAGTGTTACAGAAAATGTCAGTTAAGCTGTAATAAACACACTACATTTCATAAAGTAAGAAGTGAGTGGATAAGAAAATGTAAACACCAATTCAAGATACAAATTCATACTAACACTTCCCTTGATTATCTTTAAAACATGCCACAGACAAAGGGAAATACTTTACCTCTAATTGTTCAAGGGTAGGATTAATATATAACCTTGTAAATCAGTTTATTATTGGATTTATAAATTATGAAGCTGTCCAGTTTCATATGAAACTGTTCTTTCATATCTGAATTATTTCCTGTAGGAAAGTTTTATTAATATGAGCCTATTTTGAAATATGCAGCTGAAGGCAGTAAGGAGATAAGTTACAGACTTTATTCCTAACATTCTTAAAGAAAGCCTGCTTTGGTATCTCTGTTGTACCATCAAAAACTCAACAACAAACATTAACTGTACAAAACTGTTTTCTGACTAAACATCAAATTAACCAGTTTCTGACTCTCAAGTGGTGCACTTTGTATTTTTCCAGAAAGGAAAAACAGAAAGTGATAATGCAGATGCTACTAACATCACTGCTCTTTTCCAAATTTCTTCAACTGTACCCTCAGTGAAGATTCTCAAAACAAAATCCACTGACACAATCTTTACTGACATGCCCTATTTGCCCCACCAAATGACCTACAAAACCAACCCGAATTAGACTACAGCATTTAACGTCTCAGCAGGATGACACATAAGGGAAGATTTTTTTCTTCATGCACTGAGAACTGAAGATTCAATTGGAAGTTTTAACATGCCAAGACTGTATCTAGCAGTTTCCTTTACACACCAGTTTGTAATTTCAGATTTGAGAGATTTCAGATTTAAATCCCATAATTTAAATGTTTTTCTGCTTACTGGTTTTACCTGCTCTCAACTGAAAGTCACGTACATTTTGTTAAAATGACTCAAAGGTTAATGGAGTCCCAGAACCGCAGATCTGAAACTGCTGATTTGTAATATTATCATTGTTACCAAACACATTGCCCTGTGTCAAAGACTTAATTAAGACTTCCAATTTTTCTCCTAATCAGGGACTCCAAAGAACCCTGACTTTAGCTTGAATTCCTTCTCTCCAGAGATAGGCAAGCCAAGTCTGGTACATACAAGGGCACGTGTAATTTTGTAGTGTGCTATCTGACTTGGTGCACACAGTGGAGGGTGGAAGGAGAGGACAGGCTCCAGGCATCACCTAGACAGAGCTATCTACAGGTTGCTTCTTTTATCAAAGTGTTCCTGTGCTGGCTTCTCAGCTCTTCTTTTCTCAGTTCAGGATTGCTGGATGATTTTCAAGAGCTACTTCACTAAACAAATTCCAGATAACAGATCAAACAAACCAGATTTACAAATTATACTGTTTATTTGACATTCAGAAACTTTAGAAGAAACTAAGAGCTTTCAGCTGCTCTGACAAGATAAATCACAAGTCACAGAATAACAAAACCATTTAGGCCGAAAAAGACCTCCAAGATGACTGAGTTCAACCTCTGATCACTACTGTGTCAACTAGACCATGGCACTAAGTGTCACATCCAGCTGTTTCTTGAACATGTCTAGGGATAGGGACTCCACCAGCTCCCTGGGCAGCCCCTTGCAATGCTCAACAATCCTTTCCCTGAAGAAATTCCTCCTGATGACCAACCTGAACCTCCCCTGTCACAGCTTCAGGCTGTATCCTCTTGACCTGTTGCTGGCTGCCTGGGAGAAAAGGCTGACCCCCAGCTGGCTACAGCCTCCTTTCAGGGACTTGTAAAAAGTGGTGAGGTCTCCCCTGGGCTTCCCTTTCTCCAGGCTAAACATCCCCAGCTCCCTCAGCTGTTCCTCACAGGACTTACCCTCCAGACCCTTCTCCCCAGCTTTGCTGCCCTTCTCTGGACTTGCTCCATTATTTCAATCTCCTTCCTGAGCTGAGGGGCTCAGAGCTGGACACAGCACGCAAGGTGTGGCCTCCCCAGCACTGAGTACAGGGGTCAATTCCTGCTCTGGTCCTGCTGGTCACTCTATTCCTGACAGAGACCAGGATGTCATGGGCCTTCTTGGCCACTTCCAGCTGCCCTTTTCCACTGGGCAGCTTTCCAGCCACTCTTCCCTCAGCCTGTAGGAATGCATGGGGTTGTTGTGACCCAAGTGCAGGACACAGCACCTGGCCTTGCTGAAATCACACAGATGTGTCCATCTCTCACATGCAGCATTCTCTACTTTTCGGTTAAAGCATTCACTCAAACACTCTAAAAAAACTTCATAATAACCACTGGTGCAATTCTACATTTTATAAAACAGCTCCAGTCACCATGGAAATTATTTAAGGTACAATTAAAAGAACAAGAGAAAAGTTGCTTAATTTTACCCCGATAGAAGTTACTCTGGAATGCACAAAGCCAATTATTTATTACACTTCACAAAATCAATAAGCATATTAACTACACAGTTCAAGGATTTCAAATTAACATACACAGGCAAATGCAAAAATATCATACTGCCTTTTGCTCAGAAGAAATAAGAGCAACTACTCAGGTAGCAAGCACATCTATCCAGTACTTGGGACAAGTCCTCAAAGCTCCAAGCTGCTACTTTGCCAAAGTCTGACATAGTCCACCAGTGGTTTAGGAAAACAAGTTGCAGACTCTCAACTGCATAAACACCTAAAAGGCAAATGCAGACTGCTACTTAAGGCTACAATTTATAAAATAATCCTGGGATTATTTTAGCACTGAAGCCTTCTCAGGCTAATATTTTGGTCAAGAGATATTTGAAATTATAATTTCAACTGTTAACTATAGTTTTAAAAAACATTAGAACACTGACACTTTCATCCCAAGTCACTCCATCTTGCTGAGAGTGGGAATGCCGTGAGATGGAGACCACCCTCAGCGAGTCTGCTGATGACAATAAGCTGTGTGGTGCTGTCAGCCCGCTGGACAGAAGACATGCCATCCTGAGGGACTTTGGCAGCTTGAGAGGTGCAGCTGTGTGACCCTGATGAAGTTCAACAAAGCAAAGTGCAAGGTCCTTCACCCGAGCTGGGACAATCCAAACACACCCACAGGCTAGGAAGAGAAGTGATTGACAGTTGATAAGGGGACTGGAGCACCTCCCCTACAACGACAGAGGTGGGGCTGTTCAGCCTGGAAAAGAGAAAGGTGCATGGAGACCTCACAGCAGCAGTATCTGAAGGGCCTACAAGGAAGCCAGAGGGCAACTGTTCATCAGGAACTGTAGTGGTAAGACAAGGAGTAATGGACTCCTACTCTAAGGGGAAATTTAGATTAGATATATGAAAGAAATTCTTTCCCATGAGGGTGGAGAGGCACTGGCACAGGTTGCCCAGGAAGCTGTGGAATGCCCCAACCCTGGAAGCATTCGTGGCCCCGCTGGAGGGGGCTCTGAACAACCTGGTCTAGTGGAAGGTGTCCCTGCCCATGGCGGGGGCGGGGGGTGGAACTAGAGGATCTTTATGGTCCCTTCCAACCCAAACCCTTCTATGGTCCTTGACATTTTTCCATTTCTAGAAAGGTGATGATGTTAAACCTGAAGGTAGAAGACTATGACTCAAAGACTCTTTACAATACAAATTAAGCAATCAGCACACAGATCTGACCTGGGTGGACATTCTCCAGGGGCATGCTACACAAGCCTCTACATCCCATGTACCTTTCTAAAAATATTTCATCTTTCTTCCATGAAAGATCTGCACCTGCAAGTTGCACAACATAAAGCATGTTGTTGCACTGAAGCAATTCAAGCTGTATTTCTGTACATACTAACAAAGGCAGCATTGTTATTAGTACCATCTGCAAGACAGACATTTGCTTTGACCATACAGGTTCTCTATTTGTTGAAAATAGAGGAACAAAAATATAGAGTGTTACTAGATCTGTCACAACAATATTCAAATGTAGAACTGCAGTGGTTTTAACACTGCATTTAGATATGGCTTGCTATTTTTCAGCCTTGAATCACCGAGTTAATTAAAATTCCATAGCAGCAATTCACAATTTTAACTCCTGCTTAATTTTAATAAAATTATTTTCAGAGATTGAAAGTCAAACCTAAAGCAAAGGTCAAACTTCATACAGATTCTACCCAATATTTCCAAATTCCAATATTTCCAACAGTTAAAAATAGACAGTAAGTAAAAATCACAAGTTTCAGGTCAAAAGTTGAACCAACAGATGTGTGAAGCTTGACTGCCAAGTAAAGTTAATGGCCTATTGAGACTTAAAATGATCACCACTAGAGAAGATTCTACATGTCCACACCCTGTAAATAATTCTGACAAACCACTGCAAAACAGAGGAAAGACAGAGATCAGTAGCAAGCAGCAAGGGCAGACATCAAGCTTATATTCACAGACTTGGATGATTAAGCCTAAGACAGCCATTCTACAACCTAATGCAGCTTCAGCAACTTAAGACTCCCACATGAAGCGCACACAAGTGACTACTGCCTGTCACGTCCCTGCTGGGCAAACTTTGGTGCGTACCTTCCAGGACTGTGTAACTGATTGGATGTTACTACTAAAATCAGCTCTTTGAGAACCCACATCCATAATTTAGGAATTCCTTGGCCTATTCCAAGGGGTTCAACCCATTAAACACTGTCTTGGATACAGGCTGACAACACTGCTTTCTGCAGAAAATACGAATATCAAAGATCCTTCCAATATACAAGTCAGGGGAGAACATGCTGCACATTTTAAACCATGGACTCCACTGAGTCCTTACAACCCAGGACCCCTTTCTGCCCCCAGCAGAGCTACTCACACTCCACGTTTTTTTCCAAGCCCAACAAAACTCTTTTTAGAGGCCACCCACCTTCCCTGGTACAGCCAGGCGAGCAGGGTCACTCCCTTGGGAAGTAAACACAGGGTGATAAAGGTCCTCAGAATGAGGGAAGCATTAAGCAGGCGGTCTCAGAGTCACATTTAGCTGTATTAGAGGAAAGAAGCAACTTCTTTTTGAAATACAGGTTACTAAACTAATGCTGTCAGAGCACTGAGGTGTTACTCAACACAGGTGCTTCGCTGCAGCCTAGTCTAAGTTAATGAGAGAACAGTGCACTCAGAATCCTGTTACAAATGCCTGAACCAAAACACACTTACAAAGAAGTATTTTATAGCCCACTTGTGGCAAACTGAATACACCTTTTTAAACATCTATCCCAGGAGGTCTTAAGCAGTAATTTTGAGCTGTTAACTTGATATATCTTGTGCTGGAATGCTTCCTGAGGCAAAAAAAAAATCTGAACAACCTTTAGAAACAATCATTTAATTTTGAATCTGACTGATTTTACAGGTATCAGGTTTGTGAGTACCTCAATAACGTATTTTATCTTCACCTTCAAATTCTTCATTATACCTGAAGAGACTTCAGGCTAAATCCAACAACGTTTTAAAGCTAGTGAAACTAAACAAAGGTCTTCTGTTCCATTACGAGTAAGGGGGAAAATTGCTTCACAACAAGCCTAAAATACCATGAAAATTCAAGAATATATATCCTGACTCTGACCATTTTCCTCATTATTGAACCTTTGCCCCTCCCCCTTTATTCCCCCAGGATGTTACATCAAGGATTCACTTAAGGAAGCCCTTTCAGTCTATCCTCTTGACTAGAAACAAGACTGTAAGATAGAAAGGAAAACTACCAAAAGAGTGTGTACCAGGCCAGGCTAGAATGGGGACAGTTTTCTTCACAGAAGCCCGTAAAGAGCTGTGCTTTAGATTTGAGACTTAAAAAATGTTGATAAAACAGTGAAGTTGTAGGTCTCACTGAGGAGTACTTGCACAGCATCAAGTCCATCTCTGACTCCTACTCTGCCCCGGCAATGAAAAGATTTGGGGCTGTTCAAGAGGCTGGGAGGGGCCACACCAGGCAGGTGACAAAAACTAAGCAAAGAGATACTCCATGCCATGTAACACCATGCTCAGCAACATCAGTGGAAAGAGGAGGTTTAGCTAGACTCAGTCATTGCCTGGAAATTGGCTAGGCATTGTCCTACCTGTAGAACATGGTGACTCACTGCACTCCTTGTTTTGGGTGTTTCTTTTGTTCAGGGCTTTTTTTTTTAATCTATTCTTCCACTCTGTCACTTACTAAAAATTATATGTTGACCGCCAAGTTTTCTTGCTTTTAGTTTTCCTTTCCTCTTCCTTTATCCTAGTGAGGGTGGGAGGGGAGTGAGAAGCTGCACACTGCTTAGCTGCCTACCTAAGTTAACACAACAGGGTGATTTTCAAATATAATCCTGAAAGCAATATCATTATTGTTTTAATTTTTCATGACTGAAATGTGGCTTTATTTTTTGTTTATCCTCATTGCTTATCAACTTTTAATACCCACTCACCTCCGGTGGATCACACAGACTTCAAACAACTTCCCCATCCACACAACTGCAGTTAGAGACTTCAAAGAAAGTGAAAGAAGAATCAATAAAAACAGATAAAATATTTTTCGAAGCTGTCAATAGAGAAAAATCTGAGACATAAAAAAACCACATACAGGCTAGCCAATGCCCCTTACAAAGCCTGATGTCTGATTTCAACCATGTGACCCCTCATCTATTTCAGCTCACACAAAGTGCTGCACTGTTTCACTGAATACATTTGCAGCATTATGTCCTTGGTTATGCCATTTCCTCTCTATTTCAATCTATAGCACTCAGCTATGCTTTCCCTTCCACAGTATTTGATATACTTCAAAAGAACAAAATTGGTGTGGGAATGGGATACCTCATTAAGACCACTGCAATTAAAAAAAATTAATATGACATCCTTGCACAACAATATGAGCATATCCACCTATTCTGGAAATTCAACATACAAGAATTATTGAATCTACAATGCACTATTAACATTTCACACATACACTGCAGCCTAAAACCTTCCAACACAGCCAAGCCTTGATTATACAAGCAGCAAAAGCTGGAATAGCTGCAACTGCTGCGAGAAGAAACAGTCTTGCTCCCACCTGCTCATTTCCACCCCAGCACTCTCCCCTTTCTTGGGCTAGGACACATACAGCTACATGAAAGGCAGGCTCAGACAGCTAAGTCTTCTTAAAATTAATGATTTCTGGTTGCTTTTTCAGTGGGTTAGCTTTAACCCAAGTCAGGCCTCTAGCTTCTCAACAGAATCCTTGGATCAGTCCTTTTCAGGAGTTAACAGTACCAGCAGAGGAGCTGCAGCAGTATTTTAAATGCATGCATTATGTGTAGTAGTGCTTACATTACTAGGAACCAACACCACCCAGACATAAGTGCAACTTTCTGAGGTATCCTGAGAGACTGAAATGAGACCCTCCATCCCTAGGTAAGGTATGAGTCTGTAAATGGCAGTGCTGCTCATGGGACAAGAGGAGTAACTCCCCTTCTATTTTGAAAGGCCTAGAAGAGCCAAAAGTGTCGTTTCTGTGGCAATGCCGTTGCTTCCACCCTCATGCCACACTTGCTGTTTTCCAGCTGCTGTAGGTACAGGATAACTGCTGCACATCCCAGAAGGCAGATGGGCTATACTGAGACCATGGCCCTGGCTAAGTGAACCCTACAAATTGTCCTATGGGGGACAATCTGATTCAGAGAGAAGAGGTACAAAATCAGTTTTGTAGCAGAGCCTTTGTGATCTTGTTCCCTTTGGAAAATGGGATATATATTTTACTCTCTTCTCTGCCTTGCGCAGATTATGGATTCATTTATTGTTTTCAAAGACACCTTCTCAGAAGTGCTTCTTCAGTAACAAAATGTTAGTTAAAAAGAATTAGAAGTGCCACCTCACTGAACCAGCTGCATGCCAGCTGTCAACTGTCACTCCTGGAAAATGCATAGGGGACAAATTATTTTTATAATACAAATACACTTCAAAGTCTAATACTTCCAACTTTCTAAACATGTCCAAAAATAACCCTATGCCTCAGAAATAAAGAGCGTGTTATGAGGCTCGTGTTTACCTTTGAGAGTTTGTTCCTACTGTTGTGTATTACTGGGTTATTTGCAAAAAACACTTATAAAAGAATAGGAATAACAAAAAAAAAGAAAAGCTGAGATGGGGCCAGAAATAAATACAAACCTGGAGGTTGTTCCAAAGACTACAGAAGAAGATACAGTGCGAGGGGACATGTGTCTGGGGAGAGCTGAACTAGAGACCAAAATACCCACTTTTCAGTTTTACGGAAGTTATTTTTCATACTTTAAAATACTTTAAATATGTCTTACTAAGGACATCCTGAAGAACCAGTCTTCTTACACTTACCTCTAAATGGTCTTTTAAATATGGTAAATTAAGGTGATTCAAGATTAATTACTTCCCTCAAAAAAAGTCAAACAAAGCAACTGTCAATAAGAGTGCAATTATTTCCTGGTCATGCCTATAGACAACACAAGAATTCTAACAAAGTTTCCTTAAGGGGTAACAAAGAATAGCTTAAAAATTCAAATAGTTTTCTCTTAACCACAGGACATTTTGAGTATTTCACTCTCTTATTCTTAAAGGTTATAATTTAAACTGATCCAGTTTTCTTTCCTCCTCTGACCCAAAGTTGTTGAACTTACTAAGGGTTTTGTAACAACACTAAAGTAATTGTGAGAATTAAATGTCAATGAAGTTACCTGCCAGACTCCACATTCATTACAGTAAAACCTTTACATTCAGATCATTCAGAAGCCTCATCTTCATACAGCTTCCTTTGCTTATAATTTCTCTCTGTGTTCCTAATCAGCATGCTCTTTGTTTTTTCTTCAAAAAAAACCCCAAAAGAGCTGAAAAAAGAAGATGCAAGAACACCACAAGATACTACACTTTTATATATTAATCAATACTTGCATCATTTGTTTCCTCTGGAGTCACAGAAGTAGTGGATGTACTTGCCCTCCATTTCTTCAAGTATGAATTTTATGGAAACATTTTCCTATGCTGCTACTATTCTAAAGAACTTTCTGCTGGACTGAATTACAAATGCAACACGGGCATAAAAACAAATTAAGAGTCTGAGCAAAACTAGTACCAAGTTTTCTCTTTACAGACAAATTTTGAAACAAAGGTTTACTTCCCTACAAAATCACCACCAGACATGTATGATAAAAAGTTTAAATCCTATACAGTTTAGACATTAAAACATGACTACAGGCATAGTTTTCAATTCTTTAACAACTTTCTGATTTTAAGCTTCCCCAGCTGCTGCTGGGGTAAGGCAAAATAGAAGCTGAACAGCAAGGTAAGTTAGCAGGGATTCTCTGTGCAGCTCTCTAGTAATACTGCACAGAATGAAGGGTACAGTTCAGAACGGAAGCACCAGGACGCCTGGGCATAAACTCTGCCTGCTGCCACAAAGGGCTCTAGGGAGAACACAGAACTCTGAAGCAATGTCTCCACAGAAGGAATAGAGATGGCAATGTGTATGTGAGAAAGGACCCAGGCGATTTTTCCATATATAAACCGATGAGAGCAGTTTATTTACAAACACCAGGTACCACTTAAGAATTTCTGTATCTGCTATTTTTTCTTTTCCTTTATTATTACTGATCTAACCCAATACCTACAGAAATCAGTGAGCATGGCTGCCTTCCATTCCTTTACCTCCAGTAGTACTCTGCCAAACTTCTTCAGAAAATGCTATTTCCATGTTCAGACATTATTTACTGTGAAAACTTTCACATTGTATCAAATATATTTCTTCCACAGCTTCAGAACTAGAGCAATTCACCAATCCTAAGGAATTCAAGCAAACTTCCTTGTGTCACTGAGGCAGCTTTCATCACATGCCTATTGAGAAGCTGTACCTGAACTGCAGCACAATAACCAGCTCTAAGCTATTCACAGAAATGCCAATCTAAAAATAATCTGTTGCCATTTTTCAGAAGCACCTAAAGCACCCTTGTGATCACAATCTCAACAATTACATTGAATCAAGTGATCTGTACCAATTTCATCCTTTAGTATTTTTAGAACATGCACAACATCCTTTTTAGAAATTATTTCATCTGCCAATGCTGTGCAAGAGCACTTGCTCAGTGCAAGCTGACTACATGCCAAACATTGCAAAAACCAAAGAAAATAAAACCCGTGGCATTTCAGTGCCTGAAACTGTGGTCAAGTTATTATTTTAACAGAACTTCACAAAAAATTCTGACTTATTAGTATTTACAATTATCAGTTCTTTAGAAACTAGTGGCATTGTTTTGAGAATATTTCATTCAAGACAAGAAAAATAACAAAATGGCAAATTGGTAGCTCACCTGAAGGTACACCATATTAAATCTCCAAGGGCAAAGTGCAAAATAACACCTTTAAGTGTTCACACAGGAATTAAAAACTTTATCAAATTGAATAAAAAGGCCGAATATGTACATGTAACGTAATCACTCTATTTTCTACAGACATAACTTTCACTCTCAGATTCTTACGTAAAACCCAACATATTTTCAAATACAACAAAAAGAGCAAAGCTGTGACTGAATATATGAGCATTTGTACATAATACAGTGCATGACAGTACCAATTCTAATGTACAAGGGGGCAAAGGTTTAAAACAATACCCCAGCCCACTCCCATTTAACTCTGACAAGACTAAAATGTGTACTTCAAAAGTAACAAATTCAAGGTACTGGTTTATTACAGTAAGTCACCACAAGTTTTAATGTTACATTGGTATCAATACATTCTATCAGCAAAAAGAGGTTGCACAATAATAATTTTCAGCAGTATTTGTGTGTCAGTACCACTAACATTTTAAAACTATGATGCAAGGCTGCACTGATTACATCCACAGGTTTTAAAAAGAACAGAAAATAGGATTCATGGACTTTATTTTATAATGGCAATAAACAAAGCACTAGAAACTTTTTTTATTGCACACTGATACTCTGAGCTCCAAAGAGTGCAGAATGCAACACTGACAAAATTCCACTCTGCCTCCTGGTAACTGCTTCAGAGCTTAGGAAAAAGTTCATTACTAGTCTGAGAAACAGTGTGTTGCTGCACCAAAAAATATAATTAAGGATTATACTTTTACTACTCATGCTTTTGATTCCAAAATTTTAATCATCAGTGATGCACAAAACACTAGAGAAAATGGCATTTACTTTTCGTGGTGATGTTCAAATGTATTACTGCAGGAAAAAAAAAAAAAGTATTTAGTTATTTAGTTATCAGCTTATTCTACGGAGTAGTAATTTCAGCCGGCAGCATTTACAGTCTGAGGCTCCAGTACCAAGTACTGCCCATCAGGCAGCTGGCACTTCTTAGGTAAAAACATTTCATTAGACAATCTCGAGGTGCTGATAGTTCATTATCCTGATCATCTTTCTACACTGCAGATTAAATACCTAGATGATACCAAGGGAAAGTAAACAGTGAGTGGGAAGCCCGGTAGCCGAAAAAAGCAGGGAAAGCTCTTACATTCTACTCCTAAGTTCACCAAGCTAAGTAATTACATGAACATTGTCTGCGAGGAACAAATTACTTGGTCAAATTCCATGTGGATTTTGTGTTTGTTTTCTAAATTTGATTTCCCAAATACCTGCTCAGTCAATGAATTAGTCAGTTTCTCTATGATTGTCACAATCATACCTTTATGTTTTATAATGGAGCACATGAGAAGGAAAGCAGGAAAAACTGATAAACTATGCAAGCTGTAACCACTTGTAGAATGTTTTAATACATGGGAATGATAAAACAAGGATGTCATCAGCATTGAAAAGAACAGCATCCCTTTACTTAACAGAATTGCAAAATATCTTAATCAGATTCCCACTCTTCTAAAGAGGAAGTCAGAATGATATCCATCAAGAGACACATTTGATTTGTTCAGTGCAGAAGATTAAAATGGATTCATTAGTGTAGGGATGAAAAGACTCACATTAGTGAGCTGAGAAAGAACTCACACCACTTTGCCTGATTTAATGGCAGCAAGTACAAAGTATATATTTATATATATATTTATTCTGACAGGTGTACTTTGGATAGTTCATGCTGGAGCATGTTGAAAAAGGATCTGCACAGCATTTATTTAATCAGTAGCAAAGACACTTCAAAAACCTCATAGCAGAACATACTTCTCATATTCTCACCAATACTCACTAAGTTCTGATACATCTTGATTTTCAAGATAAGTATTTGTGAAGTTCACTTACACTGCCAGTAAACACAGATGGATATCTCTCTCATCAATTGTGCCAATAAGAATATTTCATTGTTTTCTATTTGAGGTAAATTTTGCCAAAGTTTCAAGTCAATTTTCCTGTAAGAAACACTGAAAGCCATAGAAATGTTTTCTCTTCTGATAGCATAATTTTCTTCTTATTTCCTTAATTATCTTACTCATAATATCTACCCTCTCTTCCCAGGGTTACTGCTTTACTAGACTAATGAGGTAAAAACCTACACCTATTAACACAGCACTTTTTAAAGAATATGCTCAAAATTTGCTACCAGGATGCAGCAATGAACTGTATTTTACTCAATGTTTTCTGTTTATTGGATATAAAGGAAAACTAAATCAAATCTTTTCATCTTTTAGATGAAGAAAGCAAGGTAATTGAGGATGGGAAGGAAAAGGAACAGGGAACAGTTTACAGTGAACCCCAGATCCAGTGAACAGGGATTATCACTGCCCCCACCATAAGCAATCACTGGTCACACAATTACAGGAACAGTTGGGGAAGCATTAGGTAGCAGTAGGGATGCAAGAATGAACTTACTAAATGCCTGCATAGCTCAGGCAAAAATCTTTATACAAAAAGAAATCTCAACACTGGGTTACTAGAAACTGCTTTAATACATCTGTTCCAAAGGCAAAAAAACTTTATCCCTAAATTATGGAGCGAGAGAAAATAACAAGGCCATGATTACCTGGACTTCAGAGATGCAGCTGAAGCTGTGCAATATCCAAAAGAAAACTTTTCATAAAAGACTAATAAAAAGATATTTGAAGTGCAGCAGCGAAACTTTGCAGCCATTTAGTATCCATGAAAACACGGTATTGCTCCTTACAAAAGCTAAAGAAAAAAATCCATGCAATTCTACTTTGGAAACAGCAATCCGAGCTCCTGTTAGCATATACAAAAATATGGATACAAACATAAACTGAAGACTCATAATCAACTTAATACCCATTTTACCACTCCAACACACACAGGCTGGTAGTGTTATAGACACCTCCTACCACTTATCTACCAAAGGCATCACGTTAACTTGTAGACAAGAACCAAAATCCTTTTCCCATGCACTTCTTGGATGATTAGTCATTCCCTAAACCAGTCTAAAGCAAACAACATTACATTTCTTCTTGTTCTTTTACACTGGAATGCAAAGGAAAATCTAGCTGTGTACTCATCTTTAGCAGACACTGGTTCACAGCCCAGCTTAAATCTCTGAAGTGAGCTGTACAAGTGAGACCACTCAGCCCTCTGGGAAGGGACAAAACCCATGAACTGTGATCCTTTATCCATCCCTGAGGGGCAAAGCTGAAACTCCAAATGATCTGTTTTACCTCCAACTGCTGTTAAGGGCATAATAGAACTAGTTAGGAGAAGGCTGTTAACTCAGGGACCTGGAGAATTCTGTTTACACATAATTCTGTGTTCTCTGCAATGGGACTATTAATGAATCTCAGAAGGATTTAATGGGAATGCTGCAGTGTAACATTGGCTAAAACTCCCTATCATGAAAATAAAAATGAGGATATACCAAAAAACACTGCAAAAGTTGAAGATAAACTTCTGTTAAAACATATAGATATAACCAGATGGGCTTAACACAAATAGTTCATCTGTTTTCTTTGTCAATTTGATTTCATTAATAGTCTGTTCAGTTTCATTTTACTTAAAAAATGCACAGAAACGCATGAAAGAACTTGCAAAAAACTTGCTGAGAAAAAGCAACTCACACTGGTATTATCAATGTACAAAGTTTATAGATTTCACACAGTTTGTTTAAGATATCTATATCCATAATCACACATACTCATCTTCCTTTCCCCATACTTCCCCCGACAGATAAAAGTGCATTCAAAATCCTCGTCCAATGAGTCAGTTAAAAATACACATCTGAATCATAAGTATATTCTGAATACAACTCTAAAGCCAAGGGGGATACTATTAATACATATAACTAAAGACACAGCCTTGGCTAGCTGCTTTTATTAATCACCTTGTCTATTCCACTTAACTACAGCTACTGCCACAATGTTTCTCCTGCCACTCTCCCTTATCTACATGTCTGTTTGATTTTAAAATGAAATATTTAAGTATATCAGCTACTCTATCTTCTGTACCTGGTTTTATATTCTTGAGGATTTTGTTTAAAAGCTAATATTTAAGCATACTAGCTAATACACTCCATCTCTTTTTTACAGTTTCTGGAGATTTCATCTTCCTGTAAAAAGACTAAATGTAGTCCTTTAAACCTTACTATTTTAGGAAAAGAACCAAGAGGTAAAGTCACCTTTGTCCTACACATAACCTGTATTTACATGTAAAACTGCCTGCACAAAAAATTGTTTCTACTATTCAGTGCTGTTATTTGCTTCCCAGATCTGCTCAAGAACACAATGTAAGGATCAGCACCTCACTTTACTAAGCTCCACAAAAATGAAGTCCTTGTCTGACAAAGCTTCCTGTAAGAAAACACGACAGAACCGGTAAGCATAACAAACACTGACGTTTGACAAAATACAAGGAGAAGAGTTTGAGTAATTTATCAGAACAGCAAAACTGTCAGAAAAGTTGGCATATGTGTAAGTGTACCTGCTCAGGAAACAAAGTTTCTGCTGATACTACTCTACCAGCAGCTGTTTCCAAACATTTCATGCCATCACTCGAACTTCTTTCCCCAGCACAGTATCGCTCCAACTTGACACGTGTCATTCGACTATCGCAGCAGGACAGAGGCTTCGCCTTCCTCCTTCACTCCGGCTTTTATCTCTAGCCTATGGCCAAAAACAAGCCTTCCCCCTTCTCCCTGCTGCAGGGGAGAGGCGAGGGCCCAGAATAAAGGCAACAACCTGCTGCTCAACCCATTCCCTCCGGCACCCACCGCGGGCACTGCCGCCCGTCCTGCGGCGCTGGGGGAGACGCGGAGCCGCCCCGCACCCGGCTCCGGCCCCTGCTGCTAGGCCGAGACTCGCCTGGCCGCGGGGTCCGGCTCCCTGCTCTGCCTCTCGGCTGGGCGCCGCCGCCCGCGGCCCCGGTGGCCGGCAGGAGGGGCCGCGGTGCCCTCCAGCCCCGTGACACCGGAGCGGCCCGGCCCGGCCCCGCCGCCGCGCAGGCCGGGCTCGCCGCATGCCGCGGCACGGACAGGTGCAGCTCTCGGGCTGCCCGGGGTCCTGCGCAGCCCGGGCTCGGCCCCGGCCTCCTCCTCCTCCCCTCGCCAGCCCCTTCCCCCCGCGCAGCACAGTCACCCCCAGGCCCGCACAAAGACGGGCCCCCGCCCGCCGGGCCGCGCAGGGAGGGAGCGGAGCCGAGCCAGGCCGGGCCGGGCCTCCTTCACCCCTCCTCGGCCGGCGCCTCGGGCCTCCCGCCCGCCGCGGGGGCCGCCGCCGCCTCCCGCCTCACCTCTTTGGGGACGAGCTGGTTCTCCTCGCTGGGCACCATGGCCGGTGGCGCTGCGCGGAGCCCGCGGCAGGCTGAACCGAGCGCCGTCGTCAGCAGCAGCGGGAGGCGGGGGGACGCCCGCGGCTCATCCTCCCCCTTCTCCTCCTCCTTCTCCTTTTCCTTTTCCTCCTCGTCCTCCTCCTCTTCTTCTTCCTCTTCTTCTTCTTCTTCCTCTTCTTCTTCCTCCTCCTCCTCCTCTTCCTCCTCTTCCACCTCCTCCGCTCCCGCGGGCAGCGCCGCAGCCCCGCCCCGCCGCCAATCCATGGCAAAATGGCCGCCGGCGCGGTTCTCGCGAGAGCCGCCCCACCCCGAGCCCGCCGCGTCCCACCGTCCTCATCGCTTTCGGCTCGGCCCGGCCGCGGCGGGACCTGCGCCCCAACCCGCTGCCGCAGCCCGGCCCGGCCGAGTCGCACGGGTGTTGACCGAGCACCAAGAGCGGTGTCGGAGCCTTCGACACCGAAGCGAAACCTTCGCGGGCGGCAGGGCTAGTGCTGCCCCGCGCTCCCGGGCCGTCCATGGCGCCGGGCCGCTGCCGCTCCCCCCTCACGTTATCCTGCTGGGAGAAAGAGCGCGGGGCGGCAGGGAGTGAATAAATGGAACGGGGCTGCCCAGGGAGGTGGTGGAGTCACCGTCTGTGGAGGTGTTTAGGGAAAGGCTGGACGTGCCACGGTGGTGTTCGGTCATGGGGAGGACTGGATGATCTCAGAGGCGTTTTCCAGCCTAAGGGCGGCCGCGGAAATGGAGCAGCAGGAGGCGAGGGGGCAGGCAGCGCGCCCGGGTCGCTGGCCCAAGTGCGGCTCGGGGATCGTGAGGGCTCCCCGGGGCGGGGGGCAGCCAGCCGGGGCTGTGCTCGGAGCGGGGCCTCGGAGCCGGCCGGGCTCCAACATACGGGCTCCGGCCCCTCAGAGCGCTCCCCGAGAGGCCCTTCTCTGACGCTGGAGGCTATTTCAGTGTGTTTCCCTCGCTCTTGCACGTTGTGGTGCCAGCAGGGAGTGGACGCTGAAGCACAGCCTGGTCTCGGTGCCATGTGAGCCCGTGTTGGTGCCCCGAAGTTGTTCCTTGAAGTCATCCGATGAAGTTCAGCATGTGCTCGCTATAAATCCGAGGTTAACAGCTCGTTTTCAAGCGGAGTGCAAGGCTATTTCTGTGGCGTTGCTTAATTACTGAGTTTTGTTCACAACAACCTGTGATATATCTGGGTTTTGTGCCACCTGAGCCATGCTAAAAGCCAAATCACTGGAATGCCTAAAGTGCACAGTAGTGGAAAAGTAGTTTATGTCTATTTCAGTGCAAAATAGTTTGTAAATGAAAAGCATTCTAGTTGGCTAATGAACCTATGGCTATATGGTAGTTGTGCATTTGTGCACAACTATTATTTTAGTGTCCTCTTGTGGAAAAATGCAGTACTGGGGATAGGTTTTAGTTTAGTGTCTGGGAAGTTTTATGTTGTGGGGTAATTTTTGAAGCCCATTTTACTGGAGGCAATTGAAGATTTGATAAAATTATATGATCTCTTCTGCCTTCTTGTGTTCAAAATTCAGGTTCCTCTCTGCTTTCTCAGAGATAAGTGGAAGCTTTTGTAATCAGGATACATTATTAGTGTTTCTATTAGTATATTAACACTTTTTAAAAAAGGCTTTAAAATGGTCGTTTCGGTAAATAACATCAGTGGTTTTATTTTCATCTTTCATAGTGTTTACCTCAGCAAGTATGCTGTGGTAAACACTATGTTTCTGGCTTGGGTTTTTTATTGTTGTTTGGTTGGGGGTTTTTGTTGTTGTTTTTCGTCTTGGTTTTTCTTACTTTTTTTCTCCTTGAATTAAGCACAGAAATCCTCTCATTGAAAAACTTAAAGCAGTTTTTAAGTGCATTTCTAACCTATTTTCCATTATGTAACTTAATGGGTTCAAGTTATTTATCTAGTAAAGGTCAAAGGGTTCTCTGAGACAGGAGCTCTTGCCCTGTAGTTTTAAAATACGTTGCACCTGAGAGCCCCTCATCTTAGACCTTTCATCTCTAATATGATAAAATCAAGTACAGGGACAGGAACCTGTGAGTCCCTTGCTGTTAATGTTACATTATGTTAAGCATGGGGTTGTGTAGAGCTACCCCTCTACAAGAAGAAAAAAAATATCTAAAATAGTTGGGTTTTTTGATAGGAAAGGCAGTATGAAATTAATGAACTCATGTCTTTTTGAAAAGAGGTGTTTTACTAATGCTTATCAGCTGTGTTGTTAAGAGCTTTGGGATTAGGTTGGGGTTTTTTTGTTGGGGTTTTTTTTTTTTTTTTGAGGGGAATTTTTGTGTCTTGGTGTGAGAAGAGATAAAACTGCAGAAGAAATGAAAAATGATGTCAACATTTGTAGAGACTTGAAGTAGCACAGCTGCCTGGTGATCTCCAGTTGTCCAGTGGTGTCCAAAGATCCATGAGATTAGCTAGCAAGTACTTGAGTTGAAGAGGCAGAGCAGAGCCAAGCTTCCAACACAAGGGATTCAACCATCAAAGCTCAGTGGTATGTGACTGACTGGTCTGGTGTAACTTCCCTTCTCCCCCTGACTTTGGGGACACACCCCCCAAAACCTCTCAGACCTGGGGGATTCTTCCTCGGTGTTGTAAGGAATCCAGAATTTAGCAACAAGAAGCTTTTGGATGTTACTTTTGAAAGTTCTTTTGAGTCTTTAAAATTTTATGTTCTTACGGTGGTTTTTTTGCTGCCATTTGAGCTGCAAGGGAAAAAGCTACAGAACTCAATGACTTTATTTGAAATATATTGTTCTGCTAGAATAAAGAGGTAGCTACCACAAATATGTGCCTACTAGATAAGAATCAGGAATTTGTTTTTTTAAAGAAATACTTTGTTAGATCCTCCTGCCAACCTTTAAAACTATGCAAACATCCAGTGTTGCATGTGTGCATGAAACTTCTTTAAAGGAGTAATAATCTCTAGTTAATAATTAAATCTCCAGGAGCTTTTGTAATTTGTGGATGCTACATTATTTAATCACTTTATGTGAGGCTTCTTAAAGAGGAATATTCAGTATTTGACTTTCATGAAGGGAATTCTGGCCTTACATAAGGGCTGATTTAACAACATAGCACAGGTTTAACTTTTTATTAGTGTGAAGGAGAAAAATTGCTGTCTCAGATTACATTTGGTGCAGGATTTGCAGGTACAGGTAAATTTGTTGAGGCTATTGATTGTCAAAACTTTTTCAGAGATACCTTAATGAGAATCACAAGTGCTGCAGTGTGTCAGTTTTCAGTCAATACAGTGCTTGTCACACCAATGTATACATTGGATTAATGGAAATACAGTCATGCAATGTCAGTGTGCTAAAGGAAATAGCAAACCTCTATTTTAAAGGATGATGAACTTGTAAATCAGTCTGTAGGAACGAGATACCTCTTTAAAGGTTATATTCTAATTATTCCTTCTTCTGTGTACAAAGTCATTGAATCTTGTCCCAAGATTTGATAAATAATTTAAAAAGTTTTGAAAAAGTTTTAAGAATGAAATGAAGTGCTGCCATCTAGCTCTTCCATTTGTGCAGCTAGGTTCTACAAATTGACGTCTTTGCCAAAGTAATATTATCCTACCTGTTTGGAATGGAAAGCCTGTGGAAAGAAGATGGTGTAGACTAATGCCACTGACTTGGGATATCTTCTCTGAAACACTTGCTATTTGATTTTTTTCAATAGGCTGTTGGTGGGAGATCCATGTCCTGTTTCAGAGGCAGAGCAAACATTGCAGTGCTTGTTTTTTTCTGTGTTGTCCTGTTAAAAACAACCAACCAACCAAAACAAAAAAAAAAACCCAAAAAAACCCCCCCAACCAAGCAAAAAACGCAAAAATCCCCAAAACCAAACCCTCAGAAAAACCTCTAAACCTGAAATTGACAGTCCTTGGCATGTTGCTGACAAATTATCAAAATGTCATAGCCATTCTGTGTTTGCCGGCAGTGGAAATGCAGCCAGTGCTGATGCAGTGCCCATTCAGAGCTCATCTGCATTGTCAGCACTTTAAAAAACACAGCTCAAGGCCTCTTCCCTTTTCAGTCTTTGGCAATTCCGTATCTACTGATAGAGGGGGAGATGTGTGAAAGTTCAGGATATCACAGTCCAGCAGTTCACTGCACTCCTGGTTACTTTGCTGTTTGAGCCTCAAGTGACTTTTCCCCAATTGCACAGCAAGTTTTGAAGCCTTTCTCTGAAAACCTGCCTGCCCCATCCAGTCCTTTCAACAGGGAAAGTTAAAAATAACCCACAAAACAGTAAATTCAGCCCTTATATGGATGGAGGGAAGAAGAGGGGAGAATTAATGGGAAGAAATAAAATATGGGAAGAAATAAAATTAGTAGAAGTGAAAAAGAGAAAATGGTAGAATTCCACAACTTTAAATGTCCTTTTTGCTACATAACAATCTCTTTAATCTTAGCTTCCTAAGTATGAAAAATATCAATAAAAGGCTAAAGAGCAAATAAAGATTTTTAAGAAAAAAAGAACACAGCTGATTTTTAATTCTTCTGTACCTGTTAGGAGGCTTTTATATTTTAGCGTTTTAGACTGTTTCTTGAATGTATTAAGCACTGGAATCAAGGTATTTATTTAAAGATAAGAAATTATTAAATTTTTTTTTATGATATATGTCTTAACCCTAAATAGATTTTAATGCCTAAAGAAGTGTATTTTGAAGCAGAATTTTACAAAGTAAAAAACCTGTTTCCTAGAGTTGAGAATGGTGTGGAAAATGAAAACATTATATGGGAGGTGTACTATGGAAAAAGAGTTCTTTTGCTTTAGAGGGACCATTGTAGCAGGTCTTGTAGTTGTAATAGGTAGGTAAGCAGCCCTCTGAAGCTAAGCTTCATGAGATTAAGGAAAAAATTTTTTTATGTTCAGTGCTAAACATTGTGTTCTGCTGTTCTTAAGCAGTGTTTTCTGCCATAACCTTTATGAACATGCAAGTGCTTTTCTCCCTTCTCACATGGTTTTCATGCCAAGATCTTTTAAATCAAAGCCAGTAGGGGATTAGTTTGATTAATTATAAATCAGCAGCCAAGATTCATTAACATTTTTGTTAAAGATTATTTTATTACTCTGGTTTTAAGATACCAAGTGTTCAGATATCAGTTTAGGAAGTTAGTTTTCTTTTCCATGATAGCATTAATCTTATGTATGAATTCCCAGAAGACTTTGAAGCTCAAATTACAGTTGTAAAGAGAAGTAGAAATGCTGCAGAGAGTTTTGCAGGACCATGGATTCCTTTATTAACATTGAGTTCTTTTACCAGCTTGACTTACAATTTTCAGCATTGTCTGATTGTAACTACAGAGCAGTTTCTGGCATTAGTAGCCTAAACAAAACCCAGTTCCAGGGTGTTTGACCTCTTGATGCACTGGTCAAAACCTTGCTGGTGTCACTGGGAGTAAAAATGTGTGGTAGCAGGCCAACTTCCACTTTGTGTGGTGTGAGTTTGGAAAGAGATGTGGGCAGGTATAGTGTAGAGTTTGGGAGTTCCAAGTGAATCTCACATGGAGTTTACTGGCTTGGTCACATGGCCAGGCTGTCACTGGTGGATCTAAAACATGTGCCGCAGCTTGGAAATCTGCTGTCTTTTTAAATGTGCAGACTGGTGGAGTGTATGCATTCATTCTGCAATGTGGGCTCCCATGTTATCCAGCCCTCTAAGGCTGGGAGGTGGCAGTGGGGGGAAGCAATCTCCATGCACAGGAAAGGCTTGCCTGTGGGAAAGCAAGAAGGAAGGAGAATTGCCTTGAATGCATACCATGACAGTAAATAAGTCACCATCATGGTTCAGTTACTTTAGAGGTTCGAAAAGAGCTCACAGTGACATAGCCAGTGTGTTTAAAAACACTGAATTAGCACTTCCTGCACATGAGGAGCTGCTGTTGCATAGTCAGCCTGGAGGCACAAAGGCAGCACTAAACAGGAGTCTGTGATGTGCGAAGTAAGAGTAGCCTGGATCCAGTATGCCCTCAGTATTCAGTAGCTCTCAGAATGGACAGCCAAGGTATTTATAGCTGCCCTTGGGTCCTGGGGAGTTTAATAGTTCAGGTTTGCATTAGGGGTTCCCAGTGCCCCTTCAGATTACATCTGGTGATGTTTAATTAATTTAATTCCGAGTGAGTGCTAATTATGCTGTTTGCACCTCTTTGGGCAAGCAGGAAGTGGTTTCCCATCCTCAGCATGCCCTAGCACATAGAGAACATTCCATCCTCCCAGATTTAAGTTCCTAGGTGGCCTTCCCCTAGATGAAATATGTTTTCTTCACCTTTTCTTTGTAAGGTGTCATGATTATCAGTGTAAAGAGGTTGCTCCAAGCTGCCTGGGCTCTACCCCATCCCCTCACTGTGAAGAGGAAAGAAGAGGTACCTTTTGAACATCTCAGGTCTTGTGGTGTGGAGTACCAGGGCAGTACCTGCAGCAGGATCTGTGGTGTGATCTGCATTGGACCTCTGCAGTGCCCAGCAGAGGAGACCTGCTAGCCTTTTTTTACTGGGCAGGCCTGGAAAGCAGCAGGGGGCTGGCACCATGAATGGTGCTTACTCTCAGTGCCTGACACCACTCTCTGCTTTGCTCTGTGCTCTCACCAATAATTTTCTTCCACCGGTGATGGGAGGAACTTCGTATTTTGAGGAATATTGGGCTGGACCTGGTTATTTTATAGCTGGTTTAGGATTCCTGAGAGGAGGGGAATTGCTCTTCATTTGCCATTATTCCTCGTGCCAAGGCTTGGAGCAGGCTGTGCTGAGGCCTCTCTATAGCAGCTTTTAGGCAGTCTGCAGAGCTGGTGGAAGGCTTGGTCTAAAACTTGCTGCTGGCTCCTGCTTCTCCGAGCTCAACCTTGTCCTTGTTTTGCAATGTGCTGTGTCCTGAACATCTGCAGCCTTCTGGGGCTTTAAGGGCTACTCTACTGTGGGGGTTGCTGAGCTCTTTCTTGCATTAATTAACATAGCTTTACCTTTGGCAGCAGCCAAGGGAGCTGCCAGAGGTCTTATATAGCATTTAAAATGTCAGCTGCCAGTCTAGAACAGCTGCCAGCACTGGAGCTCTGGTAGAGAGAATGTTGTCCCAGGACAAATGCAGGGAATGTCAGTGTGGACACAGCATGAGTCAGTCAGGGCAGGGACTTGTGCACAGAGTATCCTGGTGTTGGTAAAATGCCCTTTGAAATCTCCCAGCAGGTTGGCACCTGTGTTGCTTGGGTCATATACAAGGAAATGCTTCTGGCTCCTGGCTGTTGTGGTTTGTGTTCAGACCTGACTGTAAGTAGTTGTCAGAGTGTGGGATATATGCTGATAAAATCCTGTGGTGCTGGGAGTCTCAATTCTGGGTGAAAGAGCAGGGCAAAGCACTGGTGCTAAGAGTGTCAAGAGAATCTAGTTTCCAAAAGCAATAATTCTGGTCACATGTATCTCAATTTTAGTTCTTTTTAATGGATTTTTTCTTGTAAATGTTTGGAATTTGTCTGTTGATTGAACTGAATTAACATGGGAAAAATAATAAAAAAATTTTGTAACTACTGTCCTTGCTTGTCATCATTGTCTTTGTGAATAGATGTCTGGAGAGCAGTTGTGTTTCTTCAATATTTTGATTAGAAGGTTTGGCTGCAGACATTTGTGCTAGTTTGAGTCTTCTATCTGCTGTTGGTATGGGAAGTAAATTTCTTTTAATACTGTAACTTGTTTGCAATGAATTGTGCTAGCTGTTTTAACTTAGATGCATATCCATTTACCTCTCACCTCTGATTTAAACCAGGCTTGTTAATTGGACCTGTTAGATGTGAGCACATCCACCAGAGGTGTCCAGATAGGTAGAGACAAATTCCAGATAATTTGAACTGAATCCAAATCCTTTGCTGAGACTTAAGTCTTCTGCAGTGTGTTCTTTTATTTGCAGTTGTTAAGGGAGGAGGGCTTGTTGGGGTTTTTGGGTTGGCTGGTTACAAATGTGGGGTGCATCCATGGAATGCAGGGGTGCATGAATCAGAAGGGTCTCACTGCCAGGCTCAGAGATATAATCATAGGCTAAGTACTGAAGTATTTACCACAGTGTTTTCCATATGGAATTAATCTATGCCCTGCCTTGTGCTGGAAATATGTGCCTTTATATTTATGCAGAGTTTGTGTTACTTATAGGAGAAATTTTGATACCTCCATCAATGGAAATACTTACAGGAAACCAAACTCCAGACTTGCTGGTGGGAATGCTCTTTACTAGGGTAAGAGTCACCTATAAACATCCATAAACTTTTTCATGTTCTGGATTTGTTTCTACCTACAAGAAAACTTGTGTATACAATAAAGCCCCCATCCTGCTCTGCATCCCAGATCAGGGTTGTATGGCAGATTTCTCCTTTTTAAGTCTAGGAGGGTTTCTCAAATGGGGGAAATGAGAGCCTCAGATAATCAGAGGTTGTCCATACTGCCTAAGAAATTATAAACAAAGATAATCAATTTGTATATGTATTTGTCTTTTAGAGTTTTTATCTCTTCTGACCTCTGAATTCTAGGAAAAATGAAAGCATGATGCTCTGAATTCTAGGAAAAATGAAAGCATGATGTTCATATACTTTTCTAACTGCAAATTTTTTGCTAATACCTTGACCATTCTTCAGTCTGTTCGTCCTTATTTTATGGCTAGTCTCTCAGCCACTTCCTTCAGAGACAGGCTGAAATTGAAACATTGTCTTTTGTTAATCTGCTTTCTGTAGTCCCATGTTACTTATTTTCATCTCTTTAAATTTACCCGGAATGGCACTAATGTAGTACAAGTTTCAGGCATGAAGGGGTTAATGACACTTTCACTGACTGCCTCATAATAACATCCATGTTCTTGGCAGCCTTGGGATGCTAGTTCTTGCCTGCAGCCACATACAAAGACTTTTATCCTCTTTGATTGCCACATTTCTATACAGCCAAAATAGATTTAACAGGATCTTTAGGAGAGTCTTTTTCTATTATCCTTGGTTGTAACAGCACTTTTATAGTGCCTCTTGAAAACTGAAAGGGCAGCTTTTTGTAAGCGGGTAATGAAAGCAAAAATTCCTCTGTTGAAGTGAATAAAAATAATGTTTGTGAAAAGGCGTTTTGAAGATGCTTTTGTGATTTAATTTTTGGAAATAAATTCATGGCATAAGAAATGATTGTCAAGACCCCCACTGTTAGTTAGATTCTGGTCTTTTGGCTGCCTAAACCATGACACTATGTTAGGATGAAGCATCTAGCTGATTTTTTTCTTTTTAATTGAAGAAGGGGAAAAACTGGAAGCACTAAGAATTAAAGTGGACATGCAATTTTTAAAAATCTTCAGTGGAAATGATTATCTGTGGGTATTTCAGAGTAGTTACTAGTGCTGTGCTGGCTATTTAAAATCCATCGATGTGACAGAGAATGGTGCCCCTCAGTGCACTTGGATTGCTTAATGACTTTTTTCTAGGCAGTGTTGTGTTGTAAAATAGTAGTTGGGTAAGAAGTTTCAACCACAGAGTTAGTTTGGTACTAATATGCAGTATGAAGAAGTCTGGTTAAAACTAATACCTGGGGGACTTTCACAAGCAGAGCTAAAGAGACGGATATGAAGTACAAACCCAAGACACTCCTTCTGCAGTACTTGCCTCATCTGTATAAAGCCTTGAGTGTGAGAAGTTTGATTTTGAGTATGTGGTTATGTTTGGTCCTGTTGTTCTCATGACTATTTGCTTCAGCACATCTCAGCAGTCTGTAATTTCTTGTTTAGATACATGAGATGGTCAGTGTATCTGAGTGTTGCTGCAGCTTTGAGTCTTGGAAATAGCTGAAGTTTATGGCTTGGAACTATCTGCTTTCATTAGCAATTTTGCATTTTCTTACATTTTTAAAAGAAAATGCCTTTACTTACTAGCTTTATTTGTTTCTACTTAGCAAACATCCACGCTGTGACAGCTGAAAGAGTTGAGCTTGGAGCTTTGTATCAAGTATGCAAATCCTGAGATAATTAGAGTATTGATAAGTGCTGCTATTTTGAACCCAGAGAAGGAAGTTTCTGGTTTTCAGAATGGACTAACCCAGGCAGTCACTTCTACTGTAAACTGAATGTGTCTGTTCATTAGAAGAAGTGAGATATTAGAATTCTTTTATGAAATGCTAACTGCAACCTAATGTCCTTTTTCCTTTGAATTTTTAACATCTCTTTATTTCATTTAAAAGCCCAGCAACTTAGGGTTTTCTTGAGAGCACAGTTAGACCTTCCTCTGTCACTATGCTAAGACGGTTGATGTAAACAGATTAACATCTCTTTGGGGCTGCAGAAAGCTTATTTTTATTTTAATAATATGCTCTAACAGCATGTTAGCAATGTTTTCTTGTGCTTAGTGATCATATAGTCAGAAAGCACGTGAAAAGAATATGGAAATTTCAAGTGTGGGAAGTGTGGGAACAGCATGACATAGATGCATGTGAACATTAGTCTTTACCATGCATGATGCAATTTGTGACACTTAAAATTTTGCAAATTACTGTATATACTAGATTTTTTTCACATTAACTTCAAGACTTCTCTGTTTTCCTAAGCTCTCCCAGTTAAACCTGGAAGAAGGAACTAAACTTGCTTAAGTTATGTAAATGTGAAGGTTAATGTGATGATTAAAATCTTCCCAGAAAAGGACATGGCAAGGTGAAAGGCAAGTCCAAAAGGTTTGGAAAATAATGAGAGACAAAGTGAGAAAAAGAGAAAATTAAGTGTAATCTCTACAAAATCGAAGAGAATCTGTATGTCTGGGGAGATGCATGGATAGCCATGATGCTGATCACAGAAGGACTAAGCATTTTTGAAAGAACAAGCATGACAATGTCCAGCTACTTTTTTGTTTTGTTTCTGATCCAAAGACATTCTGGAGAGAACCAAAACACTTCCCCATGTGCCTTTATAGGACAGAAGGCAAAAGCAGTAAAACTGCTTCCTGGTACTGCAGCAGACAGTGATAATTGAGAAAGCTTTTGATCAAAAATATCTATTATAAAAACACTAAAGCATTTATGTTAAGTGAACAAATCCATCTCTCCCACTTTTAATCCCACAACAGTCTTGTTGCTGAGAAAACTGAGCCTAATATATGGAATCACAGAGGCAGCTCTAGGTGTGAGACACCCTGCAGCCTGGAGCTTTGTGGCTCTGCTGGGAGCTGTTTTGGGGGTGGAATCAGAGCAAGGTTTGAGGAGAACAGGAAATTGCATAAGGACGTCTCTGTCGGTTGTTTACTAGGAGCCAGTGGCACTGGAATAAACAGCTGTGCAGCAGTACAGTGTCTCTTTTGTCATCCAGCCTGACAGAACTGGGAATGGAAATTTGGAGCTCAGGCCTTGAATTCAGCAAGAGAAGCCTATGGGATAAGGGAGCTTGTCAGAGAACCTTGGAAACTGGGTGATATGTGGTAGTTTTGATCAGAGACCAGAGCTTTTTAAATCCAGAAGTTGTTTTTGCCAGTATTGCTCACTAAACAAACTTTAATAGAAACCTTTTCCCTTCCCCTGCTTACCTCTGCCTTCCCCTGTGACAGAGGTGTTTTACAGTTTTCTTAAGGTTCTTTGAACAGAGAGATCTGTGGTGAAGAGTCAGGTTTCTCACTGCAGTGTGACAGAGAGGAGGGGAAGAGAAATTGCTCAGCAAGAGAGTGAGCAATGCAAACAGAGACCATTCACAGTTCTTCAGCCTCAGCCACGTCTTCATTATGTGAAATATCTGCAGACTGACTCAGTAACCAGACCTCAGTTTGCCTTGCAGAATTAGAAGTAATGGTAATCAGGAGTGCTTTCCTCACTGGAAGCTACTGGTAACATATTCACATATTTTCTAAGCATATGTGAACATTTGGATCCACTAAACATCTTCCTGTAGGTATAGTACTTCCAGAGGAAAGGGAAAATTGTGATTTCACCAAGTTGCAGATATTTAATGAGGTAAACTATGATCAGATAATGCATAATTAATCTTGTTTCTTTACAGTCAAAGGTGATTTCAGATGCTGCATTTTCCAGAGCACCAGACGTGAATCCAGTGCCAGAAAACAGAGTGGGGGAAAAAAAATTTAATAAGACTAAAAGATCTTTGTTGCTCCACTGCTGAGCAAAGTAAAAGGAATGTATTTACATGGATTCACTGGCAGTTGTTAAGACTGATTTATTTCAGTATAGCAGCATCTAGAGAGAGGATTGTGAAGAAGTGTGGCCTTACAAAATTATTACACCTCTAGCAGAGATAAAAAATGCTTGATTATCTTACTGAGGGCTGTATTCTCCCTAAGCCTTCTGCACAATAACATCTAGAGACCTCTGTTCTCCTTTCTACAACATCAGCCAGTGAAGATGTCTTGTAAGAATATACTTTTTTCTAATTTCTGAGCTGGGAATAGTTTAATTAGGTTCTAGCTGAATAACTCAAGCTCAACCACCATGTTTCAATGTTAATGTTAGGTTCTGTAATTGGAAAGAAAGGTCAGCTAAATAGGAAAGGATTTTTTTCAGTGTTATAGAAAAACCTTTATACTGTTATTTTTAGATGCAGTAGCAATTGTCCTTGGTATCACAATGTGCATCTTGAGCATCTTTGAAGTCCTACAATAACTTACTCTAAGTTATATTTAGACTGTTTTAAAAATGTTTTTATTTTCAGGGAACACCTAGCAAATCTCTGTTTGTGCAGTAGGTTGTGTTGGGAAAGGAGAAAAAGAGAGGTAGAGGGTTGAACTGAATGTTGGATTTAGGTCTATCAAATTGAAAGGATTTTAGAGTATGTCAAAGAAATGCTATGTGTTCTGGCTATTAAAAAAAATTGACACTAGTCCAAAAATAACAAAAGTATTATGAAAATATTTTATTTGTCTTGTTAATATTTTATGGCCAATTAGTTTATTTTTCATCGAAAGAATTCCAACTAGGTTTTGATTTAACTAATGCAGTTATTTAAATAAAGTTCTTTAGTGCTGCTTGTATATTTTCTAGAACGCACTATATTGATTTGAAATTTATATGCAGGGAACATGAGCTTTCTCCTTCCTCTACCAATTTGCACCACCCATATATTATTTTTTAAACCTTCAGATATAATCTTAACTATTTAAGGCATAGCTCCAACAGAACAGTGGTAGTTTGCTCTTCTCTAAAATTTGCTCTCTCTTTTCTAGGTCTTTGTGAAATACTCAAAGTGCTTTACTTTTCACTGAAGAACTCATTATTCAGGTAGTCTAGAAAAGAGAAGTGCATTATTGACTTTTGCTGCTTTTGAAAGTGCAAGTGAATATTCAGGAAATAAGGTGTTAAATGCACTTTGTTCAGTGTGTGAAAAGCAGTGGTATCAGATTCCTATTTCTATAGATCTGTCAGATTCAGTGTTGCTGAGGAAAGGGAGAGTGTGTGCTTTCTGATGGTGAGAGACATGGGAAGGCAGCCTAGGGATGCAGAGACTGATGGGGAGTGCAGCCCCATAGCTCTGGTTTTGTGATCTCAGATTTTGTGTGCCTGTTCCATTCACAGTACTGAGGCAAGTCAACTGTTCCTTGAGCTATTGCTGATTTCTGTCTAGTGTGTACAAAGGGTTTTTATCTAATTCTGGTGTGACTGAACCAGAGTATTATAAACAAGAGAACAGTTATATACAGGCACTGAACAAGAGTGTTATAAAGACATTTGCTTTCATCATCTACACCTGTATCCCAATTTCTGAATTTTTAAAACACTCATGGTGCATGTGTGTTTTAATTTAGATCAGGAATGTGTTTTTGGAGTAAATCTAGTTTGTACTATTTACTGTTGCTTGTCCCTTTCTCAAGCTGTCTCTTCAAATCCATATAATCTGTGGATGCAAAGACCTCAGCACCACAGGTTTGGTCTACAGACATTCTGCTGGGTGGGTTACACTTTCTGAAGGTTTCCTTCTGTTATAGAGAAGTTCTGCAAATGATGTCCTGCATGCTCTAAAATTCCAAGTAGTGCAGGATTCCTTTGTCCTTTACTTCAATGGTAAAAGGTTTCATTAATTTTTGGCTCCTCTGGGATAATTCCACTGTATGTACTTGTGTGTTTACGTGCTGTGCAGAAATAATTACTGCAGCCAAGAATGGTAACCAAAGAAGAAATTAATAAAGAGAAAGTAGTTTAATATTCAGTACAAGCTCTCAAGTATGAGAATAGTTCAAGTGAAGGTTATTCATTCTAGAAATTAATGGTTTTGAGCAGCCTAGTGGTTAAAAAATTTTTCTTTTTGTGGTAACTTCCCTTTGTATTTTGTTTTCTTTAATGTCTGTTGCTTTTCTTAAATCTCATTTTGGGCAATAATGTTCTTTTAAGCAGTGATATTGGTTGTGTGTAGCATTGATAACTGTGGGCATTATAAAGGAAAAATTCTCTTTTAAAACCTTAGTTTAGGTTAATAGTTATTCTTTCATTGATGTTTGCAATGCATTAAACTATACCTGCAAGGTGAAGCACTTAGTATTTTGAAATTTTTTTGGTAATAATTTTGAATTATTTAGTCTTTTGAATTATTTCTGTACCCTGAATGGCTCAGAATCCTTAGCTGTTGTTTCAGGAAATGATTTTTTTCCCAGAAATTTTCATGGAGATTCTTGGAATCCTGCATTCCTTACCATACTTATATAAACAGCTAAGAATAGTTTCAACATGTATAATACATCAGATAATAGATGTATAGAAAGTTTTTACCATGGTATTCTCAAGATGTACTCTGTGAATCAGATGGAACAAGATGTGTCATATTTAGTCACGGTTTGGCTGAGCAGGGAGCTATATCTTAAGTTACATGGATATTTTAAGTTGCTGAATTACATTACTGAAAAATGCTTAGAAACATTCTCATTCTGAACAGCTTTGTGGTAAAAATCTCTCCAGTTTCAGAAAGTGATCTTCCATTTTGCTGGAACAACTTTTGCATAAAGAAGTCCAGTTACAATATAACCCAGCCTGCTAAAATCTGAATATTCATGATGGATGCAGATACTGATAATGGTCATTTCACTGCAGCTGTGTTGGATACTTGGCTCAGCTGAGGTGGAGATACTTTTGTAGATCTTCCCCATGAACATGTAGCCACGACTGACACTCCTTCAAAAGGAGAAAGGAAAAAAAGGTTTTGAAGAAAAAATAAAATTTGAAGTAGAGTTTTGTAACTCGGGAAGTAACGTAGTCTTTTCAGCCCCTTTGCACTTCAAATAGAGTTATGAATGTTCCCTGCTTGCCAAGAAAAGGTTGTTCTGTAATGAGAATTTGTGTAGGAAGCTCAAATGAGTTCAGGGGAGCTCAGGGGTTCAGACCTCATAGTTCTTGTTCTGTTGCCCAAACTTCTGGGGCTGTTTGGCGCAGAATTTGGGTTGTTCAGGTTGTCCAGCTGTTCCTGGCCCTTCTAGGATGCTGCTGGGTGTGGCTAACTGGGAACTCAGGGGTGTAGAGGTGGTGTGGGGACATAGTGACCCCCAGACATTGTCACTGAGTCCTCCCCTGAGGACTTAGGCATTTTCTGGCTTTGGAGATGTTCTCGGTCAGTTGGATGAGTTTTATGGCTTTTCATGTTTTGAAGGAAGAACACACACCATCCTTGAAAACATGTCTGTATCCCACAGTTCTAATGCATCTGACTATTTTTTTTTTTTTTTTTAATAGGTTCAAGATGTCAAAGTAAACTCTGTAGGAGGGGCAAAATACCTGAGGGCAGACTAACATTCAGAGGGGAGCCATAGAGATAAATCACATTAAAACCAAAGCTCTTTAACTTGAAAGGGACATTTGAATGCTCGCAATGTAAGGCTGGTTTCCAGGTGAAATAGGTACATCTCCTGAGTCCATTTTTTAAAGGTTTTTCAGACTGCAGCAAATTAAAAATCTCAATTTGTCAGCTGGGTAACCAGTACCAGGAAATAAAATGAGTGGGTTGTGTTTGTAAATGTGGGTCACATCATCCCTTCCCCTTACCTGCTCCACTCTTAGGCCAGAAACGTTCACGTTTACAGGAATTAACATGGTGATGTGGAGCATCAAATGATTCAGAGGCTGCTACCCACAAATCCACAACAGCTTTGCAGATGGAGGAGAAGTACAACATATTCTAATCTCTACTTAAACAGAGTTTATTTTAGGCTGTGGTTTCAGGTTAAATAACTGAATACAGAGTTTAGAGACTCCAGACACCCTAAGTATATTGAATTAAAAATAAAATTTAGGGCCATTGTAGTAAATAAAAGGCAATGTGTTTTACAGAGAGGAGGTAGAATATATTTCTTGATTCCCTGCACTTCCAAGTAATTATGAAGAGCAGATCTTGCTGGTAATTCAAACAACAAAAACATTTTATAATTATATAAGGCCAGATTGTCTGGTTTACAGTTTCCTGGTGAAGAACTGTTCTTTGGAAAGCTTAGGGTAGAATCTCCCCTCCTCTGCTAGTCCTTCTGAAGGAGCAAGGAGAGAGAAAAAGGTGTTCTTGGCTCACACGTTGCATGCCGGGGTGGTGATGTAAGCTAATAAATACATTGCGCACAGTTTGCAACTAGGAAGTGCCAAAATGTCTGATAATTGAGGCTGTAGTCCTTTCCTTCAGAGACACCAAAACATTTTACTTTTGTGTAAATAGCTGTTATTCAAAGACACAGAGCACAACAGTGGTTTATACTCTTTTTCCAGTGGAAAAAATGAAGACCCAGAGCTGTAATAGACTGTGACAGAGCAAGAATAAAATCTAGCAGTATGCAGTAATGGCAGACACTGTCTCCTCACCAGCTGCTTCAACTGCAAAGTAACAGATTCGTTTCAGTAACACCTGTGAGGGATTATTAAAATAACTTCTTGTAACATAACAAATTTGCATAGTGGGAGAGAAGAGACGTCACTGTTTATAGCTACAGCTCTAAATCTAAATGGTGTGAAGCTGTTTTGGATGTGAGTGGCTTGCAGGAAGACATGGATTTTGCAGCCAGGAAGAGAAGAGGATTTTTTTTCTAGCAAAAGGAAATCTTTGGGCATGCTAATAAAATTAATTTCAGGACATTTCTTAGTATCCCTACGTGAAAACTGAATGTGCATACAGACTCTACGCTGTATGGTCATTAGAAAACTATAAATTTTCTTGTTACTGTCAAGGAATGAAACATTATAAAATTGTATTTTCTGTATTACATATCATAAATATGGAAATAAAAGATCACAGTATTCCATTCACAAATATGAAGTCAGAATATTTTGATCATATTAAAGCTACTTTACTTTTTTTCAAACTAGACCCCTGCTGAGGGTGTGCAACACTTGAAGTGACATTTCAGGTGTAAAAGCATTGTTGGAAAATTTCACTCTAGATTTAGTAGCAGGCAGTGTTTCTTTAGCCCATGCTACTAAATTCAACCCCAATGTAGGTGGTCCTAGTTCTTGTCTTGAAATCTGGTGTGTGTGCATTAGAATGAGAGTCTGGAGAATTAGAATATAGAGATTTAGAACAATGTAAAATATTTTGTTAGATTTAGAATAACAATGATCTGTTATTTGGTCAACAACTTAAGAAATTACTTTGTTCCCTTTAACTGGACACTGTTCCTTGATCCCTAATGTCAGGGATTGGTGGATGGATGTAATATCTGGCTGTGCAAAATGCATTTTCTTTAATTGCCCAGGTTTCCAATCCAGCAATATAAGATACCAGCTGGGTAGTGAAATTTAAAAGAAAGGAAGTGGAATTCTCTAGCTTGTAGCACAAACTGCCTGTGGTTCCTTTGGTTTCATTTCCACCTGAAATGCAAGTTCACTTTGTTCTGAATTTACCACTGAGCTTGCTTTGAAGACTTCTTAGCTCCTAGACAGCATTGCTTATCCCTACCACTCTGTGTTGAAGGACCTGGTTTTGTGAAGGGAGAGCAAATGTCCAGCTCAGATCCCTGTCGATTCCTTAGCTGTGTGTCCAGTCAGTGCAGAGACATCACTGGAATAAAGCCGTGGATTTAAGCCTTTCCCTCACAAGATGGCAGCATTGCTTCAGGGAATAACACCACCTGAACCAGTCAGGAGGCCTTGGACATTTGAATGTTTCCATTTTACCCAGTATGTGAAAGAAACTCTGATAGCTGTCCTCATTTGTGTTATCTGAACTTGCATGTTGGCATCTGGCACAGGACTTGATGGATTTCATTCATTTTCTGCTGTGTTTGCGGGCTTTACCAGGAAAATAAGTTGCTCTGATGAGTTTTGTGAATTGTATTGAAACTATGTCATTATTACTGTGACTCTATTTAACACTGTAGTTGCATTCCTGAGATTTCAGCAGCAAAATTTGATTGTTTCAAGTGCACTAAGCAGAAATACCTTACAGGAATTTAATTTCAGATTCACACATATTTCCCTCCATGTCCACAGAATGATTTTATTCATTGAAGACTTGATCCTGATCTCTCTGAAGTCAGTGGCTGAGTCAGAATTTTAGGGTAGGTCTTGTAAGGAGATAGAAACAGCAGAAAAGAAAGGTCAGTAAAGTGGGGTTTTTAATGGGGGTTTTGATATTTTTTCCTGCATATAAATATTCAGGAATGATGGAAGAGCTGCTGTTTGAACCAGTAGAAGCATTGACCTTCAGTTAACTCTGGGTAACACCTTTATTTTATTTCAGGGCAGCACTGATCGACTTCTAAAGGAATTAGGTCAAGTTTATTTCCGATTCTAAAAACAGGTCTACCAATTTGGTCTTACCCATAAGGAATAAAAAGCTTTAAAAATGCAGGAACCCTCACTGTGCTTTTTGGATGAAGTTGAGCTTCCCAAGAATACAGATATATAGATACCTTTTCTTTTAGTGTGTTATTACCAGTTTGCCTGTGATTTTGATTTTACAGCGTGAGTTCTGAGCTGAAGAATAATACTTTCTAATTCATATGGTTGTTTTATCATTTTCTTCAGATATACCACTAACAAGACTAAAAATTTTCCTTTTTAAATCAGAAAAGCATTTTTCATTATTGCCTGGAGAAATGTCTCTTTTATACTTATAGTACTGAAGGAGAAGTACTTTACTATCCTGGGTAGCGACTGTTATTGCAAGGAAATATTGGCTGGTGTGCAATAATACTATAACAAGAAAATATTTAAAATCTTGTATTTTCATTTTCTTGAAGGATTTTATGCTGAGCACAAAAAATTTAAATCTTACCTTTTCTTTCAAATTTCTCAAAATCCAACATGCTTAAGAAATGGTTTTACTGACAGGTGGTCTCTTTGTTTGCACTCCTAGGACTAAGGCAGGTTTAGTCTGCAAATATAACTTTCTACTAACAGCCTAATGCATTGGACTTAATGTTCAGCGATATCAAAATTCATATGTTTAAACTTTACCAAAGTGGAATGTATGAACTGAGTATTTAATTTCTTTTTTAAGGTACCTAGGGATTTTTATTGGTGCAGTTCTCCTCATCTTCAGCAATTCCCAGTGCAGCCTCCCAAACACAAACTTGCCATTTGCATTGTTTACTTTCATGGCTTTCGACATGTTTTCTAAAATTGCTGAAGGAGGAAAGCCATGGATATAAATTATACTGGGAGAATGAAGTCAGGTCCTTAGGTGATAATGATTGCTGAATTCTGTTCTTTCCTTCTTACACAGTATATATTCTAAGGAAACAAAAGAAATGCACCTGAAATCTTCATTTGTAGAGCCTGGTGTCTCCATTTTAAAGTATATTCTGAGATGATGTAAGAACTGAACTGGAACACATGGACAGCAGTGTGTGAGAGCTTCAGAAAAGTAGGTTCAAACACTGGAGGTTGTTTTGGCTGCTGCAGGTCAACACACCTCCATCATTCCACCTCTCTTTGGTTAAAAAAGAGAGACAGCATCAATCTAACCTCCTGGTCACACAAAGCCTGTGATACTCTCCATGAGCCTCCTCACTCACTCATCCTGGTAGTAGGACAAGTCTGGCTTTCAAAGAAAATTGAAGGACATTCTGCTTTAAAGGGAAAGATAATTCAAGGGCTAGTCTGTAGCAGAAAATTGAGAGATTGTTCAAGGAAACAAAATAATTGACATTAATGGTATTGAAATGCACTATTGATCACATTTAAATCCAACCCACACTGTTAAAAGTCAGAAGCTATTTCTTAGTAGGCTGTGTGAAATTAATTTCTCCTCCTCCTAGTGGATGAGAATTCTGATTATAAGTGGGTCTTACTGGTTTAAACAGCAGTGATCCTATTTGTGGTCCTTTAATCTAAGAGTGTTCATGTTTAAGTCAATTTATTTTTTTTAGAAAGCATTTTAAATGGGTTTGGCTTTTACTGTGTTTTCCAGGGCTATTTAGAAGCATGCTTGAAAGACACAGGGGAATGAATGAGGTACTTCCAACCTTTACAGTGGCGCATGTGAGATAAATGCAAAACTTTCATCATGCAGCTTTTATCAAATGTGTTAATTCCTTAAGCATTTGTGTCTACCTGACTCACAGACAAATAGATTTCACTTTTAAGGACTTGGAAGTCAGTACTTTTCACACAAGTGAAATACAAAGCACAAGAAGAAAGAAAAGAGATAACGTTATTCCCTCTGAGTATCCAGAGGATGTAATAAAAAAGGTAGGTAACAAGGATGATACAGATCTCAGATGGTTTAAGGAAATGCTGAATTTTTGCTTTATAATTGTTTTTAGTATGGCCTATTTATTTTTACTTCTAGAATAAGACTAATCCAAGTTTATGTTATTATTCATATATGTAATTTTCATAGAATATCTTGGTACTTGTTTGACTCTCAAATGCCATGTTGATTAACTAGAAATTATCAGAAGAAATGTACAAATGATTAGGAGCATCTCCTTTTTCAATCCCTACTTCAGTCATGAAAGAATTTGCAAAAATACTGTTGAATATGGACAGATTACCAAATTTACTTCTCGCTCAGAAGCAATGAAATGTTCTGTTGCAAATTCCCATCCCATTTTACTTCTCCATGCTTTAAGGATTTATGCTGGAATTGCAAGGATAGACAGAGATGAACATTTAAATTTCAGTTGATTCATATCCTGATAAATGTGCACCATTAGAAAATATATTCTTCAAAAGCATGCATAATATTGGAATGTTCATACAAATGATTTTCAGTAACTGACTACTGCTCAAAATCATTGGATGAGTATGCATTTGGCTTCTGTTTTACTACAAATAAGATGTATTGAAATCCCAAACTTTTAATTAAAGTTTCTGACCATTACGTAATGCAAATGAGTCAAAAATCCCCAAACTTACTCTGAAATGGATAAGTAGACATATGGTCAAAATGTCATTAATACTTTCGCTCAAAAACATAATTAGAGGAACATATGTTGTATTATGAATAACATTGTTTCTACTAATAAAAAGGAAAGGATTTATTAGAAGTAGTCCTTGGGCCAGATTCTACTTTTTGCTATAACAGATGTGGAATAAACATAAAGCTGAAAAATACCAGAATATACAAGCTATTGTTTGCAAAGATTTTATACTGGCATGTTTGAGATTACTGTCTGTTGCATTTGCTGCATATGAATTTTTAAGTGGTAATATATGTGGTAACTACAGTACATATTACTTAGTCCTAAGCATTATCTATTATATTGGCTTGTCTGGAAAGTAGTACCGTAAATAAATTTTATGCTTTACACAGCATTGCTAAGCAGAAATTTGGTGATATTCTACCATTTGTAGATGGGGAAAATGAAATAAAGCTTAAAAGCAGTGGTATTAAGGTAAATTTCTGGGCTGTTAATATAGAACAATATGAGAGCTAATTCTCTTTATAAGTCCTCAGATCTTTGGGATGCTTATTCGGGAATTATTCATAACGAATTAAGCAAAATAGGGATTTGTATGCAATGGAAGAGCTTTCCAGGAAATGTGAGCTGTTACTTGATACAGCAGTATTAGGCCTTGCTAGCAGACCAACTTCTTTATGGTAGATGCCTTGCTATATCAGAGCTGTAAAAACAGACATCATTTAAGGTTACAAGTGATGTATTTTATATATTAAAACTATGTGGCCTAAAATTATATATTAAATATTTATTTAGAGTGTATCACACTTGACAGGTGAAAAATTGTAGGTGTATGCATTCAGTTGCATGGTTGAAGAAGATGTAGAAAAGAGAAAATAATTACAGTAAGTTGTGAGATATTGGAGAAGAAGCTGAAGGGTCTTAGAATAAAAAGGAAGGTAAATGAAAAGTTGTAAAGGAGTTTGCAGATAAAAATGAAACCAGGAGAAGGCTGAGTGAAGACAGAAGCGTCTGCATTAATCCCATGTAATGGAAAGAGTGGACAGACTATATGGGAATATGTCATTGGAAATTTAGGGAGCTTTCAATCTTTAAAATAGAAAGTTAACTGAAAGAAGTGTTAACATCCCCTAATCTATACAGGCTGTTTAGGACTCCACACAGTCCTAGCAAAGAGCAGATTATTTAGTTCCATTTGCATGCAGGCCTCTGTGGAAACTATGGAGTAAGGAATTGCAGGAGGGTTCTCAGCAGGTTTGGAGCAGGAATAGGAGCTTACATTTGAATGCTGTGGTTTCATTGTTTATGACTGGGCTGTTACAGAAATCCAAGATTATAAATGTATCTGTCAGTGAAAGATACTTGCAGTGAATTTTCTCACAGGTAACAAAACTGAGATAAAACACCTGACAGTATCCTAACACTTCATGTAAGTAGGCTAAAAAAAGAATGTGCATTACAATGTTCTAGGGGCAGTTGTCTCTTTGTTTCTTTCTCAAAGCCCCATGCAAAAGTAAAAGCCAAAAAATAGAACTGACTTAGTGTTTGCAGCAGAAGGAGCAGTCAGAAGAGTAAAGGATGTGTCCTGCCCAAAGTGTGGAAGTCTGTGTTAGTTTCCAGCATTTTTAACAGTAAGCTTACGTGGTCAGATGTTATTGAAAGTTAATGAAATTGAAACAAGGTGTAGGCTCTGAAAACTTACTGCAAGACACAGAGTTGTGCTGCATATGCAGGAAGATCTTTTGTAATTCCAGTCTCAGAGGGGGAAGAAAGAGAGAGGTGTATGTACAAGTGATATATATTGATGACACTGCCAGCAGCAAAAGTTACCGGGCAGCAAGTTTTGTGGAGAATATTTGAGGTAAGATTGGAAGAACAATCAACTGAGAAACAGAAGCCTTGACTGCGTTGTAAAAACAAGCACTAACAGCTGCTGTGAGCCTAAAGCTTTTAATTGTGTTTTTCTGAAATGTGAAACAGCCAGTGTCTGAAATAACTTCCAATGTAATAGCCCTGGGTAAGCAGATACCTCTCATTTACGAATTGACTTTATAGTTTTGAATGACATTGCTCCAGAGCATTAAGTGCATGACACACTGTAGGCTTGTAACAATCTTTGTAACATGCTAATCCCTTGCTAAGAAATGAATTGGTATTAGAAGACTGTAGCACATTTATGATTTCTCTTGAATGAGTAACATGCAGTGGTGGAAGATATGTATGGTGTTAGCTCAGATTGCTGGAGGAAATCCCCAATACCTTTTGCAATAGTATTTGCATATAATAACCTGAAATTCTGTCTTAATGCTGACATACTGAGTTAAGATTTACTAGCAGGATCCTGACAAAAGGCACTTGATATTTATATGTAGCACAAAGGGGAGTTTCTTAACCATTTATTGCTTCTGAAGATAGTTTTCATGTGTTTTCCATGTTACTCAGTTCGTTCTGAAATGTGCTGCTCATTGGCATTGAATTATGTTGTTCTGATTTGTTCCTTTGCAGGTGAGGAAATACACCATCAATCTAAACAGAAATGCAGTGGCAGAACCAAAAATTCAACTTAGTTCTTTGAAATTTGTTTCAAAGACTTTGCAGACTATGTTCTGCCTTCATAGCAAATCTTATCTTTTGCAAATCTTGTTGTCTAACTGTAGTTGAGTAGGATAGTATTTGTTAAGCATTTGAAATAGCAGGGAAGGTGCTTTGAAGGAAGTGCCATGTATATTACAGAGTTTATGTTTCTAACTGTGGAGACTGAAAGACTGTGTGAGTATTTCTGGTTTGGTTCAGACCAGCTGCAGATGGGATACCATCAAATATATTGTTTAAATAGGCTATAAAACCAGCCTTACTAAATCAGAGCACTGTGATGATTCCAGCAAGCTCACTGAAACAAGTTATTTTTGGCAGGAAAGAAAGAAGATAGGACTTGGGATCTACACTGAGAACATAATTTTCTCTTTATTTAGGGAACAGGAAATGAGAAGCAACATTACAGCTGAGGGTAAAGCTGTCATAAAACCATGAGGATGAAAAACTGAGATAAAACTGACATAAAACTGACCTCTTCAGGGGAAGAAATCAGACTCATGGATGTGTCTGGTTGGCCTGGTAGAGAAGACATGATAGGAAAGTTTGGGGTTATTTGGGTAGGACTGATGTCTGAAAAATGCAACCAGTGAGGTCCTTGAGGAGGAAGGAGGGAGTTTTGTTTAACTCTTACATATATTTTTGTGCTGAGATCCCTTTTTAGAGCACTTTTCCAGATAATATTTATAGTCCTGTCACATTGTATTTGGAAGCTGTGTGTGAAATTTTGATGGTAATGAAATGCCTCTTGTTAATTTAGAAAACAGTGATAATAAAGTTTATAGATTGCCACTGTCCTATACTATTGTATGTTATTAAACTGAGCCATTAGTAAGGATGACAGAGCTGGGATTCTGTGCTCTATGCATGAATGGCTAGTTCAGCTAGTTCATGGCTAGTTCAGCACTGCTACTGAATTTGTAAACAGGACAACTGAAGTTATGAAATGAACTTTGAAGTAGAGCAAAAGGCTAAAGAGCACAGGATTTGAAAATGGATCTTGGCAAATCCAAGAGAGAAGTTCCATGGCTGGTTAGGATGTTCTTGAATATTTTAAATGGATTAGAAAGAGTTGTTAAACTTCTGGTTTGAATCAATTGTCTTAGTTGAGGATTGCCTCTAATTACCTGAAGGATCGAAGAATTTTTTCCCGTCTCTCTGTCATGCATTCTTTTTTTTTTTTTCATCAATACGTATTTAGGCTTTTGTGTTTGTTTATTTTTCTTTGCTAGGAACTAAAGATGGGGGTCTGAACATGCCATGCTGTCATTCCTACGGGAAATCTTAATGATCATGTTTGTTTTCCACCCATGCTTGGCAATGCCATCTGGCATGCAGTTGCCAGCTTTGAGGGGAGTAAGGAATTCTCTCCCACCCTCTCATCCTTGTTTACACTGGCAGAGGCTGTTGGGATCTTTATTTCTCTGTGCTCTTCTGTTTTATGGAATAAAGTTCACTTCCTGGGCTTAATTGAAGTGCTTCACTGTAGCTCCCTGACAGTGTGAAACCCACAGTGCTGCTAAATATATTTGCTCTTTATTTCTGTGTGATGTCTGAAGGGGGTTTTTATCTTTTATACTAAAGACATACATTACAGGCTATGAGTGTTTTTCAACTGCTGTGTGTGATGGATGGATAGAATGGGTGTTGTTTTTCTGTTTTAATTTAGCAAATACTACATAGTTGAGGACTTCACAGTGATCAAGGTAGTCCCCTCCCATCATTTACACCTCTGTTCTGCTAGGAAAGGGCTCTGCTACAGCCACACAAGCAGCAAAATCAATATTGTGCCTTAACCCTGAATGTGTTTAAAATTTTGCACTGAAAAATCCATCATTTCACACTATTTCTTTGCTAGGCAACACTGTAGTCGGTACACCCTCAATCTGGTTCACAGGACTGCAGCAGTAATAGAATCCAACTGTTTAAAGTCTGATTTCTCACTAAAGATCTAGAGTTTTTGGGAAAAAAAGAGAAAAAATTAAGATCTGTGCTCTTAGAACCATCACCCAAAAGGTGTTTGAAATCTTATAATTCTAACATTTTTAACAAAATCAGAGCACTCCTAGCCTTTCAAATACCTTTCCATGTGATTAGAAAGCAAAGATTAATATGCAAATGTGATGGCTTTGAGCTAGTTGGATAATAATTATTTTTGAAATATGCTGCTGTTGAGATGTTTGATCATTAAGGACAGTGAATATTACATCCTTTATAAGAATCACTTATTAGTTAAAACAGAGTTTGCATGACTATTGATGCAAATAGTATGCTTGAAGTCATATTAATATGTTTGTGGTCTCTGTCAGTACAGAGTTAATTTTTGAGGTGTAAGGTGATATTTGGGTGTTGGATAGGAGGTTGAAGAACTCTGATAGAGCAATACCAGCTCTGCCAGTGCTGCTATATTCAAGCATAGTGTAATTTTGACAGAGATGGGGCAAAGCAGCGATTTTTTGGTGCTCTCTGTTCAGCAGTTCTATTTCTGGTTCTATACTTTGCATTAATTCCCTTTATAAAAGTCATAAATTATATGATCTGAGAAACTTCTAATGTGCAGCTGGGTTCGCTCAGGAAGTGTGCTGAGTGTGAACAGGAGAAATCACCTCTGTTGTGCAGTTCTGAGCAGGACACAAAGATGGATTTATTCATGCATGACATGAAACCCTAACCCTGCTCTGGCTTCCTGCAGCCACTGTGTGGGACCTAGAGCCTGAGGAGAACCTGTGGTGCAGCACCAAAAATGTCTCGGTTCCAAAACTTAAAAGAGAGAATGAGTCTCAGTCAACCACCAGTGAATATGAGCCTGGTGCTCAGTAAAATGGGGTCTTTAGTGACTTGTTCACTAAAACATTTCTAGGCTGAGGAAGCAGGGCAAAATAAGCAGGAAAAACCCATGTTTCAGATCAGGTATAATTGATTTATCTGTAATTAAGTCATAGATTAATTGCTGTAGAAAGGGGTGCCTGGAATCTGAGGATTAGCAAGCTCCTCTTTAAAGGACTGTCAGATGTAAGGAGGGAACTGAAACCGTGACTGATGGCAGTGTGGAGATAAGTGTTGTCACTGGCTAGTAGGGAAGTGGCCCAGAGGGGCCATCTTAGTGTGAAATATATGTACACAGGGTACTTTAGACCAGTGATGTTTTTGCAAGGAGAAAACTATTACATCACACATCTATTAGGTGAGTCAGATCCATTGGTGGGCTCCGGCAGGGAAGAAAGGAACTAGGGATGCTCAGGACCTGAGGAACTGATGAGCAGCCACAAGGAAAGAGCCCATTTATATGAGGAGCAGTTGCATAAACTAGCATCTACATTTGGAGAAGCTTGGCACCAAATTCTTGGGTCCTGTGGGAGTGCACAGGTGTGTGATGTGAGAGCAGAGACAGCAGAAGTAACAGTGTAGAATACTTGTTGAAGTGGTGGAAGAGTAAAGTAGCACTGCAGCCCACCTGAGAGAGTGCACAGGGAGAACAGAAGTTGCTTCCTTCAGTGCCATCAGAAGAGATGGGTTATGGGCAGGAAACAGTCAAATATTTCTCAGCCATTTCCCTGGCAAAACAGAGAAGTTGTTTCATTTGACTTACCTACCAAAAAACTTGTATCTGAGAATGAATAGATGCATTATTTTAAACATGTTTGAACTGCATCACTGCAATACATTTTGAACATACAGCTTGAGGCAATCTCTGTATAGATGCAGAAAAGGATTCAATTCTTGAGCCCGTTTATTGCTTTTATCTGTGATGTTACATTAGAAAGAAGTGGGATAGTGTAGAAATGCCTTTGTAATAAATGAATACATCAAAAGTATAAGGTAAAGCTAGGAGATACATGAGGATTCAGACCAAGAAGACTCAGAAAAAATGCATAGCAGATGTGTTGTGCATACTATGATGGGACACAGATGTTTTTCTTGTTTCCTATTTCAAAATAAATGAACTAAAAATCTTACGCTGAATCAGGTAAGAATAAAGTGCTAATGCTGTGCAGCTGTCCTTGCTGAAGGATGGCCTTTGTCTCATATAATTACACTTACAGTTGTATTACAATAAAGCTGTGTACTAATGGGATGGTCTGACCATAAATCCAAAAGCCATATTGAGTCCATTAGAATGTTGAGGGTGTCCTATGTAAGCCTCCCTGTGCATTCCTGGTCGCCATCTGGAAGGAAGCCAACTAGATGCAAATCACCTTTTGTGGGAAAATAAGAGCCTAACCTGTAAGGGTCACGCTTTGATGTGAAATATGTATGGATATATCTGTGGGACTCATTACCCACATACCTTGGTGCTGCTCTTTGCAGCTGGTGTGTACACCAGCTCGAGTGGAAAATCAAATGACAGGTTAATGCCATGCATTTGCAAAACCTGTTTGAGAAGAGCAGACACTGTTGCCCATAAATATAAACCTTTTAAGAGGTTAAGATGGGTGAAGGTGAAACAAATATTACTGTGCTTAGCAACAAACTGCTCTTCACCCTGGAAGTCAATTGCAAGGCTTCTATTGGCATTAATGGGAGCAGGCTTGGCCTGTTCCTGATCTGCAGAGGGGCTGCACAAAGAACTCTTCATTGTTTCCATTAAGTTAAAGAAAGAAGAATTAAAACCCCCCAAAACCCCAACAACAAAACACCACAAACAACCTACACATAATTTCCAAAGTATGGTAAGGAAATCTGTATTAGAATTAAAAGGGGTCTGGGGAAGGGGTTGTTGATATTCTGTTTATTCTTGCAGGAGAAGTCGTTTAGTGGAGGAGGGTGAGTTTTGATAGCTGGCCTTGGTCCACTGTTACCATGGTGAGTTGCAAGCAACTCCTCTCTGGACTCTGGTGAGTTTGTGCTTTTGCTGAAGTTAATATTGTTACTGAGTGAATTATTTAGTTCAGAATTCCTGGTTTATGATTTGTTGGTTGCAAAATGCTGGGACTAAAATCTCAGTCTCTGACTCCTGATAAAGCAGTTTGAAGTGATGTCCTATGCTTAAAAAGCATTCTCTGGAAGGTGTGAAATGTACCAAATACAGGAAATGGAAAAGAGCGCCTGGCATTCCATGCTAGGATTTTGAGTATTCCTGACTGTTTGCCAAGCCTTATTCAAAGTAAATTGGAAGGTATAGTTCCTAATAGGTCATGGGAAGTGACCCATATAAGAAAAACTTCTGAAACTTCACTTGCTTTACTTTTCTAAAAGAATTTTTGGAAAAGGACCTTCTAGAAACAGATTTTTATGCACATTGTATTTATATTTGCTGCCTTCTTGCTATCAGATAACTGTTTTAGGTGGGAGAGACTAACCAGATAAGGTTTGAGCTTCTCTTTTGGAGAGAGGAAGCAGGACCTGAGCTGGAGAGCATTAATCCACAAAGTTGGAATTAAAAGTAGGAGCTGTCCATGCAAAGAAAAAAATGGAAGCAACAAACTAAAATGTTTATATTTTCTGGGGCTGGAAGCAGGCTGACAGACAAAAATCCAGTTTGGAGAGCAACTGGACACATCTCAGATTCAGAGTCAAGGCACAAACTTAAATCCCTAGGAGAAATGTGGAAGTTAGTCCTGAATGCAGCTATCTAGACTGGCTGGACATCCAGTGTGTAAATGCAGTGGAGTTGCGAATAGTAGTGAACTTCACTGAGCTGTTCAGTTTTGGTTTATTGTTGGTGGATTCTTTTGCTGTCCTTACAGATGCAAGAACAATTCATATGTCATTCTGCTCCTTACACAGGATGTCGTGTCACTTGGATTTGGAGAATCACAGAATTTATTACAGATCCGTTGAAGGGTGTGTTGTGTTCCTTTTTCCTGGTCACTCCATGGCAGTGTAGAAAAAATGAGTTCTGCCTCACATATTTGTATGGCACAGGCTGAAAGTGGATTAACAACGTGCTGCGGTGATTGGCTCTTTAGGGCCAAAGAACAGGTTCTTTTGGGAAGAAAAGAACAGGTTTTGGCTAGGTATGCTCTTGGTAAGCTGAGGAAGCAGATACGTAAGTGAAATAATACATCCTTGCTGTCTAGAAACTTTTCTGGATACATAGCTCTTTAGTTGTATGTTCTGCATGATTGTAGGCAAATCCTGAATTGAGGTTTTAATTTATTTACCTAATACAGAATGGTGTTGGGTTTTTTCTTACTTTTTATTCTAGGCAAAAGGGCACATTTGTTTCAGAATAAAATATTTAGGATATTATAAATAACTTCTCAGCAATGCATAGTTGTTTGCATTAAAATGGAATTATGTCAGTAATGAATGCTGACTTAGAATTGCAGCCAATATGGTAATGAAATAAAGCCCCATTAGATTTACGTAATTTGCAAATTGAGGTTGTTATCAGTTAATAATGATATCCCTGGCTGATGTGAGGAAAGGGTCATGTCACTCAGTCAAATAGGAAGTAGGACTTGTACACAGATGTAACCTAGCATAAATGTTAAATTATGGATTAATTTTGTACACATATTGCAGTAAGTCCCCACTAGCAGACAGTTGTCAAGAGTGCCTAGGAAACTTGGCTACATTTATTTTCAATGTGTTCATTCTCCTGCTCTTGTTCCTCTTCTAGGAAAGCTCTAAGTAATTTTTTTTTTTTTTGTAAATTCCAACAGTACAGCAGTTTATCGCAATGCTTGTGTTAGCCATATGTATTTGTGATTAACTACAAGTTATTAGGTGCTAAATAGGTGCACCAACTTCTAGGTCACTTCTGACTTTTTGAACTCGAGCCTTACAAAAAAGCAGGCATAATAAATCATGTTTGAAAGAAGATTCATCCAGGGTATCCCTGGAGTTTTAGTAGATGTGTATTTTTACCTGAAGGAGATCCAGGAGAATCAAAATGCATCACAAATCCCTGTGAACCAAGAGTGTTTCACCCTCTGTGTATAATGCTGATTGTGTGCTGTAGCAGTGTGCTCGCCCTATCCCAGGGCCGAGCTCGTCAAGGTGGGAGACCACCGCCTTCCGGGCAGCACCCAAAGTGCAGAGCTCCGGGAGCTGGGAGTCAGAGCTCGAGAGCCGGTCGAAGACACAGGAAGAGACGCAGTCCGTTTTGTCAGGTCCCCAGAGAGTTTATTGGAAGGAATAACAGCAACGAGGGAAGGAGAGGAACACCGACAAAATGGCCCCGATCGCTCCCAGGAGGTGCTTTTTAAGGGGTTGGCATTAGGGGAGGGTACAATTCAGGGAACCAACCAAACTGGGGAATACAAGACGGGCACTTGCCTTGCCCAATCAGAGGAGCCGGGTAGGAGGGGACACAATCAGGAGGCACCAATCCAGGGACGAAGGGGGACAGACAAAGGGGAATTCTCTAGAATATAACCATAAAAGGGAATGGGAAGGGGGAGCCCGAACCAATCAACTTTCAGTCCCAGGGAGATGTTTCTAGGTACTTGTCCGGACCTAGTCCTGGGGAATCAAGATGGGCTAGGGCGACAGTCACATCTCCCCCTTTTCTTTTAAATAAAAGGGAAGTCAGGTACTTAACAAACAGAGTTTTGAAAATGGCTAAACCAATAATAATAAGGCAGAGGTATAGTATAATCCAAAAAATTGACTTAAGTATGGAGGCAGCCCAGTTGGAAAGTCCCCAGCTACTGAAAAGTTTCCCCCACCAGGTTTCTGTCTCTGATTTTAAACTGTCCACTTGGTCTTGCATCGCACGAATCTTAGCAGCGATGCTCTGTCCATGGGTGCTGAAGTTGAAGCAGCACATGCCTTCGAAGTCTTCGCAGCCGTGGCCATGGGCAAGAGACTGTAAAAGAAAGGCAAATCAATCTAAGTTAAACAGCACAAAGGAACTAGGGAAAAACTCTCGGGGGGATTTTTGTTCTGGGAGGGGGGAGAATTTAGGCGACATTAAGGTGCATAGGTAGGATTCAGCGGGGATCTGGTGGGAAGGTGCACCACTCTCTGTTTTCTTCTTTCGGCGCTTCCAACCCAACGATCGCAACACAGTCCAGTTAGGTTTTTCTTTTTTAGACGCAAAATGTATCTGGTTAGTCTTGTCTTTAGAAGCTTCTGTCATTCTGGGGGTGAAGGGTTTTACCCATTTACTGGGTATCCATCGGGGGCCTGTTGGGGTGGAAATACAGGCAAAACCCCGACCCCATGTTATTAGTGGGAAAGGACCTTGTATGGAGCGCGATTCGGGATCTTTCATTAGCACTGGCGGTTGAGGTTTTAATTTTGATCGACGGTCGTTGGTGAAATGTCTATATACTGGGGGCAGTGGCTCTTCAAAAGAATTGTTGAGAAAGTTGATCGTGAACAGAGCTTTACACAGACGTCTTTGAGGTGTGTCTACTTCATTTCCCCCTTTCTGTCGGGCGAGGGTCGCTTTTATTTCTCTGTGTGCCCGCTCTACAATCGCTTGTCCAGTTGGCGAGTGAGGTATTCCTGTGGTATGGGATATTCCCCACTCTCCAAAAAACCGGCGCATCTTGTCAGATGTATAAGCAGGTCCGTTATCAGTTTTGATTCGTTGGGGCACTCCCAGTGAGGCAAAAGCTAGCATAAAGTGGTTGATACAGTCTTTCGTTTTCTCTCCAGAGTGAGCTGAGGCGTACATAGCGCCTGAAAAGGTGTCAATTGATACATGTATATATTTGAGTCTCCCGAACTGTGGATAGTGAGTAACATCTGTTTGCCACAGTTTACAGCTCTCCGTTCCTCTTGGATTCACTCCACTTTGGTAAGCAGGCAGCTGGTCTGTGGAGCAGCTAGGGCATGTAGTAATGATGGCTTTTGCTTGCTCTCTGGTGATTTGAAACATTCTGGCTAAGGCAGAGGCGTTTTGATGATACATTTGGTGGCTTAGCCTAGCTTGAGTGAAGATGTCCGGTAAGTTAGGATTAATTACACTCAATGCTAGTTTGTCGGCTTGTCTGTTCCCCTCAGCGATTGGTCCGGGCAGATCTGTGTGTGCTCTCACGTGCATAATGAAATAAGGTTGCTCCCGGTGGGAAAGAATGGTAGTGAGTTTCAGGAGCAAATTAAACACACTCAAATTTTGAGTTTCTTTTAGGGTCGAATTTTCTGCTCGGAGAGCGACTCCTGCGACATAAGCGGAGTCAGTTACGAGATTGAAAGGTTCAAGGAATCTCTCGAAGGCTCGGACAACAGCGGCTAGCTCGGCCACCTGCGGCGACCCAGAGACTATTTGGACATCGGTTTCCCACTGCCGAGTTTTGGGATTTCTCCAGGTCAAAACAGACTTGTGAGAAGACCCCGAGCCGTCTGTAAAAACAGTCAGAGCATTTTTTATAGGGAACTTCGAGAGATGCGTTTTTGGAACTAATCGAAAATTTGCACTAAACAATTTATGTTTTTTGTGGCCAGATCGAACCTTTCCCGTAAATCCCTCCAAAGCAAATTGTAAGGGTTCGCAAGTTTTGACAGAGAATTCCAAATCGTCGAAATGAAAGGGCACCCAGATCCATGTAAAATCCCGGGCGGCTAAGCTCCGTAGCCTCAGCCTTGCCTTTTTTATTACTTTAGCTGCCATTTCTGCTGGTGTCGTTAATGTTTTGGTTAATTGGTGAGGTAGAAATACCCACTCTATGATTAATAAAGGATCTTTTTGGGAAGCATCCCATTGATATATAAGACCATGGGTGTATCGCTTCTCACCTAGGACGACCAGTTCGAATGGGAGGAAAGGGTCATGTCTGTGCGCTTGTCTCTGGGATAAAGTGCATTGGATTTGTTGTAAACATTGTTCTGCCTCGGGGGTTAGCACTCGAGGGGAGTCTAAATCTTCATCTCCCCCCAGTAAATTAAACAAAGGTGCTAACTGCTCAGTTGTAATTCCGAGGAGTGGTCTGACCCAATTTATGGATCCACAGAGACTGTGCAATTCACGTAAGGTCCGTGGTTTATCGGCAATCATGAGGGATTGCGGGACAACTGTGCGGTCACTGACAGTTACTCCCAGGTATTTCACTGGACTCATCTGTTGTATTTTGTCTGGCCTAATGGTGAACCCCGCAGCAGTGAGTTTTTCCTGAAGTAATGTCAGAGTGGAAGCTGCTTGATCTTGAGTGGGGGCACATATTAGAATATCGTCCATGTAATGTAAGATTTTTACATCAGGGAGTTGGTTCCTTATTGGTGTTAAGATTCTGTCAATGTACCACTGGCATATTGTTGGGGAATTTTTCATTCCCTGCGGTAGAACAGTCCATTGATATCGTTTGGCTGGAGCTTCGTTGTTAATTGTTGGCACGGAAAAGGCAAATCTTGGTGCGTCTGCAGGATGGAGAGGGATATGAAAGAAAGCATCTTTTAAGTCAATAACAATAAGTTTCCAGTCTCTAGGCAGCATCGTTGGTGAAGGAAGTCCAAATTGGAGAGGTCCCATCTCTTCTATGACGGCGTTTACCGCTCGTAGATCTTGGAGGAGCCTCCACTCATTCTTTCCCTCCTTTTTAATAACAAAAATAGGGGAGTTCCATGGGCTGTGGGATGGTACAATGCGTCCTTTTGCGAGTTGGTCTGCGATAAGGGAGTTGAGCGCCTCTAATTTTTCTTGTGTTAACGGCCACTGATCTATCCACACTGGATCGTTGGTCAACCAGTTCAATTGTGGGGTGGCGCTCGCTTCAGTGGCCTTATTTATAAATCCTGGTTTGGTTGGGAGATGTTAATTTCAGTTCCCCATTGAGATAGTGCATCTCTCCCCCACAAATTAAAAGGAATGTCCATTACGAAGGGGTGGACTCTCGCTGGGACTCCTTCGGCGTTGATAATGTCGACTGGTGCGGCGCTTTGTTGGGCGGGTGACTGGCCTCCTACTCCTCCTATCGGGTATGCAGTGTTTTGAAGTGGCCAATATTGGGGCCACACGTCCTGGGAAAGGATGGTTACGTCTGCCCCGGTGTCAACAAGTCCAGTTACAGATTTGTCAAAGCCATTACCCCGCATGTAACAAGTCATATATGGTCTGTCTGAGGTGACTTTTTGTGCCCACCACGCATGTAGAGTAGATGAGCTTGGGCAAGGGTAAAAGTTTTGGTCAACATCGAGGACGGGATTTGTGTCTTCGCGCGACGTCCCCACGCGCTGATGATCTAGTTTTTTTGTTGCACTGTGCTGTTAGGTGCATAGTTTGGGTGTTGGTAGGTTACGGATGCAGCAGGAAGCATCTGTTGAGTAGGAACTTGCGACTGTGGCATCGGAGCGGAGATTGGTGGGTTGGTTGAGGAGACGGGTTGGGGTTGGCCTGGAGCAGAGGGACTCAAAGAGGAAACATTAGGATAGGGTACCGGGCAATTTTTTGCAACGTGGCCTGTCTGATTACATCGATGGCATATAAGAGGAAAATAAGGTTTACGCGTGGGTTTATTCTCTTGCAGGGTGACGGTAGGAAAGGCTCTTTGGGGATCATGGATCTTACTAGGTGGTGGGTCTATAGGGACGGAGGAGCAGGCATCAATTAGTAAGGAGATTGTGATACGGGTATCTGGGGATAGGGAACTAATTCGTTGTTTACATCGGGCATTTGCATTTAAGGTTGCAACATGGATTATAATTTCTTCCTGGTCATTGACATTTTTTAGTTGACGTCTAACCGCTGCCGTTAGTCTATCTATGTAGTCTGTGAATAATTCATCAGGTTTCTGTTTTATATACATGAATGGGAGTTGGGCTTCTGGTTTAATGGGAACAGCATAAAAGGCTTGTTGGGCAATTTGAATAATTTCTTCTAATACTTCTTTTGGAATTGCTCGGATTTGATCTATTGGCTTGGCCCATCTCCCCTTGCCAGAAAGGCAGTCAATAGTTAGGTGTTGAAGATCAGGCGAGTTTTGGTAGCTTGCGATTAGAATTTGTAGACGTTTGATCAAGTTGGTTTCCCAATGTTTTAATTGACTTTCGGTTAGAAGACAACTAACAAGTTCTTTAATGTCAAAAGGGCATTTAGCTTCTGCTTTAAGAATAGATTGGAAAAGGGATTTAAAATATGCTGATTCACAATTGAAGCTGTTTGCTGCTTTGCATAACTCTTTCTTTATCGCAAGGGAAACAGGTTGCCACACGAGGGCATTAGGGCGGTTGTTTTCGGGTTGGTTCGGGTCAAGGTGGGCATGTGGGGTGCGACGCGGTGTGGGACTAGGTGTGGGGAGAGGGGAGTGTTGACGACGACGGGCAGGTGCAGCAAAAATGGCGGAATCGACACCACTTCCGGGTTCGCCAATATGGCGGCCGGATGTTGATGTTGGTGGGGGCGAGCGTGGGAACTTATCGGCGGAAGATTCCCACGCCTCGCTCCTCCCTGCCGACGTCAGTTGGGCGGGGAAGGAGAGAACCGGAAGGGGTAGGCATGAGGGAGGAGACATATCTAAGGAAGTGAGGGGTGATTGACAAGGGGGAGAGGTTAAAGGGTTGGATTTGGGTTTCGCGCCTTCAGGATACAAAAGGCGCGAATGGCAGCCATTTTGTTTTTCTTCGGCGCCATCTTGTGCGATGTTATCTAATGGGGAAGGTTCAGGAAAAGGAGCAGAGGGAGCAGGACAAGGGGATATGGAGTTTGAGGGCAAAGAAACGTCTCGGCGCTGGAAGCTGCCGAGCGCACTTTTGCGGGATACGTCTCTTTGTTCTCGTGCTTGGGTAGGGGCAAGGAGAGGTGAGGGTAGGTTAGGGGGGTCTTCCGAACTAAGAGGGGAAAAGGACTTTTTAACAAACTTAAATATTTGAGAATGCAGGGAAAAAATTTTTCTAGCCGTATGATCTCCGGCTCTCCCTTTGGCCAGGAGCTCTCTCCCTACAGAGTCCCAATAGGTTAAATCGTAAATTAAATGAGAAGAATCGGGGGGGACAGTTAGTTAAAACCCATTTCACAAACTTTTTTAAATCTTTGGGGGAGAACAGAACATTGTTAGTGGACAGAAGGTCAGATAACTTAAAGTACATCTCTTGCTGTGCCACGGAGGATTTAGACAAACGAGCACCCATATTAGAAGGTAAAAAGGGGCTGGAGTAGACACACAGGTGAAACTGGCCAAAATAGTTTAAAGTAAAAAAAAACCACGGACAACTAGCACGCTCCCCTGGTGTTGAGGACGACTTAGGGATCCTCGGGCGACCGAAAGTGTGGGGTACCCACCTCCCACCTTTCCTCCCCGCAGCGATACTTCCTAAGCTCGGAGGGCTTTCAGGAACCCTCGGGCGACCGAAAAGAGCTATCTCTCTCCTTTCTTCCCCACAGCGATTACCTGAAAATCCTCTCCGATACTCTGCTGTCCGGAACAGAAGGGCTCAGCTTCACGAGGGCTGTCGAGCTTGCGCTGATCCCTGTTCTTCCAGGGCAGGCAGGACTCCCCGCGGAGCTCCACACCGTCAAGTGTGAGCTGTCACAGCGGGCACCGATAAGTCCTCAGAAAGCGATCTCCACGGTCTTCCTCACCTTCCTCACACGGGGCACCATATGTAGCAGTGTGCTCGCCCTATCCCAGGGCCGAGCTCGTCAAGGTGGGAGACCACCGCCTTCCGGGCAGCACCCAAAGTGCAGAGCTCCGGGAGCTGGGAGTCAGAGCTCGAGAGCCGGTCGAAGACACAGGAAGAGACGCAGTCCGTTTTGTCAGGTCCCCAGAGAGTTTATTGGAAGGAATAACAGCAACGAGGGAAGGAGAGGAACACCGACAAAATGGCCCCGATCGCTCCCAGGAGGTGCTTTTTAAGGGGTTGGCATTAGGGGAGGGTACAATTCAGGGAACCAACCAAACTGGGGAATACAAGACGGGCACTTGCCTTGCCCAATCAGAGGAGCCGGGTAGGAGGGGACACAATCAGGAGGCACCAATCCAGGGACGAAGGGGGACAGACAAAGGGGAATTCTCTAGAATATAACCATAAAAGGGAATGGGAAGGGGGAGCCCGAACCAATCAACTTTCAGTCCCAGGGAGATGTTTCTAGGTACTTGTCCGGACCTAGTCCTGGGGAATCAAGATGGGCTAGGGCGACAGTCACAGTGTGCTGCTCAACATTAAGCCAATGTTTTGTTGCTACTGGGTTTCTTCTGACAGAAGATTTGACCAGGGCCCTGTGCAACTATAGAGCATCTGATCTGATTCTTTACCTCCTTAATTAAAATCAGATCTATTTGTTAGGAAACATTGTGGAAAACCTAGAGGTACCAAAAAGAAGTCTCCAATACACAAACTCACTGCAACCCTCTGGAAACTTGGAAGCTCCAAACAGTGAAAATCTGCAGTTGTGGCAAAGCAGAATATCAAAGAGCAAAAAAGTCACCCTGACAGGTCAGTAATCTGCAAGTAGCTATAAATAAAACCTGAATTCTCTTATTGTGTCAACTGGGGTGTCGTAAAGCACTTCATTTTCCAAATAGAAATTTATCCTATAGAGTGATTGATTAAATATACCGGTCAAACAGCTTCTCAAGCAGGAAATACTTAAGTAGTTCTAGACCACCTGTCTTGCTGTCAGGTTAGGAAGCTCAGGCATGAGAGAAAAAGGAGGAACTGTTTGGATATTTAATCTCATATTAATAATTTAAAACATAGTTTTAGCAAGTTGTTCTTATACTATATGAAAGGAAGCATAAGATAAATGGTTAGCAGCAGTCATCCTTGACTATTATAATAAAGAGCATGTAGTTAATATTTAAAGGATATATACACTCATATGCAGAGAGAAAAAAAAAGGTTTGAAGTAGAACTGTAGTATGGATAGGAGTTTGCTACTCTTCTCACTGCTTCACTGCTTGTGGATTCACTTAAGCTTCCATACAGTATTTAAAATGCTGCTAAATCAGAACACCTCTTTCTCAGTGTGTTTACAGTGTGCCAATGGGCTATAATCTTTTTTTTCAGTAAAGATATTCCATTTTAGAATTACCTGTGAGTTACTGGAATGTGGTTTAACATTATCTCTACTTGTATGAAGTCAGACGACTGGCTGGCTGTAGACAGGATGTGATGTTTCTTCAGTCACTCGCTTTTTCTCTTGGCATTGTGCACTGTAGCTGGGAAGTGCGGGTGGAAGAGGAATTTGCTTATTGTCAGAGGAAGCTGCTAAGTGGAAAAAGGCCAAGCTCAAGTGGTTCAAAGGGGGTTTGTTTTGGTTTTGTTCGCTTGTTTCCCCTAAAGGACTGCCACTGTCATATGAAGGTACAGGGGTGTCCCCTGTCCTTGAGGGCATCAGGCACAGCATCATTGGTCAGGCAAGGGAGGGGATTGTTCCGCTCTCCTCTGCACTGGGGCTACCTCACCTCAAGTTCTGGGGGCAGTTTTGGGCATCACAGCAAAAAAAGACATTGAACCATAAGAAAGAGTCCAAAGGAGGGCAGGGGGATGGTGAAGGGTCTGGAGGGGAAGCCATACAAGGAACAACTGAGGTCACTTGGTCTGTTCAGCCTGGACTAGAGGAGACTGAGGGGAGACCTCACTGCAGTTACAATGTCCTTGTGAGGGCAAGAGGAGGGGCAGGCACTGATCTCCGCTCTGTGGTGAGCAGTGACAGGACTGAGGGAATGGCCTGAAGCTGAGTCAGGGCAGGTTTAGGTTGGACATCAGGAAAAGGTTCTTCCCCCAGAGGATGGTTGACCACTAGAACAGCTCCCCAAGGCAGTGCTCACAGCACCAAGCCTGACAGAGTTCAAGCAGTGTTTGGACAATGTTCTCAGGTACATGATGTGACTCTTGGGGATGGTCCTGTGCAGGGCCAGGAGTTGGGCTTTGGTGATCCTTGTGTGTCCCCTCCAACTCAGGATATTCTAGAATTCTGGGGTTAGAGTACTGAACCAGCTGCTTCTGCTCAAGGTGGACCTAGCCTGGGGTTACAACATTCATCTCCTGATAGTTTGAAGTTCCAGGCTAATGATTTATTTCTTTCCTTTAAACTTCTGTTCATTGGAAACTGATGATAAAGCAAGACTTTTAACTCTGAGAAACTCTTTGCTTTTGGGGTGTTTGCTTAAATCAGTATTTTAATGGTGAAGCTGAGGGGCTGGTATGTCATGTTTGACAGGTCACTTCAGTTTGAAGTGAAAATGGGATCACCAAGTGTGGTATAATTTGAGGTTATGGCTGAACTGGGGAGAGTTAGGAAAAAATTCAGTTCTACTTCAAACCTTTTTTTTTCTCTCTGCATATGAGTGTATATATCCTTTAAATATTAACTACATGCTCTTTATTATAATAGTCAAGGATGACTGCTGCTAACCATTTATCTTATGCTTCCTTTCATATAGTATAAGAACAACTTGCTAAAACTATGTTTTAAATTATTAATATGAGATTAAATATCCAAACAGTTCCTCCTTTTTCTCTCATGCCTGAGCTTCCTAACCTGACAGCAAGACAGGTGGTCTAGAACTACTGTGATGAAAGAAGCATAATCAGGGGCAAGGGGTCATCTGGAGATAAAATTAGACAAATAACCAGGGTTCAAGGATAACAGCATAGTTTGCACTATCTGTTAAATGAACAGCATAGTTTGCACTATCTGTTGGCAGTTATTTTAAGATGCATAAAACACAATGTCCCAGTTTTACAGGGATAGGCTGTGAAGATCAGAAATTCTATGAAAGGGGTCAGAATCTAATTTACAGGTCTGATTCAAAGCTTGCTGAGGTCAATGAAAATCTCTCTATTAAGTTTAGAAGGGTTGGAATCATATCTTAAGAAAAAAAAGGTGTATCGAGGGAGTGCTAAGATTAAATGAGAGCAGTAAAATTTTTCCCAGGATAAATGCACTTTTGATCTATCTATGGTTGAAATGGAAAAAAAGAACCTGTTTATAAGACTGATAGAGTCTCACAGTTCCATTTTAAATTCTTTCAAAACACGGTGAGCCTAATGAGTGAAGAGGGAGACTCTTCATTACCTGCTGTTATGCAGTAAATGGAAATGCATGTTTGCCTCTGGGATCCAGGTGACTAGTAGATTTGGGAAGATGTCTCCTGCAAGAATATCCTTTTCAATACAGAATGAACCAGAAGTACTGTTGGAATTATTTAGTCCATTGAATATACAATCCTGTAGCTGTCTGGGGGCTGAAAGCACAGGATAGCTCAGGTTTTGTCTGCTGCTGCAGTTTAGTTGTAAAGGTCCCATTCTGGACTTGGGCTATTTGTCATACAAAAACGAGTGTGAGATGACTGAGGAAAGGCATCCTACCAGTCATTAATGCTGCATCAGCTGCCTTACAGAAGAAAAGTGGTCCTTAAATCAGGCACCAAGGTCCTTTTCAAAGAAGGAAAAATAGTCAATTTTGAGTTTGCTCTTTTGCAACAAAATAGAAATTTCAGTGCTCCTACAATCTTAGGCCAAGAGAGGCTTTGGTGTAAGGATCATGGGACATAAGTGCCTTTTGTTTTGCTGTTAGTGAGAGTAAATTGTAGAGCTGTCAAGCTGTGGTATGTCTAAAAATGCTGAGTAAAACCTTTGCTGGGAGTGATGAAATTAGCGTGCCAAAGGAGAGGGAAGAATACACATCCATCAAGGGAACCTGTTAGAATTCTGAAGCAGGTTTAAACCAGTACAGATGCCTTGACCATCTGCTGAGGATATGTGTGGACATAATTGCGCAGAACAACTGTCATTTCATTTTTTTATAAAAACACCTTCCTTTGCAGGAAGCATGCAGCCAAAGGAAGCAGCTTCTCCTCCTTTCAAAGGTGCAGCTTCACCCTCCAAAGGCCATGTTCTTGAAAAAGCTCTATGTTCTTTTTTTAATGCTCAGCTTCAAACTATCTGATTTATTTGTGTGTAAGAAGTTACATGCTTTTGTCCTGCTGGAGAAGCTGGAGCTCCTTGCAGTTTATCATGGCTGATGTACCTCAGAGTTTATCACAGAAGTACTGAGATACTCAGCTGTAATGATGCTCCCAGAGCTTTGTTCTTGTGCTTTATATCACTGGGAAGTTTGGCAGGATGATATCTTTGCATTATGTGGCTGCTTGTCCATTATTTTCATTACAGAAAAAGGGAGTGTGAGCTTAGATCATGGGAATATTGCTACCTCTTCCAGTGAATGTCAGAGCTGCAGAAGCCGCAGAAATGGATTTGTAAATAGATAAGTTTTAATGGAACCCAGTGACGGCTGTGGACATTTTTTATGCTCAAATATACCTTAATAGATTATTTTAAGTATTTAAATTTGCAAGTGGCAGCAGTAAATTTCATTCACCCTATTAAAGCAGGGATCTTTTCACTCCAGCTTCCTAAGCACAGAGTTTTAGGTAGAAGCTCAGTTTTATCTGGCAGGAATAGAGAGTAAATATCTAATGCCTGCTCTCTGTCAAGTGATTGACTCTTTCTGAGCATGGAGTATTTGGAAGTTCTTCCTAGTTGCTGGGTTTGTCACAGTGCCTTTGCTTGTTTCTAATTTGTATAATGAAAAAAACAAACTACAGAGATGAGGGTAAACAAGTAAAATAGTATTGTTTATCTCAGACACTTTTGCATCTACATTTTACATTTCTGTTACTTGGGTGATGAGTTCTTGTATCTATTTTTCTGGCTTTAGGAGCAGAACATGTATTTGCAGAAGGCTGATGTTTTTCAAAAGCAGATCCATTGTAAGTATAGGAAATACACACAAAAAAATTTAAAGGAAAAATTATACAGCTGGAGGAAATGTGGGGGCTCACCCTAAGATAAATGTTTAGGGCTTTTCTGTTTTACTGTCTTAACAGGTTTTTCTAGTGTCACTTTAGCTTTAAGCCATGTGATTTTATCAATATAGCTTGCTAAAGTAGTAAAATCTGTAGATAAATGCATAAATTCTAAAATCATCAAACCACTTCTTCCAAGATTCAAAAATGAGTCAAGAAGCCAATAACCTAGGGGTCCCTTTTTTCCCCCCAATTTTTTTTTCCTGATATAATTTCTATAGTTGTTGTCATTTTGTAGCTGGTTTGGAAAAAGTTGAATTAATTCCTTCTGAAACAACAAAAACCCATGTCAGTATTGTACACTTGATTTTATTATTGCTTTTTTAAAATCTTACTGAATTAATATACTCTGTAATGTACTAAAGGAAGGGAAACAGTGAATACAGAAAAAATTATAGTCAGGCTTGATTTCCATGCAGATCTCACAATACCAGTGGCATGGGGCCCTGTAACATGAGGCTGGTTCCAGTATTTGAGCTTTCTGTTTCAAGGGGTTTTTCTAATGGCAGTACTATTTTAGGACAGAAAGGAGCAATATTTCCTTCCTTTGCATCACATTTTTGTCTGCTCTGCTAATAGAAATTAGCAATGGCTCTTGGTGAGCTCTGCTGGCCCTTGTCCTCAGACCTGTGGGGAGTTACTTCAGGCTTGTGTGGCTCAGGTGGCTGGCTGACCCTGTGTGGGCTTCTGGCCTGCTGCCATTCCTAGCCTGAATAGTTAAATTAGACCACCACCGGATGATATTAATATATTAAAATATTGGTTTGGAGCTGCAACAGTTGGGAGATCAGATTTTCACAGCCCCTGTGCAACAGAAGTGCTGCAGAGATCACAGTTCCCAGTTATTTCAGCTAAAACAGAAGGACTGCAAATCAGTGCCATGGATCAAAAATGCTTCTTTGGAGCATCAGAGCAAGATTCATGAAGGACTGCTCTTTTAAGGAGGTTGAGTCTGAGTTTTTAGGGAGACTGGGCTGCAGAGAGCTTCAGCTTTGCTGCTTGGTATAGTACTCTGTCCAAAGTGATGCTCAAACTGATAGAAGGTTGGAGATGGCTTCTGACTGTGTCTCTTGGATTTTAATAGATCCTTTCCTCCTCTTTTATGAGTTAAATATAATGTAAGTTACTGACTGCAATATTGTGAATATCTTGTTTTCTGAATTCTCTGAATTTACAAGCTGAAAGCAGTAACACTTACTGCTGGAGAAGTTAAGTAATGAGTAAAATGGAGAATCCTTAGTGGCGTGATACACTGAGCACTGTGGAGACAGAGTCCTTATGGCATGGCCCATGTAATGCTTCCTCTGAACTTCTCCGGGGAACTGGAAATAGTATGAAAATATTTTGTGAAAAAAAAAGGGTTTAATTGTAATGTATGTAATCTTTGCAAATCAATAAAACACAGAGAAACTTCCCTATAGGGTGTGTTGCGTCATATTTACACATAGTAATGTGATAAATGAAGCTGAAATAATCTATAAAGCTATTGATTTAATGTAATATTTAATATAATAATCGATCAAGATATGATTTAATCTCATTTAATATAAGGAAAACTATAGAAGGAAGTGCACAAATCTCTGTGCATTAAAAATCTTGAAAGAAATTGGCCTGCCTGTATAAACAATCTCTAGTATCTTGAGGGAGAAACTGCTTGAATCCTCTTTGCTTCCTGCTTTGTACATCTCTGTTCTTCTATTCATGTGTACTCATCCCTTAATGATCATTTGTATCTCATTTAAATCAGGTCATTTAGATGCAGGTGAAGTGCTGTTGTAGAGGGAGATTTGGAATTTGTGTTAAGTGTTGAAAGAGGCTTTGTAAGAATCTTGATTTACCAATTTATATAGTCAATATTTTTGTGAAAACAGGGCTTTTTCAAAAGGTTTCACTAGAAACAGTTCTCCCAGTTCTTGAAGAGCTCCAAATACTACATTTGTACTTCACAACGTACCTAAGGTTATAGGGAAGCGTATTTCATGCTTGACATACTCTTTGTCACTGTGTGCAGGGCCAGATGGAGTCCCTGTCTGAATGGGAAAATATGTCCCCACATCTGTATCTTGTGCTGTGAGCACAGGCTGTGCTTGATGGAAAGAAAGAGGATGGAAAGTTTGCCTAGAACTCCCTCTGCCTGATTGTGTTGCTCAGTATGGCCAGGTTAGAGATACATTTATGATTCCAGACTGCATCTTGTTTTTTAAATACTAAGACGGTTCATATTTTATAGCATTTTTGGGGGGGTTGGGTTTTTTTCCTCATTTCCTTTCTTTCTGGAAACCCTTCCCAATGTCAAAATGAAACAAATTCTGCTTCCAGTCCCATTCTTTATGTTCCTAGGATACCATCTTTATTAAAAACTCAGAAATACACTCTGGAAAGGTCTGCACTGATTCTTAGGGGCAAAGATCTCTTACAAAGGCTGATTGTCAACTGCTTAATAAGGACATCTTCTACATATCCAGAACATTATTTGCTGTTTTTCCTTGGAGATGCTGTGCCGTTGGACTTTAATTCAAGTACTGTACATAAACTGTTTTCTCATTCTAAGACACACCTGCTAATTCTTCCATTCTTGGTATAGAAATAGGGAGGAAGCCTTTTAGTCTGATCCAACCAGATTTAAGAATAAAAACAAAAGTCTTTCACTAGTCAATGTCTAGAATTATTTCAGTTTTCTTTGTACTGCTGATGGTTACCAAAATCTTTGTCAATACTTGCCTTTCTTTTCCATTCTGGTTAAAGCTGTATTTAAAAAACATATTTAATACATCACCATGTTTTATAGCTATTATCAGCACTATTTATACCTATTAACCATGGCATCATTCCACGTTCTATTTTAGGACAAATTCTGTTCAGTTTCTGTGTGATGCTCTGATTCCCTCCACCCTCCCAATGTGATGGGGCTTCTGTTCCTCTGCTATATTATAAATCTTATTTTAAGCTTCCTGTAAAAGCTCAGAAGATCTATGTTTATCATCTGGTTGACTATCTGACATTGTTGAATAATTGGATCTTTTCATGTTTAGAAGCTAAATCTGCTCATCAGGCCTTTTGGTGTTATCCTCCCTCTTCTTGCTCCTTTAAGAAGTGATACCTTGCTTCTCCAGTTGTTTCTAATACTTTAGTATTTGGGTTCTTTCATTTTTCATCTCAGCTTTCCCTGGAGATAAAGATAACATATTTTTATCTAAAATATATTCCAGAAACTTGCTGATGAGGTTGTGGTATGTGTGTTTGTGCCTTCCCACTGGGACTATTTTTGAGCTAGAGGTTTCCAGATCAACTTACAGCATAGACTCCAGATGGTCTGGAATCCTTCTTTAGTGATCTATAGCTAATTAAGCATTCAGAACAAATGACTCTGTTTTTAAAGCTGAGCACATTCAGAAAAGCACCATATTGATCTTTAGCTTTGCTTTTCATAATTTCTTTTGTTTCATTGCTTAATGTTTTTCATTGCTGGTCCCTACATCTATTTTGTTGTGTGGCTCAGAGGCTGTGAGGTGCCTTGTATCTTATGTTTCAATCGATAAAGGAAATTAATAAGACCTTTGTGGGCCGTAGCTTTTTGTTTTTCTAAGTTACTGTGAAGGGGAGAAAAGTAAGTTTGTGCTGTGGCCTATATTTGTAGCAACCTCTACTTGCCAATTGATCTCATGGAATGAGACAAAGGGAGGTGAAGTAGATTGTGAGAACAGCACTCTTTAGTTTTCACTGGCCTGATTTGAGGTAAAATATAAATGAACTGTATGCTGGCTTGGAGTAAGCAGTGTTATTTTTGTATCTGAGTGTAAACAGCACAGTACAGTTAGTACAGAGAGTATTCCTGGCCACCTGTAGTCAGAGAGACATATGAAAGAATAAACGTTTGCACTCCTCTCTAAGGAGAGCACATGCTGCTCTTTAATGAATGGGATCAAACTGGGGTTCCCATGGGATTTTCCTGTCACACATTCAAATCAGGGTTATGTGTTACCCATTATTTATTAAATGGTGGAAGTTATTAACTGCTGAGTATTATTCATTCCATTCTGGAAGCATTGCTATAGGAATGTTTCCTCACTATTCTAGAGCTGAGGGGCCATGACACTGTAAGAATATTCTTACAGTGCGAAAACAGGCAAATATCAATTTAAGGTAACAAAAACTTTTTTTTATTTTTACATAACCAAAGATTGTTCAGAGCACTAGCATTATTGTAAATCCTTTAATAAAGTTTGTCTCAGATTAACTCTAGATTTGATTCATTAAAACAGGTTCAGGCCTCTGTAATAGAGTTAGGACCATGCTTATTAAATATTTTGCTGATTAAAAACTAGTGTATGTTATTGTTACATGTATATTTATTCAGTATTCAAGGTCAGATAAGGCAGATTTTAAAAAACGCTTATGAATTATTTTTTAAATACCTTAATATATTATGTAAATATTATTCCTTTTAAATGTGAAAATTAAGTTGTGGGTTTCTTTTTGTTTGTTTAATAGTGCTTTGGTTCTAGAGGCCTTGGGCCACTCTGGGAAATGAAGTTATCTATCAACCCAGTCTCTTATAGGATCTGATTCGAAGTGTATTAAAGGTAATGGGAGGCCTCTGGCCTTGGGAGTTCAGAGACTGCATGCTATTTTGGGACTCCTTTCAGGTTTGGATGTGAGAGTGTATTTCCTTAACTGGAAGAAAAGAGAAGTCTGAGAGAAACTGGAGGCAAATTCAGACATATATAAAAATATGTAGTGCTGTTTTCAGTGTAAGGGAATGCGAGCTGGACTTTGTAAGGTTTCTGGATTTTTCAAGTTATGACATTGCAGCTGAGTTACTTTTTAATTAAAAATTTAATGTACTTAACATCTTAAAACTCATTGGGTGAGGTCAGAAAATTTATGATTTTAGCCTACAGCATGTTTTAGTCACTGGTCTCTGGAACAAATTCTGTTGTAAATAAAACATTACAGTGATATGTTATGAAGGCAGAAAAACTTTTTGCCATGGGCCTGCACTACTGAAAGTTAAATATGGGGGTTTTTTTTCTGAAATGGGTTTTCTCTCTACTCAGGAAATGTGTGGAGAACTTCCCATTGGATCACAGAGTACAGTCAGTGAGTGATTCTCTGGGATATCAAGAGCTGGAAAAACATTCTGTGTACAGGCAAGTAAGGAAGGCTTCTCAATTAACCTCTGTGGATGTCAGGAGCCACTGCCCAGGACTTACTGCATCAAATACGTGGTAAACACAGAGGAACAGAAGTACAATGTATTGGATTGAGTGTAATTGTCTAACTGCTTTGTTTTTAAGAACCAGAAAGGGGATTTGAGGGCAGCAGAAAGGGGATATTTCTCTTTTGTAATCTGTCTTCTCTCCATTATGTCCATACATGTCAAGAAAAACACAGTATTTTGTGGAACAAAAAGAAATCTCAGAAATAGAAGCATCTCTCTATCTCCAGGCCCCAGAAAGGCCAGAGATGAAGCTAGGAGAGCTAGAACAAGAGTTTTTAAAATGAAATGGGGAGAGAGAGTTCTCAGACTGCCTCAGTGAAGTCTGGTTCAATGTGCTGCACTGCTTATCCAGCCCAGACCTAATTTATTGTTCATATTGATTGCAGAAGTCAATCAGCATCCTGTATGTCTAAGTGCAGGTAATAAAATATTCCTTAATGAAGGCTTGCTTTTTTATGTACACCTGCAGGTGGACATATACACTTTAGGTGTGTGGTGGTAGCTGATGTCTCAACTCACAAATGGGATGCCTCCAAGATTTATTTTTAACTTTTATTAGTAAAGGAGAATTACAAGAGATGGGGACAGGTGAATTAGGTAAGTGCCTTCAACAGGATGCAGCAAAGAAGCAAGTTCTTGGATTAGTGCCTTAATTTTGCTTTCCAGAAGTCTTTAATTGAAGTGGACTTTATTATCAGGTGGTCCATTTTTGCCTCATATTAATGTTTTTACTATGTTTGTGTGCATTGAAAAAGCCTTAGTATTAGATTTGCAATGTGTAATGCTAAGGAGTCCTATGAGAAAAAATATTGCAAATTCACATCATGTTGGTTAACATGATTTTGAAGGCAGAAATAGGTCTTGGGAATTACCAGTAAAACTTGCAGACAGGGATATTTGTTAGTAAAACTTCCCTTCCCGTGGGTGTTGAAATATTGGTGTATGGGCTGGGGTGTTCCAGTAAATCTTAGCAAGCCTGAAAGTCAGCAGCTCAGTGTTGTGTGATGTGCTTGCAGTGAATCTTGCCATCTGTAAATCCAAGTTTGCTCTCCTAAAGGTCAAAACTGCCAGGACACCCGGTGCACCTGGTATTAAATATCATTATTTCCATCAGCATTGAAAGAGGATACAAATCATGAAGTGTTTCCAAAATTAGATACAGTATTACCATCTCCCCCAGGTCCTTGAGTCTCCTATGAGTCATTTCTTTCAGTGTGCGTTTCAGTTCACATTAGTACAAATAGAGCCCGTGCTTGTATCCTGTTCCTGATGAGATTTAGAAATTGAATTAGGCTTAAAGGGTGTGTTTCAGTCTGGGCACCTTCATCCTCTCAGCCCTGTCACTGGGGGAGCAGTGATTCTGCAGAGCTCCCTCTGACAGACCATCAAGTAGGTTCTTCTCACCCATAGTGGGGCTGAGCTGTTTTGGCTTAACTGTAACTTCATCCCAGTGATTAAAATTATGTCCTCCTCAGACATAAGGGCTTAATGAAAAATAAATTTCTAAATTTCTGAAAAATTCTGAAAAATTTCTCTAAATTTCTGAAAAGCAGAAAAGGGCTTAATGAAAAGTAAATTTCTAAATTTCTGAAAATCCTAACTTGTTTCCTACTTCAATGGCCTTCAACTTTTAATATTGTTTCTACAATTCTTGAGAACCTAAGGACAAAGTTGGCCTCTTCATGTAAATCCTGATGTGCTGCCTGGTGTGGCACATGCCACTTGTGAAATCGTCACTGTTGTCATTCATGTGTGGATAGCAACTAATAGACAATAAATGTAGTGTTTTAGTGGATATGTTCATTTTAATAATTCTTAACTTAAAGTTTGATTGTATAAAAAGTAAAATCACCAGTGCTGTTTTGCAGGTTAATATCACATGGATCTGCAGAAAGTTTTTTAAAAGTTGTTTCCTTTGCACACCAACCACAGGGTTTTGTGGTATATTCTGATTTGATTGTGACGTTTTTGGACTTTACCCAGTAAAATTAGGTGTACATAGTAGTCTTCATAATATTGCTCATCTGAAAAGGCGTAATTACTCTGTTACTGATGCATGGAAACATATTGCTGTTCTGTAGTTTTAGGTAATACTTAAATGATCCCGGAATGGTTTCACAGAATGGCTTAGGTTGGAAAGGACCTTAAAAGGCATACAGTTCTGTCCCCAAGCAGGGACAACTTCCTCTAGGCCAGGTTGCTCAAAGCCCCATGCAACCTGGCCTTAAACACCTCCAAGGTTGGGGCATCCACAGCTCCTCTGGGCAGCATGTGACAGTGCCTCACCACCCTCACAGTAAGGAATTTCTTCCTAGTATGTAAGCCAACCCTGCCTTCTTTCAGTTTAAAGCCATCCCTCCTTGTTCTATCACTACCTGCCCTTGTCAAATGTCCCCCTCGAGCTCTCTTGTAGACCCTTTAAGTACTGGAGGGTGTTACAAGTTTTCCCTGGAGTATTTTTTTTTTCTCCAGGCTGAACACACCCTACTCATGGAGATGGTATGTGATGGGCTGCCAAGTCTTTCAGGGCCAGTAGTAAACATCAGGGAAATAGTACTGTAAAGGGATATAAATAACAGCTTGTAAGTGTAGCACCTGTGACCGTAAGATTCCAAAAGCATAAAATACTCTTGTGAGGCTTGTAGGGCAGGAAGCTGATCAGTATTTGAACTATTTATATAACTAATAGAAACAGAATTGTTTTCTTTGGGTGTCTTACATGTAGAAGCAACAGCTCTAGCATTTCTAGGAAGTGTAACTCTACACTAGGGTATGCCTAGAACAACTAGGTAGTAAAAAAACACTGAACCCAAAAGGTCTCTCATGTAAATGGATACGGACATGGGTATTACAACCAGAGTGTGAACTGGGGCTGTCCAGGATCTCTGACGCAAATGTTCTCCACTGAATACTCTTACCCTGTAATACCCTCTAACCAACAGTACTGCTTCAGCTTGTCCAGAAACTTAGCAAAAATATAGCAATTTCACTCCCTCTGTTGAAGACTGAGGAAAAAGCATATGTCTACTTTTCCCAACAATACCCCTTCTGCAGCTGTTGGGAAAAAAACCAACAAACCCCAATGCTGTCTTTTTATGGTAGTTTCACATAACTTAATACTAATAACTCTTACTGTTCCCTATAGGCATTAACACCTATTTAGCTTTTATGAGCTAAATAATTGAACATAAAACTGAGCTCAGATTACTGAACTTTGCTTGCCCTGAGTCTGACTTCACTGATTATCATTAGGCTGAATGTTTTCTGCTTCTGAGAATATTAAATTATTTCTGAGCTTGCCCAAGTGACGCTCACTGGGATGACACTGACTCTTTGCATTGGATGAAATGAACAAACCAAACAACTTTAGCCAGTTGTTTTCCAGGTCTTGAGGAAGTCCAAACTGTCAACAATGCAGAAGTGCATTGATGGAGCACTCTGTTAAGGATGGAGTGGAATGGTAATGCATTCATAATGTTACATCCTTTTGTATGGTCTGAAGTGCACACTGAGTTACAGCTCTTTTGAGAACGTGTTCCAGTACATTGCCTTAAAAATCTAAAACCTTGACCATGTAAAACTTCATAGCTCCAGCATTTTTGGGGTGTTCATTTGCTGATGGTTTTGTGGGTTTTTTCTAAATCTGGGTTACCTTTCCCTTCCCTGCAGTTTGGAGAATAATTCAACACCCAGCATTGGTGATAATCCTACAGCGACAGGGGATTTTTTTGATGGCAGGTCTGATCTCAAATACCTAAACAAAGTAGAAAAAAGTTGTAATGAAAAAAATTACCCTTTAGCTGAGACCTTTTTATACCCAGCTTTAGCCTGGAGCACATTTTTATAGGCAAGTTATAAACCTGTAAAACAATGTTTCTTGTAAAGCAGAGCCAATGATCTATGATAGTTGAAAGCAGGCTTTATGGTCTAAAACATCCTAAAAATTGTTTGAAATACTTAATGCATCCTTCAAACACATAAATTATGGAGCTATGTGAAGTTTTACTGGCTGTTTGATATTCTGGGGGGACATTTTTTGGGTGACTGATGACTATTTGTTAAGGTCAGTGAAAATTAATTCGGCTCATAAGAAACACATTTCTGGTGAGAGACTCTGGAATCACCTTTAAAGAAGCATTTAAAGCAAAAAGGGAGTATCTTATTTAAAATAGAAGCTAGTCACAAACTGCCATTTTATTATCCCATCACAGAAATTTTGGACATAGGGAGGTTCTTGTCTGCCGCACAGCAAATAGTCTTCCTTGTTCATCTGTCATCTATATTTATTAGTGCTGATGTAATTGTATTTTTTCTTTAAAAGCTTCTGATATTTTAATCACTTTTAGTTTAAAAGTAGCTCCAAATAAATTGAATGTGTAAACCAAGGCCTCATTCTACTTTAGATAGGCAGCTTCTTCACTTGGTCAGATCTCCCCCCAAAATCAGCTGAGTTTTGCCATGCGCAGCTCAAAATCATGTTTGCTTGAGCAGTGAGAACAAACCCATGTCCTGCTCTAGGAGAGCTGCCTTCCTGGTCTACAATGACATTGACTGGCAAAGACTGTGAATCCAGAATCCTATTTTTCTTTTAGCTAGAAAAAAGAAGGGACTGGGAACCTTTCCTTCCACTTGCCTTCCTAAGACGGGAAGGAACAATGAGAGAATGCCTTTCTCCACTGAATTTCTTAGATTTGTCACCCAAGCTAATGAGAACAGAAGGAGATAGGTCCATACCAAAGTCCATGTGAGCAATTGCCAGGGAGCCCAGCCTAGGTGCTGCCAGCCAGTCCTGTGGCCACCCTGCTTCTGCTGAGCAAGAGAAATATTGCCTGTCGGAGCATGGCTGGGAGCAGGGAGGGTGCAAGCCTGAGCTAACCCCCAAGATATACCCCATCACTGGGGGTTATTAGAGCAAGGAAAGAATAGGCCTTAAATTCTACATTTTGGTCTAATGCTGCTGTTCTTATAAATCGTTATTCAGAGGCAGCCAGAGGAAGCAGAAGGAGAAGTGTGGGCAGCATTGGTGCAGTTTTCTTCCTTAGAAAATGCTATCCCAAGTAAGATGATGTCAGTGTGTTTGTAAGAGACAGGGATTCAGGCTAAGATGGTGACAAGGAAGGGAATGATATTGTCAGTTACTTTCAATAAAGCATTTCTTCAGTGTTAGATTAGAGATATGAAACCATAAATGAGACTGTCGACTGACAGGACTTTGCCTCCAAATGCAATATTATTAAGGTGAGCTGTCAGTGACATTCCCTACCTCAGGCTACTGGCAGATTAAGCAAGCCATCTCTATTGCTATCAGCACTGATGCACTATTGTTTCTTTCTCATATCTTCTGTATGCCTTGTCAGTAAAAACAGTGATAATTCCCTTCACAGTCACCAGAGGTGGTTCCAAGAGGCATCAGAGGATGGTGAGTCACTTTTCTTGCTCTCAGCCTGCTGGGCACTCATGGCACAGCAAGCCTGAGGCCAGGGTGTCACTCGCGTACTGCATTGGTGTCATGGAAGGCTGTCACAGGCTCTGCTTGGGGTGCACAGAACTGAAACAGCAGAGGATAGCAGACAGAAATCCATCTTCCCAGATATATGCTTTACATTAAACGTACTAGTCAAATGCCCACAAGCCTGTGAATTTTGTTTTAAAAATGCTCTTTATTCTATTTTGTGATAAATGAGGAGAAGCTTAAGTGGGGAGGATTTTTGACCATTTTTTAAGAAGTTTTAGTAAGCAGTAGGGAGAAAATGAGATCTTTACACAATCAGTACCAAGGAACTTTCTCTAGAAATTGAATAGGAAGGACTTATATGCAAAATCCCCAGCTCTTGCAGTATGAAAGGAACCTTAGAAAGAGGAAACAGCTTAAGATATATCCTTGCCCATGGCTGTTTTTCAAAGACTGAAGAGGATAACTCATGTGATGGCTCACACCAGCCCTAATTCTAGCTCTGACATGAGGAACATATGGCAGTATAGGAAAAATAATAATTTAAGGGTGAGATGAGGTTGTAGCTGGAATGCACTGTGCTGCAGCTGTTTCCCAGGGCCTGGAAAGGAGTTCTGAGAAGCAAAGTACAAGCTGGGGCTAACTAAGCCTGTACCAGAGTCTAGGGGTAAACACAACCTCACCCACTGCCTGAGGAACACAAAGGGAATTTCAGAATCTCTTTTCTCCTGCTTGGTGTCAGTGCTGGAATGCAAACAATTTCTTATCCAATTGTGACTGCAGACTGAATTGCTTTAATTGACAGCTGAAAGCTAATTTTGCACATTTCTAGTGGCATAAAGAGTATTCAAGATGGATAACATGGATGGATAAATGTTATTTTTGTAGGGTTTTTTTTAAGGTTTCTAGTTTCCTGCATGTTCCAGCCTGCTGCAGTCACTGCACTCTTCAGACAAAACTTGGGAGAATGAATCTGTCATAAAGTGACATGATGGGCCTGTGACTTGACAGGCCCCTGACATCTGTGTTTGAGCATTATTCTCCAGGAATGAGAGAGTGCATTAAAGAAGCCTTGTTCATGGGGTGTACCAATCACTCCCTGACAGCCTCCCTTTTACTTCATAAAGAGACCATTAGGGATGGTGATGAACCATGCTCGTCCATTTACCAGCATAACAGGAATTATTAGCTCTAATAAATATATTATTATGTAGCCATTAGGTATCAGTTATAAAACTGCTTAATGCCTGTGTGATTACTTGTAAATGGATTTGGAAAGCAGGCAAATTGGTTATTTATTGCCCAAACTGAACAGCATTATTTATTGGCTTGGCTCCATAAGTTTGATTTTTCAAACTGAAATGAGATTCTAAGTATGTAATGAGCTAACCAGGGTGTAAGTCGATTCGGGAAAATTATATTTTTCTGAAAAAGTGCTAAATTTAATGGTAGATACAATGCTAGAATTACCTGGGTTTCTCTTTCCTTTCAAGTTCATTAACTAATTACTTTTAAATGTGCTCCTGAGACAAAAATCTGAGAAACTAGGGAATTTAATACAAGTTACATTGACATGTTTCTTCCAAGTAGCACACAGTCCTGTGAGTCAGCAGCTCTTTGCTTGGCAGATTATTTGCTGTAACAACACTTAAAAATTTGCTGCTACAATACTTTAAAAGACTGAAGCAAGTAAATAAGTTTAATTTCATGGGATGTAGTCTTCTCACTGAAGTTGATCCTATTTATCTCCACTGTGTAAAAACTAATTTTTGGCTGATTATGTTCTAGCAAAGAAAGGCTGGGGGTACAGCCTACTGATTGATTTCTAATGAAGAAAGGCAAGGCAAGAAAAACACTGAGGCAAAATCAGCAAGTGCCAGAGTTCAGGGTTTGCTCCTTCAGGAATATTTAATGCATGTTAAACATTTAATCCCATAGATAGACATTACACATGGATATGCTCCTAGACAGTCAGAAGAAGAAAGAAAGAAGCACTTTAGCACTCCTGAAATGCACTGGATTGCTTTTAAATACAGAAGGCTGCTGACTTTCATGGACGTAACAGGGACTTGGGAGGCTCTTGTATTTGATTTTGTTCAGTAGTGAGAACAAGTTCCTGTGAAGCAGATCAGTATTATTTGATTTGTATTTCTGGTGAGTACAGAGCTCCAACTTCTAATTAAATGCCATCTAAAAATACCTGCAGATTGTGGTAGGAGGGACAGGGGGTTGACACCACATTGAAAAGATTGAAGTGGCCACAGTTGAGCATATTAAAGACCTGCAAGAGGTTCAGGGGATATGCCAAAGCTAATGATGGGCAATATGGAAAAGGCATTGCAGAACTCAAACAAGCTGTTGGATGTGATGTGCTGGCAGGGTGAAGTCACTTTTCTCTCATAACATTTCTCTGGGGTATTTTGTCTCCTTGCTGCTGCCTTGCAGCAGAAGATGGGGCAGAGGCCACACTGCAGCAAGTTCTTCATACTTAAAACAGGTAAGTGAGGACAACCACTGCTTTTAAAACAAAAGCATCCAGAGGAACAAAAGACCAATGTCTGAGGCCAGTCCCACATGATTGGTGTCTTTATTTCCCCTGGGCTGCGGACAAGGTTGCAGGAGATGTGCCTGGCTTGTTTGTAAAGGCACAGCTCCCTGGGAAGGGTTTGAGGGCCTACAGAGACAGTGGTGAAATCTCTGAGAGTATGTGGCCTTTTGCTGGCTGCATTTGCCACTATTTAGTGAAAGATGGAATAGAGGTCTGCTGTTCCAGTTGTGTCAGACTTAGAAATGATTTGAGATTTTTCAACTAAATGCTTTTTCTTTTCAATTAAATACTAAGCTTTTTACACAACAGATTAGTTTCAACCACAATTTTTTTTTTCTTTTTAACAGTGTTTGTGTTGAAATCCACCCCCTACCTTCTTGAATGAAAACCTGAGGTTATTTGCAATAAAAAAACCCATATTTATCTCAGTGTTGAAGCAAACCTGGAGATAAAAAATGCATCAAACCCAAACCAGGTAATCGGAACAGAATGCTCATCTAAAATTGAACTCTCTCTCTACCTCAGCTTCTATCTTCAGAATGCTTGAATTATCCAGTTTTGATAACACTTAGAAACAGAATCTTGAATATCTAGGTCATGGCTGAAGTGTTGAGGTTTTTCTTATAAACTCTTTTTTGTGTTACAAACATATGATTAATCAGGAGTGAGAACTGAATGTATAACGAGGAAACCTTTACTGCCTTACAGATGTTTCCAGGCTCAGGGCTGTGTGCAGCTGGCACTTATCCTGCTTCAGGCTGCTGGATAACGTCTCTCCCTTCCCAGCATGGCTTGCTTTCTCCATTCCACAGTATCAAAGAGTTAACTAGCAAATGTCCTGTTAAAATTGCAAAAATGGGAAGAAGGAAGGAGAAATTCTAGACAGAAATGGCAGGATATGCCAGAAACAGTGTTTTGCAAAGAATGAAAAGAAGGTAAGTTGTATGACAGTGATGTATTTAGATGGAGTGAGAAAAGTACTTAAGGAATCTTTTGGGAATTATACACATTGCCAGCACTTTATATCTTGTACAAACAATTACATACATTAGAAACCTTCTTTATTCTGTAAATACAGAAGCATTAAGTGATTGCAAAGAATTTTGGTTTTGCTTTATGGCTGGAGGTTCCTTTCTTGGTTTAGTGAATTGTAGTGCTGTTTTTAGCTACTTTGTACTGGCTTCCTTCTGTTTTAAATTGACCAAAGTGTAATGAAACCTACGTGGGTGTTCCCTTCAGATGAAAGCAAGGGCATCCAACATTAATGGTATAAGGCTCTGCCACCAGAATTCAAGGACAGTGTCATTGTAGCTGGAAATCAGAGAGGTCAGATTTTCCGTGGGCTGCTGACAGGAAAATGTAACATATGCTGTATTTCACAAGTACTTATATTTTCAATTCTGCATCACAGCTTGTTGCCTATTATTTCCTTGTGGTTCACTGTTCAGGCTTGAGGAACATTTTTCTCGATTTACAGCTCTATTAAACTGATAAATCAATCACTTGTGTGAGGGGAGGCAGTTTGCTGACATTTGCTTTGCCAACACACTGCCACCCACAACAGTATTCACAGGTCCTCAAGGATATGGTAAGAGGGAGGAAGCTTTCCCTGTTACTTAATTTTTAAAGCATGAAACCTTATTCTGGTGCTCTGAGCAACTTCAATGAGAATATTTTTGAAGACCTGTCACCTGCTAATCCAATATTTAACTTGGTTTCTTTTTTTTTTTTTTACATTTCTGTATAACAAAATAGGTGCAGTATTGTTCAAGAGGTAGAAGACTTCTTAGTTTTTAAAGGAACACCTTAGGCTTTTAAAATTGTAATTACCAAAAGGAGAGGAAATAGAAAACAAGTATTTTTGAGGAGCTCCAGTATTTTTGCCAGTGTTTAAATTGTCTGACAGCTGTACTCTGGGATTTGCTTGTCTTTGCTTGAGTGCATGCTTTCTTCTGAAACAAAAGTCTCAAGGCAATTCTTTTTAGAATTGTTTTCAGACTTTTGTCTGTGTGCATAAGTTGCTCTATTGTGTGGCTATTGGTTTAAGTCATGGTAGACCTTTTTTCCCTTAAACTAGACAGCAGTGAGGTTACTTGGATCCTGTAGGTAGAGTTCACTGTTCCAGCCTCTACTTATGAGCTGCAGAACAGTGCCAGGGTCTGAGAAAGGGGCAGTCCGTGGGAAAGCAAAGTTCTTGCTGGAGCTTGTTTTGTAACAGTGGACAGCACAGATACAGCAGAACAAAGATCCTTTTTTGCTGTCTTCAACTGGACAAACCCTGCCAGATTCCTTCTGTTAACACAAGTAATTTTGCTCAGTCAAGTGGACAGAATCATATACACTATGCTATCTTTTAAGACTAGGAGTCTTCTCCTTAGACAATATGGATAAGTCGGGGGTTAAATTTTATTATTCTGAGCTAGTGGTTTTGTCAAAATCAGCTCATTAATACATATTGCCTCCTAGTTAGGATGATGAATTTATACAAGCTTTATTGAAGTTATTCTTCTTTTGTATGGGTGTAATTGATGGGAGAACTGGCTGAGTGTCTTGGAAAGAGGGAACAGGTAAAAAATAAAATGAAGAAGCATGTACTCTGTCAGCAGAGTCCCTCATATAAATAAGTTTATGCTAATTTTATGTTTCATCATTTATCATAATGCCAGGATGAATCCTTTCATGCCTACATAGGATTTAAATAAAATGAGTAAGAACTTTTGTGTAACTTCTGCAGTAGCATTGAAGGGAACAAATTAATATGATGTGCATAATTATTTTCCTGTTTTTGCACTGGGAGACTTAGTTGTTGGTCTTTTACTTGCATTTGACATACAGTTCTCTTCTCTAGTATTTTCTTATGCTATTCTTCTGGTGTTCAGCATTAGACAAATGTGCATCTTCAGATGGGTGCTTTTTTCAGCAGTGTAATTGGGAAATTGCAGAGGACAAGCAGGAGCATCTCCTGGTCTTCTGGTAGGCTGGGGCTGTGTTGGTGCTGTTGGTTGTAAAGCACGTGAGGCTACTTGGAGTACTGAGCTTAGCAGCTGCTGTTTCCCTGTTTGGGCAGCCATCCAAGACACGAGTGGTGCCTGTTTGCTCTTCGTATTGTGAAGTAAGATTTTGACAAAAATTTAGGTGTTTCAAGATGCATTCTGTATGTACACACTGATAAATGAGGAAGATGGAAGAGAGGAAAAGCACCTCAAAGAGGAAAACTCAAGTCTGTGTGCAATAAAGTGGTGTTTTGTACAGCTGTACTTGTTAACAAGCCTTGCTTGGCTTTCAGATCCAGGTCAGTCTTGTAGTCCTTATTTAGAGAAACACTTTCAGGGACAGCAGTAAAATTCCCGGCACTGTTGAAAATCAGGAAGATAAATAAAATTTTGCCTAACTTAGAGTAACTAGGTATGAACAATACAACAATTTGTAGTGTCATAATATTCCGAAGTGTTTGTTCTCTGGACATCTGTAAGGCCTTTGGCACGGTCACCCACACCGTCCTTGTCTCTAAATTGGAGAGATATGGATTTGATGAATGGACAGTCTGGTGGATGAGGGATTGGTTGGATGAATGCATCCATAGGGTACTGGTCAATGGCTCAATGTCCAGGTAGAGATGGGAGACAAGAGGTGTTTGTAGGGGTCTGTACTGGCACCAGTAGGTTTCATATCTCCCTCAAGGACAAAGACAGTGGGATCCAGTGTACCCTCAGCAGGTCTGGAGACAACACCAACCTGAGTGGTGCTGTTGAAATATCTGAGGGACAGGATGAAATCCAGAAGGAGCTGGACAAGCTCTTCAGCATGGGAAAGACATGGACCTCTTGGAGTAGGTCCAGAGGAGGGCCACAAAAATGATCAGAAGGCTGGAGCACCTCTCCTAGGAGGAAAAGCTGAGAGGGTTTGGGTTGTTCAGCCAGGAGAAGGCTTTTGGGAGACCTTATTGCAGATTTCAGTACTTAAAGGGGGCTTATAAGGACGATGGGGACAGACTTTTAATTAGGGCCTGTACAATAGGACAAGGGAAATTTTGAATAAGGAAGGTGGCAAAACACTGACACAAATGGCACAGAGAGGTGGTGGATGCCAGATCTCTGGAAACATTCAAGGCCAGGTTCGATGGGGGTCTGAGCAACCTAATCTAATTGAAGATGTCCCTGCTCATTGCAGGGGTGTTGGACTAGATGAGCTTTAAATGTCCCTTCCAACACAAAGTATTCTGTGATTCAATGATTATGGATTCTGAATGTGTCTCATTTCACTACATCAAAATGCATCTTTAGAGAGAGTTGTTTTTAAACCCTCTTCTGTTCTGCCTCTTCACTCGGCTGCTCTGTTGCTGTCTGTCCTAAGCTGACTCTCTGTACGCTGTGAAGTGAATTATATAATTGTTCCTTTTCACTGAATATCCAACGTAAGAAACCCTCTTCTACTATTTTTTAAAAATCTGCCAGGTTCTTGTGTGCCTTTGCAACCACATCACCACTGAAATTGTCAGAAGACCACGGTGTGTGAAAAGCTGCATCTTTTGCCATCTATTATACTATTAAAACAAAATAATTTTGGTTCCTGATCTTACTGGAGAAACCAGTTCCATAGGTGGGAACTTAATATTGTCCAGTCACAAGACCTCAATTCATATATTATCTGTTCTCATTAAATATTTAGGCCATGGTGTCCCACCTCTTTATTGTAATTTCTCTGGCCTGAAAGAATTTAGCCTTGACTACTTCATTTCTATTGATTTCTTTGTGCCATATATAGCAGCTGTGCAGAGTAATGAACAATTTGAAAAATCAGTTGAGATATTTGAATGTTTAATTTGCTTGAGTTCACCTCCCAGCCATGGGAATGCTGGAGCTTGTACAGAGAAGGTGATGTGACCGAATGGCTGGGCTCGAGGCAAAGGGCAAGTGATGGGATCTTGCTGCTGGAAAGGGCGTCTTTGTGGATGAAAAATTACTGTGTTTGGCTGGGCAAAGAAAGATGCTGGGAAGAAATATGTAAAAATGCCTAGGGGAGTGAATATCAGTGGTTCTTTATGCCACTAACAGTTTCAGGTCAGACAGCTTGCAAACCATGCTTGGATTTTGAGGGATATGCAAGAGCTCTAAATCTGGATAGACAGACTTAATTTTGAGAGAGTGAAAATTGCTTATTGAGGATAAAATGGATATTGCCAAAGGACTGAAAACTTCACTGAAACTTCCAGCTCATTAAAGTCTAAGACATTAATTTCATTCTTTGAATCAATATGTGTACATCCAAGGAAATCCTTTCTTTATGATGTATGGGCATGATGCTTAAGTTAAAGCACACCTGCTATCTGCTGGCCATACAGAACTGAGAAATTACAGATACACCAAGCTACTTTTTTATTAAATGTGTGGGTGTTTGAGGGGAAGTGCTGTGGCTATTTTAATGTTCTGGATCAGTAGGTGTTTCCCTGTTACACAGCAGGCACTTCAAAACTGATCATTCTTCCTGCACTCCAGGCTTCATATTCACCACTGCTCAGTGCAACCATCACTGCTGGCAGCCACCACCCTGGAAAAGGCCACTTTTCACAGACATTGTCACATTATAGCTCATACATAAATCAAAGCACACCTGATCCCTTAAACACCTGAGGTATCTCCTTGCAAAACTTTTTGAAATTGTCCTTGGCCCATGAATGCAAACTGTGGCATTAAGACAGAGACTTGTATTCGAAGTTATAAATATCTTAGTTCTTATTGTTGTCATGGAATCTGTAGCATAATCCTGTGAGGAGTAATGTGCTTGTCACACCAAACAGTACAATCAATGTTTTGTTTACCCTTTGCCCATTCTGATTCTCAGTTTATAGCAGTGCCAGCTCCAGGTGTGATGGAGGTTTTATGACGTTTCTCTGACATGAATCTGAGACCATTAACTCTCACCCTTCTTTCTGAATGCTTTCTGCAGCTCTGCCTCACCTGTTTTCATTGATTGTATCTGACTGCTATGAAAATCCTTTCTACATTGCAACACATACTCGAAACCACAAATGGTACAGATATGGAACATGAATTTATTCATTCCTAGTGTTCATCCAGCCCATGGTAGCTACCATGTGACTGAGCAGCTCTGGGAAGTGCCTGGACATTTAAAAATGTTCTACTTTCTGTTGAAGAGATGATTTTTACCATATACCTTTCACATCATAAATATGCCACTGTACATGGTGTGGTGAATAACTCCGCAACACAAAATGAAGGGAGGCAAAACAACTTGCCTGTTCTAGGTATAGGGGGAGTAATTCTTTCAAGAGGAGCAGAGATAGGATTTTGTTTTAAAGTCAAATTGCTGCTGGATGCCGGTCATTATTGTTTGTGATATGCTCTTGTATAGATGCTGTACCTTAACAGGTTTCCCTCTGCTGAAAGTGCCTGTGAGTTCAGAACTTAGGCTCCAAATGAGAATGAGAATGTATAGCAGGTTAGAATGTATTTGCTCTGCTCTTCACCGTTTCTGGGGTAGGATACTCCTGGGTTTTTTCTCTTCAGGCTTTTTCCTCGAGTCTTTTCACTGGTGGCGAGATCAGTGCCTGCCCCTCCTCTTCCCCTCATGAGGGCTTTGATGACCACACTGAGGTCTCCCCTCAGTCTCCTCTTCTCCAGGCTGAACAAACCCAGAGACCTCAGCTCTTCCTCACAAGGCTTCTCCTCCAGGCCCTTCGTGGCCTCCTTTGGACACTCTCTAATACCTTCATGTCTTTTCTGTATTGTGGCACCCAAATTTGCCCCTAGCACTGGAGGTGAGGCTGCCCCAGTGCAGAGCAGAGCAGATGTTTCCCTTGTGTACACATTCTGGAGTGTGTTTGGCACCCTGTAAGGTGAAGCTGAGTATGTCAGGGAATATGGGTTTTGCCTGGTATTTATCAGGACTTTGCAAACAGGCACTGGCGATTTAACACCCTGTTATTCCCCAGCTTCTGGATGCTGCCCCATATCCTTTTCTACCCCTCTGAATCATTATCTGTAATAACTTGGCATGAATGAGGCTTCGTGAAACTCATTACAATCCCTTTTCCCTATTGGAATTTCTCCTGGGCATGATGGAAATAAATTAATAGAACAGTATGGGAGAAGCTTGCACTACAGTGTTGATGCTGTTATTATCTGGATAAATATAATACTTGAGCTGCCTGCTAATAATCTGGCAGTTGCCTGTTAATACCCTTTCATAAAATAAAAACCTTTTAGAAATTCTGTGCTCTGGTAACAGTCTAATCTGTAATAGAGGGGGAGTTCTTAAGAAGATGATGATCAGTTGCTGTTCATGAACAGAAATTAACATAATATTCAGTTAGAAATTATTTAGTTTAGATACTGGTGTAAGAGATTTAGATGCAGTAGGACGTGGGGAATATTTCAGAAGAGGGGGAACAGGAAGGAAGGGTTGAAACCTTGGTGAGAAAAGAGCCAGGTTGATGGCCCTGAAAACATTGAAAAGTGCTATAAGCTGGGAGGAAGCTGACAGATGTAGAGGAGCATGGATGTCAGAGGGCTGTGATCCCCCCCCAAATGCCCATGGATAATATTCAGTGCATGTCTGAAAAGCTGCAAGGAAAGCACAACAAATGCAGCGAGTAGGGAAGGGAAATCAGCCTCCTTCCTATGTCAGCTGACAATGTGTCCAATAAAGTGGGGAACAGACCAAGGGCTGCCAGTGCTGGAAGCATAGAAAGTGGAATGAGAGAACCAGGATGCTTGGCTTCATATGATGAAAGGCAGCTCAGAGATCTTGCAGAAAGGGAGTAATTGATGGATGTGATGTTCCCAGCATGTGAAGTTCACACAGATTGATAGAACATGCATGCAGAGGGCTGGTGTTGTTTGTGGAGTCTAAAACAAGGTGGAAACAAATGAAACAATTGTTGAAAATGAGAAAACATTCTGAAATCCTTGTGGTTGGAAGTATCCAACTGTGATAATACAGTTGTAATGTTGGGATTGTATAATTACCCCCATCGTCAGTCAGGCTATAGCTAGAGGATAGAGTTCAGAGAACAAAGTCAGGGAAGGTATTAATATTGGGATATATCAGCTACCAACAGAATTAATGCCTCATCACCTATGACACGATAAAGAAATACAATTTCTGGAGCTGCTTTCCAGAACAACTGGTCTACAATCCCAGAAAACCTCTGTCCTGGCTTTGGTCCTGAGTGGTACACAGAAGCATATGGGAGCCGATCTAATAGCAATTGCAGTATGATTAGGCTTAACACCGCAGCAGGAGAGACTAAACAAATAAACCCAGAACAAAAGTGTTCAATTTAAAGAAAGGGGACTGCATACTAATATGGCAAGTGGTTGAAGGGAAGAGAAAGGATTAAGGAAGGAGCAGGTTAAAAATCAATAAGCCTAGAGGTAGCCTAGCCCCTTTTGAGAAATCCTGTATTAGCATTCAGGACAAACTCTGTGCTGAAATTTGAAAAGAAATCAGAGTAGCCCAGCAAAAGCCTTGCAGGATTAAACAGAAAAGTAAGGTGATTTTCACGTAGGAAGGACTGGCATTTGTAATGGGAATTTTGTCCTTCAGAATAGAACAGGAAACTCCATATGGCAGATCAAACATAATGAGGAAACTGGGAGGGTTAAGAGAGAGTTTGAGGAGCACCTTGCACAGGATGGGGAAGAAAAAGAATTTTTTAAAAGCTCAAAGTTATTTCAGTATGAGAAAAGCAGGAATATTGCTGAAGTCTGTCCTGTCCACAGAAAGGGCTCACAGAAAGGGTGCTGGGAATGATGGACTATGAGTCTGACTGCCATCCTTCAAAAGGTGATAAACCTGGCAATGAATATTAAAATCACTGAACATGTAGATAAAGTGCTGGGGGAAAAGATCTCCATCACAACTGGAGATACATGAGAAATAAGAGAAATCTGAGTTTGCCAGCCACACTTTCAGTTAGCTGAATTGTCCCAAGGTGCCTGTGTTCTTGGATCTTGGGTATTTCCTGCTTGGGACTTAAAAATAACATTTCTCAATACTGAGGAAGCAGCTCTTTAGGAGAAAACATTTTTACTTTTGCAACTGCAGAGGCTGCTGTGGTAACTAAATATACAATGAGGTCATAAGGTCTAAACAGAGCTCAGAATCTCAGTAAAGATGATAAATTTAAAGGAAGTATAATTGTGCAGTGTTTGAACAAACAAACCAAATATTACACTGCAGTTATTAGGGAATCATCAAAGCTAGCATCTCTGGTATTCCATGTGTGCTCTTCCAATAGCACAGTTATTCCTCGGGGAGGGTTGAACAGGAAATTCATTTGTGACTATGGCCACAAGCCCTTCCAGGAAGTCTGCGTGTTTTTCAATTGTCTGAATGATTATTCTTATCTAAACAGATCTATTGATCATTAATGATCTAGAAATGCTTAAGGCGTGACAGGGGACTGAGGAAAATCCAATAAACTCTCCACCACTGCAGAATACCAAGAAGTGAGAACACTACTGTTGTGTCCTTCTGGCATGCTGTGAAACACTCCATGAATTAGTAAACAGGATCGTCTGGATGCTCCAGGCTGACCTTCAGTTCTCTGAGTGTACACAGAGATCTACTGAGCACAGCCTTTCCTGCAAACAGAACCTACTTTCAAACAATACCTTATAAATTGAAAATAGATTTTTGAAGACAGTGGAGTGTGCAACACCTGCAAACATCCTAATTGTTATTCAGGGCCTTATGAATATATTTAATGTGAACATAGCACACCCAACACTACATCATCATCATCATCATTATTATTATTATTATTATTATTATTATTATTATTAAGCTCAAGCATTTTTAACAAATGGGTATGTTCACTTTTGTGAAATAGACATTGCCAATGAAGACAGGGCTGAATGTCAGAGTTATTTTCCATATCTTACAGAGATAAAAATCCTGGTGTGTAACCACTACTATGTGACAAGGATAAGAAAAACCTAATTTGATTTTTTAATCAGATGTCACCAAAGATTGTAATTTTCTATTGGCTTTCAGATATTTAAGCATGTTTATTTAGAAATAAGTTCCTGGTTTAAGAAACTGCATAAATAAGAGGACCTCATAGATTTCCTAGTAAAACAGTCTGGTATTATACCCTAGTCTGTAGTATCAAGAGAGATTGTTGATCAAGGATATCTGGGGCCAGTCATTCAAGGCCAGATTGAGACAAAGAGCTTTAGCTACTGTCCAGTGTTTATTCAGTAATTTTTAATGTGTTTTAGATCACACATTTAGATCTAGTTCTAGAGCTCTTCTGGAAAGTCTCACCACTTCCATCAGGAATGTTTATGCATTAAGCCATTTTAACTGAAGCATACTAGTTTTGATACCTTCTTTAAATAATGCTTTTTTGCCTTTTTTTATTTTCCTGTAGGTATCAACAGTATCAACTCAGTCATAGAGTTTAAGGGATAAAACCTTGTGAAGATTTCATACTCCTTATCGTAACCAGGTGTGAGGCAGAGCCCATCAGCCCTGTCTGGGTCAGTGCAGCCCAGCAGACATTTCTCAGCCTGGCCTGGCACTGCAGGCAGCACAGATGTCAGCTCTGATTAGCTATCCTAGGAGCCAAGGGGTTTAGCATGGGCAGGGTGCTCATCTAACCTGCTTTTGGTACCCAGGCATGCTCTGATGGGGTCAGCATGTGCTGTGTTTGCTGGGGAGTTACTGGGGCAGCTGGGTTAACTCTGCTCCGTTGCCCAGTACAGCCGTGCCCTCTCTGCTGGGAAATCATTTGTATGTGAGAGGAGAGAGAGGAAGATTCACACCCACTGAAGTCCAATATTGGTCCTTTAAAGCAGTAATGGAACAATGTGTGCTGAGTACAGGACTGGCTTTTGCCCAGTGAGCAAGTAAGAACAAAATCAAATAGTGGATAGTGGTTCAATAAGAGAACAATCAATCTGTCTTCAATGTGAATAAAGCACGGCTCACATAGAAGAAATAGTACCTGTGCATGTAGTAAAGTTTTAGATCATAATGAATATGTGCAGTTTTAGTCCTGGTATCTCCTAATTCATTAATTCTTGGTTATACTTTTCATATCCTTGTAAATTATTCTTATAAATAATATATAAACATATTTAAGAAATCCTAGCTTAATGACACTGTATTCTTCACAACTTTTTTGCCTTTTAAAAGTTTTTGAATGGTAACTTGCATGTTTTTTCTTATACTCAGGTGCATATATATTTTTATAGTATATGAAATAACAGATCAAATAAACCTTTAAATGTAGTTTTTGCATACAGCTATGTTTGTCTTGGGTTACTTCTTAGTTTATCCAACATAATCAGTGCTTTTCAGAATAGTATGTCCCAAATAAATTTGCCTGATACCTTTTAGACATCTGATTAGAAAGAAGACCTAATCCTGTGACCGCAAGTTCACTGTGTTTTATTAAGGTAAGCTAATGTTAAGTATAGTGTAGAATAAAGAATTCAAAAATCTACCAGGAGTTTTAAAATGAAACAGAGAAAGGGAACAGGTCATATGGCACAAGGAGCAAGAAATAAGGCTTGATGCCAAGGTGGATATGACAGAATTCTTATCTGGAGAGAGGAAACAAATTCTGCACTATAACTGGAAACCTTGGGGGAGTGAACAATGATGAGAGAGTGGAGGAGGAATTGGAGGAAAGAAGATCCTGATATAACAGTATTGGGAAGCAGCATAATAACTCAGTCTCCCTGCTAACTCCTGTAGCTGTTAAACGATCTTGATGTATCTTATACTTTTGGTAATTGTCTCTCAGTAAGTGTTCTGATGCCTTATTCATTCTAGGGGCTCCAGGTAAGCCTGGTCAGGGATTCATCCTGCTATGAGAACTCCTTTCCATGTCTCCAGGAACAAGGTGGTGACTGGACCAAAAGTGTTCCCTCCATTGGTTATTCTGGCTGGTGAATATTCCCCTGTTCAGCTGGCCAAGTTTGTGGGTAGCTGTACTAATTACTTGGCATGCAACACAAGTCCAGAGTGGCCTTTTGTTTTATTTTGGACAATAATGAAACATTATCTTTGATTAATGCACATTAGTAGCTAACACTTGTCCATCGCTGTATTTTAATAAAAGTGTGTGATACATAAAGATTCCTGCATCTTGAAAAAATACAAAAACCATTTCCATTCCTTACTATTTCCTGATAAATTAATAATGAGTATTTTGCTATTTCTTTGATGTTTCTGGGATCACATCCTATGTGTGGCTTTCACTGGGACCACTGTATTTCAGGTCAGTTCAAATTGTTTTGTCCGATTCTGATATAATACAAATATTTTCCCTTTTACTCCTCTAGTAATTTGTTCTTTTCCTAGGCCATCATCTTTTTCCTGCTTGCATTAGAATAGAAATGCTACATTTTAAGAAATCTACACCTTTCTGCAAGTCTGGCTCATTATAACATCACAATGCATTATTAATTCAGTGTTTAGCAGATTAAGATAAATCACACACTGGGTATTATAAGGAAGTTTTGGGATTTAAGGATGTAAGGTGAGGCTGGCACCTCCTTAGGAGGAGTTATGAGACTAGAGGGGGTTTGACTACTAGAGATCTTCAAGGAATCTGCGTGGGGCCAAACATGTGATGCCTTCATTAATGACCTCTCTGAAATAATGAGGAGTTTGCTAATGAAACCCCCTGTTGGAATACAGCTGGTAGACATTGTTACTATGCAAGAGAATTGCAGTATGATAAAGAGGAGCTGAATAACCTTGAGAACAACAAGAGATAAAATAGAAGAAATTTAGCAGCTGAGAGAACAGGTTCATGCACTTAGAGGCTGTTCATGAGAGCTTTCTCCTGTGAGACTATAGCTGCCACCTAACCCAGTCAAGGTCAGGATCCACTGAAGTTTCAGTCATTGTTCATGTGAAAAACTGCTCGTAGCTTAAACATCATGGCACTTTTACCCAATCAAAGCTGATGCAAGTTTTATAGGTTATATATTTTCCTGTCTTTTCCACTTGCACAGCCCTCCAGAAACACAAGGGAGGTGGGCACCAAATAAACACTGAGGAGCACAAGCAGGTTTCACTCTTAATTCACTTGTCCATCCAGTTTGAAGGCAGAACCTGAGTCTCTCAGGAAAGTGTCTTAGCAAGAATATTCTGTTTCAATTTTTCTGCATTCTCCAGTTGAAATATCTGCTATGCCACTTGTCTCCTGTAAGCTAGGATTACCATTTACACTGCATCGTGGTGAAATTTGACCAAATAAGATGTTCCTGACAGGTCAGTTGACAGATGTTGACATTAGAACCAGAGAAAGGATGGAAATTCTCAGCAGGTGGAGTGGCACTGACCTCAAGGACATGATGAAACTGCCCCAAAGATCCCTGTTCATCATTGATGTGTTGAAAGTGCTGTGCTGCTTAAGGTCCTGTTGAATTTGGACCCCAGCCTTTGCACACAAATTTTAATTTAGAAGGAAAGACTGATGAAAATGCCTTTGAGATGTCCATGTAACAGCAGCAGCGGTAACTCATAATCACTGCCAACAATAAATGCTGTATTGATCCACAAGGGTGGGGCCCTGGGAACAAAATGCTTCCCGAAAGCTGAGCACTTACTCTTCTGATGCTCTCTTAAATGTCTTCCAGCAGTGGTCCTGCAGTGGCATCTCTCATTTTTTGTCACAGTTGAAAGGCTGCTTCGTCTTCTCATTAAATGTTTTGTGCTGCACAACAGGTCTCAGGTTTACTGTTGCTTGAAGTTCCCTGGTGGATTTTTTTCCTTTTCAAAGAGTTTCAAAGTAGTCCTTCTTTACTGATCTTTCACAATCACTAAAACATTGGAAGAGCATACAGACTGTGACAGAAAACAATAAAGTTCAGGCAATTCCCAGCTGAGGGTGATATGGCACCGCATATCCATCACATAGATTTAGGCATTAGAGAGAAAATTAAGCAGCTTGTTGAAGTGGTGGCACTGTGCCTGGGCGTTGGAAGGAAAAACAACACTTCCCATCATTAAATGAGGATTTAATGTTCAGGGTGCTCAAATGTTTCTCACTTTTTCTAAAGCAAGCCTTCATTAGCATGTTTGTTTAGGCAGTACAAACTGTCCTGTCCTGGTGGCCACGAGGCTTTGGCTGCAGCTGCCAGTCCCTTCTAATGGGTATTTGGACATCATCTGCATGTGTCTACTTTGTTTTGCCCAGAGAAAACATGATTTTTAAAGGGTCAGATTGCTGACTGGTGAAAACTGGAAATAGGTTTATAAAACCAGTGGTAGTAGGTACAAAACTGTGTCACTGTTTTTGTTCTTCAGTTCTTCTAATTTTTTTTTCCACAGGGCTTTATTTCTGCTTGCAGGACATTTTTATCCAAGGCTAGTAAGATTCCAGAAATCAGTGTTTGTAATGTAAATTGTGACCTGACTTTAATGTTAGCCTTGATCACTGTCTGCTGAAACAGCTGTGCCTTAAGATATACTATGATAAATCCACCTCTACAGTGAAACACGAGGTAAGAAGAAAACACACATACAAATAATTATTTATAGAGTCTTGTATAGGACTAAAACACCAAGAAACCTGAGGAGAAAAACCTTAAAACTAAAACCTAAAAATTTATGGGGTGCTCACACCTCTGACCTCAGCAACCACCCTTGAGAAAGCACCACATTATTAACCAATTTATCTTTGCCTTGCATTCCCTTGCAGTGGGTAAATTGCGAGCTTTGGGGCTGCTGGGGGCCATCCAGCAAACTGGTAGCACCTGTGGCCACTGATTGCCCTCAGCTGGGCAAGGGCTGAGCCCACCTGGCCAGAACCTTCTGGAAGGAACAAGAGCTCAGTTGCTTCTTGCTTTTGCTCCAAGAAGGAAGCTTGAGAAAATGTCTGGTGGAAGTGCTGCTTTGAGGGATGTTTTTGACCCAGGATAATGGAGCTTCAGGTAATTTCAGAAGGGGAGAAGGCGGCTGCACCACCCGGGGAAGTTGCTGGTAGGTGATGAGGGAAAACTATGTGGGAGGTAATATCAACCGTAATGCCGGGAGGGGAGTTTTGCTTTTGAATGTTGTTTCTGTGTTTGCAGCCAGGACTTTTCCTTGTGTGATGGGCGAAGGGCAGCGAGGGGAGGCTTTTCCTCCCGGCAAAGCGGGCCGGGCCGCAAGGTGGAGCCGCGGCCACGCTCCTGCCTCTGGCTCCTGCCTTTAATTCCCCGGGTTTTTTCCCCTGGAGCTGTAAGCGAGCTGCTTTGGGAGAGATTGACAACGTCAGTGCTTCTTTTCCTCCGAGCGATGAAAAGCCCTGGCTCGCAGCTTCAAAGCAAAGCTTTCCTTTGTGTTGTTTGTCCTTCCACAAGGACGTGGTAATATCAGCTTGTCCAGGGTGGCTTTTGGAGTATCCTGAATTTGTGTGGTGGTAGTACAGGGGGAAAAGCATTTCCTGGATGACAAAAGAACATCTATCCTGTTTACTTTTAGTTCTTGATCAAGCTTAGGAGAGAAGAAAGATGTGGAAGGGGAGGCTTTTCCCTCACTCCCAACCCCTTTTTTTTCTCCTAAGAAAGCAAAGAAACCCTGGGTGCACAGTTGGAATCAGTGGTTCAGCGTAAGCAGGAAGCCTTCAGGGAATTTGGCTTCATTCAGTCTGCCAAGGGTACTAAACCCAAAGAGTTCAGTCTTTCTCCTCTTTGTTAATGTAGCTCTGACCTAAAAGGCAAAATAATGCACCTTAATCTTTGTGAGGAAACTTGCTCCCCAATGTAGGGACCCACAAACAGAGTGGCAACAAGGTTATGAAGTTACTGCATCTGAAGTACAACCAACTTCAGGGCTGAATGGTAGGGCTGGGAATATGTGAGGAGTTCTTTTAAGCCTGGTAGGAGTAACTGGTCTGAAGTGAGAATAGCTTAAAAACAAAACAAAAAAATTCCTCATTTATGACTGCCAGAGGAACACCTTCAGCAGCTTTCTGATGTGAGGAGAATGTTGAAAACTGCAGCTAGCTAATGATGTCCAATCAATTTTTGAAAATAGTCTGAGTTGCTGTGTCTGAACCAAGTTTCCTGGATCTCTGGAGAATCTTATTTCAACTCTAAAGCCTTATTTTAAGAATTAACTCAACACTTCAAAACAAGCTGTTGGAATTTCAGTGGTGCTGCAATTTGCCACCTGCTATTTTTCTAATTCTAGCTTATGCTCAGATAAATTTGGCTCATTTTCACAAAAGTATGTTCTAGGACTTGCATGTTCTGGCACTGCGTGATCCTCTTGGGTTTATTTGTGGGTTGCGTGGGTACCTGAGGATGGAGGCTTGGAACTGAAAAGGTTTCAGACGTCTGCTCTTAACCTTCCCTTTTTTTTCAAATTTAAGAAATGGTTCTAAACAACCCTTGTTTTATTATTCTGAAAGGAAAGTGGGAGGAGGGTCAGTCATTGTAGGCTCTGCTTGATTTGGTGGAGTTTTTGGTGATTTGACTTCCAGAAAGAGTACTCTTCTATCACTAACACACTGCTCTGAATAAAAGATATGTTCAGGGTTTTCTTTCTCTCTCCTTTTTCAGATGTTGTTGCTGTTATGAAAACATGAGATCCATAAGTGATGGGCAGATTTCCAAAATGTGTGAGGGCTTAGCAAGGTTAACATTCCAGACGAATAACAATATAGAGCATGTTTTGATTCTAGTTAACCTAGCAGTTGTCAAGGGCTGGTCCTTCTCTACATTCCAGGCTACTGTAATAATTTCCTGTATTTCTGGGACATTTGCACATACCATCTTTTAAGTTTGTTTTCCAGTTGCTGTATCAAATTATATATAGGCTGATGTTCTAATGGTTGAGCTGAAGTTTCACATGAAGTAGAAGGATATTGGGATGAGAGTTCTTCCCTGGTGTGTTATATCCAGTCCTTTGGCACCTGGGTCCAGGTGACTCCAGTTCCTGTCTTTTGCATCACCTATTCTTAGTGTAACTTAATTCTATCATAGTGTTACCTGCACTTTACCAGAGAGAGTTTCATGAAATGCTGCATGAAGGACATGCTTTTATTCTTTTATGGGCAGAACAGCTAATCCTGTTCCCAGTCACACTGCTAATGTACTTTGGGCTGCCTCGGAACTGAATCACAGCCATAAGAGAGCCAGGGAAAGAGCTGTGTTCCTACCGTTGTACTATTAAACACTAGGTGCATTATATGGGAAGGCTCTTAATAGTTAAAAAGCAATTTAAGAGCAAAATTTGTTGCACAATGAAGCAAAACAAACATGTTTTCTTCCTCCCCTTCACAAAACCAAAGCTGGCTATCTGGAGACTTCTAAAATGAGCTGGTATTAGCAAGTTTCTTGAAGAAAAATTAAATGTGGGGTAACTAATAGAATTTATTGAAACTTGGGAAATTATATTGCCTGTTTCCAAGCACAGTAAGGTGTAATATTCCATAAGAGAGCACTAAAATCACTTGACTGTTACAGGCTTGTGTGATAAATGTACATCATGAGCGCACTTCTTGTCTTGCTGCAAAGCCACAGCTGACTCTGTACCTGCAAACCCAGACCTTTTCACACTGGAAAAGATCAGCCATTAGCTTCATTTGTGGGGCAGCACCTGAGATTGCTGTGTGATTTATACCCAGTGAGGGGGGGAGCTTGTTTTCCTCTTGGTAGTACTTGAGGAAGAAGCCACGTTCCAGAGCAGTCCTGTCTGCACAGTTCCACAGAAGCTGTGCCTTTCACTGCTGTGGCTTTTTTTGCTGCTCAGCACCACACAGTCTCACCCTCTCCTGTGCATTGGCTCCAGTGCGTGGTCAATTCAGAGCTGAACTGCCTGCCAGGAATCCACCTGAGCTCACTCCTTATTGGGTTAGACAGGTACCAGCTCTAGAAAAAGAGCTGGCAGGCATAGCCTGAGATAGGAAGCTCCTGCATTCAGCTCCTGTGTCTGCCCTGGACGTTGCCCCCTGAACAAGGGATAATCAGACAAAAAAGGAAGAGAGGTGTTCAGTCAGGGATGCGTTCTGACTGTCCTCCAACAGAGCCAGAGGCATCAAATGGTGGAAGGTTGGGAGAAAGAAACAGAACCAAGGAGAAAAACCATTTCATGCACATTCCGTGGCTCATTTGTCAAGGTTTGGGGCTTGTCTACCTTACGGGTTGCTTTAACAATTCCCAATATTTCTGGGAGATTCACTCAGGGCTGTAAGACACCAGAGCACCACCTTTGACTTGGGAATTCAGCCTATTGTAAATCTCTGGAGGCTGGAAGAATATTTTGGAAAAAGAAAACCTTTGCTGCATGCTCCATCCAGGCTCTCTATGGGCTATTTGCTGTTGGCTGCTGCAGAGGACAGGTACTAAGTCAAACAAAGCCTTGCTCAGACACTGTGTTATACACTCAGGGAAGGAGTCAGACTCCCAGGAGTTCCACTGCCCTGCTCAGAGACAGTCTCCTGGTACAATACAAGGAGCTCCTTTTGTGCCATGCTGCAGTTAACACCTGCTGGGCTTTAATCCTCTGAAGTGCTGAGCGTGCTTTATCCTGGGATAGGTAACCTCTGTAGTTCAGGTATCTCAAATAAGGGAGGTGGCTGCAGGTGCTGCAAAGGAAACTTGGCCATGACAAGGAAATGGATTCAGTATGTGCCTTCTTCCCCCCACCCCCAGTACTACATTCCTCATTTTTTTGTGGTTCATATGTAACACAGTGCCTGTGCTTTAAATATGGATGTGCTCACAGGCATGTGTTTGACCTCTGTGGGGTCACATAAAGCCTAACTTTGAAATGTACATCGCAACAATTCTCAGTACCCAAATGGAATGGTGCAAAACCTGAAAACTTTACGAGATAAATGAGAATAGCAGCCTGCCAAATGTTATTCAGTTGTGCTCTTTGGCAGGGTGATTTCTTTAGGTGTTGACCTGTCAGCAGCTATTTTGAAAGAAGCCAAGATTTTGATTAGTAAATGCAAGGAAGACCTAATATTTGCAGTCAGCAGAAGATTTTCACTGTCAGGCTACTGAGAAGCAAAGATTTCAGTGCTATTTATATTCCTTTTGAGCTATGAATTTTCAAGTACTTTGCATCATTTAAGTCCTAGTATTGAGAGACGTTGAGTATTTTCAACTACCAGTGAAGTCACAAGGATGTGAGGTCAAATCTCACATAATGAGCTGAGCTCATAAGGTCAGCCCTATCGTGACTCTTAAATTTTACTGAAACACAGTAATGTTATTTTAGTCATCATCTTCTCCCCATATTTGTTAAAAAGACTGCCTAAGCAGAGAAAATCTGTACAGGTATTAGGCAAATGGGAATGGTTATTCAAGAGTGGTTATTGTAGCATTGTCTTGGACACCAAGCATGGTCTGGATTAGCATGGTTGTGTTGTGATTAATGGCCTTATCAAAACTCAGAAAAATTACTGAAGTTACACAAAGGAATGCAGTATCTGCTACCAGCACAGAACTTAATAACGAGGCAAAGCATGAAACCGTTTGATGCCATTAATAAAATCTATCATGGGATCCAGGAAAGTGTTTGCAATTGCATCAGTCCTTGAGAAAAAGGCAGACAAGACAGCTGTGGTGATGGAAAAGATAATACATTAAAGAAAAATTAACATATCTTTGGGGATCTTTTTAGCAGGAGGTGAAGGGAAGCTTTTCTTCATTAAGGGAAACTGCGGTTATCTGAAAGCATGGAGAAACATCATGGATAGAAATCTTCATTATTAGAGCAAGCATTCTTAAAGTGGACCCCCTTAGAGGTGCCTTGGTGTTTTATGTAACCAGAACTATTTCTCAAAGGGGAAGCTTCAGCTGCAGTTGTGTTTTTACCTTTGTGTCAGCTAATGAGTCCTCCTGCAGAATGCACCCACTGTTTCTCTCATCTATTGCAGCTAATGATAGCAATGAAATTGCAGTGAGTGTTAAGGTTCTTAGTTTTAGCTAAGACATAATGTAAAACTTAGCAAATCTTCAGAACTTGGAGTTACTGTGTTCTTCTCTTTCCTAAATTCTTGTCTGGCTTTGCCTTTGCTCAGGCATGAAATCTGCATGTCATGTGGCCTGTTCATTTTGTGTTAGCTTCATCCCCCTAAAAGATGGGGGTGTTTTTATCTTTGTACGCTCCTGCGAAATAGAAGATAATAGCTTCAAGTCATCAGGTCAAGTCATGAGGCACAAGATAGAAACACTACATCTAGGAATAGCCTAAGATCCTCTCTGGAAGGTGACTTTGTATCCTGTTGCTTTACAATTCAGAGGAGCAGCTGAGGCAGCTGGGGTTATTTAGTCTGGAGAAAAGGAGGCTCAGGGGAGGCCTTATCACCCTCTACAGAAGAATGTGGACAGGTGGAGGTCAGCCTCTTCTCCGAGGTAACACTTGCCAGGATGAGAGGAATTAGCCTTAAGTTGTACCAGAGAAAGTTTAGATTGGGTATTATGAAAAATTTCTTCAAAGAAGGGGTTGTCAGGCATTGCCAGAGGCTGCCCAGGAAAGTGGTGGGATCACCACCCCTGGGAGCTCTCAAAAAACCTGTGCATGTGCACCTGGTGAACATGGCAGTGCTGAGTTAACAGCTGGGCCCAATCATCTTTGAGGTCTTTTTCAACCTTAACTATTCTATGATGCTACACCATCACCAAATAAGTTGTGCCCAAACTTGAAGAGAAGGAATTCCAAGCTGCCAGTGGCATTTGGTCACTTGAAATCTGGCACAAAACAGAGGCAGAGGTTGCAGAGAAGTTTAGAGTTCAAGGAAGCAGGAAGGTCTGCAGTACGCAAGATGTCTACAGATTTTTGACCGCTGAACACTGGTCCAAAATACCAAGCATGGACAAAATTCTGGGATTCCTTATGAGAAGTTCCTGAATTTGCCCAAGGTCTTAGTAGACTGCTTGCCATCTGTGTTAGTGCTGCTGGTAGTTATGGTCACCAGGCATTGGAGGAAGTCTCAGTCTCACAGTTCTGGGTGTTGATGAGATCATCTTGATCATACTCAGAGGAAGAGCAAAGGTCAAATTCCAGGTTTTTCTTTTGTCAGCAAGTTGGAGATATTCTGTCCTTCCTAACACTCTAAACTGGAACTTAAACATCTAGTTCTTATTAATGAGGAGATATTTTCACTGCTGTAGATGAATGACTTAAAATAATTGAGAGCTCACTGGGCGCATGGCCAAAGCTCTGAGCTAGAAAAATCAAATCATTTATGGTTTTTTCTCCTTTTTCAGCCTACTTGAGCCACCTACTGATGCAAGGCTTGGAGGTCACAGGTTGTCATAAAGCTGAATGTGAGATTGTTTTAGATGAATCTCATTGATTCATATAAGATTGAGGTATATTCATTTACCACAGCTAAGCTCATCTTTTTACAGGACTTTCTCAGCTCACCTTTCTTCTGCCTTCAAATTTCTGTCAGTCTGAGCCATCCAGTCACAGAGGACTTGCAGAAGGACCCCTCCAATGGTCCTTTGTATTTTGAACAAGAACCCTCCAAACTTGGTAGCATTCAAGCACTTTCTCAGGGCATTGGCTACATCTGTTGCTTGCTTCTTGACATGTTTCTTCAACTGTGACCCATTCACTGGCTTCCAAGATGCTTGCCAATAAAACCAAACCTGCCAGGTGCTTCTCATTTCCTGAAGAATGCACATTAACTGCCTGTGACAAGGTTTATTTCACTGCATGTCTGAAGGAGGTGCATCTGTCTGATGGTAACTGTGATAACTGATGATAATTCCAGGCAGGGAAGCCTTGCACCTGCATTGCTCTGGCTGGAGAAGATCTCTGCAGCCAGGAGTCGCTTCTAGCTGGGGTGGTGAGTGATAGGTTGCTCCAGCTCTTAGACCATTAGCACAAGGAGGAGCAGAGGATGGGAGCTGTGTGCTGATCTGAAAAGGAAATGCGTGGATGTTCTCACTTGATTTGCTTGCTCTGCTGTAAGTGTGGCTTTGTTGCTTTTTTTAGCATGGCACCATTCTTGGGCACTGTTAAACACTGCGCATATGCCCGTCAGCAGAATTCTAGTTTATTCCCTTTCAATCCTCCTGATTATTTTTCAGGAGGTTATTAAAAAAAAAATTTGAAAGGAAAACACACCTGCTAGGTGAAGACAGATTATTCAAGTGTCAGGAGAAAACCTCCTCCATATGCACTGTAATAAAAGCAAAGACTTAAAATAGACTTCCGTGACTTGCATAATAATTGGAACACAATTTACTATGGAGACAGCATCAATGTAACTAAGGAAACTTTCCTGTCTGATGGTGGAGGATGAGGAAATGGTATATCAAAATGCTTCAATCACTGCTCTAAAATTGTAATCTGTGTCAGTCAGATTGAGAACACATTGTGTTCTTTTGCACCATCTGCCCAACAATCAATTGAACTTAGTCTGAAAGTGATGGAAAAGCAGCCCTCAGTAACTTGAGAATATGACATTTATCATATTTAATACCTACTGAAGAAAATGCCTGTTAATAAAAGGGTGCACTAAAATAATAATGGAGAATTTCTTTGGGTTTCTGTCTTCATTTTTTTGTATAAAAGTGTCAATGAAATGCTACCATCTTTCTTGTCAATGTGTAATTGTCTTCTAATGATTGGCTGCTAAGTAGTTGTTTTTTTCACATTTGCTGGTTTCAAAGACAAAACCTTTTGATGAGACTTTCCCAGCCTGGAGGAAGTGAAACTGTTTCACTGTCTTTAATTGTGGATGCATCTTAGATTCATCCTATGCTTAGGTGAACCTCTCCTATCCTATCCACTGGCATTTGCTTAGGCTCACCACTGTGAATTAATTCACTGTGTGTTCCCTGATGATGAGTGAATGCCTGCGTAGTGCTCAGCCATTACCATAGCATAATGCCATAACCTGATTAATTTGGAGTGTGAGGGAAAGATGAGGGAGCAGTGTGTGTGATCTTTCCATTTGTCAGCTATGGCTGTCTTGCAAAGGGTTCAAGTTGCCTGAAACCTTCTTTGTGAAGCAATAGCACAGCATGACAAAGATGGTTCTTGTGGTTGGAAGCCTTTGGGAAAGCAGAGGCATGTCCCATCTCTTGCCTTTCTAAAGACTTATGTGGTGACATCCTCTTTATGACAAAAGGCAGGCACAGACATTGCTCTGGACTCTGAATGGGGCTTTTTCCATCTTATTTCAGAGGGTAAATGCCAAATTTTTTCCATAGGTTAGGTTTTGGTTGGTAGTTTCAGATATGAAAACCAAGTCTTGATGGCTAGGCTCAGATCCCCTTAGATACATAAACACAAAATCACGTTCTAGAGGGCAGGGAAGTTGTGCTGTTCTATCCTATTATTGTGTGCTAGGAAGGTGTTTCAAAGACTTCTTCTATTAACATTTACAGAAGAGAAGTAATTTTTTTTCTAAAAATCTTAATAAGATGACAACACTTACCAGTCAAATCCTAAAATTATTTTAATGAGACCTTGGACAAATATACCACATGGTGATCAGTGCATTTACAAATCACTCACCAAGACTAGTAGAGTGCAAGTCACAGAAGCCTGTGCTGAGCACACAAATGTTAACTGGAGCCATTGAAGTGCTCCTCTGCACAATGGGAAATTTTCTCTTAGAGAAAAGTCCCTTTTCAATTTTTGCTTCTGTTACAGGCCATCTCCATATTACAGTGACTTCACACTATGGAGAAAAAGACAGTCTGGTTTTTTGGTTATTTTTTTGTCCTGTGAACCTGACATTCTTAACAGTCTTGTTTTGCCTATGATGCCTGTCAAAAATGAACTGTAGAGGGGAGGGAGGAGTCTTCCAATCAGTATTGAGAGAAATATAACTTGTGTGAAATATAATCTGAGTGACATGTTCACCTTACTATTTCTTTTAAATAAGAAGGGTAAAGATTCTCTTGCAAGCAAAGAAAACTAAGTTAAGCTCTGCTGGTTTGTCAGCCAGGATCAGTCCTTACTGTGTGCATGAAGCTAGTTCAGGGAATGAAGAGCTGGATATTCCATATCCTTTGGGTCTCTACTACAGTGTGAGTGCTCAAAACACAATTATCCTCTGTGGCAGACAAAAGTCAAAATGATTGCATTGTTGCTGGAACATGTAGAATACCAAATACAATAAAAGATCAGAGAAGCTCCTTTTCATTTTGTGACTTATATGTTAAACTCCTAAAGTTCTGTAAATTCTCATTTTTTCACTTGAGGGGGAGTAATAGCCATGGAAGGTGTACATTTGTGTCACAAAAGAAAGATTGAAATCGTGACTCTCTTGCCTTTTTATGTCCTATCTATGACGTTAAATGCTTGATCTGAAAGGGCATTTCACTAAAATAGGTTCTCAGTGTTTCTGAGCAATCTCAGGTTTAACAATACTGCAGCTGTCTAACTATCAGACAATTCTATTAGTCTGAAATAAGCAAACGTTCTACTTCCAGCTGTAACTTGGAGAGAAAAGTAGCAGTGTTTCCAGCCAGTACATGTGGGTCGCATGTTTTTGTGCGATCAGTGGAACTGCCCTCTGGGAAAGATAAATCTTTACATTTTTTAGCTATCTCATAACCAGTGAGGACAAACAATTCCTGAATAGTACTTTTGCAGCTTAGTGATTGCAGAATCCCCTTCTTCATACTTGAGCTGCCAGCTAACTATGTCTGAAATTTTTTTCTTTAACAGATGCAATAAAATTTACTGTCCGTTAAGTTTCTTTATGAATGAACTCTACTTTGCTAGACAGAAAACGTGTAAATATACACCCCCTAATTTACAGTTTTGCCAAATCTTTCATGTTCCAACCCAGCCAGCTTTGACCAGCTAATGAAATCATTGGTCTCTGATGCAGATTCAAAGAAAGCAGTCTAGTGAAATGCAAAAGCAAATCTCAGTAGCAGTGATGCATGAATTAGTGGTGGTAAGCCTCCTTTAACCTCCATCTGTGTTCTCTTTCAGCTCTGCTAGATATTTATCTAGCAGGAAGGGGAAGAAGAAAAGAAAAGAAATGGAGCAGCTTTTGGCAATGGCATTTAGCAAGATTTCAGTCAGGGTTCTAGATTTCTCCTGCCAGTGGCACAAGTTACAATGTGACATTTGTGTCAAACTCAGTGGTTCTTCCACCTAATAAATTAAAATAGCGAGATAATTGCAGTTGCAGAATTTGAGAGGCTTTCCCTGTTTGTTTGTTGTTGTTTTTGGTTTTTTAAAATTATTTATCTTCACTTAGCATGGTATTTCACTACAGTTAGGCTTTATCTGATTTAGCTACCTAATGAACTTGTTAAAACTTGCAAAACATTGCAGAAATTCTTAATGGTGGTGGTGGAGAAAGTGGACAATGGGAATGAGAGAGAGGAGGATTTTAAGGAAAATCCTCACCTTTTTGAAGGGCAACTGAAAACAAACTGTTAAGCATGATTTTTCCTTTTGCCAATTCTAAAAATCTGATATGATTTTAGGTGTCAGAACTCTCTTTTCTATAAAGAACCACCTAACATTTAACAATACTGCTGAAACATATATTAATCTGGTTTGGAGTATCATTGCTATAGTAAGCGTATTACAGTCAAAGATTTACTTATGTAACAGGAAATAGTCAATTTCATGGTCTTGTATATACATAAGGCTAACATGGCTGTGTCAGCCAAAAGAGTTGGTGCTTAAAGAGTCTTACTTTCTCTCGCTATTATTCCACTTTGTTTTGAAAATTATATGCCTGGTGGCATTGATGGCTTTTGTATATTTTCCTACTGCGCCATCAAACTTCAGTGTTCCCTAAATTCTAATGAAAAACCTGGGAAAGCTTTGCCTTTTTTTTTTTGTTTTTCAATTTCTTTTTACCTTTTGAAGGAACACCTGCTGTCTCAGGTGGCCCCTTTTGGGGATTGGAAAGGCTGTATTGCTATAAGAGAATTCATAATTCAACTCCTTGTCCAATAAACAAAGCAAGGAAATACAAGGTATGTTCAACTTTGTAATGTTCTCCAACAGTGCAAGAACTTTCTATCCAATCTTATAGGAAGGATTCTCTCTTTTTAGTTCATGGAGATGGATATGAATCATGTGACACCATATGTCTTGATTTAGGGTATTTATTAAATCTGTCTTAAAGGCCGAAAGTTTCAGTTATTTTCTAAAAGCTTACGTTTTGAGCTACAGGAAAGAGTGGGGGGTGGGTTTCCCCTTTCTGACAGTGTTGTTTAGTTTTGGTTTTTAAAGCTTGATAGATTTACTGCTCTTGGATTAATTATTTTCTAAATTAGTCTATAAATTCTTTCTTTTTTACTGCAAACAAATATGTTTTTGACTGGTCTCTTTTTGTTTCACTCTAAGAATATTAGGAGTGTAAAGTAACACAACATTAAAAGTTCCACATCACTAGAAAGAACTGTAAGTTACAATGGTAATCAAATAACTTACTGATTTTTTTTTTTTTTTTCTTTAAATAAAAATGTCTGTTTCTACAAAAAATAGCCTTTCTGTGGAAAAGCTTTCAGGGGAGGGGGAACACATCTAGTTTTGTAGGCAAAGGAGTGAAAGTCAGATTTGAGACTGCTTTTCATCTTTGTTGAATGGCAAGAAATGAATATTTCTCAATGAGTTTTTAATTGTGTTTGTGCTGATGTTGCCTAAAGGTAATGATTTTTAAGGAAATAATGAAATTATTTCAGTCATAGTTTTGTGTCCATGTTTTGTTAAAAAACCTGATTTGTATAAATTAGTATCTTCTTTATGGTAGAGATGGATTAGTTTGAAATATTTTCTGCTCCCTGTTGTGCAAATATTCCCCGGCCTTTGACCGCCAATTGATGTTTTGTCTCAGTGTGACAGTGCTGGAGATAAAATTTAGATCTGTGAAGCAATGGAAGCTATTTCACTGCACATACCCTCACTGCAGAGAAGAAAGACTCTTCTTTCTTGCTGCTGGATTGATGTGTGTTGCCTCATTTAAACAAAACAAAAATAATGAAGCCGTGCTGGCATTGTAGAGATATTCCTGGGCTTTTTGACCAGATACGCTGAAGTGGAAAATATGCTTTAATGAAGGAAGCTGGCGGCACTTTGCTTTTACTCCTCCTTTTGTGTTTGGCACAGCCATCAAGTTATTTTGCTTTAAGAAAATAACAAAAACAACAACCACCCCCCCACCCAAATCAAGGAAAGTTACTTCCCATAACTCTCAAGAACAAAAAACAACAAAGAAAGAAAAAAATTTATAAAAATTAGTTCAGGAGGACTTGCTCAGTTTTTAAAATAATTTTCTTAGGGGCTTGGCATTTATTTCGGCCTTGAAGATTTAAGGATATTTAACTTCTCTGTTCAAGCCTTGTGAAAAGGACCTTGAAATTGAACTTTCAAGATGGTACATGATATCAATTTTACTTTTCTGAAAAATACAACAAATCTAAGTTGCTAAGATTATAAAAGAACATTGCCTATTTCATGAGTTGTTCTTTTTGCCACAAACTGGCCATAAAACATGTTCCTGAACAGACGTCCAGTTTCAAAACACCAAACTCAGCTTATTGCTGTATGCTGAGTGTTTAAAATGCCATTTGATTATCAGAATGTGTCAGAGTGCACTTACAAGCATGAAAACCTCTGCTGAGAAAAATGGGCAATGATGAGCTTATGTTTAGAGGTTGCAGAGCAAACAGGAAATCCTGTTTAATGAAAATACCAATGGTAATAACTCCCAAATGATGCTTACCTGTTTTTTCTATAATCAAAAAAAGGCAACTAGAATTATTACTGCTCTTAACACCTAGCAGTGTGTTCTGCAGGCTGGCATCACTGAGTTCTGCAGATATTTCACAGAACTATTGTTTGACTGATGAGTCATCCTCAGAATACAGAATTGTAATGAAATAATGCTTGGCATATGATAGATAAATCTAGGTTAAAACTGGTGGAAATTGTTTGAGCTGGGGGAAGAATTACATTGAAACATGATTTGGGTTTTGTGGGTTTTTTTTTTCCCCAAGTCTTTTACAGCAAGACACAAAATAAATTAATATCACAAGAAAATAAACATCAGATTAAGTACTTCTCTTTAATCCTTCCAGTGGTCCTTCCTTTGAGAGTAAAAACCAAAGCACAGAGTTGTATCTTGTGCCACGGGTGAACACTTAATACTAAATATACAATTTTTATTGTGCCTTGTTTTCTCCCTTTGTTTACAGGTTGAGTTGTTTTTCTATCTTTCCCCATAATCCTCCACCTTCAGTCTACTCTTTGCTCTCTAAATTTCACTGCTAAAGGTTAAAATGTAGTTTTTATAGATTGTTTACCATGCAAATCAGTATGTGCATCCTGGTTCTGTGTCATCTTTTTCCTGGGAGACTTCAGATGACAAGTCCAGATGCAGGAGGAGGACTTCACAAAAACTGAGAGTTAAATTCTCAGAGTTAAAAACTTTACTTCTGAAACATTTGCAGTAGAACCTTTCTAACACCCTGGTGAAAGAAACTGAAGCTTGTTGAGGCAGGCCCTGTGGGGGGAAAGCGTGAGGTTGTAAATAACATGAGCCTTGGGCAGAATTTCTGTTGCTAAAATAACTGTATTATTTACAATCTACAGAGAAACAGTGTCTGCTGCAATTTTCACACTTTACAAATTGTCTATATTGCACTTTTTTTATCAACAGCTAGGTAGAAACACCATCCAAGTGATGTTTAGTGAAATTTGTGTTTAGCACAGTGCTGTTCATAGATGTTAGACTGCAGTTGCCTGAAGATATATGTCAGCCACACTATTCTGTTGATGGTTGAAGATTTCATCTCTTCTAGTCTGAATGTTTTTGGCAAGAAGCCATTGGATCCTATAGAGGAAATTATCTAACAAAACCAAGGCCATAAAACTGGATAGTTGAAAACATGTAACTGACGTGTTCAAAGATGTCGGACGATTTAAACAGATTGCACCTTACTTTTCAATTCATACAAGCTTGTAACTTTTTTGAGCTGTGTGGGTTGGCAAACACAAGCAACAGCAGCCTTCAGTGTCAGGATGCCATGTCAGTGGCTGAAAAATAATTGCTTAGGTATCCTCCACAATTTTATGATTAGTAGTTGGCAGGCTGTGGAACTTCAAAACCTGCACTTTAATTTGTTAAAGGTGTAGTGATCTGAGGAAATGGACCAATGTCTCTTATGGGGACTATTTTGAGGTAATGAAAATTTTAAAAAAGAGGTTTAAAAAAATCTCTGAAACTCCTCTATGCCTGTCTGTTGTGGACTGATGTTTTCTGATCCCACCTTCTGATTGGTACTACACACCTACTGCATAAATTAGGACTTCTAAGTACCTTTTATTCATGAAATTTCTGTAATAAAGCCACCCTGCAGTTGACTTTTTTATTTAAACATGTGGTGTTTGGTATTTCAATAACAGCAGGGATTCCAAAAGTTTCTTGAGCTCACACTTTTTGTTCTAGACTCCAGGATCCAGTCATGTTTTTAAGGAATTTTTCTGTGGGGCAGACAAGACTGTTCCAGCAATTATAGAGAAAGCAGCATAAAGAACAGCAAGGTGGACTGGAATATCTACACAGGACAATCCAGCTGCATGTGTCTTTAGATGCTCTTGAAGTGTTGCTGGCTGGTGGTTACTTATTCTGTGAGTGAACATGCTGCAAGTTGAACTTAGAGAGGCAAGTAGAAATTCATGCCCTTTCCTGTGTTGAGCTGTATGCAAGTAGGTGATTTTATAAAAAAGAAATATTTTTCTTAGTGTGCAGACTACTGAAGACCAACAAAGGAATAAGCAACTTGATATTCTTCTGACATCCGGTATGAATTTGGCAATGAACAAACGGGTAGCAATAATGACAATGTGAGTCCCGTTTATTTCTGCACTTGACTAGAAAAGACAATACAAGGAAGGGTGAAACCACTTCAGTGTATCTAAAAAAACCTGAATTCTCACTTGCAGTCGTCCTGTCAAAAAAAGTCTTGGCATTTTTGTAACCTCGTCATGTGATCTTTAGAGTGAAAGCTGTGGGTTAGTGAACTGCTAGGTGCCTGTTAGAACACGAATTTTGTGGCTTTTATTTGGCCTAAAGAAGCTGTGGATTGTGTATATGTGTTGTGCTGATAAAAATTCAAGCTGTAAATTAAGCTGTAAATAACATTCCAAGTGGAGCCTAGTGGCTGTATGTGAAGCCTGGTCTAGCCTGGGAATCTTTCCAGTTATGTAACAGCGTTTTGTTTCTACCCCTTGTGCCCCCAACACACGGAGATACAATGAAACTCTTTTTTCCTTGCTTCAGATAACTCACTTTCACCTCAGGCTGGCATCCAGAGTTTTTGCAGAGCTGTGACAATGTTTCCAGCTGTACGGTAACTCTTCCCGCGAAAATGGTTGTGTTGCTTTTTTTCGCTACAACTTTTCATTGCAGTGAAAGGCTAATGCTTTGAAAAGCCCAGTCCTCTCAATCTAAGCAAAATCTCAGTGAAACTGGTGCTCCATTTCTTCATGTTAAAAGTACCAAGTTATTTTCTTTAGTTTCTTTTTCATTGTGATTTACTGTTGCTGTTGAGCCGCTAGCAGAGTGAGAAGACCCAGGTTCAAAGTGGCATCAACAAGAAGATTTTATTATTTAATTCCATTTTATATAGACTTTTCAAAGGTCACCCAGATTGGTCAGTTCGAAGCCTCCCCCTAGGCCTGATTGGCCAGGCCTGAACTGTCCACATCCGAGAAACTGTTTTTAATAACATCCAAACTTTATCTTTGTTTATAAAACACAGGAAGAAGAGAGGAAATGATTCTCACAGGAAAGGTCTGTGCTAGCCACAATTTACGTATAATTCTTTAGGCTCAAAGACACATTGTGAGTTCTCTGAAAAAGTTAATGCTACTCTATGGTTTGAGGTTGCTTTGATTTGTCACATCACTTTGCAAGTGCCTGATTGAGTCAGAGTGTCTCTGTAACTGAGAATTTGTTTATTTCCATGGAGGATTCAGGGAATTTCTTAAGGCTTTCATGAGCAGTTCAGGCTTCAAGTTGATCTTCAAACTTTAGAAAGGAAATTATTTGTGTTTCATCTCAACATGTTGAAGGATGCTTCTAACCTATGTAGACATCTTAATCCCTGTCCATATCAAACATGGAGATATCTTGATTTGTGACACCATGAAGATGTCACAGAAGAAGAAATGTTTGCTGTTTGCAGGTTTCACTAAATGATATTTGAAGTGCTCTTTAGTGCTTAATTGGTTATGCTGACAAATATGGAACATGTGAATCCCATGGGGGGGAAAAATGCAAGGAGTGTGAGAGTTGCACAGCAGAAGATTAGGTGCATGTGACTGCAATGTACACCATAGGAAGATTGTTCTTTAGTAGGGAAAGAACAGTCTTCTATAGTTGGAACTGCATAGGAGATTTTACAAACTTTTTTTTTTTTTTTTTTTTTTTTTTTTTTTGGTGATTAAAAGCCTTTATTCAAAACTAAGGTTCACAAGTTGTCTGAAGCTTATGCTTTAAAATATTCTCTTCAGCAGTTCTAAAATCTGTAGTTTTATCTGACTCCAGACACACCTAGAAATTTGCAAATCCTGTATTGGGTGATCTCTACTTGCTGGTACCATACTGGTTCCTGAAAAGACTCTTGGCTCTAATCCAATGCTTGCTCTGCAGGCTTCCTTTTCTATTCATCTGATAACTCCTGTAAGAATCTCTCTTTGTTTGTAAACAAAAGGAAAAGTCTTTTGGAAGTATTAGTATGTTACTCCCTTACTGCTGGTCTGGAGTTCACAAGCAAAACCATTGCTCCCTGCATCCTGTCTTGTATGGAGCAGTAAAAGACTACAGCAATGTATGGAAACCCTGGACTTTATTGAACTTGAAGCCTCTTAAAAGCTATGACTTGGGGGGAAAAGACTACTAGCATGCTCTTGCCTTAAAAAAACAAAAAAATCCAGCTTTGTTTGAACTTGAAAAGCTACAATTTCTACCTAAAAAGGTTCCTAAAAACCTATGACTAAGAAGGAGGGGTTTGTATCTGCTCCCTCTTGTCCTTGCCCACCTCAGAGAAGTGTGGCAATGACCTTCAGGCAGTAGAAGAGGCTGTGCCAATGGGTGCTGCTCAGTTTTAGAGCATTTGGAGGGGCTGCTCTCCTTATTCTTTCTGTCCTCCCACTAAAGAGAGCAGCAGTTCAGCAAAGACCTGCTGGTTCATGTCACAGACAGTCTGCACAAGAAGAAAGGTCAAGAAATAGCCTGGGGAAAAGACTGAGGCTGGAAAGCAGAAGATGATTTGTTCTGGAGGAGCTTTTTAGGAAGCAGAGCCTCACCTTTGAAGAAAGACTTGGAGCAGCATATGCAAGGCAGTTCTGGGATGTGGCTGCTTTTGCAGCAGGAGAATCTCGAGGACCCTTCAAGCCCTAGAGCCCTCAAGGCAGAGGGGAATGGAAATCAAAATAACAGAAGTTGTGTCTGAAGGTTAAGATTGGATACTGCATCCAGACCTCATTGCAGGTTTACATTTTTTCTTAAAATCTGTAGTACCTTAAGACCAAAGTAATCCACAAAATCCTGAGGTGATGGGGTTATACAAATCTCAAGTGTCAGCATTACAAGACCATTCCCTCTGCAGTTCATCAGAGCAGGGCACAGGTGTTTTGTTAGACATTCTTGGAGCAGTGTGATATTCCAGGCCTAACCAAATAAAAGCTTCAATCTCCTTTCATACTCTGAGACCTGTTATAATACTAAGCTGGACTGAAAGCTTTCTTGCTGTGAAGTCAGTTTAGTTTAAAAGTGGCATGAGCGCTTTCTTTTTTGTTTCAGTGGGGTGCTGGTGGTTGTGGTTTTTATGCAATGAGCAGATCAGATAAAAAGTAACTTCTGGACAACACCAACTCCTGTAAAAACTAACCAAAGACACATCCAAAGCAGAATACCTTTTCATCTATCTAAGAAAGACAATTAATTACTAACATATTTTAGGTATTTTAAGGTGAAATGTTTGTTTGCTTAAGCTGTGGCTGCAGTATCTAATGAAAAAGATGTGTCATATGGAAAATTGTTTCAGCAGTCTCAAGTTCTAGAATCTATGTTTCAGCTAAACTGCATACTTGGATATAAATTTAGCAAAAGAGTATCAAGAGAGACTTTCATGCATTTACTCTAACCACTGGCCGAAGGACAGCTGGCCAAATCTCATCTTTAAAATTATTTGGATAATGTTGATTGGGAAATGGAAGAGTTAAACCAATTGGTTTTACCAGCACTGTCCTTTGATGGTGTCTGTCCTACCTGACATTAAACCAGTAAACCAGAATCATACATTTATTTATAATTTCTGATTGAACAATAAACTGAATTTACAGAAGAAATGAATTAGTTCTAACCATCAATTTGGATTAAAAAGGATAATTATTTAATGTTCCATTTTCTCAGATATCTGCTTTGATTTTTCAGCCACTTCTGAAGTTCTACCCTTCTAATCCTCACTAGTGGTTTCATTTACCTCTCTTTACTCTTCCATAATGCTCTTGAATACTTCAGTGTCAATTCCTTTGAAACAGTATGAAGATCCAAGCCTTCAGAAAAGAGAGAATTTGGAAGAATTAATCTCCTTCTGTGTGGCAGGAATGGGAGGAAAAGGAGTATTCCAGATTTTTAGGCTTCTTTTAAGGAATTTCTGTCTAGAAAAGTAGTTCTCTAATGAGCAATTGAAGGAAGTCACTTTGCACCTATTAAATGATTTTTTTTTTTTTTTTTTTTTTTTTTTTTGAGACATAAGCGGACATGGATAATGATAGTTGATGCTGGATTCAATTGGTACTTGGGCTGCAAAGCCTTCCCAGGAGTTTGCTCTCCAAAGGCTCTTGACACCCATTATGCTTAAGGACAAGCTCAATTCATGCATTAAAAACTGATTAAGACAGAAAGGGCAAAGAATAGGAAGAAATCATCAGTTTCCAAAGAGAAGACAGTCATGAGCAAGGGAAGCTGAGATCTGCATTGTTCAGCATATGCAGATGTGATCAGACAAGCATGTAAATAGTGAGGGTACCATAGCCTTGGTAATTTCTAAAGCCAACTGCAGAAGGTGGGAGAAGCCATGTGTGGTTTTTCTTTCGGAGGGTGCCACACCACCCAGAGTCCGGAGAAGGGAGGGACTGCTCTAGCGAGGAGTCAGAACTCTGAGGGAGTCTAAGGGCTGTCTAACGGCCACAGAGGATTTGAGAGACACAGTCCACTCAGTTGGTACTCCAAGGGAAGTTTATTGGAAGGGGATGATGACAGAAAAGTGGGAGGAGCTCAGAGGCAGCAACAGAGTGGCCTCAAGCACACTTGTGGACTAAGTTTCATAGGGGGAGGGAACAGGGAAGGAGAGGTTCTAGGGAACCAACAGGGAAAGAGGGATTTTTGAGTGACATTAACTTTAACCTAAGATATAACAAGGACGAAGCACAACCTTATATCCAGAACCAATCCCTAATACTTCCAAACTCAAACAAAGAACATTCTAGGAACAGGCCGTATTTGTAATAGGGGGAGGAGGAGACGAGCAGCGAATGACAGGCGAGCTCGATCCATATTCATAACTTTGGGGAGCAAGGGAGCACGAGAGCGTCGCTTTCCGTCACCCTCACTCAGGGAGCATTCCATGCCCATGACCCGTCTTCACCTCCCTCCCATGGACCTGGGGCACTCAGGTGTGCCATGGCCACTGCTACAGCCATGACCCTGAATGACAAGTTGATGAAATAGCAAAATTACAAAACTTAATTGAAGTATGGAGTTCCTGTTGTGTGAGAAGGGGCTGTGTACATGAGACTTGCATTGGCCAAGAGCCACCCAACAAGGGAGTCTGTGATAGGCTTGAACAATCTGTTCATGTTTCTTTGGACTATGAGAAAGGACCAGTTCAGAACTTTGGGAATTTGTAATTGCTGGCACAGCTACTGTAAGCAATCGCTTGCAACCACTGACACAGACAGCCCTTAAGCCATTAAATGTGTTGAAGCTTTTCCAGCCAAAGCCTGGCAAAAGGGCTATTATTTTCCCTCAATATTCAGAGCTAGACAGTATTTGGAAATAGGATATGTGGCTGCCTCAGTTTTTGATTGACATAGTACAATTTGTATTACTATAGTTAAAGACAGGAAAAAAACAGCATTGAGGAATTGTTTGAGAAAGCCAAGATGTCTAGATATCACAAATTATTTTACATTTACTACTTTTTTTTTTTTTTTTTTTTTTTATCTGATTATAGAAAGATTCGGAGATTGAGTGGGCTGCAATCTCGGGAAGTCTGTTTCAAATGTTTCCAAGGTTTAACACCCCAAAATGAAGAGACTTGAAGCTGCTTAAGGACAAGGTTGTCATTGGAGGTGTAGGGTGTAGACATATGACAGCTTTGAAGAGAACAGAACATAATGCTTCTCTGAGAAACTGTAGACATGCCATTTGCAAATGACCATATGTTGCATCTTTTAGTCCTGCTGGTGAATTGCTGGTCACAAATGAGTCACTTGAGATGGATTAACTCAGAGTTTTGTGGCAAAAAAATGGTGCAGTGTAATGCTGCCAGAAAAAAATAAATCATACCAGCACATAAAAGTAAATAATAAAGCAGCATAGCAGAGATCAATTACAGTAAAAAGTGATTTTTGATGGTTTTGATAGAAAAACATTTTGGAAAGACAAATGGACAAGATAAGCCTGGCAAACACTGAGAATTGAAAATGCCATCTGGAAACAGAAAATACAGACATGAATTTTATAGCAACCATATAAGAGAGCTGGAAAATGCTTTCTAAGCCATGAATCTGGTGATGGAGAAGACAACACACACCCATGTTCCCCTAGCTCTTTGCCGGTTGCTTTTTAATCTGAGGAGGGTGTAGCCAACTGGGGTTGGCCTCTCAGGCAAGCAGGGACAGGATGAGAGGACACTGCCTGAAGCTGCATCATGGGAGGTTCAGGTTCGACATCAGGAGGAATTTCTTCACAGAAAGAGTGATCAGAAGTCAAAATGGGCTGCCCAGGGAGGTGGTAGAGTCACCATCCCTGTAGGTGTTTAAGGAAAAACTGGACATGGCACTCAGTGCCATGGTCTGGGTGACACGGTGGTGTTGGGTCAGAGGTTGGAATGGATGATCTCGGAGGTCAGTTTTAACCTGCTGGATTCTGTGATTCGTGGATGTTAGTTATGTGAATGCCGTTGGATGTCTGTGTTAGACGCCACATTAACTCTCCTCTTTGGGGGCTGCAGTGGCCACATGGAGCTGAGTTTTGCTGTAGTTGGTGCTTTGCTGAGCAGTCTTTGCCAAGAAGTGACTGAGGAGCCCTGCGTGACCCAAATGAGCTGGTGATTGTGAAAAATGTCACAAAGGGTGATGTGTCACAGAACTGGAAAGTGGTGATTTGTAAATGAGGGGTGGAAAAGATATCAGGGAATAACAGTAAAAGGATGGAGTAGATATGGACCCAAATAGGCGAGAGAGAAAGAGTAACAGGTAATAGAAAATATGCCAGAGGAATGAAGATGGTAATGACAATGTGTCCCAGTGTAACAGGGAAAAGTAATTATTTTTTTTCTCTTGTTTTCCTTCTTCCTACTTTTCATTCATTCATCTGTTTTTTTCTCTTTTTCTTCCTTTTTTGTTGTTTTGCCTTTAGTTCATGTTCATTAGCTTACAACAGCCACTTAACAAATCCCTTACTCCAAAATCCGACTCCAGAAAATGCAAAGGCATCTCTGCAATACCTGCATGTGCCTTTTTATGATTTAATAAAACTTTAAGATTGGTTTAAAATTAGCGAGAGTGATGACTAGGGACAATAGATAACAAAGATCATCAGATCGCTTCTCTGGGGACTGAACTTCTGACCTTTACCTTCAAAATACAGAAAGCTGCCTCTTTTGAGGAGCTAAAACCTCCGTTTTATAATTTGAACTATTGAGAAGAGCTCATCTGCAGAAGGGGTTATCTCTGCTCGAGATGTACCGGTCTTGATTTATGTGTGCAGGCTCAGACATCAGAGCTTCCAAAAAAATTACCTTCTCAGAGTAATTCAGACTTTGCTAAATTTATTTAGCCACCTCTCTCCACAATGTAAAATGCTGTGTTGCTTAGTGAGTGCCTCTGGAATTTTTTATCACCTTTCCAAACAAAAGATGTGATAACCACAGGTGAGAGGGAAGAAGTAATAGAAGAAAATCTCCTCAGACTAGATAATAATGAAGATTATATCTCCACAAACTAATCAGATTTCAACTAAGAATCTGAATAGAATGTGATAAAAATAAAGTTAAAAAGTTAAGCTTTTCCTCTGATTTCTTACAAGGTGTGAGAAATATATTCTTATGAAATGGAATAAGTATTTTTGGTTCTCATGTTTCAAGGACCATTTTACATGTAAAAATGCTTTAACCTGCATCAAAATGCAGTAATAAGAATATAGTTCTTAAAAATTTCCCTTCCATGACTATAAAGATAAGTAAGAAATAGTAATTGAATTACTTATAGGTCACTTTCCAGCTGCCACTTATCTTGCATCATTTACTAGATTGTGAGGTTAAGTCCTCAGCACTGTTTGAAACTGAGCCTTTTTACAGCAGTGTAGCTTGGGGAAATCTGCATTAAAGCCTGTAATACATAGATGTTTTAAGAAATGTGAAATAATAATGTGAAATAATTTGCATAGCATGATGTAGCAAAGCAATATTGGGACAAGGATAAAATTGGGACACACATTTTAATTTACCTGCACAGTGGATTGTACTGCCACAAGTTTAAACACCTGAATCAGAAAACACCACTTTGATTTAAGAGAAAATATTTCATAGACCTTGTGCTCCCCTGTAATTTAAATGTTCAAAAAGGAACATTTTTAGGGGTTTTACCACCTAATACTCTCCCTGACTATAATGTGAGGCTGGCAGTATTTCTATTCTCCCATTGTTGCTTCTCCCGTTTTTGTTCCCATTAAACTATAAAAGTGGACTGCATATGTTTTTAGGTAATGCATTGCACAAAGGGGTCTCATCTGGATTGCAGTACTAAACAATAACTCAAAAGGACAAAACTATCCAATTTCTAAATGGCATACACTTGGATACCTCCCACTTTGTACAAGCACATAAAAGAAGACTTTTAAAGAGACTTGTCTAGAATGTTATTACCAAAGACATGAAAACAAGCACATTTTTTGTGTATCAAAACATCTTGAGGCTTCCCTATGAAGTCAATTTTAAGAGTAGCTTCAGTAAAATCAGGGCTCAAGTGAGGAGACAGGAGTGCAGCTTTGGTAGTAGGAGAATGTGGTTATAAATGAAAATGTATTTTAAACATGATTAGAGAGCTGATGGGAACAAAAGGCTAATGAACTATTAATAGTTACTGTAGGTTAATCAATTATGTCCTGTTTTAAGCAACCTATTAAGTTTGTGAGACACATTATCCATCTTTTTCCAAATGCTTGTGTCACTTCTAGGTGTGCTTACATTCATTAGTAACAAGTACAGTTCATATTTGTTTATAAAAGCAGTTAATTGTTAGTATTTTATAAACTTCCATTGAAAATATGGCTTATTAATGCTTGCTACTCATCCCTTACCTGGATTGATTTCAGGTAAGTTGTACTTTAAATTGAGAAGTCCCAGGCTAAGTCCTGGATTCTGCCTAAATTGCTGAAGAATTTGTATTTTGTGACCGCAGGCAGGGTTTACAAAGATGAAAGCAAGTCTAGATAACACTATTATTAAAGGCTTCAGCCTTTAATAGGCTTCAGCACTTTCTGCTCTCATTTGCTACCTGAAGCAAAGCTGTAACACTGAAGTGTTACACAAAGATAGGAAACAGGAAAATAAATGATGGTGTAGACAAACATTCATTGCAGACCAAGTGGATTAACTGATGTACATGGTGAAACTGTTCTAGTATATTCTGTCAGTGCTGTGTCTTTTACAAAGGTTGAACTTGATCATTGACTGGTTTGTCCAGCAAACTTCCCTGAATTGTTAAAAATATTTTTTCTTAAAATGTAAATATTGTTTTCTCATTCAATTGACTTCTGTTATATAGTCTGATTTCCAAAGGAGTTTTCTTGGGCTCACCTCTTTTAGTGTCACCAGTGAGGAAGTACTTTTAAACTGGCCAAAATTTCAGTTAGTTTTCAGAGGGGCTCAGAAGACTGAGGAGGCAGTTTGTTTTTTCAGCTTTGTTGGCAGAGTTGACTGTAGCTTCCTTCTATTGGTGCTCGTTTGTATATGCCTGAGTATTCGTAAATTTTACTGTTTCTATGAAGTACGAGCTGATGGAAAGGAAGAAGTCATTCTGCCTTTTGGCAGGACACTTGCCTGCCTTCTCTCTTGAAGACTGGGTCTTGCTTGCAATTAATTTAAAAATAATGACCTCAAGCCTCTTTGACAAATCATCTGCTTTTATCCCTCTTAAGATATTGCCATGTACATTCGGGTTATTGCAGGGTTTGAAGACACATATTTATGCTTCAGAGTAGTAAGTCCTGGCGCCCGCTGTGCTTTCTGCACACGGGCAAACCCCTGGCGGTATGATCAGTTCTGAGGTGTGACTACATAGTGCAGGCAAACGCCAACATTCGATACTCTTGCTTTCATTGGATAAGGGTTTAAAATTATTTTGGAATGTTAATTAACACGTGTCTCCTTGTTTCTAATACTGGATATGCTGGTTACATTTCTGTCTTGAGTCTATCAAAAGAAAATGATCTCATGTAGTACAAAAGTCCCTATTTAATAGGAATGGAAGAGATTCATCATGCACCTTCTCTCAAATCAGTGAGATTTCATATTGAGAGGAATTTGCCTTTTTAATGGGTTTTCAAAAGTGATGTAAAATGTGAAGAGAGGAAAGCAGCATGGGTATACTGAACTAAATTGTGAGTTACTGATACTGCCCCTGATACTGAAGCTAATTCTGGATGTTCTCTGACAGAACGTATCCCTGCGGAGGTGGGGGGAGGCGATGAACGGATGGATACGGTGCTCGCTGGTGTGGATGCGAGCAACCATTCGGTATCACCAGCCCAACTTCGGCGGGGAGCGGGCACTCCAAGAGCCTCAGGGACAAACATATCGCAGCAGTGGGTGGTCGCTGGGAGCAGAGAGCTCTGCTGAGCCCAAGGCACGTCTCTGGTTTCGCCCCTCAGGCAAATGGGCGCCTCTGGGTGTGAGCGGCGACACCGCCGCTCTCCCAGCCCCGGCGGCTGCCGCCTCTGCCTCTCCCGGCTGGGTATCCTTCGCGGCCAGCCCCGGGAATGGCAGGCAAGGAGGGAGGCGCCGGCCCGGCCCCGCCCCGGCGGCAGCGCGGCGGAGTGGCCCCGGCGGCGCTCCGTGTGCGAGCGAAGAGCAGGTGGGTCCCGCCGCATCCCCGCCCCGCGCCCGCCCCGCCGGCCCTGCGAGCATCCCCCGCGCCGGCGCCGCTCCTCATTGGAGCCTCCCGCTGTCAGTCGGCGGCCGGGAGCGCCCCACTGCCCGGCTGGCTGCTCCCGAGGGCTGAGTCTGGAGCCGCGGCCGGTCGCGATGGGAAGCGGCGGCGGAGGGAACAAAGTTTGCCACGCTCGGGCACTAGGCTGCCGGCGCCCGTGATGCCCGGGGCGGGGGGCGGTGCCTGAAGGCAGCGGGCAGCCGGGCGGCTGGCACGCCTCGCTGTCTGCTGTCGGCACTACCATCGCAAAGTTTCAGCTATTTTCATATGCACTCAAAGCCAGGATTCTAATTATCAGCCCTCCCCGCCCCCACCTCTCCTTCTAGGTAGGCGACAAGTATTTTTTTTTGTTCTGTGGATTAGAGAACTTTTTGCATGGAAATTTACTGACTTCGGAGTGGTCTCTGTTTCGGGGGAAGGGGGGAAAGGATTTCTTTTCATCGGAGATTATTTTTGTTTTCTGGATCACAGGATTTTTGGAGCTATATGGAGGGATCTCAGGATGGTGTGCACCAGGAAAACCAAAACTTTAGTGTCCACTTGCGTGATTTTGAGTGGAATGACTAACATCGTCTGCCTGCTGTACGTGGGCTGGGTCACCAACTACATTGCCAGTGTTTATGTGAAAGTGCAGGAGCCGATCTCAGAAAAAAAGTTAGAGGAAGACAAAGGGGACACTTTAAGGATTATAGAAAGGCTGGACCATTTGGAAAATGTCATCAAGCAGCACATCCAAGGTACCACCTCACCCTGCTCGCTTGCCCTCCTCTCCGCTCGCCGTGTGCAGCCTCCATCCCCTCCCTCTGTGTGTCGGCTGCGTGTGCGTGTGTCGTGTCTGTCGCGATCGGCTGAGCCGTGGCCAGCCCGGAAGAGCCGGCGCTGCCGAGCGTGCGGCATGGCCGGGGGAGCCCTCCCGGAGCCCGGCCTGGGGAGCGGCGGAGGCGCGGGGGACCTGCGGGAGCCATCCCCACCCGCGGGGCTCGGCCTGGGGCTGCAATAAACCTCAGCTCCCTGCCTGCCTCTGCCTTCCTCAAGCAGGGTTCCGCGGCGCCAAGACCCGCTCGCTGTTATCTTTTTAATTTTTTAATTTTTTTTTTTAATTTCCATCTATTTGTTATTTTTCAAAATGGGTTGCTGCGAGTGGAATTCTTGTTCTCCTCCCCCTGTACGCCTGACTCTGCTAATCCGTGCTGAGTCTCTGTGTTCCTGGGGGTGATGAAGGTTTTCCCTTAGTGCTGCTGTAGTGCTGGGAGCCCCTTGGGATTATAACTGGGGCAATCTCTCTTTTTATAATGTCTTTTAATTTGATCCCCTTTTAACGGGTGCTCTGGGAGAAGTGGGCAAACAGTGGGAGACAATATGATGTTTTCCTGTGAGTTTGGGATTTTACATGACTTTTGCTTTGCTGGGTGGTCGTTAGTGTCTTCCTTTATATTTTCATCATCTGCATGGCATCGTAGTGTCACTCTCAGCCTGCCAAGTGGATTGGATATCAAAGAGGCTTGAGGGTAGGTGAGAGCCTGTACACAATCTAGAGGGACCATCTTTCTCTGTTTCTGCATAACCTCCACTGAATGCTCAAATCTCAGTTCTAGTCTCCCTTAAATTTGAAAAAGAAGAGTAAACCATATGGTGAAGGGTACTTATCACCAGTGCAAAGAATCTTGCTGCCAGGCAGCTTTGACCAACTGGTCTTCTGGGAATATGAAGCAAGTGGAGCAAATAGGGTGTTTAATCCTGTAGGAGTTGGGCTTCCCTGTTTGTCAATACACAAAACTTTGTAGTGCTGCTCAAGCCCAGCCACTTTGCTTTGACTTGCATCAATATGTTTTAAAATATGGCATATCATCATTCATTTTGTATACATATTTATTTCTTAGACAGTCTTGTCATTTTGCTCAAAGTAGTAAAATGCTGCTTTTCATAATTTTTTTCCCCTTTCTTCCCTGGAAAATGAGTTATAGCAGCTTCTTCAAGTTTTAAGTTCTATCATGCAGTCCTTAAGTTTTTCTTGATTTCTGAAATGGATTTCTAGAAGGAAATGTATTCTTGTCTGTGTGCCAGTGGAGTGCACTGTGGAAGCATATATGAAGGCAGGGGATTTTTCAAAAGGCTCTGGCTAAGAGTAAAACACACCAAGTTAATTGACCTTCTTTATGAGGAGGATAACTCCTTCAGGTTTGTTGGTGTGAAACTCAAATAGCCTTGTTTATTTTCAAGGAAAATAGCAACTGTTTTCAAGGAAAAAACCAACTATTTTCAAGGAAACTAACCATATCAGTGCCTTTGGTCAGTAGTTCTCGGAGTAGTAGGGAAAAGGCACACTTAATTCAAGGGAGAGTGTAGCATGGATAAGAACATAAGCTTTTTTTTGATGACTATCCATAAGCCAAACCAGAATGTTTTTTCCTTAGGTAATGCTTGCTTTAACATTTAAGAGGGTCTTTCAAAATTAACTAAGTGAACAGTTTGGCAATAAGCACTAAAATATTAGGGGATGAGAAAAAAGAAAAAAAGCTTTACAAACTTCTCATGCCTTATTGAAACTATTTAGTCTTTAAGATAAATAAAATAAGAATCCCAGATCCTTATCCCTAAGTGGATTTTCTGTATTTTACTCGCCAAATCATTATAACTGGGGTTCTCACAGGAATTCCTGTGGCAGATACTGTATAATAGGGTGTTACTTTAATCATTTTTTGCTCAGAATTGTGAGATGCTGTGAATTCTGGGTCATGGTGCAAAACTTACTAAAGTTATTGGAAAAATTATCTCAAGCTTGACTGCGTTTGATTTGAACTTGAAGGTTAGATTTAAGAAATTACGTGTTGGAGAGTTGTTGCCAGAAATTGGATAAACTAGCTGCTGTAATGGCTCTAGATGTGGTTATAAGGATTATCTGTAGTTTGCTATTAAACTTTTCCTTGGACCACTTCTTTTTTGTGTTGGAGAGAGGTCTCAATAGCTCAGATGTTCTGCAATGCTGAACAGGCATGAAATTAGTATGAGTAATAGAATTACATTCCACAGGATATCCTGCAAATACTAGAGAGCTTTAGCTCCTGCATTTTACACTTGGGGTTGTGATAATATTTCATTTTAATCTGCTTTCTGATTTAATTGTTTGATTAGATGCCATCTGGGAATTCCTTTAGCATATAAATTGTGATCTTGTAATATTTTATCAAGTGTCCTGGAAATGAGAAGGAATAAGATGTGCCTTAATATAAAACCCCTTTAAAGTATGTCTTTTTAAAAAGACATTTTCACAGCAAGAAACATATGAGACTGAAAAACTATTTCCAGATGAGAGAGGTTCAGATGGAATCAAATCTTGCTTGCCTTGTGTTTGGAAAGAACAGTATGGACAGGGGAATCCTGGGCCACAGAAATAATAATCTTGTGGACCTAACACTTGATGCTGAAACTTGAGCTGACTGAAGCCTGGGAATCCTGAATTCTTGGCTTGTGGCCAGACACAGCTCACAAGATGGTTTTGGTCAAATGACTTTACCTTTTTGCAGTGATTACAACCTGCATGATTTTCTGTGGCAGTGAGCTGTGGTGACTGTGGTATTAATTCCATCGGAATGCTCCCCAGCCTGTACCAAGGAGATTCTTCTCCTTCCCAGCCCAAATCTTCACTAGGAGGCATATGCTCCATGCTAGCTGGCAGTCTACTGAGAGAAACTTTTAGTTCCCACCTCCTTTTGAGTTTGCAAACATGATGGTGTCTTTTTTGAGATTAATTGTGTGTATGTGTTTATGTGTATGCAAGAAACTGAGTAAAAGACCAGATGGATAGCTTGATGTGAAATGCAGCCCTTTTCATGCCTGGCAAAGGTGTGTGGCACATGGACTGTCTAGTAGTACTGAGCTTTATTCCCAGAAAGTATACTTTAGATTGCTGAGGTTAACAAGTGTTAAATGAGATAAAAAACTGTTCTGTTGAGTTCACAAGCACCAAAATGATTCAAAAACCCACAAACACTCTCAAGTTATTAAAAGCAATACAAGAGTGCTTCAGACAGATCACAACATATAGTTCATCTCAATAATGCATCATGCATTGGCTCTGACACCAAAAAGTTGCCCTCAGTCATATGCGCAGTTGGAAGATCAGGTGAGCGGGCAGGCTGCTCTTAATCAGATACTTGGTTTGTATCAGTGACAAAGGGAAAACACTAGCAAAAAGGAAGAAATGTGTTGTTTTCTGCAGCCTCACTTTAGGCCATTGTAGTTCATTGTTTCATTTTTCTTGAAAAGCTAAGCTATGATTAAACCAGTATCACTCAAGGCACCTCTGCATATTATCCTGTCTTATTATGCAATGTAATTTTAATGTTTTTCAGCTTTCCTTGTTTTAATCAGATAATATTTACGTTCTAGAATTATCTTAAAAATTATAAACTTTGAAGTCTATGACATAAGCTTGTTTCCTTGTCCCCATCCCGTTTTTCCTCCCAACACATTGGACCTTAACAAAATTACTAAATTACATGCAGTTAAGACATTGACTAGAGCTAAACTGAAGTCGAAACACACAGTTCATTTGTGGACTAGCTGAATTCTTAGTTAAGGTCAATGGATGGTTCTAAGACATCTGTGTTTTAGTAGGACTTGGGTCCTTCATCCCTGCAAGCAGCTGCATCTGTTCTTGTCAGTGGAATATCAGGCACTGTGTGGACTTGGGAAAAGTTGTGAGAGCAGAATTGTTTATATTATCTTTCATTCTGCTGCTTAGAATGATTTGCTGTGTGGATTTACTTGAGCTAATATTAGCTATCCCACAGTTGGATATCTGATCACCCTCTGTGGTCAGCTGGGGGACGAAGAGGTCTCCAGTGTGCAATTCACTTTGTCCCTGTGAGGTCAGGTGTTAGGGTGAAATGATTTGGTTTCAGAAACTGCATATTTTGAGCATGGGAACTAGGTCAACCCACATTCTCAATTTTAGCCTGGGAGAGGTTTAAGTAAGTAAATGTTGTGTTTCTTATCTACCCTTTATTTCTTGATCTCAAACACGAAGAAGAATGTCTTCTGTCTTTTGCAGCCTAGCTAACTAACCCTGACTGCGTTCCATAAAGTCAGCTCACTAGGATTCCAATGGCCACTCCACCATGCATCGTACTCCTGAGGTACCTTCCTTTGGGAATAATTAATTGCTAAATCCTCCCATCTTGTTTCCCTCAAGGTCAAAAGCAATTAGGCATGTTTATCACCCACTGCAGTGTATTTATTCTACTGAGAAACAACTGAGCACCAGGCAGCAGCCCTGGGAGCACTCAGCTCTTGCTCCACGGCAGAGGGCTCTTTATTCTCTGTCTCTGTACCAGCAGAGACCTGCTGTCCCAATGTAGCTAATTGCGATGGAAGAACTACTTGCCTATGTAAGACAGGCAGGATTAATCCCATTATTTTTCCTCTTTAGGCTGTGACTTCTCAAGTCATTCTAGATGGCTGCATGTCAGAGCAGATTAATTGGAATTTAACTTTCATGTTCTTCCATGCTTAGGGATGAGTGCACTAAAGAAACCTTAATATAGTTATTTCAGCTGGAAGACTTAATTTGCTGTAAATTTTCATGCAATACTGGAGGTGCAGGTATTTCAAGGACAATCTACTGAAGACTTAATGTTGTTGATTATGTTGACTACAAATTGATAGTGTATTATTACTATTATTAAAATTACTTTTTTGTGCTTTTAATATCTTTAGCTTCCTTCTAATTATATTCTTGGTGGTTCTTCCACCAGAGATTTATGTCACTGGGGTTAGGATGCAGTGGCCAAAACTGAGGAGTGATAGTTTGTCCTTATTAAGGTAACTGGATTTCATTAGTGGATACTGAATGATTCCTTTCATGATTAAAGTTGTTTTCTTCAGAATGAGTTTTCTTTTTTTTTTTTTATTCTCCATTTTCCTGGTTGTTATCTAGATTGCTCTGTTTCTTCAGGTGTGTACAATGGGAATGGCATGACAGATTTATTTGAGATTGTTTCTTTTGACAGAAACAGGAAAAGTTTTATTTGGCTTCAGAGTGAGAGTGAATGATAGCTTTGTAGTTGGGAAGGGAATTGACCTGGATTCAGTTTTCTTCAATCAAGACAATTTCTGTAGTTCACATGAAAGTCTTCAACAGAAGGTTAAAATGACTCAGGAGCAGAGCTGCGACTTCCATGCCCTCCACAGATCCTCTCATTGCTAAGCTAGAAAAGTTTGCCTTTTCCTCTGAAAAAGTTCATTTTTGTTGACATTTGTTATCTCTGCATAATGGCACAGCCTCCGTGGAAGGAGGGGAATTTTTAGGGCAGTGTTTGAGCAGATGATGTATGGGCTGAGCAGAGATGGAGAGAGCTGTTCTGCTTGGGGCTCTGCACTCAGTGCTTCATTTGTGCCACACAGGTGTCACTTTGGGGAATGTTGCTCAGGTTGGCACAAGCAGCCTGCAGCTGTGCAGGGGTTCCAGCTGAGGTCTTTTCTGCCAGCTTGTTATGCCTGTTTTAAGACTAATGAGAGATTTTTATCGGTATGACCAAAATAGAGGTAAATATATATGCAAACATACATAAAGCAAGACCTAGGCACAGCTGCTGGGAATTGTGTGTAATGTGTGATATCAACTTGGTCCTGAAATCTCCCTCTCTCATGGCATCCCATGAGACAGTTTTTGCCTCTCTCCAGCTAACATTGCTCCCTTGCCTGTGGCAAGACACAGAAGCAGTTTACTTTAATTCTGTGTTCAAGAGAAAGGTCTTGTCATCAGTCTTACACTGTGAAAGTCTGCATAAGCTGTGGAGTGATGGGATGAGTTGATATTACCCATCCGAATGTTAGAGACACGATGCGTAAAGAAAATTTAAAAAGGCAAATATTGGGCTCAAATCTTTAGACAGCAGTGGCAGTTGTGAAGATGGCTTAGCTGCCTCCTGAGGAGGATGGGGAATACTTGGTTGTCATTGGAACAGCTCAGGAGCTTGATCAGCAGCTATTAATATATTGAGTGTGGAAAGGGACACGATGGGACATGAGTCCTCTACGGCTGTTTAATAGTTGACCTTGTTTTTTGCAGCCATAAGATTTTGGTGTCAGCCACACTTGGCCTGGAGATCAGATACTGGGCTCTTTGGTGTCTTGGGATTGTCCCTGAGTCCAGAGCAGTGATGTAATTTACTGGTTCACAATTAATAAAATGAATAATTTCTGTCTAATGCAAAAGTGAAAACTAACTTCACATTGTGAAAACTGACTTCATTGCTTGGAGGCAACTCCTTTTTCATTCATCTTCTGCATTATTTTCCCTGTAATTTTCTCCAGAGGTATCTTTGTGTGCTACTCTTGGCCTTCCTGTGCTAAAGAGGCTCTGTAGCCTCTTTAGAAACTTCTGGGCTCTTTCATTTCACCAATTTGATAAACAGCTCAGTAACAAGCTGTTGGTAGGACAGTGTGGAGAGATACATGGGATAGACACTGAAATTCTCAGGTATGTGAAACTTAATGCTTTGACTTCATTCTCCTGTTATCTATACCTAAATCTATTCTACAGTTGTGCAATGCAGATGTGTTCTCTGTGCAACAGCATTGTTTCTGTTTTCTCCACAAATTTTCTCTGCTCAACTGGTGTTTCATAACTAAGGGGCTATTTTTAACATGATAGCCTCAGTTTTCTGAGGGAAAGGCAGGGAAATTCCGAAGCTGAAACCATAACAGTAATTATTACAGTTCTCCAGCATCTGCTTTACCTGGCTTTGAAAATTAACAAATGAAAATATTCTAATTTCTGTTTTAAAATATGATAGTGTAAGGTCCAACCTGCTACTTTGAAGTGCTCTGCCTTTAAAATGCCAGACTGTGTCTTCTCAAGTCTGTGATGGATAGTTACTGTCTTCACATCTTAAATGGTATGATTTTTAAATTATATCATTTCTATGACAACAACTCTGTGGCAGCTGGCTGGAATCCCAGCTGTCTTGTGGTCAGTGCCATATGAACGTGTAGTGGGAACCCCTGACTTGGAGATCCTCATTTCCATGGATGAGGTCTGCAGGAGCAGGGCAGAGCAGAGGGATAGAGAGAACTGATATGGCTACATTTTTACAGACTGTTGGTGGCAGATTTTACTGACTGCTGGAGATGCTCAAAAGAATCAGGTACAAGGTTTCTTCTCCCTCCAGAGAGAGCCCAGAGCATGTGGGAATCCTGCAGCAGCCAAATCTTGTGGTGTGGTGCAGTAGCCACATCTGTTGTCCACTGACACAAATTTGAGAGTGACATGAGCCCTGAAGTATGAGATTAGATAGCTCTCCCAACATGCATGTTATAATTAGCACATATTAAATACAACATAATTGCCTAAATCTCTGCTTGTATAGTGAAAATTCATGAGCTAAGTGACCTTGTGTTAGCAGTGTCAGTAGAGGTGTGGAAGCCCTGTTGTAGTTTTGGTTTTGACATTTCCTATCCCCTAAATCAAGCCCCATATTTTAAGTGTGAATGTTTGAGTTTTCCTTTTATTAGTGCTGTCACAGGTGATCTCTGAGAAATAGGATTTCTATAAGCAGCTTTCTGAAGAGTATAAGAAAAAGATAGTATTTCTGGGGTTTTTTTTTTCTTCATAGATAAATGATGGTTCTAGTTTTCATTTTAGGGAGATAATATAGATTTTTAGACTGTTACTTGCTCATATGTAATCTGAATCTAGTTGAAGATCTCTTTCATGAATCATCCAACTAATGCAGAGAATTACCTGTCCCTGCTTTCATGGTGGATACAAAGCCTTTGAAGCTTTTCTTTCTGCGTCAAGTCATGACTTGCCAGAGGCTTTGCAAGAAGATTTGGCATGCTGGAGGTAAAACTGTCAGATAAACTTTTCAAGCACTGCAGACTCTGTGAGTCTGTACTCATCCATTACAGGATTATCATTGCAATGAAATTATGGTTAGACAAAACGTCTTTTGGGATTTCTCTGTGCACAGAATAAGAAGTTGTTGCAAAACTGAGCACAGAATAATTTTTTAAATAACTTTGTTCTGTATATTTGTCTTTCTCTGAGGTATTTATAATTTTACCAGCTGTGTATGGAATGATCATATTATGCCAGCCTTTTCTTTCTTCTACTTGTGCTAACAGGAATATTTTAAGTTGCTCAAGCAAAGGGTGTGGGAGTAGTATGCTGTAATTTCTGTGGAATTTCTGATTAGAAGACATGTTCACTTCATATTTAACAGTTTGGAGGATAAGGAGGGTCAAGGAGGAGAAAAGTACAGGAAAAGCTGTAGGCTCCACAAGAATCCTGAATGTTTTATCCCTTTTTAATTAATATTAAATTGCAGTTATTGAGTGGAAGTTATGGAGTTTCCACAGGTGTTATTGAAACTGGTGAAACTGGTGCTGGTGAGCACCCATGGAGTTGAAAGAAGTGATAGACCATTTTTTATTCTCTTCTGAAAGCCTTTTACTTTCCTATCACTTGAAAAGCAGTTTCCCATCTGGTAGATTGCTACAAATATTTGTTTTATATTTATAATATTTGCCAAATCTAGCAATCAAAAATTGAAGACTTAAATCTATTTGATTTAGTTTATATGGATCTCTTAAAACATGTGTAGCACCTCTAATGAAGAAAAAAAAATTCTTTTCGCATGCAGCCAGATAGCCAAAACCAAAATTGTGGTGCTGTTGGTCTCCAATATTGTAATTGTGTGTTATTGTTTTGATCCTGGTTTTTCAGAGTTAGTCATCTGTGACTTTACAACATGATGTCATCCATAAAGGATTATAACATCATTTAAACTTAGATGTAACTGAATGAGGCATTCCAAGCTTCTGTTCAGCTAATATTTCCACATGTCTGTAAAGCTGGACAAGTTTAAAATTAATTTAAAACTGTTAGACATAAAACAAACAAATCAACAATAAAAAAAGAACCAAACACAAGTTCCAAAGGGATGTGCAGAGCTGTACACAGTGCCAATGAAACTAGTGAATTTAGGTACTAAAAGTGGCAAGACCAGAAAAAACTGTAACAAAATGACAACAGAAGACTTATGTTTGGATACATCATTTCCCACTTGCTGCATGTCACATTCTAACAGGAATGCTTTTGGTTTAGAAACATTTAAATCTCATTGATTTGCTGTTGTACTTCCTGTAAGTGCAATTCTATCAACACATTAGCTTTCAGCACAGCTTATGTCTTTCTTACATAAAAAGATGTAAAATTAAAAGCACCTTCACAGTGCTCATTCTGCTACTCTCATTTAAGTGCTGAGACAAAATTTTGGATGCAAATGAACATGGAAATATTTAATACACATAAAATATTTTCTATATGATAGCTCTCTACAAAAAATGTGTATGTACTTTTAATAGTTAAACCAAGGATTCATATGTCTTGTCTTGAAGGTAGGAAGGAACTGTCAGGTTTTCAGACAGTTGTCAGTGCTCTCTGCAGTAATCGAGCTATTGCTGGTGGCTAAACTGGTCCCTGCCCATTTTGCCTCTTTTCCTGGATGATTGTAGATGCAGGTGGAATATTGGGTACAGAGTGAATGGGAACCATGCTATTGATTTCTTGTTTGAAGAAGTAGGCAGAGGTGAAGCATTTTCTGTAGCAACTTCCAGCTCTTGAGGGGAGGTTTCTAACCACTCAGCCCTCAATTCTTTTTTTCTTAATAAGGATGCTCTTGGAGCATTTCTAAATTTATGACAGAGTAAAATTCTTGTTATAAGGAAACCTGCAGACTTGAAAACACATAAAAGGAAATTCAGTGTTGTAAGGTGGGAAACATTCCTTAGCTCCTTGCAGTAACAAGATGTCAATATGTTTTTGTCTGCTTGACAATATATAGGAAATGCCTTTGAGTTTCTAAAATTGTATGTAGTTTCTCAACATTTCTTTTGATTCTATTGATTAAAGCTTCTCTGCCTGCCTAGAGACATTAAATAGCAAACCGTCTGCTAGAAGTGGATTGGCAACATTCCTGAAAATTAACATTAAAAAAAAATTTAGTCTAAATATATTTCAGAGACTGTTTCTATTTGTGTATTGAGATTAAGAGGAAAACAAAAGCTTCTGCTACAGTCTGGGAAAAGGTTGCAATACCTGGTAAAATACCATTATTGTCTTCACAGTGTGGGGAGAGAAACGTTGACTGTGGCAAAAAAAGCAGAGAGGTACTAAGTGATGTGATGCAAAAGTGTCATCATAAGCAGTCCCACGTGGCTGTGTGTTTACCACCTGTGTCCCTCAGACAGAAACTGATGGATGAGCAGCCACTCAGCCCAAAGCACCCTCTGTGGGGCTGTCAGCAGGGAAATACCTTGACTGCAGTCACTAACTCTATGGGTTAAGTGTAGGTTACAGAGTAATCCCCATGCCCCAGGTTTTGCTAAAGTAATGATGTGGTAAATATAAAACTGGGGTGATCATGGAGAGTGATAATTGTTTGATTATGCTTAGTTCTACTCAGCAATGATTTTCTGGTTATAGTTTTTTACAAAGACTTTTGTGTGAGCAACATTTAGGCTGATTGGCTGTCCTGAAGTTAGTATGCTTAGAGGAATAAGAACTCTCGGTATGTTTGAAGTGGTGGGTCAACCACAGGGAATGTTTCTTGGCAGATCAGGGCTAATAGCTTGTGCATTTAACCTGGATTTGTGGCTGTTTTTTCCAGGTAAGAATGCCATGTAACTTCCTTAAAAAATAATTTGTTTATCTGCCTTAGGGAAAGAAGGAACAGAGAGGAAGGGTTATTCAATGTTGTGTGTGTCAGCACAGATTCAGTGGAAGATAGTTCTGGGTATTTGCTTCTATTGCAACTGGATTATCATTTGAACTGTCCAGTTAAGGCAAACTTTTAAGGAGTAAAGTCATCTCTACACACCCTGTGCATTTACACCCTCTCTGTTACTAAAAAAAGTACAAGGCTTTTATTTGACAGTGAGAACAAGGAAGTTCTGGGAGCGGCTGTTCTGTCATAAGACTTTTCCTTACATTAAAAACCTTAAGCTACTCTTAAATATTAAATTACTTTTTTAGACTTCATTCTTCCAAAAAAAGAATGTAACAAAGAGCACCTGGATTGAGTTCTCAGTCAGTGTGACTGTACTCAAAGCTCTTGCTCTAAAATCTTATCTCTGTTGGACTCACATAAATTGCTGTCGTGGCCATGCTGCTGTAGCTCATACATCTGAGGAACTGTGGGGCTCAGGAGGGATCAGAATGATGTGTGCAGAGCTGTATAAAAAGAAGACATTCACTTTCTCCATCCCCTCTGCTGCCCCAGAATTCTGCCCTGGATTACCACAGGCCAGGTTGGGATCAGGAAGGGTGGCTCTTCCTTGCCTCACATCTGTGGAGTTACTTTTTTTTTTTATCACCATGTAAGCCACTGAGCCTGAGGCATGAAGATGGGGAAGGGAAAGAAGAATCAAACTGCTCACAAGTGTAAAAGATAATGTAATTATTATAGGAGTGATATAAAGTACTGTATCAAATTACAGGCAATGGCAAATATTAAATAATGTGTTCTTTGCTGCCTGTCTATTTTTAAAACTCATGCTGAGCTAGCAGCCAGCCAGGCTGTGCCTGTGTGTCAGTGTGTGCCGTGGCATTGTCTGGCTGTTTTCACAATGAATGTAGTGCAGAGAATGGGAGTGGTTTCTCCATGATGACAACTTGGGACAGTGCAAGGTATGACAGGAAAAAAATGATAAAACAACAATGTAGGATGGAGCAGTTTAGCTTTGCTAAGAATAAAGCACAATTTTACTTTAAAAATATTTTAATGTATCTCTTTTACTCTCTGTTAAATGTTTATGCTACACATTTATTAAGAGTGACTTTGAATTTGCCTTTCTGCTATTTGATGAGAACAGATGTTATTTTCCCCCCAACTTCTTGACACCTGGAACTGTCAAAATTCCCCATGCTCATTCAATTATCATCCAACAAGTAGGATTTATTCAAGCAATTTACCTTGAAGGGCCAATTCAACACAAGGTCCCCTTTTCACTGCTATTAAAATAAACTCAAAAGGTCCTGGTTTTTTTCATTGGAATGCATAGCTGTGTCTTTTAGATGGAAAAAAAAAAAAAGTAGTTTTGTGAAGTCACCTTAGACAGCAGGAGTAACACTGGGAGTAGAAGGCCCTGACCGAAGGAATTTACACATTTACATTTCTTATCTTTCATTTCCAGTTTCTTAAGGGGAAATCTTGCACTCCTCCCCTTTAAGTGGAGAAACATAATTTTCCTACAGGTGACTGTTGTGATTGATACTTGAGACCTGAGCATTTTGTGTGTTTTGGCCACATTCCTTTTCCCAGCACTGAGCAGGATACTTGTTTTCAAGTCATCTCATGTCTAGCAGTGTTTTTGTTTTAACTTGCCTTTGCAACTCCAAACCCAAAATGGGAACTAAAATGGGTTGACTGGACATACAAAGGAGGTTGCAGCCAAACAATCAGAATGTGGTTGAATTTAAATAGTTTAAACATGCAGAAGTGCCGTGTGGCAGGATGTGCTTAGGCCAGTGAAAAGCATAATATCCTTTCCCCCTTTTTTTCCTGCATTAATTAACTTAATCTATGCCTTTTGTTTTCTAGGAGTGGTCCTTCCCCCTCTCCCCCTTATTAACCTTACTATTTAAACCTTGTGCACCTGTGGTGTTCAGTTGATGGACTTTGGGAACTTGTAGATAAAAGTAGTCAGGAAAAGATAAGTTAGCCCCATGGGATGGCTCTTACAAATGTGCAGGAGTTTCCATGCTGCCTATCTCTTTTAAAGAGATTTTTGAAAACTAAGTCACTGCTAAAAAGGTCTGTGCTAAACTCTGTAATCAGACAAATTCAAATGAGTACTTATAGTACTAAATAATGTAAGGGGGAAGGAAAATTAATTTTTCTGCATCAACTTGATCCACTTTACTAAAAAACCACAGAAGGTAAGGTTAGTCTCCTTATGTTCTTGCTAGAACTTGTTTTCCACAAATCTGGAAGCATCCAGTTGTCCAACAGGCTTCCTTTCTGCTTCCTGAAGGATCCCATTCTTAGAATGCCTTGGACTTGGAGACCCACGTAAACTTGTAACAAAGGCTCCAAAATTTGAGTGCAACTTTTTTCTGGTTGTTCAGTGTATGCAACTTCTTGAATGAGTTTGTTTGTTGATGTATACCTTTTAAATTGAGCCTTGATTTTCCTGACATGTTTTAGGCACTGCCTTTTTCATGACACAAAAAGTGCAGTCACGTCAGTAAACAGTGTGAGTAAAAACCTTCAAATTAGAAACGATGTCAAAACACATGGCTGTTAGAGGAGTGGAATTTCAGTAAAATGTTTTTTAAACACTTGCAAGTTCTGTTTCTATAGGTCTCTTAGATATGTTTTGAATTTTTTTTTCCCGTAAAGTGACTTTGGAGCCTCCACTGATTAATCTCCTTTAATGTGTGTTACCTTTCCAAAGGGAAAAAAAGTTAAATTGCTTGAGGCATACCTCAGAATTTTCCCACAGGGAACTGGAGGTAAAACACAAGCTAATAGAAATTCTGAGGAATTCACACAATACATTTTGGTTGTTATGTAATTGCTTAAAATTATCACCAGTAATGTTGGCATTAAAAGGAGGAATCAGATACCTACTGGGTTAACTCATAAGCTTTCTATTTTTTACTTCTGAGTCTGAATTATTAAGAAAGCAATCAGTCTACCTTTCTGGTAACTTTGGAATCTAGCAGTCAAATTGATGTAATCAGGGCTTAAATATCTTGGAAATAACTATAGCCATAGAAGTCTCCTCCAGGTAATAGAGGGAGACACTGTAGGTACTCTCTTGTGCCAGTTGAAAAGCTGCATTTATTAACATTTACTGTCAGACAATGTGCATGGGAAGGAACACTCAGGTACTCCCAGTAATTTCCTGAACATTGCAAAACTTTCAAAAGTGCTTGCATTAACCCCAGAACTAAGTCCAAAGGAAAACTGGCATTATCTGCTCTTGTACTCAGTGACCTGATTTATCTAATCATGTCCTAGGTCCTTTATAAGCTTTTGGGAAGAATTCTTGAGCAGAAATGGGATTATTCATTCTCCTTGTGTGACTGTGACATCCTGCTGTGTACTGCGGCATGTTTGCTTTTCTATCAGCTAAACTGAATTCTGATCGCAGATGGATGAGAAACTGGGACACAGCAAAATTAGCAGCTGCATTAGTAAATGAGACAAAAAGTGTACTTTGCTGTTTCCAGATATTGTGCAGAAGATTATCTGAGCTGACTGTCCATTTTGCTTAGCTCCATGGGATCACGTGGGATTTCAAAGGTTGTGAGCAGGAAATGCTGCTGGAATCCAGCATCTCCGGGATTGGACAGTGAAACATGGAGCTAGTTCTGAGCCACTCCACTCAGTTTCAGCAACCTGCTGTCCCATTTGCAAAGATTAGAGGACGTAAAAAATAAGTGAAAACTAGATACAAAATTGCCAGATTGCACACTTGTAGAGCTTGGGAGTGTCAGTCAGTGGGAAGGACTGTGCTTTTGACAGGTTTTGGGCTTAATGATTACAAACTTGGAAATGTCTAAGCATCCTCCACACCAATGGGACAGATAAAGTTTTCAGTGTTTGAATTCATGGAGGGTAATTTCTGTCACTATCTGAAGGTTTTTCCTGCCTGCTCAGCACATGTGGTATCCTCTTGTGAGAAATTAATGTTTTACAGCAGAGGGGTGGCATTTTGGCATTCTTCAGAGCACTGACTTCACCATTTAAGTTAGCCAGTTGATTTTTACATGATCACTTGCCCTTTTACAGGAACCTGAACTTGAAAACAAATCTTCAGTAATGTTCTTTGCCACTGAGCAGAGGAGGGTAAGGATGTTAATAAGACTTGCTGATGGCCAAGCTGCAGTTAAGGATTTTGGTGTACTGTCCTGACATCTATGTTTTTTAGTTATTCTTGTATTTATGTCAGCTTTGCAAGACATAAGATATTCTCAGTGTAGTGAGCACTGTCTTGACTCTGTATTAAGGTGCAAATCCAGGCTCCTGAGCCAGTCTGGAGGGGAATTATAACATCTATCTGGATTTGCAGTTCTTAGTTTGCAGAAAGCTCTCCCAGATTTCCATTTGGACCTTCCCAGCTATTGGACCAGGATCATTCTTGTTAATGGAATGATCAATTATAGGAAAATGAGTGTCTGGTGAAAGCCTGCCTGTTTGAATAGCTGGGATCCAGAGCAATTATTTCAATTAATGGTCCTGCCTCCTTTGGATATTACTGGTGGCTGTTCTACCAGCAGGTGAGGATGATTTTTCTTTCATTCTGGCACAGGTGACACATTGAGCTTGCTGAGCTGATTAATATCCCTAAACAAAAGCTTCAGTGTTTACTGTTCTAGAAGGAGGCTTGTCAAATTCAATCAGTCATTATATTTAAATGGCAAATGGTTTTTGAGATATATTGTAATCAGCCTGTATATGAATACTTTTCTGAAAGAGAGCACGGAAACTTGACACTGTTTGGGGCCCTCTGCAATAAACAGAATGGCTAAAAGAATGTTTGCAGGAAGATAAATGTTGTTACATTTTTAATAAATACATTTTTTTTCCACAATGGAAATTCTTTTGCTGTTTTTGTTGGGAATCTTCTTTGTCAGAGGACATACTTATCTCCTCTTGTTTAGGCTCAATTTATATGCTGACTGCTTTGGTAAAATGCCAGGTAACCTTGTGACAGTTTTGAACACATTAGGACTGGGGCTCTTGTGGTGTTTGTTGCCGTCACTAGTTTGGGTGAAGTTCCTTTTCTTTCTTTGCACTGCACAAGGAACACTACTTTATACTTTTAAATTCAGAAAGAAGAAATAAACATGTGCAAGGAAGACGCAGTGCTTCTTCCTGGGAACAGATTTTTATGGTTCAGAGGCAGTTTCAATCCACCTTTTTTTAATTGTGTGCTATTTCAAGGTGCCAGAGCAGGCACATTTTCAGGGTTACCATGTCCTGTTCAGGAAAAAAAAAAAAAAGTGCAGTTTGGCCTAGCAAGGGAAACTCTGATAGTCCATCAGTTTTTGGTACTGTCAGCTCTGTACTTTGTATTATCTTGGCAAAATTTCAGCTTGTAGGCTTTTGTAGAATTACGAATTGTCTTGACAATGACTGAAACTTGTAAAAAAATCTTATTTCATTTGGTGACAACAGCATGCTTGCTTTGTAAAGCATTTTTTTTCTTTGTTTTGTAATTAGTGTAATGTAATTTAGTACTGTAGCAAATTTTTATACCTTGTTAGGAGAACTTGCCCAAATGAAATCTAAACATTCACTGTTGAGGCAACTGAGCCATTAAGAATTGTAGTAGTACTATACATACAAAAGAATTCCTGGGTTTTTTTTTTCATGTCTTAGTAAAAATGGCCTAGCAACTTACTGACAGAAGGAAATTCTCTCTTTCTTTTTTTTTTTTTTAAATTCCACTTTCATGAAATTCTTTACACCTAGATTATAAAAAAAACCCCAAACAACCAAACCCCAAACCAATGTAATCACTTAAATCTTTCACTAGAAGAACAATAAAAATAATTCTGCTAGGTAGCTCAGAATAGTTTGTAAATTACTGCACACTTTAAACACAACACTGTAAGGAACTGTTATTCAAAAATTTTTGAGTTTAGCATTAATTTGATAGAGCAATGACAGCTATGAGGGATGTGTGAATACAAAACCTCTGAAACCCCATGTTTGCCAATATTTTAAGGAATGTCGGATCTTAATGTATATTATTGATTGGTTTTGCAACCCAGAACCTCTATTTAATTATTAATACATGTCTCTCCAGCAATCTCGAGTTTCTAATGTGTGTTTAAAAGCAAAACCTCTTCCCTCCCTCCCTCTTGCTGCCTCTGAAAGCCCTGAAACACTGACCCTTGTGCCTTTGCCTGAGATGGTGTTTACTCAGAACTGCAGTACAACCTATAGAGGAGCTGGGTTGCCATTTACTCTATTAATATCTTAATTTCATTAAGCTTGTGCTAATGGCCTCAGTGCCTTGAACACTTTCCTTCTAATGGAATGTTTCAAGCTATTGATTCTTTGGCTGACTTTATTGTATGCCTTAAGGTACAAACAAGCCGGGGGGGTCAGCTCTTTGTTCTGCAGATTTACTCCAGAAGTGCTTCTGTAAAGTTCAGAAAAAGAATTCGAAGTCAAGTTGCCTATCCCTGAGTTTCATTGAGCTTTAGGTGCTCAGGAATTTTAATAAACAGGCTTTACTGAGACAGACATTTAAGTAACAGAAATGGGCATTATGTACATCCATTTCATCTTCCACACATAGATTTTCCCATAACGACTCTCCAGAATAGAAGCCACCAAGATTTGCAGGTTTGATTATTCTGGTCTTGAGAATGTTTGCTGCATTAGATTAACATTCCATTGTGCACAATTGCCTTCTAAAAGTTACTTTTTTTTTTCCCCTTTTATTGGAGCTGGATGTTTTCCAGGCAAAATATTTTATTTTCTGAATTGTGTAGTACTTTACTCTTTCCTTAATCCTAATGACTCCTGCAATCCTGCTGGCTTGGTCAGTAAAGCCATGGTCAGCATGAGTGACACTAGGATAATCTGCTTCACTATGCATTTTGATAGAAATTAATTCCACTCTGACCCCGTTGTTTTTCCAGACCAATCTGTAGCCTGTTCCTTGACTAATTTTTGAAAGCTATGGCTGGTGCAGTTACTGTTGAGTTTTTAGGAGTACAGAAAACCCCAAGTGGTTTATTCTGTATATTCCAGATTGTTATGAAAGTGTATTATTTTCTTCTTATGAGGTTTTTGTTTGTTTGTTTTCCTCAGTCATATAAGAGTAAGAACATGTGTGTGCAAAACATTAAAATTTATTATGGCAGTCGAATTGATGAGTTCAGCCTATCCCTGTTTGCCAGTTAAGATGGAGAGGGCAAATGTTAGTTAGCCACCTTGGGAAAAATGCATTTATTTGATTGCAAAAGAAGTCCAAGGTAAACTTTGAAAAACATTTGCATGAAACAACCACCTTGAGAGAGAATTTCAGTGCAGCTTTTCTATATCTTTATTTACTTGTGCATCTGAGAGGAAGAGGAGGGAAACAAAACCCCCACACAAATGTATTTGTACAACAAAACAGAAAAAAACATATACTAGAAGCTTGTGTTCTTCCTAGTACATTTACTGATCCAATAGTTTTACTGTGATAACTTTTAGAACTTTGCCTGAGGTTTTTCAGTTGATCACAATGTAATGAAAAACATAAACCCACACCAAATCCACAAACTTAGCCAAGAGTCTGCTTCTTTCTTTGACTCGATGAAGGGCAGAATTTATTTTAAAATGTATGCTTAGCCTGGAATTGGCTTTTGAATTGAACTTCTTCTGCCTTGAATGCCTGTGGCAGGGTCATGGTTTGCAGGCTGGGAACAGCGCATAGAGTGTATGACATACATTTAACATTTCCCCCTTTACTGCTGGTGTGAATGAGAGGCTCATGAGGACTTGCTGTTGTAGGCAAGTGTTGAATTAAGATGATAAGTAGGCAAACTGAGTAATTTTCTCCTTTTCTGTATCTTATGGTGTTATCCAGAAAGAGGAAGACAAGAAGTCCCAATGCTGCAGAGGTTCTCCTGGTCCTCTGTAGTCCCTTATGTTTTTCTTCCTGAAAGTTTCCGTGAGACTAAAACCCCCAGTAGTGCAAAGATTTGTAATTTTACTCTGGTGACAATTAAATGTACTTGGGCCTGTTGTTAATTCCTTGTGCAAGTCTGCTGAATGCTAGCCTAAATGATTAAATTTTTCAAGTAAGTATATAAGATGGGAAAGAGTAATAGAAATGACAAAAAACCATTTATTGTTTTCAAAGCAAAAAAGAAAAACCAAGAGCTTAATTTTTAAAGGGAGTGTATTTTTAAATTTAACTGTTTCAAATTAATTCTAATACCATTTTGATTGGCAGTTTAGGTGACTTTGTGTCTCACTAACATTTAAATATTTCGTTTCACTTAGGTAACTCTCTTGCATGATAATTTAAAATTGCTCATTTAAAATCAGTGCATTACAGGAACTCTTCTGAAGCAGCAACAATCTTTCTTCTCCAGAGTGAAAAGGAGCAGAACTACACACAAAGTGGATACTTTTAGAAAATATTTTCATGGGTCTAGTGTGAGCTCTGCTTATCTTTCTTCCTGCTCAGAGATGCCTTTGTTCATAACAGAAAAGGTCTCTGCACTCTATTAATTGTTTTGCCTTAAACCTTGAGCAGCACTCTGATTCTCACTTCCTTTCCTTTATGTTACCATTATAGAGAGTGGCAGAAGGATTTAGATGATGGAAAGTTTGTGTCAGGGCACCCTGTAAAGGAAGAAGCTTAACTCAACCCAGCCTGGAAGCTTTTACATTTCTCCATAAAAGCACCTGCTTCTCTCCACAAACAGTACAGGGACTGAAGCTTAGTAACCCACATGCCGATCCCTGCTGTAAAAGGAGATTAAGCTGACTCACCCACATGGAGATATCCACTTTGTAAGTGTTTGCAGTCAGATGAGATCAACTCCACTTTAAAGGTTTGTCAGCCTAAACCTCTTGAAATCAATAGAGTTAATTACATGAGTGAGGTTGGTCAGCTTTAAGCAATGTTTTCAGCAAGAAAAAAAAGTTTGTTTTTTCTTCTCTGAATGTGCTGAACCAATATATTGTTGTGTGTCGTGTCAGACATTAGCTCTTGTTATGAGGTGGTGTAGCCCTTTTAGGTTGGCAGGGTCAGCCATATATGAGGTGTACTGTGAAAATAAATGCAGTCCCAAGATGTTTATCTCAGTATTTTAGCATGAACATTGTCTGCTGTATTTGTAAATATGTATATAATTCATTGACATATTGGCTCTTTGTTCTAGTTGCATCTATAATAATCCCCTATTTCACTGGTCATTAAATCTTCATTGTACTGAGCCCTTTACTTGGGGTGCTCAGGCTCGTTTAAATAAAACAGTAGACTTGGGATGTATTGTGCAATGCTGCAGAATCTCAACCAGAAACCAATACATAAACCAGGAGACTAAAAGCAAGCAAGGTATTTCTGTGCAGGCTGGAGGTACTAGTTTATAAATACAAATTCAGGAAATTATTTCTGCCACCATTTGGGAATTTTGAGTGACAAACCATTATGAATACTAAAAACCAATTTATAGCAATGCTTCAGTTCTAGCTTTTCCTTTAGGCTGTTGGTTCCACTGGGGAATGGGAATATGAGACTGGGTTCTTTTGTTTTGTGCAGATTTCAATGCAGCACCACAGAGATAACACATCATGTGTGAGGCACAAGTTCTCACTTTTTCCTTTTTCCTTCTTTATCCTGAAGTATTACAGCAGTGCCTGGGTCACCTCAGCATACTCTGTTACAAGTTTTAAAAAAAATCCCAACATTTTAAAGGAACAGTAATGGACAGGAAGGATTGGTCGTGTTTTGTTCTTTATTTTAAGAGTTGCAAGAACAGGAAGGTTTCTGCCTGTGGTACAGCAGGACCTGCTGCACTTTATGGCTTCCCAAACCAGGGGGATTATTTCTCCTGGTGAGGAAATTACCCTCTCTGGTACTATGGGAAAAATGAAAATGGAAAGCACAAGGGATTGAGACCCTTGACTTCAGTGGGAAGTGGATGTTGGCTGTGATGGGTACCTTCAGTGCATTTTGGATGGTTGCCATCCTCTGTTTATGTGATAGGAAAAGGAAGCCACACACTCTGAAAACAATTTAATTAGACTTGGGTCTCTGGGGCTACTGATCTGGTTGCTTTCACAAACACTAAAAGATTTACTCATTCCATTAAAAAGTGGAAGCAGGGAGAATAATAAAAATGGAGGGAAAAAGAATACTTTTAAATGCTGCCAGTTAGAAGGAATTTGTAATGTAAAGATTATGGAATGTTTTGATTTTAAAGGCTTTATCTAAAGTCCAAGATGTAAAAAAAAAAAAAAAAAGTTGAAGTATGAAGTGTTTCACAGGTAACCTAAACCTCTTAAGGTCTTTTTAACGTTTTGTGTGTCACCCCTTACCCACTGGAGATCCAAAAGAGCACCTGTTCTTCAAGTCAGTGCCATATGCCAGCATTTGAATGTGCATATTGGTTTTCAGGGAGGATAAACCCCCACAAAACAAAGATGAACTAGAAGCAGCTGATGCCCTGTGATAACACAGTTCAAAATTCTTTAAATAGTCTCCAGCTCTCTTGAGATCAAGTGAAAAATAAATTTGAGTGCACATAGCTTAGGATACACTCAGCTCAGTGTATATGATACCAAAGGCTGAGCTGTGCTGCTCTGAGCCTGGACTAACCAGGCTTGCCCTCATCAGGCTGCCAGGGCCATCCCTGCCACTGGACATCCAGCTTGCCCTGTGCAGAACCTTCTGCAGTACCAGAACAGCCTCTTCACAGCCAGTTCGGGCTTATTTCTGTTGGGTTTAAAATACTCACTCCAAATCAGTGCAGTCCAGAAAAGGTGGCTCTGGTAGTCACAGTGCTGGGCTGCAGTTTAGAAAGCCTGGGTTTAACGCAATTCCATGGGTATATCTGTGTTTTTCATCTGCAGACAAAACACTCCAATGAGCTGGACTGGGTAATGACAAGATGGATACAAATAACCTGGTGCTTTAGAATAACAAAATATCACGCACAGTTGCCAGCTGGTTATCACAACTTGTTACCTGCCTTGGTGATGTCACATTGCAGGTTTTGATGTGTTTATGACAGGAGGGAGCCTGAAGGTTATGCAGGTCTCACATCAGAGCTTTTTTATTAAATATTTACCTTTCATATTTTTCATTTTCTTTCCCTGAGGATACCTTTTAAACTTCTCCTGTGTCCAATTAATTTTAGTCAGTATATTTATTTATTTTATTTATCTACTTTGACATAAAAAGGGAAGATTCAAGGCAAAAAGAAAAAAAGAAAGCAAGCAGTCAGACAGAAACAAGGTTCTTGCACATTGTGCATCTTGAAGTTAAATGGACACATAATTTGGGGCATCAAGCAAATTGAAGTTTGTTGGTTCCATTCACTTAATTGTGATTGTATATCAGGAGTTAAACAGTTGCTGCTTGTTATATGTAAGATACTAATTAGGGTACTTAACCTGTGTGTAAAACAGCATTGGTATGTTGACTCATAAAGGAGCTTTTTCTGGTCATAGGATTAATGAATTATTTCATAAGAGTATTTAATTTATGGACATCACAGAATGCATTAATTCAACTTAGAATTCAACTTCAGACTCTTCAATGAGATTTTTATATGTGGCCACAGTGAAGATGATTTTCCAGTGGTTGCCATAGAAAGTTCAATCTAAAATTTTTGGGATTTTGCAGCCTTTGACATTTTTTTTTCCCTTCAGTACCGAATTAGTTCAGTTTGTAGTGCTGCTGTTCCAAACTCTTAGTGCCATTAGATCAATCACAATGATTAGGAATGAACTATATTGTTTAAATTCTACTTCTGATAAGGAGCATTTGTTGAATTTCTTGATTTGGCAAGGCTGGAGGAGCACAGGCTCTTTCTGAGCTCTGGGTGGAAGAAAGTGGTAGTAAAAGGTTCATAGTCCAGAAATATATTATGCCCTTTGCATATGGCATTAAGGAAGAATAGCTACTCTTCACCTATGTAGCCACACATGACAGAATAAAATTGTCCCAAAACGTGATGGGGCCTCCTGAGTGTATTGATACAACTAAACCGTTTGTGTTAAGAAATTAATCTGCACAGCTGGGGCTTTTCTATGAAAATCTTGTTGAATTGCCAAATCTTGGTAGACATTTAGACATTCCAAGGCATCAAACAATTTGAGGCTGTCAACTGCACTTGTCTGGGACTTTCCAAGAGCTGCTTATCACAAAGTGTTTTACCTTCTGCCAGCCATAAAAGTTGTTATTGAAATGAAATATGTTACCAAGATTCATCAGGAGATTTACAGGGCTCTGACTTTATTGAATTTCTCACCTCAGACAGACAATGACCGATGTACTGACCTTGTCTCATGGGATTTTCTGTAGATTAATGTCTTCTGCACTTTTTCTCCTGCTTTTGTTCTTCATCCTTCCAGTAAGTCCTGCTGGCTGACTGTCAGTACCTGGAGATATTGATGGATGATAAGCCCTTGAGATTTTTATCCCAGCAACACCTGAAATGCAAGTGCAAATTCTGAGCTTCCGACTGATGATCAAATATAATAAATGCCCCCACAGACAAAGTAAAAAAAAAATGCTAGTTTGAAACACCTTCCCTTTGCAGACCCGAACGTAATTAAACAATCAATCTGCTTGCACTTGCACGAAGGTATGAACTGAGAAGATCAGGTTTATTTTAATGCTACAGTTTTGGCAAACTGTACAATCAAATCCTTGCCATTTGCAGAATGGGCTTGGGAAGGATGTGACTTCTCTAAGGAAATAATTCAAAGCCTGAGAGATGTGAATATTTTTATGGTATTGATTATTAATGAAGTCAAGGAGGAAAAAGGTATGACTACAAATTATTTTTTAAAGGAAATTTGTTTGCAAAATGTCGCCATTATTCTTACTAACTGAATTGGCACTCTTCTTCTGGCAGGTAGGACTGTCTGCACAAAAATAAAACCCGGGTTCTGATCTTATTTATAATAAAACAAATGTCCCCAGTTAGTGTCTGCCAATATTTGGTATTGCTAGAGTGCAAATCAGTTAAATCTCTACATGCTGCAATATCTAGATTAGTATCTAAGGCTCCAGGCACTTACTTTAATAACAGCCAGGACTCAGCAAAGACAGCTTTCTTTGAACCCTGCATTTTCCTGTCTTTGTACATGGTCTTCTTAGAGTCTGGTCTTGCAAGTGTTGCAATTAAAGCATCACTGTCATCCCCAAAGACTGATCTTTTAATTTGTAGTTTTAAAGAAGTCTCTTTTCATGAAGTAAAAGGAAATTGCATATAAATATAATTACCGTTTTGAATAACTGGGACATTGTACAACACTAAACCTAACAAATGCTTCCTGTTGTATAGACTATATGAATATTTAAATAATGAACATTCAAAACAGAATGATCTTGAATTTATTAAGCAGTGAACAATTAAAAGAAATAATTACAGATTAAATGTAGGTGAAATGATTTGAATTGTAAAGCAGAAGAAGAAATAAATTCAAGCTAGTATAAAGTTTGAGTTGAGGGTCCTTTCCTGTCATGAGCATACATTGAATTTGGGAGCATAAGTTTGTATTAAGTCACATGTAAATTAAGGCTGACAATATACTGTCTGGTCTGGCATCTCTGAATAATTAATGGAGGGGAGGAAGAGAACTGTACAGTAGATCTTTGGTTTGGAATTCCCTAAATTTAAATATCTACTTCTGAATATATCACTGTGTGTTCCCCTTTCTCTGTCTCCTTACAAATCCTCTTAGATCTGGTTATCAACACATAAAATTTGTGTTTTCACATAAACTTACTCTACAGCTAATAGAGTGAAACTGTTCTAAATGAAAATACTTAGGAAATCATTTTGTTTCAAGTGGGAACCACAGAGTAAATTGAAAGGGGAAATTTAAAAATTAAGTTTTCTGTATTGTATGACACTGATCCATGGAATCATTCTAAATTTCACTGGGTGGTGCTGAACCTTGTTATTCAGAATACGTTACCTTATAGGTGTACACATATTTTTTCCATTGTAATGGCATCAGGTGGGACCTTTTTGGGAGCAGCCCTGCCTGGTGGAAAAATGGATCTGGGATGTGACCGTCTGTCCTGGATGCAGCTCTGGAGCAGAGAGAGTGAAGGCTTAGGGTAGTCATGATTCAAACCTTCAAGACTAATACACCTCTCAGTGGGAGATTTCTCTCAGCTGCAGTCCAGCTTCAAATCTTCCTATATCAAAAGTAAACTCTGAATCTCAGCAAAAGAGGCTGGAAAGTGGAACATCCTCCTCATCTTACGGGACAGATCTGCAGTGGCATTTTGTAAAAAAGCTGCCCTGAACAGAAGTACAGCACATCGCTCTTACTGCATCTGCTCTCCAGAATTTTTATATTAAACAAGGTTTTGTTTTAAAAATTCTCTTAATTCAGCCAGAGTAATGTTGTTGGTTTTTTTTTTTTAGTAAGGACAGTTAAAATATTAGAACCAGAAAAACTTTTGAACTGCAGTGCCAGTGGCTACTGACTTTTGTACTGCAAACAGAAACTGCTGACAGCTGTGGTGCCAAACAGTTTAGTGGTTCTTCATCCAAATTTATTAGAATTCTTTATTTGGTGAAACTCTCTTAAATCTAAATGCTTAGGAATTTAACCATTTAAGCCTTACATCTCATTTCAGCCTTACAGTCAGTCTGGGGTGGAAACAAATTAAATTTGTGAGTATAAACAGTGTTTACAAGACAAACAATTACTCTACGAACCATGTATAGTTATTGCTACCACCCCCATTGTATGAAAGGTGGAAAGAGACTGCTTAGATGAGAAAACTGCTCTATATTTGAAAGAAATTTAACTTGAAAGACTCTGAGATATGGGATTTGGTTTCTTTTTGTTTGTCATAAAACAAACTGTACATCTTGCCTGTGAGAGATACGGAAAGTTTATGAAAAAATCTTCTGTAGAAATTAGCACAGAGGCCTGGAACAAAATTTTAAATCAGTCATCTCTCAGATTAAAAGTGAGCCCTTTATCTGGTCTTGGTTGCTACAAGAGAGTGTGTATTGGAGTTTTCCAGTGCTAGGAAGAGGTATTTAATTTTTATTCAACCAGTAATCAGTTTCAAGACACAGAAGGCTAAAGGATATGTTAATTAAGTGTTATTTGCCAAAAATGTGTACTGTACCGATTTTTTTTTTTTTTCAGGTCTCTTTGAATTTACTGAGCTATTAGGCACACATCTTGAGGAAAAATGGTAAAGTTGAGAACACCTAGTGGTTCATTTTATGTAACTGGAATTCGTTTAAGGCTCTTCATTTTTTCAGCCAATTCTGGTAGAGAGGTACATTCTTTGGAGGCTATAACGCCTGCTAAATCACCAAGATTTCTGCTCTTTACAAATGAACACATTGGAGCTTTAAAAAGAAAACTGCTCTTTGAAACTGCTGAACGGTCTCATGCACAGGTTTTTCTGTTGCATGATCTCTGTACTCTGCTTAAATTACCTTTTAAAAGTTTCTACCTTACACTGAATTTCAGTCAAGAATTTCTATGCAAGAACAAAAATAATTCTTCTGTGTACTTCAGCAAGTGCTGGACCAAATCTTAGACATGTCAATTCTGCCACTGACTTTGGGTTTCCAAGCTATTAACAAGAAAAACTTTTAAGTACCTTGTAGGAAGGTGATAATTAGGGGGGGGAAAAAAAGGTGTGGAACAATACTGTTTATAAATAAAATCTATAAAGACTTTTGCAATTTTTCCTGTGGTGAAGCAGATGTTTCAGGTTGTTGTGGTTCAGCAAAGGAGTTCTTTGAGGCAGACTGACTTTTTAGTTTTTGGAAATGTTTGCTATCAGCACTGACATTTATACCAATGGGCAATTCCTCTGACAGTCCCTTTCAAACTTTTGCAAGCCCTGGCCTGAATTAAAATCTCAGAGGATGGTAAGAGCTGGGGCAGAGCTGAGTTCCAGTGCTCCCAAAGAGCAGCCCTGTTTGATCTCCCTTCTGCTCTCCTGCACCTATTTGCATTTTCATTTGCCAAAGTCCTTTGATTTCAGGGGTTAATAGGGTGGCTGCTCTGTGTAATTATGACATCACATACATATTTTTCTAGTGTTTTGATTTGAAATGTGCTAGCTGTTAGGGAATCATCAATATATTGCCTCTGATACCTTTTCAAATGCAAATTTAAGTCCTGTACTTTTCTGCAGTAATTTGAAAAATGAAGTCAATATTTGACTTTTTCTAAAGTATTACCTTCTCTTCTTAATCTGTGCTGAAATTTGATGCAGTTGTTCTTGTAGCACAGGTTTTCAATTTCTAATTAAAATGGGAAGTGAAAAAGGTGTTTAATGTAGCAGGTTTCAGAGTAGCTATATCATTGGGTATCTGTGAGTCTGGCTCCTGAAAATGTCCACAAATTCCATAAGTATATGAGTGGGGTGTTTTCCTGGGTTGGTTTTTTGTTTCTAATTTAAGATTTGGGGTTTTTTTTTTCCATTATATAATCATTCCACACCACCAATAAAAGTAAATTTGGGGCGGGAAGGCATCATCGAAGCAAAATGTCTTTCACTAGTAGGTAAGACAGGATGCTTGAAAAGGAATTTGACCTTGTTCCTGTTGGGTAACTCCTAGAAAGGCTTTAACAAGTATTAAATATGCACTCCCATAGGCTTGCAGATTAACTGAAGGGACAATACAGGGAGATTCTTATCCCTCCTGGGTGACAAGTTTTCCTGGCATCTGTCAGCAGCAAGGGCAGCTGTGCTTGCCCTGTCATGATCAGGTTAGCTCAGAGAAGACAGGTCTGTGTTTTGGAAGGGCAGGTTTGGATGCAGCAGCTGAGGCAGTAATGGTCTCTGACTGCTGTGGGAGTTGCTTTTTGCCTTCAGCAGGGATGGAGGGAGTGAAGATGGATCCAGTCCTGGGAAACCACGGGCTCTGTGGGGGGAGCAAATGCTGGCAGAGAAATGTGGAAAACAGCTGGTTCTCCCACTGCTTCAACTCAGGAGTAATTGTCTGAGAGTTTGGGTTGTATTCTTCTGCAGTGAAACTGCCCAGATGAATTCAGGTGATGCTGGAAACCTGGATGATGTGGAATTGTGCCCTATTTTTACAGCTCCAGTGTTGCTCAGCTGTTAAAGTTACAGGAAGGAAAAGGAGCTCTGTGTGTACAAACAGAGCACTAACTCTTCTGCCAGCCTTAGGGATGTGCTTGCTCCCACGGTTATGATGTCTGGATGCCTCACATGTTTGCAGTGTATTTATCCTCACACCCTTCCTCCTGCGATGAGAAGGTGCTGCTTGCTGCAGTTTTTCTGTGGGGAGCAGAGATGGATGGGTGTAGCTGTGTGTGCATCAGGGTGTCTATAAAAGTGCTGCAAATTGAATCTGAGTCTCTGGACTCTGGGGTTGATACATTTAATTGCTGTCACATCCCTCCATCTTTGAGCTATCCTGTGTTGTTGTGAAAGTGTAGCTGTGCTGAAGTGGGCTTGTTTTGCTATTGCTTTCTAAATCTTCTGCATGTACCTGAGCATTGCTGAAGTACTCTCAGTCAAAGAAATTATTCGTGCCAAGGTGAGTTATCTGATTTGCTGGGGTTTTTTTGTTGAGAACCTAACCTTGAAGTGCACATTTTGAACTGAGCTGAGAAATTCTTTTTTGTCAACTTCACAGATTCCCACCAAAATGCAGAACTTCTCTGACTGATGAAATTCCATTTTTCTGGGAGGCAACTTATGTCTTTACCTGCTTTATTTTCCCAGCTGTCAATTCAGATTTTTTTATTTGTTTATACTAACTTATAACAGGTTTCTGGGAATTTTTTTAATGAGAGTTCTGGCTTGTTGCCATCCTGTAAATGGAGGAAACTTCTCTAACTGATGTCTGAACAACCAATCTTCTGCTTGGGTGTGTGAAGCTGCTTCGATATTAAAAAGGAAAAATATTTCCATAGCAACGTATTAGAAGCACAGAATGTTTTTGCTGTCTGGGGTTTTTGTTGTTGATGTTGTTACACCCTTACAGTGGAGATTTTTGACTCCTGTAACCAGCCCATGAAAAGCAGCCAGTAATAGCACAGCAACATTTATTTTTCTATGTAGGACTTTGTTCTGCATATATACTTTTAAAAATAAGTGTAAACTGTTATTACTGAAATTACCTCAGGTTTCCAAAGTGCTAATTTTTAAAACAGCTACATATTTTTCCCACATTATCCAGTATTTCTTTTGAGTCCTGATGTAGAAGAATCAACAAATCTGCAGAGCAGAAGATGAGCAAGCAAAAGGAAATTAACCATCACGTAGGTCTGGATGAGCCACTCTCTGGTCTCCCAGATAAGAAAACCCCTTTTCATTAAGGGGTGGATGTGCACCACTGCACCTAGAGTGCCTCAGGATAACAGAGGGAGCCCAAATATTCAGCTTCTGCTGTGGTTACATAAGGCAGTTGCACATTCCCACCCAAGGCAGCGTGTTTGGTCCTTTTTGGGTGGTGTTTTTTCCAGGTCATTTGCTGCAGTAGTCATGATGGGTGGGCAGTAATAACAAGCAAGGCTCTGGAGTTTTCCAGTCCTGCTTTGTTATGTTGCCAGATTAAATAAAAGTCAGCAACAAGATTGCACTTGGCTACATAAGCAGAGTGACATAACACTGCTGCTCCTGAGCAGCTCCTTGTTTCATGGCCATGGTGGTTAGGATTCCTGTTGCGAGATGAGGAATTTCTTTGGATTGCCTGGTGGGCTGAAGTCTGGGTGGGGCTGTTTCAGGCTGCTCAGCCTTTCTTTTTGGTTGTTGTTGTTGTTGTTATTATTATTACTATCATCCATTTTTCTGTGTTTAAATGTCTGTGTCATAGAGAAACACAAGAAAACTATTTTTGGTTTTTTTTTAAACATCTTCCCTGAGAAATTCTGTACCTGTTCTGTGTTGTCTCTTGCTGGTTTCCAAATCCTGTGTTTACTGTCTTGCACCTCTTTACAGTATCCCAGGTCCAGTATCACTGCATTGGCTGGATTTACATCTCTTTGTATCAATAGAGAGATTGTTTAGTTGTGGACTTGGCAGTGTTTGGCTGGGCTTAATCTAAAGGTTTTTTAATAACCTAAATGATATGAGGGAATAATGAAGAAATAGAAGAGGAAGTAATTTAAAAGCTCAGTTTGTTTTAAAAGATACACAAAATGGTGTTTATTTGGCTTAAAGAAGTTATTTCATTAGTTATTTAATTTGGCTTAAAGAAGTTATTACATTCAGCTTATTTTGGTAGCAATATCTAGAATACTTGAATTTTGCCCCAGGATCTTGCAGTTGACTTCTCTGCTGCACTCTAAGCCTTTTACCACTGTAAAATTTAATAACCTTTAATAAATATTTAAGTAAATGGTGAGTGGTCTCAGAAAAAAGTTGATTGAAGAAGTGGGGCCTCATTTTGCATGTGGTGAAGTAACTGATTAACAAAGAGGATCAGAGGATAGGGAATGCTGCCCTAATCCTGTCACTTCCATGTTATGATTATGTGGAAGACTTGCTCATTTAGTTCAAACTGAATTGTCTTTTTTTTTTTTTTTTTAATTTGATGTCACTATTTATTTTAATTAAAAATGCTAAGGGAAAGTTCAGAACAGTTGAATTCACTGCATGGGAATTGGGACCATTTTGCACCAATTTACTCAGTACAACTAAAGGGTTATTTATTTTGGTTATGCACTTCTCTGTAGATTCACAGGCTGGTGTATTTTAGGATTGGAACAGGAAATCCATACTTGTCGCTGCTTAGCTTGGCTGTAATGTCACACCACCAGTATCAACCAAGTGACACCACTTTACATTTGTGTCTCTATTTAGCTGAGGAAAACCATGGTGATTGCTGAGGCTGCTGATGTAACAATAATATTGTGTTGGATGTATCCTGACTGGTGCTTGTGTACTGGTATGACTGACAAGATGTGTGCATTAATTAAATTTTGGACATGATTTGTAGATTCTAACTGAGTTTATATGAGAATTTATTTGCAAACTTTAGGAATTTGGTCATATATAATTTGCTTTCCTGAACTCTGTTGCCAGTGAAGCTTCAGGCTGAGAGAGGTAGCTCTTCACTGGCCCAATTGTGAACCTCCAGCTTAACTCAGCTGCTCTTAGCTCCTGTGGGATTGCTGTCCAGAGGCCTCTTTGAAGAGCTGTCAGTTTAGCTGGTAGGTGTTTATTCTGCAGTGGTGTTATCTCTGGCTAGTGCTGATCCCTGTTTCAAAATAGCTGTGACACCAGTAAGCACTGAGGCTAAAATTTCTGAGAGTAGATTCAAATAGCTTGAACCTAAAGGCTGCACTACATCAAGGGCAAACTTGACTTCTGGTAGTTTACTAAGTGGCTGACATGCCCCAGAACTGCATCATCCATGGCTCGGTGATAATCTCCGACTTATTTGTAAGGTTGCTTCCACCAGGAATCCTGATATCCTAAAACTGTCATTAAGATTGTGGGATTCTGAGGAAATTCTTTATTTATTTCTGAAAGAAGAGTTTACTCTCTTATCTTTTTAATCTGAAAATTTGTGCTCTTTCTTACCAAACCTTCTCTTATGGTTACTTAATACTAACACATCTCTTTTATTTTCCTTTTTGCTATTGGAGTAGTTAGCTACTAATAAGCTGCATCTTATTACTGGAATATGTCTATGTGGCTGAAAGCACAGGTCATGCTATAGAGAAATAACTAGATTTGTGAAAAAAAAAATAGAGATATGTTGAAATTAAAATGCAGTCAAAGCTTTGTTCTCTGAAGGTATTTTAGTCATAGTGTTTTGAGCACATTTATTTTTCAAGGTGATGCTGTCTTTTTGTGCTACCTGTCAAGGTGGTGAAAACGTTAAAATTAAGTAGACAGTGTACATACATAATGTAAAAAATGACATTGCTTTGTAGATTAAACGCCTGAACTTCATCCCATGGTGAAATACATGTTTAGTGTGATTTCATGTGAACAGAAACCAATTTTCATGGCTTTGTAGTTCAGTTAGTGTAGCAATTCATTACAGTGAAGAGGAACCCTCTGCCTTCTTGCCTCTGAGTTAAATCCAGACTTTTCTAAGGCTCAAAGTAATGTGTACTTTTTCTTATTTTATCTTTACTCTCAGGATTTGCTAATACTCCCACAGCTGCCTTACACATAGTTCTGTTTCTCTCAGAGGTACCCAGACAGTTCCCCTTTTTTCTCCCTTTCTCTGAAGAATTTCAAAGATCCAAAATCAGAACCACAAAGATTGGCTCAGGAATGATAGAAAAACTGTGTGCAGGTTTGCATCTGTGTTCTGCCACAGACTCTTGAAGTCTGCCATAGAATTTTAAAGTCCTTGATCTCTCTGCCTGAAATCCCCGCCTGGACAATTTTTGCTTGTTTCATGAGAGAATGCTGAATTCTTATCTGATATTCTGATAGGCCTCACTGGTGTGCCATTACCCTGGTTAGCTGCTGCCTCTTCTCTCAGTTCCGTGTTTTCACTCTGACACTCAGACCATTCAAGTCTTCTGGCTGCTTGGAAGTCTGTTAACTCTGTTTCTGGTTGGAAAAGATCCCTAAAGATGTAATGATTAAACAGGATTTTGCTGCATAGTGCATGCAAATCTCTTTGTGGTCATCAGGAACTGTGATATGACCAGTATTGGAGAATGAGAGTGTTAACTCATAATTGCAAAGTCTCCTGTTGGCTCACCTACAATAAAAGAAAAATTAAAAGGTGTCTTTTACATTCTGAGAAAGACTCTTTAAGAATCTCATCATTGATGAGTATTTTGTAAGAGTGAGTGTGTTCTTGCAGCACATTTCAACCCCAAATGAGAGGCATGCCAGGTCATTTTGCATGCCTGTCCATTATTGGAATACAACAGATGTGAAACTTGAAGGCAAACTGCTGTGGAGGAGCTTCTGTCCTGACTAGGGCTGTGTATTAGTTAATAATACCAATGTCTTCTGCAGGTGTGTGAAAATGTAGATCACCAGTAGCAGTTGGAAATATCTGGAATTAGCAATGCTGTGTGTTCCAGATGTGCCAGAGGTTGGAGCTGTTTGGAATTCTGATTCAGCCCCTTTTAATTGATAGAAATTATATTTTCAGGTATAATTGTTTCTACTTTTAGCAGAACTTATGTACGTAATTGTGCTCCAGATGTGTCTTCCATCAAGCAAGCCCTGCACGTGTGAGCCAGTTGTATGTTTCCATGAAACAGTACAAGTGCTCCTCTCCTAGTCAAAATAGCTTTTAAACAGCTTGTGTGTAAGAGAACAGAGTTATGGATTTGAATATTAATATATATTGAGTATCAAACTTATTTGGCTTTATACTATATCTTACGTAATTCTGAAAGGTTCATCTGAAGCTCTTGCCTGTTTGCTTGGTTTTTTTTGACTCAGGACAGGCAGAGTCCAGCTTCTGGAATAAGCAGCAGCTTGAACTGGTGAGAGATGGAGAGCTTGAAATGTTTAGTTTTGGCATACAAAGTCCAGTCACATGAAATTGTTCCTTTCCTCACTCAGTGGTGATGAGACAGGCTTTCTGTGGGACAGTAGGTGTGTGAGTTTTAAAGCAGGTGAGCTGGCCAGCAGATCATGTCAGTCCGGAGCTTTTCCTTTCATGGCTTTGGCTTAGTTGCGCACTCCTGAGGAATGCAAACAAATGCAAGCTGAGGATATTGAAGCTTTTTTTTGTCCCTCATGGCTTTTTAATCCATCAATTTGTTTATGTAAACCACTCCTGTGGTTTAGGGTGAATGGCCAGTTATTCTAGAATTTTATAGCAACTTTGACAAAAAACTTTACAAAGTTACATTTCGTAACACCTTCATGTAGTCAACAGAGTAATTGCTGACAGCTCTTGGGGAAACAGCACAGGTTTTTTCTCCTCCCCATTGTAAGTTTAGGAGGGTTCACTTCCTCACCGTCCGCGGTGTGTCAGCGTGAACCCAAACTCCTCTCCATTGCTTGTCTCCTTTGGACACTTTGCCTACTCAGTGGGCATCATTTGTCTCTGTCCTAATTCCCTTCTGACTGTAAATGCAACAGAAACATTTGCAAAGAATAAATCTTTTCAGTGTATTGACAAAGCTGCTTCTGTAATTGTGTTAGCTGAACCAGACGATGAGCTGAAATCCTTTTTGAATTAGGGTTTATGTAACTCTAACCCAATTCCTGGCTAAGCCTTGCAGCTCGATCCAGAACAGTGAGCACTGACAGCTCGTGGGTTTTGCTGCAGTCTGAAATGTGTGGCCTAATGCACTAAGTTTGGGATTGTTCAGTCTGCTTTTTTGGCTTGGTTTTGCCCCGCTTTAAGGTCATTTACCTGTGGCAATGTCACCTGGGAAAAAAGGAGAGAAGGCTCAGTTGTAGCCAGTGTGTAGTTGTTTCCAAGTGGAGCAGTTTGTGATGCAGGAAAGAAGCCAAACAAGTGTGGTTGACTGCTGGAGCAGCTTGGCTGTTGCTTTGTTTCCAGAACTTCTGTGTGCATGGAGCCAAGCTGGCAGGGAAAAGCACAATGCCACACTGTTATGCTTTTTTCTGAAAGCATTTTCTGTGAATACAGGGTGGCTGCAAGAAAGGATGCAGGGGTCTCACCTATCACAGAGTGACAAATCTTTTGCAAATTCAGGAGTGAGGGAAGGCCTCCATCCTTTGCCTTCTTTAGCTTCCCACTGGTACATTCTTTCACTCCTGTGTTGTTTGTATAATGATGGTGAAAAACAATAGTGGCATAGGTAAAGAGCTGGAAATGGATGTGTTCTTCTCTAATTTAAGGGGTATTAAGGAGCACAACCCAGCTGATTGGAAGCCATAATTACACCAGTGTTTCAAAACAAAACCACAAAGTCCTTCCAGACCTGCAGCCTGACTTTGACACAGCTCTAAAGTTGTTTCTTTGCTTCAATTTTGCTTCTATTTCCAAAACAGCATTTCATAATGAGCTTCCTGGCTACACAGAATTACCTGAAGTCCATTGTAAAGTGAAATACCCAACACTGGATATTAAAAAAGAGGAATTGGTTTGATGACACCAATATCTCAATGGGAGTGAAAACCACTAGCACGTGCTATAAATTGAGTTTTGTGCTAGATAAAGGTATTTAATAATAGGTAAAAAAAAAAAAGAAAATAGGCTTGTGAAGACGATCCCAATGGCCTGTGCTCTTTTCCATTTTATAGACTTTGACGTGTGTAAGTTTTTAAAAAAGAAAAGATTTTTAAAATATCAGGCCATTTTCTAGTTGTCAATTCCTGTAAAGGAGCAGTAGTTAGGACATTGCATTCTTTCTGACTGTATTTATTTGGAAATTTACACGGTGAAATTTGAAGTTAAAGCAAAAGAGGAGATTTGTGCAAAACAGAAGATGTTTTCTTGCCAGACAATACTATTTAAATTTTTTCAGTTCGTGAACATCAACATTTCACTACAAAGTGGAAAAAAAAGTAATTGACCTACTCAGCTTCTGTAAAAATTTTAGTGCACATCCAGTAGCATTAAGTTTTGGACAAAATTTCTAGTAAGTAATTAGTAAGAAGAAAATCAGCTTAATTTTTCCATTCATATAATATTTGACTCTCAACTAAAGATTAGAGAACCCCCAAAAGCTTCCATATTCTGCATTTGAAGACTGGTAATAAACTCCCTATTGGATTATGACTGGTGGTTTCTCAGCTTCTGAGGAAGAAGGGGATTAATTGAAAATGTCAAGTTGTGTTCGTTGGATTTTTGAGGAGAGGATGAGAAGGGTGACAGGGTCTTTTTTTCCTTCTGCAGTTTCAGAGATGAGAGCCTTACCCAAATATGATGGCTGTAAATTTGGAGCTGTGCTCAAAATCCTTGAGATTTACATGTATAAAAGATTTTCTCAGAAGTCATTAAAAAGTCTTTGGAGTTGAATGAGATTCTCATGAGAATTAAACTGGCCATGCTAAGCAACACCTACTGTCAAAATACTGCTCAGGGAGAAAATGGAATAGAAAACTCCATCTGGACTCTTGACTAGGTTTATCATGTGATGACTGAATCTGCACTTTGAGCTTGAGGCTGATGATGTTTTGTGATAAATATTAGGAAAAATATTTGTAAATTCGCACTGGAGGCTTACAGAAGCAATGTGTGGGTTTTTTATTTTAATCATACATGATATTTATTAAATATTCTAGTGAATTATTCTGTAATCCTTTTAACTTGCTGAAAAGCTGGCTGTCTCAGATTTCCAGTTACTAAGAGAGGTGGTGCAAACATGTTTCCTGAAGGTTTACAGTGGGTTAGGTAAAATATAGCCAGCCTTTGACAGTGCTGCAGAAAACAAGTCAATCCTTGTTTTCAGTGTTGCTGGACACTGACAGCAGAATATCTGAGTTAATATGTGGAGCTGCAGCTCTATTCCATAAGCCTGACATGTTTTGACAAAGATTATTGATTTCCATATTCAACGTTTTCTCTATTTGCAGTTGTTCACACTGTTAATCTAATGTGATGGTGTGAAAAAATGTACTGGTTCTTCTTTTAAGATTTTTTGGGGCTTGATGTTTTTTACCTGCTGGGCTTTTGCCTAGAAAATGACTGTTTTTGCACTGCAATTTTATATCAATTTTTGTCATATTACACACAGATGTTATTTATATTTAATATATAATACACCAATATATTGTGTATCTATAAATACTTACATATAATACATATGTTGCATGATTATTGTAATGTACAGATATTAGACTATATTCATACAAATCTATAATGTGTTTTTCAATACTATGAACATTTTTGTCATGTATTCCCTTGCATTTCTTTTCATCTATGGAGATATATTCATAATCTCTATGAATAATAACAACTTCTATGCAACTCTACTCTTGAGTTGTTCTGTAGAGAGTATCCAGCAAAATTATCATCTATATGGAGTATTTCCCAATAGTAATTTATTCTGTAGTGTGCAGCCTGCTGGGACTTATGCAAATGCTATTTTTGCTGGCTCAACCCCATATTTTTCTGAAAGAATGTTTTTTTTCATTTCTTGGGGGAAGGAAAAAAAATTCTGACAAGATCAGTATTCACTTCTTTTCTCACCTATTACCCCTGTCCTTCCATTACAAAAAAATTAAAGCAGATTACCTCCCACTGGCTGTGTAAATATGTCCTAAATGCTTCATCTCAGTAAAGGCACTGAATGCCCACATGAAGATAGAATAAAACACTCACTGTGGAGATGAAAAAACACCCTGCAGAGGTAGCCCTGAGTTTGAAAATAACTTTGAAGTTCTCATGATAAGGTCTGATGTTTCACTCCTCGGCAGCAGTCAGCTGGAGACAGAAACATGGGTGGCTGAGGTGTAGTTAGATCCATGTCCTTTGGTCCTGTGCATTGTTTTGCTTTGGAGGAGCTGTGACACAAATATCTGAATTACAGAAGGAGATGCTGCTGATGAAATGGGAGGCTAAGGAGAGTCACTGTCTCTCAGTATTTTCAAATTACAAAATGTGTTGAATAATACTGCTTAAGAATACATGGTAGGCAACAAATGAGTCTTACCTTAATAACATAAAATTACTCTAAACCATGAGAATTTTCCCTTCCAAGTTTCATAATTATTCCTTTTTATCAGTTTTTATTTCAAGCTGAGAAGCTTGACAGCAGCTGTAACAAGTAAATGCAGTTAGGGTGATCTTAGCTTTTTTTTTTTTGTGGCTTCATTAGGCACTGTATTCATTCTTGACTTCTGTATTGTCATAAGGACTTTGTAGAACTCAAACTTTGTAGAACTCATTCATTCTTTTCCCACTGTACCCACCAGTAGGGCAAACAGATTTTGTTTGTAAATTCACACCTCTGTAGAATGGACATAATTCCTGTTTGTGAAAATGCTTTGCAATGTGTGAGAGCCCAGAGGTGTTTCTATTTCTCTGTGTGTGAGTGTGACTTTTGATCACTGAATGGTGACAGAGCAGCCACTCCACTTTCCTTCTTTTTTTGTTTTAAGCTTCTTGCTCTCCTTTTCCCTCTGATTGTATGAGGTATTCTGGGGCTTTAATAACACTGCTTTAAAGTTTTCTATCTGTCATTTTCTTCATGTGGCAAACAAGTCTTCTTATTTTATTAGCCAGTTTTTCATAAACTAATATTGCTTAGTTTGACCATGTGGGTGCTTCTTGCTTTCCAAAGGCAGACATCTCCTTTTATTTTTAAAGTAAGAGTGATTTTTTTTTTTTTTTTTTAAGTGTTAGAAAATTATTGTATAGCAGAGGATAGACTCGAGATCCGAAGAGAAACCAATTTTTTCCTTCTGTGATTCTTTGCACTTATTTCAGACAGGTGTATGAATGATCTTCAGAATAGGAGGAGCAAGTTAAAAGCTGGTAATAATGACCAGGCCATGCAATACTCCCCTTTCTGTTCACTTAATTATTTAAAAGTATGCTAAAAATTCTATGTATGACAAAAAAATATATACTCGCTTTTATGCTGCTGGAGGGAAAAATTTTTGTAAGAAACTAGAGTGGGAGTGAAGAAAAACAAGAGCACATTGTGTTTGGGAGGCAAATCAGACAAGTTCTCTTTAGCCATGTTATTTTCAGACCTTGTGTGCTGGAGGATTGGAGAATGGTTTTCTGAGGGATTTGTTCCAAAAGATTACTCATGCACACATCTCAGAGTTTAGAAAGACAGAGGGGAATATGATTTTTTTTTAAACTGAGATTGAGAGCTTAATTCCCCTCTGCTGTGCAACTCTCATTTGATTTTACGTAGAGAATAGGGTCAGTAACACCAATTTCAGGAATATTTTGTGACGTTACATTAATGTAAAGTTGTTGGAATCTAATTCTGCATGATGATATGCAAGTGATACAGCACAGATGAGATTTGAAGACGAATAAGGTCCAGAAACTTCATGAAATTTTGAAAATATTCATAAGAAAATCTGTTCAGAAATCTGAGAGCTGTGTGAGAGATCAGTGGTGAGCTGTAAGTTGAATTTAGTGTGAATTGGTGTAACTTGACAAAGACAGATGAGGTTAAATGAGTCCTTAATTTTTGCTCTGGTATATAAGAATTTAGGCAAATTGGCAACTTCTCTAAGTTTCTAAGAATGTCACCAAAACAAGTAGACATGTGGCATCAGCAGTGTTGTCAATGTACATAAACTTAGAGTTGTGTTATTTTGAATTTTCAATATATGATGGAAAATAAGACATTCAGAAAGAAGATTTTTTTCCTTAACCTCTGAAAACACAGTTTTCCTGTGATATGCTTTTAAGAGAGACCACCGCAGTGTTTCTTCTGTTAATTGTCTTTTAACATTCTGATCAGAGACAAAATAATATTGTTCCCTAGCTAATTTTTGTGCCTACTTCTTAACATATAAAAATGCTAAACCAGAGTAAGGTCTGAGGGAGCATGAAACCTGGACTTGCCTGTGAGCAGTAAAGAAAACTGTAAATATTAGCGTTAGAAGTGCTGTGAACGCAAGGCTACCTAAAGGAAAAGAATCTTCATTTGAAGCCAATGGCAGCAAAGCTCCCCATGTGTTACAGTGATGCCCTATTACTGTGCCAATTTCATTGCCTTCTGTGCATTAAAATGAATTAATAATGGCTCAGGCCTTAAGATACTTTACAGACAGAAATAGGAGAGGCTTTTTGATGGCTCTACTCTGTCCAGTCAGGCTGAAGCCAAAGTGGATCAACAAGAGACATGGAAGAGAGAAGCAAACAGGAGAAAATTGGGGATGTTGCTGGAGGTGATGAGCATTCGGTTAAAAATAAGCTAAACTTGGACTTTACTATGCAGCTGATAGATGTTAATATAGAATAAGTGAAGCTCTGGAGTATGAACAAATTGCCTTTCAGAAAAAGTGGGTTTTCAGAAAGGACTAAAATGTGAGTCATGTAATCCTGGGTCAGAGGTAACATGCCTCCTGCATTGCCAATCCCCCTGCCACTCACTTTAGGTCTAGTGCTGCTTTCAGAGAATTAAGATTACTAACATGCCATTACCCTCAGCTGCTCTCCTGTCTTATTTCCTCCCATTTCTGTTTTGGTGGAGGCCAGATGTTTGCACTGAGTGCTCCCTGCTAGTGTGGAGGATGTGCAAACATCATTGAGAGCTCCTGCCCTGAGTGATTTGCACTGCAAGGAGCAATGATGCTATGCAAATGAAACAAGAAAGTGGATAGGCAGGAGGACAGAAAAGAATTATTGGCCTGGATATGTGCACAATTCCTTTCAACAATCCCATTAGCCCACAGAACACTACCTTATCTGTCACTTTAGATGGTGACAGACTGAGGCCAGTTGAGGTTCGTCCTGTTGCCACCAAGTTTCATTAGATGTGAAAGTGAATTTGGACCACATATTGTTCGGTAACAGATTCTGTGAAATTTCTACCTGGATTGTACCTATTGTAGGCAGTGGTATGGTGCTCTTTGTAGTATCTCTCCAGTCTGTTTTCCTTTTACACCACTTTTTATTACCTAACAGCACTGGATCAGATAAAAGCAGCACCCAGAAACAAGAACAGGACAAGCATGCATGATAGTGCTTTCTGTTCCTTCTGAAACTTCAACCATTTTCACCCTATGGATTTACTCAGAGAGGTGTGGTTTCAGTATTTATTGCTACCTGTGATTTTCCATGCCCATTCCCTCCATTTCCCCTTCCATCTGCATAATCTTCTGCTCCTTATCACACTGGACAATCACTTCAAAAGCTAAGCATTCCTTCCGCCATGTCTTTTTCTTCGAATCAGTGTTATATTGTACAAATTTGATAGTCTGGCTAACAGACAATAAAAAAAGCACATCACTGATCTAGTTCACATTGACTTGTGAAAATATCTAAGGTCAATACAACAGGGTCACTGTTCCATCCCTGTGTCAGGGACATCTGACCTGTACCTATTCACATTTTGCTCAAAGACATTAATTTAAATTAATTTCTTAACATTATATCTTTATTTATACAACCAATGGTAGGATTGATAGCTAAGGCTGGCATGCAAAAAAGGGTGACTCACTCTTCAGTGTGACTTTCTAGATGATGCTTTAATTTACATAAAAATGATGTTCTTGTTTCAGTGACTCTTGAATACACACTAGGTACTCTGAATTTCTCTGTCAGAACTGTATATCTCAAATGTCTTTAAAGCTTATGAGTGAAGAGTAAATGAAGTTAAGATGCAGTGTCTCCTAGGTGTTGTTAGACTTTTATTTCAAATGACTTTTTTATGGCTCTGGATTTTAGTGTTCTTTGTTTCTCAAAATTGCATTTCCTCACATACTGTTTTCATATAACCTACACTCTGACACAAAAGTTGAAAATATATTTGCTAAAAACATCAGCCAGAAAACTAATAAAACTGTTAGGTCTTTTTTTTTTTTCCTTTTTTTTTTTTTTTTGGTGAGTTTTCACAACAGATGAGAACATAAGGCTCCATGCACCTGAAAGGTTTCCTGTAGGGAAGATAAATGCTTGTGCAGGAGGCACAGCCTGCTTGAGATTTTGCTGCGTGATGCCCTCATACATATTTCATCTAAATGCACATTAAATTTTGCAAATAATAGCAAAACCAGTGTAAGTAACAAGGAGCAGGCTTCAGAAGTCAGGGGTATCTGCAGGAGAGTGCTGCTGACGTCATCCCATTTGCCTCAGGCTGTTATTAATAATGTGCTGCCCTTCATTCCTGGAAGAAACGTGGAAGCCTGGAAGCAGTGAATATATGATTCTGGGGGTTACAGGTGCAGTGCTTTGCATTCAGAGATGATGTCTCACTGTTCCTCTTGCAATGCCAGTTTTGCCCTAATCCTGTGTATTGGGAATCTGTTTTATTTAAGTATGGGAATCTCTGAAGAAAGACACTGCTGGCTCTTGGTCTGTAGATTTGTTAGCCTGAGAGGAAAGGATGTTGCAGTTCTTTGGAAAAAACCCAAATGTTATTGTGGCACTCTGATGCTTGTCATCTGATATTGCAGGTGAGATAAATGAAATGTTGGAAAACAGTAGGAAAGCTACAAACCCATTGATTGGAACACCTTCAAACAAACCTCTCAACCAAACCTATGGCTCTTCTCCCAGGATGGTCTATGTAACCTCTGGTAGCAACACTGCAGAAAGTAACTTGTTATAGATGATTGAAATAAAAGCATTTGAATAATTAGCTTTGATCTAGGCCTACCTTGATCTACTAAAATATTTAATGATTTTCATTTTGGGATAGAGCTGAGTGCTTTTGCTGATTTTAAGTGAGTAGCTATGAAATGAGGTTGCTATTGAGGAGTTTTTTGACTGGGGCCTAGAAGACAATGAATAAATAACATTTATCTGTGTAACTGCTACTGTTTGGTCTTGCTAATTACCCTTATACCATATATGGTTTGCTTAGTGGCTTTGCCCCCATTTGAAAGAGATTAAGAATCAATTTTCAGAACAATAAATTTCTAATTGCATCAGTGTGCACAATACTCATCCATGCCTGTCAGTGTCTGAAGGGAGGTGTCAGAGGATGGATCCAGGCTCTGGTGATGGTGCTGAGCAGCAGGACAGGAGGCAACGGGCAGAAATTGATGCACAGGAAGTTCCACCTGGATATGAGGAAGAATTTCTTCCCTGTGCATGTGACTGTGCACTGGAACAGGCTGCCCAGAGAGGGCGTGTAGTCTCCCTCATCAGAGATATTCCAGAACCATCTGGACACAATCCTGTGCCATGTGCTCTGGGATGACCCTGCTTGAGCAGGGAGCTTGGACCAGATAACCCTTGTGGTCCCTTGCAGCCTGACCATTCTGTGATTCTGTGTATACTATGTGTTGCTTTTAAAATGGCTTCTTTTAGTAATGCAGAGCAGTTATTAGAACAATTATGCATTGTTGAAATCTTTCCTCAGTCTGGGAAGTCAAAAGAAATAACATAAGATCTGGTATGATTTCAACATGTGCCTTTCTTTTTCTCTCTCTGTTTAGTTATCCTTTCCTGCAATTCATTGTCAGTGATTTGGCAGCAGTGTTACAAGTGGAAAAATCAGCTGAGAGTAACTAAGAAAAAGCAGCTTGTAACATGAAACGCCTGCTCAAAATACATATTTTTTTAATACATTCCACATTTTTGTTGCTTTTCTAGATTAATATATTACATGGAATGCAAGCAGATAAACAGAGTGGGCAGATCACTACCAAGTGATGTGAGATATGTGAGAAGGACACCCTGGGGACGATGACCTCTATAACATACTCAGGAACTGCAGAAGATGAAGTGCTCAAGTGTTGTTATTCACAGCAGAGGCTGATAGACCAGATTGTTTCTGCATAATGCTCTTGCAAAGTCCTAGAAAATGTACCTGAGTGGGGGCTTGAGAGGGTCTTCAGGATTTATTTATGAAGCCTCTTACAGGATAACTTATTTTAGCTTACAAAAGAGCCGAGTGCATAATTTCTCTGTTGCTGTTAACTGTTTCCAACCAGGATCTAGATTTAAACAAGGATTAAACTAATCTCAAGGACCAAGAAAAAGTTAGCCAAAGTGTGTTGTGAGGAAGTGAGAACTTTTTGTAGCTTGAATATAACCTTCTTCTCCTTGTTTTTCTCAAATTTCTACAATTTCAGCATCTCTAATAAATATAGAAACTGCATTCGCTACTAAGGTTGGCACTCAGAAAACCTCAGGTAACCAATTAGTGGTAATTTGAAAGCTGGGAAGTGGATAGTAGCCACCTGTATCCTTTACAGCCTGACTGGCTGCAGGGAGGTGACTCCAGTAAATTGAAGGGAATGGGAGCAGAGGGAGAACCTGTTCTTCCACCCAGCAGCACAGTGTGGTCTCAAGCAGGAAAACTTTCAATGTAAGTACCCAGTAATTGGATATCTTTCTGGTAGCAATTCCCTTGCAGTTCCCTGGGTGCGTTGCAGGCCAGGGGGGTGCTTTGCTGTGATTAGCTGGATGTATCCCTGCATGAAGATACCTTTCAACCCAAAATTGGTGAGTTAGACCTAAAACATTGCAATGATATTTCATGGTGATCTGTGGTAAAGGGTTGAAATTCAGAGCCTAATGATGATCTAGCAGTGGCATGACAAGTCAGACTACTTTCAGTTTAGTCTCTTTCCTAATAAATTATAAACAGTCTTGGATTTAGGTTGGGCTGAGTACATACAGAGTTACCATTGTACAAGCAGGGCTGTCAAATTTAGTGTGCATATCTAGACCTACTAATTTAATATTGAATCCTCAATTTCCCTTCCATAAATGCTCTTAAAAATAATCAGTGATCACACTGTGATCACTCACAGGTCAAGCCATCTGCATTTTTCCCATTTCACACAGTCTCATATAAATGCACACACACTCTTATTTTCTGTGTATTACAGGATTAATTTGTAAGGGGCCACAGTGGAAGCTTTGGATTTAAGCTATTATCAAATGGCCTTTTCAAAGTTGATAGAGATTCCTGTCACTGGTGGAATGCAGCTCTCCTGTTCCTCTGTTTTATTTTCACTTTAGCAAATCTATTTTCTTCCTTTCATATTTTACAGAGGGGAAGAAAATCAGAAGGAGTTTCTGATCTGATTATTATTTTGTGTTCTCATCAGACTGTTGTCAGCGCAGGGGCTGAGATGTGCAGTTTGATGGGTGAGGTTACAGGTGTAGGACATCCAGTGCTGTAGGAATGAGGACTCCAACAGAAAACCCACCTTGTTATGAGACAGCTGAGTGTGTGTAGGGGAAAAATGCATCATAATAATTATTTTTGTGATTTGCAGCCTAACTGTAACAGGTGTAATGACCCTTAAAGTTATGCTTATATTTATTTCAGAAGTTATATCAAAATGTCTGGGCTTTTCTTTAACTTTTATCCCTCTTTTCATCTTGCTTTCCAAAAGAAGTGTTGCTAATGAGCGCTTCTTTCAGCAGTTTAATCCTGTGCATGTCTTGGAGGTTTCTGATGCCAGTGGGGTTGCTCACATGATGAGATTTATGTCCATATTCTCCAGCAGCCTACAGGAAAGATGTCTGACAAAGCTGGAAAAAAAAAGAAGTCTAAAATTGTAATCATTATTCCCATTAAAAACATGTTATCAAAATAGTTCTTTACAATTAGTTTCCCTTGACAGCTCTTCACAGGAAGAAAAATAAATCTCAAGATTCCTATCCACTGAACCAAATCCTAGTGTAATTATTCCCATGTGGTACTGCTGAAAAGAATATGACTGCAGAGATAAAACCTAAAAGCAAAATCTGTCTCCGTGTTTTCCTTTCAGAACTGAGGAAAGTGAGGGCAATTAGTTGACCTAGGGAGGGTTTACACACAGTTCTAATCTGGTTTTTGATACTCACCTTCCTTCCTGCTGCAAAACAGTCCTGAAACCTGATTAATTTACAGCCACAATTAATGAGCAGATTGGAATTCTTAAGGTGCACTCATGAGAGCTCCCTGTACAAGCCTGAGTTCCTGCCCACAGGCAGAAAGCCTGAAAATAAAGGTAATGTCCTCCTAAATTCTTATTATTGTTTATATTTTAAATATGGGAAAGAAATATCACTTCTCAATTAATCTGTGTGCTAGCTCACCTTGTGTGAAGCTGCTGCAAAGAATCTCACTCTGTTTTTAAGGTGCACAAATTGGCAAAAGTTTGTGGCTCTTACCACATATGATTGATCTTTATAGAGGTTCCCCAGGCACCTCCTATAGAAAAGAAATGCTGCAGAAAGGAAGATATTTATGAAGCAGTTTCAGGAGGCTCATTAACTTCCAGAACATGGATGAACTTCAGGTAAAATAAACATTTAAAGGGCAGCCTAGCATTTTAAGGGACAGGTGGCAAGAATAATTTGTATCTGCAGTTATATTTATAAACGTGGCATTTAGGAAACCTCAGATGCTGTACAAAAGCTTGTCACTATTTGGTTCCTTACTAAACAGGAAGAAAAATTGTTAGTAAGGAAACCATGTGAAAATAAGAGATATTTAATGTCATACCTAAGGAGCAGAAAGAAACAGATTGTTTGTTTCCCAGGTCAGCTTAAAATCAACATTAACAGCAAATGAACATTTTTATGCTCTCCTTCTTTAGGTTTTGACTTTAATTTTCTCATACTTAGAATGGAAAATGCTGCAAGCCAAGGGGGATATTTTTTAATTATTAGGAAGAGATTTTTGGTGGGTTCCTTTGCCAGTGCTAACTGTGCAGTGGGAAAGTCCACATTTGTGCAAACTGAAGAGCAACGTAGTGATACTGGGTTACTTTTTATTTTAATTTTTGCTCAAGCTTGTTCTGCATCATTACATCTGTGACTTTAAAACAGGTTCTGGGTTGATACCTTTGCATGTGCTGTAAATTGTTGCTCATAGGAAGAGGAATCATCATTTCTTAACACTGATGTCCTTGACTAAAATTATCAAGCAGCTAATGGCAAAGCCCAATAGTCTGGTTTGCCAGGTGAGGCAGTTCTTTGTTTCTGGCTTGTGTGTCCCCCAGTGTGAATGATCAGGGATCAAAATCTAGTTAGCAGTTTTACTGAAGAAATATTGGTCAGTAGAGAATTCAGTTTGTTTTCTCTTTCCAGCACTGGCATTGGCTTTGGAATGCTAGCAGGGAAAAATAAATCCAAGTGAGGGCTTTTCATCTAATCTTGTTTTCTCCTAATCCCTGCTGTCAGGCCAGTGGCATATGAGCAGCCACAGATTTGCTATGCAAGGTATTGTTTGTGAAGCTTTTCTCTTCAGGGCAAAGCCGTGATATCAAGGTTGATTTTTGTCAAATGTTTCTGTTTGCTGTGTTGATGTCCCAGATTACCAAGGGCCTGGACACCATGACTAGCAATGTCTCTTAGTGTCAGAGACTTTAAGTCTATTTTTTAATTGAAAAAACCAGGTTAAAGGCTGATCTTATCATCCTTTGCCTGTGTTTAAATGAGTGAGGAGTAATTTAATGTTTATTGGATGCAAAGCATAGCAAGATGCAAAGGTTTGAACCTTAAAGTAAGTAAATTCAAACTGAAGACAAATTTTTAATGCTCAAAGTAAATGTCAGAAATATTTTTAATTCAGGTTTAGTCCTTACTGCTTTTTGTTTTTAAGTAAAGACTGCCATAGTTGAATCCTTGAGTTTGATGCAGAATTTACACAATTACAAACCTGATCTGGATTAAATTTTGGAAAGACCTGTGTAAGCTGAAACTTACTGGGGTCAGTGCAAAAGTGAGTGAGGTTAGAGTGCTCCTGAGGGGGGAGTAGAATGTCAGGAACAGTGAGGCTTTCTGCCCTTAGCCTGTAAATATAAAGAGCTCCTAAAAAATTCCTTTGGACATGAAGTATGATATATTGCAGGTATAGGGGGCATTGGGTCAGTGTAAGGTCATTAGTTATATTGTACCAAATAAGTTAAATGTTAGAACAATATCATGAATTAAAGGTACTGATTTTGTTGCCCTTCCATGAGGAAGCTGAATGACTAAATTCACTTGTGGTGAATTTGATGTCTGCCTCGCCATTAGAATGGCTCCGGTGCAATTACTTTTGTAGATCATAATAGTCTTGAAAAGTACATAGTTTATGAAAGCAAAAACCTTAAAGGAAATTGAAGAAGGCATAATGGCTTTTCAAGAGGCACGATTTGCATCCACATATAGGTTTGTTGTTTTTTTTTTTTTTTAATCTAACAAAATTAAACTGGTTGTTTTGTTATTTCTGCAATATTTTTTTATCTCCTGCAATCCATCAAATTGTTAATAAGTGTTTGTCCAGTCAGGGCAGCAGAGGGTCTTGATTGCCAGAATGTTTGGGAGCAGGGAAGAGGGTGTCTGCAAAGACCTTTTTCTTTTTCTTTTCTTTTTTTTTTTTTTTTTTTAACATAACAATTAAATGAAAGAATAGAAATAAATTTAAAAAAAAAAAAGAAGAAAGGAGAAGGTTAATCAAAAGCCATTTTCAGTTGCATTAGCTGAAGGGCCCCCCATCTTGTCATGTGTGGAGGCATCAGAATTATTCCTGGCTTTGTCCCCACTGCAGGTGGTGGTGAGGGATGACAAAGATATCACATCCTGTTTAATAGATCTGGGTACACTGAGCTATAGTTGCAAAAGATGCTCCTCAGGTCAGTGCCTGAGGTCTCCACAATCTTTTTCTCCTGCATACCCTCACTTTTCCTTTTTGCAATATGATTTATGTCTCATTTTCTTAACCTTCTTGTGTTTTCCCTTGGTCATTCCATGCCACTTTGGAGTTCTCCCAGCTTTCTTCTTACACATTCAGTCGCACTTGCTGAGGTAGAATCATGTTTTTCCTCTCCTTCTGGGAGAGTACATTTGCTTCTCTTATATACTGACATCCATTTTGTAGGGTGAAATAAAATCATGAATTACTTTCTATTAGCCTGTTCATTTGTAGTTTTATTTTACCAGTTTTATCCAGGTGTAGCTTAAATACCTAACAGCATCATTGTTATTTTACAGGCAAAAGTATGCAGAAAATTCCCCATATGTCATTGGGAGAATCTTCCCTGTGCAAATAGGCTGCCTGGTCTGTTCCTAAAAAATGGGTAGTGTGTCATTGCTGATGTACCTGTGGAATGCACAAACTGGATTTTACTGCTGGTGTGCAGGAGGCTCTCTGTGAGGTATTGGAAACATCAGACAGTGAGTCCGCTCAGTCCGGGGACAGCCATCACTTGTTGGATTTACCAGGAATGTGCAGCAGAGAGGATAAGGCAGTCCAGTCCCTCCAGTGCTGCTGAGTTGCCTTCCTTTCCCCTTCCTTTGGGTTGTTGTTTTCATTCCTGAGGCAGCAGCTCCCATTAGCAGAGGCAGTAACTCATTTAGTGCAGGAGTTACTTACAGTACAGCTGTGCTGCTCTGATGCTGCCATCTGCCATCCATGGGTGGCAGCCAGCTTCCTGCAGGCTGCACATTCCAAGAGAAACTTTCCTGGAGACTCCCAGACATCCATGCACGGAGCCTGCACGCCCCATAAAACGTAGCAGCAAAGGAAACTGGTGAGCTACTGGGAGTGGCTTAGCCGAGATCTGCATCTTCAGACTGTGGTGCCAGGAGCTGAAATAAGGGTGTCTGATTGAGGTGGAATCATCAGAAGCAACCCTGTTTGCCAATTTTAATTTTCTCCCTTTTTGGATGAACCACCTAATTCAGCTTTGTAAGGTGCAACCAGCCACGGCTGTCAGGGCATAGCTAGGAGAGCAAAACTACAAACTGCCATCTAAAGAGATCATCCTCTTAATTGCAACAGGCCTTAGTTCACATTCCATGGGTGTATTTTTGCATTATTGCTTAATTAAAAAGCTACAGGAGCAAAATATTTTTGTGGCTGTATCTGTGTCTTAGATCTCTCCTGGTGTTTGCTGTACTGCCTGTGTCAAGTGAGGCTTTCCAGCTCTGTTAAGTGGAGGCTCTGCTGCCAGGGCCCCATGTTAGAGGAGTTCACTGTGCGCAGGGCAGGCAAAGCTGGAGAGCAATTTGCCTTTTCTGGGCCAGTTGAACTTGATGAAGTGAAAGCACCTGCTTGGTTCAGCCACTTGGTTTATGCTGCCCTGTGCACTGGGGAGTGAAATTCTTATTAGAACCAGAGGGCAGTGCTGGTCAGAATCACACATTGCATCAGCACAGAGTAAAGCTGTAGGTTGCTACATGCTTATTTTGCCACAGAGTAGAGGATTATGTTCCACAGGGTAGATCTCAAAGACTCTTGAGATATACAAATCAAGGGAGCTGTTTAGACATAATCTAATGTATGTAACAAGTGAAAACTTGGTTGGTCCAATAAATGGGAAAATAAGTTTTGCTTTCAGAGAAAGATAGTGAATGTTTTTAATAAAATTTGTTTGTCAAGTCTTGCTTTAATTTATTCATTATTTAAAAAGCAAATAGATTATTTTAAGAAAATTATAGCTCCTTTTCCACATTTAGGTTACTGAGACTTTTCCTCATAATTTGGCAATGCTTTCTTGGCTTTTTGCATCAGCCAGTATTTGCTGAGTGGAATTGAAATAGGTATGAAAGTTTTCTCTGAAAAGAGCTGATTGCTGAGCTTTGCTCTAAGTACTGTTTACTTGAATTCACTTTAGCCTCTTAGTGATAACACTGGCCACTTTCCTCTTATTTTGGGGTTCATGTACCCCATCCACATTGTGCAGAAGCACCACACTCCCTGGTCTGAGGAATGAATGTATGTTCCTGCAATGTGTCCATTTCCAAAATACTGCAATTGCAGAGTTTTCCCAGAGGAATGAGGATTTGTATGTGGAGAGAAATCAGCACAGGGAGTAGCGGCAATTCAACTGGAGACCAATTAGGTATATTGCAGACAAACACTGGTATTCTCCCTAAGAGTGCCTTTGCTGTGGCTGGAGGCAATATGCTGGAACTTGTCTGAGTATGGCAACTCCTTTAGACTTTGTTTGCAGTATTGGGTAATAATCGTGACACTTGAGTGAGAGTAGTTTCAGTGTGCAGTGACAATTTAAGTCATTAACAAATGGCAGCTATTTGCTATCTGTCACTTAAATCAGCCCAGAACCCATGTGAAACTCAGTGTTGGTCGAGTAGATTAACTTTCTCTTAAAATTTTTGCAATAGCAAGCAACTCTCTGTTCCATTGTAGTTTCATGGGTTTTTTTCACCAGATGTGGTTCTTTTGAGAGAAGAAAAGGGGATAAAAACCCTATAAAAAAGTAGACCCTGATTATGTGAGCTGCTTTGATTACTTCTATGGGACTGTTCATCTTCCAAAGCAAATTCTTGTGGTTCTCCAAGAGGATGAAGAAGGGGCAAATGACACTCCTTTTCCCAGTCAGCTGCAGAGCTCTCCTGTTTGACAGCAAGACTCAAATTTCTACAAAATTTGTGTGGGATGGGGACTACTAAGGTTGCTTACAACCTAGTGATTCTGGGATGGCAATTCAGCTGTTACAGAGCAGCTGCTGTGAATCTGCAAACAGCTTAGGGGTGGAAGATCCCTGCTTTCCACAGAATGTTTTGATTCCCTTAGTTCAATGAGCTGAATACTTCTTTTGGATGGACTCTGTCTCGGGTGTCACAAGCCAAACTGCTCTTCCTGGAGCTCTGTACCACTTCCAGAACTAATTAGACACTCCTACCTCAGCAATGAAATTACAGTGGCTCGGGATTAAGGAAAGAAGCGTGGCTGGATCCCTACCAGAAAGCCAGCCCTGACACACAACACCCTGGGATAAGCAGGAGGTGGGCGCAGCTGGCTTTGAAGTTGTGGCTCAGATGCCTCACCCCAGTGATCTTTTCAAAAGGAAACTGATCCCACACAGCCACCCAGGAGCCCTCTTCAAACAGGAGCAGCAGCCCAGCTTAGAGCAGAGCTTGAGGTCACTGTGGACACACAGAGGCTGTGGGGATTTCAGCAAGCAGAAATGGATATAAGAAGCACTTATGATGATAGTTGGAGTTCTGTTTAAACAGAGTGAAGATAATTAAGGTGTGGCTGTATTTATGCACACAGGGGTTTTAGAAAGCAATATGTTATTTAGTCTTCAAGGGCTCCAGCCTGCATTTGCTGCTGTTAGCTGTTCTTCACTGGCCTGAAGTTGGCATTGCTTAGCCTGGTGCTCTCTGAGTAGCATCAACTAAAATAGAATTGCTGTGCTGGATAAGTTTTAGAATAGATTTCTGTGAGAAATAGGAAGGAACAAAAATTCTGCTTAAAAAAAACTCCCTCCAAACTTGCTTAGTTGCATAAACGCAAGGGACGAAGTAGTGTTTTCCATGCAAAAAATATTGTGGTATGTCAGCATGTTGGCACTGATGGTGAATAAGCTGATTTAAATATATGTCCCAGAAATAGGAGATGTGCTAAGATGTGATATTTCAGTCTGGGAACCCATCTTAAATAGATGAAAAAGGGCACAAAATGATAACACATAGTTAGAATTCTGGACTTTAATGAGAAGTGAATAAGAAGAAATTGTGAACTCTCTATTTAGGCAGCTGTTAAGCAAGTAAGTTGTAAAACATTTCTAAAAAATTTTGACTAGCAAAGCAGCACACTGTGGTAATAAGAGTTGCAATGCCAAATTTTATGCATGAATACATGTATAGATATGTTTTAATGGTATTTCTGAGGTTGGTGTTGCAATAGCTGCCTTCATTAATGATCTTTCAAAGCCAAGTGAAGACATTTTTACCGAGATGAAATCATTCTCTAACAGCACAATGGTAATACATTGGTGGCAGATTTGGAAGGCTGTTTTGTAGAGAGAGCATCAAACAGTGCAAGTTCTTGGATATGGTTGTACAAATTTTGCAGACTTAAAGGATGGTTTGCACTGTATCTGAATGCTTTCCAAGCAAGCATAAATGTCTTGTCGTAATCAGCCTTGCTGGAAGCAGGAGGCTGAAAGTTATGGGAGGAATTAATTCTGTAATATTTGTTCCAGAGAATGAAAATAGAAACAGAGAAAGTGGCCCTATCTCCTGTGAAAACCTTTTGTTTTCCAAAATGGAGGCTGCAAGTAGCCTATGCCTTTTGAGTTTTTTCCTTTGTTTGTTCTTTTTTCCCCCTGATACCAATCAGTGTCTCTTTTCCCCAAAAGTACACAGAGATTCTGAAATATGAATCATGGTTTTTTGTCTATAATAACTGTGATGCCACTAACAGTATCAAGCTATTAAACAGGGAGACAGAGGGCTTTTTTCCTTGGATCCTAACTTTTGTTTTTAATTCTGATTTAGAGGATAGAACAGGAATAGTGTCTGACACACAATAAATGCGTGCACATGAATTTAGTGAGGGAACAGGCTTCTTGGGAAATCAAATTAATTGCCCAGTAGACATTAACATCTATGATTTTGCATAGTAATTTAGCACTTCTCTATGATTGAGATTTATCAATGGGATGTAACCCATAAATTGCACATTCCTGCTTTTTCAACAAGCATATTCTCCAGGCTGATTTTGAGAAATACTGAGAAAAAGGTAAATTTGAAAGTATGATAACATAGGTCACTATTTAAACTATTTTAAAGATTTTATTGAAATTAATAAAAGCAAAGTAATCATTTTTAAGAGCATACTCCATTTTCATGAGAATAGGTGCTCCGTTACTCTTGTGTTGGATGGTGTGGAAATGTATTGGTGTTTAATAGGAAATGCAAAACTGTTGTAATATTTATACTGTGACTCAAATCTCATGTGTTACCAGGGAGTGAAACCTGGGTAAATTTTCTGAGCAGCTTCAAGAGGGACATTAAGCCTTGTTGAAAGAAATGGTGTTTGTAAATGTCGAAATTGTGAAATGCCCTAGTGTCTGCAAGTTGTGCTCTCTTTCACATAAAAAACCTGTCATTGAAATACAATAATTGCACATTTTTTATTTATAAATATTTTTTCCTGTATTTTGGCTGATACTGCAAGTACTTGAGGGTTCCAAAGCAAGGAAATGCAGCATGAGATGCTGCAGTATGAACTGAATGGTCAAGCCTGCTGTTTGTAGGGGATTTTGGATTGTTTTGTTTTTCTTTTCTGAAGCAAAGTTGTTTCAAGCCCTGTAGTTTGTGCTGATTCTCATTCCTGGTGGATTTCATCAAACTGTTCTTTGACTGGGAAACAATTCCACCTGCCTGATACACCTAAGAATAAACAAAAATAAAAATGTGTTTTACCTTTCCACTCCCTCCAACAGCTGGGGTTTCACTGGGAATGTAATTGATAAATACAAGAGTAGCAGGAATGAAAATTATTTTGGAAGGAAAGACAGAAGTTTTCACAGTAGCACGTTCAGAGATGCTGTGTTTTTACAAGTACTGCTGTAAAATGAGTATGAGCAAATACCGTGACTTTTTTCTATATCATTGCAACACACATTCTCGGTAAATACCAGGAAGGAGAGCACTACCAGATAAAACTACTATGCTGAAGTTCACACTAGGGATTTGCTTAGGTTCTGCTTTAATTATGGAGAGATTTTCAGTTTTGAAGTTGATTTTCTGCTCTTACCAGATGCATTTCTATAGATGGAATAATCCTTCCTTCATGAAATAGAATTATTAAAAAATGACTACGTTAATAATGCAAACTTAAGAATCTTGACATGCAAATGTTCCTAATAAAAAGAAGAGCAAACTCTGCACAGTGCTTAGTTTGCAAAGAATTCAGCATCAGAGTTTAGTATTGCTCTGGAGTGCAGTTATCTGAAAGTAAAATGTATGAAAACAATAAAATACAAATATGATGTGTTAGGGGTTTTGGTTTCTTTTGTTGTTGTTAGGTTTTTAGGTTTTTTTTTTTTGTGAAGTCAGGCAACTTTAAAAAAGTGGAAATATTTTAATTAATTTTTTGCAAAACTGATCATTAAAACTTGTAAGTGCTTAACTAAACAAAACGTTAATTGAAAGTGTCAGAAGTGATCCATGGCTGCATTACAATTTTGTTCTTTATGCATCATTTCCTTTGCCATTTAGTTGGATATCAACCACTAATCTCCGACCTACCAGTTAATACACAAAATGCTCACCCTGGTTTCTTTGTGCTGTGCAAGGAGAGTTGAAATAGGCTTAGATTGAAAAAGATATGAGTTTTATTGGTTGGGTTTTTTTCATAGAGCAGCATCAGTGTCCTCAACAGGTGGCCATGGGACAGTTTCATGGATGCAAAAGGCTTTATTCCATGTCTATTCTTTGCATCCTTGAGTTTGATTTACTATGAAAACATTTTTTGTGAAAGGTATTTTAACACTTCTAACAATGGCTTTGTTAAATCCAGAGGTCTCTAGTAAAATGGATGATGGAAAAATCCTTAACTGGCATAGATAAAGAGAGCAAACTAATCAACAGTTATTGTTTCTAATTCATTTTAGCAGTCTATCTTGCTATTATCACATGGATTTCTGTGTACAGGATAAATATTTCTCAAAAAAAAAGTTAACGGAGACTATTTTTGATGAACATGCTGTGAATTTATGTAACAAGAGTCAGTTATAAATTCACTTTGAATAAATACATATAAAACCTTTACTACACAGTAAGTTAGTTGCTACTTAGAAAAATGGATTCTCACCATGCTCTGTGCAGTTTTACAGAATTCAGGGGAATCATTCTGCTTTATGCCAGCTAAGAATCTGCTCACATAGCAGCAGAGCAGTCACACAGTTCAAAGAGAAGTGTTTTTTCCCAAGGAATTCCAACCTCTGAGAGCACTGATGGAAGCTGACGTTATCTCCCATTATGCTTCAGGAGAAATTGTACTTAGGAATAGAAGAAGTAATAGTTTGAGTACATTCTTGGGGCTTTCCAGACCTTGATGTCTTCCTTGAATTATCTTATAATTATCTTGCAGCCTGTGTGGCAATGCCAGGGAAAAGTTGTTTTTAGTGATTTCTAGTGGAATATAAGTTCTTGTGTGCCTTGGAGGCAGTCACACAATCTTGCTCTGTGCTCACCTGAGCTGCTTTGCTCTGCAGTGGTTGAAATTAGGTCTGAAAAGTTTCTTTCTTGGAGATGTCAGTGGGAAAGACAACCCCTCATTACCCAGGAGAAGAAATTTACCTGTTGTATCCTCACCCTGCTCTGCATATCAAAATGTTTTCAAATCCTCATTCAGATATGAGTATTTTAAAGGGAAATTACCTAAGTCTTGGCCTCAAGTAGTCTTCCTTGGGGCAATATAGGATCCATCTGTCTTTTGAAGCTGACAGTTCTATCAATTTACATTATCTGTTTTACAGTCCCTTTATGTTTTGAAAAGGAAAATTCATTATCATCTTTCACAGAATAAAACCCCAAGCCTTTCTGGTTGTCTCTGCAGTGAGAGATAAAGAATAAGTTTTGAAAACTATAATAGTGGGAAACTATTACATAGCAGGGAAGATTCCATTATGCTATTTTGCTGCTAAGTGTGGCAATGGAAGGTTTGAACCTGAACAGAATATGAATGGATTTCAGTCTTTTAACCTCAGGGGTTCATCAGATGTCTATTCTTATCAATTCCTATTATTCTCTATTGTCTTCAGAAATGGTCCTGTACCAAGCAGATTTCTGGACTGTCAGCTATACTGAGAAATGAATGCTAACTACAGTAAACACTACATCCAGGTTTCTTTGCGTATTGTGACTCTTAGAACAAATGCCATCTGGACTGAAAAGAAACCCCAGCTGGAACATGGGTCCAAGGAACTTGGATCCTAGAGAAAACTGAATATAGAAAAGCATTGTGTAGTTGGATTTCTTTCAGATGAAGGTTGGTGAGTGCTGAAAAAAAATGAAAGCTCAGATCAGTAATTTCACATTCTGGCAGGAAGATGAGTGTAATAAAGTCCCTGGGCTATAAAGAGTTTGGCATGTGGATTCCCATGAAGAAACTGATAGTCATCTCTGTTTGCCTGAGAGGAAAAAACCTTTAATGTATAAACCAAACCTAAACTGGGAATTGAAGCATATTGCAGAAATATACACTGGGGTTTATGACTGTTTGTAATGGCACTTAATGGAAAGCTATTTATACAACTCAAGCAGCACATTTGTGTGTTTGACTGCCCTTCCTTAGCTTTTTGGCTCTGTGTATTTCTTAGTTCACAGAGGCAAGGAAGGGTTCACTGCCACACCACTCCTGAAAGATGCTGCTGCTCATTCAGCAACGGCCTTGGGATTTCCACAATGAAATTGTGGAAGAGATTTATTCATGAGAGTCCTTCAGTGGGCTTGTATTCAAGTAGGAGGTGAGAGCTCCCTCGGAAAACAAGAGATATCTTACATTTGCATCCTTAAGAGGTTGTTACTCAACTTATCTTTGGAACCACAGAGTGTTGTGCGCAGGAAGGCATAAAAGCGAGTCGCTGCTGGCTCGCGTTGAATGCAAGCACACCAAAATGACATAGAAATTCAGTAAGATGTTCTCGGCTTGGAAATCCATCTTAATTATGTTGTCAGTTGCACTCCTTATGAGGTGATGAGCTGTGCTGAGCGCCTCTCCCCTGCCTCCTGTGGAAGCATTAATCTGCAGGAGCCTGATGCTGGCTGTTTTCGGTGTCATGTGGCTGGAGTCACTGCAAGCAGGTCACACAGATTAATGTAATCTGTGGTGATCTCAAACACCACAGCTCATGCTGCAGATTAGTTCCTCACTCCCTGATTACAGCTGACCTCTTCTTCTGACATGCCCTTACATTTTACTTTACAAAGAATGTAAGGCACAACCAAGTGTTGTATTAATTACCCTCTTTAATACCTGTCATGCTTTCACCTTCTGGCAGAGGCTCACTAAGAAATACAACCAAAAGAATGTCTTGTGTAAAACTGGAAAGAGATCATGTGGTACTTTGCTTATTTTTCTTTGTTACTAAGGCTCCCATCAATAAATATCTCACTATTATGAATTGTTAATCCTTTCCCTCTCACTAAAGCTCAGAGTAACAGAGCTACTACTACATTTTAACTCAATGTACTAACTCATTTCTGTAACACAACACACTAACAGCTCTCCCATTTCAGATAAAGGGATGAAAGTTTATACATTTTTATTTAACCTCTTTCAGACCAGTGCATGAAATTAGAATGTTACTTTTCTGAATTAAGTCCTGCAAATACCCACAACTGATGCATTTAGTTTGTGCATGAGCAGCATTACATAAGAAATAAAGGGGCTTGTGTTTCTGTGGCCTGAACTTCTCCTGATGAGAATATTGTACTGGGACTTCAGCTACAACTTTTGCATATCTTACCCTTGGACTCAAAAAAGTGTTGATTACCAAGCAGAAGCAGGGGAAGTGCCACTTCCCAATTTTCTTTTTACTCTCTTACTTTTTTAAAATGCCTACTCACACATATGTCACAGGATCAGAGTTTGCTGCATGGATTTTGGTTAACAAGTTACACTGCATAATTACCTGCTTCAGAAATTTTCAGTGTGTTATATAATGTGTGTGCTGTGTAATGAGCACTGCATGGTATGGTGGATAGTGCATGGTATAATATATGTATTACATAATGAACATAGAGCTAGTCACAGGAAGGTTTTTCTGGTGTGTTGTCCTATCTCTGGCAGCAGCCAGTGCATATGGAGGAAAGAAAAAAATGTGTTAAACAGCAGCTTCCCTGAATTATTCTTCTGGCTTTAAGCAATTAGCACTTCAGGGAATTGTGGAGGTGGTTACCACTCCAGAGTGAGAATAACCCCTCAGTAGTCCTGGAGGTCTCTTCTTCTGGTGAATTCATGTCTACTGTTTGTCTAAAACAGCCTGTAAATGAGCTGCAGGACACAGGTTACACTGCCCTGGGACTGCTGCAGTTCACTGGGCAGTAAAATAGCAATGAATAGGTAAAGCAGAGGCACCTGTTTCTCTTTTGAATGATCCCACAGGCACTGTTATCATAGCACACTTTCACTGTGTGCATTACATCACATGGAGTATTTTGGTCAGCATCAAGAAGAATCTTCAGCTGGTGCCAGACGATTTCTTCAGAATTACAGAGGAGGAAGGAATGTCAGTTTGGAAGTTTTCCCATCAAGCTTTGAGTTGAAGTCCTGAAATGCAAATAAAGAAGCTTTCCTATAGACTGTCATACTGCACAAAGCACTGATAAGTGTATTTCCATGTGACATAGCCATTGTTAGAGTACCTTAGGGTCTTTTTCATATGGATTTAGATGTTGGGCAGAAACACAGTTGCAAGAAAGTTTCAGAGACCTCAGGCTACTTAAGTAGCCATCCCCAGTTCCTTGCAGAAAAAAAACAAAACAAGGCAAGACATGGCATGTTTTACTTAAAATTAGGCAGACTCCTTCAAATGGCTTACTGCAGTAATAAACAGCAGAAAAAGTACAATTTTAAGCTTTTGAATTGGTAATAACAATTATCTGCTGAGGTTATGGGAAAAGAAAATGAAGTAATTGTGTTTTCACTTTATTTTAGTTCTAGTGTTTCCCCTTCCATTTCAACTCACAGGTACTTTTCTTGTTCTTTTTAACATTTAATTTAGAAATATGTCAAAGAAAATCTATGAGTTTAATTCACATTGTCAGGAGTTTATTCCAGTATTGTCTCTTCCTCAAATGGTAGAGAAATCTCCCTTTTTGTTTAGACATTTGGGAAAGAGGAGGAAGAAAGAAAAAAGATTCAAAATGGGAAAAAAACCCCTCACTATTGAAAGACATAGGAGTTTTTGCAGAGAAACTACAGTTATAGAAAAAAAAGTAACTTGTGAAAGTACCTGTCTCTCCAGGTATAGACTTATAAATATCTACTTTATCACAGAAGCAGTGTTTTGAAAATCTGTTCCATTTTTCTTGTTCTGTAGATATTTTCAGGTAAATCCATACAAATGTATCTGTACTGTTCAACTGACTGAAAATGAGATTTTGTTTTTTGTCTGAAAGGTTTTAAAAACTACTTTCTATTGTGATTTCTTGAGACTACAGATTCATTTGAAGCAAAATAATCAAATATCAGAAGAACTGAATGCAGACACTTGAATTCACTATAAGTTTCTTTCTTTCTCCCATCTTTCTTGCTGGGACTCAGGGCCAACTAGTTCCTGTGATATGGCACAGTTTGGATAAATTTCTGCAATGAGAGTGAAATTCCATTAGTTCTCTCCCAGCTGCTGTTCTCTCTGAAAGTTTAATTTTGGCTCCATCTGGGGATGTTCTCTCAGGCTGCAGATGATGGGTTTGGTGCCTAACCGAGTGCAATCGGGATTTGCTTTGGCAAATCAGCTGAAAGGGGATGTCTTGTGACCATGGTTAGCTTGAAATGTTGCCCTGCTGTTTAGAAGGCTGTGCTAGCTGTGGCTCTGAATAATGGCAGTGTGATCTGGATTAATTTCTTTGATCACACAGCTGTGAAGCTGCTGGAAGAACAAGGCTATGTGCGTTCAGAGAGCAGAAGAAGAGCTGTTGTATTAAGCTGCAAAGGCAGCAGCCAGGCTGCCTGAATAGAAATTCCTTTCTCAAACTGCAATAAAGCCTACATTGAACAGAATCTTAATTTCAGGGTGCTGGTTCCCAGCTGGGCTGCAAGGTGCAGCTCAGAATTTGCCTGAGGAGCTGAGCTTTGTAGGGCACGGCTGTGGTGACACATCCTGCCTTGAAATGTCAGTAGGGTGTGAGCTGGTAATTCAGAGCATCCAAAGGTGGTTCCTGCTGGGGTTTCATCTGCTCAGACCTTGTGCATTCACACCTTGCATCGCTCCCAGAACTGAACACCTCCTAAGGAATTTCCTGGTACTGTCAGTGCGATTTGGATGCAGTCATCCTCTGTGATTCAATGCAACGATGTTCAGAGCAGGGACTTTTTGGCCTCTACAAACTTTTAGTAAGGAAAAGGACTAAAGCAGTACATATTCAATACAAATTTTAATCAGTCATCTATAGATATACATTAGAGCTGTATTACAGAGAAAGAATTAACCTGTAGTGGTATGCTTAGATGAATATTTATGTTCCTTTTAAAGAGGAGCTAAATTGTGTCCTAAATACATCCTGTATTGCTTTCATGGTCTGATGTAAACACCAGTTGGCAGGTGCTGGCCTGCCACCCAGTAGTAAGCCGAAAATTTGCAAATTGCTTTTCCATTACTGCTCTTTTGTAAGAGTTCCTGATTTAATTTGAACTAGAGGATGTGGCATTAGTGTTCTGTCAGTAATGGAGAACTGTATAACACCTAAATCTCAAGAATCTTGTCCCTTTTTTATATCTTGCTTTATTTATTTCTTTAGCAGTTGGTTGCATTTATGAGAAGCAGTCGTGTTTAGTTAAGAAAAAGGATAATTTTCTTTGAGCTTCATAAACTTGAAAATTCTGTAAAATAGGTAAGTTGGACCTTTAAAATAACATCCATAAAAGTGAAGAGCCTTGCTGCTTCTCCTGGGTAATAGGAAAGGTGCTGCTGTTTAACAGACTTCCTAAATTGATTTATGCCACTCATGAGCACCCTGTAGCAGTGTTTTCAGTGCTTTGGAAAGAAGATAATAGTTTCAAAATTAAGTCATTCTATCAAATCTGACCTGGAGGGATCAGGTTTTATGTGTGTCCTAAAATTTACAGAAATTCTGCTTTGGGTCTTCGGAAAATTTGAGATTAGAAGACAAGCAGGCTCTGAACAAGAGTTCTATGAAACTACTGTGGTTTGCTTTTTGTAACTATCTCATAAAGTTAGATAGTTCCCTCTCCTTAAGCAATTATAACTTAATTTCTTTATATTAATTTTGATTCTCATTCAGAGAGTTTTATCTCTTCATTACATACTCTAGCTGTAATTTAGCTTTTAAAGCATTGCTGATTAAAAAGAGATTTATTTCACTGAGTCAAACATTATTTTAAAATGTGTATAGAGGCATCTGCTAACACACCTCCCCCTTAATATTATTAACCGTATGAGCAGAGCTATGCAGAAGTCAATTTTGTCATTATCAGAAGCCTTCAGGGATTATAAAGTTTTTCATTTAATGAGTTCCAAAGAGCTTTTGCTATTTATCATTAAAAATGGACTTGAGAATAGGTTGATTGTTCCAGTAGTAACCAATCAGTAGCCAAGGTGCTCATGTGGGATGAGACTTTGAATCCCTGATCTTTCTTTTTCAATTCTTTCTGTTGAGGGTTTAAATATCTTTTTGGCACTGATGAAAATTTAACTTCTAGAGCTCAAAATTCATCCTTGATGGAGTGACATGACTGAATATATTTCAGCAAGAGATTTAGTTCTTTCTGGTGACTCATTATTGCCTTACAACAAATTAAAATTTTCTGATAGGCCAAAGTTACAGGTAGAATAGCAGCTTATTTATTTGTTAGACTGCTTTAAATATTGCAGGAAAAAAGGAGACTCCATAGATGTGCCTTTTACTTCAGGAATATTGATGGATTACCTTTTTTTTTTTTTTTTGTGGTGGATTAAACAGTCTTCATATTTCATGTTCACACTTTGGATAGAATCAAATTAATCAGACACTTGGCATTTAGAAAAGGAAAATGGAAGCAACATAAATGTAGCCTGAGGGTTTGTTTCATTTATGTAGTCCTTGGGGAGGATAGTCAAACCAGAAAAACCAATCTAAGCTGCATAGTCCATAACAATTTATAAAACTGAAAACTTGAGGAATGCTGTACTTCCCTATGAAGTCTGCCTCACAAAACTGGGTGTGCAATATGAAATTCAGCACTTGACTCTGACCCTGTAGAGAGCATCAAAAGTGAGTTAAAATGAAATCTGAACTGCCAGGTATGTAGTTGAAATCCTAGACTTTTATACGGACACTTTTTCATTACTTGAATACACCCAGTACCTTACTCTTTTGATAAAATGTTGAATTTTAGCATTAAGAAGTCTCCTTGCATGATAGCAAGATGAGCCAGTAAAGTAAGTAATATTATTTCCATGAGGACTGTCTATCAAAAAAAACCATGTGTATGATTCATCTCTATGATTAGCATGCTTCGAATATAAATCTAGCACAATGTCTTGTTATGTACCTTGGGAAAAAAAATTCAATGGAAATTTTTTTAATGAAAAATTATTTTGTCTTGTTGAGAGATATATCTGATTGTTTCTAAGGTGAAATGAAAGGTAATTAAAATGAACACTTCAGCTGATTAACAGTATGTCACCATAGTGGTTTAGTGTCTTGTGTTTTAGGGTCAGCTCTGTCTTTGAAAATGAACAAAGTGCAGAAATCTTATCATTTCTTGAGCTAAGCTGTGTCATTGCACAGGTAGGTAGGTGATTGTGAATGAATTATGCAATGGCCAACTTTTTTTCCAATATATCTAATCCAGGAAAAAAAAAGCATGTTGTGTATAACCCCAGAGAAAATCTTAAGCTGTTGAGCGAGCACATGGATATGAATCACAAAAAGTGCAAGGTGAAATATTGTCTTGTTTACAGACTCGGTGTCTTTAGTGGAATACTTGTATTACTGCTATCAAAAAGACATTACTAAAGGCTTAGGTAGCCTTTCATGCTGCTTTCTACTTCTCGGGCCAGGTGCTTAGTTGCTCGTGTTGCTCAGATTGGAATGCTATGAAACATGCTGTTGTTTTGTTGGAGCTGTTTGAATTGGGGAATCATAGAATCATGAAGGTTGGCAAAGGCATCCAAGAGCATCAGGTCCAACTTTTAACTGAGTAGCACCATGTCTACTAAACCATATTGTGAAGTACCATGTCTACCTGTTTTTTGACCACTTCCAGGGATGGTGACTCCACCACTTCCCTGGGGAGCCTGTTCCACTGCTCAGCCACTCTTCTAGTGAAAGTCATTTTTCTTAATATCTGCCCTGAATCTCCTGTGGCCCCACTTGAGACCATTTCCTCTTGTCAGCCCTGGCCACTGGTGACTGTCTATCACATGGCATTACACAAGTGCAAATCACTGTTTAAACCAGAAAGCTGTGAAGAATCTGGCAAAAAACTAAAATCTGGTATGATACCTTTGGTTAACCTGCCAAGATGGTGTGTGAGCCACTAACAGAATGTTATCTTCTCAAAGGTAGTCTATTCTGTCTGTCTAGAACTGCTTGTCCTATTGCACCATAAATGACAAAGAACCTGGCAGAAAATCAGTGTGTTCTCGTCAAATGTTTTGTGAACACACAGGTATTGACTAAAATGAAATGGGGACTGGCAGAGAGAAGAAAAAGATTTTTGCAGTTCTGGTCTTGCCCCAGAACAGCCTCTGTGCTTATCCTGAAGTAAGAGATATGGCTAAAGAGAGGGCTGGCACTGCTGGGGAAGAGAGGGGAGAATGAGGCAATTATGGAGACATATTGACGTTTGGGAGTATTTCTGTGAAGCAAACCTGTCATAGACAGATGCATAAGTAGTCAAAATGACAACATCTAATGTTTGCAGCAGGCAAAACTTGTTACATTCATGGTCTTGGTTCAGAAAATGAATTACAGAGTCTCTCAGAGGAAGAAAGGGTCTGTTTCACATCCCAGTAATGGCACATTAATGCTGTGTACTGTGCTAAAAGTGGCTTCTGGAAGGAGTATAGTTAAATTTCATTTCTTTACAACCTAGAATCAAATTTGATATTAAAGTGTAAGCAAGTATGCCAAAATGAAATACTGTGATTAGTAAGTGTAGCATTATCAAATCTAAGCATTTTAAACTCAAATACCTGAGTCACAAAATTGACCAGGGAAAGGTATAATTTAAAAAATATTGAGTTTTCATGATGTGTTTCAACTTTTTGACCTCATTTTAGGACTTGCAGGTTTGTTCTGAAGTCAGAATGATAGAAATTTTATATTCTTAAGGAAAGCTTGACTTGTCAATTCAAGTGTTCTTGGCTAAAAGAAACATTAGTAAGAAAGAGAAAGCTAAAACCTACAAGGTTGGGTTTTCCCATATATCATACATTGCATGCATGTGAAGCACTCCATATGCTTAATTTCCAGCTTGGAGTGGAAGCTTACCCCAAGGAATATGTCAGCTGTCACATTTCACTCTTCATTCACTGTCATCTGTGATGTGAAGGGGTCACATTAGCTGTAGAATTATTGGGAATAAGGCTGTTTCTGGTGCTGGAGAAGTGCCAGTTTCCAGCAGCTGAGACTCAACAAGTGTGGTTTGCCAGTTGGTGACTTTTGTATACCTGTGTTAACAAAGGGTTACGTGTTGAAATGGGGGGGCTTACAGCCCTCTGAAGGGGTCAGACCTTCTGTTTCAGGCACCTGTGCTCTTTGCCTTCTCTGGAAATCTGCTCTAGATCAAATTAAGTGGTTGTAATTAATTTTTGACACCTAGAAAATAAAAACAGTTGAAGGGGATTGCCTCTGGAGCTGAATTCTGTCAGCAGTTACCAATAACATGAATAAAAAAGTCCTCTGGAATCAGTTCTGTGCTCCCAGTTCAGGTGACTCAACCACACTCTCTTTTTTGTCATACCTCAGTGAATTCAAAGTGCTTTGCACTTGAGCCCTGCTGCAAAGCCCTGTGAAGTGCTTTACTTGAGGGAGTTCTGCTGCCAGTTGAAAACCATCTGAACAGTTCCCCTGGGGTAAAAGGTTTCTGAGCTGGAGCCTAGAAGCCCTTTCTGTCAGAACCCTCCTAGCCATTTTGCACTGGTGCCTTGCCTTTCCCATCTCACTGGGTTGCTTCTGTGCAGGAATTTTTAACTGAGGAGTTATTGCATCACCCTATTCAGAGATAGACAGCATCAATCAGCAGCGTCCCTGACCCTTCTCCATCGAGTCTCATGGTGAGCTTGTGCCAGAAGATTTAGCAGGGAGAGCTGTCAGTCTTCACTCACTTTGCAGTGACTGTTGTTGGGGAAGCTGTAAACTTCAGCTCAGTGAAATGACACAGTTTGATTTCATGTCTTGAGAGAAAAACAGCTGTGAAATTTTGTGAAAGACCCTTAGGAATTTTTTTTTCCTTCCCTTCTTGATTCATCTTGCCAGTGGGAAGGAGTGTAAGCAAGTGGCTTGCATGACAATTAACTGCCAGATCTGGAACTAGCTCCTGGTCCCTGGAAAACCTCAAGTATCAAAGGAAAAGGAGAAGTCTGAGGTTAACTATAAGGCAGAGCTCCACTGAAGGGCTGCAGATTTATTGAGCGTTAAATGTCAGTGCCAAGGTAATAAAGATGGTACACAGCCAGTGATGAGAAGTTTTCTGAAGAAAAATCCTTTTCAATAAGTTGTCAGCCTGTCTGGAGTTGTGAATTGTTATTAAAAACTAAAAAGATAAAAACAAAAAAAGACAGGGAGAGAATGGAAGCACCTGAGCGGCTCATCTTTTACAGGCATTTCTGCAAGCTTAGTCCTACATTTGTTATTTTGGAGTGTTGATCTATTTTGATAATGAGCTGTTTTGGAAGGGGCATATCTTAAATCTGTCATGCTTCATAGGTGTTTCTTTTCTTGACCAGAGAGGCCTGGGTAAAGCACAGCTGGAGCAGAATGCCAGGCTATGTATTTAATGTGGTCTTTATCAAGCAAAACTGTCTTGTTTGAAGCACATTCGAAGCACCATTTCTACCGTGTGGTCTAAAAAGAGCACAGGAGAAAGTTCTGCATGTTCTCCTGGAGGTAGGAAATTATTTAAATATTATGCTTTATATACTGAAAAGTTAAAAAAAGTGTATGTCATAGCTAGGAAGGTATTTTGAGAAGTGAGGGTGGGGAGTGCACAGTAGAGCTGTGAGTAGGACTGGAATCCCACTTCAGTCTAACAAACAGCACTGTGCTGTCCCTGAGGCTGACTGAGTATGGATTTTTAGTGGTGTGGGACCAAGTTCAGCATTTGCTGCTCAAGGTCAGGGAATCTGGGACAGGTTGCAGCTCAGAGATGCCATGGCTGGGTCAATATTGCAGGAATCCATTTGTAGGAAGCCTTGCTGAGCTGAGGCTGCCCATTACCATCTGTGGCTGTCAAAAAGCAGAGCCAGAGTTTCTGTTCCTTGCAGGCAAGGAATCTGATTGAGGTTATTCTTCAGTGTGTAAAATCCAAAACCACAGTAAAATTTATAACCTCCTCTACTCACAGCCTGCTTTCCATTTTGTAAACTCTCTGTGATGACGGTAATCTTTCTTGAGGTTTTCTTTCATATATTCCTTCTTATCTTCTGAAAGCAGCTGACAATGCTTCAAAAAAATCCAGCATTAACAAAAAAACGTATAAATATACATTGTCTCAGCTAAAAATCTGATTATCTAGTATGCTGGGTACTCCTGGATTTTTCTTAAAGATCTTTAATTTTGCTCTGACAATCTTACAGAGTCCAACAGGTTGAGAAGAGAGCTGTTGGGTAGGTACTGCTGCATTTTGCTTGAGGCTCTTTCATTTCAGTTGCTGTATCTCATTTACCTTTTCAGCATTTTTTCTCCATTTCTGGTCCCAGGCTAATATTTCAACATAAATAACAAGAACAAGAAAAAGATTAATGCAAAAAATCCCTCATCTAGACCATATTAAAGACCATATTATCTATTTAAAGGGTTTAAATTTATTGCCTTAATGCCAGTGCCACGTGCTAATTATTAGCCAGTTCAGCAGCAGCTTCAGATTTCATTTTTTGGAAAACTTTGTCTACGGCTTGAGGCTGATGACACTTCTGTGTTTTGATCACTTACAGTGTGGAACTCACATGCCCAACATAGCTGTCATTTTAAACAATAGATCTTAAACAGAATAAAGAGCTCTTTTCTTTATCTGAGCACCTGATAGATTATATTTTTACCACTAAAGAACCACCAGCTAAATATTAGAGAAATCTAGAGCTTTCTATTAAAAAAGAAAAATAAAGCAGTATTTAATACCGTGGAATGATGAGGTTAATAACTGCAAAGATGCAAATGCCTTGCTGAAGATGAAACTGGGCAAGAAGCTGAGGCAACCTGCTGCTATTGCCTGAGCTGGAAAATCAATATCTTTGTTTTGCTGTAGGGAATACTGGATGAGGCTGTGCGTTCCCAGTTCCCAGTGGGTGTCATTAGGAGCACAAGTACAGCTGAGCTGTACAGAGGTAGCAGGCATGTATGTTTGATGAAGAGAAACTAAGAACATCTGTCCTGATGCTTGAGTATATAAGAGAGCATTGGAATCTGTTGTTCCTCAGAGCATTTGCCAAAATGCATTCCTGACCAAGTCACCGAACAGTGAGGATTTAATAATGCTACAGCTAATGAGTGGTTTCAGCTTTGTGCGTGGAAGTGGGAATGTTTTGGTAAAGCACTAAACTCATATTATTATTATGGATGGATTACTCTTGAAAGGATTACAAGCTGAATGCAACCCAGCAAATTTCATTTACGCAAGCTGTACTCATGTCAATTAGTGTTCTCCTCTGAAAACAAGGCTGCTTGCTAAACGCTTGTGTCAGAACCTCCTGCTGCTGTGCTCACTGCAGTTGCTCCCTGTAGGAGGATTACCTAGCTATCACAACACCTCAAAATCACTGTGGGTATTTGGTTGACCTTCAAGATTCTTTGGAAGAGGTAACAGGCTATCTGTCTGTATTGGCTGCTTCTTCCACCCATCTGGCAAATTGATGTGATCAGCTTGATGTGATCATGAGCCAGGTGTATCTTGTGGAATGTAACTTCACTCTGCTGTCACTTTTCCTCAGCTTGTCAGTCTTTTTTAGTTGGACAGTACCTTGTTGAAAGCTTTTATTTGCCAGACAGAGTGATGGCTATGCAAAAATGTAAGCAGATAATAAAATATGGATCATTTCCCATCTTCTGAATCAGTAAAAGTAGTAAATTAAAAAACTTTTTGCAGGTAAGCACGATCAATAGTTTGTCTCATAAAATGCAAGCCAGTGCTCTTAACACTGCTTTTTATTCGATACTGGGTCTTGTTCAGCGTGTCCTGAGGGATTTGGCAGAGAATTTTAACAAGCTGTACTGTTTGCAGAACAGTACTCTGAAAGCTCTGTCCATGTGTGAAGACAAGATGTTCTGTGGTAAGATGGGCAGAACTGGTATCCTGGCATCACATTGCCACACCTGTCCTTGTCCTCAAGGTACAGTGGAAAATTAAGGCACTCTTGTTCCTGGAAGGAGGAACTGCAGATGGCAGGAATCTGTACAAGAGCTGCAAAAAACCCATCCCAGAGCTGTTTTCTCTGGTGGTTCCTTTGGGGGATACAGCAATTGCTGCAGACAGAGCCTGAAGGGAAAGAGAAGCCAGTGTGTCTCTCTGTCTTAATTTACACACTAAGGCTTGGCTTCTCTTTGACCTAAAATGATCTCTTTAAGCTAGATTCATCTGAGAGTCCCTTTGTACTGGGAACAAAGGATTTATCATCTTCCTGTATTGTTTTTGTGAAATCTACTCCAACACTTTCCAGATAAATTACATCCACTGTGGTTTTGAGTGGTGTACAAAGAAAATGCAGTTACCAAAATAAGATCCTGATCTCTTCAGAGGAGAACAGGCATCATTCCAAAGGAGACTGGAAACCTGTCAAGAGAATCAAGGAAAAGAAACATGAGAAAGCCAGTCTAAATAGTGATATGTGCCCCAGAGATGACTGTTACAGAGCAGTGTTTGTAAAGAGATGAGCTTCAGGTGGAGGACAGAAGTTCTGGTGGGAGGATGAGGAAGTTTAAAAACAAATATTGTGACTGTAAAGCATATCTGCAAACTGAAGAGTAGCTGGGGGATCAGTGGGATGAGGTTTCTGTAGCACATGTGGGAGAACAGGCTTCCTACTAACATATTCAGAGCTGGGGAGGAAAAGGGGGAACTTTTCGCTGAAATGTCAGGACAATTAAAAAAGTTTTTCTGCTTTTGAAAAGGAAACATATTTGTTTGAAACTCTACAGGAAAGTAACAACATACCTTGTGTAGTGGAGCTTAGTTTACTTATTACCATGTCAAAGCTTTAAAACAGTATGAAACTTGTTTTTAATGTCTATCAAGTAAAATTTTCTAGTTGGAGTTGGGCTTGAGTAATATAAGTTAACACTACCCTTTGGAAAGCCTGTTGTCATGAATTGCCTTCAGGACAGGTAATACACAGGGTAAAGGTTTTAACTGCACATCAAGAGCATCACAGAGCTATAGAGAGATTTCTGTTGACAAAGACTTTTAAAAAGAAGCAAAGCATAGCAGCAGTTGGAGGGTATGTGCTAATTAGTAAGCTGATGTGTCAGCATCATCACCAAGTTTCTCAGTATGGGGGACCAGTTTCACAAGTTGCTTTATGGGCTCTTAAAAAGAAGCATAAATAGAATAGTCAAACCAATGGAAAATGCTTTTAATACTGTTTTTTATAGATCACTTTAATTTTTGCAAGGTAGAGAATAGATAATTGCTCTCAGTAACTACTAAAATCGAGTAATATTTCCCTTTGTATTCTGGGGAGCACTGTGAATGTCTGACAGTCAGTCTGACCTTGCAGATAAAATCTCTGGCTTTTGCATGTTTTGCATCTCTCATAGCCATTGACATAAAAACCATTATCAGTAGTGTGTCACCAGAGAGCATTCCTGACTTAAAAGCTGCTTCTTCTGAGTTGCCAGTTGGTTTTACAGGCTGGATTGCCCTCGTTAAGTAATGAGCTTGATAGTGCTGGTGGCTGTTAGGAATGCAAACGGCTTCCCTAACTTGAAGACAGAATTCTCAAGGCTAATCTAAATTCTCATTCAATAGTTTCTCATTGGCTTTTCATGAAGACTTCCATTTATTGAGAGAACAGTTTGGTATTTAATTTCACAGAAAGAGTAATGATCTTTCTAAAAGTTTTTGAATTTTCATCCAAGTAATTAATCTCATCTATGCATAAGCTAAAAGCTTGCATGAATATATTTGCTTCAGTGAATTTTAACTGATTAGAAAAATGTTTTCATTGTAAAAATTGTCGGAATGCTCTGCCTGTGTCAACCCTTTACTATTCCAAATAACAGTTTTAAAATATAGGTAGCAAAATTTTCTTAAGTATTAGAATACCATGATAGATAATAATCTGCTTAATCCATGAAACATAAATTAGTATGTGTTTAAATTTGTATATAATAGACCTCCAATACATATACCCTTAAAAATGGAGATTTTTTTTTCCAGTAATAAGCCTCAGTAGTTTCTTGTGGCCCTTGTCCAAATCTTTTTCCTGCGATGTCTTTGTTACAGCAGTTTCTTTGCTTAGAACAAGCTCTGTGATACCTTCCTACTGGATGTTGCCTTGTTTTACACTTTTGGAGGTACCTGCTGCTCAGTGTCGATGGAAACATAAATCACCAAGTTAACATCCAGTAGGCCATGGCAGCCTGTAGGATGTCAAGGAAACATGACAGCCACATTTTTCTACAAATCACACACTCAGATAGATGTAGAATTACAAGTTGTGTTTTTGCAGTGTCACTTTCTATAAACTAGATTCTCAAGGAGAATCTGGACAATGCTCTTAGTCATATGCTTTCGTTTTAGTAGCCCTGCCAGGAGCAGAGAGTTGGACTTGGTGATCCTTATGAGTCTCTTCCAATGTGAGAGGAAATGTTCTACAATTCTGTGAAATAGTCTTTAACCAAAAATAAATTCTACTACTGCAATAGGAAAGCATATCCCAGTCAATTCTGCATTAAGCACTGAATATAAAATTAGCAGAGAAAATTGTAAGTTTGGGTATCAAAGACTATTTATTGAATGGGTACAGGAGATTCGCGTAGCCCTCATGATTTTGTTTTTGCTCTGAAGATGAAGACTGGGGATCAGGTTGTTCTTCGTGATAAGAGAAATTGCAGGCAGATTTAGGGGTTTTAGCAGCCACAGAGACATTTTCTTTCTTGATCTGAGGGAGTAAATTCTTAGATATGACTTTGAGTAAATAGGCATTAATCTCAATAATAATGCAGAGTGGCCTCCCTGACCTTGGAAAGAGTCCTGATTTTGCCTGGATTTATCATGAAGAATCAACAGCAATTATGAGGAAATTGCAAATGCCCTTGTGGGGTCTTCAGTCCTCCAGAGCTAGTTTTTCACAGTCTTATAGGATAAATATTTCAGCTTATGACAATGACTTGTTTGGAAGCTACTCTGAGGATGAAGAGGGGGCAAAAAATGCAGCTTGGTTTCCTGTCTGAGGAATCCATATGTGTTTTCACGCTCAATTAACTGTGCTTATACTCTTGACTTTACCTAAAGACTGTTTTTATTTCATAGCTGGAGTATGATCTGGGCAGCATCTGAGATAAAAGAAATACTAATGATTTTAGATCCAAAGGCAGAGCTATTTCCCTTACAGGGGAAGGCATTCTTTTAAATATTTGAAAAGATGAGTAGTAAAAAGCCCCAGCAACTTAACCTATATGTTTTTTTTTAAATAATGTACATGGCAAGTATTAGTAAAAGCTGCACAAAACCCTATTTATGTTGGTTGGAAACATCCACCTGAAAATTTAGGGTGTAACATATTACAGTGCAAGTCTTCTACCCTGCTGTTTTAATTTTAATAACACTTTTCCCCCCTACTGATCCACCAGAAGTGGTTCAGATGGAAGATGGGAAGAGCAAGATTGTAGCAAGTGGATGCTAACAGATTCTGAAATATGATCATTACCAGCTGTTTGAGATTCAGTGTTGTACTCTGTTAATGAACTATTAAATTATGCAGATAGAAATCACTGAAAGAGGAATGACATCAAATGGAATTATGTGACAAATATGACAAAATCTCATTCCTCCTTCTCATGTTCTTTTCTAGTGGGAAATATTAAATTAAAAAATTGAATTCTATGTTTATAAATGGAAATTCTGTGAAGAAGCTTGCATAAATCCAGACTAATTAATTTTATTTTTCAAATACGGCTAGAAGACAAACAGATGATCACATTAAAAGATAGACCTTAGATATATGGTTAAGCATTGGGAAGACATGGTCATTCATCAGCCAATCACAAGTGAAACAAAGTTTTGGGTTATCCCTCCTTAGTTTGCAGTGCTATTTTCTTCTGTCAGTATGTCTTGTTACCCCTTGGGAAGATATATTATAATTTTGTGAGTCTTGTAGTTAGAATATACTTTATATAAAGCTGTTCATTTAACTGATACTCATGAAAGAATAACTCCTTTTCCCTAAATGTTAAAATAATGTTGGAATTACTGTTTCAATGTTCCTTCATGTTTTATCTTCTCAATTAAGGACTGTTTGCTTTAGAAGTGTGGTTTAGAAATTAGTACTTAAATTAAACATTAGTGAGAGCTGAGCTGGTCCCCAGTAGGAAAATCTGAGTAGTCATTGCAGAAAGCACAAGAAGGAGCAGCACTGTGGTATGTAAAGTTTACTTTATTCCAAGAAAAAACAGATTTACATTGACTTTTTCCCCTGCATAATTTACTCCTTTCCACACAGCAGCTCTGTTTTGCTGGTTGGTAGGGAATGTAATGAAAGTGTTTCCTCTTCTTCTCCATTCTTCTACCATTTCCTCTACTGGCAAAAATATATTGGAAGAAATATATTAAAAGATATCCTAATACTTGGGGTTATGCTGAGATTAATGTTATTAATAGGAAAGAGAAGTTTTAAAGAAGTTTAAAGGTTTATAGGCCATGGCTTTTCTCAAGGGTGGAAAGCTGTGAGCGTCAGTGTGAGAGCTACTAGAGGAAAATACCTGTAATAAGAAGCACCTATGAGTTTGTTGAGTGTATTTAAATTAGGGTTTTTTCCCCCAAAACATGAAAAAATGGGCTCTTTTTATGAGAAAGGTTTTAGCTTTGGTCAAAAGCATGTCTTTGCTCCAGTTTAAACTCTTGTTTGTGGTTGAAAAGCTGCATGTGTTCTTTATATCAGTAGTATTCAAAGTCAGATTATGCCAGTTTTTCTCTTGTAGTATAACAGTGCTGTTTACTAAAGTTCTGGCTGGTGATACGACTGTATAAGTAGCATCTCACTCAGATATATCCTTGTACATTTCCTAATTTAATTTAAAAAAATAACATGAGGAATTTCATGTAAATCTCTAAACCAGATCCCAAAATAATATCTAAAAGAAAACTGTAAAAATTTGAAGACAGACACTTTCAGAGGCTCTGTAAATGTGCTTTATTTTTTTGTGGTCTAAGGATGTATCTTTTGACTCTGGAATCTTCCTCTTCATGTAAATGGAACATGTAAATTCCCTGGAGTTTCTGTAATTATCTCAAACACTTCAATCTTACCAAAAAAAAAAATTCATAAAGTAAACATATGTTTCCATACTGTGCAATAAAATACAATATCTTTTCAGTAACACTTCAGAAAAGTTTTGAATGCTCCAGCATGATAAGAATAAATCGTAACACTTAGTAGTGGTATTATTTGGCCTTCCAGCTTTGGTAGTGTCACTTGCAGGAAACAGATTTGCAGATAGTTATTAGACCACACTATCAGCACAGATGGTTTGCATACCTCTGAGCTAGAAAAAACAAAAAGGGGAATGGGTGAAGCAGACTATGTAATTAAGCAAAGAAGTGCATGTGTTGTTAGGGCTAAAATATACAATTTAAAGAAGAGATTTTGCCTGAACAAAATTATTTGAGTGCAGCATATTTTAACTTGCTGTATGATTAAGTCAATTGGGAATGGAAATCCTCTTGGTAACAATTGTTGTTCACAGAACCAAATTTTTACCAGGCTGTAAGACAACGAATATCTGAGTCCATGTGACTCTTTGCAGGGAAAATAACGCTACTGAAATATCTAATATTCCTCACAAGCCACACTGTAAAGGGGTTGGAAAAATCTAGTAAATCTCCTTACGCACAGAACAAATCCTCTGATACTAGTTAAGGAAATGGAATTGTAACATAAACATCTGCTCCTTGTAATACAGAGAGTGTTGGAGGCTGGTGGCTTGGAAACAGTGAAACCAACATTGTCAGGATTAACTTCTTGTGGGACAGGGACAGGGAGCACTTGAAGATTGCTGGTGATGCAGCCTGTGTGCTGATGCAGGGGAATTTGTGAAAAATGCCTGGTTTTAACATCTTTGCTAATGAGGAGAAAGAGGATTTTTACTGGTTTTGTAAGCATTTCAGTGATGGCTGCTACTGAGCAGCTCTGAAGTGTAGCTTTGTTTTAATGCTCCTACAAGGCAGGAGATGCACCACTATTCCTGTTTTACAATGGCAAAATGAGATCCATGGGGAAAACATCCTGGCTTTTCTGTGAGTGCTCAGCTGTGCAGAGATAATCAAGGAATTATTTTAGGAAGAAAACTAAATCCTCTTTTTCCTTTACCCCTTTTAAAGGATGCTATGAGCAGCAACAGGAGAAAAGCAGTCTAAGTCTTAATCTAAGTTCTCACTTTCACCATCAACCTCTGCTGGAAGCCAAAGGATGTTCTTGTGGCTGTGGACAGTTTGGCTTATGAAGATTGTATAAAATTAGACTGGAGAATATATGGGCAAATACCAATGACAAACCTTGCTTTGGCTGTAGATGAAGCTGGGGACCTAAATAAATGCAAACCTGGTATCTGTGGTTCCATGTCTCAGAGCATTGGAGAACTGGAGAACCTCGTGGTAAATGAAGCAAAAAAAATGGTGATGGAAAAACAAACACCTCTTCACAGCTTGCTAAGTCTTTGGCGGGAAAGTACATGAAAAAAGAAGTTTTATCAGTGCAAATGTCTGAAGGGACAGAACCTTCTGTAACATTTACTGGAGAAGAAATCATATGAGATTTTACTCAGTTCCCTGATTCTGATTAACCTACTCTCATGTAAATTAAATGGGATGAGCAAGATCTCATCAGTGTTTCCTTGCATGTTTTTTTTTTTTTTTAGACTCCTGCATTGGCAGAGATGCAGCTGCAGAGAAATGCTAATAACAGTTAGAGACACTGCTCTGCTGAACCTTTTAGTAAGCCACTTTTCCAAAACTAGGATGGAGTCAAACTAGTGTAGGAGTTTGCTTGGTATCAATCTCTGTTTCTTTCAGGAATGTTTGGACAAGCATTGGCAAGTTTTATGGCCCTGGGTGGCACACCCAAAACTTGCTATCCAGGAGCCTTAAGATCTTAAAATGCAGATGATGCATTTTTCTGGTAAATGAACTTAGCATGCAAAAGCAACCTGGGAATTAAATCTCCAATTCTTGTGCTCCTGCTGACCTCTTTCACACAATGACCATTGGCTAAACATGGAGAGAGATTCCATGTGTGCATTTTAGTCAGGTGGACAGAGAAGTGAGTTCATTACAATGTTCCAAATTGTTGCTGTGCTCATGGAGGAAGCCATGGTTTCTCAGCCAACTCACCAAATCCTCTTCACCAGGGACACAAAAAATACACTGTGGGGGAATTCGGGAAATTTTTCTGGCTAAGGTTTGGAGTTGTTGATTAGGACAAAGGCAATGAGCCTTAGTTCTCCTGCCAGGGAAATCACCTTCTGCTTTCTAATTTGCTTCAATCTATCTCATAATTATTTCTTTTTGTTGGATGAAAACATTCCATTTTCCAAGTAAGAAATTTATTTCTCTGTCATTGCCTCTAGCTAGGATTTGTTTACAAAATTCCTGGAGCCTTTACTGAAGTTACCTTTGCTTCACTGCCAACTGTGTTTAAGTGTCAAAGTCTGAAAGGGCAGCTTTTCTCCAGGAGCAAAGATTAATTGGAAACAAACTGTTAAGAAACTTCATTTGCTGTGAGAGAAAATCACTTCCACTTTGAATATAAAAAATCCTTGGTTTTATTGACGAACAGTTACTCCAAAGGGACATCAGCTCCTCTCTAGCCTTCTGTTCAGAGCTGGCTGCTTCCAGAACTTCTTCCTTCACTACTCCTGTGCAGGTCATATCCTGACTCTTACGGTAAAATGATTTGTTCATTCTTTTATTTTTCAAATAGAGTTTAATTAGCCCATCCCACCCTAGTGACTGATCAGTAATTAATTCGCAAGCCCTGCGGATTTCAAACACCTGCAGGGCAGGTGGAGTAAATGAAAAAAACACTGCTCATTTTGGACATAACCTCGGGATTAATGAAATCTGTTATCATACTTTACAATTCCTAAAAGCATTATAGAAATTCAAAATTGAATATCTCATAATTCTCAGGTGTTTTATCAGAGTATATTCTTCTGGTATCTATCCTAAATAGTCTCTACTAAAAGTAAAGATAATAAAGTCTCCAATTGTTTTTTATTAAAGGTATCCTACAAAACTGGTGAAAGTCTGTTTTAATTACCCATTTTTGCGAGGGCATTTTGATAATGTTTCCCAACACTCCTGGATAATTCTGTTTCAATTTAGACCAGTTGGAATAGTAAGCACCTCTGTGGGATTATGTGTACATGAGATATTTGCTAAATGCACTCCTCTATTTAATGCACAGACTGTAGGATCCAGGTCTGATTCTGCTCTCTTTTACAGTGGAACAGAATTGCTAGTAAATACTTCTGGTGTAGATAATATTTGAAATAAGCACAATTTGAAGAACAGGCTTTCTGCTTAAGCACTGTGTCCAACTCAGTAAATAACAATGTTTCTTGGTAACTCAGTGAGCTATTGATGTTTCTGTAGTTGCAGAAGACACAGTGCCCCTTTGACCCAGATTAAATTGGGGTGCAGTGCTAGTGAGGACTGGAACCATTCTTAACAAAGGGTCTTGATTTTTATCATGGACAAGATGAACAAGTTGTGTTTCTCCTCAGGATGTGTGATACACAAGGTTATTAGAAAAAAGTAGAAGAGAATTTGTGTACAGTTTCAAAATATGTGCTGCAAAGGGGTGTGGGGCTTTTTTCCCCACATCCTTTTTGCTTTGTGGGTTTACCAGAAGCTCATCATCAGGTGTGGGGTGAGGACAGGAAGAAAAAAAGATGTGGCTGATTTTACCAAAGTATAACTTTGTTTTATATTGAAAGAAAGGTAATAAATTAAAACTGTAGAAGATGTTTCTACATCTCTTCTTCTGTGTTGATTTAGCTCATTTGCAAGAGGTTGATTTGTGAATCTTAGGCCTTTTCAATAATGTTCCTCACACTGAAGTCATACAGATCTGCAGGGAAATCTGTAGTCTTATGATGAGAAATTACTAACTAAATTGCCCATTGTGTCTTGCATAATGAATTGAATTTTCCATTATTTTCATTTAGTTTCCTATTTTGTCAGTAATTCCTGTCTTTCTTGGCTTCCTCATTTTTCCTCTGCTGCTTATTTCTGTTTCAAACTGAATTTCTAGCTATAAGTTTGATTCATTCTCTAATCTAGCTGTATTTTAGGGTTTGAGGTATTTTTTGTTTGTTTTGTTGGGGTTTTTTTATTCCTTTGCTTTTGTTAAAATTCTGATAGGGCTATGATGACTTTAAAAAAACCTGAAACACAAGACCCAAAAACCAAAGCAGAAAAACTAGCCAGCCAGATGCTTCCATCCTTCACACAACTGAAGTAGAGGGTGCTTCATTCATCAACTTAATGCAATTTTAAAAATAAATTTTTTTTATTGACTCTGCTTTTTAACGTTGCAGAGTGTTGTGGGTTTGAAGCCATTTTATCTGCAGTTCTGAAATTAAGACAAAAGAGGAAAATTCTCAGGTAATAGATATTTCTCCAAGTTCCTAGTTGTAGGGGAGAGAGTGAACTGAGAACAGTAACAAACCAAAGTATTTGCTGGGTGTAATCTAGAGGATCCCCTTTGCCTTCTGTTTATGCCACTTGTCCACGTGATTTGTTGTCTTCTTCCAGCATGTTTTTGACTTATTATCCTATTTCCAAAATTAAGCTAAGCTATCACCTTACAACATTTACCCGAATAACTATTAAACTAGAGAACTTAGTTTGATTCCATTTTCTTTATATTTTTTTTACTATTTCAAGGAGAATTCTTGGCATCTTGTTAGCCTCAGTGTATTATTGTTGTTAATATCAGCACAAATCATGCACTGGGTAACAAAGATGGGAGAGTGCTTTTAATTTGTCATTCATGTTGTTCTGCCAAGAGGAGAAGCTATGTTATGCTTAGTTCTCTATTTTCTTTAAAACTGAAGTGTAGTTTGAAAACCTTTAAAATGTCCTTGCTCCCTGCAGCTGCACTTGCATGTGCCCAGTGCTTTAACCATGACAAAGGCAGTGGCAAATGGGGATGGAAGATGCAAATAGAAGTGCATGCTGGCTCTTCAAAACAGCCCTGTCCTTCTTCATAATTCTTCAGGTTTCATTCAAAACTAAAACCCATTTCTATCTCTTGGGCTATGTTAGGAAAAATCCTGGAAATGTGAAGTAGCTCCAATGGACAATAACATCTGCAAGTGTTTGAAAAGTGCTTTTCAAGTGGGAGCCCTGTCAAGCACAGGCTCACTTAGCAAAGTGTTTGTGCACTGAGGTGCTGCTGAGAACACGGTGGTGGAAGGGGTGAAGCAGCTTACAATGTTTAATGTTGAAAGCACTTAGGAAAAGTGAAATGGATGTCTTGAGTGAGGGTGCTGCTGCTCTCTAATACGTCGGTGTTATCAAAGAAATAGCCAAAACAAAATTCTTCAGAGGACTGAAAGAAGTGAATGGAAGTTCTTGAAGTAGAACTAATCTGAGGGAGCTCAGCACAGCCCAGCAAGCAGAGCAAAATCTCATTTGCTGTGATGACTGGAAGAGGAAGCCTATTTTTGGTGCTTTAAGTTGGGTGACTTTAGAAGAACGTGAGTTTCTGTTTCCTTTTGTGAACTCTACTTTTGGTGGGACTACTCAGTTCTGTATAGAAGGAAAAGCCATATATATATGACTAATGAGCTATGTCACAGCCTGACAGCTCCTGGCAAAATAGTTTTCAAAATAGTTAAGTGCCTTTCATGTTTACTCCAGGTGACATAGATTTGGGTTTATGATATAAAACACACTGAGCTTTTAAATCCTCTCAGCTGCACAGATGCAAACTCCACTAATCCTGAAGAAAAATGTGGTCTGCTATTCATTAAATGCAGATGAGTTTCCTATTTAAGTAAGCCCATCAGCAGATGCCTAAATTTAGGAACGCGTGCAGTTACAATCAGTGGAATATTCTCAGCCTTTTAATCTTCTTTCTTGCTCTGGAACTTGCTGTGCTGTGTCTTTGAGAGGTCTCAGAGCCCTAGCTCTAATGTGCAACCTGGTTTATTCTGTTGCCTTTGCTCTTTGTGTAGATCTCCTGTGTTTTCACTTATTTCTTTCATGGTGATAAGGAAGTGAGGGAAGTCATCATTAAAAATTCAGCTTGGTTACTGAGTACCAAGCAGAAGCAATCTCGGTTTCTGGCACCCCTCTGTTTCCTGGATGCAAACCTGTCTCTGTGAGAGAAATTCAATTGTCTATGAATTTCTGTTGTCTTCCACTCTTACCTGGAAAAAATAGCCAGTGTAACCAACTAACTTCATGAAAAACTGTTGGTTTTGCAAAACTGGGGTTTAATTTGTACATTCTTCTTTTCATTTGTACAGTGCTCACTATCATGAAATTTCCTGGACGTTTGGAAAATATTATCACAAATAATTAAAATAATCTCCCTTATGTGTTGATGATAACATGATATCTTTTTCATCCAGAACAGGAAACGTATTAGGCCAGTGCCATAATTCTCACAAAACTGCACAGATCAGATATTATGAGCTTAAATTGGTTTAGCATTTTCCTTGACAATCTGATCTAATCAGCATTGCAGGGGGTCTTATTGTTCCTAACCAGAACCATGACCTGGAACAAGGCTGTCATGCTGCTTGTCTGAAAAATTAGGGAGGTAATTGTGCCCATCTCATTCTTCTTTTTCCATTATGGCTACCACTACTGGTTTATGGCATTTACACTACAGTTTGTAATGCTGAGATCTGTGTATCACAACTGAATGAAGTCACCAAATTAATATTCAGGCAGTTTTTTGCAGATTATTAGTGTATTATTGGACTCTTATTCCAAAAATTGTAGCATGTTTGCCTACAGGTCGTTAGTGCCTTAAGTATAGAATTACTTGAATTGAGAAAAATAACTTAGCAGTAAAAAACCTATTTTTTTAAAAATGAAACAATGGTAATCCTTTAAATTATAGTCAATAAATAAGTATTCTGATCATCCTTTATCTTGGAGTTCTGTAGTTAGGAATGATGTGTTGCTTTAAATGAACTGATGCTATCTTAAAATCTGATTTCCAAGTAAGAGAAATGCAGAATGGTATTGCTTTGGACAAGCTTAAAATTGTGTTTCAGAAAGTCTGAAGGCTTGGAACTTGGTACTCCTAAGTCTTCAATATCCTTATAATGTATTTTTTGAAAATCAGCCTTTTACCCATTTGAGAAGACAGAACTGGTCTCTGTCAAAAAAATTGGTGTCAATGGATATAGAAAGCCCTAAAAGTGCAGTATTGGTAGCTGTTAGAAAGCTCTATGTCTTCATCTGAGAGTAAATGGGTTGTACTCGGAAATGTACATTTCCTTAGATAATCCCATTCCAGTAAATTAGAAGCTTTTACCCTGGTTTCAGCTTGTCCAGGCTTGTAGTAACTTTATGTTAACTTTGCCAGAATGATGCATGGACCTGTCTAGCCTGATTCATATCCATGGCACACTTATGGCTGGAGGGGAATTTAATAGGCTGGTAGTGAGAACATATCTAGTAGGAACAACAATGGCCAGGATTTATAGTGTTTTCAGATCAGAACAGGCCAGACAGAGAGTATACAGAAGAAATATAGAACATTACCAAGACCTTGTTCCTATAGCATTTGTGTGCACCCACATCATATAGTTTAGCATTGATTTGATAACATAATAAAAATTCATTTGTCTCCTATGCATTTTCCTACTCATAGGCAATAACCACTAACACGGAATTTTCTGGTAAATTAGCAGTTTGTAAGTTTGGTACTTGTAGTTCTGAGAGCTCTTTAGCGAGTTCTTAAGGAGTCTCAAACCGTTCAGATTTCTCCCAAGACCCAAATTTTCCTGTTTCTTACGCTGCCCTCTAGCGCTGAGCATGTTTTGAGTGTGATCGTCAAAGCATCTTTCTTCAGTGTAAAGTAATTTTTGTGCCTCAACTTTTTAGGAGCTGCTGGGTTATCAAAGTCTGCCAGGGCAGGAAACATCCACCTTCTCTCTATGAACGTCTGTTCTTGTTGGGTGCTAAGCAGCAGTATTGGACTGAATTTTAACCCTAATATGCACAATAAGCATGGGATTATTAAAAAACCCCAATTGGAAACTCACTAAGAGAAACAAATGAGAATACATGTTAGTAGCATGCTAATAGCTTGTACCATTATGTATGTGTATTGGCTGCTTTAAAATGCAATGAAAGTACCATATAAATGAATAGCATATAAATTGTATTTCAAGTTCTAAAAAAATGTAAAAACTTGAGAGAGTTTCTGGCATTTCCTTCTAAATGTGCTGTTATAAACAGCTCTTTCTTTAAAGTATTTTCTGATTGTGTACTATTCACAGTGTTATCATGACCTCTTCACAGCTTTTCAGGAGAGGATCACCTATTTTTTTTGGGTTTTTGTTTTTTTGGTTTGGTTTTTTTTTTTCCCATTCCCTGTCTATCTGATCTGTCCGGTGCTTACACTAACTACAGAGTGTGCTGGGATATGCAAAGACAGGATATTGAGCTGAATCCTCTCAGTGTTGTGTGTTTTGTATGTAGTTTGGATCAGGTTTATTTTTTCTTAAGATTAGGGTTCTGCTTCTCTGTCATTTGTGCAGACAGAGTCTGACAGTCTCTGTCAGTCTCTCTGGGGAGCCCTGGCAACTTCAGGATGATTTACTAAGCAGAATTTAACCCACTTAGATATTGCATTTTTTCTTAGGTACACTTCTGCTAAAGTCATTTCTTTGGGAACAAAACTAGAATGCCCAAGGGAATTAACTTAACTTGAATATTCAAAACAGTAAAGTTCACTTTTCAGCACAAAGCAATATTAATGTTGACACCTTGCCAGCAGTATTTTGATTTTTTGGGGAGGCGAGAGAATATGTAAAAATAACTTTTTGAGGAAAAGATCTGTTACTGTATCTTTCAATTTTTGTCTTCTGAGTATACTTTTCTCCATGGCTGATGCAGTGGTGCATCTTGGTGAGCTGCTTCTGCTTTTGCTTGTTGGTGTTTCACCATGCTATGCAAACAAGGATGTTTTCATTTAGAGGTTCACTCATCTGATACAGAATTTATAGCAGAGTCCTGCATGGGAGCAGCCTTGCAAGACAGGAATTGTCAAACTGTAATTTTTGAGGATGCTGATAAGGTGTTTTCATGAATTACAATAGATTTTATAAGTGGGATCTTCCTCTGTGAATCTTGCTGTGTGACAAAGTTTTGGTAAGGTTTTCATACTTCTGAATACTGTATCATGACTCTGCAACCCAAAACAAGTCTGGGATTTTTACCTGTCCCATAAAATAGCCTCTGGCAAGAGGGTAGAGAGGGTATGGATTGCCTAACAGATGAAGGGCACCTGTAGAGGAAAAGCATGAAAGGATCCTTCCTTCCATAGAAAGCTGAAAGGCTACTGCTTGCAGGAAATAGAATGTAGATTTTTTTGAGTGCTGGGAGCCAGGGCCAGAGTCTGAGGCCATTAGGCTTGCTGAGAGAGCTGAGGATTCTTTTGTCTTTACGACAGTCTGCTTAGATGCACATCATCAGTGCAGCTTGCATGGTGAGGCAAAGCACAGCTCCAGCCTCACCTCTGCAGTCATGGGCTGCTCCTTACTCTCTGGGCTGCGAAATCAAAGTGTCAGGCCCTGGAGAACTCAGAGCAGCACGTGGTCCAAGCTTCTCTTCCTACACCCTGGCATAATTTCCAACTCATTCTTCTTTTTGTGAGCCACCTGTTCCACCTGACCATGTATCATTTGGTGCAGTTATTGATGCCTTCTGCATGTCTTTAGCTGACACAAAGGTATTTTTGCAGATACGGTATTTTTGCTGACTTACAGTATCTACCTTCTTGTTACTGGCATTTAATGAAATCAGCAGATAAGGTTACACTGCAGGCTTTGTAAAGCAGTTCTGTTTCCATGGAAGGCTTTTTCACAATGGTAAAGCTTTGATATGAAACACTGCTGTTTTGTGAATAGACCTGCAGTCAAATAAGGGGTAGAACCAAAATGAAACTTAGGGACTAGTGAGAACCAACAGCGTATCTGAATCTCTCCCTGCAACTATTTTTGCAACTGTTTTCTGACTTGATCCTTTCTCTTAATTGTGAACCTGTTCATGGTAATTTTTCTTAGGAAGAAAAGTTGAAATCTGAATAGAGCTGAAAAAATGAGTCTCCCTTAATGAGCTTCAAAGGCTTTTATGAAGATTAAATCCAATTTATTAATTAAATGATTGTGTTAATTGGTAATAATTAAATACTTACTTTCTTCAGAGGTTGTAGAACAAAGCAGCAATCAGACAACAAAATGTCTATCCCTTATTATCTCAGTGGTGTCTTTGATTTATTTTATGCAATGAGAAATAGAAAGCAGAGAGTGAATTTCTGTCTTGAAGGCTGGTCAGTGAGATCAGATGCAGCAATAGATTTATATTAAGATTAATTATATGACTAGAAAACTTGAGTATGAGCTAAAGATACAGAGATGATTTTGGAAAACAAAGTGTGGTGGTTTTGGCTCAGATAAGCAGTGTGTGACCAATTCTAGGCTGATGCCATGACCAGCCAGGCTTCTGGAAGGAGACTTCCCCAGCCCAGGTGTGCAACCAGCTGACATCTGTGCACTAAATCTCTGGTACTGATTGATTTAACTGCAGGCTGTCAGTCTGCCAAGAGTTAATACCAGGCTCATCTCTGGGTACAGTGCTTTGTATGGTGTGCAAAGTAGGGAAGACCTCATGATAACATTTGCAGTAACATGCTGCAGACAGTAGGCTTTCTTCCCACAGGAGAAATGGAACTGATCTTTCCTTTTTGGTAATAACTGAGCAGATGAATGTGTCTACCTTTGTATTGCTTCAGGCAGTGCTACTCATGGGTCACCTTTGAGCCTTTGCTCCCCATGATCACTCTGCAAATGCAGAAGCAAGTGGTAAGGAGCACTGACTGTGAGACTTCAGGCCACGACCTGTTTATGGAGGCCAAGGCACCAAAAGCCCTTGTTGACTAGTCAAAAGGCAGCTAATGGTCCTGTAATAATTATTTTTATTCCTTGTGAGAGACTGGCTGCATAAAGTTGCTTCCCCCAGGGGTTTTCATCCAAGTAAAGGAAAGAAAAACTTGGTTATCAGAGATGCAGACTTAATTTCCTTATTTGGAATTGTAATTGAAAGTCCCTGCTAATGCTTTTTGGGTTTTTTCTTTTTTCCTGTAGAGCGATGTATTAAAATAACATGTTTGCTTAGCATACCAAAAATGGCTGCATTTAGTAAGCTTAGTTTAGTAGAGCTTATAAACTAGATTCACTGATATCCTTACTGGAAAATCTTAAACTGAGATACAACCTGTATTACTGAGCACTTTTTCAATCAGAAAACAGCAAGAGATTGGCAGGTCACTTTAGGAAATACTCTGCCCACAAAATCATTAGATAAAATTCAATACTGTGTGAGTGTGAGTCTGTGAAGGTAGTTGTTTCTGGGATAGCTCTTCATCCATTAAAAGACAGAGACATCTGTGACTTCCATGCTGCTGTGGATTTTGAACTGGCATTCAAATGCTTTTCTGCCTTTTTCAAGTTAGGACCCTCTAAAATGATCTGAAGTCATCAAACTTTCGTAATTTCCAAGCTCCACGGTCTGACATTTATCTGTGTGGTATCAGGGCCTGTCAGAGTAATTTCCTTCTTTGACTGAGAGTTTAGTTTGTCTTTCATCCTCGAAGAGTTGGAGCTGATTCGCAAATTCAGGCTGGGAGACACTACTTTGACAAGCAAAGAAACATTTCATATTTACAGAAGTTGGAGCACAGTGTAGGGAAGCAAGTGCCATTTGTTTCCTGTCAGTATTGTCAGGGAGAAAAGGAGAACAACTTGAACAAATCAAACAACTTAATCTTCTCAATTTATGTTTTCCCATTTTGGATTCTTTTTAGTAGGAGATCAAAGTATACTACCTGACATTTTTTGGGAGAGAGGATTCTGATAGCATATGCTCCTAGTGCATAAATTCTTCTCTTTAGGGGTTTCCACGAAGTTTAAGTCAGCTGTCAGGTCTGTAGGTAACTCTGGGTGCTGAGGAGGACTTTGGGGACAGTTGAAGTTTCTGCCTATGGAACACATTGACAGATTTTCAAAGGATTCACTTTAATTTTCGTAAGTCACTGTGTTTGTTAGTACAGCTCTTCAGAAAGGGGAGTTCTTTATTTGGTTGGGTCACTGTTAATGGCTGTGGTGACTGTTGATGAATAATTATAACTTCCAGAAAAAGAAGATATTTTTTCTTTGTGAGACTCTAGTTTATGTTGACAAATCAGTCAGGTAAGGCATTTGATCTTGCTTCACTGGTGTCCTATGGATTGTAAAGTGTTTACAGAAACAAGGGGTTCTCTGGGTTAGATTATGTGGCCAACTGTGTTGTGTCTGTCACAGAAAGCTCACAATTCACCTTGAACAGACTTTCTGAGCAACTCAACATTGAGAAGGAATGCTGTGATTTCATTTTACTGGAGCTCTTCTTATTTCTAGGTATATCTTTTCCCCTCTTCTCTGTTTGGCATAGCAGCCAGAGATGTGGTCTTATGAAATCAAAACCTTTGATAATGGCACAAATATTACAAAGTGATGATCCCAGTAGCCTCACATGCTCCTAAAGATAGATTAAAAATTCAGATAGGCTGGATTGGTAAACCGGATCATAAAGTTATTGCATGACTGAAGCTTGTTTGCTATTTAAACATGGATGCCAAGTACAGTGAATCTTCTCTCTGTTGAATATGTAGTTTTAAAGAACTTATTTTACACGTGGACTTTGGCAGCCATTTTTTGCATTATTTGTGCATTATTTTGTGTAGATTCTCTGTTTTTCCCGTTCAAAACTTCAGTCTTTCCTAGCAACATAATGCAGGCTGGAATTAAACAGTTCATCTTAGTATATGAAAGTAAAATAACATTCTTTTCTGATAAGGCTCCTTCTGAAATTTAATTAATTTAGGTTTATCAGTCCTGGCCTTTAGTCAGATTGTGATAAAAAAGAGCTGTTTCTACCTGACTTTATTTGAATGCTAAATTTTGAGCCTTAGGAGCTAATAGTTAGCTAAGGGCATGTCATGGGAAGACTTACAGGCAGCATGTGGGGCTAAAGTTATGCTTTTTAAAATAACACATCCTTGGAGGCCATGGAATGAAGGTCTGAAGTAATTTCCTTTTGTCTTTGTCTGTCACAGAAGCTCCCCCAAAAGTGGAAGACAACCCTGCTGAAGCATTCACCGACTCATCCCTCTTTGCTCACTGGGGGCAGGAGCTGAGCCCTGAGAACAGGCGGATCGCCCTGAAACAATTCCAGTATTATGGCTACAACGCCTACCTGAGCGACCGCCTGCCGCTGGACAGAGCCCTGCCAGACCTGCGGCCCAGCGGGTGAGTCCTGGAAGTCTCCCTCCCTCCTCTTATTTTCCCTCCTTTTTTTTCCCTCCTTTTTTTCCCTCCTTTTTTTCCCTCCTTTTTTTCCCTCCTTTTTTTTCCCCTCCTTTTTTTTCCCTCCTTTTTTTCCCCTCCTTTTTTTTCCCTCCTTTTTTTCCCCCTCCTTTTTTTCCCTCCTTTTTTTCCCCTCCTTCCCTCCCTCCTTCCCGCTGTAGGGCCCACACTGTGTGGCCTCCCAGCTCCTTTCCACCTGGAAGTGCTCTGTTGTAGGTAGGTTACATGTAACAACATAATGAGTGATTTCTGTCAACTATATGAAAGCCGCAAGTTGCAATTGTTTTCTGAAACACCTCAGGGACCAAAGTCAGTCCTGTTAAAAATCCCGCCAAGCATTAAAATCTCTTCATGCTCCACTGGAAGCTTCATCTCACCTACAGTTTACATGAGATAACACAGGTGTTCTTCTGCTAAAAGAAGAATCTTTCAGTGCTAATTTTCAGGCAATCTGGCTAAGATAGGAGAAATTAAAAGCTGCTCTCTTTGAAAGCCCAGAACTGCCTGATTAAGACCATTAAGCGGGTGAAAGTGGTGAGCTTTAGTGGTGAAATAGACCTTAGAGCCAAGCAGCTGAAAGCCCAGGGATCCTCCTTCCCTGGGCAGTTTTGTGCTCAGAATCAGGCCTGTCAGGCAGGGTGGTTGCATCCGCTGTTATTCCATAATGGCTTGGGGAGGTGGATGAGCCCAAGGGTATGAACAACCTTCCCTCCAGTGCATTTGAGGATTGCTTGGGCAGGACTGTTGGCAGAGACAGTTAATGCTCAGCTTTTCTATGACACATCTGATCCTTTGAACAAACAGCAGCTCTGGAGATGGAGAAATGGGTGGAGGAAAAACTGCTTTTTTGCAGCTCATTAGAAAAGGAAATCATTTAAATAAATGTGCTGCGTACTTAATGAATCAAACATGTGATCTTATTCACTTATTCTAACCAAATATTTTAATAACCAAAGCTGTAAGCAGTGCATTTTGCTGCACATTAAGTTGATGCTGCACATTGAGTTGATGACAGCAAAAATATATTAACACCATCCCAGGCAGCACTTTAACAGTATCTATGCTACATATTATTATATATTGCATTTTAGAAATGTTTTTAGCTGCAGCTTTGCTAAAATACTGACTTTAAGGAAATCAAATTCCAGCAATTATGTTTGTGTTTTGGTTAAATCAGTTTAGCAGTGTCTGGAGGGACAATCTCTCTTTTGTTTTTTAATTGTAAACTAATCCAGAGGAAAAAGAAATCTTTTTAACAAGACATCAATGATAGGAATGTTTCTGTTCTTATAGCTCTTTTGAAATTGCTCTTCTGAATGATCTAAATATGAATTTTTTATAACTATGTGTTTTAAAAATTAAAAAGATGGAGAAAATGAGTGTTACTGTAGCTGAAAATAAATTAAGGTTAGGATTAAAAAAAAAAAACCAGTTAGAAATGAATCATGATCTTAATTCCTGTGAAATTTTGATCCTTTGCTGACTGTCTACCAGGAACATGATATACATCACAGTATGTTTATGGACACATACATACAAAATCATGGATTGGTAATGGCAGCTCAAGCAGATTCCCCCCACCCCTTGTGGATGGGGTGCAAGCAGGTGCTGTGACACTGGAATGCAGTAAATTCTGATCCTGAGGGAAATGCTGTGTGTTGTCAGGCAGTATGCAAACTGTTTGCTATATCTACAGCACCCTGTGGAGTGCAGAGCTACAGGTGTTCTGAATATCCTGCTTTTGAAAAAAGAATTCCTGCTCCTGACAGGCAAGTTCTCATTTGTGTGAAATCACATGCATAACTGTTGTGGGGAAAAAAATTCTACCCTGTGAGAGTATGTTTCCAGTGTAATAATCAGTTTTTGGGATCTGCAGCACCTGTTTTTTTAAGCCAAGTGCACAAGTCACTTCCAGTGCCTGTACAGCTGTACCTAAATTATCCATGGGCAGGTACTGGGCTCAAGCAGCACAGCCTGAAAGCCAAGGACAGCTTAGTGTGAAGAGAGCATGCAGCAAGTGGCATGGAAAACCAAGTTAATCAACTTTGCTGGACTTAGTTGTGGTGTTTCTGTTCTGACTAGAAATGCACAAAAGCACAGATATAATAGAGACATCACAGTAGCTGCGGACCGAGTTAGCCAAGGTCTAACCAAGCTCATTAGCCTGGATTTACCAGTGATTCTGCAAGAGTCAGCATGACAGTGGAATCCCAGCAAAGGCTTGTGGCAGGTAGATAAAGGAATGGAATTTGGAGTTCTGTCTGGGCTATCATCTGTATTCAGAACCTATGGTATGAATTACAGGAATTTGGAAAGACAACAGAAATATATGTGTAACTGAAATCTAAGGTAATTCATACATGTTGAGACAAGGAGAATTAAGTGACCTGCCAAATGTGTGATGTTAGTATGCTCTTTTATATCATACTGGTGTGACTCAGCTTTAACCTTTCTTCCAGCAGTGGTCTGATATGTGAGAATTCGCACCAACATATCTTAGCAGGGGAGCTCAGCTTGTCTTTACAAGATGGTGCAGTGAGAAAGGTCATTCCACATGTGTAATAAACCCAAATTATAACATGCAGTATTTTCTAGGGTTAATATTGTCAACATTTAATGGCATGACAAAAACACAGGACGATTAGAGAGTGCTCAGCCACAACTCATATGGAGCAGGGGGCAAAAATCCAACCTTGCCCAGCCCTCCAATATGGGTGGCATGAAGAGGCCGTAGACCACATTTAGTACTGAGGGCAGTGCACTCTGCCCAAGCCTCTGAACCCTGGTATCTCTAGAAAAAGTTCATCATCAGTCAGACAGAAACATCCAGCAGAGTACAGTTGGGTCAGGCTGTGGCAGTTGTCACAGCTTTCAGAGGGACCTTCTCATGCTTTAGCTACTGCAGAGTGGTTTCTGACCCTCTGCACAGCCATGAGCCTCATGTCCCATTCTGAATTTGATTCCTTTTCACTGTGAGTATTTGTGCTAGCACAGGGTGTCCCCAGCACAGTCCAAAATAATCTCTTTTAAGTAAGTAAGAGATTAACTGCCCTGGATACTTCAGCCTTCTGAAGTAATCATCACACCCTGAAGTGGGCTCAGTTTTTGCAATACTTACACAGTGCAGGCTTTATTGTAGAGTTTTGCTTACACTGTCTCTGCCAGGACCTCCATTTATTTTCTGCTGCTGAAGTTGGGTGCCCTGCTGTTCACCACCCTTCTGTGCATCTGTTAACCTGGAGCCTATCTACATCACAGACCAACAAATAGCTTCTGGCTCTACTGAGCTTGGAAGCACTGAGGAAGGCAGTGTTGCCCTTGCTGTGTGCAGGAACAGAGGAAAATAGCTCTGTGTTAGTTATAATTCTGTTGTGCTCATTACTTTTAGTAGGGCAGGCAGTGCCCACAAAGCTTGTTATGAGTGAAATGTGAATGTAACAAGCTCATGCAGAAATTATTATAAATTAGGTTGTTTAGGGGTCCTGAAACTGTCTACCAAACTCCTTTCGATTGGATGCTCCTAAAATTCTCCTTTGTTGCCTTGTAAATATTTGTTGCCTGATCCACTGTGCTGAAGCCCACACGGGAGAGGAAGGTAACATTCTTCTTTGCTTATGTAATGAGAGAGGGAGGTGTAGTGGGAAAGGAGGTTTGCAGCAGGACCCCAGCAGAGGAACTGTTTCAAAGAGTTTTGTTCCTGCACAGAGGGTCTGATATGAAGGAGCCTGGCCAGCAGATGTAATACAACCTTTTTGGTCGGTGTAACTGCCTGGAAGAAAGAAAAGAAGCAAAAGAAAGAAACAGAGGCAGGAAGGGTGGAAGGGAAAAGAAGCATTCAAAGCTCAGATTTTTTTATTCCTTGGAGATTGTCAAATAGCATGGCATAGCATGTGGCTTGCAGCAGGTTTGCCCTTTTCCTGGCTGAGCCAGTGGTGTTTGGCATCTAGACAAGTGCAGAGGACAGGTCCTGTTACTTGTGCAGAGAACGGCTTTGGCTATTTTGTAAGCAATTCTTGTTTCAAACGATTAACCACTCCCAAAATATATTGTTAGAGCCCCAGTTTGGCAAGGGGAAATGGTAAAAGCCTTGAAGACAGCAAAATTAAGTTTGTGATAAAGTGGGCACAAACAGAGCAGACAAGAAGTCCCCTGAATGCAGATGTGACTACAAGGGAGAAAAATCAAGCATTGGCTTGTTGAGGACAGTGATGTGGTTTAGGACAAAAGTTGTTTATGTGTGTACACCTGTCCAAAATGTCCATCGGTGTTATGGTAGAAAACGCAACCCTGGTGTAGCATGCATCAGACTTTTATAGAGCTTTTCTTTTATTCAAACTGATTTAAGAAAAACAAATGATTTTAAATTGTGAGGTTCAGGCTGGGCATTTCTACTTTAGCTCTGCTTCTCCACAAAAGTCAGCTCCTACAGGTTTGCATTCTATAAACCTTTGCTTCCACATGTCCCTGTGAAAGAGTTCTGTCTTGCTGGGTTTATATTAGTGATGGATATGGTTTCTTGTTAATTTCTGACCAAGTTGTTTTGTTGCTACTGGCCAAAGAGAGCATTAACATTGCTTGTTGTATTTGATGTTTCAAAGCAGTAATTTAAAAAGAGCACAAAAGCCTGCTCCATTGTTTTGGACAGAAGTCCTAAAATTACCATAGTATCCAGCATTCTTGTTAAATACCTAATCTTTAATTCTGTCGTATTTCATGCTCTCTTTAAACCTCTAGTTCTTCTTTTTCTTCTCTCACCTTTGCCTTCAGACTGGCTCCCAGCAGCAGTGTGTACTGCCTGAGCAGCCACCCTTAGGGATTCTGAGCTGAGCTTCAGTTTTCCTGTTGGGATATACCTCCTCAAATGGCTTCTCTAGAAGTGTTTGATATCATTGGCAGTGATATCAAAGCTGCTGCAGTCTTCAGGCCGCCGTAATAACCCAAGTTAATGAAGATGTACACTTGTACAGGAAAAAAAAGACCTTTTTATATGCTGTTCAATGCCAGCCTTGTTAGCATTGCTCAGTTAGCCCTTAAACTACTCATAACAGCAAACGGAAAAATTAAGTATGATCACAAAATGAAATTATAAACATAAATACATGAATAGTTGAGTTGGAGTTCTTACAATACTCAGTTCTTTTGCCAGGGATTTAGTGCTATTTATTTCATTTATGCCAGAATGGGATTCTTTTTACTCCTGTAAATTTTGAACTTCTGTTTGGCATTCTGGCTGTTCACAAAATGTTTCCAGTTCTTGGAGAAAGTACAGTTCTGTTTCCGCTTGTTCTTCTGAGAAATTCTCACCCAGTTGGAGCTAAAGCTCACTCCCACATAGGTTCCTAGAACAACAGTTGAACCCTAAATGTTTTAGCAGCATCCTTATTGCATCTTGTGTTTAAAAAAAAAAAAAGTGGACTCTGTGCTATAGTATTTTTTTAAACAAAAATATGGGGTTTTTCCATTGTTGGCTGTGATACTGTTGGTGAAAGGTTTTCAAACTTTGCAGAAAATAATTTGTGCTCATAATTTATGTACCAATTTGTAGAAGGTCTCAGAGATAAGCTATTAATACAGGAAATAATTTTTATTTTGTTGTTCTTACTGCATAGTTATGCTAATTTTAATGTGACTGGCTAAATTGAATTATCACAGTGCATATAGTAATATAGCTGTCTTCTGGACAAACATTTGAAAGAAGCTTCATAATGTATACTGCCTTCCATTTACCAGAGTTGTGCTTGAAATAGAGCACCAGGAGTTTCTCTAAATTGCTGGTAACCATGACAACTGCTACTTTAGTGTTATTAGCCCAATGTAATTGAGCAGAGTGGGTTGTTAACGGTATTTCTTTAGCTTTGCTGATGTGATACTCCCTATTGCAGCTCTAAATGGCACTTGGAATTTATATTTGGAATTCAGGGGTAGCTCTGAAATACGCTCAGTGCCTCGTGGGTTGGTTTGTGTGAAGGGCAGGTCCAGGGCCTGGGATGAGCTTGGGATGAGCCCTTGGCAGAGCTGTCATTGACACTTCCCCATCCTGGTTGCCATGCAACCACTCCCTCCTCCCAGCTTAATGGATCTAAGATTCCCATCCATACAGTTTCCTCTCTTCTTCCCCCTTCAGTATATTTTAGACACATATACTCACACACCCACCCTCCTCTGTGGCTATTTTTTGTTCATTCCTATCATTGTGGAATTGTATTCCTCATAAAATTTGGCAGAAAGATGATGACAGACATACTTGTGAAAATGCACAACTGCTCCACATTCTGTATAGGATCTGGGACTGAGTTTATTCTGACTTGTTTAAATTTGAAAAAAAAAAAAAAGGTGGTTTTTATTGTCATCAGCTGATATGAAAAGCAATATAGACAGGAAAAAGCATTTTTTAAAAACTTTGAAAAACAAGTGAGTTTGAGCTGAATGTAAAGATAATGAATGAGTCTGAAGTGAAAAAAAAAGAAAACATGAACTCAATTTAAGAATGTACCCTCACTGAAAATGAGTCTTTTTGAAAAGACTAAAGAAATTAGACACAACAGGAGTCTAATTCTATTCTCTCACGGCATTTGTAGTTCTCTTTTAAAGTACAGTGGTGCAAAAAGGGAGCCAAATAACATTCACAGCATGAAAAGCTCTGCTGTCATCTGTACAAGTTGCCAGCAATGAAAGATTTGGTACAGAGTAACAAAAATTAGTAAATAGGTAAGATGTAAATAAATGGAGATAGGTAAACAAATACAAACAGTTTCTTTTAAATGGATGGAAGACTCATCAGAAGCAGAAATTTTGTTTGAGCATTTCCGTTTATGCATGGATTTAAGGCAGGGCAGAAGTGTATCAGGAGCTGGTTTTGTCATCTAGACCATTTTTGGGAAAAAATGAACATTTGGAAAATATTCATCTAGAACATTTTTGGAAAAGAATTTGTCACTAATTTCTTGCAATAGTATATTTTACGTTCATCTCAAGCTTAGCGAAATTGACAGAGGAGAAAAAAACACCAGTATTTAAGGAAGAAACTTCTTCGAACTATTTTAATTACATTTTTATTGCCATTCAATGTTCAAAAATCTCTCAGTTTTTCTTAATCTAATTGGTGACATATCAGTTTTGCTAGAGTTTCATTTTTATCTTCTTTGTACATTGCTATGGCTGAGAATAACAAATGTTACTGTGCCTAAGGTAGACAGCTAAAAGATAGATTGGCTGTAGATTTGTTTGCTGCACCATTTTATATATATTCATTTTGGCTGCAAGCATATCACTAAAATAACAGGCCTTGTAGGTTCTTCAGAGGGTAATACTGAAGATTATTTAGTAGATTTAAACCTGCTAACTAGTTCATAGTCTTTTTGAAGCCAAATTTTCAAAATTTGGATGTTCACACACCATTTGCCATGAACAGGTCTGTTCTTCAAGGACCTGGGTCTGTAATTATCTTAGCATCTTTTGGAAAAATGTGTTAGTATTTAAGAATTCTAATGTGATTATAAATACAGAGATGTCCCAGTCACTTTGAGCCTGAAATATGCACATTGAAAATCTTTTTGTCAGATGCCACTTAAACTTGATGGTTCCTAAAACTCACATTTGCTAAAGATTCTCCTCAGGTTTGACAGTGCTCAGCCAAAGTAAATTTACGTCTGCTTCAAATATTCAGTCATCTGGGCAGTGTTTTTAAGCAGGGCTTTTAGAGATTGCTCACCACAGAAGGTGATCTTCCTTTAATGAAGAATTTCAGAGGTTGAATTACTCACTCTAGGCTACAGGAATCAGGTATGGAGACTACGTTTTCCCCTCAAGAAATTTTGAACCTAATGTGTGTGTATAGAGTTGGGGCTGTTTAGCCTAGAGAAGAGAAAGCTTAGAGGGGATGTCATCAAAGTAATCACCAGAAGGGAGGCTGCAGAGAGGGCAGAGCCAGGCTCTTCTCAGTGCTGTCCAGTGCCAGGACCAAACCAGTGAGCACAAACTGAAACACAGGTTGTAGAGACATCAAAATGATGTCTGGATAGGGTTCCTGGGCAGATGGCTCTAGGAGACTCAGCTTGAGCAAGGGGTTGAGCAGGATGACTTCCAGAGCTCCATTCCAACCTTACTCATCCTGTAATTCTGTATGCCACTTAGTAAATTGCCCTGACACCTGATTTGCAAGCTTTGTGAAGGTGCCTTTATTCCTCTAGCCAAAGTGTCACTAGGAAAAGGGAAGTAATAAATACTAGCTTGCAAAAGAAAGAAAAAAGTGGTCACAAGAATTTTTGTGGCATTATAATCTAGAAGGTTGGACATAGCCATAAAGAGTGAAGTTTAGGGTTTAAAATGTGTGAACATCCATTGGAACAGGTGCTGCAGGTCCTTCCTCCAAGGGATTTGCCATAAACACAAGGTTAGAGAGACTTGGTATCACTCCAGCTTAGGGTACATTTAATTGCTCCACAGAAAGTGGAATGACCCTGAAAAGGGGGACTGAAAACAATCACACCAAGCTGGCTAGAAGTTAGCTCTCCGAGGAGATCATAGAAGATTGAACTCATGCTCCCTCTGTCCTGGTCCAAGGTTTTAACTCCTGAGCTACTGGCTAAAAGAGAAAAACAGTGCTAATTGTGCACTCTTAGAGAATATAAGAGGAATAAATAGAGAAATATTGTGCTACCGCTCTTCTGGAAGAAAAGGCAGCTCCCTTTGCCTCTTTCTGTAGTGCTTTATTTTGCATAAAATCTGCTCCTGAAAGCTGTAAAGACAACTTTTCATTCTGATGCTGAAAGCTCTCTTACCAATGAATAGAGAATTAACACACAAGTAGAAATACAAACTGATTTTTGAAAGAAAGTTTTGACTTGTTATGCTGCAAAAGATCAAGCCACAAGTGGGAATCAGTAAATCCAAACACTATTTTAATTATTTCCCTCTGGAATTGATGCCATGGAACAAAAAGCTGTGTATCTCTGTGAAGAGGTTTCATATTTGTTTCTAAAAGGTGTATGAACAAGGCTATTAAAAAATATACTGTACAGTTTTTAAGACTCAAACTGTTATTACTTTTCAAGACTGCACTTTCTGGTTTATATGTCATCAGAATTCTTTTGCACAGTGACAGAGAGAAAAGTTCCTAAAATATTAAATAGCTTTTTAAATGTGATTTCCATCAATTTCAAAGCAATGACTGAATTGAGAAAATCGGTTGACCAGCTGAATTTTGAATATTATGTGTATCTCAGTGTGTTTGAACGTCATGTGTCCTATGTATTGACTTTTTTCAGAACCTTTAAAAACATGCAAGTAAATTAATCATCTCGATTGAACTTTAATTTTTGTGCATCCAGCACACGAAGAGGAATGCTTTTGTGATACTTCTCTGTATTTATAGCTCAGTGTTGTCAGGAGGTGGAGAAAAGCATTAACATCAATCATTTCCATCTACAAAGCCTATCAGAAAATGTTGCCTGAGTCAGCCTGTGGCCTAATTTCATCCTATTAAATAGTTTCAGATCTGAGAAAAAGGTAGAATTAATTGTTGTTCAGAAACATTGCATTAAAATACATAAAGTTGCAGAGAAAAGGAGTTAATTCCTTTTAGTTAATTAAGTTGTGGCTTTGTTAAAAAAGCAAATATTTTGCTGACAGTTTAAAAAGATAAAGTGGTAAAAATGATTTCTTTTAATAAAGTTACCAAATTGGAATCCTTTTTAAAATGAAGAAGGCAAAAAAAAATGCCCAGTAAAACACTAAGGATCTTTAAAGCTCTGGGCAGCAGTTCCATACTGCTGTTTCCATAAGCAAGTTTTGGAATGCGGCTGAAATATCTATTTTTGAAAAAGGAAGGAAAAATTCACCAGGTTATGATAGTATTCCTCTTTCTGATGCAACCCCTTGACTGTGCTTACGGGTAAATTTTCCACTGTTGCACCTATTTTTCTGGCTGTATTTTCTGTCTCAGATTTTGTAGCAGGATGTTCTTTGGAGCTGTATCTTTTAAGGCGTTCTTACAACGGGGAGTAGATTTCTCTGAAACAGTTTTTGTTTGCGTTGTGACTTCCAATCACATCTTTTCTTCAACCTTTCTCTTCAGGTGCAGAAACCTCACGTTTCCTGACAGTCTACCTGAGGTGAGCATTGTGTTCATCTTCGTTAACGAGGCGCTCTCGGTGATCCTGCGCTCCATCCACTCTGCCATCGACCGCACTCCTGCTCACCTCCTCAAGGAGATCATCCTAGTTGATGACAACAGTAACAATGGTAAGAGGTTTTGGTTCTTCCCCTCCCTGTCCCAAGGTTGGATCATACAGGAGAAATCTTGAATTCTGGCTCTTGCTCATACTGTTGGCATTTCAGATGTTGTCTGTGTGTTTTCTCCCTTCTTCATCCCACACTCTTGCTGGGCTGTCATCAAATCTGCATGAGTGGGGCATGTTAAAAAGTGTGTTCAGAGAGAGAATAACTTTATGTTTAAGCTGTCTGGTAGGCAGAATTTTGAATGTAACAGTAGATTAGAGGCATAAGTACTTCAGAGCGTTTTCAAGACCTTATGGTTTCTGTGCTTCTCTTGTTTCCACTGTATGATTCCATATATGTATTCTTTCTGTTTTGTATAAAATGTCTTTCAGTTTTTCTTAGACCTCTCCTTTAGATTTCCAGTTCTCCTCATTAGCAGCATTTACCTTGCTGCTTCTCTGCAGCCTGTACTCAGATTTTTTTCTCCATGATCAGAAGGATTTCACTGCCTGTATCTGATGGCTCAGTGCTTGCCAGGGTGTTTGTCAGTCGGCCGTGCTGGGCACTATTTACAATTCTTATTTTCTATCAACTTTAGAAATGAAATTTTAATAAGCACAGAATGCTGAACTTAAAAAGTCTGCTGTGCTGGGGGGTTAATTCTGAACTGCTAAAATACAAGGAGAATTTGAATTTATCCTGCTGAAGGAAAATGCTGAACAAAGGGCTTCTCTTACCCTTGCCATCATGACTGCTGTTATCTGGCAATATCCCTGTAGCTGAGTCCTGAGACTTGCTGCTGATCACAAATGTGTCTCAGATTTGTGTCTCAGAGAAGAAACTTATTGGGAAGCAAGTAAATAAGTTCCCCACCCGAGGCTATGCACATCATTGTCTCCTCTTCTGCTGACTATGAATGAATGAAAAACTGCAATCCTGACTCTTTAAAGTACACACAGAACTCAACAGCTTGGTGTAGGTCTATGCCTTAAGTTTTCTCCTCTCTCTTATGCAACTTATGGCAGTTTGATAGGAAAGAACACAAAATTGAAATACAGCCTTGACTGGTTCACTTCAGCTCTGCAATTTATTTGTGTAAATTCTTTTTGCACCTTTCAAACAGGAGCTCAATCTGAGTGACTGTTGGTGCTGTAAGGGCTCAGGTCTCTGCACATGGATAAACTGGCCACAAAGCAGACATAAAAGAGAAATAGTCTGGTGGAAAAAAGTGGCTTCTAGAGTTTGAGTCAGATATTGTATAATTTACAGGCAGTTATTCCAGTGGGGACATTGCAAAGCAATGTCAGAAACTTCAGTGTTTCTGAGAGCCTGTCATCACTGTGATCAGCTCACTAACAAATACTCTTTGCACTGTGCTCCACAGACTTGTCAAAATTATTCTTTTTCATTATTTCATACCTGAAATAGATAAGAATCATAAGAATTACTTTCTCTTTCAGGAAAACCTGTCCAGCCACATTTTTTGTTAGTACCAGTGTTGGTACTGTACTGTATAATATTTTTATGATTTTCTCTGCCTTTTATTCAGGCTTGTCTTTCTTACCCTCCAGTGCTTTAAATCCTTGGCTTCCTGGCCCCAAGCAGGGAGACAGAATTTGGGAGGAAGGTAACCTTTGGTTTGGCTGCCTTGGCTTGGTGTTACATGTCATTTTATACAAAATCACACTGTGCAGAACTATAGTTAGTCTCCTAGAAAAATTCAACTCTCTACAGGATTTTATGCTACTCCTCTAACCCTTCCTCTGGCATTTCTTCCCTGCAGTAGTAAATTAGATTTCTACAGTCCTCTTTATCCCGTAATGTATGCTGAAGACCTGGTAATAAGCATATATTTGGAGCAGATGGATGATTGGAATAGGAGTGATTGTGAAGATGATTTATGGGCTTTCCTGCTATTAGTTTAAATCTTGAAATATTTATTTTAAAACTTACTTTTCCTTTTACAATATTCTATTTTCCAATCTTTTTCCCCCTTCTAGCATTGCTGAGATGAATCCTTTATCTTTAGTGTCATTCTATGTTTTTGTTAGCCGTTCTTTAGCTTGCAAGTGTTGCTGCTTGTAAGATAAGTGGGTTACTCTGGGTTTCCCTGCAATGTTACCTGGGGGGGCAAACACTTGTTTTGTGCTTGCAGTGGGCTCCAGCCTCTGCTTCTTACAGGGATCTGTCAGAATCCCAGTTATAAGTGGTATTTTTACCGTTAGACTTCTGCCAGGGATGGCAGCTTCTCTAACTTGATGCAAGATTTCTTTCTGTGATGCCACAGCCATGGACTTCACAGACAGGAATTATCAGACTCTGGGAAGGGACTGGAAAGAAAAAATGAGGACAGAGATGTGGCAGAGTCCAAATGGGCACGTTTTAATTCATCCCAAATTTCTGTAGACCTGTGTTTTGGAAAAAAGCAATGGAAGAACTGGGGTTTTCTCAAATTCCAGAAGGCTGATTTCAGGAACCATTAATCCAAGTGTAAGGCCAAAATCTGTACATTTGTCTTGAACAATATATGCTCTTGTATTTTATTTCATGTACTTCAAGGTATGTCAAGTAAATTATCTATGACTATCTCTAAACCTCAGTGCAGTTTTTCAAGTTCCTAATTATGTTTTGGGAGACCTCAAATAATCACTTTGAGAAGTTTCCCTTTTTAAAAATAAATGTTCAGAGGTAGGAAACTCTGAAAATGCCAGTGTGGGCCATTTAAAAACAGAAAATAGATTTTGCAGGTCCTAAAATTTAGTTCCTTTATTTAGTAAAGCCATTTGTATGGCTTAATGTGTGTTTTTCACCAGACCATCTTTTCTGGTGGGATCCTGATAAGCATTACACTGAATTGTTTCATATGTGCTATTAGGTACATTAGCACTGAAATTTAATTTAATGGAAGGATTAAAAAGACACATTTCAGTGACTTCCTGTGTACTGTGTAATGAGAACAGAAGTTTTATTATAACAAGCCAAGTATCAATGTTGTTCATTTGTGTCCCATTTGGGTCTTAGTCATGCTGGTGACTAAGCAGCTGCACAGATTTCAGGTATTTTACTGTAGTTTTAAGTGTCAGATCAGAATCTTTTGCATTCTCAGCAGGGCTGTTTGTTTTGCAGAGAGAATGTACACAGAAGTTTACAATTTGGCGATATAATAATTCATATTTTTTGCCTTCAGAAGCTGCAGAATTTTATTTTTATTTTCAGAGAAGAGACTTAAAATTTTTTTTAAGTGACCACACCCATGACTGCTGGTGGTTAATTAGACTTCAGAAATATATTTAAAAGAAGCGTTGCCTGAGATGGAGACTGCTGGCATTGTGGGTTATTTGCCCCCTGGCTTGTTGCATCCTGCGCTCTGGGGACAGGTGGTGACCTTCTGTGCCACTGCAGTCCTGGCTTGGCTTTTGAGTCTTTTTGCTGGCTTGAGCACCACTGCATTTCAAAGTACTCCTTGAAGGTATTTTCAGATGATTTGAAATCATTCTAAAAAAGCTCGTTGTGAGCCATGATGAGTTCAGCTTCATAGGGCAGCTGTGGGCATTAGTGTGTCCAGAGTTTGCCTTGCAAAATTGAGTACTATAGCAGTAATTATCATCCTCTATGACTTTTTTTTTCCACATTACAGCTAATAATATTGCAGTTGAGGCTCAGATTTTGCAAGGTTTCTTCCTTTTCCTTGAATTGTTAGTTATGAATGAAATATTCCTACATGTTCAGTGTAATAATTCTCATTTTGTCCTGAGATTTCCATGAATACAGCTATTGAAATGCAGTAATAATGCTGGATATCATAGGATGTGAATTCTATGTCTTGCAGTGTTGAGAATTAGCACAGACTGGTAGAAAGTGGGTCAGGTGCAACTGTATCACCTGTGAGAGATTGTCCTCAAAACACTGATTGAAAGAAACTTTTCAGAAAGCATCCAGAGCTTTTCATTAAAAAGGTATATTTCTTTGGTAATTCTTAAGAGATATTTGGGAATAGAAGATTGTCTGATTTTTTAAAATTTTTTTCTTACAAAAGCAGTGATTATTAAACCTCCAGACTGCTGTTCAAATGCATGCTAGATTTCATAGCACAGCATAATTTGAAGATGGCTTGCTTGTAGACCAGACAACTATAAAAAATCCTTTTAATAGTAATCTCCTAGGAAAACCTTAGGTCTTGCTTTCTTTCTGGTTTGCTTCTTGTTCTTCCCTTACCTGAATGTCACAGAAGTTCCAAAACAATCAGAAACATCTGAAAACAGGGAAATAGCCAAACTTTATCCAAACCTGCATTCCTTTTTGGGCTGTGGTTTATGCATTGGGAAGGCTTTACTTTATCTGCCTAGATTGATTCTCTGCATTAGTTAAAGGTCTTGATGCTGAAATCATTATTGCACAATCTTTACACAAGCATGCTCCAAGTAGTGTTGGCAGGGATTGACATGAAAAGAGGGCTGTGCAATGCTGGTTAGGAATCAGATGCTGAAAAGCAAATATTTATGTATAGACTAGGAAATCTGTTCCCATTATAGATCCGAGAACAATGTTGGCTGTTGTTACAAACCCTGCATTTTACTTTAGCAACATTTAGCGCTGCAATTCAAATTAATGAAGGCAATTCTTGGAGCATATGTCTGCTGCCCCGTGTTGTGTGCTGCTGCTGGGACTGCAGGGAGGTGTGCCAGCTACTCTGGGTGAGTCTGCAAAGATGTAAGAAGAAAATAACCGGAGGCAAACCCTTGTCCTCTGGCCATCTGTTCCAGCCGGCAGCAGAAGTCAGAGCATGAGGAATGTTCTTATTGGGGGTGTGAGAGAGTGGCCTGGCCATGCAGTTCAGAACTGCTGAAAAAAATATGAACTATTAATGTTAATAGACTGTGAGATTTTTATGAGGACATGGATCCCGAAGATGATGTCCTAGAGTGGCTGCATACTGTTCTCTCCCCTTGTCAGTCTTCGTGACAATGATTTCTTCTTTAAAGGGGAAACATTGTGGAGTAGGGTATCAAAATGAAGTGATCAACAGAGCAGAGAAGAGAAGGACACTGCTGACGAAAAAGGCCATCTTTACCAATTGTTCTTACTTCTCTTTTTTTCTTTTTTTTATTTATCACTCTTCACGCCTTTATCTCCTCCTGCACTTGATCCTTCTTTTCCTCCAGGGGTGGTCTAGTTCCTTGGTCTTCATTCTCCCAGTGCACTTTCCTTCTACCCTGGCAGTCTGCCTGTTTTGAATGCTCACTTCCTCACTCCCATTCCATACAGCTCATCCTTCTTCATGAGCTTGCGTCCTTCAGCTGGGGTCTCCATTTTGCATGTTCTCAAATTCCAGTGTACGTGTGCCTTTTATCATCTCCTCCATCACAGTATTTGCTGCACTTTTTCACAAACAGCATTCCTCCATTTTTCCCATCTCACCATTCAGCTTTTCCTTGCTGAATTAAACTTCTGACTGACTCATCCCACCCTGCCTCCCCTCTTTACCCCCCAGTAATATTCTGTTCCTTCCTTTATGGCATATTCTTCTCATTTCCCATTTACTTCCTTTTTCTCTCTGATGCCTCCTTTTCATACATGTTTTTCCATTTTCTTTTTTAATTTCATTTAAGAATAATTATGTAGGATATTTTTCATTCAGCTTTTCTAATTTCCCCATGCCTGAATTCCATATTCCATCAGACTTAATGACTCTCATTCCATCACACATGGGGGCAGGGATAGAATCCCTTGCTGGAGGCAAGGCTCTGGTTTTTGTGGCCTCATAATTTTAGTTGTATGAAATCTGTTTGATAACCAGCATGGAGTTTTATATTGGGGACTATCCCATTCTCCAGCCTTTATAACTCCAGTGGAAGGTCCTTAGCATTCCTTTTCTGGACAGTTAGGAGAGTTGCAGCACTGTTGGACCATTTGCCTCTGTGGAAGCTCTGTGCGCTCAGAAGGTGTTGGCAGTGACAAAGTGGCCTTTCAGCAGAGCAGTTATTTTAATCACCTGCCATACAGCATATTTCAGTCTGTTGGTATGGCTGCAAAAGCAACATTTCAATGTGTGTGCCAGCTGATAGCAGAACCTCTGTCCACATCAGGGGCCAGCTGTGCAGGGCAGAGCTTTTATTGCAGTCTCCTGACATCAGACTTTGTGACTCAAGAATTCAGATAATGCTATGAATTGAATCTTCCCTAGCTAGCAGTGGTCGAAAGTTAATGTATGGTCATCTTATCTTTTATTTCATCCGTGAGGGAATTTAGCTCATTCAGTCCTGATCCTCTTGCAGTGTTGCAGTCTGATAAATACTTTTTCCTCTGTCAGATTCAGTACACACAAGAGGACTGGCCTTTTTTCATGGTGGCTCTGTTTTAGCTGGGATTCCAGTGTGCCAGTTCATGCTGTGCTTCTATTCCACATCTGTGCACCCTAAAAGACATTTAGTGCCATGTACTGTCAGATGTTCTTGTCCTTCATCCCCTTGCCTGTCCTGCCACCCTCTAGTGACTCTCGTGTTACTGGGCATAGCAAAGCCTAAAATATAGGAAAAAATTACAGTTCTGGTTTCTAGGTGATGATAAATAGCTGCACACTGGCACTTTGGGATATTTTGGAAGAATAATTTGGGTCAGCTTATAGCAAGTAGCATCACCTGTGGCAGGTGTGATTCAGAAGTCAAATGTGACCACACTTAAAGGCTGCAGTCACATTCACTAAGAGGCTTGTTTTAAGCTCTTCTGGTAGTATTCACCCTGTGTCCTTTGGAAGGGCTATGCTGACTGTGAGAATGTCAGCATGTAAATACTGCCTTTGTGCAGTTCTCAGTACCATCACCGTGATTTTAGCCTGAAAATCAATCACTAGAGATCTCTGAGAAATTGCTTGATTGAAAAATCCTTTCCCCCCCACCACTCTTTCCCCCTCTTTCACATTTGTCAGATTATTTTGCCTCCAAAAATGCTTGAATGGTTTTTGTTGATAATGTTTTTAAACACATGTCACTAAATTCAAGTAGCAGCCACATGTATGGATTTGGTGCAGTGACAAACATTCATGTAGAGCTCATGAGAAGAGTGCCAATATCTGTTGATGTCAATAAGACACTATGGTTTGATCAGATTATTTCTTTTTGACATCTTTTCCGATGAAGTATTTGATAGAATTTGTGTTTGAAATATTCTAGTAATGTAACCTGTTATGAGCCTGAATGACTTCTTAAGCAATTTCTTTCTCTCTTCTTATCAAAAGAATTGCACTTGTAATTGAAAGAGTTTGACAGGGTGTGAGAAAAATGTTCTGTCGTGTCAGGCAAAGGAGTTAAAGGATTTTGTCCTATAGAAAGTTAAGAAATAGAAATTGCCTTTTAAATTAACTTCATTAAAATTTACCTTTTCTTCTCAACCCAAGCATACCCTTCTTAAAAAGAAAAATGAATAAAAAAATAACTTTCATAAAATCAATGCTGAGTTCTTAACTTCAAGTAGTGGTAAAACTTCCTGCCAGAACTGATAATTTCAAACACTTCAGTTTCTTTGTGATAGAACCTTAAACTTCTTGGTGTGCTGAAGGGCACAAGACATAAGAGATTTGCCTAAGGAAGTACTTAAGAGTGTTCAAGTTTATCACTAAATGATAAAAATCAGTTAGCAAAACATATGAATAAATTACAGATTATTCTGTGGTCACCCAATAATCTTACACAAGGCACATTTATAGGCCTTGATAGTTATTTTAAAGGCATTGTGGAATGTGCTGTAAATCTGCAGTTCAAGTACAGAACATTTTAACAAAGGATATGTGAATTCCAAGAAAAACAAATCACTTCATGTTGGCTTTTCTTTTGGCCTGCTTTTCGGTAGATATGCTTGGCGTTGAGTATTTTGAAAGTGCTCTCAAAGTACATTGGATGGCTAAATTTTAAATTACTTGACTTCACTTGTTCACTGCTAGCAAATTCTAGGGGTGTTATTGAATTGGTGCTCCTTCCTTTCACATTTGAAAAGTAACCTATTTAAAGCCGTGTGCATCAAGTAGCAGCCTGGGAAACTTTTGGGAAGCTTGATTTAAAACTTTAAGGAAAACATGATGAAGGTGAATAAAAGCTAAAGTTTTCATTTAGGATGATGCAATTAACAAGGGGAAAATGAGGACTTAGAGGTTAGGCTGCGAGAGAGCGAGAATCCCTGCTTGTTTTTCCTCACTCAGTTTATTTGGGGAAAAATGTTTTGTTTTCCTTGGGTCTCCATAACCCAAGTTGTTTTGTTGTTTTTAACACCACTTAGTGGAACTCTGTTGTAAGAGTCTGGCTGTATATGAGTCCACATGGGTGGAGATACAGGTTATATGCTAAAAGTATAAATACCCTTCATGTTTTTTGTGATTTTCACAAGTGTCCAGAAGTCTGTTAGGTTTTTGGGTGAGCTCTGCAGCAAATTTCCTACAAGACAGGGCAAATCTTGCTCTCCTGGCAGTCAGATATTTGACAACTTCTGGCTGGGGACCTGCTTGGAGCTGAATTCTCTTTGCACTCTCTATGGCATTTTGCAGTGGAGTTTGTGAATAAACTGATGATTTTTTTTTTTTCATATTAGTTTCCTTTCAAGCATAATCTGAGAGCAATAATAGATGCTTTTTGGTACCAACTCAAAGGACAATTTGCCTTTCATGAAATTTAACAGGGTTTGTCTGCACTGCAGTGTGAACTCTCCAATAAGTAATTCAGAAGCATGATGAATGCTAAATAATATGGCAGCATGAATCATTGTTATTTTGGTTTGGCAGCAGGGAAAACCTTGATGGAATTGCTAAGTGCTTTCAGTTCTCTCCAGATAGCTCAGTGTCGGCTGCTGCATTGTTCCTTTGCTCCTCACTGACACACTCCTTTGGCCCAGTGCCTGTCTAATCATTGTTTAATGTTTCAAAAGCTGCCACCTCCTATTTGGAGCAATCTTTTCAAACAGTACAAATACCAGCAGATTTGAGTACAGAAAAAATAGAAATAATTGGAAAAATAAAGTAAAAAAAAAAAAAAAATAAATAAGAAATGAGATGTTAACAGCATTAATGTTTTATGAAGCTGAAAAAAAATACTGCATAGCTAATCAAATTAGGGTGAAGTTTTAGGAAGCCTAAAGATATTTCTGTGGCTAAATAGATGGTCTATCAGTCTCACAGGCTATGAAATAATTATTCCTCACAACCTATTGCTCCTAATCTCAAGCTTTCCTCATGTACACAGTAGAAAGAGAACACCAAGGTCTTCTAAAATGAGAAACAAGTTGCAACTCATTTGCCAGCAAATAAACAAGTTGATAACTTCTCTGCCAGCAAATAAACAATGATTTCTGGTTTTTATTACTGTGAATGACTGCAGTGTCAGTACTTGAAAAATGTATTTACATTCCCATGTCAAATAAGTGACTATGATTCCCTGCCTTGTAGTGTTGTTATTATTCCTGTATGGGCAACAAGTTTGAAACATCTCCCTGTAGCCTGCTTCTTGTGTGAAATGTCTAGGATCACATTTTAGTGATATTTGTGCCCTTGAAACTTCTTTGTTGGTAGTTCATAGGCTTTGCAAACAAGTTTGTAAGATGCAAATGGAACTGGGCAGCACTGGGTCTGGTTTTGTGGGTTCTCTCATTAGGTATCTCTGCTTCCAAAGACATCCTTTTCCTCTTTACCAATTTCCCACACACACAAATAAGTAAATCTCAAGGAATACTGAGGCAAAAGTGGTGTGATTGTGTATATAATTTATATCACGCAGGCAAAGACAAAATGTATTCCACAATTAGGTTTAATTTTTATTAGTGCTACTTGTGCTACACAATATTGTGTAAAAGGGCAAAAACTGAATCAGAGTGTGCCATGACAACTTCTGGAATGCCTTGTGTCCAAGAGGGACACCTGCTAGACACTGAAGATACTAGATGGAGACCTGCTAGACCATGAAGATTCCCATTCATCTAAGAATAAATCTTATGGCATCTCACCTTAGACCATTAGTCCAGTGTGAGAAGAGAGACTTGAGGAAATCTTTTTCACCAGAAAAATTCAGCTATAGTATAGCCAAGGGGAAAAAAACAGGTAGGCTGGGTAAAAGAAAGGGAGATTTTATGACTGAGGAGTAAAGACTTTGTCCAGAATTTCTTTCTCCTGGGGAGCCCAAAGACTATGTAAGGACAAGAGAAACAGCCAAGGTTATTTGCTTTTTTTTTTTTTTTTTTTTAGTCTAGATCTGCACACTGCTGGAGCTATCTGAAGTAAGCTGCGTCTGACTTTTGAAATTTTCATTTAGTCTGTCTCCTTGCTTCAGCAATTATGTCTCCTAGAAGAGAAGAACATCACAAAATAATGAAATTACAGGAAACCTCGATGGCTTGTTAAAAAGAACATCATCACATGTGGACACAGAATGATCACACAGATCATAGGAAGAGAAGTGTCAGATGAAATAAGAGAATTTGTACTTTAGTTTTACCCTGCAAGCCTGAAAAGATCACTTGTTATACAGTGATACAGAAGTACTTTACAGGTTGCCTGATACTCAGTTGACCCTGAGCAGTATTTTGTGTAACTCTAACTGAACTTTCACTGATCTACTCTTCTCCTGAAATCTGAAATCTGAAAAAGTGGCTCTATTACTGCATGCCCCAGTAGGAGCCCTGGGAAGGGTCTGATGGCAGGGACTGTTGGTAGTTCATATCCTTGAGCATACATTGAGCATGGGAACTGCTTGGTGTTCCTCTCTCAGATGGTCCTACAGCAGCCTGCAATATTCTGCAAAGCTTCAGACGTGGTGTGGGCATAAGTTCTTCTGCAGGAGACAGATCAGTAAATTCAGTTTAAAGCAGTCAAAATTACTGCATGCAGTAGAATGGGATTTTCTGTTAGTTTTGCAGATGTGCTGTCATGGTCCCTGAGGTGAGAATGGTACAATAATTCTAGTGTTCAAGCTTCCATCACAGGCGACTCCTGGTGCTGGTGTGCTGCCTTTCTCAAAATGATCAATTGAAGCATGATATTACATCTAAAGGATAAGATTAAATACACAAAAGCTCTCAGTTAAAAAATATTTTTAAAAACAAAAGGGGAAAAAAGGGGTTATTCAGCTACTTTAAAAATTTTAGGGTTTGTTTTTCTTTTTCCCTCTAGCTTTTTTTTTTTATCCTTTGGCTTATGTCAGCACTCCGTCTTTACCAAATGTCTAAAGCTTTTAGGTTTTGTTTCTAATTTGAGGACCAAACTTGAAAGGTGCTGACTCCCAGGACTTCATTTTTCATTAATAGGCTGTGTTCTACCATGAGAGGTAGGTTCTGTCTTCTGACATAAAAAAAATTATCTGTGAAGTTGCATAATTAGTCCAGGGAGTGTTACCAATCCTTCAGTGCTGTTCAGTCAGCTCACATACCCCATTCCTTCAAGTTAGAAATGGTCCATCATTGAAAGAGAGTGTTGTCTTCCCAAATGGATGTAACTGGAACCTCTGGGATCCTGTCAGCTCTCACCAGAAGTTTCAGCTCCTTGGAGCACCCATCTGAAAGCCTATGGAGTCTATCAGGAAGAACATTGAAAAACTGAGCTTGAATCACTTTCAGAGATCTGTAATTCTGTCTTCAAGCTCTGCCTAAGTTAGCCATTTGGGTTTTTTACCACTGTTTCAATAAAGCACAAAAATTAGGAAGTCATGGGTCTTTTAAAATATCTAAAAAGAAAAACCTCTGGGAAGGTGAATTAATAAAATGATCTGTTAAGCTAGCCATCAACTTGAAACACTGAGAGAGATTACATAAATGCTGTAAAATGGGGAGAAAAAAAAAAAAAAAAAGGTCTAATCAGCTTTCCTTATAACAGAAAGTGCCCTAGAAAAATATGCCTGTTGCTTCAGAATGCATCACACTGAGTTTAATCAACTGTGGATTACTGCATAATAGCTCAATCAACTTCAGGTCAGCAAGAAAGCAGAGGAAATTTTTAGTAGAACTGTAAAAGAAGGTGCATGTTCAATAGTTTGTTTGACTTCCTGGGTTTGGATTATCAAAGTTATCAAAGTAACATGAAAAACAGCAGCATGTGATTTATCTCTCTCAGGATCTTATGTATTGAGACTTGACTCTGATGTAGGACAAAACATATTTCAAAAATTTCATGAATGTTTATGGTGTTGCACAGTGTTGTGTGCACCCCATGGTTTAAGCTCATATAGAGTATATTCTAGAAAAGTGCTAAGCTCTCCAGATGGACTCTGCTACACTGCTACTCTGGCTGTCTTTCCTCATCCTAACAGAGCAGTAGTGGGGCTGATTCATTAAATACAGAACAATGACCACCTAGCTTAGGCCAGATATAACCTGAGTTAGCAAGTCTGGGTGCTGGAGATGGATTTTATTTCAGTTAAGTTCTCGCACTCAGAAACTTTTAAATGCAGCAGGTTCCTTTGGCTATCGGAACCAGGCTTTCTGCTGGCTTAATTTCCCCTACCTGCCCATCTCCAGTTGGACTACATGGATTTCCGATTCTGGTCATTTTGAAAGGTTCCTATCAGTGTGAAACTGCATTTCTGTCTGTGCCACGCATACCCATTACAGTAGGAATTCCTGTGATCTATATAACTAGCTGTGGCCAGGGGAGAAGTGTTTTCTCTGTCTTTGTACTATATTTTTAAAATTTGATGCCACTTGCCATTACCTGTGTAATCAGTTATTTGTACAGTGGTTTCCTGACTGAGAAAGACCTATAAAAACACTAGTAAGTATAACGTAAATGTGTTCCTATTTTTTAATGGGTCCTTTTAGAAATGGAAGGTCGTTCTTTGTGAGTTTTGGATAATTTGCTTAAAGATATTGTTGAAATTGAGGAGTAAACTGCCTGCATTATCCTATTACCAGCAGAACTCTTGTTGACTAAGCTTCAGCCCAAGGGTTCAGTAGCATCCCAAAAGGAGCTTGACTAGTGACAGCTGAGAAATGCATGAATTATAGAGAATAAATAGCCAGTTTTGAACCGAGTAGTGAACAGATCTTTGGCCTGTCACTGTATGTTAATCCTGAGAGGACCTGGATAGCTACCTAACAGTTCCATGTCTCTTTGGTAGGATGAGGCACCACCACTGCTCTGTCTGGCATTCTTCTGGAAGTAGTCAGATTTCTCTGTCAATACCCTAAAACTTGAGGAATTACACTGCTTGCTCAGGTCTGTCCCTGGTGTCAGATTCCAGGCTCCTTGATGTGTTTATTTGGCATTTCTTTCAGTAAACTCTTTTGCTACTGTGCTGTTACTGGCACAGACACAAAAATGAGAACAAGCCTGCTCAAGAAAATCTCACTTAAAATTTAGTCTCCTTTTGAAAAGTATCTAACCCTTTTAACTGTCCTGTTTTGTGCATTATGGACCAAACACTGTGTCACCCTAATGAAGCAGCCAATTGTGTATACTGTAAGCCTGATTTAATTGTGTGATTATGTTACTTTGTAAGCTCCCACATGGAAACAGGGAGGTATTCTTTGGTTAAGGTGCTATTCAGCAGTTAGACACAACATGGATCCCATCCTCCTTGATGGCATTACATTCAGTGAAATTATTTGTATCATATGGTACCAGAATTCATGAACAATGACTTCAATTTCTTGGCTTCCATAAACAGAGTGGTAATTTATCACAGATTTGATGTACACATGAAAAAAAATTAATAATACAGCGAACTGTAAGTACTGTGACAACTCTCTGGAATATTTATTAGACAAGTTACAAATTCCTGTCATCTTATTCCTTTTAAAATAATTGAGAATGTATGAAATAACCAAATTAATTTTTTCTGTATGGGAAGTCCATGCAAATTACAAAACAGTTTCCTGAGATGGTAGATCAGTTTTGTTCTTAATCAGCTGACTTTAATGAATTTTGGTTTTATTTTTTTTAAAGGGCTGTGAAATACTTTTCCCTGAATCAGCTGTACTTGATATATTTGATTTTTCCTGGTTTAGCTTTTAAGTCTTAAATGACTTTTTTCCCTCCTTTTATTGAAATTGATAGCTTTATATCCTAACACCTTTCCTGTATTCCTCCTGCAATTTAGTATTTGACCCATTTTTTCTCAAAGTAGTTATTTGCTCTTTTTTTGGTTGTGTTCGAGTGATTTGGCAGTGAGCAAATTTGGACGGGTTTTCCATGTTCTGTATAAAAGCTGTTTTTTAAATGTTACTGATGACTGTGTAGGGTTTAGAGCCAGCTATCTGTCTTGCCAAATCGTTAAAGCTATCATCGTCCCACAGGCTGCTGGTGTGACTATTCAGTATTGCTCATGGGAGGATTCTCTTCCAGCTTGGCGATGGGAGATAGTGCTATCTGTCATCCCATTTCCCCCGTCCAAGGGGGATCCTGAAATACCAACTCGAAAAGCAAAGTTGCTACTGTGAATTTTCCATCACAAATATGTTAATATTTATGAATGTTTGAAGCAGCTTGTTACTCAGGAGTAGCTATTGGTCTTCAGATTTCTGAAGAAAGAATGTTCCTGATGGTGGAGAGTTGCAGAAAGAGTTTTAGGTCTTTCATGCCTTTTTTTTTAATGGCTCATGTTTTTTGCAGATGAATAGTCTGAAGGAAGTTATTTTTATGATTTCAAATGCAAATATCTAGACTTAATCACTGCAGGTTTGGGGTATTGTGATTTTTAACTGTGCCAGACAACAGACTTAGATATACTGTTACTGTATTTGTCTTTACAGTGTGCTTCATTTGATACATCCATAAAGAGCATGGGACAATATTTGCTGAGTAAACTTAAAAGAAGATGAGGCAAACTTCTGTCAGGATTAATTGGAACATAGGTTGCTCTGTGTTGGGGCAAGAAGAAGGACCAGATGGTCTTTCAAAGTCCTTTCAGTGCTGCAGTCTTTGAAGGTGTATTTGTCCAACTTTTTGGTCTTTTAACGGAAGAGCACTGAGGTTAACTTCATAAACACTCTCTTATTAGTCAGCATGTGAATTTTCAGGGCAGGGATTTCACATTCAAAGAAACCTCTTATAGTTTCTGACCCACCATAAAAATATTTCAGAAGCTGCTCTTCCTGTTGAAGGGAAGGTGACAGAGTTACAACCAGCAGTAGAAAGTTCTCTTTGTATTTGGTAGCTTTATTTTCATTCTACTCTTAATAATTTCTGACCTCAATATTTTGTGAAGCCTGAAAAAATATGGAAACATTAGCTCCTCTGAAAGCCCTTAACAGTCCTGTGAATGTTCCAGTGCCAATAGGCAGAACTAGAGATATCATTGGTATCTCTCATGTTGTGATATTAAAAGTAGCTGGTAACCATTGACTGTGTCCACATTACAAATCTTTCTTGAGAAGAACTGTTAAACAGAGATCACTGTATATGAAAGAAAAACAATCAGGCTCTGCAATCTGTTTGAATTATGTGTGGAGAGTACACATAAAAAGGCTCACAGCTTGTTCTTTTCATAACAGCCTGTGGTGCATAGGATCACCAGATTCCTTCGCATTAATGCTTTCTCATTTACCATCTGCAAACAAGTAATTGCAAAGCTCAATTTCTTTAGCAAACTGTTGCTGTTGGAAGGCTTGTGACACAGAACAGCTTCAGCTTGATTGTTATTTATTAACTGGTGTATATAGATTTAAAGTGGAAGTGTTTTATAATTTTACTTAGTCACTGATAAGCAGAGTTTCATAAACATTAGTGAAACAGACTCAGTCCCATTATTTCACTACTGGTAAGCCTGTTTGTTCAGCTGAATGCTGTAGTGTTTAGTCTTTCCGATCTGTGAAAATCAGAAAATTTCTACTCAATGACCTAAACAAGGCTTTAGGAGGCAAGCTTCAAACATCTGTTTCAAAAACTTTGACCTTACAGTGTCAGAAACATGTGCTTAGCTTCTTGGCAGGCTTTTATTTTATCTATGAAATTGAAAAAAAATGTTGTTATTAAAATCAGATTCTGGAAGATTATGACTGGGTGTTGCAAGCTCAAAGAAAGGCTGAATCACACACATCTCAGTTCCTGTATTGCTCTCAGACCTTCTGCTCAATGTTGTAGTTTGTTCTATGTCTGCTTGTTTATTTTATTAGAAGATAGGTTTGCACCAAAAGAAAGGAATGCATCCTCTCCAAGGCAGATGTGAAGTCTGTCACAGAGTGGCTGAGCTGAGAAGTGACCCTGGAAGACGTTCTAGTCCCACCCACCTGCTCAAACCTGGGACAGCTAGAACGAGTTGTCCAATACTATGTCCAGTTAGGTTTCAAATCTCCAACCTTGGTAATATCTTTGTTATACTAGTAAAAAAAGATTTAAGGTCACTGGAAATTTAAGCCAGAAATACAAGGTTAAAACTTTTTTAAAAAGTTGACTGCATTTTTGCATGCGAACATCATCACTTTTTATTTATGAGCCCAGCTGAACCTCACTGACTATATTTGTTTAACTCAGATGCTGAAGAGTTCTCACCAGAGCTGCTCTTGTTATCTTAATTCATAGAGTTATTTCTGAATGCCAGATGCTAAGGAGTTGTAAAAATGCCTTTCCTTCAACAATTGAAAGGATTGAGCTTCAGATCAACATCTCATATGACTAAAATACTGTGGCTATTAAAATCCAGATTCAAAGAGAATGGTTAGTAGTATTTTAAGAATGCCATATTATCATTGTACTGCACCTGCAAGACAGAGGTAATGAAGCAGCTCAGGTGGTTTTGTACCATGGCTCAAGTAGATCAGCCAAGCTGCTTCCAGAGGTGGAGGTGGCACATCTGCACAGTGCTCCATGTGCTGGGAGCTCCCAAGGCTCTGCCTGGGAAGCTGTGGTGCTCTATCCTCCCAGGATGAGTCTTTGCTTGCTGAGTGGAAAATCCCAGTTGTGTATGCTTGATAACACTAAGATTGTGGATATTTTAGGCTTTCAGAGAGAGAGGTTTTCATGGTGGTGGGTCATGTAGTAATGAAACATAAAGTGTTTATGAAGAGGAAAGAATGAGTGGATTTTAGTGAAGAGAATGACAGGATTTCAGTGAAGAGCCTTCAACAGGTATGCCCGGGTACTCCTGCTGATTTTGTTCATTACAGTGCAAGTCAAACCAGCAGGGTCCATGAATTCCAAAATCAAAGTAGCAGATGCGTGGGGAAAAAGAAGGCATTGTTGGATAAGGATAGATGCTATGTATGGATACAACTAAGAGGATGTAGAGATGTAGCTCATCCAGCTTCTCATAAATTTTACATACATTTAATCCCAGCTGGTTTCAGAGGGATTTGTGAGTGCTAGTGCATATAAAATATCAGGTCTATTTCACATCATCAGGGAAGGATAGTCTGGATGAAAACAAAAGGATGGGGGAGATAAATTCCTCAGGGAATGGTCACATGGAAACAGTGGTGGCAAGGTTTAGTACTGAAAGGACACACATCCCTTTATTTGTGTTTTATCCAGGGATAACTTGTACCATGCTCCCTAATTAATGTCTTTAGATTGACTCCCTCTCTTTACTAAGATACGACTGATGTGCTCTTTGTTTATCTACCTGAAGGGATTAAACAAGGCATGTACAAGAAGAACAAATCTTTGTTAGGATTTGATACAAAAAACCTTTTCTGAAGCACGATTGCAGCACAGCAATTTTAATTAGTTTTCACAAATGCTTCCAATTAACACGCAGTGTTTGCTTTTTAGCTACTGAGAAGATTCACTCACATAGCAAATAAAAAAAAGGAACTCTTGACATAAGCTTTCATGTGCAGCTTAAGCAAAAAGACTAACTTCTTACCAACTAGGAGGTGGTAGTCTTTGTGCTTTTCAGAAACTTATTTGCTTTGCCTGTAGGTTTGGGGTTTTTTATTGTTCTTCTAGATGGTAATAAAAAAAAAAAAAAGAAAAAAACCACCTCACATGCCACATTTTTCAAAGAGATGTTAGGAAACCTACTGGCTGGCCCTCTGTGTTTTAATCACCCTGATTTGTCTGTGGTGAAAGACAGGAATATGGACTAGTCTCCAATTTGTACTATTTGAACTGTGACCACTTTTTGTTTGCCTCTTCAAGCATTTTGTGTTCTTATGTTTATGCCATTTACTGGAGTTACTTGTTTTCCTGGTTTTACTTCCCCAATTGGAAGTGCAGCATCTGATTCAGGTTCTTCACATGAGCAGCCATTGTAGCTCAGGTAGCAAACTGTCCCAGTTCCTTTGACAACAGCTTTGCAAGCAGCTGTTTTGAGGAATCTATAAAATTCTCAGGTGGAAATGCTGTGCAGAATGCAAATGGTCACATTTGATTTTTTTTTTATGTTGAATTCTTCTGTGGAAAATGCTGGATTATCCACGTGGTACTGCTGTGATACCAAAAAGTTAGTGTTTAACATAATTTATTAAAATAACATTAGTCTTGCTTCCATAAACAGAACCTTGCTTTAAGCATACTTATATGTATGGATTACATATACAGAAGATATACGGAAGAAATCAATTACTGTTTGTTTAGGCCACTGTACACTTGCACTGCCTGTAGGATTACTGTGTTTGCTATGTAGGGTACAAGCCACAGATTTATAACTTAACAGGGCATGTTTAGAAAGTGGGGGTGATGTGGGAGCCTTGGAGGTGGAAGCATCACACACCTCAAGAAAGTTCTTGCTATTGTTCTGCGGAATAAATGCTGCTCAGGATTTTTAAGGTTTGGATATTAATTATAACTCTGAGTTTAGTACCTTTGGGAGCATCCTCCTCCTGTGACATAATAATAAGAATATAGCTGTATAAACCCTGTGAGGTTAACCAAGATGAATGCCATGCAGGAAAATGAGATCATTACCCAGTCCGAAGTTGTCTTCAATGCAACATATTGCAGTATGCGGACAAGGTAGAAATTTAATGCTCATAGATGGAGAGAATTTAATCATGGAATTTCATTACAAATTTAGCTGTTCAGGAAGTGTTCCTTTGAAGATACTAAAAGGTTTAAATCTGAGAAGTCAGGCAGCAACTATTCTGAAAAATGTGGATGTGTTGCAGATCAAATTGCAAATCATTGCAAATAAAAATCCAGTCCAAGGAAATTAGCCTGTATCTGTGCAAAACCATTATTCACAGTGAAAGGTCAAACTGGATATTGGAGGAATTGGATAGGAGGTTATTTCAAGCTTTTGGATATCTATAATAAATGGAGTCTGGTAGATTTTCTGCAGTGCTACAGACTACAGCATGGCTGGCTAAATGAGATACAGGCAGTATTTAATGCTAACAGTCCTTCATAGAAAAATTACCTGGGAAAAACCCTTAAAATTCCCAAGTAATATTTTATGTAAATGTCAGGATTCAGAAGTATAATGTGTATAAAAATAATAATGTCAGTAAAAATTAAGCTGGGAGCTCTTATGGAAGTCATTTAAATTTGCTGCATTTATTGAGAAAATGAAGCTATTTGAAAAATGTGGTGGGGGAGAGCCTGGATACAAGAGCCCATGTGCATAGTTCTCCACATGAACAATCAGTTTCACACATCTTGAGTTGTCCTGAATGGTCAGTGACTGATGGGTCCCAAGAGTCTCTCTGCTTTGACCACAGGTGTTCAAGCATTGCTTCAGAAGGTAAATTTTGAGGGGCTAAAATTAAGTGAAAAAACCCCACATAATGAGAAAGGAAACAAACTGAAATTATTGTTAATTCTGCCAGAACACAAATGTTAAACAAACCTGGTGTAATAGATCTAAATATTAGCAGGAGTCACTGTAATTCAACAATATTCTTCTTGACTCTTGTTAGCCTAATACTTAATGTAAGAAAAATTAAGTAAGAAGCATTTTGAATGTTTTTGTTACATTTTAGGCATTGTCTCCACCTGTGGAACTTTTCTTTAGTGGGGTCTCCCAAGGTGTGAGGCATTTCAGTGCCCAGGTGGTGTTGTTGATTTGAGTCCATTTTCTGTGCCCCTTTGCCCTCAGCATCCCAGGAGTTCTGTGCTTGGCAGCACTGGGTGTCGATGCATGACTGATCCAGAGAGAGGAACCTGGGGAGCGCCAGGCAGCAGGTGAAGAGCTGCTATGTGCTTCCTTGTGCTTTCTCAGCCAGCCCAACCAGCTCTGCTTTGGCTGACAAGAAGAGAATTTGAATGGATTGTAGCCAATCCTGCTTCCCCTAGTCTGGGGCAGGTGCTGTCCTTCCCAGGAAATTCCAGCCATCTGCAGAGTAGAGCAGAAACCTGGGGCAGCCCAGTCGCCTGAGCCTCCAGCTGCTCACTTGGGTGTAAATCCAGGAGCTGGTGGAATTCTGTCCTACTTGAGCACAGTGAAAATACACTTTCACTGCTTATAGTGTAAAAAAATATTGACACTGCAGCCAGTTGCTTCTAGGGAGCAGGAAAGGCAAGGCTGGTGTGTGTTCTTGTGTATGCATGTTTTATGCAGGCAACGTTTCCACCCTGCTGGGAGGCATACTAATAGCCAGATTAACATATTTTAGTTTTAAAATAACATACTCCCAATTAAGCAGGATTTAACCAAATCTTTCCCAGTCTGCAGTAGGATGTTAGTAGCAATGCTGTCCCTTTGTTGTGAATCGAAAAGGTATGAAGAATTTTAGTTCAAGTTACTGCCTTGGTTATTTTTAATACCTAGCCTTTTTTTTTTTTTTCTGAAAACATAAGGATTGCTGCTCCTGTGCCTCACATGTTTTTGATGCAAAAAGGCAGTGCATTAGCAGCAGTTGTAATATAATAATTAACTCCCAGACCTTTCTTTAAAAATAATGGTTTTATTGTGATTAGGTGCCTAAAGAGAAATTTTTTATAATAACTGGTGAAAGGCTTGGACTAGTTTCTTGCATGTTGATATATTTAACCTAAAGATACAAATTCTGTGGTATTGTGTTCTCTTAGGACTTGCAGTTCAGGATTTTTAGGAAGCAGTGGATGATACAGTAGTATAATAAGCAGTTTTCTTGGAGATCATATGTGCTGGATTTAGAGATTTTCCATTGCTACCAAATGGCACAGTCCCAGCACTGTGTTATTCCTAAGGAGTAAGCAAATATGCTGGGAAAGAAGCAAGCCAGAATTTGTTGCTTTAATTTGAAAATGTTCATAGTCGATTATTCCAAAAATCCATTTCTATCTTTAGATAGGAACAAGTAGCAATGCTGTCTGTTATATAAAGATAGTAAAAGATATATAAAAATAATAAAAGATATATAAAGATAATCAGTTTCTATCTTTAGATAGAAACAAATCCTGTGGCTCTTACGGTATTCAAACCAAATAATTTCTGATTTGAATGGGAGCTTTACAGGCATAAAAACTATTTGGATTTTGTCCATACTTCCGGAAGTTTCAAAAATGAGCAGTTGTAACTTCCAAGTTCTTCAAGATGATGTGAATTAAAAGCCATGGCTTATACAGAACAGTAGCTGCCTCCCAAGTTGCCCCAAATGAACTTGGCAGTGTCACTGACATGACATTCCTCAAAGGGTTGTAGTGGAAGAGCCCTCTGAAGGCAGCTCTACTTGCTTGGTAGGTGATGGGGTAGGTCCTGCTCCTTCTCTTTATGCCAGGTGAGCAGGATTTGATGGCTGTGCAAGGTAATAAATCATGTTCGGCAGAACCTTTCAAGACCATATGGTAAAATAAGAGGGCATGTGAGAGCTGACTTTCACAAGGAGTGATTATAACTTGCACTGCCAGTGATATCATGTGTGATGTTGCATTCAGGCCCCAGAAATGTAATAGTGTTTTCTGAAAAGTCCTCATTGACTTAGTGACTCCAGTATTTCACATGTAAAATTTTTACCTGCAAGGGGTATTACCTGATCTACTCTATTTGTATTGCCAGAGATGTATTAGCCATTAGAATAACAAAGATTGCTTATAATGGGATTATTTGCTTTTATTTTTATTCTGAGAAACATTTTTGGTGACTGAAGCTCTGCTGATATAAAAACAAGTCCTTTATGTGAACTAATCCCATCTGCTGAAAAGAGCCCTCCTGCCCAGGCAGGCTGTATTTCTCCCTGGTGATTTGGGTGCTGTGTTGCTATTGCTGTGTGAATTGCATTCTTCTGGAAGTAGTCTTTGAAACAAGAAGATAATAGCAGGTCACACACAACATGATCACAGGGAGCCAAGAAATCAATCTTTCTGGCTTGGAATATGGACAGAACATTTTGCATTGATGTGTAGGAATTGTCTGGTACAGTAAGAGTGATTCAATCAAAATCAAAAGTTACCAAATGTTACCCTACATTTGGGCAAGGTTAAAGAAAAGAAAAAGGCGCCATGAAATAGCGTTATTGCTGTCCTGACCCTCAAGGATGCTTTCATGGTACCATCAGGTTTTGTGCACAATAGCTACTGGCTTGCTCCCAGGGAAATGATTCTATGCAACGAATATAAAGTCAGATTATAAGTTCTGATTTCAAGGTTTTAATAAAAATCAACCTGGCGTGCAAGGCTACGTCCTATTTATTAAAATCAAAACCTGTCTTTTAATGCTCTCTGTCATTCTTTTAAATAACTATTTAACAGCAAATATTGGTTCATATTGTTTACTTGGACCTACTTCGAGTCAAGGATTGGATAGCAGAGGTCCCCTTCCAACAAGTATTCCGTGATTGCTTTCTGTTTCCTCTTCCTTTTATAGTCCTGTTCCCAGCTGTTAAAAAGAGGTTGGATCCAGAGAGGAATATTAGCAGCTCTATTTCATACAGTTCTAACTGAGTATTTTCATACTCCATTTTTAATGCAACTTATGTGACTAATTTCCTCAGAATCCACTCCAGAGATAAAGTAGTTACACTTGGACTATTGTGTTTTAATTGGCAGGGTTTTTTTCCTTATGAATTTGTTGTCATAACAAGAATTGCCACACTGTTTCTTGGAGTCATGATTATTTATCAAGTTTACAGTACAGTGAGCAGCTTGCTGCATCTTATGGTTATGAAAGTACAGAGATTTCTAATGTGCTCTTTAGATTGTATTTCTCTTGATTTATACAATCTGATCTGGCTCTGTTCAGGCATTTAGTTTCTTTTCTGAATAGTAATTTTTCTCTTCCATGCACATCCAAGAAATAGATTAGAATTAAATGCTGTATATTGAAAAAGAAAGAAGTGCTGCTTGTATTACTGGAAACAGCTGGGACTAGAATGCATCTCTCAAGCACTTCTTTTAACATTTAAAGGTCATTTTACAGATGAATCCAGGAACACCAAGGAATGAAATGATGAACTCATAATTTTGGCCGAGGTTGTTCCAGCAGTGTAGTATATCACTGCGTCAGCTCTAATGCAGGCTCTTGGTGCTTGTGTGCCTCTCACTTTATGGCCCCTTTCTACAACTATTGTACCCAAATAAACAGAATTGGTTCTTGCATCAGATGTGATATGAGTAGCTGATTTCAGCAATAGTGCTTATTCCTGCCCTCATTGTTGTGATCACATTATTGTAGCCATGATCCATCAACTAACAGCCCCTAAACGGGAAGCAGTCATTCACTGAAAGCTGGAGTGGGATAGTGTTCCTGCTGAGATTAATTCAAGCACTCAGCAATCTGTACATTGAGTGAAACCATTTGGATTATCTAATTATCTCTGTGTTTAAAGACACTTTGAAATTTAAGCACCTTTCTAGGATTCTAGGTATTGCCCTGAAAAGATAAGGTGGCAGCCTCTCTCCCTGTGGTGTCTGTGTGGCTGCTGGCAGTGCTTGCACAGTCCCCATTCCTTGCTTACTTGTGTTTGCATGTTCCACATGTGCACACCTGACTGGCAATCTAAGAAAAGACATTTTGTGCTTTTTTTACTAGTCCTGCCTTGCCTCTTAAAGAGCTGGAATGCTCACCTGAGAGCAAATTTGTTTTCTTTTCTTCTCTAAATGTTAACAGTTCCCTTCAGTCAGCTCTGCTCTGTACTCAGAGATAAGCGTGAGTCTCCTGTTGTTGGTGGGATGGAAGGGCAGTGTTCAGTTCCTTTGGTGCAATGCATTTCTGTTGACATTAGCAAGATCCCAAATATAAGCTGTCTCTTAATCCTGACACAGGGCTGTGGAAGAGTTCTTGAATCTGCGCGGAGTTCTCGGGGCTCCGTATGGGCCACGGCTCAAAATGCAGAATCACAGCCTTATGGAAATAATGTGGTCATAATGGGCAGCCCTGGGATTTGGGAGATCCAGGTTCTCTTCCTCCTTTTCTGCAACTTCTGGTGGGACCTTGCAGATTCATCTGGCATCTCAATTTATGTCTCTGTCTTGAAAAGTGTTGGGAGACAGCTGCTAGAATGTGGGGTCTGTGATACTTATGATGGGACACACCTTACAGGAATTGAGTGCTGTCTTCAAACAATAATAAATAATAGAAGGGAAATAAAAGGGATTTACAGCCCTTATAATAAAGACATTACCCCGAAAGATTAGTAATAACAAAAAATAACAGCTGTAATATTTCTTTCTTCTGTATCCGCCTCCTCCATAACAGAGTTTCCAAAAGATAATTTTCACAGTTCTTTCCATACTTTTGAGACTTATTAAGACACAGCAGTATTTCTAGGTAGGACTTAATAATCTGAAGAGTGGTATACCATTTTCATAGGTAGGATTGGAACTATACATCATTTAGAAAAAATCCAAAGTGAACCCAAGTAGTGAATGTGTCTGCTAGGTGGCTCAAGGAAGAGTTGCTGGTACAGATTTTTTCTGCAAAACCTGTTTTTCATTGGAAGCTGTTTAATTGCTGTTTTGAAGTGGATTTATTTGTTATATGTTGTCCTTTTGCTGTCAGATTCCTGAGACTTGGCAAGAAGATTCAGTGAAATGCCCACCTGAGCTCTTTCTGGGCACAGGGAAGATATTTTTGGAGGAGCTGAGAATGGATCAAAGCAGCCCCTATCAAATCCCTTGAAAACTTCTCATTTCTCTGTCCTACATTCTCCTGGGCAGTTGAAAGAGTGTGTGTGTGAAGGGGTTGAGAGGGGAAATGCATTTTTCTCTACCTTTTTTGTGGCAGAAGGGTGCTGTTCACGTGATGCAGTAAAGAAACCCTTGGCTTGTAGTCCAAGATGTGAGCTGGAATGGATTGTTGTAGGCAATTTATCTTAATAGACCTGAGGAGGTCTGACAGCAGCTGGGACTTTGGCTTGCTGAATGCAAAGGTTGTGACTGTGAAAGTTCATTACACTCTCTATCTTTACATGTAGATAGCCTGAACTTCTGAGATTAGTCTATGCATCTCTGTCAACAGTACAAATTAGGTATGGGAGTGGAGGAGAAAGACTACTCTGCTTTTTTGTTTTTGAGGTCTGTCCAGATCAATTCCTTGCATCACGTTGGTAATTTCCCCTGGGTGGTTTATCTATTACCTGATAACACGGGGTTATTAAATACGTGTGCACGGCAGGCCCTCCTTATCTGCTTGTGCATTGTTACCCTCTGTTGCAGACATTCTCTGTACACATGGGCATTACAAATGACATGCCTCTATCTGGTTATAAATATTTTCCATTTGGAATTATCTGCTTCTGCTACAGAGATGAGAGGTGATCACTTGAGCATGAAAGATAAGGGACCAGAGGTAAGAAAAATGAAAATGATGAAGCACTGAGCTGCATACAAAATAAGTGACGTAATCTAAATATCCTATTAGATCAAGTGCAGCAAAACAGGTTCTCTTACAAGCCTAGCTGCTGCCATGAATTCAAGTTATTACATGAATTCAGGTTGGTTGCCTACAGAGGTATTGAGGGGGAAGAAAGGAGGGGTTTTGCAGCAAACCTATTATAACAGGCTTTCTTTATTTGATAGAAAGTAAGTTAGCTTTCTTAATACATGTTAAAATTATTGAAGTTAGAAAAGCAGCTCTTTGTGTTGCTAAGTCTTAGAGCCAAAAATAATTAGGTTAAGAAGACGGAAAATCTTGGTTTAAAATTAATTGGCTTGTGCGAATTCTGTCTTTTTGCAGATTTGCTGGTCTTTCATGCAGAAGCAAGATGTACCTGATGGGACAGATGTTCCCAGTGTGGCAGCAGCCCTCGTGGTGAAATGGCTGGTTGAGCTGTGCCAGGTGGCTGTTTTGCCTTCCTGCAGGGCAGTGGATCCTGTTCTGACCTGCTGCACAGGGAATTCAGGAAGGCTCTGGGATCCTTGCCAGAAGCAAGCTGACCAGTAGTCTCTTGGCTCCAAATCCAGGCATTTGCTCCTGCTGTATTCTTGCAGGTGCGGTAATGATTTGCCTTTTAAAGCGCCCTTTATGATCCAACAAAATATCCAGCACTTTTCTTCACCTGGGGACCAGAGTGTGCCTTCAATGCAGCTCAGCGAACACACAGAGAGAAAATAATGAATTGGCAGGATTTTATCCCTTTCATATAATGTGTCAATCCACAGTTTCTGGCACAAGGAGGCCAATTGTTAAGTTAAGCCCCACTCTGTATTGAAAAGCAATTCTTTCCCTTTGCAGTAAAAGAAGCCATGTTTGTGCCAGGACCCAAGGTAAAGAGGGACATGGTAATTCCTGGGCCTTTGACACAGAAGTAAATATTTCCCTAAAGGTAAAAGCACAACGTTTGCAGAGATGGCAGTAACATGCAGCATGCATTTCTGGGCCAAATTCAGCAGGGACTCTTAGGCTCTAGAAAATGCAGTGTTATTTTATTTATATATTTGTTATTTTAGCTCTGTTTGACAAACTCACGGCTAAGAAAAAGGTCAGTAAAATGTGTCTGTCTCAGCCAAGCATAGTGGGGGGGGCTTCAAAAACGTGGTTGTTCCGAGAGATGCGAGCTCATTTAAGCACTCAGAGTGGGAGTATGTTAAAGCATGAAAGTTACTGAAAATGAGCCTTAATTGACTGCTCTTTAAGCTCCTTCTCTGTGATTGTGAGACAGTAATTTCTTATTATGACAATGCTGTTTGTATCAATTACTTTGACATTTGAAGTCTAGGGATAGACCCTAAGCTGCTGTAGGACACTGGTGTAAGGGGCTGAGGCATCACTGAGCATTGAGCCTGGTCACTTCCCAATTTAGGGAGGACAGGGGCTTACAAAAGATAGGCCACTTCATGTCACTGGATGAAGAGTATGATCTGTAGATGGCTTTGCTTTTGAGAAAGTGGGATGGCTGATGCCTTCTGACTCCTCATGCTCCTTGCTCCATCCTGTCCACCTTTTGCCACTTCCCAAGAACACAAAATTGTGTGAATTCTTTAGCACTGCTTTGTCATACTGAGTAGGGGAACTTGACAAACAAAATCTTTGTCAATTTGTTAAAAACAAACAAACAACCTCTTAGAACTGTTTGAACTTAATTATGTTAATATTAAACATAATTATGGCGTGCTAATTATGTTTTCTACATTTGTGAGGAGAGCTGTGTTGTGCTCTCCAGACATCTGTACCATATAGAGACAGGTGGTAGAGTGCAACATCCAAGTGCCATTTTCCCATTCCATATATGGCTGCTCTTTCATTCAAATTTCAGATCCTCATTCAGCTTAGTCAAATTGAGTCCTTATTTGAGAGATTCTGCGCTGAAAGGCAAATGCATCTATCTTTATAAGACTGTTTGTTTCCATAATTAGACCCTGAATCAACAGTGTATTGAAGATGACACATTTGCTTATTCCCTGTCTTCTCCCTATGGTGGCATAAAGCAGTGAAGCACAATAATTAATGAAAAAAGACTGTTTATTATTCAGGCAACATATCTTGAAGTGGAAAAAAAAATAACATGCGTTAAAATTATATTGCTGAAGACCATCAGTGCCATAGCAAAGTGTATGAATAGTTCTGGGGGGAGAATCCCATCATTCATGCCAGTTGGGCTGGGTGCTCTAAAACTGTCAAATACAATTCAACTCAGATTTCTCATGTAAAACTCAGGAAGACGTGGAATGCATGGGGAAAAAGACTGACTCAACTATTTTGCTAGGGCATCTTTAAAGTTCTTTCCAAAATTGTGACTTTTTAAGCTTCATTTACATGTCTTCTCTGTCCTATGGATGTGTGAAAATGATACTTTTTCTTCCCAGCCGTATCTTTTCTTCTGGGAGAATCTGCCCGGTAGGATTTTGTAAGACAAAGGGTGAACATAATGCTCTGCTCAGCACTCTGCCTTTGCAAAGTAAAGCTGATCTGTTTTAAATAACAAAGGCCAGAAAGTGCCTGACTGCAAAATACTGCTCTGTCTCCTGTGGACATGATGCAGAGTAAGTCACTGCTTTTAGGCCAGTTTTGAAGATTAGGTAAAAAGCAGCAGTTTGCTCCACCTCCTGAGGTGATCCTGAAGTCCTGGGGATGATTGCTCCATACTCACTGACCACAGGTAAACCTCCAAAGTTCCCCTAAGACACTCTCAGACCGTTCACTTCATTTGCAAAAAGCTGCAGTGTAACCAGAAAATCAGAAGTGTGCACTGCCTAGTAAGTGCCACAGCTCCAATGTGCAGCTGAAGTCATGCTGGTGGCAAGCCAAGGTTTGGGTTCTGTTCCATTTCCATCTCTTTCCATAGTGCACCTAGCTATGAAATAGATTTTGTGTTTACTCACGCTTCTAAAGTCAGTCCACATTAGGAAAAGGATAAGATGGGAGCAAGAATAGCCCAATTACTGAAATGGAGTGATTTAGAGAACAATGACTCTATCAAGGCTACTGATTTCCAAGTCCTTGATTAGAGCCTGCTTTCCTTTCACACGTTTTATCCTCAGTGATGATGCTGCATTGTTGTGGCAAATAAAGCTTCCTGGCATTGCAAAGCTGTGAGCAGCCACTTACAGCGAGAATAAAGCTTTGATCTTCGTGTTTTGATATTCACCCCTCCACAGTGTTGCATTTTGGGAATAGAGAATGGGTTTGTACTATTTTTAGGTGCATAGAATTGCGGTAACATAAATGTCGTCTTTTCAGTTTAACATGCTGTTAGCTAGTGGTTGATTTGATAGTTCTGTGCTTGCTACAAATCTCTGTGTGTTAGGGGATGGGCAATAAGAATGTGGTTTGGCACAAGCATGATAGATATTAATGTGGGGTTTTTTTAATTTTACTTTATAAAGGAGAAAATGTGTATTGATCACTAAGCAGCAAGTCTAATACAAAATACAATACTGCTCTATGCTATGTGTGTAAGTGGCTCATATTGTTTATTCCAGGTGATGCAGTCATAGATGAACAAATTCAATAGATATTGGCAATGTAATGTCGAAAATTCTGGGACTGTATCCTGTCAATTCCTAAAATAATGCTGTAGTTTAAATGCTGTGATGGATATGATCAGCAGACTATTTCTTTTTAATTCTTTTTTTTATGAAAACCTGTAAGTATCAACACTTTTCTGTGGTATTCTCTCATTTCATGCAGAGTTCATTGACACAAAGGTATGTGGCGTGAACAGACCTGCAGCACCTGAGGAAGCACTGCACAGGCACCACACCTGGTGCCTATCCAAGAGCCTTTACAAACAGGGATGAATTTAAGGAATCTTTGTACTTGACCAGCTCTGTTCCACTTTGTCACCTCAAGAGAGGGCATACCCACCTGCCTTCCAAGGCTGAACATTTAATGTGGCTCATAAAGTGTGCTTGCTTATAATTTTCTGTGGCATTAACCTCTTTAGTGGGCCTGTTGTCCAGATGTGTTTGAGGGGATCAGTTCCTGGAGTGGAACGCTGATGGCTTGAGAAACTACCTGGGCTTGATGCAGGACACCCAAAAATCCCATGAGAATGGGCCTGAGAGCATTGTCCAAACGCTTCTTGAACTCAGGCTTGGTGCTGTGACCACTTCCCTGGGGAACTTGTTCCTCAGAGAACTTAGGTGGCTTGCTTGCTGGATTTGTGGAGAGATTCAGAAAAAAGGGAACTTAATGTTCTCAAGGGAATTCTGGGTGATATCATAATGTAAATAGAACATAGGAATGCTAACAAAGAACAGAAGTGAGCAGTACTTTCAGCTAATAATAATGACAGTGAACAAAATATTTCAACTCTACATATTGTATTTTCTCATGTAGTGGTCTTTAAACCAGAGATATAATAGCTGTTGATCTCAGAGTTATTATATTTTAATTAGAAATTATTTTTCTCCAGAGCTTTTCCTGGCTGTTGTTCTACTAAGAGCAAAAGTCATTAAACCTCTTAGTCGAGATAGAAAACAGTTGTTGAAGTTGAGAGAGAAAAATGGAAACAGGAAAAATAATTGATTTTATGCTTACTTCTCTTTTTTTGTCGAAATATTGGTAGAGAATGGACAATACCTGGGCATATTTTTTTTCTGGAAACATAGGATAGTTGTCTTGTTTGTTGTCACAGTATCATAATATGCTCTTATGTAGCTATGGCACTTTATTTTGTGTGCATGTTAAACAGTGCCTGGGTTCTGATGTCAGTCACGTCGGCTCAATAGTTACATCTGAAATTGTTTTTATTGTTATGTAATTCATGGTCCTTCTCCTTTTTGTTCACCTTCTTTTAGACTGACTGTTTGAGAATTCTTAGCAGCGGTGTGAAGACTGCTCCTGTTTTGCTGAAAGAACAGATTTTTACATCTTGTCGAGCTGACACTTTTTGTTAACACCTAATTCTTTCCCTTCTACAGAGGAACTCAAGGAGAAGCTGCAGAAGTATGTTGATGAAGTGAATGCCCGCAAGCCTGGTTTCATCAAGGTGGTGAGGCACAGCAAGCAGGAGGGTCTGATCCGATCTCGGGTTAGCGGGTGGAGAGCAGCCACAGCTCCAGTCGTCGCTCTCTTTGATGCCCATGTGGAATTCAATGTGGGATGGTATGTGCCTCCTTGAATTTGTCTGACCCAGGGACCTTTACCAAGCTCTGGTGGTAGATTACTGACTGGAATTTCTCTTGCAGATAGAGGGTGAGTTAGCATTCTGAGCTTTTTAGTGGAGATTCGGACATAATCACGGACACAGGCATGATGTGTTTGTGCTGTGTAACAAGGTCTAGATCCATTTTTATGGTTTGAGTTATCTGCTGATCTAATTGCAGTGTATTTAAATCACATTGGAAAACTGCAGGTTAAAAACCTCCTCTAATAGTGTGGCCCTTTGCCCATGAGGGCAAATGTATCTTCTCTTCATTAAAAATAATATGTTTCTTGGATGCTCTGCAGTGTAAACAAAGAGGTGTTATTTTGGCCACTCTGCAAAAGTAAACATAACTAAAATGATGCACTTTAACTTGTTCAGTCTGGATTTAATATCTCTGTTGCTTCTAAAGTAAAAACTATGGTAAAAAGGCAGGAACTTCTTTCCTTAGGATATATCTATTATTAACTCTGATCTTGATGTCCTTGATAAAGCTGAGAGCCTGAAGTTACTTGGTAGCAAGAGTAGAAATGCTCTGTGATATGCAGATACTCATTTCTTCAGCTAAAATCAAGGTTAATAATAGGGCATCCTAGAGAAAATATTGCACCTCGTTATTTTGGGGCAAAATCCTGCACTGTCAAAACTCCATCTCAAAGCAGAGGAGGCTCTGAATCAGTAACAGCTCTAGACTTTGCTCCTTCTGAAAAATACAGCATATGCTGCTGTTTATTTGGTGAGTGGACTAAATAATCTTTAAAGGACCTTTCCAACTCAAACTGTTCTATGATTTACATCAGTGCTATGCTTTTATTGATGTAATCCTAACACTTTTTTTTTTTTTTAAGGGCTGAACCAGTGCTTACCAGGATAAAAGAAAACAGAAAAAGAGTAATTTCTCCATCATTTGATAACATTAAGTATGACAATTTTGAAATAGAGGAGTATCCCCTGTCAGCCCAGGGGTTTGACTGGGAGCTGTGGTGCCGATACCTGAACCCTCCTAAGTCCTGGTGGAAACTGGAGAACACAACTGCTCCAATAAGGTAACTGTGGCCTAGGTTAGAGTGTCAGTGGCAATGCTCTCCTTGATGTGGCAGGGGGTGAGTGAACTATGTAATAGGTTTTATTGACTGAAAAGTAAAAATGGTTACATGTCCTTGAACTGTCCTCTTCAGCTTTTGTCCTTGACCCCTACACAGTCATCAAGAAAACTCTTGTTTTTAGTAGGTTTTTTTTTAAAGTTTTTAAAGGAAACTCTTGTTTTCAGTAGATATTTTTAAACAGGTTTCCTGACAAAATGGAATGGTAGAAAAGAATGCTCAGCAGCACTGCTTACTCCAAATGTCTTGTCTGTGATTTAGTGCTAAGGGGCCACGAGTGGAATTCTCTTTGCAGATACATTACATAAACAGAGCTGATCCGACAGCTGTGTTCTTTATAATGCTGTCACATAGCTTTACAGCTGTGTCCTAGGAGTTAGTTTGTTCACTGACATTGTGAGCAAATGTTGCATTGGATCCTTGTTTTGGGACAAGCTAGGTCTGTACTTTCTTATGGTGTCTAGAGTGTTGTTAGTCTGGTACAGAACAATACCTTGTCTCAGGGAGGGGAGTAGTTGCCTCTGAACCCACTCAGCAGCTCTGCTGAGATTGCAGACCTTTTTTGTAGAGATGCATTCATTCCAAAGAGGTCACTGGTACCTGTGCTCTAGCCCCCTGCAGAAAGAAAGTGTGAACACTGTTTTCATCAGGTGGAAAGCAGAACCTCAAATAGCAGTGGCAGCTATTTTTCAACCCATTGCTCTGTCTTTAGAGGCAGGCACTTTTCTCAGGATCTGTCAGCTTAGCACACTCTGAGCTGCACTGACCTGTGATCAGGACCTAGAATTGGAAAGCAGAAGATAAAAATTAACAGGTTTGCCACAGACATATGTAAAAAGAGGTGATAATTTCAACATCATCAGAAATGGTTATTGCTGGTAATAAACTCTATTAATGCTATAAAAACATTGCTGTGAAGACAGGCTGAGAGAGTTGGGGCTGTTCAGCCTGGAGAAGAGGAGGCTCTAGGGAGATTTATAGCATCTTCAGTACCTAAAGGGTGCTACCAGGACAGCTGGTGAGGAAAAAATGTAGGTAATGGTAGAACAAGTGGGAATGTCTTTAAACTGGCAGAGGACAGGGTTAGATCAGATTTTAAGAAGGAATTCTTCACTGTGAGGGTGATGAGGCACTAGCACAGGTTGTCCCAAGTAGTTGTGGCTGTCCCATCACTGGAAGTGTTCAAGGCCAGGCTGGGTGGGGCTCTGAGCAGCCTGATCTAGTTGAAGATAAGCCTGGCCATGGCTGGAGTTTGGAGTTAAATAATCTTTAAGGTCCATTCCTGCCCAAGGCTGTCTATGATCCTGTGATTAACTATATAGATTAATTACTATGGCAACTTTTAAAACTAAAAGTATTTAAACGCAGAATAAAGAGCAAATCTACTTTTCCATTTTGCCCCCAAACTCTGTTCTATATGAGGACTGGGGAGTGAATGTCCTTTATAAATAGTGGATGCTCAGGTTTGTTCCCTAGCCCTTTCCCTAGCACATTTTTTAATTTAGTGCAATATGCTGAGTGTGTGTTGGATAATTAAAACAACCAAACCAACAAACAAAGCCATGTGTATTGACTGATGATCTCTATCATGCCTCCATTATGCTTTTAGAATTAGCAAAGGGAAGCAGGTACTCTGAGAAATATGTTAGAAACAAAAGCAAAAATACCTTATCATAATAGAAGCGTAACTTTAGTGTTGATGCTGTTATTTTCTCCATTAATAAATACATCAGAAACAGACTTTCATTGTTATAAAGTGGGCACTATAGCACTTAAAGGCACAAATATATAGATTTCTGTAGAATTGTACAATCTGTGATTAAGACATCCTATAATCTGTTTGAAAGCAGATGTCTACACTTACTGTAGCTTGAGTGTCCTCAATAAAAGCAGGATGATTTCCCCCATACTGCTAATTAATATCCTGTTATTACCAGAGTGCCTGATACCAGCATAATAATCAGAAAAGACGTTTTTATATTATTTCTTGCCATTGTGGATTATAAGGTAGGAGAGAAATGAAAAGGCTAAATGACTCTGTATCCTTCTCAACTGCATCTCATAAAGGTAAAATTGCACCCTCTGTGGCTGAACTCTTACCTTATTAAAATGGGCTCAGTATAGTAAAAATTGCTTGGTTCAGACCATGACATCAATAGAGCTTGCTGATCCAGTAAAGATATGTGATGTGTTTAAATTTGGCTCAGGACAATGGACTAATGCTACACTATGCTGGTAAGGGCAGACTTTTCTTGATTCTGTATCAAAAAACCTTATCTGGGTGGTCCTATTCAAGAAATAATCTCTTTTTTAATGTAATCATACAAACACAAGTTTTTTTAGCTCTAGCTGAATCTGGGTTCTGCCTAAACACACGGAACTGTGCATCAGCAGGTATCCTTTGCAATTACCACAGACAAGACTTGAGGACTTAGCAAGGACACAGACCACACTGTCTGGTGCCTCAGAAACAAAACTGGGGTTCCTGGATCTCACACTCTTAGCACTGAAATCCTACCTGCTCTGGTGAATATGTATGTCTAGTAATTTTGACTCTATTTTCCTTCAGTGATGAGTATTTCACTTTAGAATTAAGAATATTAGAAGGCAAGGCAAAATAAATCTGTTTGAGAAATACATCCTTGAGAATCTGTTTTGCTTTGTTTTTTGTATACCATTTTACCCAGTAATAATAAGTGTAATCTGTGTCTGAGTAATAAAATTCATCATAGTCTATCTGCTAATTTTGGTTGCTGCTGGTTTATCCTTCCAGAAGTCCTGCGTTGATTGGATGCTTCATAGTGGATAGAGAATACTTCCAAGAGATTGGATTACTGGATGAAGGCATGGAAGTGTATGGAGGAGAGAACGTGGAGCTCGGAATCAGGGTAAGGAACATAATTAGCCAATACTGGTGGCTTACATTTAAAATACAGCTTGAGTCTTATTGCAGGGGGAAAAAGAAGTCAAAAACATATGGATGATGGCATGAAAAGGAGATCCACAGCTCTACGGAGATGTAAATTTAGTATTTGAGGAGAGAGAGGGGAAAAGAAGAGCAAAAGAGCAAAAGAGTTCTCTCTTTAAAGAATTTAATCTGGGACAAGGATAAGAAGTACAGAATTTAGGATTTTAATTCAGGTAACAATGCCAGAATTTTGCAGCGTTGATACCTAGAAGTCTCTGCTTCCCCATGATCCCAGACTCAGTAAGGACACCTTCTCACTGGTGTGATGGAAAAGCCCTTCTAGAATATTTGGTTTATTTAAATTAGGAAAATCACTGTGGAGCAAAGTGGAATATAGTGGGAAAGCTGCCTACCAGAGGGAAGGGAATTAAGATATTAATAAAGTGCATAAGTGCACTTATTTTTTTTCCCATCATATACTCTTTACCTGTTTACTATAATGCAGTATTGTGTGTGATTTGTGTACTTTTTTCTGCATTTCTTCACAGCTAACGATATTTCTGAAAATACAGTGCTGTTCTCTTTGAGGACCTCTCTGGTTTTTGATAAGAGAGGAATTCTTAGGTAGACAATGGTAATGAAAAATGGTGTGGTATGTAATAAAAGTAAATTCTGAACCCTGCTATGAAATATTAGTGGAAGGTAACATTGTGTTTTCTGCCTTTTAGTTGCCAGAATAAAAGCATACTATTGTACAATAGCAAAAATAGGAATTTACTGTAAGAATATAGAATTCTCTGCTGAGACTGCAAGATATAACAAAAAATACTCATTTTTACTTCTAGTTTCTTTAAATTCTTTTTCTTCCGCCTGTCAGAGATAAAGAGTTATTTCAGCAAGAGTGAAGCTCAGACCCCCTTTCAGCTACATTAGAGCACTTTTTTAAGGAAAGGGAGAGAGAAATGCAAGACTGCTTCTTTTAATAGCACCATTCTTCTCATTGTGAAGGCCAGAGAGCTGCCTTCAGTTTCCAAAAACTTATTTTGCAGCTCAGTGTTGAGATGAGTTGAAAATTAAAGTTGCTTTGATTTTTCTGTTCTGACAAAAAACTATTGTTTCCTTGTGAGTGCGAGGAGCTCTCTCTCAGTTTGCATCATGTCTAGTCTGCAATACTTAGCCTTGCAGGAGCTGATTGTTGAGTATGTTGATAGACAAGAGCAGAGAGACACAAATCCCTGCATAATTGAAACTTTGGAGTAGACTGGATCACTGGAATAAGGCCCGACACTGCTCTGATCTCCTTATGGCTTTTGTCTGTCTCCAGGGAAGCAGTGCCTGACCTACATAAAATACTTTCATCTGTAACAGATTGTAGCGTGCAAGGTAACATGATGTATGCTGCCTTTTCTGGCTTTATGCTGGCTTGGATCTGTGTTCCTGGCTATATGAAAACAAATACAGATTTGCAATGAGCAATTTTTTAGCAGCTCTTCTCTCAGTTCTCAGTGTGTCCCAGATAATGCCAGAATGAGACTGAGGGGAGATCTTGTAGTCTTCAACATCCTCACAAGGGGAGCTGAAGGGGCAGGCACTGACATCTTCACTCTGGTGACAGTGACAGGACCTGAGGGAATGGCCTGAAGCTGAGTCAGGGGAGGTTTGGGCTGGATATCAGGAAAAGGTTTTCCACCCAGGGTGGTTGGGCACTGGAATATCTCTAGAATACTTGTGTCACTTTCAGCTGTGAGGCCTATGATCAATCTCTTGATCAAAACAGTAATTGTTCTACAAAAGCGACATTCTAATTACAGGATTAATAAATAAATAATGCAATAATAATGTTTCTATTTTAAAATTATGCTCTACAATCTGGTACCATATATTGCTCACTGTGCTTCATCTTTCATTGCCGTTTCCCTTTTTTAAAGACGTTTCTAGATTTTTCAATTATTCTGCTGTGTGATAAGCATTATCATGTGGGATAGTGGACAATCAGACCTCATGTGCCCAAACTGGCCTGCTAGGGAAATTTTATGCATAAACTTGCAAGAGCAAACATCGACAGGAACTGGAGAGTTTATTTTTGACTGCAGAAATAGCAGCAGGTGTTAAAATTATTTGAGCTTCCTGTTTATCTTATACATGGTCCCTTGTCCTTGCATTACTGGTTTTGTTCCAGGGGATGTAAAAGTATTGTAAGCCAAACTACTGTGAGGAATTAGACCCTGACAAAACAGAGACTTTTTCCTCTATCCTCACCCAGGAGTTATTTTTGTCACTTTATCTTCTGCACAAATATCTGGTTATCTGTGTTATATGAGTGCAAGAAAATCTCCAACTATTGGAGACTGTATTTGAAGTATCTATTTTTGGTAAACCATAACAAACCACAGAAAACAGGACTTTGGAGGATTATTCTCTTGACTCTGAAGAATTTGTTTCACTGCTCAGCTCTCTTGGTCTCTGATTTGGAATATTATTTTAACTTCTAAGATTTTTACCCTTGTCTGTGGCTTTGAAACAGCATTTGTAAAATATTAATCCTATATTAATAAATAAATATTAATAGAGATCTGTTGCCTTGAGCTAGAAGCTGACAGATGAGTTCAAAACACAAATACATTTGATTCTTAGAAGAAACACTGTATTTTCTCCTCGAGCAAACATTTTCTTGCAAAGCTATTTATTTGCCCCATAAGACAAAAAAGGCAGGCTGGTTGATGCAAGACTTGATATAACTGTCTTTGAGCAGTTCAATCACTTTTACAGGGATTTTTGAAAGATTCATTTACTGCGAAGCAGCATCATATTTGTAAATTCACTTTAGGCTGAGTAATGCTTCTTTTTGGTTTATGTTCAATCATTCCCAATTGAATGGAGTTGTGTCATTTGAAGGGACCAGGCTGCATTTGGAGGGCAAACTGGAATCAGGTTCTTATCCATGTGACCAAGCAAGAACTGTGTCAGTAACTGCCTAATGGTGGAACAAGAACATGAGTGTGAGGCTGGTGTACCTCTGTCATTTGGGCTCTGCTTCTGGGTTGGGCTGGCACAAGCAATACTCGTGGTTGTAGAAGGTCCTACAAATCCTTTGCAATCAGTTGGATGCAGATCTTGCGTTGCATGCTTCAAGTCTAGTTTTCAGTAGGCTTCTTAGAGGCCTCTTCCAAGTCCTACTGAAATATGCAGATAATTTTCTATCAAAAGCAAGCCTGTAGCAATCTTTTTGTCTTTCCTTTTGTCTTTTAAAGCAGCCTACATGATTGATAAAGCTCCCAAATATCTGTTAAAGAAGTTATTTGTACCACTTTTAGGGATGCCTTAACAAATATTCAGTGATTTGCCTCAGGTCCCAGACTAAGTCATCATCAGAGTCAAGGGAATGCAAGCTCAGGCTTTGGCTTAGAGTAATTCTGTCTGTCACAAAGACTTTGTGCTTGCAAATAAATTCATGTTCACAAGAATATAATGGCCCTGTTAAGTGAGTAAGAGGAAATTTTATTAGAAGGTAAGAGCCTTTTAAGGGAAAAGGATTGAGTCTTGGTCTCACTAAATGGTATATCAGGACTTTATATCTGCTGATCCAGGAGGAAAATTGCATTTATAGTTAGACTGAATATGGCATGCTACTTTTATACAGTATATTGCTGTAGTGAAATTAATTGCTCAATTTGTTGTTAGTCTGGTGGTTTGTCTGCAGACCTTCTGTGAAGCTGATGCTCTTTCTGTTGGTGAAGAACTAGAGGGCTGCAGCTAATGAATAGAGATGGAGAAATAAGTTACTTGAGCAGAAAGTAGTCCTAGTGTTCCTTGGGATGTTTTCCATACATTAGGGTCCCTCTGTGGCAGAGCAAGCAGATGTGAAGACTATCATGCCTCTCTCTGGTCTACTGTTTTTTAAATTCCAGAAGTTACTTCCACTATGTTTGTTTGTTTTGGGGCATTTTTGTGTGAGTCTTTTTTTGTTGTTTGGGGTTTTTTTAATGCACTTTTTGCTCTAAAGTATCTTGTTTTTTCTTTAACCTCCCCCCACACCTCTTTCTGGGATTGTGATTTTTCACTGCCATTTATTTGAGTCTCTCCTGTTTGGCGAATAGGAGCTGATGGCTGCTTGCATGTCCAGCCATGTCCAATCTACAGTGTTTGTGCATCCCAATTGTTTCTCACCTGAGATCTTTCTTATATTGTGTCCCTTGCAATAGTGTTCTTTTTGTTAATCACAAGCAAAGGAAGATATTTACACATGCCCCCAGTCCCCATATTTATCTGAAAACATTTTCTCCTTTTTCTTCTTTCCCTAGAAGTTCTCAGCAATTTTCCCTGTCAGTGTTTGTAACACAGGCCATAAATTACATGCAACTGTGAATATATTGCATGTAAATAGATGTCTGATTTTATTAAGGAAAGCCTTTGCACAGCTGTCCTGGGCATGGCTGGGGTGGAGATAATTTTGTTCCTAGTAGCTGGTTCAGTGCTGTGCTTTGGATTTAGGATGAGAAAAATGTTAACAACACAGCAGTGTTCAAGCCAGAGTGTAGTTTCACAACATATGGGCTACAGTGAGTTACATTTTCTCTTTCTCTGTGCCATGCTCATGTTCTGACTCCTGCAGCAGCACACCAGTGCTTTGGCTCTGCCGGCACAGTGGTCTGCCTCATACCTGCTGCCTCTGAACACCTCTGCTTCAGTAAACCCTTTTTTATTTTATTTTTTTTCTGCAGGGTTAATTTCAGTGTTAATCAGTTTGTGATTTACCATGCTGCCTCACAAACTGTTTTGTTAGGCAGATTGACAGGTTGGAATGCCAAGAGCTAGAAGTGACTGGGAATGAACAAAGAAAGGGAGGGGATTTTTCAGCAAGCTGCTGTGCTGTGGAATTGTTTGCATGAAGAGAGAGCAGTGGGATGTGTTATGTGTGCCTAGTGTCCCTTTCTGTCCTTGCTGCTGGGTCCCCTTTCATGGCGTTCCACTGAGCAATGTAGATCTTTCCTAAATACCCTTCAGAAAAATGAATCAAGACATCCCCCATTCTTGCACTTACAGCTACCATCACTTGTTGAGGTCTTAAAGCCGTGTTTTTAGCTTGTTTTCAGTAAGAAGGCCAATATCCTTTGCCACTAGGGAATGATTTGCTCTACAGAAAACATCCTCAGTATGTGATCACAAGTGCAGTTCAACAGTATTAGGTTGGTGACGTGCAAAGGGCTGAGAAGTCCAAAACTAGAAATATTCTTAGTTGTTACTCTTGGATAACTTTTAAATACTGCTTTTTAAGATAATGATTTCTCTTTAACTTTGCATTGAAGATTTAAATAGAGAGAAGTCTATTTTGCTTTTATCCATTTTGTGAATTAAGAGGAGACTATTTCTAGACTGAAGCCCGTAAGGAAAAGAAATTGTAAAGATTGACCAAATGTTACTTCTTACAAGATGTAGCCAGTGCTTTTATCTTGGTGAAAGCCCACACTGTCACCAAGATAAAAATAATTCCTTAGCAGCTCAAATGTGGCAAAAGAACTTGCCTAGCACCCTGTGTAACCAGCAGTGGCTTATCTGTGTGTACAGAATTATTACTAAGGTTAATTTTGTTTCGCAAAGTTCCTCACTGCATCAACTATCTGAACCCCAAGATGACACAGACTAAAATACTCTGTTTACAGGGTTGTAATTCCAACAGGTTAAAAAAGGAAGGTTCCATTGAGAATAAAATAAGGAATTGTCATGTCTCCAAATTCTGCCAGTCATGTAATTAGCAGAAACTGGATTTTTTTGGCTTGTTCTGGTTTCAGTCACTCCTACATTGAAATAGTTTTCCCCACCTTTTTGCCCATGAACGCCTCAGCAGGTAACCTGCAGCTACAGCATGTGTAATTATACATTACCAGTGAATCACTTTTGTGTTTTTGCTATTTCTGGGGAGAGAACATTTTATTAGCTGCTCCCACAGGAAAGGAAAATATTACAGCAATAGCTAACACGTGGCATCACTGTACCCTACAAGGAAGGACGATGCGGCACTTGGAGATTTCTCACAAATGCTTTTTCACCAGCTGTGCCTGTGTGGTTGCACATTACCAGCTGCGAAGTCATATAGATATCTTGATGTTTTATGAGAGGAAATGGTTTATAGTGGTGTGGGAAGAATTACAACAGTTTAAGTCAATACATGCTTGCAAATCAATGGACTCAGGTGAGATGTAAATTAATTAGTGCATTATTAATGTAAAATGCCTTCTTGCACTTTCAGGTCATGGCACAGTGTCAGTGTCCTTGTACCTTCTGGTGTTACAAGTCTTCATGGGCTAAGCTGGGAAGATTCCAAATTTTTTTACTTATCTCTAGAATTTAATTTCCTTGAGGGTTTTTGGTATTGCAAGAATGATTTAGTAACCTAACAAAAATCAGAGGACCAGTGTGGAAGAGCAAGGGATTGTTGTGGTGGCACAAGAGAGAGTAGATGACTGAGATGGATTCACCAGGATGAATCCAGCATATTCAGGTCAAAGGTGTGAAGGCCAAATACCTTTATGTGTGTGACAGCAGCTTATGCTGTAAGTCGAGCAAGTGAGGCAAAAAACCAGGGAATTCTCATGGAGCTCTTGCCTCAGTCTTTACTAGTACTGATAGAATGTGGGCTACAGACCTGTGGAAAGGGAGCTGGGGCTCCTGGTCAATGGCAAGTTGAACATGAGCCAGCAGTGCCCTGTCAGACAGGATGGACATCCCTGTCCTGAGGGGCATCAGGTACAGCACTGCCAGCTGGGCAAGGGAGGGGATTGTCCTGCTCTGCTCTGAGCTGGGGGCAGCCTCACCTCCAGTGCTGGGGGCAGCTTTGGGTGCCACAATATTGAAATGACATTAAACCATTAGAGAGAGTCCAAAGGAGAGCAGTGGAAATGATGAATGGTCTGGAGGGGAAACCTTGTGAAGAGAGACTGAGGTTACTTGTATTGTTCAGCCTGGAGGAGACTGAGGGGGAGACCTCACTGCAGTTACAATTTCCTTGTGAGGGGAAGAGGAGGGGCAGGCACTGATCTCTGCTCTGTGGTGAGCAGTGACAGGACTGAGGGAATGGCCTGAAGCTGAGTCAGGGCAGGTTTAGGTTGGACATCAGGAAAAGGTTCTTCATCCGGAGGATGGTTGGGCACTGGAACAGCTCCCCAGGGCAGTGGGCACAGCACCAGCCTGGCAGAGTTCAAGGAGTGTTTGGACAGTGCTCTGGGACACATGGTGTGACTCTTGGGGGTGTCCTGTGCAGGGCCAGGAGTTGGACTTCAGTGATCCTTGTGGGTGCATCCCAACTATGCATATTCTATTCTGTGCTCAAGTCTTTGGGCACAGAGCAAGATTAACAGGACTGGTCCAGCTAAGTGTAGCTCTGGTAAGGGAGAGAAAGCTAAAAACATAAAAGATGGCCAGCACAGTGAATTGCTTCTGTGAATACTAAACCACTGGTGATCCTGTTCAGTCTCCTGCTTTTCAAGATGAAAAGTGATTTCTTTTACTTCTTATTTATGACTGAAGCTTGGCAATGTAGTGTGATTGATACGCGGGTTATTTCTCGTTGCCTCGCAATGCTATAGGCGTGTTTGGAAGAGAACTGAATGGAGCCATGAGCCTTCAGTGACCCTTGATGTGTTTTCTCTAAGAGACATGGGCAAAGAATAGTTCCTGCAGCACACCATGTGTAGTTTAACAGTACACTGTAAAAGTTTCACAGCTCATGAAGATACGTGCAAAATTAATCCCTGCAGAACAAAACAATTTAAAAAGTACATAATGAAGCAATTAGCTAAAAGAGGAAGGAAAGTAATGACAATTTAATTTGGGAAGAATTTTTACATGTATTAGGTTTTCAATGAGAGTGTTTTATGAAGGCACAATTAATGTAAAATGAGACCTGTGAGGCAATTAATGATGACTTCAAATGTTAGATTTAAGGGATAATTTACATTTTAAAAATGAAGAGCAGCTCTAGTTATGTTAAAGTCTTTTATTTTCCTTTTAAAAAATCTTTTAGATTGTGGGTGTGTGTTTCAGTAGGTTGCTTACAGTTTCACATTCAAATATCAGCTTGGTTATGGAAAAAAAAATCTCTTCTTACATCCAAATAAATAAGTTTACCTGAAAATATGACAGGCTTGTCTGATGATCAGAATTATTTAGTGAAGGTTATCTGAATTCAGTGGAGGTATGACCTAAATAAAGACTAACATATTTCACCCAGTGGGTGTAGTTTTTACCTCTACAGAGACAGACACCCAAAAAAAGTGGTGGTGGACTTCCAGGGTGCAACTGAAACCCCACTGATAGCAATTAGAAATATGAGCATTCATTTCAGTGACCTTTGTGTCTGACAATTCTCTCTGTCCTTTCTGCAGTCACCTGTCAAGATACCAAAATAAAAATGCAGTTTCAAAATGATTATGGTATTGAATAAAAATAGCTTATTCATGCTTGTCTCTAAAACGTCAAGCTCATTACTGGTCATCAGTGAACAATTATTTGTAATGACAAAGGTTGACAAGATTCACAAGTAGTTTTTACAATAAATTGCTCCCCAAAATATATTTCAAAGATATTGGTAATTATTAGTTTGTATTCACAGTAGTAATTAATTTACACTGACAATTTTTTTTAACTTCAGGGCATCTTTAATGAGTTCTTCTAATTTTGTAATTTGCAAACTTCACAGAAGCTAGAAATTACTTCAGATTTTTGAGAAATCATTTAATTATTGAGAGGTTTTTGTTTGCAGTCCAAATGGAATGATGGTATCAAACAAGGTCACACTCTTGGAGAAACTCCACAATCTGTGTAAATTTAATGAATGCAGTACATGCTAATAAACTGCTAAATGACACGTAGGGCTTATTTTTTATTTGTTTAAGGTTCTATAACATAGAAGGAACACTCAGTGATTAAAGAGATAAAAAGAAACTTCTAATGAAGAAGTGCTATATAATTTTATAATGAAGTATAAATTAAATATTCAGGAGAGGGATCAGCTTCAGAGTTGTGATTTGATTAAATATGCAAATTCAAATATATTTAAATGAAATTGGAAAGGATTTAATAAAGAATGCAGTGAAATGGATTTTCCAGATGTGAATGGAATTTGGTTTAAAAAAAACTTGTAATCACGTTGACTTGGACATTTTTAAGGAAGTGTGAGTGACCCAGGGCTGTGCGAGTGCTGTCACTGTCCCCTGGTGGCATTGAGGGGTGACAGGGTGTCAGGACTTGGCCAATTGCTCTAAGAAGCCATTTGGTGTTTGCTGCTCCTGCAGCAGCCTCACCAGTGCCATCCCCCTGGCCTGCCCCATGCTCAGGTCCTTTTCTCCTCCAACAGAGGGGCAGTGACAGCTGAGCTGCTGTGCCACCACCCACATCCTCTCCGTGGTTTTGTTGCTACCCTGGCTCTCCCAATGTGAAGAGCCTATTTTCTCTTTGCTCTGTGGTGCTGCTTGAACCTTGCTGAGCATAAATTCTCACAGATTTAGGGTTGCAATTATAACTGTGTGCAAATATATCTTCAGTAAAGTAACAGCATGAAGTGCTTAGAGCTTGGGCAAATTCTCCATGTAAGCCATAAAAACTGAAGATTTAAAAGGGAGTTTCCCCTCCCTTTCCCACCCCCCCCCCGCCCCAGTAATATTCTCTGCATTCATTTGATGTTCCTATCATCTCTCCTTTGCTTTGCTTAGTTTAGTTTAGATCATAGGGTTTGCTGATTTTAGTATTTCAGCTTTGTAAATGTTCACCCTGGCACTGGTACTGTCCCTTTGGACCTTGAATCTTTTCATGGCATTTAACTACCTTTTGCTAGTGATGAAGCAACAAGGAACCCTTTCAAGAAGAGGAATCCCTCTAAGCCCTTTTTGGGGCTGTACCAAATATAAGAACCTCAGGAAATTCAAGGATAAAGAACCCTTTCTAAGGCCGTCTTGGAAGGCAGCACTGAAAATGCTCTGAAGTAGACTCAGGGCTCTTTGGAAGGGAAACTCCAGTTGCTGTGTTCTTTTCCTCAAAGACTGTTTCTGCAAAGTAAACCAGCAGAACCAGAACCTCAAGAAATTCCTCCAAAGCAAAGCAAACTTTCTGCTTTGTGGGGCTCCAGCAATCATGGAAAGTTCTCCCAAAGAGATACAGATCCTCACACTTCAGAACTTTCTAAGGCAAAGTCTGAGACCTGTTGGTACAGTTTTGCAATTGATGCTTTTACAGAATGAAGCGTGAATTGCTCTTTGTTGTGTCACAGTGAGGAAAGCATATGTTACATTTTTACACCTGCATATATATTTAGAGATTTGGCAAGAAACTCAGAACGTTGCTGGCAATTTCCACCTCTTGCAGGTGGATATTTTACCTATATGTGTAACAGGAAAATTTGCTGAATTTCCCTTTAACCACAGTTTAGGAAATTAATCAAGTTTCGTCCTTGCAATTTGTACAAGCAGCTTAGTCATTGAGTATTACTGATTGCAGCCACAGTATGCTCAGAGATATAACATTTTACTTCAAACCATCTCATCTGGTTGAAAAAAGTTTTTGAAGCTCTTTTATCTTTAGACTTCTTGCTGAAGCCATGGGTGATAATTTGGAAAAGCTTCACTGATTTTAAACTTTTGTGTGTGTTTATAGCCACCACAGAAAATAGCAGTGCTGGAAAACTAGGAAGGTGCTATTCAGTGTGGATAAAGCCTGAATGAAGATTGCTAATGACAGCAAAAAATAGCTGCAAAATTCACAGGGGAAATGTGTGAAGCTTCAAGGAACTAACCCCTCAATTGTTATTCCTTCTTGTCTACAGAAATTTTATCAGATGAAGAACAGACCACTCTAAAAGGCTTCTCAACTTCCCTCTGAGTAGAGCCTTTAAGAAAATATATTTATTAGTATTAAAATATTAATTTTTTAAAAACCCTGAAAATTGTATCTACTGAAAGGTATTGGTTCAGAGTAATTAATTAGTCTTTCCTGTGCACTTCTGATGTGAGATTTAGACCCTCTCAAAATGTCTTGAAAATCATCCAGCTATCCACAATGACTCCAACAAAATGGTTAGAGCACCAGGGATTAATGTACATGAGTGAAAGAGATGGGGGGAGGTAGGAGTGGTCAGATTCAAGTGGACACTTGGTCTAGAAGGGAAAGAAATGGCAAGAAATTCCCTTATTTAAAATATAGTCAGGGAAGAATTAAAAAAATACCCTGACACTTTTTGTAGCAGTTAATTATGTTTATTGTTTAGTATTCATACATCCAATTCGGTGTAGTGTTTAATATTTAGTGTGCGAATAACAAAGCCCTTCATTCCTTGGCTGTAGATTTTGCACTTTTTAAGGAGTTGGAAATCCAGACTTCCATGAGATTCCAGGACAGTTTCATGTCGTTTGAAAATCTCACTTTAATCCCTGCTACCTACATTTTAATTTTTTTTTTCTGCTTACCTCTCCCTAAGTGCAACTAAATGTTTGGATAAAAGAGTTTTCTCACTGTACTGCAATCAGTCTGGCAAAGAACACTTCTGAGAGAGAGGAGGACTATGGCTTGTGGCAGATGTGACCAGCTGAGCATGTCAGGATTGTGCTTTCTACCTTTTTAAAGCATTGCCTTTGCTTCCACTCTGCAAAGTTTCATAGCCCATACATAAGGTCATGCTCCTTGTTGAGTGTTGTAAATAATTTTTGTGGATTTTAGGCGATTTTTGCTTAGAAAAGACAGAATATGGTTGTGAAAATGTTTAATCAGCTCACCAGTTCTGTATCGATACATAATTAATTGATAGTAGCTAATTATCTGGAAATAGAACAAAGACTGACAATGTCTGGGAGAAAGGAGTGGCCACCAAATTTGAATAATTTGATTTATTCTGGTGGTGCGTCATTGTTATTTGCAAACATTTGGTCATCTCGGGATGCTTTTTGAAAACATATGACTTTGTTACAAAGTCAAATCAGAATTTATGGATGACTGAATCAGTGCTAAAATTATAGATGACTCTGCTCTTCTGAATTTCAATTCCTAGAAATTTGCTTGGAAATTCAGCTTATTATAGACTGTGGATTTTTTGGATTTTTTGTTGTCAAGATGGCATTCAGACCTAGCTCTGAAAACCCCACAAAAGATTTGGTGTTCACTTCTTGGCTTTGGCTCAAGGCCATTCCTGGTGGGAATGAGGAGATGCTGGGCAGAGTACACAATGCATGTGGAGTGTGAATTGCCTTGTCCTGGGCTGAGTTATGACCATCTCTACATCTTCCTTGTCTTTTATGATACTAATTTAAGCAGTGTACAGTGAGTAACTCTGAAACAATTTATACCTGGATGTCCATGCTGTTCTGAGAAATTACTTGGACTGAAAACAGGCATTGTGTGAGCACAGCCTGGTGATACTTGACATTTAATCTTTATTAGGAGATGTAGCTGGACCATTTATAATTAAATGTTTGACAAAGTATTCTTTTTGTTAGAGTGTTAGACTGCTAGACTGCATTGCCCACTTAATATGATATTTAGAAAGGCAGGACACAAATGTTGTTTCCAGATTATTTATTTTGGTGACAGATCAATTGCATATTAATTTTCAAATATTTATGATCATCTCAGTTTTGCCCTTATTTTGATAATGGTTTTGTTTATTTATTTTTATGGCCTTCCAAGTTCTGGACACAGTGATGTGCTGAAGTTTTTTCAGCTCCCTCCTTGACTGTACTGCAGGTTGATGGGATGGCTCATTTTCCACAGAGCTCTGCAAATCAGGACTCTATCTCTTCTCCCAGCATATGCTGAATGCAATTAGGCACCAGTTCAGAAAAAGCTTTGTAAACATTTTGAACTCATGCCACATTTTCTGGTCTCAGGAGCTGCCAAATGCCTAAATGCTGTATTCAAGCCAGATGTCTAAATATATAAAATGAATGACTGAACAAAGTGCCTCCTTAGTAGAGCATATGCCTATAGGGTGGACAGACCTGAGGGGTCTGAGATCAGCTCCAGAACAGGATGTTCTGCCAGCCCACATCCCTGGCCATCAGGAGGGAGACCAGAATACAATCTCCTGGATGAGTGTACAAGGAAAAAGAACCCTTGGTCTTATTTTTGCTCTCTTAGTATGAGATACCAAGCCTCATGAATCTCTGCTGGCAGCATCATAAGGCAAACTCTGCCACTGCTCAGTGAGTACACCTGCCTCTGGGACCCTCAGGTACTTGTTCAGCAGGATCAAACATTTTTGGTACGTCTGGGGTTTCACCTGAGCAGCATCCACTCAACCATTATGAATGGGCTGCCTTGATCATGTTAGGAAGCTTACATAATACAAGATACATGGAAAAAGAGCTGCTATGTAAAATAATTCATATACTTCATTGACTCTTAAGTCTACCAAAGAGGTTTTCTCTTTTGTTGAAAACAGAAAAGCAGAAATGAATGCAATAATTATGATTAATGTTATGGATATTAAATCAGGAGTAGTGGGCAAAACTGAAACATATTTGAGCAGGTACAGTAACCCACACTATAAATTTATCAGAAGAGTATTTTCTGATTAAATTGTTCATACAGCATTTTCATTAGGCAGTCTTGGTCTTTGTTGCTCCTTGTCAAAAGGAATAGACCTGGTCCTTTCTCAAGTATGTTTAAAGCAAAATATAAGATGCATTTATATTCCAAATCTTCCTAGAATCTGAAAGTTTGGGGGTCTTGAAAAGTTGTTTGGCTTAGTTTCCCTGTTATGGCAAGCTGCCTAGTTTGAGATTCTGGGTAGTGCATGTGTGGACTGTGCAGAACCTCAGAGAAAAGTGTGCAAGCCTTAAAATTTGAACCAGGCACTACAGTTTTCAATGCCCTATACATAATTTTATTAATAATCTTGAGAATAGCTAAATTGATCCAGGAAGATTGTGATGAGAGGCTAGTGGTAAAGTAGAAATTCTGTAGTAAGGTAGTAGTAATAATTCATGGTAGTGCAAGGTAATACCTCTCTCTTCTCACAACCTCTGTGTTGTCCAACAAATCTTGAATGGTTATTCTGCTTTGTAACAATGGCAGTCATAGAAATAAAACAATTCCAGTGTGTTTGCTGGAGGCCAGCAGTGGAGCAGGGAGCTGTCACTAGTACAATGTCCTTAATTTTCTCTCCTGCTAGGTGTGGCAGTGTGGAGGAAGTGTTGAGGTCCTGCCTTGCTCCAGGATTGCCCACATCGAGAGAGCACACAAACCTTACACAGAGGACCTGACTGCTCACGTGAGGAGAAACGCACTGAGGGTGGCTGAAGTCTGGATGGATGAGTTCAAGAGCCATGTCTACATGGCCTGGAATATACCCCAGGAGGTGAGTTACAGAGAAATCTAATTCCTTTTAGATTTGGTTACTACCCTGGATTTTGATCTTTCTGCCAGGATTTTATCTGTATACATGTGTGTCTACATTTATGTCTCACATATAGGCATAAAATATGCCTATACCTAAACCAGTGCATATAAACATACCTATGTAGCTGTGTCTTGTTCTAGAATAATTTGTCTTTAGATTCCTTAAAAATTAATTTCTTGTCAAGTTTATTGTCTTCATTGATAACTCTTCAGGGATATTTTAAACCAGTAGCTGCAGAAATGTGGGAAAAGACCACCATCAAATCTACACTGCACACCTTATTTTGAATTTGAGCCTCCTATTTGCCATCACAGAGAGCTACAATTCCATCAGATTTGTGAGGAGAGATCTGCCAAGGGGTGTTGACATCTACTGATGCAAGCGTGGTGTGTCTGAGTTGAGGATTTCTCATCGGAGTAAGGGTGGCTGGTGGGTGTCATGACATATTGAAGAATCTAGCTGAACCACCTGCCCCGGGGCTGCTTGTCCTGATTTCTTTTTCATGGATGAGCACTGCTTGGTCCATTGTATTGAAGAGATAATGTCAGGTAGCTAACCTCAGAGTTCAGTTTGATTTTAGCTGCTCTTCATTTCTGTGGTCAAAGGTATTTAGTCTGTGAACAGCCATGAGCAAAAGGCCTCAGAGAAAGGTACTTATCTGGACTGTACTTATCCTGGAAAACATTCAGGATCTCTGTAGAATAGGTTGTTTCCCCCTAGAAGTTGGAAAGCATGGCTCTAGTTGAATTCAGAGTTTGACTTAGAGTACAATTCTCATCATTACAGCAAAAGCAAACTGCCTAGACTTAAAGAGCAATTTAGTTTTTCTTTAATAAAATCTCTCTGATTTCACAACTGTTCAGAGAAACTGGTTTTGCTGCAATTTCTGTTTCAAGAAATCAAATGCTGTATTTCTGCTTTAGTCTAATAAGGAAAAAAGGTTAGAAACAAAAAACTAGATAAATATATGAGTGCTGATGTTGTTTCAGCTGCTCTCAATAGCTTCTTGCATCTCTCATGATTAAATCTAGATAATTTTGGCAAAGTGGGGAAGTCATTGTCCTATTTTTACCACATAATTTGCCATGACCATGACAAAAAAATCCTCTATAACCTGGTATAGGAAAGGACTTTTCTGAAAGTCCCATTTTCAGGGAATCCAAGTTGCCCTTTAAGTGTCCCTGGTTTGAGAAGTTGCCCAGCAGTCCATACAAGAATAAAGACATTTCTGCCCTGGATAGTGTTGCTTATTTTATGGCAAGGCAGTTCTAAATTAATTTTATTTATGATTAACCTGATAGATTTAAAGTTCAGGGGTTTTTTTGTATTGTTAGTTATTTTCTTGACGGTTGGTTGACCTTCATTGATTAATCCAAGTTTATAGTTTTTTGACTTGCAAACATTAACATTATCATGAAACTTAGAAATTCCTCTTGCCAACCAGGATGTAAAGTATTATACACTGATTTACATGATACTCATCCGTATGTGATGGTGGTGGTGCCTAATCTTGTGCAAATTCGAAATTGGAATGCAATTTGAAATCAAAATCATAAAGAATATAAAGTTAAATTGCAACTGGACAACTGCAGGAGTAATTCTCTGCCCGGAATCTGATGAATGCTGGTAATGGAATGTGTAGGGAATAGAAATGCATTCAGTCATAATAGTTGGGACTTTCCATGAAATATGTTATTCCAAAACGTTAAACTCCAGAGCTGATTTTTGCCATGGAAGAATTCCCAGATCTCTGAGAAGTCAGATGTTTGCAAATGTTTTAGTCTTTGGGAGTCAACAATGGCAGTAATAGAAAGGAGTCAGACTCATTTGGCAGTGTGCTGCGACTGCCCTCTTGGGATCTCTGTGAATTTCTCTCTGCAGTACTGAGGGCTTCAGATGGGGACCTCTGCTGCCGTGGTGATTTCTGCATCACTGCCACTTAGATAAATAGATTCAGGAAAGCACTTGAAACCCAAAAGAAAGATTCTTCAAGTCCCAGAATCAAGAACTGTGATGCTCATGTGCTCTGCCTGTGCTTCTGGTTTTGTTTGTTTCTTTGGTTTTTTGGGCTTTTTCCCCCTATTGTATTCTTGGCTTTGGGGAACACACTGACTTATTATGTCTTCAACACCCTGATAAAGACAGTGTGCTACATGTGAGCAATTTTTCTTCTCCAGCTGCATGAAAGGATGTGATTGCTGAGGCCCTTGATGCTCTTTCTTGTACAGTGAACTGTGAAGGAACTGGTGTTGGTGACTGCAGGGTTGTATGAGAGGATTTGGGAGGCAGTGGATCAATTTAGCACTTGATCCCAGGAAGTCTTGTTAATGCTGAAAGTCAAATGTCTGTGTGCTGCACCCTCCTCTTCCTTCCCACAAGTGGCAGATACACTGGCAAGTGCAGCCAGAGTGGTGCATGAGCAGGATTTGTTCATGAGATCCATTGATTTTCTCTCAGCACCCTACAGCCTCTTGATTTAGTCACCTGCTGCAAAATTAGGGAAAATTGCCACTTAAGGAGTAGTTCCACATAAAGTTTTATGAATGATTTTGAGCTTGAGGAGTCACCATTTCTAAGGTTGAGTTTTGCCTGATCTATATGCCAGATCTCAGTTTCCTATTTTTTAGTATACTTTGCTAATGTGGAAGTCAATTTTACTTTAGTTAGAAAATGCTTCAATAATATAAGTGCCTGTTCCTGATTAGCATTAGTGCTTTAGGGTGCAGTGGTTGCTCCAGTAGCTCAGAAATCTAGATATTTATACAGATACCTTTTTGATGTGTAACTTAGAAAAGTCAATGCTTTCGATGTTATTTTTAAATCCTGTCTCATGACTGACAAGATCTTTGTGGTGTTCATGGCCCAGTAAAGGCTGCTGTTTAAGGAGATGGGTTGTAAGATTTCCTTATGAAAATGTATTTATCCTGTGTTTTGCTCTCTGGCAGAAGTGGTAGAGCACAGTGTGGAGCAAAATGTCTCATTTTACTTCCTGTCAAAGAACAGCCACGGATTTGCACTTAGATCCCTCTCTAAAAATTTCTGCTGTGTGATTTAATGCGATAAATTATTGATTTTTATATACAGGGCCTTTATGAAAGTCATGCTTTGTGATCTGCTCTTATGATAAGTAGAAACTAGGTTAGCCAGAAATGTAAAGGAGAAAAAAAATTATGGGAGAGAATATTCTGCAATTGCTTTTAACAAAAATAACAACTTCTATTTTTACATTACAAAAGAACTTTAATAAGTGCTATTTCAGAGAGGTGAAAAGAGCTTCTGCTCTTTGCAGTGAAGCAGTAACCCAGAATTCAGAAATGGCCAGGAAGTGTCATACACTAATGATTAGGTCACAGTGGGACACCAACAATGCCTATGTTTCTAGGGCAACTTGCTACTTCCTGCCAATTCCTTTTGGATTTGGAAAGTGCCAGGAAATTGGAGAACAACAGTGATATTCATTGGAAACTGGATTAAAACCCCACTGAAGCCAACAGGAGTGCTACCATTCACCAAAGCAAACTGTGGAAGAGGCCCTGCCATGGTGACCTGGATCATATTTAACTGAGGCACTTACGGGGGGATGTGTGGGTAACAGACTCACTTCACAACCAAAACCTGCTCACTGTCAGAGGTCAAAACCATCTCTGGCTCTCAGGGATGGTGCTGCACATGGCCAGGAGTTGGACTGGGTGGTCCTGATGGGTCTCTTCCAACTTAGTTTGTTCTGTGACTGCAGTGAGGGAGATTCTGGGTGTTTAGTTTATGCAGAAGTGTATCACTTATTTCTTATCTGCATTTTCTGCCCTTTCTTTCATGTGCAGGACTCCGGAATTGATATTGGTGATATTTCAGAGAGGAAGGCCTTGAGGAAAAAGCTCCAGTGCAAGACCTTTAGGTGGTATCTTGTCAGTGTCTATCCAGAAATGAGAATGTATTCGGATACCATCGCCTATGGGGTGGTAAGGATCTTGTTTACATTTCCCATTCTAAAAACATGGGGGAGAAAGGTGTAATAGTGGAAGTAATTCATGAAGACAATGCCTGGCTCAAAGTAAAAGAATCAGATAATCTTGAAGTCACTAGTTAAATAATTTGTTAGACTGGTTAGTTGACAGAGACAGCTGCTCTGCTGTCATTTGGGCTGAGGTATTCCAAATTTTACCTTCCTTCCTGATTTTTTGTTGTTTGTTTGTTTCATGGCTTGCATTCCACACAGAAATAGTCAAGGTGTGATTTTGCAGACACATTGGAGCTGACAGGTTTGTAGCAGCAGGTGAATTCACAAACAGGCTCAGTATTTCAACTGCAGCCTTCTCAAGATTGTAGCCAGACCTTAATTTAGAGTCATGGAGCCATTTAGGATGGAAAAGACCTTAAATATCATCAAATCAAACTGTTCAAGGCTGATCCCTTCCCTTATTAAACTTGTAGCCATTTAAGGGCAATCCTGATCCGCCGTAGAACAGATACCACAGTTGACATCTGCTACAAGAAGATGTCAAGGACTAAAATTCCAAGCTAGCCAAATCTCATATAGCTAAGCCATGTGTAAATCACCCCTAGAGAGGTTCAAGAATTATGTTGCATCCAACAGAAGCTGCAGCTAAATCCGTGCATTTTGGAATCATCATTACTTGTGTAACAGTAGTGCCCTTTTTGTTGAAGTCACGCTTGAGTTGTGCTGTGCTAATTAAGGCAGAAGCAATTCTTGCCCCTCAAAAACTGGCAACCCAAAAACCAGAGAGGGCAGGTGTGCATGGTGTGGAAGATGAACACAGTAAATTAACACAGGCCCATAATGAGGTAATAGACCTAGGACATCCTTTTCACATTCTCTTCCAGTGTCATTTTCACAAAAACTGATTCCTGTGAATTAAATTTTTCTTTTTGCGTGGCATTTCCAAACAAGAAACTTGACTAATAAGAGCAGATCATACAGGTGAAAGGTTTGTCTTTGGACATGCCTCCTCAGAAAGAAAACTGAGGTGAGCAGTGGCCAGTATGACTCTGGAAGAGCCCTGAGGGTGCCATAGAGCAGCTGCTGTGTTTTGGCAAATGAGGGGATTTTACATCTTGCAGAGTTACATGACCCCTGTGATGACCAATTAGAATAATCATGCTGCCTTTTCTTACAATCAAACAAGAGAAGAAAAGCACTTCCAGCAAAGGTTTAGGGCATTGCTAAATGCCTGAGATCATGGTTGCCTTCCAAAGTAGTTCACAGCAATGCCAGAATCACACCTGTGTGTGAGCAGTCTCTGCCGTAGACCACAGAATTGCCCTCAGTGATGCCATGATCTAATCAATTGTGGAGTTTCCTGACGAGAGGGAAGCATAGCAGCTAATGAGTGCTGATTCTGCTTGTAGGTGGCTCTGGCTAAAGGCTTTTGGGTAGAAATTATTTTATATAAATAAAGGAAGGACAGTGGAAGAGCTAAGGTACTTGTCTCAGGATCAACTCCGTATCGTGCAAGTCAAAATGAAAATCAGCAACAGGCACGCTATGATTTTATATTCTGCTGAGAGGTTTTCATCAACCAAAAAGAATAAAGAGAGTTTTTTACAGAAATACTGAACACAGTGGTCAGCCTGGAGAAGAGGAGGCTTTAGGGGAGCAACCTTCCAGTACCTAAAGAGGGCTAAAGAGATGTGGAGAGAGGCTTTTCACAGGGACTTATAATGATAGGAAAAGAGGCAATGGCTTTAAACTGAAAGAGGACATGGTTAGATTATATATTAGGAAGAAATTCTTTACTGTAAGGGGAATGAGGCACTGGAACAGGTTGCCCAGAGAGACTGTGAACTCCTCATCCCTGCAGGTGTTCAAGACCAGGCTAGATGGGTCTTTGAGCAACCTGGTCTAGGGGAAGGTCTTCCTGCCCATGGCAGAGGGGTTGGAACTGGATAACCTTTAAGGTATCTTCCAACCCAAACCATTCTGTGATTTAGGTAGTAATGTGCCAAATAATGCACATGGATTATCATCAGCTGAGAGAGATGTGAGGAACAGGCCACGTTTGTGCTATCCCAAAGGAAGTAGTGGACAACTATCACAACAGATAGAGTGTCGTGTGAAATACGCAGCTCACTGTTATATGAATTACTGTCATATGACACAAAACCAAGTGCCCCAATCTTTTTAGTAAAAAAATCACTTGGATGCCTAATCTTCTTTTGTGTCTGCTTTCCTGTGTGCTTTCACTTCTTACAGTGGAGAAAGGTGTGATATTTCAAAGCAAGTCAGCTGCTTTCTGATTCTCTAAATGCTTCCATTCATCAACTATCTTCCTTTTCTTCATAGAAAATAGAGCTGTTGCTGCTACAGCATTATCATAAATTTAAATAAATACTGAGTAACTGAAAAAGTTATCTGAATGGGGGTGAAGGTTAGGATATAGGCACTTCCAGAGTCACGCCACATATTTATTTCCTGAATCCTCAATTTCCTCCTGCTTTGTGAGAGTTAGGGAAACAGTTGCATCATTCAGATTTAGTTTATGTTGTGGCATATAGCTAGGGTTGAGGTTGGTGGCAGAGCATATATTTGGGAACCTAATTTGTTTATGACTTCTAGAGTACCCTCCTTGTCAGAAGAAAGCAATTTCATTGGGCCAAAATTTTGCAAATTCAAAATTTCAATAGTCTAGCTTGTGTCTGTGTTCTGTAAAGACCTAAGTTTGAAAGGGAAAAAATGACAGTATTGAATAATTATTTCTGGGCTTCAGCATGGGGATTGACTACCTGGCTATATTTTGGGTTGTTCTTAAATCTTGGTAGGCTAAAATTGTGCCACCCAGGTTAATTGGTTGCCACAAAATCACTAGATTTTGGAAAGAGTTCCTAAGAACCTGGGCGTCAGATTTTGAAACAGCGTTTTTAGTTAACAGGCTGGTGACTTTTTTGTTTCTCTTTTCAGTAAGGATCAGTTCTTTACAGATAATTTAAGCAAATTGTAGGGTTGCAATTGGGATAAGACTTTGAGAAATTAAACAAGCTCGGAAGAGCTTGTTTTTTGGGGTTTTTTTTTGTTTGTTTGTTTTCAAGTTTCCTAAGAAGAGGATTGGTATCCAAAGGAATATGGTATCTTGTCTCTGTAGTGCTTGATCATTGGGTAGCTGCTGTTAGGTTATGTACATACATCTTTACAGAGCTTGAGACTCTAAAATCTCTTTTTATTGCTGTGTCATAGCTATGCTATGCTATATCTATGCTGATGTTGGTCAAGACAGATATTTCTTTCTTTATTATAGGGATTTTTCTGGAAAAGATTATAGCATTATGGCTAGGACAAGCATTATAATTGGAGTTTATGGAAGAGGTTTTGAAAACACAAAGGTAGTGATAGACCCAAGCATGAATTAATGAGGCTGATATTTATCATTGGTTTGGACAGAGAGTGGTGCTTAGATAGCTAACTGTGATTAATTTGGTTATATTGGTTATATTATGACTATAATATAATCATGGTTATATTATGAATAAGAAACAGAAAGCTTTGAGAGAGATTTTATTTAATTCTGAAGACTTTAATTCTTGAGAGTAGTGCCAGTATTGATACCAAATGCATATTTTCTCTTTAATATTGAGATTTGTCCTGTCCATTACTGAATTTAGAGTTAGGTTTGGAGTTCGGAGTCCTGTAGAGATGAGCTGATGGTTTTGATTTTCTTCTCTGCCTGTCTTTTGTCTCTGGCTTTTCCACTCTTCCTAGGTGCTACTGCAGCTCTAGGCTTCCTCTCTAAGGATATGAATTTGTTTTCCCCTAAGAGGCTGCTGTGCAGAGCTGGCAGAACTGCCCAGTTAATCACATGTGGTTGCAAACCACACCTCCTCTCCCTCCATCAGACAGTTGTGTCCTGCTTTCTGAGCCAGTCTCACACCACTGAACTCCTTTATACATGGCCATGGTTATGCAGTCCACATCTCTGTCCTCACATTCTAAACAGACCTGCCAGCTATCTGTGCTCATTAATTTAGTGCTTCGCTTTCAGATAACTCTGTCTTAGCATTGCCCAGGTTTTGCCCAGGGCTTTGTGCTGACCAGGGCCAGATACCTTGCAGTCTGTTCATTGCTCTGTGTGGGTTAGCCCAGAATAATCAGAAGAGCTGGTGCATAACAATTGCCCAGAAGTCTCCAGGTGTCAGCTGAAAGCAGTTTTTTGAATTATTTCCAGAAATCGGAAGACTCTCCTGAGTGATTCTTAAAAGCTGTTTTAATACCTCATCTATCTTACTCAGCAGGATACATTCAGGTTCTGTATGTAGTGTGTACCAGAGACTAAATATTTTTAAAACATACATCAAAAAATTATTGCTATGTCTGAAGGCTTTTTGAAATATACCCTGCCTGAAACTTTGTGCAACATTATTGAAATCAGTAGTGCTGATTATCTGCAAGGAAGAATTTAGTCTAGATGCTTTCTCTTCAAAATCTTCACTGCAACATATTTTAATTTTGCATATTTCTTTGTTCAACTACACATGATTTTTTTTTAAGAAAAGAAAGTAATCACACCATCTTTTTCTTTCTGTTTATTTTAGCTGCAGAATTCCCTGAAAAGTGATTTGTGCCTTGATCAAGGGCCAGACACAGAGAATATCCCAATCATGTATATCTGCCATGGAATGACACCACAGGTTAGTTTGTCTAATGATCTCTGATTTTGCTGCTGCTCTTAGCAGATTGTGTAGGAGGAACCATCTTGTACCTGTCATTGTTTTCCTGCAACAATCCCTCGGTAAGATGTTTAGAAGCTCTTTTATGGAAAGACAGAACATTATTTCTGCTGTAAACTGAGAAGCACCAGTATATGAATGCTTTGACAAGGAAGTTGATTTATTCATTTTGAAAGAATTGAAGGAATAGGAGAGATTTGCTGATAAAAGCTTTCATTTCTGATCCTTAACTGTGCATGTCATATGAATGAAACAATGCATTTTACAACATTTTGCATACACACGTAGTTTATTTGCATATACTCACAGTTTATTTATGCATTCTCTGAAGCAACATGGTTTTTTACTTTATATATTTACTGTGTCATTTCCACAAATCTGAGATGTATAACCACCTTCTTTACACTATACAGCTATGTCAAATTCCAAACCCTTTTCCTCTGAAAACCCTTCTTCTAAAGCTCCTTTTTATTCTCTTCTGTTGTCCTTTTACTCTAGCATGTGCCAAAGACTCAAATTACCAAAACCTTTCCATTTTCTTACATAACAGCTGGATTTACTAGCTTGGCAGACAAGAGGGTTAAGACATGTGTCTCCCTAACTAAGTCCATGGGCTTAAGTGAAAGTTCTTCAAGGCAAATCTTGACAGGAAAAATAATGTTGCATGGCTTAGAACAAGCTTGTCAAAGACAGACATGCAGATTATTTAACTTTAAAATAACATATGCAAAAATTACATAAAGGAAACAGAGGTACTTGTGGGATTGATTGGAGAAACTGAAAAGTCCCTCCAGTTTGAATCTTTTTTTTACCTGACTACCTTTTACATTTGCTTTCTCGAAAGCACCCTATAATGCTCCACCCTATGGAATGTGATTTTTACCCAGGAATTATCAGTTACCTGATTTGGCTATATAGCAAATGAATCCTCATAGTATCTCAGAAATAAAAACAGAGCAGCAAAGTGGTCTTGCCATCCGTGTCTGTACCTCCCAGTGAACTGGAAACATGAGTTTGGTGAGCTGCAGATATGATTCTGTACTCCCCTGCCATGTTGCACATGCTGAAATTCTTTTCTGCAGTGTCTCCTTTGCTGAGAACCTTTAATATTGATCACTAGTGGCATTGTGCTTCAGTGAATTATGAATGATGAAGCCAGAAATATCTGAAAATCCCATCCATCAGACTCACTCACTGCATGGGCTGTGCCTTATTTGTCACACAATCATGTGGGAACCACTGTTTGCCTGTAGGAGGTTTGCAAAAGAACTGTGCAATTCACCCCTGAGCCATTGCTCCTCATCCTCTGGGAGGAAACCACAACTCTCATGGAACATCATCTGTGGGAACAGCACACTGCAGGCATGCTTGTAAATTCCAATTAGAAATTTTAATTATAGTTGAGAGACAAACAGCAATAAAAAAGTCACTTCAATTAGCACAGTTTGGTATTCACCAGATAAAGAACTACCTTTGAATGTCAGCTCAAGTTCTGTACAAATGAGATAGCAGCAAAGAGATGACAGAGGGGAAAGAGGCAAGGGAAACTTTCCTTGACAAGACTCTGCTCCTTCATAATTAAAATGTTGTGTCTCCTTCCCACTAGTATGTATTTAATTTTGTAACTAATGTTAAAAATAACATCCAAAAGGGCCCATATGTGGGTAAATCCCAGTAAGGAGTGAGAACTTTTTCAAAAGAGAATTATATTTTCTCTGTGTTAGGGATTAAGGCATTAAGAGGGAAAGAACATCACTCAGCATACTTCTGTGAGATTTCCATTGCAATGCTGCATCTTTTGCTTAAGCCAAGCTGCAGCCCAGCCATGTACTTTTTCTTTTGGATGTTAGAAATACTTGTATAAATATTCCTTTTAATCTTAGTGGTCTTTCCAATAACAACAAAATTTCCCGGTCAGGTGTTAATTTTATTCTAGTAGTGGTGAAATGCTATATAAAAGGGAGTGTTTTGCCCACCTGGCAGTGCTTACCAAAATGGATTAATACCCTGAGTCAGAACTGCTTGTATGAGTGTCTGGGTGATGCTGTTCTTAGGTCGGGTGCAGTTTTTCTGTTGTAGCTATTCCATTTACAGTTTTATTGCTGCCACTACTTGGCACATTTGCATCTCGATGTGCAATAATATATCTGACTGTTCTTAGTTACTACTACAGCCCCTCTTCTAAATTGGGTAACTTCCTTCTTTACCCCCAAAAAATGGCTTTCAGATGGTTTTGGGTTTTCATCTTTTTGCATGAGAAATGGCTTAGATGAGGTGTTTGACATCAAGGAGTAGTTTTAGAATTGTAGGTGCAGCTACAATTTCCTTTTAATATGCTTTGTATAAGAAAGAAGTAATTGAAGTCAACAGAAAGAGAACAGTATATGTGACATTAAAATTCCATGCTCCATTTTTTTCCAGACGGTATCAAAACATAATGTATAGCTTCATAATTAAAAGCAGCAGAAAATGGCAAGGACATATCCTCAAATATTGCAATGAAATTATCAGAAATAATCTTCCCTGTGGTGTTTGTTTCCTTTTAAATAGAACCAGGATTAGTGATGGCAAGACTTGTGTGATTCAGATTTCCCAGCCTTTCAGCAACCCATTCTGTGTCTACTGTAACTAACATTGGCATATTCACAGTTCATTCCTGCAAGTATTTTGGGGTATTTTATAACTGTATTTAGTATTTATTCAGTAGTTATTTAGTATTTATTTAGTACTTCCATTCTACAAATAGAGAAACTGATGCAAATCTTATGTGTGGTTAAATAGTAAGATGGAATGGAAAATCAAAATAGAATCTGTCTATTTCTGTAGTCCTCTGATCCTACTAATGTGAAAGAATTCCTCACAGAAGCGTGTTTGACTTGGCCTGAAAACACAGAAGGCACTTGAAAAACCAGAATCTGTGATTAGGTGTGTTTTCTACCCTCCCTCCATCTTCAGAGGGTGCCTTCCAGGGCAGCTATATTTTGTCCTGGATCCCAGGAGACTGGACACTTCAGGAGTCAGGATACCATTTGCTAAGTAGAGCACCTTAAATGTTTGACCAGTGGAACAAACAAAAGGGTGATGACCTTGCAATGCATTCACATGAATTTAAGGGCAGAATTGCTATTCCTTTATCTTCAGTAAGAATGAATTCATCGCAAAATGCTGCCCAGATAATTTGAGAATCCATTGTGAGGTTCCTTGTCTAAGTGGTAGCATCTGAGCAGCATGGCTGCCTGAGTAGCTCATCCTCCCCTGGCTTTGTTGCTGAACGGTATTTTTCCCTAAGCTTCACATCTTTCCCTTCCTGCCTCTAGACACTCTCTGCCCAAAACAGCACTGTCATTACTGCTCCATCTGTACAGAGACAAACAGTGTTGGCATAACTCCCCAGACTCAGACATTTTCCTCACACCTGAGCAAGTGCTGCTGCTTCTCCAGCCACCATAGGTACCAGGCAGCTGTTAGATGTGCTCAAAGCAAGGCCATCAGTGGCTTTGGTACTTTTGGTGTGCTGATGGTCTGTTTGGAAGGGGCTTTCAGTGTCTGTGTTAGCCTGTAACATCTGGCCTCTCCTGCTGTGAGGCTGCTTAGCACAGCCCAAGCTGGCTTCTGCAGCTATTGAAACAGCCAACATAGTGAATGTAAAATAAAATAAAAATAAATAGTTAACTACAGGAGTTCAACCAGGCTCCTACCACACTGTTTAGTGGTGGTACCAATCATGTTGTTTAATCACATAAGAACAGCTCAGAGTCAAAGCACAGCCCTCCCCATCAGTGTGATGATAAAGGAAATCAGAAAAACTGGGAGATGAGGTGGATTAGCAGGGAGAGCAGATAAATGTGAAGGCAGAAGAATAGTACTGGCAAAACAGGACATGCAACATACAGCTGGTGTGAGGCTCTGAGGGGTTTTGCTGGTTTTTTTTAAAGTGGTTCATGCAGAAAAGGACAAAGGTACTGTTCTAATTCCTGAGCTTGTTGAAGAAAAGCAACAATTCAGTCATATGTTTAGGCCTTAAATTATCTATTTCCAGCTGTTCCCCATCCTGTTTTGCATGGAGAAGATGGTTGCTTGTAGTTGCAGTAAATATATGCCCCAGGCCTGACTGCATTCCCTTCCTAATTCTGGGATCTGCCTAAGCCTGGATATTTGTTGTTGTTTAACACTGCTGTTTAAGCAGGGCTGTAATCTTGAAGGCAGGCTGATGACAGCATGTCACTTGCATTAAAACTGCTCCTGAGTGATAGTTTAGAAGATTCTTTTATGAGAATGAAATACCACATTATTAGAGACTTTATTATATAATAAATAAGTACCATCAATCAGTGAAGTGATATTCTAAGTACAGATTTACCTTGAAAAGTGCTTGTGACTGAGGGGATAATGGGCATTTCTGTTCCCTTGTTCAATAGCTTCTGGCTCATATAATTCTCCATTTATAAGCCGTTAAACCCCAAAGCTTGTCCAGTCATATGAAAGTCAATAGAAACCAGTTATATTTTGAGAAATTCAAGTTGAGGACCAGGGTCAGAAGACTAAATGGGGAGAATCAGTAGAAAAGAAATGCAGGTGAGAAGGGACACCCATTTATATAATTTCATATTCTTGCAAGAGATTGCAGAACTGACACCTGTGACTACAGCCCTGCCTGGTATGAATTATTGTCTCTCCACTGAAGGCAGTGGAAGGGAGACCTGCCAACACATAAAGCTGTGCCAGTTCACATTGTGCAAGACTCTGACCTGAAAACATAATATTGTATTCCAGGCACAGTGTCTGAAGTGCTGGGAGCAGCTGCAAAAACTCCCAGAAACTTCTAAACTTCTAAAAACTCTTTGTATGATTGATGAATGCCTCTTTTAAAATGTTTCTTGTATATATTTTTATAAAAGCTCTTTTTAGGTTCCTTGACTCGGTAGATGCACAAGAAATAGAAGATAATTTAGAGACTCAGTGAAACTGCCTGGCAAGGATGGTTATAATCATTAATAAGTTATATATTTTTTTTATTTTAAACATATTCTGTAAATTGCTATGGCAATTAATGTCTTATATAAGACATTCCTGCTGAGTAGTTTATTAAGGCTATTTATATTTCTGCTAATTTCTTTCAGTGCATAAATCCTGATTTTGATCATAGTAAAGTTAATAGGAATTGTGACCTTGTTTGCAAGGGAAGCAAAATCTGGTGTTAATTTTTTGCAATCCTTTTCAAAGTCATGTTTTTCTATGTACACCTGAGAAGCTGAATCCAGCAACACTTTTTCAAAGCTGCAGCCTCCTTAGAATATATGACAGGTGCATCAGGGAGCTGCAGAGCTGTTTCAAAGGCTTCCAAAACTAACCAGTCCTTCTTGACCTAGCACAGGCAATACAACACTTTCTTTTTGGGGATGTGTTGTGGATGAAGACATTTCACATTGTATAATATTTTCTTTTTAAAGTCTTTTTCCTAAAGTTTTATTCTGGATGAATTTTCATTATTTACATCAGTGCAAAGTTTCAGAGGGATAACTGTTAATCTGATTTCTTGTTTTGGAGCAGTTTTATACTGAGACAGTTGCCATGAATGAACTATTTCTGTGCTTGCTGTGGCAGCATTAGGTTTGCAGTTGGACTGGATGATCTTAAAAATCTTTTCTAACCTAAATAAGAGAGGTTTTCATTGCAGATGAAGATCAGTGGTGTTGAATTTTTAGCTTTTGAGTGTGGATCTGATGGATCTGAGGGATTTGCACACTTTATTTCACAGCTGAACACAGGTCTTTATAATAATAGGGTAGAGACTAACCTGTCTCCTCATTTTATGGAAATACCAGAAATAATGGATGTCACTCTCTCTTCAGAGGGCAAAAGGCACTGGAACTCAAAAGAATAAGCACAAGAGGCTCTTCTTCAGGTCTCAGACCTAGGATAGGTCTTTCGTATGTTACACTTCACTGGTTAAAAATAAAAGCAGAGGAAAAAAGCTGTAGAACTGCATTATTCTGGATCAGAGGGAATATCTTTTACATCCCTCAATTTGGAAATAATGGAATGGATATTTCTGCTTATTTATTTTTGTGTTTGAAACCATGTAGTGTGAAAACACTGTGTGTGCCTGTGAGAATTGAGAGGACTGATCACTTGGAATTGAAACTCCAACCATGGTGAAATGAGAGAGTTGAAAAATCCTTTTTTTTCCCAAGAGTAACATTGATTTTCTCATTTGGAAGAATACAGGATTTTTGCAGTCTTGGGGAAATGGTTTTGTTTTGAAGAAATTTTATCTTTGTTTCAATAGAATGGCCTAGAATGAAAAAAAAAAATTAAAATATTTTATATGCTTCTGAGATCTATATTCTTCCCTATATCCCTAGTGTATAGGATCACCGCTGAAGGTGAGCATGAATAATGAAAAAGGAAAATGCTACTATAAGCTGAAACTAGTGATCTGGCTAAAGTAGTAATCCTGACATTCAGGTTCCAGGACCTGAGCTGAAGTTAAAAAGCAAGAATTCAGAAAGTAGTTCGATTCTTTTGAGTGCTGTGAGGAAGAATATTAGGGACTTGAATTACATCAAAACTTAGAACCAAGAAAGCAAAGCTTTAAGAAAAAAAAATAGCTAAGCATTTTTCTGTTTGAGAAATGTCTGCTCCTTTAAGGAGGCAGATGTAGCAGAAGAGTCAAAGATAACTTGGCCAGTGCCACAGAAGACATGTGTTTGAAAAAGCAGATAAAACCCCTAACCACAAAATATAACAGAAATAAAAGCAGTTGTCTGTAATATGCTGTATCTGTTCACTCATCCATTCTTCTAAATAAAAGGGAGATGCTCATCTCAGAGAATGGATAAGAGCTCTTTTATGATAGCAGAACTATTTAATATTTTACAGTAGAGGTACTGGTGCAATTTTCCATATATTAGAAGATGTGCTGAAAAGATAGAGAAGCATAAGTTAACCTTTAATGGGAGGAAAGATTGCAAATGCTGATCAAAAGTAATGTCAGAAGGGTACTCAGAAAATGCTATCAAAGGCATTCAGTTCCTCAGCTTCTGCCTAGTAAAGCAGGATTTCCATAGAGATAATAGAAACTTTGACTGGCAAAAAATCTGATGTAATTTACTTAGAGTTGATAAACTCAGCTTTCATCACTTTACTGCAGAAAAGAATAATGCATCGTGTCAGCAAAAAATAGTAGTGAGGGAGCTTGTGGAGTGCTCAGAGGAGCACCCCGAGGCCACAAAGGATGCTCCTGTGGAGAGGCAGTGGGATTAATCAATTAATCAATTAACACCTCTGCTCTCCTCTGTTGGACCCCACGGCTCACAGACCAGGGGCTTTCTCAGTCTGTGATTTCTTTGAAAGGGTTTTTCTTTCTTGCTTTTAAGAAAAACTGGTTAGTTGATGATGCTGTGCATCACAGAAGGCTCCTCACAGATTTTGTTTTAATAATTTATGAAGTATTTTCACTTTGTGTTTTGTGTGTTGTGTTATCATTACCTTGCAGGCTTTCTGTATTGCTTTAGGTGTTGCATTTGCCTCTCAGCCTTTGGGTTATTCTCTTCATCTTGAATTCTGTTGCCTTTCAGTATGACTAAATCCATCTTTATCATCTTTTCTGGTTATCTTGTCCACAGTTGATATGTCTGTTATTGATATGGAAGGAGAGGGATGTATATCTGCTGTCTCTATAGTTTGACCAGAAACAATTTATTCTGCGTTTTGTTAAACAGGTGAGGCTGATGCAGGAAGAAGACAAGTGGAATATCAAACTAATTGATTTTCAGGCTATGTAATGCCATCTTTTGATTGTCTGGGGTTTTTCAATTTTATAGTATTCAAACCATTATTACTGAGCTTCTCATGGTCACTCTAAGAACTTTCTTCCCTAGTTTACATTTTTAAGGCAATTTGCCCAGAATATCTGTAATTAAAAAAAAAACCCTGAATTGAAAATGTAATTGAAACAAACTGTTGAGAGCAACTGCAGTGCCTAAGAATTTAAAATTATCAGAGCATTTCAAGCTCTCATGTACTGTTTTAATTTAGAAGAGATTAGAGTTGTTATCCAGAATATTATACAACAGTTCAGAACTGTTCTCATTTAGGAAATTAAAATGCACATACATTTCCAGGCTTTTTTTCTTTTGCTTGTGCTATGCTATAGTAAGTGATTTTTTTATATGGCCAGTTTTGGTCAAAATTATTTCAGCAGGTTGAAATAACAAAACATTTGAAAATGTGGAGGTGAAATATTGCTGGGCTTTTCGAGGATAAACCTGGAACTAGATTTTGGATTTGGATTCAGAGCTGTGGGCTGGTGCTGAAGGGCTTTGGAGTCCATACCCCCAAAATACTCTGTCTGTTGTGGCTTTGAGGCTGCTGTTTCTGCAGTGGTTCATGCCCTGATCTTGGAGCCCAAAGCTGTCCCCTCAGAGGTCTCCCTCAGCCCCTTTGCAGATGAGTGCTGCTAGTATGAGATGATGTAGTACAATCAAAAAGTGCAGGGCTTTCCCTTGCTTGCTTGAAAATGGTTTTATTTCACACTTTTGGAGAAATTGAGCAGCTGTGTTGGATGCCTGCAGTCTAGTCTCATAATCTAATACTAGGTGAGCACTTCACATTTTGTGAGTGCATTAATTTGCAATAGATCAGAGTTGAATATTCTGTAGCTATTACTAGAGTTATCCATATTTTAAACATGTCTCTTCTCATTGCAAATTGGCAGTTCAATCAGCAGTTTTTAAAACCAATTGTCGTTTACAATCTAAATTCAGCATAAAACTAACAGTTATTGGAGCACATGTAGAGCACTTGGAGATTGATGATGTAGTAATTGTGGGATGGTTGTCAATTTAAACATTCTTTTGATTGATATTGCACTGTCTCTCATTACTTCATCAGATGAAGTTCCGAAGGTCCAATTTTTGTTTCTCAAATTCTTAGCAGTACGTTATTAACTATTAGAGAAGGTAGTTAATACAGTAGATGGAAAATTCACTTTGTCGTTACTTTAGTTTTATTGATAATTTTATTATGTCATTCCATTAATTGAAGTCATCCACTGGCTCATTTAGAATTCATGGACTAAGTTCAGTCCCCATGAAAGCATATTTAACTCCCTCTGTAATTACATGAGCCATATTACTTCCACAGCCTTCATTCAGATTCTGATCAGCAATTTAGCTTCAGCTTAGTTTCTCCTTGGTATTGTTCAGCACTTGCAGAGTGTGGTTATTTGTAGAAATGTTTATGGAATGATTGTATCCACACAGTGTTTCTGTGAACAGGGGATTTTTTTTGTCCTACTCATTAACCATCATTTGTCCAATTGGGAAGCACAGAGAATGTCAGAAATTATGTGTTCACATAAAATGTTGATTGAATATTTATGAGTAACTCTGAAAAAAAACCCTACATTTATTCTTAAGCCAAGGAAAGAGCTATGTTTGTCAGATAATTTATTTGAAATCAGTAATCAAACTAGCTCTTAGCAAGAGTTGAGTTCAATCTAAATCTGAATATATTTACAGAGTAAATATATTTTCCCCTAAGAAAAACATGACATACTAGAGATTTTATTCTAGCATGGTTTCAAGAGCCAATGGGATTAAAAATTAAAGCCAGTGGGACACTCATTAGGAATAATGTGCATATTCCTATCAGAGCAGATCAGTGGCCATCACAAGAAGTAACTGACAAAATTCTGGAAACTATAATTTATTGCAATAAAAATCATTGCACTGAGAGGGAAGCAGGTGGAAATATAGAGCCCGTGGCATTCAGGAGAACAGAGTGAAAATACTGATGTTCCTCTTTGCCTCTTGAATCTACTCACATGTCAACCAAGTGGCAATCACAGCTAGGATTTCTTGGAATTTCATTTCAGTTGAGAGTGTTAAGAAATAACACTTGAATGTTACAGTAATAATGGTATGCCTTTAAAGAAATTGGGAGGGGTGGGTTTAATGTGTTTTTGTATAGCTTTAAAAGTAGCTATTAAATTTCTTGAATTAATTTTCCTTTTTTTCCTTTTATTCCTCCCAAAGTGTGATTACACACATTATACAGGGATAGCTCTGTTATGCTAAGCCTATCTGCTCAGCTGACTGTCCATAAAGGCTTGAAGCAATCAAGTGGAAAAGCTGAGGAACGCATTTAAGTCTTTGCAATGTTACTACAGAATTAACTGTATTTGTTTGGCAGGGAAGAGCACTGATTGTGGACATTAGAGCTGTGCTGCTCTTGCTGTGCTAAAGATGTAGTGATTTGTTCAGCGTGCATATTCTGTTTCAGCATTTATTTTTAGTGCTTTCAAGCTCTCAAATTAGGCTTAAAACTGTGAGGTCTGCATTGACTGACTCACTGATGGCAGCTTGGGAAATTAAAAATAGCGACACAGTTCATGAACTCACAAGTTTTGTTAAAATAACGAGGTTTAAATATATATTTTTTTTTTTTTTAAAAAAGGAGAAAACTGAGGTTACTACACTAAACCTGGTACTTTCATAGACTGTGCTGCTTTGCCTTTGGGATGGACGTCTGTGACCAAAGGGCAGGGACAGGACTCAGTAGGGAAGAAGTAGATCATGGTAAATCAGAGCTGTAAATTTCATATTGGTTTGGGGGTTTAATTTGATACCCTGTTTTACATTAACACAGAAAAAAGTCTTCAAATTTTTTATTTGTCCTTAAATGTATTCATGTGAGGAAATCTTGATTGTTCAAACAGAATTTATCAAATACCATTGCAGTAGTGTGACACGGTGAGATAAAAAGGTTTCCTTTGTTACACTGTGCCCTGCACAGTGTTTTCTTGATGTGGTGCATATTTTGGGTTCCAGCTGACCTCAAGATTATGTTTGTTGTCAGCAGTGTTGGATCAAATTATGGCAATGACTGACTAATCTTACTTTTATTTATTTGTGTCCAATGCAGTCACAACACTGTCATTTCAGCTACTGCATTGATTTAAATACTCCATCAAGTTTAACCTCGTTCTTGTTAGCAACTATGAATTTGGAGGGGTTTAATCATTTCTGGAGCAGGCTGTTTTTTCCCCAGATTGCGTTTTTAAATTCAATATGATAAGTAACAGGAGTAACAGTGAGTGTTTGCATAAAGATAGACTGTGAGTCTTGGGACCTTCTTGAGCACTCAAGGCACATTTAAATACGAGCTGTCAAGTGAGCTGCGTGTCATTGTGCCAGATGTGTGACATACGTGGTTAGTACTCTGAGGTACCTCATTTCCCCACTTTGAGCAGGAGCCATGCTGAATGATTAGGGATTAACTGGATGCTCCAGAATGCCCATTTCTGGCTTCCAAATATATTTTTAATATCTTGTGTCATGTGTTTTCAAATAAGTTAAATCTGCCCACTTCAGACTCTATTTGCTGCACGTAAATTTGAAGGAATATTGTAATTTGATAAATACTCCCTAAGATAACACTGTAGTTTAAGTTACTAAGAAGAAACAAAACCACCACCTACAAATACTGTGTCAGGTTTGATGTTTACTTCAGATTCCTTGGCACTGCTTGGATTTTGAAACATCAAGGCTGATTATCTTTTTTGTTAATTAAGCATTACCTGTTAGGATTCTTCCTGTTCCTCCAGCTTCATTGCTCTCCAGCAGTTTTCAGCCTTGTGTTTATGGGAGACAGTTTCCCACAATCACAACATGGTTGACGTGGGAAGGGAACCCTGGAGATCCTTTAGTCCAACTCCCTGCTTAAGCAGGGTCAGCTAGAGCAAGGAAAATATCTCCTGAATCTTTATTTTCCTGTTCTGTCCATAAAAGCAGACGAAACCCAGTTCATCTTGGGCAGGAGAAGAGTCCCCCATGAGGGAAAATAAGTGGCATTGAAATAATTCCGTCTCTTCCCAAATTTGCAAACTCCAAGACAAATATGTTGTCCAGACAGGGGTGAAGAAAAGTTCCATCAGCTCAGGCCTATCACTTCCCCCAAAGGCTAAAAGCCCTCCAAGACTTGAGATAGATACAAAAGAAACTCTAATATTTCTGATACCTGTTCTTTAAAGTATCAAACCAAGCATTAAATATCTAAGGTAACTACAACCAAATAGAATATCCCGTGAAATTATTTCATCTTTAGTACAAAACAGGGGCAGCTGTGAGCCAATAGTGTAAATAACAGTCGGGATTGAGCTTCCCATCTGATAGCAAAGGATAAACTCGGGGTACTTCAGGCTAACAGGACAGTGAACTAAAGCTCTAATTTCAGTAAGGATGGCCCAAGGATTTCACTCAGTGCCTAGTGAAATGCTCTCTGGGTAACAGCCTTGAAATGGCTCTAATTAAATAATAATTAAATCAGGCCTTAAATGCAAAGCAGCTTCAAAAAAGTCGGATAATTTGTGCAACAGGAGCGTGAATCCAGTGCCCCATGTGCCGTAGAGAATGTAAAGTTAGTTTTATTTAGAGAGTGCTCAACACCATATCAGGATCAGGTACACCAGTGTGATTCAGCATCTCAGATGAGGGTGTAGCCTGTCACCTCAGCTTCCCCTTCATCTCCCAAATTATTCTACGAATGTTGCAGGAACAACACTTTCTGGTACCTCCTTTTAGAGCTGATGCAGTTTGGTTCACAAGGAAAGGGCTCTGTTGGCTTGAAGCAGACAATGAGATTTCATCTGGAATTATGATAGTGGGATTTTAACTCTTCAACTGCTTTCCTGCAGTGAACCTGAGAAGTGCCAGTCACAGAGTGAGTTGTACTGGAGGCTGACAGATTGCTCTCCTGTGCCTCTGCTTGTGAGGCTGGCAGCAGTGGCTTTGGAAAAGTCCATGCTGAAGGAATGACTTGCAGTTGGCTGTAGTTGTGTCCTCCAGTTGTGCAACAAGGGGAGATTGATTAATTCCCAGCCCACGGTTTCTCCAGGGCATGCCCCTGCTACCTCTGCCCTCCAAGGGAGCATCTAGCCCTAGAGGGCCCATGTAGGGACAGAGATTTGTGCTTTAGGGACAATCTGCACAAAGTAATACAAATCACTAAATAGTTTATTGCACAATAGACAATAGTAATAATCCTTACTGGTGTCTCTATTCATATGCAAATTAAGAAGCTAACAGTAGTCACTGTTGTTTGTTTAGAACAATCAAAAGGATATTGTAAAATTAATTTACTTTAAAGAGTCCTGGAAGAGCTATTATTATATTGTGAATATTCAGTGACTTTTAATTATGAGTGACTTATGTGCCTAGTTTTTGTATTAATTCTAAACAGCAAGACAGCAGGCTTTTTCTTTTCTTCAGGTCTGTGTCCTGCAGATACTGTTATGGGATAATCTACTTCAGATATGAAAGTAAAGCCTCTTAAGACAGGCAGAAAATGTGGGGAAAAAAATCTGACATAATCTGTCTTTGGTGCTGAAGGCAGCTCAGCGTCACAGCCCAGTGGTACCTCGGCAGCCTGGAGCTTAGCAGAGCTATTTTAGCTATTCTCTGTTGTACTTGAAAGTCATTTAAACAGCCTGGGTTTAGAGTTGTTGGTTTTATTTTGCTGCCTCATCCATCTGATAAGCTGCTGCTCAGAAATCTGAGCCTCTTCTGCTTGGCCTGTGAAGGCCTGAGTTTATATCCAGCCTTCACTGTATGATTGAATGGCCTAAAAGTTAAATTAAATTAACGAATAGGGAGGCATGGGAGGGGAGATATCATGCTATTTGCATGATTAAGCAACGTGGCTTTGCATATCAAAGGATTTACAATTTCATTTCTTGCCAAGGTTTACAGCCTGGTTTGTGCAAGGGGCACAACACAGAGTTGGCAGTGTTTCTGGTCAGAGGAGAAGTGAAGCTCACTCAACCCAGCACAGTAAGACTTCCCTCACAGTTAGGGCAGTTGAATTAATGTCCTCCTTGGCATCAAAGCAATTTTCTGCTTTTCAAACACCTTTATTTGTTTATTTGTTCCTAGTTTAAAAACTCTTTGAAGACTTAAATACTCATGGTAAGAAATCTTGGTGTATGGTTGCTTCTAATGGCATTCATTTCCATCTTTCCATTAAAAAATTACATTTAGCACTAAAAGTACATTCAGTGACAGAAATGTATTAGGTAATGTTTTTATTTTGCCCTTTTTCGGGGACCAGAAGAGCAGAAGAAAAGAGGAATCTCTGGGATGTGAGCACAGTATTTCAGCCTGAGACACATCTCAACTTTACTTGCAGAGCTTTGTGAACTTTGCAATTTATTCATGAATAGAGTCAGGATCGAAACTCCAGCTTCTGCATGAGGTCATAGTGTGCAGGCTCTTCGTTTAAATTCTAGATGTGACTTCTTTCACTGAGTGTCATTTGCTGCCACCCTGAAAACAGTGGAGCCACTACTTCAAGACATTTGGTGGGCAGGGAAAGTGCCTATTCTGTTAAGGCACATATATTTCTCTACTTGCCTTGAAGAGTTTAAAAGTGTTTCAGGGAAGACATTTTCTTTTAGGATACAGTTGGGATGGATAAAACTGCATGAGTTCCTTTCAGTCTCTACAGAGAGAGACCAGCAGTAAAGATTGAAACAAATCAGTTAAAGTGATAGGCTTTGTCACTTGAAATACATTGTCTACAGCTAAGGCATAAAATTTTTACTTTTTGTAGGCCCCTGTGATTAAGGATTTGCTTGGGTTTTGATGCTGTCCATTTGAAATATGAGAAATTCTTTTCTTCAGTTTAATGGCTTTATCTTGGTTTAAGAGGGTGAGTGTGCCTAGTTGGAAGCAGAGTAACTTTCCTTTGCTCCCCATGGAAGGGAGAGCTGCACCTCTCACCCCTGCCCACTGAACAGCCACACCACAGGCCCTCCTCTGTTAAAGCAATTAGCACAAACCCAAAGTGAAATGGAGATGGCCTTTGATCTTTCATAGAAAGAGAAAAGCTTAACTGTTGATGACAGAGATAATCAACAAAAAATGGTAAATGGGCTCTTTGCTTTGGTGGTTATCAGTCATGTCTGCAGCATCAGAATTCAAGCTGTCTCATCCATTAATACACTGTTGTGGAGTTGGCTGTTAAGTCACATAAGTCATTTTTAGAAAGGACATCACAGCACAGACATCAGATGTCTGAAATTTTGTTCATGTTATGACAAAGTACCCAATCAGGCAGTTAAATCTGACAGAGATTTCATTTGTTATAGTTTGTTTAAAATAATGTCACTGAGCATGAAATTAGGCTATATATAGTATTTGCCTCTTCTGTCAGTGTAGGCATGTATGACATGATAACCTGAGGCAAATGGTGTCAGGTTTTTCTCTGAAAAGTGACTAATTCTAACTGGGAAAAGGCTACAGAAGTATCCACTGAGCAGCTCAAGTGGCAGAGCTCGGTACAAGAACTGCTGTTTATCACTGAAACTGCAGCACTGAATGTTCTGTGTATGGAAATACACAATGTACCTGCAAGTAATAAGCCTTTAAGATGGTGTTCCCAGATGGAAATATCTCAGCTGTAAGACAATTCCTGAAGCCATGTGAGAGACAAAACACTGAAGAAAATTGTCTGTGTGGGTGCTGTGCATCTGTGCTGAGTTTCTCTCATGTTTCTGTGTTTGAACATAGTGAAATTCTTTTCCTTGTTTTAGTGTTTGAGGCCCTCTGCTGCAGTGCAGAGGGTTTTGTCCCTCCTCACTGTGCTGGAACACTGGCAGTGCTCCAAACCACAGGTGCTGCTCATCCCAAGGGTCTCCATATGGATTGTGTTCCTAACTAATACACAACTTTAATAATATCCATAATAAGACTTACAGAGTATAATTATTTCAGAGAGGTTAGGAGGTCAAGTGGGAGGTTAAAACTGCTGCTGAAGGAAACATTGCTAATAGTACTAGGTGCAAACTTCAGAGCTTCCCTTTTGTCAAAGTGCTCTGACACTCTGGGATGTTCTAAGCCTATTACATTAGTTTTAATTTGTGTATTAATTTTGGCATTTCCATTGCAACTTAAGTCTCTAAGTGGGTTCTTCAGCTGCAGGTGGTTTGACATTTCAGTTTCTCCTCTCAAAGGTGCTTGCATGAAGGTCACTTTATGAACTTTGGCTGATGAAGTCTTGTGGGTATGTTGATGTTCTGGGTTTTTTCTGTGGGGGAAAAAACATTTGTCCTTATTAGTAGTCAAAAAAACCCAAAAGACAGATTGTCATTAAGCAGCTTAGCTTGAAATGTGTTGCCTCACTTCCATGGAGAGGTTTTATTGTCTATATTTTACTGTCTTCAACACCAAAAGTAACTACATTTTAGATCTTTTTTTTTTCTTGAATTTGCATATATTGGTGTCAGTGGGATACCTCTGGAAACCTACATCAAGTGCAGTCTAAGAAGGGGTGAGACTGGCTCATCTGATCTTAGAAAGAGATTTGTGGTTCCTTTCAGTGAAGCCAGGAGAAACAGCAGGCTTAGGGGTTAAGTAATACCTGTATGGAGCTGGGGATTCTTCCCAGAGCTGTACATGTAACTACCTTACTTTGTTCCTGTCACAAAATGGTGAAAAATTACAACACTTGTGGAGCACAGGAGGAATTAAAGGACCTCTGTATCCATAGTCATTGCTCACTGCCATACAGCATTAAAGACGACAGGGCTGGATTACAAAGCAAAACTAAATGAATCTACAAACTAAAAACCTCAGACAAACAAACAAGAGCCCCAAAACCCTTGAGATCAAGATGATTACTGCAAAGCATCTTAAGAAGGTGTGGTAATTGGTTGTAATTTGCTTTGACTTATCCCTTGTAGACAAAAAGTTTTATCAAATTCAGTTTAGAAAAGGTAATAATGGTAGAAACAACACCATTTATTTTAGAAAACTCTCTGGTTACACCAGTAGAAGAACCACTTTCTGAGAAGTGGTAAGATACCTGAATCATCCCTGGCACTACATCTTTTTTATTGCTATGCTTATTATTGCAGTTCTAGGCATTCCAATAATGACCCAGATGTCTGTTTTATCAAGTGCTCTACAACCTCAGAATAAAACCTACGTCCTTTATTTGAAGAGCTAAAGCCTAGAAACAGAATATTAGAAACAGGAGATACTGGGAGAGAGGAGAAGGAAATGCTAGGAGGTACTGACAGAGCATTCTTGACTAATGCTGTGGATACTTCAACAAAATTAAAATTACTGATTTTTTTTTTTTTCTAGACATTTGGGAAATTCAGTGGAACAGGCAGAGAGCAATGAAGGCTAGCAATTAGGAGCTAGAGGATAACCTAGTGATACTTGCTAGGTTGATAAATAACAAGAGAAGAGGTTTAGAAGGGCTTCGAAAATGACAAGCAGTTTAAGCAGCATGGAAAACAGAACAAAAGGAAGAATATTGCCTTCCTGAAAGGCTGCCTGAAAACTGAGTTTTCAGAAGCATTCAGGATGTATTTGAAGTGGCCATGAATGTTGTTATCAGTGAAGAAGCCAGCAAGGGTCAAGTTTAAGCAAAAAAGCTTTATTTTATTGCAGGAAAAATAGGTTGTATAGCAAGATTTGATGACTTTGGAAGAGGTTCAAGGTGAAGGTGTACATTATGTAAACACATAATTATCTGAACGCGACTGTGCCCATAGTAATCTGAAGGTCTAGGTATGAAAAGGTAAAAAAATCTGCTTTTAAATTTATTGATGCTGAACCACTAAATGTATATACACAGATGGCAGTGAACTAGCTCAGATTTTAATTTGCCTAGAAGGAGTCAGCTCTGGTTTAAAAGATGGACCAGTGCATCAGCATATGGGAACAAAGGCTGTTTGTTTCCTGGTAAATATGTGTTGAAGGAGAAGAAAACAGGGTGGGAAAGACATGGGATTCTGTAGGAATCCACAAAGAAAACTGTGAAAGTTAAAGAGGGATTGGTGGGAAAAGATGAAGGAAACTGCAGATAAGTCCAAGTCACAGGAGCTATAAGAAAACATGTTTTTTAAAAAAAACAGGACATAGTTGTCTATGCCAGAATGGTTGTGGGGTTTTTACTGCCTTTTTAAAAGTTATTTGTCTTGTGGAAGAGATGTAGAGATCTTATGCAGAGAAAAGAGCAGAAACCAGAAAAGTGTTAGGAAGTAAGTCAAGTGAAATTTTAATTTATCCAAGTCCTGTTAATTCTGTATTTACAGAATTAGGAGAACTATGGCAGTAAATACGGAGAGCATATATAAAACCCATGACTGACAGTTTTATTCATTTTAAAAAGTGGATCTTAAGTAATGGGATTTTTGTTTGCTTGTTTTAAATAAAACCAAAGCAGAATTTCAAAGTAGGTAATACCAGAATTAGGTATTCCACTGCAATATGAGTTCATGAATTTAAATTAAAAAAGAAAAGGTCTGGCATTTAGTACTTGTCTACTTTCTATTAAAATGTTAACATTTTTGTGTCTTTAAGCATGTATTTATAGCACCACACTGCATTATTTAAAGTTTCAGAGCACCTTGGCTTTATTACTATCAAATAATGTTGCTCAGGGTTCAGGTCTTAATTAGTGCACAGACATGAAGAAAAGCAAGTAGGTCAGATAATAGGTATTGCTGGTGCTTTAATTCACTAGATACAAATCTGAACACTGAGGTGAAATAGTGAGTCTTTCTTACACACTTTAATACAATTAAAATCTAAGTTAAGGTGTTGCTACACTTGGTATACCAGAGCTGTTTATCAGCTCTTCACTAAGGCAAGATTCACAGTTAGATCCTCAACATGGATAAAGTGTTGTAATAATGGTTTTAAAGTTGAATCATCAGTCTGAAAACCTGCCTCAAAAAATAACATGAATCTTCTGGGGGTTGAACTGTGGCTTAGGGGTAGCTTTCTCTATTTCTCAGCCCATGTTCTTATGTATTTTCTTTCTCAGCAGTGTTTTTGGGCAGCACAAGACACAGAGATGCTGTTGCTACAGGGACAGCCCAAATTCTTCTGTCACTTCCTACAGGAATAGTAAATGGGAAAACACTTGATTATCTTAGTGATCAATATGTATTGCTCAGAATGAACTTGGATTTTGCTGGGTGTTTTCTTATCGGGGTGGAAATCTCTTGCTTTCAGATGTGTTTATGTAACAAGAAATGGCAGAATGGAGTCAGGAACAATACAAATAGCCAAGTATAGGCAATGGGAGCTAAGCCTTAATTTACTGACATCCACCAGACTGCTCTTTAACTGCACTTACAGTCAAGTATGAATCTGCTAGGAGACTTTGGACCTAGAATGTTAATATATTACTCCTGACAATAAATGATTTCATGGACTCATTTGGAGAAAAATATGCTTCGAAGATGGAATAAAGTAGTGGTGAATCAGGCTTCTTATCCCTCATAGCTTTTATGCCAAAGGCAGGGTAGCAAATAAATACTGCTGGTGGTGAGCATTAAGTTTGCTCATTATAAATGCAGAGACATGTACTAGTCTCCAGCGTGATTTCATCTGGGAACATTGCCATAAGGATTACAAATGGCTTTCAGCCTGAAAATTGGTATGTATTGCTTTAAACTTCCAGTGGGGAGTTGGCAATTTATCCTTCAGATAATCATCTTGTGTTAAGTTGAACATCTTAGTGTAACTTTTTGCTACATGATAAACCAGCTCCTATGAATAATTTACTGCAACCAGCAGCCCACTTCAGCTCTGAAGTCTTTATGAAGTCTGGTGGCTTTTCGAAGTTTAATAATAAACTTGGAGCCAAAAATCCCATCACACTTAAAGTCAGTGGAATTTCAGTGTTAATAGCAATGGGAATCACAAATTGACCTTTTAGGGCAAACTTTTCAATAATAAAAGCTCTACATGACATCATTGAGAGAGGAAAGCTGTTCATTTGTGTCCAAATAAGCAGAGCTCATTTGCCTTCCTGTGTACTCCATGGCATCATGGGGGGCTGTGCAGATTTTATTTGGTGTAGGTGCTTGAAATATTTTCACTTGGCAAAAAATAAAGTTGGTTGAATTACCTGGGTTTTCATTTCTCTCATGGCAGATTTAGGGTGTGTTCTGCACTGCGCCACTGCAGCACAGCATGTGAGGTGTGAGTGTAACACCAAAATTATCTCTCCAGCCCTACAGGAAACCTGCCATGGCAATCACGTTGGTGATTTTTAGAAAGAACAGCAGCACCTTCCAGTTTGCCAGGCCCTGACTGAGTGGTTCATCTGTACAAATGAGGTCTGTCCCAGCCTTTTGATTTGCTCTGGCTGGCCAGGCTGGGCCAGAGCTGAAGTAGGAGAGGGAATTTCATGAATCATGCTTAGCATAATCCCCCTGTGTAAAACAGAAGCAATCAAAGCTTGTCAGATGATCTCTAACATCAGCAAAGAAGTATTTTCCAGATGCATGTGCTAGATTCCATAGACATCATCGCAGCTCTAATAATTTACAAATCACAAACTTTCTGATTTTGAGCGTTCTTGCTCAGCTCTGCTTTGTGCTGTGCTCACTCCATGCCCTGGCCATGGGTGTGTGCTGTGCAGGGCTTTTCAGGGAGCACTAGCTGAGCAGAGGATGAACTCTGTAGCAGTGAGAGGGCTGTGCAAAGTGATATTTCAGCATTATAGCTGAAAGCAGAATTTGTCTCAGAGGAGATGGGTGGAATAGAAGGGCAAAAAGACCCTTTGTTCTGACTGTAACAACCAAGATTTGGGAGAGATTGTGTCTCCAGGCATAAACTCTCCTTTTTCTCTTCCATGCTGATTTGCTACGTGAGATTGCATCAGGAGGGAGGTAGTGTCCTGGCATTCCCAAAAAATGGGCAAGGGTATGGCTTGGTCCAATGACAAATAAAGGGTGAAGCTGCTTCTCCTTATTCCTGGAGTTGATCTGAGTAGCAGTACTGAATATAGCTTTTGTTTTCATTGCAATATTGGAAGTTTTCTTTATAGTCAAGCAAATTTTTAGAAAACGCTAAGCTTGGAATATTAAATAGAAAAAAACAACATTCATCAAACAGGTGTGGAGAACATTTCAAACACCTAATTTTCTCCAATAGTTCGTAGTCATTATGATGATTTCTTGAGAATCCTAGTCTACGCAGCTCCCAACTAGCACTCATTCATGTTTTCATCTTTTAGCTGTGGGGGTTTTTAGGACAAATAAATGTTCCTCTTAAGAAAAAAAGATAAATTGCCTAACAAAAATAAGCATGCCTTGACTAAACCTCACACTTTCACCTCATATGAGGATTTGGGGAGCAAATTTTATTAGTTTTAATTATGTGATACAAATCTCAGTTTGCTTGTCTTAACGTGAATAGTCAGAGAGATCACTGGGTAGAGCAAACGGAAATGAAGCGATGGCCTTAGATAGGACACTTCTAGGAAAATAAATTCAAGAAAGCTACAGAAGAATTGCTCCTGTAATTGGAAGATGCCAGTTTACAGACGTAAGGCTATTTGAAGGCCAAGTTTCTCAGAAGATACTAAAAATACTAGAACCTATTTACAAGAAACGCCACATTTTACAGTCTGGGGAAAATTAGTTATGAGGAGACTAGTTACGAGGCTGGTCCTTGAGAACACAAAAGGCACTGAAACAGAAGCCTTGTGGCAGACACTTCTGCCATGCTTTGAAGGCAACCAATGTGCTTCTCTTCAGGCCCAGATAGGAAACTTCAGTTACTTTAATCATTTGCTTGCTGCAAACCTTTAGATCCATAATACACGGTTTTGTTTTGAAGAATTTCTTTCCCATCGCTTTGATGCACTGCAAGCCCCAGGCTTCCTCAGGAATTTCCCTGAGGTCACAGAATGCAGCTGGACCTGCAGGGAGGGCAGGGAAAGGAAGCAGTACATGGCAGCCCCCAGAGCCAGCCTGTCCCTGTGTGCATGGCTGTCACCCACCTGGTGGGAGAATGCCTGAAGTTGATATGGCAGAGCCAAAGGCTCAGGGCACATGATGACTTGGAGACTTTGTGGATCACAAATCCTGCCCACCTTTTCACAGTTTCTCACTGACAGTAATGCTGAATCCTTGCAGGTTCACTTTTTGAGGAGGTAAGTGCCTTTTGTCAAACCTAACTGATCTCCTGAACAAAAGTGCTCCCTGCCAGGTGCCCAGGAGACACAGTTGTAACATCAATGCTGCTATAGAGATGAAAAAAGATGGTAAAATGCTGTGGGCTAGAACAAACTAATGAAATGTAAGGAGGCTTATTTTGTTACAGACTAAGGGAGTTGTTACCAGGTGCTTTGGTACCAATATCCAAGCAAGATGCTTTCTGCGGAAATTCAGTAGCTCCTCAGGGAGTATATGTGTGATGGTGATGTGAAAATGTGTGCTTGTTTTGCTAAGGAACTTTGAATGAATGCTATAAATCAGCTTAGTGTCTTGACTTCAGTGGAACCAAATAAATTTTTGTCTATCTAATCTCCAGTACCTTGAACAGGGACTGCTGTGACATTTGCTATTGTAGCTGAAACAAAAAGTCCAAGTTCTGAGTAAAATTTTCAAAGTTACCCTAATTTACTAGTCCATATTCAGTATTCAGTCATTTGGGCTTCCAAGACAGCACTGCAGTTGTTGTTAAAAAAAATCACTTCCTTGAATTACTGCAGAATTTCTATCCCGTTGTGTTAGTTGATGGTGATGTTGCAATATTGTAGAACAAATGTGCTGGTAAAATGAGTTTCTCCTGTAGCTTTTCAAGTGTTTTAAACAAAAGTGCCTCAACTGTCCATTTTGTGCTGAAGTGGACTGCAAAACAGCCCGGGTGCTTGTTGATGCTTGTTAAAAGCATCCTCCTCAAGAAGTACTGCTGTGACCATTTTTCTATTTAACAGCTTATTTAAATCGCAAGTGTAAGCTGTGTTTTTATAGGGCTAAAGCATGAGCACGGTTTTAATCTGTAAGGCCATATTTTACTTGAAGGTCAATTTAAAATATATTCAGTAAAAAGGCATAGATGTGCTTACCTAGTATGAACATTAGGAGAGGGTAATTGAGTTCATGTAATTCAGGGGGTTAATCTCCTACAGCCTGCTCCAGACAAGTAATTTGTGTACCATCTTTAGACAAGAAAACAAAAAACCCCAAACCAAAGAAGAAATACAAAAAATATTTTGGAAAATGCAAGTAATCAAATAGAAACAGGAAGATATAGCATGAAAGCAATTATAATATTTTGATTTATTAAATTATTTAAAGGGAAGCTTTACCATGGTTTCATGGCTTCAAATTTCAGGCTAGAACATGAGTCAGTAGTGTCAATAGTTAATTGTTTTACCAAATGGCTGTCCTTCCTTCATCCCAACATAGTTATTATTGTGCTCTCTCAGTGCAGGGACTGTTTCATTCTCAGGGTGGGGGAAAGGAGCCAGGCACTGTCTGCAACGGAAGAGACCTATTCCAGCAGATCAGACCTGAAGAATGGGCCCCTGAAGAAGCCAGATTGGGAACTGATTACACTGACCAGAGCTCTAGAACTGAGCGAGAGAAAAATTTTTTAAAAAAATTTCTGGCCAAGTGCAACACAAACCACTACCTCCCTGTTTCCTAACATGCTGCTCAAATTGAATTTTTAGAGGTTGTGTGCTTTTGATGTGATTCCTCCAGTAGAAAAACACAGCAGTCAAGTTACCACCAACATTGCAAGGCTGTGCAGTGTTCTCAATTCTGAAGAGAAATAAGATATGGATTTATAGTATAAGAGCCGATATGTTTGTAATGATATATAGAGCAGTTAAATATTGTCCATATTACTAGATAAGCAAAGCAACATCTTGAAAGAGCCTTGCTGGACAGACTGCCACCCTACCACGTTCTGTTTTAGTGTGAGCTTATTTTTACATGCCACTTAAACAGCTGAAAGGTGCCTTTCCCCACACCTATTTTTCTAACTGGCCCACGATGAAAAATGAAGTGATAATAGCAGGTAGGCTCTCTTAATTAGCAGCTTGCTAATTAAATCTGTTAAGCATAATGGTATTTGATTGTTCTACTTCTATACAGTTTTGCCAACAAGCAGAACTGAGTAGTTCCCCCAGCCAGAGCCATCACTCTGCTCCTGCCCAGAAAGAAGCTCAGACTGAACCATTGCTGCTTCAATATAAAAAAAAAGCTGAGGGAGCTGAAGTAGGAACTGGGTTTGCTCTGTCCAGGAAGGTGAAATGATTACCTGCAGCCTTCAGGCCATGCTGTAAAAGGCTGAGGTGTCTGAGCTAATAAAAACAGCTCAGCCCCGAGGGTTTGCAGGCACACTGCTTTCTTTGTGCAGACCTTGAGCTGCAGCATGCACTTCTCAGGGTTACAGCCAAGCCTGCTCATTTGTTTCCAGTGACTGATGTACATCCTTAAGAAAAAAAATGCAAACCCCCCCCCTTTATTTTCTTATATCATGTTGTCTGTGGTGACAACATGCTGAAATGAAATATCCCTTCCTATTAGTTAAAAATTTATATAACTGACACTTTAGCTCTCTGTTTTCTAGTAGTAATTTCAGGTAGGAGGTAAATGAGCTGCAGCAAAAAGCTCATCTGTAGAGTGTCCTAACAATCCCCTTTAAAGATCATCTTGGTCTTATAGCCTTTCTCTATCACTACCTCAGTCTCTCTCCAAAAAAAAGCATCTAAATAGATCATAAACATGTCTAAAATAGTTGCTCTTGGCCTGTCTAGAAAGTGCTTTCTAAATGCTTATTGCTTTTCTAAGGCATCAGTTTTGTATGCAGGAATGTTAATAACCTGACCTGTGGATGGAGTGTGATCTTGTTAGTGTTCCCATAGTTCTTAGACTTTCCTTCAATCCACCATAACCATCCATTCTGGAAATGTGCTCTGCTAGGTCCTTTTATTACCCTCTTCTCCTCCTGTAAGCCGTGATTGAACTATTCAACTTTTCTCTGTTCAACATCCTAAAACTTTCACTCACCTCACTTCAGCTAGATCAGGCTTGTTATCTTTTCTGTGTGGTGAAACTTCATTAAGGGGGGCAAAAATTTGGATTAGTCTAGTCTATTAATGGTAACTTAATTAACTTTTATGCAACTCAGTCAGTTTACATCTGCCCTGGCAGTGTTACAGGAGGGTAAACAGGGGACACAGTCTTGCCCAAAATGCCACCATTTATTTTGATTTTATTCAATCCCTGCATTGACTGCTTTCAGCATCCTTTTTAGTTTTGTTTTTGTTTTTTTTTTTAGATGAAGCTCTTAAAATCTCTCCTCAGACCTGAGTTGTTCTGCTTTTTGGTTTTCTCTCCTATTTTATCAGAATTTTAAAAATAAGAATGTTCACATATAAAACAAATTTTATAGAAATTTTCTGCTAGAAATACAGAGCAGCCAGTGTCTGTCCCTTTTTCCAGTCTCTTGTGTCTGTGTGTATTGACATATAAACAGTAAAATGAGAACAAATGCCCTGAAACGTGGCCATTCTGATCTCTCTCCTGCCTGTATCTTTCACCAGTTGCTAATAACTTTTTATTGTATATAATAGTTGCTTCAAGTGTGAGCTTTAGCATTTGTTTGTAGAAAATCTTCATTTATCTTTCTATCTGTCCTATAAAAGATTTAGATGCTCTGAAATCCTGTGCTGCTGTTCTCTTTTTTTTTACCTCTCCAGTGAGGTGTTATCCTCAGATGAAATAGTCTAATCAGAGCTGATGGCCATATTTAAGCCAGTCCCAGGGTGTGTGTCTTGCTCTTTGAAGACCCATAGTATGGCCACAGAAAACAGAAGTAGAAAGAATACATGATGAGAAAATAATCAGTTGTATTTGCATATTTCCTCTCAAATACTTAACCAGCATTTACCTGTTGATAACAATGAGCAATTAATTGTTAATTTAGACCAACTTTTAAAATGTTGTGTTGCTTCCTGCATGAAAGGAAATAATTTAAAAGCCACTATGAGGTTAGCCTACTGCTATTCAACATATTTATCTTTGCCATTAGATTTTGGGTAAAAGTGCTGCTTCTGTGTAAAGGCCACAAATCTTGTTTGTGCTTCCTGTTGCAGAATGTCTATTACACAAGCAGTCAGCAGCTCCACGTGGGTGTTCTGAGCCCCACTATCGACGATGATGACAACAGATGCCTGGTGGATGTGAACAGCAGGCCCAGGCTCATTGAATGCAATTATGCCAAAGCCAAGAGAATGAAGCTTTACTGGCAATTTACTCAGGTAATTCTTACCCAGCAGACATTTCAGAAAGTTTTAAAGCTTGTTTCTGTGTCTGAAGTGTGAGTAATCTGTTTACTAAGAGAGCAGATTTATCCTTGCTGTCTTTGCACAGAGCCAAGAAACTGTTGTTTAGATTTGATACCAATGTCAGCTACCTCAGTTGGGTACAAAACTTGTATTATATTTTCTGAGTTTACTGTGAATAACTTGTTTCTAAGGCACAGTACTGGAAAAAAATAGAGTTATGTCAGTAGAGTCAAATGCAAAGTAACTTATTTAGGAACAAGGAATAGAAATATTTTTGTTTGTTTTTTAAGAAGTAGCAACTCAGAAAAGCAACTCAGTGGGTCATTGGTGATAACAGCCTGATAATGAGCTAGTCCTGCAGTTTCTGTCTTTAAAAGGCTAATGCTTTTATGCATGAGTGTGACAGGTACAGAAAGACACTCAAAGAAAGGCTGAGAAGTGGTTTCACAGTGATGAGAATGCTGATGATAGGACACAAAGTCCAGCCTGGTATCCACCATCATAACTGATTTAGAAACACAAGGGAGAACTATGAAGAAGCCACAAGTTCTGGGGCTAGAAAAGATGCTCTGCCACGTGGTATTCCTGGAGATCACTCTGGTTTAGCTAGGAGGAAATGGCAAGGTGACTCAAAGCAGCTCAGTGTTCCCACAAAGGGATACAGGTTATCCTGAAGACAAAACAGGTTCCAATGGTTGGAAGCTAAAGACAGTCAAATTCTGTTTTTCAAAGAAGATGAGTTTTTCCTAAGGTAAGTTTAACACAATAGAACTTTGCCTTGTCAGGTACTGGCATGCTGGTGAATCAATGAAATGAAATTACATTACTTTCAAAAACAAGTGCATGATTTAGCTTCTGGAGGAAATATCATAGCTAGTGTGAGTTTGCCTGGTCTCACTACTGCTCCTTGGCAGTATTAAGTCAACAAATCTAGCTGTGTGCTCCAGCCCACAGGCCAAGGCTCACCATTAAGGTAATTTTTCTCCTGGGTTTAATTTTTCTGTAACATCCATATGGGTTTATAAATATCTTTTCTGCCAAGTAATTAGTTTCATTTTTTATAACAGCCATTATCCACATATTTTAGGACCTTGTTAATACAATTAAGCATCAAAGTTACTGCAGACAGCATCTGGACACTAATCAGTAAAGAATATTATTAACTTATTTTGTATTCATACTTGAAAATAGTCCAGATCTTTGTCTTTAAGAGGTAACTCTCTATCAGCAGATCTTAAATCCCTAAAATCCCTAACTTGGCCCCTCAAGGACAAAGTTTTAATTATGTCTTCTCACAAATTTTAACACAAGTCTTGTCACAAGGGGGGGCCTCACTGTGTCCATCTCTGTACTTGAATTTTTGTACCATTTATAAAAAGTGTAATTAACATTGAAGAGTATTTCAGTAACATTTTAGCATGGTCCACCTATCCAGTGATTGCTCTGTATATCCCAAAGTTTTGGTGACAATTCATGGTTTCTACTCCAGGATACTGCTGCTATTCCATAGCACTGATTATATTAGATGTCATTGGGGAGGCAGCAGTAGAAGGCCTTGGTAACTTAGCTATTAAGAGCTTTAAAAATGGGATTTAACAGCATTAGGTTTGTTTCAATTCCACATTCCAGACACAACCTCTCAGTGAAGGTGCAGTGCTGGTAAACTTCACTCTATAGCTTCTATCTTCTGTCTACAAAGGAACTTCTCCCCGGGAGAAGTGAAAACTAATTAGTTGTTTCTTTATGATAAATTAAGAGACAAATGAAATAATTAATAATTTTCTGTTCTCAAATGATTTTGTTAATACCCAATACAATCAAAATGTCATTACTGCTCAATATACTGCCTGGTACCCAGCCCTGGGTATGTTCTGTAAGGTAGGAGAAAGTTAATGAATGTAATCAAGGCTTGCCAAGACCAACTGATGACCTCCATTTGAAATTCTCCTATTTAGTCTGGTGAAAAGATGTATTTGTGTGAATGTCTTGGAAGCTCTCTCTCTGAAAATACTCTTTTTTATTACTTTTTTAAAGCTCTGGTATTTCTTTTCCATATTGTGCAGTGAGCAGTGCTACTGTGAGTATCAGGATTGTAAGCATTGATGCTTATGTAGTCTTGAAATTTGTGAACTATTAATTAAAATGTAGATGCTGGTTGTAGCTTTTTGTACCACTTTCTTTTAGCTGCAAGTATGCTTTGACTTCTCTGGATTCTTCAGCCATTCCTCAAGAATGTCTGATGGTATAGAGAAGTAAAAATACTTCTCTAGTAGTGCAAGTGAAGAATTGTCTCAGAAAGGGAATAGGAAACAGACTGGCCACCCAAAGCAGGATAAACCAATTGAACTAGATTTTCCTGTCCAGCACAAAAATCATTATTTTCCCCTGCATTCCATACATTTATCTTAAATTTGTTTGAATGAGGAAACACTTTAATATGAGAGGCACCACACTAGCCCGTGGTGGGACATGGACATCAGTCTGGTTGATAAAAACTGTAAAGCTTTTTTTAAAAAAAAGTATCCTTCAAGTAACATTTTCCTCTTCCTTTGTACTATGTAATGATGAACAAATTGCGTATGACAAAAGTAGAAAATGGGGTTATCCTCAGTTAAGGGACTCCTTGCTTTTGTAGATCTATTAAAGAATTATTTAATTAATTATTAAGTCACATTTTACACACGAGTGTGTGTATACACACAAACACATACACACACACATATATATACATGCTTGTTTATATATATCAAGCATAACTTTTTTCTGCTAATTTATCTTTTATTTTGGTTTTAAAATTTTAGATTCCTTGTCTTTTTTCAGTTGGAGGCAGCTGGAGTCAGGCAGCCAGCTGTCCACTGCTACCTTGTGGACGAAATTGTGTTTTGATGGGCAGGCACTTGGAGGGAATCACTACCTCTGGTATCTTTGTGCTCTACAGAAACTTGCATTGAGCATTCAAAGCTTGTAGGATGTGTTTGTATAATGAGGATCTATCTGAGCACATTTCCATGCTCCACAGTTTTGTACAGCTGCCAAATGCAATAAGACCCAATAAAATGTAGGCTTTGGTGGCATTCTTGCTTCCAAAGCTTCTTCAAGTGTTTATAACTGTAATTATGTCAAATTATGTAAATTAGCCCAGAAAAGACTCCCATCAACTGGGTAGTGTTCAAGAATTTATTGTTCAGGCTGTTTGTCAAATCTTCTCTTAGGGAAATGTTTGTTTTGGAAATACTTTAATGCCTGAAAAGTCTTCTTAGGTGTTTGACAGCTCACCTAGTTCAGTCTGCCTCACCACTTTTTCATTTAATCAGAAAAAAATTAGAGCTTGTAACAAAAACTGGTAAGTGATCAGAAATTAGACAAGATTTCTCAGGTTTATGCTGATGGAGACTCAGTTGCCTGCCCCACAAGTGAAATTCTTCTCTACACACCTCACCTGGTTGGCAGCAAGTCAGCTAGAAAGTACACTTATAGCATGTAAAGGCTTCTTTGGATGGATAACAAGGGAAAACGAGGAAGTTTTGCTGTAGTTACTCTTTATCTTGACCTAGCCTCTGTTTCTGATAAGTTGGACAGGTATGTGATTTTTTTTTTTTATTTTTTAAAAATTTATCTTAATCTTCTCCGTTCTAACCAGATGAGCCATGCTCTCACTTTTTGCTGTTGTGAGAAGCAAACGAGTGGTGCTCTGTGTAAAGAGAGACAAAAGAAAGGACGTAAGGCTGAGCTAAAAACTTGGGATTAATCATTTGCAGCTGTTCCATACTTAGTTAATTTAAGTAATTCAGCTTTTGGTGTGGTTGCCACAGAAAGGTAGAAAGAGTCTGCAGCTGCAGGGGATGGACTCACCACATCCTTCATGGGAGGAAGAGGATGCACAGGGCCTGTTCTCAGCATTGTCCTGCTCCCATATCCTCTGAGAACATTGCTTTTGCATGGTGTGGACAATTGTGATTCTAGTCACTGCTGAAGGTTTTCACAGGATTTCATCCCATTCAGAAATGTTTGGAGGGGGTGGTTTACGCTATCCCAAGAAACTGTAAATAAAATTTGTTGCTGACAGCTGTAGTTACAATATGTATATATTTCCTGAATAGCAAAGTAAGAATTGCTTTGGAAGAGAAAGAGAAGACAGACAAGCAAATTAATTACTGAGTTGCTACTGTATTCCACAGGTAAATATGATGACTTAGATCTCATTTAAATAGGTATTAGATAATAGATAAGGAGAAATTCTGTTTAGCTGTATGGAGAAAGAATAGACCTTAAAATTACTGAATTTACATCTCGTTCCTGCTGCAGACTTTGGCCTTTCAATTACTCTTACCCAACTTTATCTAATGCAAATAAAGGACATGCAGCTCTGCATTACCCACAGCCACATTCCAGAGAAGTACAGAATGCAGACTGCAGGCTGTGTGGCAGGATTAACCTGGTGGGCTGGGAAGCAAGCAGAGAATCTCTGTGCCAATTTCAGATGCCCCCTTGCTGAGCACACAGAGTGCAGAAGCAGAGCCCAACACCATTAAACAGCAGCCTCATCCTAATGTCCGCTCCTGTTTTCAACCCATCCATTAGCCAAGGACATCAGTGTACAAGAGGGATTCAGCTCAGTAGGGCTGTGTCTGTCTAAGGGAACTGTGGTCCCCATCAACTTCACCAGATTCTTCCATTATGAGAGCCACAGGCTGGAAAAACAGCATCATTAATTTATCAAGGGTTTGGATTTATGTGGTATTTCTAACCACAAAGGATGCAAATACTCTCAATATGTCTTTGTAGTTTAAGACATGCTGCACTGCTATAGAACTACATAATTAGGCAGCTTGCCTGGCAGCTCAGAGCAGAAAGGGATTGGGATCCAGTTAAAGGAGATACAGACTATGATCCTGCAGGAGAAATATAAAGAAAAACAGAACCTAATTACTCAATTAAATGAGCCAATAGACTAGGTTAAGCCTCGTATTTTTAGTGAGGCTATCTGATTTTTAAGTAACCAGTGTTGCCAAGTGTGAAGTTTTTGAACCTCAGACACAAAAGAGCATTTCCACAACGCCCAGGGGTTCCAGTCCAGTGTTGGTGTAGGGGTCCAGTACGTCAGCAGCATTTCTGTATTTAGGTATTCTTCACCCATTTTTGACCAAATATTACCCCAGCTTGCCTGTACTTAATACTTTAACTAATGGGAAAATGGCACCAGTTCTAGCTGGAGGACAAGGAACCTGAACCATTGTTCTGCTTAGATATGAGAAAGTGATAGTTAGTGTTTCAATTTTCATTTTACCACTGAAAATTTGTCCCTAAGTCATTTGTAACTTAATATTCTTGTCATATTTTAATATGACCGTATTAATTTTAAAAAAGGTGTGTTAAAATATTTCTTTTTATTCACCATGAGCTATGTCTTACTGTAAGCCTATAAACATTGCAGTACCATTTATGCAGAATGGAATTGAGAAGTACAAAAATCTGAATGCATTCAGGCTTTCTCCATTTTGAATACTTGGCTTCAACTTAACTATGAAAATGTATAGGCAAAAAACATGCACAAAAAAATATGAAATATATATATAAATAAAACACAGTACTGTATTTTAACAACTGATGTTAGATTTGCTTGGCAATTATTGCTAACTGATGTTAAATTTACTTGGTAATTATTGCTGTAGCTAGTGGTAACCAAAATTTCCTTGTATCAGTTTAGTCTTCTATTTGGAGTAATTTTCTAGTAGCAAGTTTTAATCTTTGCAAATTGGGTGTAGAACTTGCCAGCTAGAAAGTTTGTGTGAAATACAGCAGCAAAATGAGCTTTTAGTGGGTGCATTTCAAATCTTTTCTAGCATATCATATTATGCAGTATTTACTCTCCTGAGGACTACATTTAAGCTCCAAAGACACTTGTGCTGAATTAATTTAGAAGAAAGTTAACACATACCCATGTTTTTCCTTCAAAACAGATACCTTATTTGCATATTTTAGCATCTAATTTTAAATGCCACATTTATTTACAAAGAAATTATTTGTTCTGGTTGCACATGATTCTTCCTCATTTCAACTGTCTGGGTAGGGTGCATCCAAAAATCACAGACGACAGCTGCTGACAAGGCTCTGCATGGCATTGTCATGTCAGGCATGCAAAACAATGGCCAAATCCAGAAGGTTTCCTTCAACGTGAGTGATAAGCAAGACTTAGCAAATGAAAGAGCTGAGTTTCAGGAGATCTGAGCTCTGTTCCTCATCCTCTTTGCATTGCTGCACCAATCGCTGCCGGGTTCTGCATTCCTCAGCTGTGAGAGGGATGGAAGGAGTTTTGCTGTTATTATTTCTAGTTTCCCAGAAGAAAACAGAACTCTGTCCTGATCAAGTTAGTAAAAGCTGCATCTTTATGGCTAATGGAGACAAAACTAGTAAGTACGTAAGCAAGATTTGGCTACCAAGCAACTGTCTACAGTCTGAGATGATAAAAATGCTCCCTTGGAAATCAAATAAATCCGGATGAAATAATGATACACATGACAAGACAAGTGGGTTTGTTATTTGGTGAAATGATAAGGCCATCAAGTCTGGTGTCCTGAACATCTGTTGATGACACTAAGTGTAACAGTGAAAAAAAAAAAAAAACCAGTAATTTTCATTACTGCCTGAGTAAATTGCACAAATTCTGTGCTGCAGCAGCAAGGACAATCCTTTCCCAATATCAGTTATATTCAGATTTGTGTGGTTAGCCAGGAGAAAGCCATTTTCAATAACTAGACACTGTGATCAGAGTCCCAAAGAGCCCAGCCTAAATTCCCATGTTAGAATATGCAGATCAATTGAAATACTGGTGAAAATTCATTTCCTAGTTTTCTTCACTTGGCACTCAATTTATTTCTTAGTCTCTAGGGACTGGTTTAATCATAAGCATATAATGATAATGCAAGTAGTTCAGTTACTGGGTTAAAATGCATTAAGCCTCCCTTCGTATGGAACATTCAGATTAGAAAACTTAGAGTAATTAAATACAACACACACACAAAGGAAATAAAATTGTCATTCAGTATTTTTGTTTTCCAGAGGAGTTATTTCTCACAAACAATCTCATCTAAACCCCATCAGTCTTTGGAAATCTGTTGAAATGTCTGTGGAAAACATCTTGTCTTTCCTGGGAAAAGTAAAAATCTTGGGTTTCCTAATTGTGATTAAAGGAGTTTCCTGTTTGTCTGGTTGGAGATGAATAACGAGGTATAACCTTTACTAAGGTTGGTAAATAACAGTGTGAAGTTGCGTTCTTCACATCAGTTTTCCATCTGTGCTACGTTAGAACAATATTTTCATCAATAAGGAGAAAAAAAAGAAGAAAAAGTCACTGAGGTGCTCTTAGGCACGATCTAGAGGTGCAAGATGCGGTTGTGTGTAGGCTTGGACCCCTCACTACCAGCAAGATATTGAGATGCTGCAATGTGTCCAGAGAAGGGCAACAGAGCTGGTGAAGGGTCTGGAGCACAAGGCTGAGGGAGCTGGGGAGTGTTCAGCCTGGAGAAAAGGAGGCTCAGGAGGAGCCTTATTGCTCTGTGTGAAAGGAGGATGTAACCAGGGGTGTGTTGGTCTTTTTCCCAGTGATAGTATGAGAGGAAATGACCTCAAGCTGTACCAGGGGAGGTTTAGATTGGATATCAGGAAAAATTTCTTCACTGGAAGGGTTGTCAAGCACAGGAATAGGCTGCCCAGGGAAATGATGGAGTCACCATTCCTGGAGGTATTTAAAAGACATGTAGAAGTGACACTTAGGGATATGGTTTGGTTTTATTATGGATTTGATAGTGTTGAATTAATGGTTGAACTCAATGATCTAAAAGGTCTTTTGCCACCTGAATAATTCTGTAATTCTATATATCAAAATGATGTTACTTCAGAACCGAACACAAATGCAAAACCTAAGAATACACAATTTGCTCCACCACAAATCACAAAATTAGTTGACTAGATTAATTACCTTATCTAGAAGACTGCCCCAGGCAATGGTCAGTGCTTGCTGTTTCTCAGAAATGAGCTCTCTTCTGAGCCAGCAGTTCACTGCAAGACCAGGAGGAAGATTCCCTTCTTGACCCCTGAAGTGTTCTCCTCAAGAAGATTGAGGCTTGATTTGTCTGAATGATCATCTCAGCATGCCTGCAAAGGGTTGTTTTACCAGCACTCTTATAATGAACTCAGCCCATCAAAAATATCTAGTCAGTCACTGAACACTGATTTCTGAGACAATGAAGTCAACAGATTTCCTCTATTCTCATAAATCACAATAATTGTAACGAAATTTTAACCTAACACTCCTTTTTTCCTTAGATACTTCGTTTACCATTTTCTCACTGCTGTTCATACTTTTGAACATTAAAGGCAAATACCACCAAGTTTCATTCACATCCTAAGCAAAGTCCTGTTCTGATTTCATGTTGCTATATTTTGTAATTCCCCACCATCTGAATATTCCATCACACTTCAGAATATCATTGTTGCCCTTCTCTGTTTTACACTTTCTCCATCCTGAAGCAAGCCTAGATCGAGGCAGATAAATCAAGCCTGAGTTGTTTGCACAAATTATTTCTATGTAATCTCAGAATGAAAGAGAAAAACGTAACTTTTCTGAGCTTTTCACAAAATGATCAATAAAACATGCAAATAAAGCAAATGTCTCCAGCACTCCAGTCTTTTTCCTGATTGCATCAAAATATTGTTTCACTGCACAGGCAGCTACTGCCTGGCACAATGAAAAGAAAGACTGTAAAAAAATCTGGGTTTTAGTTAGAGAAAAAATACCCTACAGAAAACATTGGACAAAGCATTAACTTTGGATATTTTCTATAGGTGAAGTCTCACTCAAGACTCCAGAAGTGTTTAAAACACAGGATTTGCCTACATCCAACTCTTCTCCTAGTAGAGGGAGTATAAAATATAGCAGTTGCAGCTGTTGCTGTGATCTTAAATGGTTTAGAAACACATCTTAAATTCCAATTCAGAACTTCAGTGTATCAAAGTTTGAGCATTAAGTAGCCAGTAAGCATTAATTGGCTGTAAATGCTCAGTATGGCATTTACAGTTTTCTGAATGCTACCAAGTAGAAGAACAGACAGTTTAGGGCACAAGAAGACACATGGGAGACACTTATGAACATCACCCCCTTAGTGGTGAGGAAAACAAAATCAGAAATATGAAATACCAGCACGCACTGCTGGTGGTTATTCCTTTAAGTTCTCAAAAAGTCAATTTTTTATTAAGTGACTTACCTTAGTAAGTGGTTACTCAGGACAGCAGCTGTGGTCAGAAAAGCCATGGACATCATCCTCAACTGCACAGCATGAGCCCAGGTTTTCCTTTTCCACAAATGACTTGCTAGGTAATCCTGGTTATCAGAAGATCAACATAACACATCATCATCATCTGGATTTGCTGTTAAAACCAAACCAAACAATACATTCAGCCATAAATTTTGAATTTAGCCATGATTATCGGGGCTATGCATGGATAAAGGATTCCCTTTTCAATCTGCTTTCTACCCTACCACACACATCCCTCTGGAAAGTGCTCAATAATTAATTTCAAATCCTATCGTAAACCTGCAATATTTGTTTCTGCAGATGTTTTTCTAGTATTTCAGGAAGAGTTCCTGGCCATGAATTATTACTGATACAGTAATAATTCATGTTTAGTTTCTGAAAAATACCTTTAGCCTGGCTAATGTATTCTACTGCAAAACCTCCTTCAATTTTCTTAGTCTTATCCCAATTTTCTGTGGTCAAACACATTTCCAGCTATCATATCCTGAAGAGCTTCTTGGTATTTTATAGAATATTTGAATTCAAGATATTATTTTCTTAATCTTGCTATTAACAAGCCTGCAATCTGTTATAAATCTGTGATAAAATTTTAAATATGTAGAGAAATATTAGTCATAGGTATAAATCCTCACATTCCATTTCCGATTTTTATGCTGTGATTCTGTAATTTGTTCTCCGGTTACATTCTCTGTATGAAACTGCATTTCCTTGTGCTAGGTTTAATTGCTTTTATTTTAATATTTTAATTAATGGTATTACATATTTCTACATCCTGAAGAGACTAAGCAAATCAGACCATCTAATCTAGAGTAAACAAAACAGAAAATAATTGCACAAACCACTAGTTACTAAAACCTTGTCTGGACATACAGATGAGACTGTTTCATTTGATTTGTCACAGCTGCAGTATTAAAAATTTGTTGCAGCATTACGAAAATTCCCCATTTATGATCATATAAACCCTGAACGCTCACTCAGATGTCTTGGGAGAGGAATGAGACAAAATGTGATGTAGAGATTAAAGTGATGTAACTGTTGAATGATGTGTCTAATCCCACTGTCAGAGGGTGTTTCACAGTATTTACACATTGAGTACCAGCAAGTGTATGAACAGCACCTGAGTGCAGGAGGAGGGAAAAAAAATACCTTTTCCTTAAGAAATTATTTGGCTGATCCCTAGGTTATACCACTTAAGTTTACATTGCGCATAGTAATTAGTTTTGTTTAGTATTGGAAAGATAAATTGACATTTTAAGTGTGCCTTGTAAAAACTCTCATTTGCTTATCTATCTGTAAATAAATAGCTGAACAGACAGCAATATATTTTAAATACATAAAGCTGCTCTATATTATACTCCATATACATAAAAGCAGTTAAATGCACCTTATTTTCACAGTGGTCATATAAAATATATTAGGAAGCCCATACCTTTGAATAAGAGCAGCTAATAATATACTTCAATGAGAAATATTTCAATTAAAATGGTTCAAATTAATTGATGAAAGATTTGAACAACAAAAGATACGTTATAGAGCCTGCTTTACTTACAGCACACCTGTTAGACAAAGAGTTGGGAAATTTGTTGTACTGCTTTGGATTCAAGAAGGAATGAATCAGTTACCTCTATAATATATATACCTATATCCTTTATACAGCTATAAAATAGAAAATCTAAACTGAATAACATTATCCAGTATTTCCAAGCAATGGGCAATACTGAAAATACATTAATTACTGGATGGGATAAATTATTTCCCTTCTTCCTATGAATGCTTTCACACTGCATCAACATCCCCACAGAATTGAATCACAGAGAAAAAAATGCCTTGTAAAATTGGAGTAATTTTCTTTAGGAATAAATTTGGTGTACTTACAGTCACTGAAAATTTACCTCCACTATTCTGGAGAAATGCATGAGAAGATCAGGTGTTTTGTTTGGAGTGAAGATTATCTCTGTCTCCTAGACCTCAACATAATTCTTTGATTCAAATGTATCAAAGCAACAGGGAAGATTAGAGCCTCTGCCTCAAAGGCAGAGCAAACATGTAAATATTTGAGGTCACTGATTGAGGTCCAAATAGAAAATTAATAGACTAGAGAATGCAATGATCTATATAGCGTAAGTGAGATGAGACTGGATGTACTTATTAACCTTTTAGGACCTTTTTCTGAATATCCATGTTTAGGCAAGCAGGTAAGAGCACTTCTTTTTCTCTTTTAGGTAGAATAACATAAGCTTTAATGTGATGAGCAAAAAAGCAGGTTTAAATTCTATAAGGAAAATGTTCACTTTAGAGTAACTCATCAAAAACAGCTGTCAGTCTAGTTTTCAGTAATGCTGACAACCTCCAGCACTCATTTATCATCCCTCACTTTTACAAGTGAGCAGGTCTTTTAAAAAGTGATCAGGTTTGATAACTGTGCATCCACCACCCCCAGCAAACCAAAACAGAACCCACAGAACAGGCCAGCAAAGCCTCAAAGTACTTTGCTCAACTTGGTACTGCAAGGGTTTGCAAACACATCAAATTATGTTCTTCAGTGCTATATTATTGGATAAATTCTGCTGGAGTGAAAGACTGGGAAGGAAACCTCTTACATAGAGTAGATGCGCAGAAAGTCAAACGACTCTAAAGTCAACAGCTTTGCTTTCCAGTCTGTGAAACAGGATGCTGACTTGAGATAGTGTTAACATTAAAAGCACACTTATGAAGCACTCAATCAGTTTTCTGTGTGTCTGAGTGCCAGCACGAGCTGAAATAATTTGTCCTTCTCACAGGAATTGCTTCCATTTGCTTTGCAACAGCCATGCAGTTTTCAGTCAAACTTGTTACTGCTGACACATTCAGTCTGTTTTTTAGAGAATCCTTGAACTGGATGCTTATTTATCCTCTTGAGACTTCTACTGCCATTGAGCTGCCTCTCATCATCAATGATCTTAATCCTAATTCTGTTCAATTACGCAGAATTCCTCTTGAAACTTGTTTCAGCCTACAGAATTATGCATTACGTCTCATGATTAAAGACATTACCCCAGGCTATCAATTTTTTGCCTTTAAATTGGAAAGTAGAGGTTTTTCCTAAAATGGGGAAAGGAACCCAGATGGGCAATTCACCTTTCACTAAGCCTGAAGTGTAGGAACATAATAAACTATTTTGCTGAGTATGCAGTAAACCCAATTATGACAGCTTTATACAAGTTTGGCTAAATGCTAATTGAAAAAAAAAAAGGCAAAAAATAATTAACATAAAGGACACTTTTGCGTGCATTTGGCTTTAGGGTTCCAAATGCTAATGATGACGACAGACTTCAGAAACCATTGAGGAATACTGTAATTTGGAGGCCAAACCAGTTAGAGGAGCAAAACACAGTATTAGCTTTTGGTGCCTCAGTCCTACCTGCTCCCTGCTTCCCCTGGAGTTACTCAGTCCATGTGCTGGGATCCTTACAAAGCTCACTAGTTAGGTGCATTGTCAGCAACCCAGAGCTGGCAGGACAACACCACTGTCTCAGGCTTCTATTGGGCATACGAAGGGGTGAAAATGTATGCAGTTAAGTAGAAAAATAACAGGAAAATTTAAGTAAGCACTATACAAACTTTCCTCCCTGTGCTTCAGAGCAATTCTTTCATTTGTATGCCTACAGAAAGGAACTAAAGCTGTGCACACATTGTCCGCTGAGGGCTGAAGCAGTGGCTCTGCACAGGCCTTGCATCTCTCAGAAACACAACAACTTAGCTCCCAACAGGGCTTGAGCCTTCACGTTCCTCTTTTGTGGTTAAAAAAAAGCTCATCCTTCTGAAAGCATCTGTGCTCTTTACAACACTCAATTCACACATATTAGCCACTACTTAACTTTGGTGTCTCTTTGATATTCCATACAGCAGCTCCAATGTACTCTGCAGGGTGGTTTTCAGTAGCCAATGCAGAGCACTTTCCACACATCAAAATGAGCTTCCTTGGCTTTTTATCTCCAAGTTCACTGGTTTCTGTTAAATAGAAGCCAGATTTCACATGAGGGCACATCAGAAAGAGTGAAAGGGTCTGAGAGGGCCTTTTGTGTGCTTTTTTGGGTTGCCTGCTTGTTTTGTTTTTCCTTAGGAGCAGCTTACACTTTGTGTAGCTGCTTGTATTAAAGAGTTTCTCACAAATACATTTATTGTAACACCTAAGTCTGCTCTACAAGATTTAAAATAAAGGAAAAAAATTATCTCCACTGTGAACATCCTCCTTCCTCTACCCCCAAATCCACAAGGCATTTGGGCCCATTCAAGTGAAAGAAATCCTAGACCACTGAAACAAATGGGAATTAGGCAGAAAAATTCCAGATCCATGTGGCAGTCTTTAGGTCTTAACGCTGTGCCTTCCTCTACCTAAGAGAGTTGCAAGTGCCATGCTTCACCAAAAATGGAGAGAAGGAATTCTGTTCCTCCCTTTATGCCAGTAAGTTAGAAATGACAGAAGAAGTCTAAAAGTACCATGCACAGTCATATTCCAAGTCCAGAAATCAGGCAATGGACCTGAACAAGTTAGTTTTTTACCAAGACAAAGTGGGACAACTTTCCACAGCATCCAGTGCAGGATCTGAGCTGAGGAGGTCTCAGACACCAAAACTGGGATGAACCAACTCTTGAAAGATACAAAACTAGTTTACATAACTGACAGCAACACAAACACCTCCAGCATTAGTTGAAAACACAAGGAAGATAATCTCAATTTTGGGTTTAGGCAGAAACACTTGTAAGCTGTAATTCCCAATTCAAACCCAGGGAGCTTACCCTGGATGCCATGAAACACTGAGTCTGTGCAGTGGACAGCCAGACTCCACAGCTTTCTTCAAGACTAGAAATGTATGTTCTAGAAGAAAACAAAATGTTATTCTAGAAGGAAACAAAATAACTGCTTCTTTCACAATAAAAAAATATCCATTACCTCCGAGTTTTATGTGTGAATAAACTAGTTCAGAGCTCATTAAATTAACTCAGAGAAAAAAAAATACCAAGATGATTAAGACAATCTGTAGAAGGCCAAAGTAGCCGAGGGAGTGGGGAGATTAGAAGAGGGGATGGCGGATGTAGAATAAGCATCTAGGACAAGAGAACAAATAGCATATAATAAAGCTTTGACTAATTTTTCATCCTAGCTTCTTCAAATTTCTTGTATGTCTTGCAGTTTCATTGCTTTTGGATAGTATGGAGTTTATGCTCCCACCAGACACTGAAATTTAACTACTGTTATTAATACAAATGTCAATAACAGTTAATACAGCAGTGGGAAAATACAGTTCAGTCAGCATTTCATTATGGAGGTGTATTAGAATGCCTCTGCAAGCCTGTGTGTCTAGTAAAGCAATCAGTGAAAATTGTATCAAGGCTGCACATAGACCCACCAGGAGGACTTGTGGGAACTTCATGTTCTGAATTTCTCCGGATTATTCTAGAAATGGTCCTTCTTATCCAAAGATATATTTAAAATGTGGAGCTTTCAAGCTTAATTCTGTATTTCATTAGCCAGACCCAAAAATTATTTAGAAGCCAGTTTTTAGAGAAAGTTTTTGCTGAGTTTTTTGCATTACTGGTGGGATAGGAGGAGACCCCCCAGCCACCTGTCTGTATGAAGCAGAACTTATACTGAACATCACAAGCTCCCCTTTTCTGAGGAACAGCCTGCTCTGAAACAGCACACAGCCTTTCTGTGAGATCTATGCCAACATCCTTGAGATTATTACTGAAATCTTTCCCAGTTGTGACTTTATAAATCAAGGTATAACACAGGCTTGAAAAAAACTATGAGGTGGTGGGGTTTTTTTATGGGGTTGGGTGTTTGGTTTGGGTTTTTTATAGCAACTATTTTTTTTGTTATTGTACAAAAAAGTAATTTAAATGCAGCTGCTCTTTCCACAATTCAGGTGTACTAACCTGTGCTGACTTACATGCCATTCTTTGATTTGCAGATTAAGCCAGAAATTCTCTACTACACAGGTCCAACACACTCTAGAAAAAGCTACTTTCAGACTTCTGTGAAATTACTCTACTCTGTCCATCTTGGAAGAAATTTCTGAGACACTAATGTGTACAAGTTATCTATTGCCTTCCTGAGACAGGAGAGAGGGGGAAAGAACTAACTGAAAACAGATTTAAAGGGGGGGAAATGTGGTTTATGTCACCTGCATGACAATTTAATTGTAATTGAGGTCTACAGTTAACTGTGTGATAGCAGTGATTTAAAGCTTGATGCAACTCAGCAGTGAAGGCAGGGATTTAATAAGGCAGCATTAAGCTGCAAATTGATCAGAATCAGGACTGATGATTAACAACAAAAGATTATAAAAGACATTTCAGTATTCAAAGGATAAACAATTTTTTGCATTTTGTCCTTTATAAAGCACACCCCTGGCCAAAATCCTGGTCCTCTTTTGGCTTATTTTGGTGTTCAGAAGTGCAGCAGAGCCACAAAATCAGGGAACTGAAGCAAACAGGAAAGGTTTGGCTCATGGTTAAAATGCATAGATAGAAACACAGCTCAATTCCAGAAATGCCATTTGCTGAAATGGAAACCAGGCAATTGAGACTATTGCAAACTGCATCTGAGATTAAACCAGCCTGTGACAAAGGAACCTTCATTCCAAATCCAACCTAGTGCTTATCTTGTCTCTGACTGGAAAGTTTTTCACAGTAGACAGACACTGGAATGTTCTATAATTTGTGCTACCACACAGTAGCAATGCAACAAGTTCACAATGTTTAATACAAACATTTCTTCTTCTTTTCTCCCCCATCTTTAAAGGGAGGTCCTATCCAGAACCGAAAATCCAAGCGCTGCCTGGAATTGCAGGAAAACAATGAAAATGAATTTGGATTTCAACTGGTCCTTCAGAAGTGCACTGGACAGCGCTGGTCCATAACAAATGTCCTGAGGAGCTTGTCATCATAGCAGACTAAATTTTGTACCCATTTCTTTTGCTACTGTGTAGCAAGTACTGCATTGTCACCTGCTGTACTGTATTCCTCTCGCTCCCCATCCCCCCAGTTCCTTCCCTCCTCTTTTCTGTCTCTGATTTTATTTTGTGAGTGTGTGGAAATAGGGTTTGTGGGCTGGAAATAAGATGTTTTTATTTCACAATGATGTTTTCATGACATTTATAGAGACGCTGAATGACAGGTGACGGGTAGGCTATCCTAAAATATTTTACAACTGTAAATAGGAAGCAAATGGAGAATATTTATAACTCAAACTTTTATTGAATAAAAAAGTCCAAACACTATTACTGTCTAGCTGTCTCCATGGAAATCCATTTGGAAGTTAAGTGCTGGTTTCATTGCTTTCATTAACCCAAGTCTGATCTTGGCATGTTGTTGCAGAGCATCAGAATTCTCCAGACTTGTGATAAAAAGTTCTACCTGCATACCAGGAGCTGCAGTGAGAGAGGATTTTCTCCATTCTCCCTCTCCAGAGATCTCTCTGGGCCACTGTAGCTACCAATGTGCAAATACAGGGGCAAGGTGTGGTGGGTGGAGGTGTATAATATGCACCCAAGTATTTTTACTCTTCAGTACCACTAAATAAAACCCCAGAGAGAGCCTCAGGGCTCCAGTGAGTCAGGGAAGAGAATTCGTTAAAAAAAAAAAAAAAAGGGTGGGGGGAAGCTACAAGAGAAAAGCAGCAGCTACTAGAAGAAAAATAAAATATAAACCCTGACATTTCTCAGTGGGTTGTCCTCTATTTCAGTGACTGAACTTTCCTTCCACTTCTTCATTGTTCTTACAACTTCTTTTTTAAATGCATTTGTTGGCTACTGCAGACTTGGATAAAAATGGCTCCATCCAAGAGAAAAAGGTACGAATTCACCCTGCCTTTCTCCCTGCCTTGAAGGAGGTGTGAATGCAATTCCATATCACTTCATCTCAGCTAAGACTGGTGAGGAGTGAAAATTTGATGAGGTAAACCAGAACACCGGGATTACTGGAGTCTATTTCCAGCTGCTTTTATTTGTATGTAAATTCCTTCTCTTTTATTACTCTATTTGTTCCTTTTATTCTGTTGTTTGCTACCTTAAGCAACAATCCTAACCTCTTTTGGAGCTGATTATACAGAGTGGCTTCACATTCAGGATCAGCTCACAGTATTGTTTCCTGTGACTGTTTAGTAAGTCCTGTGGTACATTAATTTTAGGTGTCCAAACTTCTGCTATATATGTATATATTAATCATAAACACAAATGTATAGTTACCATACATCTGCTTCTCAGAGAGGAAAACCCTGAGCCAACAACAGGAGAAGAGTCACAGCCAGTGGTAAAACGCATGCTTTATAATATGATTTTTGCTTTGTTTTGTATCATGGAGCAAACATTTTTATGTGATAAGTTACAGTAAAAGGGAATGGGATTTAAATCTGTGGGTAAGCCTACAAAAAGGGAACAGTAAAAATTATGAGTGTACATAAGCATTACCATTATTTTGCACCTCCTGAGACCTCTGGGCTCTGAACAGCCTTTCTTTGACAAACCTCTCAGAAAAACAGAGCAGCACAAGCAGAACTGAACGATGTGGTCACATTTCACTGGACACTCTTAGCCATGAACTGCCTCATCACCACTTTCTTTTTCAGCTGCACAGCAATTACATAGATACAGGAGCACTGCCTCATGCTCTAAGAGACAAATAACCAAAAGTACCAAGTGGAAAATAGAACTCATCTTCACTTTCTGGAATACTGTAGAACCCTATTCGATCAACAGTTGCCTCAAAAGGTAAAAAATATTCCCTAATATTCCCTAACAATAGTTGTTTGTATTTTGGGGGGGGTTAATGGTCTTAAAGAGGAAAATCTTGCAAAGAATACCGTTTCAGAAGTCATTTACCTCCTCAAGAGAATATGGTAAGGATGAAGATGACCAGAAAGATCCAACCAGCTCCCTCTTCTTCCTGCTGTTTGACAACTATTCCCATATATTTTGATCAGCTTTCCTTGACAAATAACAGTGCATCTACCAGCTGATAAGGATATACTGACATTTAAATGAAACATAGCATTTCGAGAAACCCTAAGCCTTCCTCCTCCTATACTTGCTTAAATATTTATGTACATATATCTTCTCAGGTATCCTTCAGCCAAATTGCTCACACCAGGATATCACCCACAGCTGTAAGAATTCCACTGAGTGTCTCCTGCCCACACCAGCACATGGGGCAAGGCAGCAGCACAAAAGAGGAAAGAAGCTGTGCTGCTGACATGAGCACCACACGCAGAAAAGAGCAATTCCACAGCCTTAGGGAGAAGATGTTAGGGTTTGGCTTGTATCAGGGGTGCCTAGGGAAGACTTCTGGAGATGGGCTCTACAGTCTTCAGAAGAGATCCAGGTTCTAGAAATTTAGTTATTTATTTGTTTATATATTTATTTTTACCAAGCTACAGGTATTCAGGAGCATGGATTACCAAAACCATAGCTGCTCATTCCCAGCTGGAACTCTGACAGGAATATTCAAGATTTTTCTTGCCTGCCTGACCTTTCCAGGTTTGCCAACATCTGTTGGGAATGACTGTGCAAGGTAGGGCTTAGGATTGTCCTCTTTTGCAATGGAAGAGGCAGCTTTTTGGTTTCATCTTTCTAAAAGACCAAAACTTAATCCTCCAACATCATGCCTCCTGTGTCTATTCTAAACAGAAGTTAATCAGTCAACACCCATCACTGAGCCTTTTTAGAAATGTTAATCAAGAGGTACTTGCAAAAATGATAATTAAGCAAGTAGCTGTCATATGTCATTTTATACTGGCTAGCACTGAATACTTACTTAGCTGGAGATATAAAAGGAAACAGATTTTAAGGTCATACTTAAATAGAGTGTACCACAACTTTGCTTACAGACCTAAATTATGCATATTTGTGTGCGTATAGCTCTACATCACCAGCTACATATAAATTTATACATAAAACATAAGCATGCCTGCACACACTCAGACTGTTTAGTGGCCAACAACAACAAAAGAAAAATCACATTAAAGTGCACTTTATCCAACTACAGTCTTATGACATGCAGATAAGACACCAAAATGTCAGGTTTGGTTCACAATTACATCACTGTGCCACCCAGAACACCTTCAGCACTACATCCGTTTTTAACTGACAAAAAGAGCAGAACCCAACATCCTCCTATTCCAACATTTGTTCAAGTGAATGTTAGAAGTTTTCCACAATAACTTCTCAAAACCAAAATACAAAACACCTGTGCTAACACAGGGGCTCAGGAGGCAATTAGCAAGGCTTTTATATGACAGTGCATTATCTACTGATTTCTCAAATCCCCCCCGCTATACACCTTGTTTTAAAAGTACTTAGAAGTGCAGATCATGATTCTCAGGACTGCCATTCATGGTTACATTCTAAACCAGCAAAGCAATGTATTTTTATGTACTTACTAACTTTAGCTTTGCATTGTGAGGTGGAAGTGACTGTTTTACCTGAATTCAGTCTTTTTCTACGTAGTCTGAGGGGATTTTTGTGATAAAACATCTGAAAACTTTTTTTAGGACTACAAAAACATATTTTTCATTATAATATATTATTTCCAGTGAAGTAGCCTAATTTGAGGTGCATATATTATAGGACAGATTTTTTCAATTACAAGAACGTATTTTCACCTTACGATATGAAAACAACAAATATTTATTACTTGCAGAAAGCTGAAGGTGCATGAACTTTTCATTCAACTTTTAAAAGGAAGTAAACTGGACCACAGTTTAGAAGGTAGTGACAGCTCAGACCTAAAAGCACTAAGGTTTAAATTCAGCCTTTAAACTCTGCTGACTTTCTCGGTCAGAAAAGTCTGTGTGGGTAGTACATTTGCTTTTATAAACAACAGCAGGCAAAAAAGTTAAAATACCAACTCTCTCTTACTCCTAGAAAACCAAAGCTCCTGTCAGCACACACAAAGAACATCATGAGCCTCAGCTTGCCATTTGGACTGATATAATTCCCTTACCTTCTCTCATTGTTAAAATCACTTGTATTTCAGTGTTGTATTTCCCCATCTTTAACAGTTGCTCTAGAACTGGCATACCAACAGCTACCCTCAGGAAGATCTGCCCATTTTCTGCCAACACAGATAGGAAGTACCCATATTTAAGTGCCCATAAGTGCAAGTTATTCTCATACCAGTTCTGAACATTTTGCTGCAGATCACTAGTGCACTCATTCCAATTCAAAACAAACCACCAAAGACTACATTCTTATTTGCAGCCTCTGTTTATAAGGGTTTTCTGTGCATCATAATTTGGTTATTTACCATTTTTTCATAATTTTCTATATTCTCCTAGACACTGTTCAGCAATATAACAAAAAGTATCACTGGAGTTACACGCTCTGGAAATGCTCACAGCTGAAGAGGAGATACTAAAAACATGTCCCAAACATGTCTACTGATCACCTTGAGCAAAGAGTGACAATCACAGAAAGGATCCTATGCGCAAAAAAGGTACTGTGAACCTGCACGAAAAGGCTCTTGCCAGCCAAACTAGATGCTGGGAACACCTTTCTAAGCAGTAGAAAAAGTACAACACAAGCACGACAAAGACAGGAATTAAAAGTTATCATACAGACAGCAGTTTCCAAAACAGGTCTTGTGTTTTAAGTATTTTTGCTGAACATATCAAGTCAGATTTGGCAGCCATTTAGAGAGAGTTCCTTTTATTACAGGAGGAAGAAAGTTCATCACACTAGACAAGTGAATAACCTTGATTTTTACTGTTCCTCACATGCTTTGCTATTGAGCACATTTTACTTGGGCATACATCACACAAGGGAAAAAAGCACCACAAAACCAGTATCTAAGGTAATAAAATTTCTGGTGGGTATCGCTTTTCTAATCCGCCTTCTTTTCCTATTCTTAGAAAGTAGAGTCCTAACTTCAGCTGAATTACTTGGAAGCCACATTGCTTGACTATGTATTGGATACCTAATCCTGCCTGCAGCTGAATGCAGTGTTTGCCATCTCCATTTTTCCAGTCTGTGTATATTGTCCCTAGGCACCTTAATGTTAGATTTCTGTGTATTTAGCAGTCAACAAAAGCAAAGAAAAAACCTCTCTTATTCCCAAATTCATTAGTAAGGGACAGGCATATTCAAAATGTCTCTTCAGACTTGAACCAGTTCATACTTAAACCACTTTATTGTTCCATAGCATGACTTCATCTACTTGGTCTCACAATCAATAATGCTCTAAAGGATGGCCAATTTAAATAATTCTTCTTGAAAGTAAACCTTTCAGGTATTAAATCCCTGATCAAATATTCCTGGGAGAGATTGAATCACATGGAGCTTTCATAATCTGAAGAGATCTGAAAAGAACATTGTATATCAAATCTAAGCTCCCACAAGTCAGTTTTTACTAGTGTAGCTTTAGAGGCCAGTCTGTTCACTTGGACTTTATATTGTCTGTAGAAGTGGTCATTTACTCTATGGAAAAATTAATGAAAAATAATTAATTGATAGTCAAATTAGTTTGAGAGCCATCATCTTCTCTTGTATATCAGTTTCTGTGAGACCACTTGCAGTGACACACTTTCCAGGAGGAACATGGTGATAAAAACCTGACTCTTGATTATTCATTCCATTATGGCCTATTGATCCGTGCTGTTCTTTTACCTCAATACAATGCCTGGCACTGCTAAAGGCACTGTAGAATCAACAGGTGATTAAAGATTACTACATGAGTCAGAGGTACAGGAAAATTGATTTTTCCAGCAGGTTTTGCTATGTCCAGTGTTTTACCCAGAAATAGCACCTGTATTACCCTTGCTTTATAAAAACTGAGCAGGAATTCCTCTGGCATGAATGATACTGCCAACAGCTTCCTCTGAAACAACAACAATTTATACAACACCTTTCTGACCCTCCAGGTGCTCTACTGTTAGAGCAATAACCACCACAAAAACAGTGTAAAACAAAGTTGAAAATTAGAAAAGGAAACAACAAACTGGTACCAAGGCATTGAGGGAAAAAATTAGTTCAAGTCCAAGTTTGGCACAAGCACACAGAAGTTTGCAGGCAAAGTGCAGACAAACATCCAAACACAACCCTAATTTCACAGCTGGAAGGTGGGAGTGTGTTGGATTTGAGAGACTACTCAAAGAAACAATAGAAACCTTGCTGCAGAGTATTCTCTTATCACCTTTTAAGCACACAGGCAGCAGCTTCCTGTGCTTCCTGTCAGGTATTTGGATGGGATCACCAGACACTCGATAAATGACAGACATCGCCCTTCCCTGGGAGCAGCACACAGAGATTTGGCTACAAGACTGACACATAAAGCAGCTGGCTGTACTTGCAGCCAGGCCTTCTGGGTACCCTGAGCTTTGGAAAAGTGTCCTGATGCTCTGTCTGCCTGTGCAATCTGTCTGCAGTTGTGGGCATCCCTTGCTTCCCTCTCCCTTAGGGAAGAGTGAGGTTAACTTAAAACACATTACCACAATCCTCATCCTACTTCTTTGCATCCCAGTCTCCCATTCCTGCAGTCACATGCAGCTGAGCAAAAGAGATTTATGCCTCTACCAAACAGTACAATAGAAATACCAATAAAGATGCTGCAATAGTTGCCATAACAACTGCTTTTAACTGGAATAGGAGTAAGGAATACCATTTCTTTTTGTCCACTTTTTTTTTTTTGTGTGTTCATTATTGCTAAGCAGATCCTTGTAAAGAGCTGAATTCTTTTAAAGCTCTTAGCCCTGCGGATGTATTTTAGATCTGCCTTTGACTCTTCAGAATTATAACAATCCTCATTAATACCTTAGATCCTGGTATATATTTGTCCAACTTTCTGCCCACATATACACATAAAGCCCAAGATTTTTTCAACAAATTTACTGAAACAGAAATAATATCTGCTTGTTTGTAAGAAAACATCACTTGTACTTTACAGGTAGTTTGAGTCCATGCTTGTCTTAGAGATAAGTTCCAGAGATCTGTAACAGCACAAGGCAACAGTGACCACAGAGACCAAAATAATTTTCTTTATCCCTTAACTCAACACACTATTAAAAGGGGACAGGGGCTGAATTTTGCATATGTTGTCATTTTTAAAGACTACGCTTTCCAGAGATTCAGAATTTCCTGATCCATTCTACACAAACACAGCAGCTGGTTTGGCCTGAAACACCTGCTAGAGACCAGGAAGGGTGAACCATGTACAGTTACGAGTGCAGACACTTGGAATGGGTCAGACAGAGAACAGAGCAGAGAAAAAGGGTTGTTGGCAAAGGGTGCAAGACACACAGAGGTGACAAATCTGTCCTTAACAGCTCAGCATCTTGAATGAGATACATGGAGTGACAGATTCATAGATCAGAAAACAATTCACAGTTCTTAACAGTAGGAGGGATTGTCCAATTGTTCAGCCTTACCTCTTGCCTAGCAAGGCAGGGTGCTGAGGGTGCAGAGAGCATGACAGGAAATCCACTTTAAAGTGACTGAAAAACTTCCAGTGTGTGGGTGTGTGTGGTGGAGAGAGAGACTGCACACAGATTTTCGCAAGTCTTGGAAGAACATAACATGTTTAATAGTTGGTCACAGAGAAATTGAGCTAGCACAGCATTCTGGTTATTTAGTATTTTGTTTCAAGCCCCAAATGCAATCTTCTGTAATTCTCTTGCAGATATTTTTAGTGCTTCACTCTGTCTATTCATAGCACCTTAGGAAACGAGTAATTCCATGTCCCCTAGAAACTGCAAGCACCATAGCCACTGGCTATGCACAGTGGGGATCCAGTTGGTTTTTCCAGCTGTTACTGGAAATAGCAAATGTCACAGTTCTGCAAATATCCATTCTGACAGCTTGGTAATTTGGGGCCAGCCCTGATGCCCCAGTCTCACAGATGTTCAGATAATTTTGTACCAGTGCTGCCATTCCTCACACAACAGACAAGACCACCAACTTCATTTTCCTAAGTTTTCCGAAAACTGGTAATTTTACACAGCCTATGCTTTCAAGCATGACTTCCTCTAGGAGAAATTCCCCAACAATTCACTCAAAGGAATTATCTTATGAGATATTACTTATCACTGCATGTATTTAGCTAAAGCAACTGCTGTATGCAGAGACTCATTTGCAAATGTGTTTGAAGAGACAGCACCACAACCTGTGTGAGCCATCATTTCCTGCAAAGCCCTCTTGCCAGCAGCTAATCTAATGGACACGGTACTGATAAAAGGTTCCTCAGCTTGTCTGGGCTTAGTCTGGCTGCTGTCCAAGGTGCTTCCACAGGCCAGACTGCTTGTGCTACTGCCTCCTACATCAGGAGAGCTGCCTAAATGCACTTCTGTGATCTGTATCTACTGAGAATCCAAAATTATCTGCTTCTAAATGCTGCTCTGTAGTGATGCATTCAGACCAGGGAAGTCAACATAGCTATTTCCAGCTCTTTCATCACATTTTTACAAATAAGTAATACACAAATAGTTGTTGAGTTTTCCTAAAGACACACTGGGCAAGAACCCAGGTTGGACACAAGGATTCCATCTCTAATGATATTACATAATTATGTCTCTAATGATGTTGCAAAATTAAAAGATGAAGCATTATAGCTATTTGAACTTGGCAATCATTTACCTTTTCAGAATTCATACCTTGTAATTGCTGACCATTTTGTAACAGCAGCAATTTCACCAAAATACTAGACTTAATTTTATACTATTATAATGAAGTATTTACATTTACCATAAAAATAAAAGTAAATTACCATTTACCAAACCAAAAAAAAGGGCACATGTCAATGTTTCAACCTTGGAATCACGAGACTGGCTACAATTAGGCAGGGGGAAAAAAAAGGAAAACAAAACCTTTCCTTCCCAAAATTCAGACTGTTCATAAAATAGCAATATTATATTATATCATACAGTTTAAAGTATTTCTGCAGAAGCACTAATTAGGTCTCCCAGTTTATATATAAATAAATAAATAAATGTACAATACAGTATCAAACTGCATGGTTCTGAATTCCGTCTCAGACCTTGAGAGGTGCTCAAGCCTGAGGGAACTATTTTCTCTTTGAGTTTTTAGTCACTGTTTTCTACTAGCCAGCATTATTTGCAGGCTTTCTGTGAAGCCAAATTTCTGACACTGGAAGGTGTTAATATGTGGAAATTGTTAGTCTACAAGGACTTTCAGGGAAATTTGTAATGAAAAGCTCAGTAAAATTTATGATAATACATTAGGAAAAGAAAAATTTGGACTAGTTCAAAGGACATGAAGTGTTTATTTTCAGTGATTAGTTGATTAAACACTGAATCCTGCCGTGTCCCAGGTTTTACTTAGCACATGCTCATCTTTGTAGAAAGAAAAACATCTCTGCTGCACCTGGCTCCTTTTTTAAGCTTCAGCTTCACAAAGAATTACGAGGTAGAAAGTATGGGATGCAATTCCTGAAGATGTGACTCATTATGTTCTCTGAACCCTCATATAAGTATAGTCACTACTCAAAAACAGCCAGAGAAGTTGTGCCTGTTTCCCCTTTTGTCAGCTGTTAACACCACTCACACTGAAGCAGCAGCTACACTAAGTAACCTTTTCTCCACGGGAATAAAAGCCCATTTTCCCCAACTTTCATGGGAGTGACTTTGCTAAACAACACCTTTTTGAAGCAGTCTGGCAAGGGTTTTTCTCTCTTCAGTGTACTTTATCACAGTGTTTCTAAGTTATTGCAGTGGAACCATACTTCATGCAGAAAAATTGGAGCTGCTGCTGCCACCATCCCTGCTAACCCCCCCAGAAGCCTCGTGCAGCACTTTATCACAAGCCCAAGGTTTCAGGGGACCCACTTGAAACACCCCAGCAGCATGTTCCTGTTGTTACCATGCCAAAACATCTGTTCATCAGCATTATTGATATCCTGTGAACACAAGCTGGATAACAGATACTGTGGGGCTGTCAGGTGGAGTGCTCTGCTAGAGATGTGGAAACTTTTCAGATGGCCTTTTCACAAAGGCTAAATTTGCCCAGAGAAACACAAATCCATGCTGAGGGAAATTCCCCTCTCAGTTACACTGCAGGTAACTTGCTCTCTTTCTATGAACTCTGTTTTCAGTTCTGATCATCTGGACACCTTCTGAGGCACTTTGAACAACTGACCTCTCAGTGCTTGTGAGTCATCACATTTAACTTCAGCCATGGTTGGTGGACAGGTGTTACTGGAGTGGCTACTATACTTTGCATGCAATACCTGTTAAATGAGCATTTAATAAATTCTTTTCCCCTCCCACTCCAATAAGATGTTTGACTTGGTTTTCTATCTGAGCATCTTGAAACAATAGTCCCAAAATGATTGACTTTGTAGTTTCTTCACCATACAGAGGGTAGTTGTCACATAAAAATAAAGCTGTGAAGAATTTCACAAATAAATCAAAATAATTTCTAAGGCAGGTGTGGAGCATATCCTCAGCACATGTCCAGTTCCCTGTCAAGTAGCTTAAGCATAGCAGAGGCTATATTAATTAATATATGTTGATATTTGGAAGAGAAAGCATCCTGCATCTTTATCATACAAGAAGAAGCACAGACAGAACATCTTCAAAAAATATCATTTGACAACCTGAATAAGCTCACTGATAGTGCCCCTCTTGCCAGAGGATTTCAAAGCCCTTTGCAGATTAAATGCCTTTTGAGGTTCATCATTAATCTTGCCATTTGGCAGAGAAGGTAAGCAGCTTCCCCCAGGTCCCATGCAACAGCAAATCCCTACCACCAGCAGCCACTGAAACATTTTCAGAAGCAGAAATGGCTGGGTTTTGTCCAAATGTCATTTGTGCATCTGAGTATCCTCACCATTCATACTCATCACCTACTTATACCAGTGCTTTAAAATCCTGCCTCAGTTATTTATTAGTCATGATAACATTCCCAAGAAATAGGTAACTAATTTATTTCTACTGTACAATGGGTTAAAATGAGCAATGAAGAAGTATTTTGTCCAGACAAGTCAGCAATCTATGAACTAATCTAGCATAAGAAATGACTAGACCATGATTTTTGAAGTGTATGTTAATTCTAAATCATCATGAAGACCTTACCCTAATATTTTAATATTCCCTCCAAACATATAGCTGCTGAGTTTCATCTACAAGCACTGAAACAGAATTTTTTTAAAAAATCATCAAGATAATCCATCTGACTACTAAAATATGTGCATACAGTATTATGCAGGTAGAAACATAAATGAACTTATACTTTGCCAGGACAAGAGTCAGAGAAGCTCATCCAAATACATTGTATTGGGGAAAAGTGAAGCAGTAGAGAATGATTTTATACTTCACTGTTAATGGGAATTCAAATCAGACAGGAGTACTACACTAAAATTTGGCAAGTTCCTCCTTGAGAACACATAAATATGTACGCTAAACAGTTTTTATTTTTGTTTTTTTGTGGGGGTGGGGGAGGGTGTGTGGCAGGCTAGGAGTAAGGGAGCAGAAAGAGTAAAGAAACAAAGTTGTATGGTTATATGTTTTGGGGGATTTTTTTTATACAGCCTTCTCATTTTTCCTCTCCTAGAGCTAACAGCACAGATAAAATCTTTTAAGTTGCATAAGTGTATGAAAGCTGGATTTGCATTGCAGACAGCTCGAGTTCTGGGCAGCTCCCACTCATTCATGCCCTCCTGGCACCGTGAGCCAGCACTGCTTTATCACAGGGAGTCTCCATAGAACTGACTGCTGGAAAAGTGGGATTGATGTGAGAAACCCAGATCTGGAGAGTTCTGGTACTTTCCAGAAGTACAAGCAATGTATTATTCCTTGAATTGTGTCCTCTCAGGGCATTCAGTCCAAGGAGAAACACTTCCAATAAATATTATTGAAACATCATTTAGAGAACACCCACTGTTCTACAAATACATGAGGAGTCATCATCCTTGCTCTGAGGAATTCACAATTTGTAAGGCACATAAAAGCACAGAGGGAAAGAATACCACAGGCACAAAGAATGAAGAGTACTGCCTGGTCTCAGGAGTTCTCTGCATGCAGGCAGGCAAACACACGCACAGGCACAAGTCATCCACTGCACTTACACTTCTAAATAACTTTTATCACCTGAGAAATGGAATAAAAACAGAAGAGTATATCCAGCCAACATGGTATCAAAAATATGAACCTTTGGGAGGACGTTTCAGGTTCAAATAGAAAGCAAAACATGTTCGTAGCAGCCTGCCAAGAAAACAGTTGTGGTTCCACTGAATGAGAGCAGGAGTAGCAGAGATAAAGCTGACAGCAGCAGCCTGACAGAGTCTAGAGGCACTTGAGCATTAACAAGTCTTTATCCAGAGAAAGCCAGGCTGGAATACAAAGACACCACCAGCATTAAACCAGGATGAGCAATGGAGGCACTGGCATGATCGAGAGGAAATGATATTGCTCAGAGCATGCCTTTGGAAGAAAAGGTTCTTTTTGTCTGCTGCAATGGGGTGACAGGCCAGAGGCTGAAGTGAAAGAGAGTTTAGATTAAAATTCTTTGGTTTCTAGGGGTACAGGAGAAAGACAGGAGAACAAAAAGCTGGAAAGCAGAGGGAGAAAATTCCTTATTTCCAGACTGCCCTTGTTGTTGTTTATTGGTTTTGTGGGGTCAGTTTTTTTAAAGATGAATAAATGACAAGATGCCACTGGTACTTAAAAGATTTTTAATTTTCTCTGGTTAAATCACGCCTTCAAGTTCCTTTATGTTTAAAAATTCCAAATTTGCCCTGAGACTACCCCAATTCTGGGCTTCTGGACCCAATTCATGTACTTACATTTGTACTAGGCATGAATCAGCTGAAAAACAGAACAGCTAACGTGAAGAATACTGGCCAGGAATGCACAAAATTGATGGGAAAAATATGTAAAGAAAATAGAAAGGAGCTGGAGGTGAGTAAATGGAAAGTAAAGCATGGAGAACCTACAGGAACACAAGGGTTGCTTGTCCCAAAGAACAAGTGAGGCAGGAGGACAAGGTAGGGACAAGGCACAGAAATCTGTGAGAGCTGGTGGTGCTGATCTAGGAGAAATGAACGAGGTTCTGAGGGAGAGAATGGTTGTCCAGACTACAGGAAACATTAGGAACAAGATTTTAAAATGTTCAAAAGAAAATAAGTAACAAATAAATGTAATTCAAAATCTACTTTATACCACTTTGAACAGTTCCAAGAGAGATTTTTTTAAGAGATAACTTTGTGCTTCCCAAACAAAATGAAACATCCAACTGATTTTTTTTTTGTCTGTACACAATCACTGACATGCAAAGATATTATAGGAGCAAAGGGAAAAAAAACCATACCACAAAAAAAAATAAATCAAAAGCATAACCAGAATACCATGGTCCACTCATCCCTTATTTTCCCATATGTACAGATCCCTAGTAAGTCCCTTTGAAAAAAGCAAGCACACAGAATATGAAAATTTACTCATCTACAAACTTAAATGTTGTACTTTACTGTGTCTTGAAAGCAATTGCTTGTTATTACCCTGAATAATAAAAAATGCAGGTACAACTAAGCAACAGAAGATTCTGACACATAAATGTGGCATGACATAATACAATGTCCCAGGCACCATCAAATGTCTGCTGACATAAAAATATACAACTGCAGTTTTCCTTAAATCATACAATATCAATAGGAGTCCAATGAGAATTAGTACAAACACATTGATTTTTTTCTGATGGATTTTTTCCCCTAGGGTGTTACTATAGACAGTGATTGGGGTGCATAATCTCTGTTATAAACTCTGTTACAAAACCTAGTTTCATGCAGTTTAATTCCCATAAGGTGAATGTTGAATTCCAGCACTAGTAATTAGAAAATACAAAGCTAAAATGGGTTTCAATATTCTTTTCATGTTTTCTGTTGTTGCCTGCCCTGGGAAGCCAGAGAAGCAGAGTTTACAAGTACCACATATTCTCATTTGTTATGCTGTGCAGAGCATGAAACAGCTACAAGATAGGAATTCCACATTTAAATTGTACTGTCAGTAAATGGCCTTTGCATTTCCTGTTGGAAAGTTTGCCAAGCCCTCTGAGATCAAAAGTAGGTACCATTAGAAGGCAGATGGGAGAGTATACAGAAATGAACAGAAAATTCAGTTATTTTCCAGCCTTGTCTAACATAGGGAAGAACATTAGACTCTTGTGGAAATTATTTTACTGCTTATGCCCCATCATAACCCCTCCAAACTACAGTGGTGATACAGGTGCCACCTGATGTCAGGAACAGGAGCAAATATATTGCCAACATTTTTGCCAAAGACCTCAAACATGGTACAAGGCTTATTTTACCTCCAAGTGCCCACATCTTAAAAGAGAGATGTGAAAGATTTCTCTTATGTTTTTGAAAACTAATCCATTACAAATCACATAGGGCTGGTGGATGACTAATCACCACATTTTGAAAACACCTCCAGGGATTAAACAGGTGACCTTCAGAACTGACTGCAAGTTTACCAACTGAACTCAGGAATATTTTCTATTACTAGAACCTTTAATAGACCCATAATCCATGACCAAACTCCATATATCAGTACAAACTGCAGTTTGTATCAGTTCTGATGCTCTATTCTGGCTAGTAACTGCAGAGGAACATAAATAAGGCAGGGACAGAAAAATTGATAGTGAATGTACACTGCCTGATTTGTTTTTTTATTCATTGTTACGGGATGATGACAATCTCCCTGTGGAATGAATTCTGTCTGCTGCTTCTTTGCCATCTCCCAGGTAGTGATCGTCCAGTCACAACCATCACTGGCTTCTTCAAAGTGTTCTTTTCATGTGTAGAAATACCCATTCCTCTCTATCTGTAAAATCTAAAGTCTTCAAAGAATCATCGTTATCAGCATTTGTCAGTCTGACTCTGTCCATTCAAACCTGACTTGGTCTGTCTGGATTTACAAGGAACTTCTTGCAAAGAAATTATTTACTCTTGCTGCCCTCCACTGTTGAGGGAAATGGGATTCTCATTCGTAATTAGAGCTATTGATCTTCAAACTGCAGCTTTTCACAGCTCCCTGGACTCAGAAGATAAGCCAAATGCTTTTCCCTCCCCTGAAGAACCCAAGTTTTGTCACTCAATGCAATCCTAACTAGGACAAGCATCAACAACACAGACTTAACACAAACCTGTAAAGCACTACAAACCTCCAGGAAAACATCATGTGTGACTTACAGGTGTGACATGTGGGAATTGCCTTGTTTTAACCTTCGACTGCCCACAAACAACTACCTGGAATTCTCTAGCAGGGATCCATGATGGTGCCAGCTCAGTGTGTTTGTTGGACCATTCCCATTTGCCAGGATTGTCCCTCTGACACAACGTGCCCAAAAGGAATTCCAGCTCCAGAAAACCAAGGCAGAAAAGCAAGCTTCCCCTCCCAGGTTTTGTATAGTGAATAATTTGGCTTCAGACAGCTCCTGTTTTACTTAGGCAAGGTAATTGCAGGGATGAAGGGAGACAGAACACAATCAAAAGATACATAGTGGAACTATAACTCTGAATAAAAAACCCCAGAGTATATAGGCAAATATGCGCTTGAAAATGGAATGTAAGATTTAGTTAAATATTTTCTCCTCTATGCCTACTAGTTAAGAGAGGCTGAAGTAGCCCTCAAACTCCCTGACTAAAAGGGGTGAAAGACAAATATCTCTGTACTACAGGAAATGCATATGATTCTGGATACCATGAAGCTTGCCTGACAAAATTGCAAACTTTTCCAAAATAAAACCCCAAAGCACACATACAAACAAACATCTTAAAAGTGAACATTATCTATTGTTTCAGAAGAAGTTTTATATTTGTAGTCAGTCCTGTTGGGGATACAAACCAAGGTCCCTTGATTTAATATTCCATGTGGGGGAAAAAGAAAAATAAAGGTAGAATGAAGGCTCAGAAATGGAGCATTAAACCCCAGAAATTTATTAATCTTAAAATGCCCACTGGTTACATCAGCTAAGCCACAGTACAGAGAGATTTATATATTTTGAGGAAACATTTGAGTCAAAAAAATTTGGCACAGGTAGACTTTGCCTACTTTACTTAATTTCAGGTAGAGAGCACTCATGAAAATAAAGAATTCACAGTTGCCTCCCTTAAAAAGTTCAAATATGGATGAAGAGCACAGAACACAAACTAATGTTGAAAACTCTTTAGGAAAATCTTGTGCTATAGGTGCCAGCTGTCATATCTTGATGAGGTGCGAATAAAGCATCCCAAAATCCATCCAAGTGTCCCGAGTTAGATTTCTTAGCATAAAGGATATTTTTACCTGCACATTTTACCATGTCCCTTTTACTGCCAAGGAGTAGCTATGTTTTTTATAAAATCTGGAACACATGCTCTTAGAGAACAAATACTTACTATTTAACAGCAGTTGGGGTTTGTATCACACTCCTCTAAAGGAAAACACATCTTAAAATCTGTTCTCCTTTTTTGTACCAATGCAACCCACTGAAATACGTGGAAATGCTCTGCTTTAGACAAATGGCATGTTCATGAACTTTGTGGTTTACTTCACTTCACTGAAATGGCTGCTTGGAATATGAAGCATTTCGAAGTCTGTCCATCCCTACCATGCCTGTGCCTGCCAAGAGTTCTAGCAAGCTATTTTCTCTGAGAATTTATATTATACAGGCAAATCTAGCACACTGCAGCCAAGAAACATCTCTGGAATCTCAGATGCAATCAGGACAGAAGGGGAGCTGGATGCACCCGACTGATGTTTTCAGGATTATTCATCTGCACACAGCAGCTCGGGATGAACTTGGTCTGTGTTGGCTGCCTGACAGCCTTGCTGACACACCAGCTAGAGAGACAAATCCTCAAAAGTGCAGGGTTTCATTACCTTTTTTCCCTAGGATTCATCTTATTTTCTCCCTCCTGGGAAAGCCTATCTTCACACAACGCATTTAAATGATGCCATGGACTGGAATTGCTGTAGAACTCCATCTGTGATTTCAGAGTTCACAGGCAGTCATTTGAATATTCCAGAGCTAGGCAAACTGAGGTATGGGATGAAAGTTAAATGCCACTTCTGGGCTTTCCATTGTAAGCAGGTCATAAACCACTGCTATTTGAAGTACAGAGCATCATTCTTCAAAGATATTTTCTCCATTTATAGCTGTGCACTTGGAGTATAATCTGCAGCTGCTCTTTTATCTGCTTTTTAAACACAAATATCAGTGACTGATTTTCTTTCTTTTTTCCCTTTAAGTGAAGTTTCAGAAAAGAATGATTTGGGTGTGATAAATGCTTGATGAACTCATCAGCATTAACAGTTCTTTGAAAGCTATTACTTTTATGGAGGGAAATAATCAAATTTCTTTTCCCTTTGAGAAAATTAAAAAGTGTATTTCCCAATTCCACTTCAGAAATAGCTTTCATGCTAATATATACTATTTGGGTAATTTTACTAACAAGAAAAATCATAAAAAGTGGTATAATACCAACCTAATCAACACAAATGCCTACTAAATGAAAAGCAAACCTCATTATAAACCAATAGCAATTTGGTATGGAGCGAAAATATTCTTAGCTGCCTTGCGTTAGGGAAATTGTTGGTGAGAGGACACACACTTACGCAGACAAGCTACCAGTTGTCACCGAATTTTAAATACAGATAGGTTTTTTTTCCTGAGAAATTAGGTGCACAATCAGAATCAGCTGTGTGTTCTCATGGTTGTCACCAAAGAAAGGATCAGATTTCATTTGTCAAATTGCAGGCTCAGAAAAACAACCTGGAAATTGGTCCTGAGGACCCAACTTTGAATGATTAGTTAACCAGTAGAAGTGATGAACACAGTTCAGAATTAATATAAAACAATTAAATATAAACACAATTCAGAATTAATGCTAAAAAATTAAGTACATTCCAAATAATTTCCCCTTCTTTCCATTGTCATAACCCATGGCAAAATGCACTAATATAATGTTTACATGGAAACCAGCTAATTGATGGAATACTTTGATCTTAAAATTTCCAGATGTTTGTTTGAATGATTTATGCACATAAACATCTCCTGCCAAACACAGTCTTGTCCTCTACAGTCTTCTTGAATGAAAATCAGAAAGGAGAAACTGGTTGGTTAATATGAAGCTTCCTGTCATCAGACAGGATTTCCTTCACCAGAAGTACCAGCCATTATTAATTATTAATGAAGAATTGAAAGGTGCCCCTGAAGTTTTCACTGTACTGAGCTTGTTCAAGACATACAAGTTTTCAGTATTTTCAGATACCTTATATTCCATACAGACAACAGGAATGTGACAGGGAAGATTTTAAGGTAAATTCCATCAATTTATTATTTAGATGTGTAGGAGCTAATTCTCCAAACCAGAGTTCTTTGTTTAGATTTACAGTACATCGGTGAACCTGAGGATAAAATCAAAACCAAACTCTCCCATTTTGGAGTCATTTGGCAAATATAATGTGCTGATAGGGCACCTGCAAAGGGAATTGTCAAAACTCCCTGGCCTACATCCATGTGCTCTGAATATCACAAATTCCCAGACCTAAAAGTTGTTTTTAAAAAGAGGAGAGAGGAGGAAAGCAAAACAGTACTTTTATATCATGCAAAATTTGGTCCTTATTTAGGTTCTAATTTGAAGAACAGAATTCAGTGTTCTAAGTAACAGAGCAAGAGATGGAAGTGTTAAAAAACCCCAAAAAACCCCTATGAAGAATTAACAATATAAGCTTTGGCCTGATCCAAATTTTGCCAGCCTTATCATAGCTAAACTGGAAAATCTTCTTACAAGCTCAGCTTGAGCAGAATTTATGTTGATTCCACATGTGTTTTACTTTAGGGGGTCACATATTCCTCCTTTCCACAAGGTTGGAAAGCCACTGCAATGACTTCCAGAGCAGCCATCAAGATTTCACCATTGGAAGATTTCACTGTAAGTGAAATTCACACTTATATATAAAAAAGAAAAATAATCTTCCTTGATAGTAGGACATTTAAAGTCCTAGTCATCGTCCGATGAGAGGCAATAGGTACTCAGCAATTTAAAAACAGTCTTCTAATTTACCTTTCACCAAGTGACGGGTAAATTACCCTGATTTCTTGGCTCTCATCTCCTGTCTGCCTTTTGATTTGGTTTTTTTTCCTCAGTAAAGGGTACAATAAACCTAGTTTTGTCTCTGTGAATTTTATTTCAAGCAAGGTTAATAAAGGAAAAGGCAATGTTTCCTTGACTAAAAGACACCACATGCAAGAGTAGATGAACTTTCTGACATGCAAGTCCCTTACTAGGTGTGTTTGGGATATGTTTGAGAGGAGAGACAATAAGAAAGTGAAAAACATGAGAACAGAAATGAAAGCAAGAGAGGAGTAAAGAAAACAAATTATAGCCCTTGCAGATGTAGAAACCTCATTTGTAGCTGATTTGCCCTATCACACATTTAGCTTGGTTCAATCAGAGAGAAGAACTGAAGTTTGACATTCCAACTAGAGAAAAGCATTTCTCACAGCAGAAACAAACTTCTGGGCTCTAGTGGCAGAAGAGAGAAAAGTGATACAGGGCAGAGAAGTCAGTTCATTGCTGGAGCTTATTCCTGAAGCTGACAGAGAATCAACCCAGTTCTTGCCCTTTTCCAGAAAAAGAAACTCAGCATGTACACTCGGAGGGGGAAATTCATGCCAAATGTCCTGCTTTTGGCATTTCCCATCCTCCCTGAGAAAAGGAGTGTCAAGCAGGAATATATTTCCCTTGCCATTTAGAAGAACTCTTCACCACAGACTCCATAGCTTGTCTTCCATATCACTCGGGAGTTCTATCATCATCACTATTGTTTGCAAAATTCCCATTTCTCTTCTCTTCATCTAAGGCCACAATTATCACTCGATTTGCCAATAAATCAGACACTAAAAATTGCCTTTCAGCCTTTGCAAAACATGGCTCACCTGCAAAGCTCTTTGAAGCCTCAGCATGCAGAGATGCTGATTGTCACCCTGATGTTCTGTGCCCGTGGGACAGGAGTGGCCCTTTCACACATCAGTATTGCTACTCTAACAAATCCCAAACACTGCAGCTGGACTAATGACAGTTCAAACCAATGCCATAATCACAGGAAGGTCTCACACTTGTCTTCTGCTGTATTATATCACTTCCTTAGCCCCTCAGGCAGCACAAATGTGGCACCAATTGGCCACTAACACCTATGACCGGACCCACTAATTTCAAATAAAATGTAAACAATTACTCCATAGAGATATGCAATAGTGTCAAGTTATCGACTGTTTTCTCTTTGGTTTTCAGATAAAGAATAGCAGGTATAATGTAATAAAATAATTTGATGGGATTCATCACTAATAACACTATTTCATATAGGGCATAAATAGATTTTTATGCCGTTTCTTCCCCCAATAAATTCAATAGGAATATGTCAAATAGGACAGCCTCAAATTTCATTTAGATTATGCCAGGGGAATCTTAAGGAACACTCTTTTTACAGCAGAGAATAGGCACTGCTGCTCCATAAACAGAACAAAACTCATCTCTCCTTTGAAATCTCAGGACCTTCTTTCAGGGAATCTCTATCAAAAAATGGCTAATTTAGATAGTGCTTATTCATAATCAAGTAAAAAGTTGTGAATTTATCAGTATGCAGTAAGTCTTAAGCACATACTCCTGTGCACCTCACCAGAAGTTACAAGGTGTATCTAAGCCTGCATCCATGGGGGTCAAAGAATGACCCAGCCTTAAAACTCTAGTGAATAATCTTTTGTGCAGATAAAAATAAGGGTTGGGACTTCACACACAGCTGAAGATAAAACAAACATGGATTAACTGAGCTGGTTCCAGAAGCTTTCAGAAATATTCATAACCCAATGAATGTTGAAATTGTAGGGTTATATCCATTCTCATGACAGACGATTGCACACATGTGGCAATTTAGGAGAAACACCTTTTTCTCTCTGTACCCCAAGACAATATTTGGTTGTGCTATATCACGAGTGTTTCCAGAATATCTAAGTTAATACAAAAGGTAAAAGTTTTTTTACTGCGTACTGATCAACTGGAAAAATCTGTCCACTAAAATATCCTACTGTCTAGCAGAACTGGGATGTTAGCCTGACGTCCACTATCCTGGCTTAGCGCATGTTAATCTACCGTGCAGGTCTACAGTTATCCTTTGAAAATAAATGCCACAGCAAGGGAGCCTACAGGGTGGAAGAATCCCAGGGGGTTTTTTTAGCCTTCTCCACACTTTAGCAATAACTACTTGTGTTCAAAGGTAGTAGAATGTAGTTTGGGAATGAAATTATGGGTACAGGAAAAGCTAGCAAAGCCAAAAGAGCAATCATCCAGAAAAAACTGAAGGAAATAAATCAATCTTAATTTTCATGGTATTGTGTGAGTGTATTTGTGTGTATATGTAAATACATATATGTTTCATAAATGAACTGAGAGAGGGAAGACACATGAAATGCATTTAATGCTAAAAGTTTGCTTATATAAAGTGACAAGATGTCAAGGGTTTATTTACTGAAGTTTCTTTCACTGACATTCCTAATGTTTGCTTTTTAAATTTTAAAATCATGTGCCTTGTTTCTATTTATTATATAGCCTGACCTTCCTGAAATGATCAAGCTGATATTGTGATTAATGAGCCAATTATTTTCATCTGAGACATGGAACAAAACAGATAGCCCATTCCCCTCCAATTTACTTTTTTAATAAATAGTGCCTCTGCCTCCTTTTTCTAACCACCGAAACTTTATGATGGATTTCCTATGCAACTCATTCCCTAAATTAATAGGATCTGAACAGGGCAGGCTAGAAATGTAGGGGTTTAATTACCTTTGGTATTAAAGCAAGATGTAAATACAACTTTACTAATCTGAAGTGAGAAACGCTCAGAAGGGAGGCTGACATGAGTGCAAAAAGGAAGCAAACATGCACTTGAAAACAGTCACCCTCCCTACAACATTAAGTGAATGTACCAGCTTTCTTCCCTTGTCTTCCCGAGGCACAGTTTTCACCATTTATTTTAAAAAGTCCTCAAAGTGTCTAAGAAAGGCATCATTGCAACAAAAGAATTTGAATATTCTTTTTTTATCAATTAATTCTAAGCCATGTGGGTGGACTGTACATTTGTACAAGGAAGGGAAAAGGAAAAGAAGAAAGAAAAAGCCTAAAAAAACACTGTGTAAAAAGCTTTCTCCATCCAAGGAACATCAAAGTTAAACAAATAAATGCACTGGAAAGCCATCAAGGGAAATGCATTATATTATACTCCAGAGACAATTTAATAGCAATAATGGAAACTGTGCAAGGACCATGACTTCTAAACTACAAGTCTTGAGAATCTCCTGCCTCCTTGAAGAGCTGCCAAACACCAATTCCTGGTTCAGCTGTGGAGCCTTTGGCAATTTGGTGCCTGCTAGTTCTTGCTGCAAAAGAACCTCAGTGCTGATGAGTGCAGACAGCACCACAGCAGCTCTGAGCCTACCTAATACACAGTTTGATATGCAGAGTAAACACATGGCTTTCCTTCAGCATTTCTCTTTCTTCAGGCTAGTAGTTTCATTTTCTTTTGACAGCTCATGAGAGGCAGGAGAGAGAGGCACCTTCAAGGAGGTGAAGATAACAGTTTGCAACTCCCAGTTCGGAAAAGTGACTTATTTTACTCTGTGCACTGCTCTGAGTACCAAGCCATCAGCAAAACACCCTCAAACAATGATGATGATAACCCAGGAATTCTGTCCTGCAGCATTTCATCTGAGTATCTAGTTCTGTGCTCCTACAGTGCCTTCCACTGGAGTCTTTCCCTTTCCTCTACAACCTAATCACCAATATACCTGACAAGCTGACAAGGATCAGCTTGACAAATACCCAAAAACCCTAAACCCAAAAAACCCAACCCAACCAAAAAACCAACAAAGAGCAGATTATGAAAACATTCTGCCCAAGGCAACTCACCATTTGTCAGAGATAATAATAGTCAGACTCAGCCAGAACTCCAGACAGACACAAAACTTCCTTTACTCATGAGCCTTGTTCAGACAAGCCATAATCTGAAGCCAGTGCTGCTGTTTGCACCATGGCACAGATGGGAGAACAAGATACTGAATAATCCCAGGTCTTTCAACACAGTGGATGCAAACCACACAAGGCACAAACTTCAGAGTTCAAACATACAAAGATATTGCTTTCCTCATCTGTTTCAAAATGCAACAAATAATTTTTCCCTGTTTAGTGCTGCAGATTGCTTGGATAGTAAATTAAAATTCAACACCCATCTGTGAGCCCCTAATCAATTCCATACCCATCTGAATGGGGATACAGATGCTTGGCCTAGCAGTCAATCTCTTCCTGGTCTGAATAAACACAGATTCTAGAAAGTACTTAAGAGTTTTAAGACTTTTGGTTGATAATTGCATTCAGATTGTGCAGCAGCCTATGAAGTGTGAAGAATGCAAAGTGACTGAAACATGTTAGAAAACCTATATCTTGCAGGAATATTTTTGCTACAGCACATACAACCCATCTTTTATGATGGACTTCCTATCCAATTCTTTCCCTGAATTTATATGAATATATTAAAATATAGAATTTAATTGTGATGGGCCCTCTTTTATTCTTAGCACTTTAAGAGAGTTCACTATCCTCAGACCCTGATCTCATACCAGTGGCTACATAATCCCTAAGCAAAGCTTCATAATGGTACTCAAGGAATTTTGCTGATTAATAATCAAGATACTCTATAGGCTACAGGCCAGCCTATCTTATTAATGTTTATATTTGGCAGTGTATTGTCATACTTCTGCATCAAAGCTTGAGAAGTAAAAATATTTTATACAGAAAACAATGGAGATTCTGAAAAGCCCACACAGATGAGAGCAGTACCAAGGCACTCAAATCTCTTCCGTGCTGAATGTAGGAGAAAAGAACTTTCCACAGACTACAAAAATATAAAGGAAAATCCTCATAATCTTTCAAGCAGATTTTTTTTTTGATCTTCAGCTGAAAGCAATTCTACTGCTCTTTCTGATGAACTGCAAAATCCTATAGCTGAAGTCAGTCATGCATAGTCTTTAGGAAATGAGAAAACAATAGTTTGAACTTTGGAACTCCATACAGAAATTAGAAGGAAACTCATCTTAATGGAAAGTTACTTTTCACAATGATTATGGGCTCTAAATTAACACTTTTGAAGAGTCCTGAAGAAATCTGTGCCATTTCAGCAAGCACTAATTGATACTTACAGAGTGCTGCTGAATGGGGTTGTCACCATTTTAAACAGCTCCAAAAGTCAGACAGATTATGGACAAATTGAGGAAAACTTCAGTACTTCTTTCTTGATGTAAATGAAGTTAAGGCTCTGAAATTACTTCATTTTAGGAGCTACAAAAAGAAGAAAAATACCAGTAACTGTCTACACCACCATCAATAGTGAAAATTATGCTCAATTTGAGAAAAACTCAAGACATTCTGCACCAGGCTGTCACAGACCACCTTTTAAAGTTTCCTTCATTCTTAATCTTTCCATAAATCTCCAGCATTTATGACCTACCCCAAATGTGGAAATTGAAGTGACCAAATTTTCAAAAGAAAATATGAAGTCACTAATGATTACTGAAAATTTTAAACACAGCTTTTAAATAAATAAGTGACGCATTTAGGGCACTCAATTATAGATTGCTAAAATGTTAATAGATGTAGCCCTTTTCTTCACCCTTCTCTCTCACCTCCTGAAGTCCTTGATATGCACTCGCTTATCCAGTATAATTTTAAATCTCTTATTTTCTCTGTTCAGCATCTTTATATTCTTGCACTCTTCCACTACTCAGAAAAAGCAACCATTTTCTTTTCAGACATTGTCTCTAAAAGCAGCGATTGTGTTTTAGTTGAAAGAGCAAAACACAAATCAACAGTACCAAGAAAACAAAAATTAACCAAACCAGAAAACCCAACAAACCCCAAAAACTCAAATGGAAAAGCTGTGAATAGATTCTGGTAACAAGGACAGAATTTTAACACAGAATATGGCTTAAGAAAGAGGTAGAACAAAAAGGGTATGATGATTGATTCTGAGTTCCATTAAAAGAAAAGAAGAATATTAGTAGCTGCCCAATAGACTTAACAGTTTGACATTACATCACTGCTCTTATATTAACAAGAACAAAAAAATACTTAATAACTGAGGCAGTACAGAATTTTCTTCCAAATCTGCCTTTCTGTATTAGGAGAGAACACTGAGAGTTTGAATGTATGGCAGAAGGTTGACAGGCAGAGACAAATGACAGCTAACGTATCTTTCGAAATAAAGTCCCCAAAATAGAGAACTTAATTCTGCTGCAAGGTAGTAGAGAGTTTTTAATTTGTTGTAAAATTGGGCCCTTGCCATGCCAGCTTATTATCTGAGACATGGCAGCCCAGTCTTCCCAGGGGCTTGAGCTACAAGCTCAGATCTTCAAAATTTGTTACATTCCTTATTTATGAATTGATACACTTTGATCAGCCAAGCCAGTCACTCTTTCCTCCTCTCTATTTTCATCTTTCATCAAACTCTTGACAAAATTTTGTTTCAGACAAGTCTACAGAGCAATGTTATACTCAGGGCAATTCACTGAAGATTGTTTTCTATGTTAATTTCAGAAACAGATAAAAATCAAATATAACTCATCATTGAATTTTCCTGACAGTCCCTCTCTTCTTGCAGAAAGGCATAACCACACTCTATAAAGATTAAACTAAATAACCATCTTCACACCCAACTGGGAGAAAACATTCCTCATCTTTCAATAGACTAAGAGTATGTAGGAAATGGCATAAGCAAATTCAATACATACTATAAGTAGAAAAATTTAGCTGCAGATTTAGGTACTTTTCTAGAGAAGAGTAGTAAAAGGCTTTTGTAAGCAGTTGACAGATTTTCTCTTTAATTTACTGTTTCACAGGTGATGGGGTTAACTAACAGCGTGACTGAGGTTTTGATCAGACGGCAATCAATACTGCAATCAAAAGCAGAATATACAGAACACAGAAGGAGTATGAAGTGCATAGCCAAGTGCAGTCATTGCAAAACCCTCTGCATCACACATGAAGCAAACAGGGTGCTCTGTGAGGCTCCAAGGATCCTTTAATTATTTTACAATACTTCATGCTCCTTAGATAAAGAATATGAGAAACTGTGGAGTTAAGTATATTTCAGAGGCAGGGGGCTGAGAGAAATTTCTCCTTTTCTAAAACCTTCCTCAGTTAGAGGCAGCAACTGTGGACACCCTTGTCTCAAAGACCAAAAATGGACAGTTTTTGTGGTTGCCCATTCCTGAATAACAGTAACACAAAGGGTCCAGTTTTAACTTAACAAGAAACTGCTCAGTCATTCCACTCATATTCAAAGATAAGGAAGTACAAAAGAGACGTGAACTATAGTTGCTTCTGAGCAACTGCTTCTGTTGCTGCTGAGCTCTATACGGCTTTTGGTGCCTGACAGAAATTATTAACAGAAAAGCCTTTCAATTTTGAGAAGAAATACTGTGGATCTCAGCTGTGAATTTTTAAGCTTCCAGCATTGTCAGAGTGTTAAGGAGGGGGGAGGACAGAAGGGGAAAGAAAAGAAGTCTCATTTTTGTCTCCTGAAATGGGAAGAGCATTTGTTTCCCAGCTGTATGTATGAGGGGATAAATAAGTTAGAGATGTTTGTGCTCTTTACCTCAGTGCAGCTTCTGGGGCATAGGCAGTGGTCCAAGAAAAATCAAACTAAGTCTATGTCCACTCCTTACACACTGAAAGACCTTCTTACCATGCTATTTCTCATTCAAGTTTCATAAATTTAAATAATAAAAATCCAGAACTCCATAAGAAAACTGTATCTAACTACCATAGTCACTGATTAGACTGCCAGAGTAGGAATGATGTTACAATATTGGCAAGGCATGATTCTCTTCATTACGTAAGCTGGCAGTTTTATTATAGTGTCAGAATTTGAAGTGTGTTTTTGTGGTTTAACCCCAGCTGGCAACCAAACCCCATACAGTTGCTCACTCACTCACTCCTCCACAGTGGGATGTGAGAGAGAATCAAAAGTGAATAAACTCATGGGCTGAGATGAAGATGGTTTAATAGGTGAAGCAAGAGCAGTGCACTTGAGCTGAGCAAAACAAGGAATTCATTCCTGCCTTCCCATGGGCAGCCATCTACAGGAAAGCAGGGCTCTACCACATGACAGTGACTTGGTCAATCAAGCACCATCATTCTGGACATCCCCTGCCTTCCCTCTTCCCCCACCTTTATACACTGAGCATGACCCCACGCGCTGTGGGATGTCCCTTGGGTCACAGCTGTTCCAGCTGTGCCTCCTCCCAGCCTCCTGTGCACCCCAATCTCCTCACTGCTGGGGTGGGGTGAGAGGCACAAAAACCCTTGATACTGCTCAGCAGTAACCAAAATATCCTTGGGCTACCAACCCTGTTTTCACTGCAAATCCAAAACACAGCCCCATGCCAGCTCCTGTGAAGAGAAGTAACTCTATCCCAGCCAAAACCAGCAAGTGTCCATTTTTCTCTTATGGATGATGGGCCTGTCAAAATTTTCAATCATGGCTCAGTTGTTACAGTCCTACAAGCCTTAGCTGCCTGGACCTGTTCCAGCTATAAAAACTGAAATTCACTCCTGATGAATTCACTCCTGACTTTCACAGCAAAGTCAATACACCATCCACTTCAGCACCTCATTTCCTTGTTCAAGATGCCCCACAGAGAGTGAGCCTTCCTTCTATCATACCCAAAGAAGTACACACTACACTGGACTGGAAGGATAAACAGGAATGTGGGCCTTAGGCTGAGCAGATGTACCAATGTAGACCCAGTACACAGATCAAGGCTTGAATTTTGGCTTGAGCACGTGGTGTTACAAGAAAAATGAAAAACACTGGCAATGCCAAAGTTTAGGTACTACCTGAAGTCAGACAGAAGACTCCACAGACAAATCTGGATATACCTGTCAGGTATCTGAATTTACCTGTGCCAAGTTTGCACCTAGCTCAAGTTTTTTGTTGTTTGACCTCATTTCTAGTCTTGTTGGACATGGAATCTGTTACTCCATTAAAATGAATATGTAAAAATTTTGGAATATAAACTAAACTGATCACTTGACTAGAAATCTCTGCACTCAAACTCTATGATCGCATGGAAGCAGGAGATTGCTCAGAAAACTCAGCACTTGAAATCCAGCCCTTTACAAGATGTTTGAGTTGTCACCATCAGCATGGATATGGGAATGTAGAGGAATACCTGGTTCAAAAAAACCCAACATATATTGTTCATGCTTTATAAAACCAATTTCTCATATTCTATTAAACCAATTCTCATATTCTATTAAGTTACAAAGAGATAGGAAATCCTTTTGCCACATCAAGGTGTAAACCCTGTTTTAGTGTATTTATTGAAATGATCCTATGCTTCAGGAAAAAACAGCCCTTTGCCATATGTTTAGGCCATATTTCTCCCCTGCTAGTATCCACCATAGCTTTCTCTGTCTTCATTTTTGAAGTTTCTAGACAATGCCACAGTTCTATGATATCATCACAGGATATTTAAACAGTGCTTTGTTGTATTAAAACTAGAAGTTACGTTAGTATAGGGAATCAGAAGCATCTCCAGAATATTTTCTTATGTCACACCATGACTTCTTTTATTATTTTCTTTAAATATAATTACAAACCAAAAAAACTCTTAATCATACACTGCCATGCAAACCAAGGCAGAGTTTCAAAGCTGTAAAAACAGAAAAGGCACCAAGCTGTTTTCCCAAGCTGTAATTGAAAGCCAGCTTGGCAGGAAGCTGTGTTCTACTGGAACATGACAACTCACACTACTTGTTTAATCTTTGCCATCACCAATAAAACTCTGCATCGCACAGCTGGGGACTTCTGGAGGGACCTGTGGTGCTTCTGCCACTGGATGTGCCTTATACCATCAAGATCACAGAAGGAAACCTGCAATTTCCTTCTGAAGTTGCTTGGAATACTGATATGTCCAAACAGAAGTGGTTTTTTGTTTGGGGAGGGTGGTGGATGGGATGGGTTTGGGGATTTTAATGCTTCAGGAATTGTTACTCATAGCTTACTGCAAGAGTAAATAAAACTCAGATTCCCCACTCAGCAATTAGATTAATAAATCAAACAGCTGCAACACTGCATAACAGTATAAACATGACAAGATCAAACACTCACTGGATATTACTGTGTGTCTTTAAAGGAATCTAAAAGATTGGCTACTCATCTCAGATAGGACTGGAACCAAAATTCACTAAAAGCATTTGAGATCTGGACACTTGCTTTCATTGAGCTGATAAGGCTTCCAGGGGAAAACAAAAAAACACACCAGCTGACAGCTATGTTTAACAAAAAGAAAATGTACAGTGGTAAAGGTAAAAATAACATGGATTTCAACAATTTATAATCAGGACATAATCTCATTTAGCTCTCTGCATACACTTATGGAGGGGGACTTAACTGCTGTATTTTATAAGCACACCTTAGAGTGAAATGGATTATGCTTTGCAGTCAATAAATAAAAGTAGATATGAGCAAGAGAGTCAAAAAAACAGGTTAAGTGACCACATCTGAACCAAGGAACACCATTCATTGCTACCACTGTGGCAGCCCATACCTAAAACATAGCTTTTCCTTGATCAACTCTGCACAGTACAAGAAAAGACCGCATTTAAAAGACAACACTATAATCTGCCTGGAGTTTCGCTCTAAAACATAAACAAGCAATGTATCTCAGTCCCACTGACTGTTTAATTTTCCTCTCCTTCAGTCTAGGCAAATTATAATTTCAATCTCTCACATCACACCTGGAGCAGCTTTTTTGATCTTGCAAGCACACTTGCCATCCTTTTGAAAATATAAACCAAAATATTAGTCTCAATCGCACGCAGCAGAGCTATTCTGATCAATATAGGCTAGATGTGTCCCAAAAAAGTAACATCACCCCAAAAATCATAGAAGTGACCTCCACTGCATAAACTGGGACTTCACAAATAAGGCTGGTTCCCAGGATGTGCTGAGCACATGCACAGATGCCTCTTGTCAGTGCCTTATACAAGCCCTTGGTTCTGCAGTGCTGATGTATAATTAATTAAACCAATTTCTCACATAAACTGAAGAGACAAGGGTTCTGAAAAATCAGTTCCATGCACTGATCCATCACTCTGGCAGCTGGGCCTAACAACTTTGCAGTTGCAGGCAAGGGACTCTGGGGCAAAAGACATCACTGTAGAAGAAAAGGGAGTCTAATTTCAGTCACGTGCCAGCCTAAAGAAAGGGTAACTCAGTCCTCAACGCAGATACCAGAGGAAGCAGCCTAAAGTTCACTGCCACAACTCAAAAACATATTTGAATTATTGTGACATTTTAGGAGTGATTTTTGGGGATATTTTGTTGCTTTGATTTGGGGGGTTTTGTTATGTTTGTTTTGTTCATTTTAATTCTACTTGTTAAGTACAAAAACGCTGAGATCCTCCAAACTCAGGACACTTAAAAATATAGGTTGTTTACACAGCAACAGCATTTTCTTGGCCCCCTCATGACTTCTGTGTGTCCAGCTGACCCTGCTGCCCTTTCCTGAACTGCAGCTCTGCACCCCAGAGTATGCTGACCTAACTGCAAACCCTTTCTCCTCAGCTCTCTCTGTCCAGTCAGCTACTCCCCTCTGGAGATAAAGACGTCCTCAACAAAAAGGCGTTCTCACTGCACTGTGCAGGAGGTGAAGGTCTCCACTGAGCAAATCACCAGCTGAGCTTACATTATGCACACACACATATGTAGTGGAACAATGTTGTTTCACAATCCTGACAACTTAATTTAACAGAACTGAATTTTAATAAAAACATGTGCCACATCCCACACAGGCTTTTCCTCTCCCAATATTCCTAATAAAACACTTTCAAATTAAAGAACATGCTCATGTTGAGCTGCATATCATTTTCAGCTGTTGCCTTCATTCATTTGAATTCCTACTATACTGGATTTTAAGTGCATGTTACTTCAACTGCAGCTTCTCACTATGAATATCAAATGCTCTTATAGAATATACAAAGTGCTATACATCAGCATTTATTTCCCTCTATTTAAGAGCAGCAAAGTCATTGCAGTATTTTTGATTGGTGTTAAATATGCAGAATAGTAATCTGTTGAGAAGTGCTGTGCAGGGTAGTCAGAGAAAAGTTAATGATGAACTTGGGAAATGCCAGCCTACATTCAGGGTACTTAAACAAGCTCCTGACCATCAAATTAGTGAGCACATATTCTTCCTTCCCTAGAAATACTATCTTCTCATTCTAACCTTTACAGCTTATTGAACCACACCAAATCCATGGTTCAAATTTTTCTTTTAAAAAAAAGAGGCCCCAAACTCTTCACATAGTATTTTCATTTTTCTTAGCTCTGACTGGTATTATAATGCATATTTAATTATGTTTTCTTGCTAGACTTACAAAACACCTAGTTAAGAAAGAAGAGGTAGATCCCATCTGTGCTTTTGGAATGCAAATAGTGACAATCTACGTCTGTATAGTTATCAATAATTAACACCCACTTACATTCCACTACTGATGCTATAACAGGATCAGAAAAACCTTCATGCCATGTCTGGGAGGGAAAAGACTGTAACAAGCTATTTCATCCATGTGGTTTTGCCCCACATCTTTACACATTTCATTCCCTCATTCTGACCTACTACCCTGCTATTTTGACAACAGGCACTACTTTTAGTAAGTACAGTAAGACTATATGATACAATCTTGACATTCATTTAAAATTAGCATGGTCTGTGGAGTTGGTACTTAATTTGCACTATTTTGCCTCTTTACTGTCCCTAGCAATCCTTGCAGTGTGTTCCTTCCTGAAGCATATTGAGCTCTGGAAACGGAAAGGCTTTTTCAAGTCAAAGTCAGTTGGTCTTAGTTGCACTTCTCACACACTGTCTTGTTTAGAAAAAGAAAGTGAACAAAAAAACAATAAACGAAACAACTCACAAAACAACTCTTCTTTTTTTTTTCTTTAACCTACAGGCTGAGCATCTGTTTTCTCAGAGCTCTTTCACTTTAGCTTCTACTGTCTTTAATTACATTCACTAAATTGGACTAAAAACATTCTTATCTAATACCTAACAAAATGGGCAAAGAAACACCATAAAACTGTTAAAGCAACAACAATATTCCAATTCAAGAATAAAAAAATTTAGGAATTCTCCAGCCATAAAAATGTTTATTTAGACTGCTTGTGTCTAAAGGAACTACAAAATATTTTTCCCCTTATCAGGGTGGGCCTTATGTTGTTAAAAAGCTTGAGTCTGTTGCAGGTTCATATCTTTAAGCTTTTTTATTCCTAGCTACAACTACATGTGTCAGCAAGTCAGTGGGACTGCATGCAGAGTTTAGAAGTGCATGAAAATTTAACTTCTTCAAGTTTATCAATAAACAGAAAACCTTGGGGTAAAAGGCTTCACTTTTAGTAGGAAAGCAAGGAGTTAGAATTCTTGCCCTTGAGAATCCACTTCCCCTTTCTTCTAACTGCTCAAATGGATCCAAAGCACCAGCCATACAAACAGCAGGGTTTGATGACTTCACATCTCTTGCTGGCATCCCTGAAAGATCATGACTGAACTGCATTTTATTTAAGTGTGTGACACTGCAAAAGGAAGAGATGAAGTGAGAAGAATTTATGGTGTCTTTGCAAATACTAACATACACTTAAGTAAACTCAGAAATAACTTCGAAAATTGATACCTGGATTCTAAAAGATGTTCAGTTTTAGAGTTGCTATAAGGTGTTCACAATTACTATTTTCCCATTATCTTCTTGTAAAATAACAGTGATTCCTGTAATATATTTCCTCTTCTTTCTGTCTGTCAGGAGAGCTGCAGATTAGACAGACCAGCTCTTTCTAGTCAGGGCATTAGGACTCAGGAATAAATAGTTTAGTGCTGCTCAAAGGCACTCCAGGACATTTTCTCCACCCTGCAAGTAGAAATGCTCAAAAAAAATTGCTTCAGGAGAAGCTTAATGTTTCTAGAAACTGACTTAAAGAAAAAGCCTTCGTCTCCTGAGCCTTGCTTAGCAATTTAGATCTGTTAGATCTAAGGCTTCCAGCACTGCTGAGAGAGGATACAAGGAGAAAAACTAAAGTTTAACACTACCGTGTGCAGTTTTTATTTTTACTGACTTAACGTTTATCTGATGACAGTGGGAACATCATTTTGCTCCACTGAATATATGGTAAAACTCAAAACAGCAACATACAGTAGAGCTGGCTATAGCCAATATAAAAATATGTAACTGAGAGACTCTGCTATAAGCACAAGTTAGAAAGTACTGAAAGGGAAGATGGGGAGATATGAAGTTATGTTTCCCCCCTCCCCACTCCTTTTTATGTTCTCACATCTGACAAAACTAAACTCCTAGCTGCTTGGAGCAAAAATTCTGCTGTTGTTGTTTTTTAAGTGTTTTCTGATGATCTCTCAGTGGGAAACTGAGCAAAGTCAGGTCCCACTACCTACAGTGTCAATCAAACTGAAAAGAAAGATGATTCCTTTAACATCTTCCACTTCATGTTTAATTACTCCTTCCACACTCTCATAAGGGGTTAATCTAGGCTGGCTTGTACTAAAGGCCTCACAATCCTCAGGTCTTTGACACAGAAGTTGAAAAACAAGCCTAGTAAAGCTCAGAAAAGCAGAGCATTCTTTTAAAAAATGAAGCTTGAAAAAGGTGTTCTGCACTTTAAATCCCAGTCCTCAATGAAAGATGGAAAGCTGACGAAACTGAGGGCATATTCTTATTTAATTAAGGCTACCTCTATCTTTAAGAATAACAGGACAGAGTTGTTTCCATTAAGTGTCTTGTGCAAAACTAACCTTTAGACGGTGGCATCTAAAAACACCCTAATAACGACAGCACATTTAAGAGTTTTGATCTTTTTAGAGAAGTCTGTGATGTCTAGAATTCTAAACATCTACCCCGAACCCTAATCTTAAAAGATTACAAGCTCCTCCTTTTACCAGCAACAGGGCTCACCAGCTGAAGAGTTTATTTCAAGATTTGTGCCAGAGTGAATAACAGTCACCATTTTCTCTCATGGAACCTGAATATACTATTTTTTATATTTCATTTTCTATCCTTTACTCCAAAGGATGCTTTTAGGACCAGGAACATATTGCTCATTTTCAGTGAATGGGAAGCACAGAGCACAGTGTTCTCTAGACGTTAACAAAACACACTGATAACATGAGTCAGTGGTATTACTTGATATCCATCAGATGGGGAGATGCAAAGTTATGCTTTCTCTCTGTTGAATCATTCATGTGGGGGAAAGAAAAAAAGCAAAAAACAAACCAATGCATTTTCCTGCTGACTGTAGAACTCATCACAAAATACTTGTCCAGTCTGACACTGAAGAAAACTCAGATATGATATACTTCTGTTACTAAAAGCAGTGACAAACATAAAACTGAAAACTGAAATCAATTAATCTAAAGCACCTAAGCAACAAAATAATTGGATTAAAAATATAGCGTAATTGCTTCCAGGATTCTTTTACCTTCACTGTGTTTGCAACTAAACACAAACATTACTGTGGACTCTTGAAGAATCTATCAGACTATCAACTTCAGTAGTTAAGAGTCAATTTGAAAACTCAATTACCTGAGAAAAATCTACTTGACCATTACTAAACACATTTAAACCCTGAAAGTTCCTATTTACAAGGCAGCAAAGAGAAGCTTAGACTTGCCACCATTTCAACTCTAAAACCTTTCAATATAAAATTATATTAAGGGGAAAAGAAAAGCTCCTCCATAGTCTTTAAAACAAGAATATGAGTACAAAATTAAAGCAGTAAGTCTTGTCTGCATAAGGTTTTGTGTGGTATCTGCACACATTAACTAAAACATTTTAAGCTACATTCTGAACAGTTGCCTGCAAAAGTTCTTTCAGAAATCATCTGAGATGCTGCTCTGCAGGAAGAAGAGTCTGACTCAATGAATTGAAAGAAAAAGATAGAATTGAGTCATGGTAACTGAGTCATTGGGTAGTTATGTTTCTATCGAAAACAATTTTGCATCACTGGAAGATACTCAAAATAGTAAGGATTTTGAAGGAAAAGGGAAAACATTAACTCAGAAATGCTGGCCTTCCTTTTACACAGATCTCCTTGCAAAAAAAACTACAAGGATATACATGAGAAAAAAGGTATATAGATGTCAAATTTTGTAAGCAAGTAATGTATAGAAATATAGTGTTTCCTAAATATTTCCACTAGACAACTGTAGTTTTTAAGCATAGATCAACTACTTTTCCTGATACTTTTCACTGTTTCACTTATTTGGCTGCCTGTAGAGAGCTATAATTCTTCTCATCATTACTGAGACCAACTCACTGCTGATACTCAATTGGGTTTTTAAGGATTTTAGGGAAATGCATGCCACTTTGTGGGTATAATTGATTTAAAATCAACACTGTCTCAGAATAGGGGAAAAAAAGAAGAGAGCAACCAGGCTGTTCTTCCTGACTCCAGCTTTGTCAGTCTTCCATCTGCCTTCACTGCACAGTAATATCCTTAGTCTCAAACATTGTTCACACTTTTAATAGATAATTACCTTAATAACCTGCTACAGCTCTGAACAGAATGAGAGAACTGCAAGTGGTAATCTATTGATTTCAGCACTGAAAATATTCCACCTAAGATTTAAACTTCATCTTATCATCACCCCTTCAAACAGTAGGAATATTTTAATCCAAAATTAATGCTGGATAGAGATGAACAACAAAGATTCATAGAAATCTGATTCACTACTTTTCATCCCTTTTTTATAAAGAGGTCCATTCCTCTGTAAGCTGAAGTGGAGATGTTATAGTTTTAACAGTTTCCAGAGCATTTATCATGCTCCCTGTGGTAATCCAGCAACCTTCTTTTTTCTGATACTTCTCCTCCTCACTTTTTTCATTTCCCAAAGACTCACAGCTTGTCCTCTATCCTTACAACAGAACCCAAGCAAACATAAAAATCCACAATCAGACAAAGAAAAAAGGCTGGACTTATTCTAAATCACTTACTAAATTTATTAGTCTAGAATGTTTTTCCCACCATCCTTTCTACCTTCACACTTCCCGCAGCTATGTAAAAACAAAAGACACACAAAACAAACAAACAAAACCCCAAACCAACCAACACACACATCTCCACCAACCACTTCTGTACCCAAATCTCAACTGAAGATATTTATCCATGAGCTGTTTCAGTTTAATTTGGATTGTAGACACTAAGAGGCAAGGATAATACCTTATATTGTTCATGTAAGTTCCATACTCTCATATTATTCATTCTTCTTATATTATTACTACTCATAAAATTTTACAACTGTGTGACTAAAAGGAGAGAAATATCTAAATTTCCCTGAAGTTCAAGACAGTTTGGCACTGAATGCCCATTTCTTCATGAAACAAGTAAGCCATTCTCCAAATTTAGATCCAGAGATTAATTTAGGTAAAAGATACACTTGCGTCTTGGATTACTCTTTCATTGCCACTTGCTGATATTAAACAGGTGCATTTTATCCAGCTATTTCATGGCTTCAGACTGCCATATACAAAGAGATTTTCAGAGCTGTACGAGAATAGAAGTCCTCAAATCTGTGACTCTGAGGGCTCACAGGCTATGTTGAAAATACACTCCTTTTGAGAAGCTTTTCCTCCAGGAGTACCACAGCAGGTGAAACACAGTACTTTTCCCATAGTCTCTTCATAGCTTTGAAGGGATCCATTTGTTTTTCCTTATTTTTCTAGGAGGACTAATCTTATTTCCTCATCCACATTAATTCCTATTACTTCTCCATTACTGCTCTGCTGCAAAAGTATTTCCATTTGAAGTTACATACCATTGCTAATGACATTCTTTATGCTCTGCTATATAGAACTTCTAAAGAAATATCTGGAAGTTATTTTAAATTGATATATCAATATTTCTTCTTCAGAGATTTTGTTTACCCCTCTGAAAGATTTAATCCTCTTCACAGCAGCACAAATTCAGACTTTGATGCCAAAAAGGGTTTAAGTAGCTGTTGTGTTAAGCAGGATGTAGAGTTTCTTCATATGATTCTCATATCCAATCCATAACTTTTAGGCAAACAAAAGCTTGTCTTCCAGAAAACTGCATTTTTATAATCATAACAAAAAACCACAATGCCAATCTGCCATGAGTTACGGACTTGCATGAGCCATTTTCTGACTTCCTAATTCACTTGAAAACCCAGCAAAAAAAACACATCTCTCAAGGGAAGCAGGTTTTGCATCTGAATTATTATTCCAGGCACTTAAAGAGATAAATCAAGAATTTAAAAGAAACTGAATCAGTGAGTATTTCCCAGCAGTCTGCCTGAACTCTGCTCTGCAGGCTTATATAACTTCTTGCTTTCAGACACAAGGATAATGAGAAATCCCCCAAAGGAAGTCCCTCATGAACATCCCAGAGAAAAATCACACATATTGTTATCCAGGGAAAGAGAACTGAAGTCACATGAGATATAATTATTGAAGTTTCCTCACAATAACATATATTATATAACTGTAACTTATATCCAGTAAAGACAGTTTTGCAAGATCTTTTAAGTAGTGCATAAGCAGTAACATTTCCAACAGTGAGAGCCATCCCAGCAATAAGCCAAATTCTTTGTTTTAGAAAATATGTTCCAGGTTAAGTAGAAACACTTTGATTACACAAGGAAAACTAGAAAGTTTTCAGCCCAAAAGTTAATTTAATTTTTTTAAACTTCAAAAGAGATTCTATATGGTGTCTATCTCAGGGAACCTTTCCTGGAATAGCAGTTAATTAAGAAGGACATCAGTGTCATGTAACATTGGAAGAGTGGGAGGTTTTTCTAATTTAAACTACGATTTGTGAATCTGGAAAAGTGTTCATGGCCTGTATGTTTATTTGTTTAATGATTTGCTCAGAGTTTGTATTAAGGTTAATACAAACCATTTAATACCAATTAATATAAACCATGTTACTATTTAATACCAATTAATATAAATATTTTTAAAAACCCAAGAGCATCCACTGTCAGAACATAACACAGTCTCTGATTGAGTAAAAAGGAAAAAACACATAAAGTGACTGAGAGTTTTCCACACTCAAGAATGTGAACATTTCCCTGTTGCCCAGCTTCTAGAATGGCAATGAGTAGATTTAAAAATTTTACATGCAAAAATCTGAAACCAAAACAAAATGCAATAGAAAAATTCAATACCCTTATTAATAATTTTGCCCTTGAAGTTCACAAAATCTGAGAAGATAGTGTAAGACTGCTGAGTTTGGAATTTTTACATTTGTTCTTTGTATTCTACACATTAATTTGGCAGAGGTTCTAGGCCAAGTCCTGCATTATATCAGGCCAAATGTCTCCCCAGGAACTGGCAGATAAATAACTTGGTCTCACAGCTGCTCAGCATTATAAGAAATTATCAAAAAATTGATTTGTGCCTTAAATAACACAAGGGCATCTCTTACAGAATTTATGTACTACTCAGTGTTGAATACTGCTGTCATCTCATGAGGAAACTTAGACATCTAGGACTTTTAAAATTTCTTTAACTCTGGTACACAAGAAAGGAAAGACACCCTAACTCAGCATTCACTGTGTTTTACTGTAACTTCATCTTCTAATAATTACAGCAAGTAACCTTTTAGGGTCGTGTGGAAAAGGTACTGAAGAATGAAATTAAAATTCTCATGCACTTCAATATTATTCATTTCATCACAGACCTGCATAATTTATACTATCCAGAATATATAGAAAAGCATAGGTAGTTCAGGGTACAAAAGACAAGGGAAGGCTTTAAACAGGAGGGAAAGAAGGAGACAGAAGGGGCATTCTGAAACCCCCAATAAGCAGTGAATCATACACCTCATAAAACCCACACAGAGAGAGGCTGCCGAGTTCACAGCCTCTGTCTCAGAAAGCAATGACTGCCTGATTAGATAAAAATTATTATCGAAAGCTGCACCTTCATCTGTGACCAGAGTCAATGAAAAGTCAAGGAACAGCTTCATAAGCTGTGACAACAGGAGACCAAAGCAAATACGTTTGTTCAAGTCACACCTGCTTTCACTGGTACCTCTGTATCAGACCCTTTTGACCACCCTAGAACAGCAAAGGCTTTATTATAGCCAGGAGTTTTGAAAATTTGCTATGCCTGTTTTGTCCCATTGCTGGTGTGGCTTATTTCAGAGAGTTTCTAATACATCTTCACCTCACAAAAATGTAACTTTCAAGCAAGTAACTGCTGTATAATTCCCATATCTTAATTATAATGAACTGAAATACAACTAATTTTTAAGGCTTCTCTCACTGGGCTAAGAAATCAGACTAGTAAGTGTGAGGGGGGTTTGACCTATTTCAGGGAAATCTATTACTTTGATTGTTTTAACCCATGTCCAGAGCAGCCTAAAAAACATTATTGCATCTCATATACTTTCATGGCCATGTATACGGTTGTTATTTAGCTGAGATATAATGTAGAATAAAAGAGAGCATGTCACTAGATGTCATGTGAATTAAGTTAAAAAAAACAAAAACAGGGTATTGACAAGTTTGAATCCTCTGTTTTACAATTTAATTCAGCTGATTAAGGCCATAAGAAACATGGCCATAAAAAACCCCACAGGCTGAGAGTCTCCACCGGTTTTGGCACTTGAAAAGCTGAAGAAGATACTCCAGAGCAAGTTAATAAATGGTTAATTTTACATGCAGCAGCAGTATTAAGTCACTATCTTATTTATTTCACTGGAATAATGGCTCTGATTTCACAATTTATTACACCATAAGGGCACCAATGCAGAAGCAGCAGTAGAAAATTGTGACAGAGTTTTATACACATATTTGAAGTTTATACAGCTTAGAACTCCATGTTGTAGAGCAACACTATTTCATTACTTCTAAATTAATTGTCCAACCAGAAAGTCATAGATCCTAAACTAAGTTTTCATGACCAGTACAAAATAACAGTATCAACGCTACAAGACCACTACTGACAAGCAGCTGCGCATCTGCAAAGATAAAAGAATCTCAACATTCCTTGAATCTTTTCCTTGGAAACAGCCATAATCAGAGACTTTGAAGACAAATACAATGACTCCAGAAAGCTTAAAAAGAGAAAAAGAAAGCCATTGAGGAAAAAAAAAAACCACAGGAGAAGATAAGGTTCTCTCTTACAATAGGATAGCAAATTGGATGTACATACTTATCTTCAACTACTTAAAGACTTAAATTCATCTTGTACGTCTGTACTCATCAGAAACTCAGGAAAAAAGCCTAAACGGCTGTGGGCCAACATCTCCTTTTTTTCTTTCCTAGGATGGGACAATTAGCACAAATAGGGAGTCATCACCGTATTAAGATTAGCAGCACAGTTCTGTACAGCTTTCTGTTGGGACAGTAACTCAGTCAGTTACAGTTTCAGAAGTTTACCTGGTGTAAATGAATGAGAATTAAAAAAAAAATTTAAAAAATGGAGACTTATGGTCATTTTTTGAGGTTTTTTGCACACATAATAGACAAGCTTTTCAACATTTTATATAATGGTTACTTTATCCACTAGTTTTCTAAGATTTCTAAGTTTCTAAGCTTTTCTAAGTTACCTCATCATATTTTTCAGGTAATATCAGTTGTGGCATTACTTAAGAAACAAACTACAGTCATTGTGCACTCTGAAACTCCCAGGATTATAAAAGTAATGGTGAAAGAACAGTCAAACGTGAGCAGAAAACCAAAAATTGATCAAAGCCACTAACCTTATTATCTCTCTCTAATTCCCTCACAAAGCAATGCCTTCTCAGGAGTTTTGCAGGGTCTCAACTTGCAAGAAGAGAGAAAAAATCTGATGCAACCAGCAGCCTGCTGGTATTCGCCATCCCATCTAACTCCTTACATCTGGGCACTCCCAACCGTCCTCCCCCTGCCCCAAAATGTCCCTCTGGAGGTCTCTGCATGTTGCAATCGTTGTTGTTGATTTGGATTGTTTCACTACAAGAGGTGTGGTGCACAGGGCAAGTTTTTCCGTTTCCAGACACAGAGGTGTGAGATATTCATAAAGCTTTGGAGAGACTAAGGACTGATTTTTTTCTAATGTTTGCCCTAAAAAAGATCTCAATACTCATAAGAATCTCACAATTCCTGAATTTAAGTGGGTAGGTCAGTACAAGAAACTCACTGGTGATTTTTGTTCACTTTTGATAGACTCTACTGAGAGGAAAAACTGTAAGTATGAAGGACAGACTCATTAGAGTCTGAAGCTACAGGGAGATGTAAAGCAAGACATACAAATAGAGTTGTTTGGACTTTTTAAGTAAATTACTATTGCTTTTCCTGAAATCCTTTTAAAAATTATGTAACACTGAAAACTCTAGGGGTTCTATGAAAAGAATTTTAATTTAAATCTGCAGTCCAAAGATAATGGCAAAATTGTCTAAAAAACACAATTACACAGAGGCTTTTTTCTTGGTCTGTCTATACAAGACGATTTTCCTGAGAAAATATTTTTTTCATTATTTAATATTTTCTGATACCTGCTGTTAAAAAAAAAAAAAAACCTGTTACAAACAGACCACAGTACACATTCCCTCTTCTCTGCCTGCTCAGGGAAGAAAAGAGAGAATTTGGGAGTGAAGTTGAACTCAGAAAAAAGGAGAGGTGGGGGGAAGGTTGAGTCCAGCTGAAGTGTTACTTATGACAGGACCCCCAGAGAAGAAAATTGACTTTAATATGGTGAAATGTGTAAAGTTTCCCTTTTTTTTTTTTTTTTGGAATGGAAACTGCTGCTCTGATTTTGCCTCTGAATTTTTGTGAGACTTAAATACAAAAAACGTAGCAGCAGCTACAGTTGTGTGATTAACTCTCAGGGTGAGAGGGGAATAAGAGACAAAGCCCTGTTTGGCTGACAAAATGATCAAATTATGATCTCTTGGTGTGAATTGAGTGTGCAGGCCCTCAATAAAATCCGTGGGATGTAAGACTAAGGCAAGATTGAAGTGTCACAGTATTTAGACAGACATTTGCTATTTGTCACTCTACGTCTGAGCAATGATTTTCCAGATGAAAACATTCTATATCTGTCATCTGTTTTTATCAGAAATTCATAAGATGAACATGTATATTTCAATCTTAGTTGAAGAGAAACGTGAAAAGTAAATAAAAATAAGGGAATACAAAGATTAACTCTTAAATCTATTCATATAATAAATTTGGGGAGATACATTCAAAACTAATGACATACTTTCCTGAGTGAATATATGTTCTCTCATTGTTCATTTTGACAATATGACAATAAATTAATGTGGAGGACTGAAGGTTCTGTGTGACCCCCTCAGCTGTTTTGGCACTAACTTTATGTGCATCAGTTTTAGAGCTCAACAGGTGCATGAAGAGTAAGTCAAGGAGAGAATGTGCATTCTAGGGTGCTTAAAACATCACCTGGAAAACCAACATTAATAGAATACAAGTGTTCACTGAGAGGGTAGATGGTGGCCAAACATTGTTATTAAACTGCAAGTGTAATGGATAGTGCTGAAGACCAAATACTAAAGCTCAGCTTATTTATTTTTTCCTTACTGTTCGGTATTTGGATCTTCCAATATTGTGGGGAAATATTTCTGTCTGTTGTTTGTAAGAAAAGTGTTTATTTCATCTGTGTGAGAGATGTTTTGCAGGAAGAATCCAGTATCGGTCTCCCTGCTGGACCTCTTCTAATTGAGCCAACATTTTTTTGTAAATGCAAGGAAAAAAATAAATCTTAACCAACCCATTCAGTACTTCTTTGTGACTAACCTGTTCAGATGAAATTAAGAGCATGCTGAACATGTTGATATAGCATAATCTATTCATTATAGAAGCTGAAGAGATTCACCATTCACTGTGAATTCTTTTGCAAGAATGTAGGCTCCTGAATCGCTTTATTTTTGTGTGCAATGCAGTAGTAAGTTCCCCATTTGCAGTTAATCTGTGTATATTACATACCAGAGGGCCAAAATCAACCCAATTATAGGCAAATAAAATTCTGTTGATACTAGGGAAATTACCCAAGTGCTAAGTTTGCTGCCTAATATTCTTTACCACATTGGTTGGCAGAAAAGGGCACTTGATTTCTAAGAATGCTGACTGCAGGTCCTTTTCATTTCTTTTTAGTTTATCGTGCTTTTAAAATGTCTCAGAATTATCATGTGAGATGGCAGAAAACACAGACTTGTTAGACACTGCTTCTGGCTTTGGGGAAGACATTTATATATTATATTTAGATCTTCATGTTCTTCCTTCTTGTAATGAGATGTTTACAATGAACCATTTTCTTCCTCGGGCCATTTTCCATGAGATAGAGTTGTCCACAAGCAAGAAAACACCACAACATTGTCTTTGACTGTAGTAACTACTAGTTTAGATAAGCTTTGCTCTGATAGAAAATCATCAAGCCTGTACTGTTTAATTTTTTTCCTTTCATGACTGAGTGCACCACAAGGAATCATGAAAGCAGGAAGAAGGGGTGGGGAATATAATGACAATTTTGGCAATAAATTCAGTATTGCTAGCATTTTGAGGCTACAATAAAGATTCATAAAATCTTCATGTTTCATGGCATTTTGAGATTTTGTTGCCATGATGTATGTTCCAACAAATTAAATCCTTGGCAATATTTATACGTGTTTTCAAGTTAGTTGTCATTCAGAGCTTAAATGCTCAGTGTAAATGAATTACAAGTACAGAAAACACATTCCAACTAAAATTTATCTAGACTCTAAGAGTACTATTCTTCCTCAGGTGCACAACAACTCTAATTTGTAGTCCTTTTATTTTTTTTTTGCCTTTTTCCTTCAGTTTTGCTTACAACGACCACATCCAATAAGTAAGAAAGCACATTCACTGGAATCAAGCACAAAATGTTAGATATCTCGGGCAAAGATTCTAACAGTTTGGGTGTTGGTCCCTTCTGGAAAATCTTTTTGAAATAACACCAAGCAAAAACCACAACAGCCTCTGAAGAGCCTGGTGCTGGATTCTGTTCTGAGGTTTGTACTGCATCAGACTTTCAGGGGGAATGAAGCAAAAAGAAAAAAAATTGAGCACAGCTGCTGGATTACATTCAGGCATACATGGGACTTGCTGCTGGCTTGGTTCTGGAAATCAGACACAGGACTGGAAATATAACCTAATTGGACATGTTGCAAATACTGCAGTATGAGTCCCCTGACTTTCATAACTAAAGTGATCTTTTTTAATACTCCATTATATTCCATTACATGGACAATGCAGAGGTGACAGTGTATCAGTACTTTAACTTCTGTCCCCTTTCAGTAAATGTGGGAAATGTATGGCTATATAAAGCCATTAAAAACCTATGAAATTGCAAGGAATTGCAACCATTATGAAAACTGGTTTTCATAATGTAGCAAGACTGTGCTACATTATGAAAACCAGTATTTGTACAAGCAATTTATGGCCCAGTACTAAAAATGTTTCTATTTCAAACCTGAATGTTAATGGTAGCTGCCTGTGTAGTTAATTTTACTCTTAAATTAATTACACTCCTCAGTATTTTATTATTTGTAGAGTAATAGCCACAGGCATATTTTTTTGTGTTGCTGATGAGATTTTGTAAAGTATTTGATCCAGTTTCAAAGTGAAATCAGGATATTTTTCTCCAAAAATCTAGGTGCCTAGTTTTACACATTCACAATCCTGTTTTTCTTTGGAAATTTTACTGCTGGTTAATGGGTCTCTCTCGCTTTGCAGAAAGTACTACAATGGATACTATATCCAAATTACCATTTTGCTTGTTTCTGCAAAGCCTAACAATGAACATCATACTGCTCTGACTGCATCTTTAAAAGAAAATTTTGTACTTCTATATGAAACATAGTCAGGAAATGGTAGAAAATGTATGCATTGTTTGTTATCACCTTGACCTATGGATCCAAATTGTGTGAGATTTTGTTCACTGTGGAAAGAATATCTCTTGAGAAGGGATTTAACTCAGATTTAGCTCTCTGTCTCTATGGCATGTAATGTTAAGTCTGAGTGGTAAAGGGCTAGTAAGCAAGCTGACATATACTCACAAGGATATCCCACTAACATGCACAGAGGTTTTCCAAAGTTATTGGTGCCATGGATATGTTTCCAAGGCTGGGGATTTAAGATTTTAAGTTAGAAGTACTTGGCTAAAGAAACAGAGTGAACTTAGGTGTTTAATGACTCTCTACAATTGAACCTGACAGGAGATTGTAGCCTGGTGGGGTTGGTCAACAACCCATCAAGGCACAACTGATAGGATGAGAGGAGATGGCCTCAAGTTACATCAAGGGAGGTTTGGATTGGATATTTAGGAAAAAAATATTCACTGAAAGGGCTGTCAAGTGCTGGAACATGCTGCCCAGGGAAGTGTTTGAGTCACCATTCCTGAAGGTATTTAAAAGCTGTGTAGATGTGGCACTTAGGAACAAGGTTTAGTGCTGGACTTGGCAGCCCTGGATTAAGAGCTGGACTTGATGGTCTAGGAGGTCTTTTCCAACCCAAATGATTCTATGATTCTGCAGCCTTACACACATAACTTCACTAAAAAGCTAATCAGTACCAGTTTGGCAAAGTGAAGTTGATGCTAACTAGTTGATTCATTTGATTTCCACTGACAGGAGCTTTGTCAGTGGTGTGTAACAGCATCCTGCTATTGCAGCAATAAAATATCTGTAGCTGTTACACATAAACAGCTTTATTCAAAATGTCCTTATCTCCACTGGCAGGGTGGTGTAAATAAGAATCACCTACTACTGGTCCAGTGCATATTCAGTTTCTCTATGACTGTAATATTAATGTTCTCCCTTGAACTTCCTTTAGGATTTGTTTATCTGGGTATGATAAGTGATGTCAGATATTAGGCCTTGCTTAAAGATAGTAGCAATGGCAATCAGTTTCAAAGATGAGCATTGACTTGAGCTTCCAGACCTTGAAATAACCTGCTTAGCCACTTATCTGTGTGGTGTTATGTATTGTTTGTAAATAAATACTAAATTGTATACTATTTCAGAATTTATATACTAAACTAAATTAAATACATTATCTATCATGATGCATTGTGTTTTCAATTGTACATTGGTTTATCTTCGTGCTTAAGAACCAGAGGACAGTTTGCTACATCAACAGTTCATCCCTGGAACAACAGGATACCAGATTAAGAAAGCAGAAAATCTAAACATCTGGAGAAATTTATTACTTCAGAAACCAAAGCAAACGAAATCTTGCTATCAGACATCTGGAGAAGAGGCAATGTTAGATCTCACACCAATTTGCAGACAGCTGCACAGCAGTTCCAGAATGCACTTTCCTATGGAAATAAATCTTCCCTTTTTACTGATTTTCAGAAGAGGCACAGAATTTTGCTTCTACCAGATTTAATTTGAAGATGTTGAGGGACACAGCAAGATGGTGTGACACTGGTCCACAGCATAATATTGAAAATGTCCTCTGTATGGGTTACTGGATTGAGGACACATAATGAAATTTTTTCTCAAGCCTTTTGTGCAGCTCTGAAAGGTTTTTGATCACAGACTGTTCCCTAATTGCTCTCCAGAGAATAAAAGTGCTCTTTCTTTCTGCCTGTTGCCTTTTCCACACAGCAAAAGCCTAAACAGAGGTAGAGCTGCAAAGCAGCTTCTCAGTCAGCATGTAGTCATCACAAGATGTTCTGACCATAAAGGCAGTGTTATTTAAGGCAACTTCTTATTTAAGGGACAGCCCTGGAAGAGGATATGTGTTTCATCCTTAGATTTTCTTCAGATTGTGAACTGTTGAATCACCGCAAAGAGGCTGGAAAATTACACCAGAAAATCCCCTCAGGTAAAGTGAAGCACTGAAGAAAGATGGAAAAGAAAGTGAAAACTACTGACTAAACCCTGTCCTTTGCTTCATCATGAGCATGAGACTACAAAATGTATGACTGTATGACAAGAGAAATTGAGTTTATCCAGCTTCTGAAGGCCTTTATGAACTAAAACTTCATCTGGGGACATCCAACAGTAGTCACAGTGCATAACAGTTCGGAGTAAGAAAACTGAGTGTCTGTAATACATAAAAGTGGATGAACCATCTGAATTGAAGATTTCCTCCGTCTAAGTGAGGTACAGCACAGCTCTGTTTCATTTGATTCCTTACCACAGGTCTGCGAGGCTTTACAGTCCAGATATTCCCAGGTCTGGAAACAGAGATGCCTTCACCTCTGGGATTCACTGTAGTTTAATCAGGCACTTCCCATAAACCCCTCTTTGGTGAACTCTGATTCCTCAGCTCAGTCCCTAGACCCTAGGTTCAAATTGCACAGTCACTTTGGCAAAGCAGATTAGAAATACCTTGTGACATAAGAATTTTCCTTTATTTTGGCCTTAAAAGCTTTCCTTTCATGTGGCAAGAGAGACAGCCTGAGCAAGGGCTAGAAACACAACAAAAGATTTCTTTGAAGACAACACTTCTTTCTGAGGTCATCTAAAACATCGATTTTGGCATCGTCAACTGGAGAACCAGTAATAATCTCCTATAACTATGGAATAAATGAGGGAACAAAAATCATTTAAATCTAAGTTTGTCATTTATATGATTTATTTATCCAATTCACAACAACCCAATGCATTTTTACTTGAGTTTCTCTCATGCATACACATTTTTTTTCCTTTTACCATTTTCCTGCCTTGCTGTGTTCTCTAATAAGTCCCTCTAAGAAATAGTTGCTATTACTCTTAGGTGATGGAAAAACAGAAAAACATGCAATTAGTCTGTTTGGGGTTTTTTGCTTTTGAGCACAGTCACTACTGCATCCAAGAATCACTTTACAGGCAGTGAACATGAGTTTCATTTTATAATCCACAAAAAAGTCACAGCCAAATTAGTCTGTATTAGAAACATTGAGAACATCTCTTTTTCCTCACTGCCTCTACACATAGGAGAAAGAGATATTACTTAACCCAGAGGTTTAATTGTTGACATATTTTCAGGCAAGCCTTGGAATTTACTTTTCACTTTTTTTGTGAGCAGAATTCCAAACTAGAAGCTGAGGCACTGAAGTTGCATATAGATAGTGTTTTTGTCTCTGTGTAACAGTCAGAATTAGGCTTATCCATGCAATTATAAAAACAGAAATATATTCCACAAGTTTAGACGTATGCTGTCTACTTAATAGTGATTCATTGGAAGCTTTTTTCGCCCAAAAGATTTTGTTTAAAATCTGTGTCCAACACTTTTTGGTTTGGCTCATAACACAAAAACCCCACACTGCCTAATCCCCAAAAAACCCTCATCCTTTCCTGTAGGGGGTGTTAACTGTGCTTCTTTTTAGATCCAAATTATTTGATATTCAAAAAGAGCCAATTATTTACCGATTCCTTCAAAATCTGTAGGATTAACAGCACTTAGATCTTCGAGCAATCCAGGCCAAAATTTTGGATTTAAGAGTGTAAACTGCAATCTGCTTGCAATCTTGATACCAGTAACCAAATGTAATCCAACACAGCAGTAAATCCACATTCACCTTTGAATTGTTACACCCTGACTTTTCCTATCTAAGAAGAGCAATAGAACAGACATCTCGCTAGTTTATATCCTGATTCCCCCTGCCCCATCAGTTACAGTATTTGTAGAATTAAGGACAATTTTGTCATCAAATTTCTAGTATTGCTAAGACAAAGCAGTAATTCTCTTTTCTGAAAAGTCTGCATTTTTGCAGCCACAAAATGAACGATCACTTTCTTGCTCGCATAGAGATAAAACAGAAATACTTAGCTAATGGGCAATTTATTTTAAAAAATCAAATCTATATGACCTTCAAATGCAAGAGCAATTTTTCACACTTTCTAACCAAGATCTTTTTTTCTCATTTTCAGCATTTAATGGGATGAGTTATTTCTCAAGCACAATTCCCCACCTTATCTTTAAGTGCACAATGATGTCAAAAAGGGCACAGGCAAGATAAATCCAAGTGTTTTTCTTCAACTTCAGTGTGTTGAGATTTCAGAGATTTTGTTATGCAGCATGCGTAATATTTTGTGCTAAAACGTTTTAGAGCCTTGGAGTGGTTTTCTGCAACATTTCTAAAAAGATACTAATAGCTTGCAAGTTTATATTTAAAGTGGACTTAAAAGAACATAAAACTAATAATTGCCATATCTACGTAGTGCTGTCAAACATGACTAGTGATCATTGTATTAATATCAGCAATTCCTCTTGGAAGCTTTTACACTTGGCATTGCTATCATTACTAAGTGTGTTTATGTCAGCTGCTGTAATAATTTTTCTAATGCTATAACTTTCTCGAGTTAATTATAAACAAATTGGCACACTTAATTAATGCGTCCTACTAATAATATATATTATCTTAGATAAGTGTGAATGTTACTAGTGGTGATGCAGCTCAGTTAACGATGGCAAACACTATAACCTTCTCAATAGCAAAAGGCACATTATTCCTAGAAAACAAAATTACATGTCTTTAAAATAGACACAAAGTAAGAGAGCAATGAGGGCAAAATTATGTTGTCAAGTTGGGTTTGAGCAACTCTGAACTTACACAGAACAGAGACAAACTCTGCCTGATACTTAACTTCTAAGGAATAAACAAAATATCTGCTGAGTGTAACAAAGTGTTGTGTCACTTGTCAGCTCAATCATAAATGAGCTTTGTTCCTGTGTGGAAACATAGGGAAAACCAAGCAGAGGAAAGTCCTTAATTCTGCTTAGGAGACCTCCATTTATCAGAACTGATGAATGAGCTGCTCTGAAGCTGTCCAGACACAGCTGCACAGGAGCATTTAAATTTTCTGTCTACAGAAGCTAGAATTCAAGGTTACACAGGTGGCTTCAGGAGAGAAAAGAGGCAACACAGGACCTTATTCTTTGGTGTGGTTGGCAGCAGGGCCTTGCTAGTGGTAGGATTTGTAATATTCCTGTGTTTAATAGCCTAAAATAATTAATTTTTGTTAAATTCAATTCATTACCATAGTGAGTAATAAACAGAAAATATTAAATGTCACAGTATAATAGCAAAAAAACAATCATTAATTTCAGCTACTTTCCACAGAAAGAATAATCTGAACTTTACAAATTTCCCAAAATGAAACATAGCAAGATAAAATACTTTGTTTTTCTCATTTTCTGTTAATCACAGGAACTGTTCCAGTGAACTTTGGGTGTATATAGCATAGTTGTTTATACCTAAGTGCTTCAGGTTATCCACATGGCCATTTATTCCTATACATATCTGTGAAGTATCTAGCACATTTCTGAGTGCTATAAAAATTAACAATCTAAGGAGTATGATAAGTGAGTGAGTTAGCAAAGTCAAAATTACCCTTTCATCAGTGCAGTGACTTTATAATGAGATGTGACTATTACAGGGTAGTGCAGGCTGGTACTTGGGTGGTTGAAAATTAGTTTTCTTGGTAACACAGTTCTATTATTTCATTTCTTTCCTGGGGAGGGGAAGAGAGGTAGAATGGAAAAGGAGGAGGGAGGGGAAAGATGGAGCTAAACTGCAGAGTCATTCTGTAAACACAAAACTAAATCCTTTAATACAACCCACCCTCAAAACTCAGATGTTTTGGTACTTTCCCCAAATTTCATTATTGCCAGGGAAAACCTAGTGGTGGTAAAGTATATCTGAAGGAGTCTTTCCTTCCAGAGAACATGCCGAGCTACAGATGACAACTGTCTCTAGAGAAGCAATGGTTCAGGGCTGCCTTTGGTGCACTGAACGCTTCAGCAAATTGTGTTACCACTGGATTTTGAAATTATGTTGCAGTCACCTCTTGCAAGGGCTAACCCCAGAAACAATGGAAACTCTTTCCAGATGCTTTGTATTGAGTATCCTAGTGGCAGATCTTGCGCTGACAAGTTCTGCTACAAAGTCAGAACAGTTTTACATCACTAAGTGTCTGAAATGTCTGACCTCAGTTGCAGGGGCAAAGGTAACGTAGTTAGAGGCTGAAGAGCCACTGGGTTCTGGTATGTAGCAGCCCACACAACATTTTTTAACGTTCGTATCTTTGGCATTTTCTCCATTCACAACTGGTACAACAACTTTGACCTGTCTCAGCATTCTTGAAACAGTTAAGTTCATTATCAGGCACAGAGATTTTCTGTCAAAGGTGGACCCGGGCCACGCACATTCATCCTTATTCTTATCTGTTTTAAGTTCAGAAAATGCCACGGTTTCTTGGCAGAAAGGATTCTCTCCACCTTTCTCTGTCCACCACTATCAATTATAAAGATAACAGTTCTCATAGATAGATGAGAACTGTTAATGATAATGATAATGATGATTATTAACAGATAATGAAACCCAATAATTTTGGAGTGCTCAGGTCTAGAACTAGTCCCAATGCACTGATTTATATCACTGTTGTTACAGATCAAATACTGCTGTTGTCGTTTACTAATGAAGTCCACAAGAATAATGTCTGCTTTCCCTGCCCTTTTTAAATTATAGACCTGACCTAGAACACCTCTTACTTTTATTCCAAAAATAAAGAACTTTTATTACTAAAAAAGTTCTGAAAAAGACAAAGCATTGGCCACAATGTATCCATTACCAACATTTTCTTTTATTACCGTATTTAAATCTAAATTAAGTTCTAGGTAGGTCTAGGCATGTCAAATAGGTGTCTAATAAAAAAATCTTGCCTTATTTTGCAACAGTCATGTTCTCCAATTTCCTTTTACTTTGCACCAATTTCACTTTGCTCTTGCCTGACCTACTTCATTGCAAGGCTTACTCTGCTTTTCACAAACTGCACTTTCCTGTCATCTCCTGGGATTCACCTGAACCACAAGAACCCTTACATCAACAGAATTACTAATAAATAAGGGATCTTTTACATCAAAAAAAGCACAAAGCATCCTTGTAATGCTGTAGAGGTAAAAGAGAGGTATGATCTTAATGAGATGGTCACGTGTGTTGTTGCACAAATGCAGAGAGTAATTTGGGCTGAATGAGAATTGCCCTGAGTTTATGCATAGCTAAATCACCCACTTCCTACCAGCAAAGATCAGGCAACATTGGACACTTAGTAGAAAAAATTAGGCACTTTATCTAAGATAAAACACTTTATCTCGAACAAAGTACGTTAGCTAAAATATATGGATAAACATTTCACTATATAATAACCTGCTTTATCTACATAAAATGTAACATGCTTGCTGCCTTTTACCATCAGAACTGCCACCAGAATGTACCTGCAAGACACCAATTTATACTTATTGAGTCACTTTTTATCCTCCCCCTTCTTTTCTGCTTAACAATGCAAGAAACCTTCTGGTAAAAACATCACAGAGCTGTAAATCAGTTTGTTTGCCACAGCAAATAATTAATGAAAACAGTGACCTTCCTAGAACTCATTTGTCGCTGTTGAGCGGCTAGCTGAGGACTAACCCAAGTTCTCAGACAAGGAAAGAGAGGAGAAAAGGAACTTTATTGTTTTCAATTCCATATATATAGAGTCTACAGAAGTGCCCCAGATTGGTCAGCCCGAGACCTCCCCCTAGGCACAATTGGCCAAGCCCGAACTGACTCAATCCGGAGAAACTGTTTGCAAAACATCCAAACTTTATCTTGTTTATGAAATATAGCAAAATGTTCCCACGGGAAGAACCTGTGCTAGCCACACTCATTTATATATGTACTGAGGGGGAAATTCTTCCTAACATGAAAGTAGACAGCACGAAAAGTGCTCAACATAAGGTATGGATTTAAACAAGAAACAAGACTCAGTTCACGATCCATGCATATTTTAAAACTTAGAGATTTAAGAGTGACATCAGATCTGGTTTATGAATACTGCAGATCATCTGATGACTCTACTCTGCTTCAGTGCATTGCACAGTACAACCTTCATCAGTGATGCTAAAAACGATTCAAGATACCATTTAAAATACATAGTGAGGCTATATCATAACCCTTTACGTATTTTGATTGAGACTGGAAGAATATTCTGCAGAGTCTATAGTATAACCTGTTTACTGAGAGGTTGTGTGAGTCATGAGGAAATTCCCCACTTAGAATAATAATTTATGGTTACACCCACTGCTAAAGAAAAGCACTGGATGATAACTACAAGCTTGCACAGAACAGTTCAATTAAAATTCAGGCAACAGAAAATGTTATTGCTCAAATGAGCAACCAACAAGCAGATTCTACAAGTGGAAAATATTCCAGAGCTTGGTATCTGGTCATACAGCTGCTAAGTTTGCCTTCTGTGTAGCAACATTCACAGAGAAAACAGTTGAGGGGGACTCATATTTGCATTTTTCACCACAGTAAACAAGAACAGGCACTGTGAATTGCGTGTTTTAGAGAGCTGCATGTGGGGTTGCAGCACTACAGTGATAGCTGGTTTTCCTTTAGTAAACCTAGAAGTAATGCCCTGAAAAGACCAGATATATTCTGCTAACATGTGTACAACATCAGGATTTAGAATGCAAGTTGTTAGCTCCTTAGGCAGCACAAGCACCAAAATGTTTCTGAACAACCAGAGATGTGAAATACTGAGACACTGGACTGTAAATCCACTAGGTCACCTAAGACTTTTCAAAAAGGGCTATCATTTTATGTTCAGTGGCAATTCTGCCCCAAAAACCTTAACTTTTATTGATCTAAACTTTAATCTGTATGTTAATACATTTGCTAAGTTATACATAACAGAAATACATGTCCCTGGCATAAAATGGATCTTTAAGGTCAAGTAGTTTTCTGTGGTAGGCTGACCCTGGCTGGATTCCAGGCACCCACCTAAGATGCACTATCACTCTCCTCCACAACTGGACAGAAGAGAGAGAATATAATGAAAGCTTCATGAGCTGAGATGAAGACTGGGAGAGATCACTCACCAGTTACTGTCGTGGGCCAAACAGGCTCAGCCTGGGGAAATTAATTGAATTCATTACCAATCAAAACCAGATCAGGATAATGAGGAGTAAAATAAATCTTAAAAACACCTTTCTCCCACCCCTGCCTTCTTCCTGGGCTCCCAGTAACACAGGGAGACAAGGAACGGGGTTATGGTCAGTTCATCACACATTGTTTCTGCAGCTGCTCAGGGAAAGGAGCCCTTCCCCTGCTCCAACGTGGTATCCCTCCCATGGGAGTCATTTCTTCCCAAAATATTCCAAACTGGGCCACTCTTCTACAGAGTGCTGCCCTTCAAGGACAGCCTGCTCCAGCATGGGTTCCCCACAGGGCCACAAGTCCTACCAGGAAACCTCCTTTGGCATTGGCTCCTCTCTCCACAGGTCTGCAGGCCTCTGTCAGCAACCTCTCCCAGCCATGGCCTCTCACAGCTTCACAGCCTGCTCTCAGGCCTACACCTGCTCCAGTGTGAGCTCCTCCAGGGCTGCAGGTGCATCTCATCATCCCCGTGGATCTCCACAGGTGCATCTCATCATCCCTGTGGCTCTCCACAGGCTGCAGGTGGATCCCATCATCCCCGTGGATCTCCACAGGTGGATCTCCTCATCTCCATGCCCTCCCGGGCTCGGGGCACAGTTGCCTCACCAATGGCTGCACCGCAGCCTGCAGGGGAATCTCAGCTCTGGTGCCTGGAGCACCTCCTGCCCCTCCTGTGTGTCTGCAGAGCTGTTCCCTCACATTCTCACTCCTCTCTGGCCACAATTACTTCTGTGAAATAACCTTTTTTCCCTTCTTCATTAAGTTGCATATTTACAGTAATAACAGAGGCATTAGCACCATCTCTGCTGAGCTCAGCCTAGGCGGGTGGGCCTGTCTCATAGCCTTGGCTGTGTTGGACATGGCAGAAGCTTCCAGCAGCTTCTCACAGAAACCACTGCTTTGGCTGCCGAAACCTGGCCATGCAAACCCAATACAGTTTTTATCTATTGCCTACTTCCTCACTACAAGAAGAGTTTCATTCTACTGGTGATAATCATCAAGTGATGACCAGGAGAGAAATTTAATATGTAAGTAAGTGAGGTTCACACTACAGACAAAATGAAAAAATGCCTCAAACATACTCATCACAAAGACTAACAGCTGGCACATTTGTACATGTGCATTTATTGAATAAAATTCATTAATTAATTGTAATTATTAGACTGAACACAAATTTAGGACTGAGATCCTCCTGCTTTTGGACCCAATCTCAATTGAAGAGTATTACAATAAGCATTATAGTGCTGGTAAAGAGACATGCCCAATCCACAGCCTACTAGAGCTACAGCTGGCATTAACTTAATTTTAAGGAGGATTGGAACATATTACATTCTTTATCATAATTTCCCAATCAAGATAAAGAATTTATATCATATCTTAATTTATTATTACATTGACAGCTCACAGTTACTGCTTATGTTACAACCCTCAGGTATCCAACTGATACTAAAGCGTCTTTCTCAGGTTCAACACCCACACAAAGGGAGAGATGTCCTCCCATGATCACATCTGCAGAGATCACAGTGGCAAAAGGAGGGAAAAATTTCTCTTTCTGATCTGAAATAGAGCAGAAAGCTGACAGTGTTAACCCAGAGTTACACAGAAGGCTCTGTGGAAAGAGCACATCATGTTATTGAAGCTGTGTGTTCAGCCCAGAGCTCTGGAAAGATGGGATTTGCCTGGGTGCCTCACTCTGCTTGGCCATGGCTCTTGCAGCATTCTGGCCATCCTGCTACAGCACTCCCTGCTTTCCCAGCTTCCCTGTCCCATAGATTGTCCATGTTCCTGACCTAGAAATCCTGGGAAGAGCACTATTTATGCAATGGGACGGAGTCAGGCTTTGAAAGAATCCTCTCTCCAGCTCCCATTTGTTTGAACAGATGTACAACCCATGCCATGTTGGGCAGTGTTTCCTCACATCCTGCAGCGCACCCTCCAGACCCTGGGAGTTCACAGGGTGCACTCTGCACTCCAGCATCCATTAATGCATGCAAGGAGTGAAATCCTTTCTTACCTGAAAAGGGTAGGAAAATATATTGACACCAGAGAAAAAAGTATTTCCTAGCATTCCTTCCCAAAATTCTATGGGTTCAAGATTTAATGTCCAGTTCAAGAAGATTTTGTCCTCACCACTGAAGTCCAGTCATTAGCACTAAACCTACTGAGGCTTTTTTCCTAAGCTTCTCCACCTTTGCTGCCAGCCTTGGGTGACCGTGTCAGACTTCACTTGAAACAATCTCCTCTGTCTGCCTCCCTTCTGCTGAAGGAAACCTTGTGCTAAACTGGATTTTCCCTGCTTTCTGGCCCAAATCTCCATAGCCTTGTTCTGAAACCTCCTTCCCTCAATGTCTGTCATTAGAGGAGTACAGACGTGTTGGACACCTCGAGCTATGTTTTGCATACATGATCTTTATTTCTATGGTGTTCATATTTTGACCCACAACAGGAAGGCACGGAGCAAGGAAAATGCCAGAGTCATAAAAAAACAGGAAGGCATCTGGTTGCAAACAAACAATTCTGAGAAGTTTATTCCATTGCTAAAATCTGTCCTATTAATAGAAGCCTAGTATTTACAACAATCACTAGAGAGACCATTTCTAACAATCAATACAAAGAGTGTTTCTAACAGTCAGTACACAGAGTATTTCTAACAACCAATGCAGACAGTATTTTTAATAAACAATAAAGGGTCTTTCTAACAATGAATACAGAGTATAACAATCAACACAAAGTATTTCTAACAATCAATACAGAGTATTTCTATCAACAGAGAGTATAACAATCAATACAGAATATTTGTAACAATTAATTCATATAGTATTTCTAACAATATACAGAGTATTTCTAAGAATCAAAACAGTATTTCTAACAATCAATACAGACAGTATTTATATCAATAAATACAGAGTATTTCTAACAATCAATACAGACAGTATTTCTAACAATCAATAGAGAATATTTCTAACAATCAGTAGAGATAATATTTATAACCATCAATACAGAGTATTTCTATCAACAGAGACTATAATAATCAATACAGAATATTTGTAACAATCAATACATATAGTATTTCTAACAATATAGAGCATTTCTAAAAATCAGAACAGAATTTCTAAAGATCAATACACACAGTATTTATAACAATCACTACAGAGTATTTCTAACAATCAATACAAAGCATGTAACAATCAATTTAGTGTATTTATGCAGGGTATTCATAACACTGTCCATATCCAGATTCATCAAAAGTAATAATGAAATCCTTAGCCGGAGGAATTTCAGCCTTTCTAAGCACCTCTACGGTTATCTCATGGGCACGACGTAATTTAAAAGCTAATTCAGAAGGTAAGCCATAAAGTTTATTTGCAAATAACCCAAGATGTTCTACACTTCTGCCAATGAAGATGGAAATAGCCCTGAACAGCACAGAGAGCTTTGTCAGGAAGGCCACTCCTTTCCCAGCTTTCCCCTGGAGCTCTGGCTCTTCATCTTCTCCTGTGTCCTCTGGCTCAGTGTCATCATCTTCTCCTCTGTTCTCTGCCTGTGTCATCATCTTCTCCTGTGTCCTCTGGCTCAGTGTCATCATCTTCTCCTCTGTTCTCTGCCTTGTGGCTAGCACAGGTCCTTCCCGTGGGAACATTTTGCTATATTTCATAAACAAGATAAAGTTTGGATGTTTTGCAAACAACTTCTCCGGATTAAGTTGTCGCTGTTGAGTGGCTAGCTGAGGAATGACCCAAATTCTCAGACAAGGAAAGAGAGGAGAAGAGAGCTTTATTGTTTTCAATTCCATATATATAGAGTTTACAGAGGTGCCCCAGATTGGTCAGCCCGAGACCTCCCCCTAGGCGCAATTGGCCAAGCCCGAACTGACCCAATCCGGAGAAGTTGTTTGCAAAACATCCAAACTTTATCTTGTTTATGAAATGTAGCAAAATGTTCCCACGGGAAGAACCTGTGCTAGCCACATTAAGTCAGTTCGGGCTTGGCCAATTGGGCCTAGGGGGGAGGTCTCGGGCTGACCAATCTGGGGCACCTCTGTAAACTCTATATATATGGAAATCAAAACAATAAAGCACTTCTTCTCTCTTTCCTTGTCTGAGACCTTGGGTCATTCCTCAGCTAGCCACTCAACAGCGACACTGCCTCAGTGTCATCATCTTCTCCTGTGTTCTCTGGCTCAGTGTCATCATCTTCTCCAGTGGGATTCCCTGCTGGGATTCCCTTCCTGCTCTGCCTCCAGAGCATGAACAGCACAGGGACAACCAAGCACAGCACTGTGCCCATGTGTCCCTGCATCTTTCTCTCCAGCTCCCACAGAGGCCATGCCAGAGATGCCTGGATAGCTTCCAGCTCCGTAATTTCCTTCTCCAAGAGCAGCTGGTGTTGCCGAAGGAACACCTCCCGCTCCTTCATCCTCTGCAGGACTTCTTCCTCATCCTCAGGAGAAATTAAATTCTTTCCAGAGGGCGAGGGTGTCTGATTGACAGGGACAACGGCCATCAACACCAGGTACATGTGGAAGATTCCTTGCACCATGGCAAATCCTTCCTGTGTGAAAGGGACAGAAAGGAGCAAAGAGCCAAGATTCAGACTATATTCCCTCAGGAAGACAAAGAAAGCAGCTCCCCACTGGAAGAAAAGCTTTGGTGTCCTTGCTAGCCCTGCAAAAAGGCTGCAGGCCAGAGGCTCAGGACCCTCCTGCTGCTGCCAGCTCCTCATGCAGCTGCACAAAGAGGCTTCATGAGCTCATGGTGAGGAGGAAGGGGAGGAAGGTACACAGAGACAGGAGCCACGATGGGCCAAGTTTGAGGAGAGACAAGTTCAGCATTGCAGGTGACACAAGAAACCAAGGTCAGTCCCCCAAGCAGGAGAAAGGGAAAGGGAAAAGGGAAAAGGGAAAAGGGAAAGGGAAAAGGGAAAGGGAAAGGGAAAGGGAAAGGGAAAGGGAAAGGGAAAGGGAAAGGGAAAGGGAAAGGGAAAGGCTCCAAGCTGTGTTCAGGCAGACCACAGATATCTTGCCCAGATGTTCCCAAATGGGCTGGAGAGAGGAAATCCACCGTCCTGCTTTCCAGCTGCTCCCACCTCTTCAAACCCTCACACTGTCTTGGGCCAAGGCCTGATGAAATCCTGCTCAGTGTGGGCAGCTGGCTCCTTGAAGGGCTCTGTGTAAGGATGAGGCTTCCTTGCTCTCCCAAAGCCCTTCCCTTGGCAACCCTGGGCAGGACATTCATCTGCCCTCCCTCCTTGCTACAGACCTGCTCTGCCCAGTCCGTGGGCAGTTTCCCTTCTGCCTGTTTGTCCTCAGCTGCGATTCCAACCTGGGTCAGTGGGCTCTGCCCTGAGTTCCCAGGAGCTGCAGGCTGCAGATGCCAAAGCTCAGCCACACCACGGCAATGCCACCAGCAGCAGCAGCGGCAGAAGCAGCAGCGCCACCAGCAGTGCCAGCAGCTGCCGCAGGTGCCTCTCAACTGTCGCTGCACCTGCACTGCAGCACCTCCTGCTGCCACCAACGCTCTCTCGCTGCTGGGAGACAGCCCTCGAGCCTGGCCGTGGAGTCACAGAGCCATGGAATCTTAGAGTCCTAGGCTCGTGAAATCCTACAGTTCTAGCTTCATGGAATCCTAGAGTCGTGGAATCTTGGGATCCTCACTCATCTCGGATGTTGGGATGATGCTGGAACATCAGGTTCCTGAGAATGTTCTCCACATGATTGTTTGGATATTTTCAGTCCATTGCTCATCTCTTGTCAGTTCTGATGGGAGATGTTTCTCACACCAACCCAATTATTTCCTTTCCTTTACTATCCAGCCAACAACCTCCCCTTTAGTTTTTTGCCTAACCTTTCAGGAAGATGTCCAAGATGCACTAAGAAACAGCACAATTTTCAGTTTAAATCTTCTCAGAATGGCTGCAATTGTCAAAGCTGTTAGTCCAAGACTTTGTCTTTCTACTAAGAAAATGATATCATTTTACTGTGTAGATATTAGTAGATCCAGGTATAACATATTTCTTCATTTGCTGAACATAAAAATAATTTCAAAACTAGCTTTTCCATGCTTTTAAATGTCCAGAAGAATTTCATTAAGTAGCCTATCACTTGGATAGAGGGATATCTGACTGTAAAGGTAGTGAGACAAACCCCCCCCAGCAGTGGAACCCACAGACATCAAGAGGCCTCAGAGCTGGTGAAGCTAAACTAGTCAAAATGCTGCTGTTGCTCACCACCAGAAAAGGCACTGCTCAAAGTTTTAGAAGAGATTTTTCACAGATATTTAAAATCAATCATTCACATATTAAAATGCAAATTGCAGTATGTGACTATCCCTGCCAGGCTGCAATAACCTTCTCAAAAGCCTGCAATGCAGATTGCAAATGTTCATTATGTGTGCACCAGCTTTGAGGAACCAGCTATTTATTAGCACTGGATCTTGTAACCTGCACTTCTGGGTTTTTGCCATTGAAATTCCTTGAAAGGTTTGCAAATATTTGTGACTAGTGCTGACATTTTATTTATTTATTACGAAAAAAACCCTGTGAATGCTTTTTTAGCATTCACATGTGAGCTTATAACTTAAATGTGAAGCAATAAATGAAAGCTCAAATGATAGATCACTGGGAATATTAGTATTCCTACTGCATTAGCAACAAGTTCAAGATAATGTGCCCACATATTTAAGGTGCTTTTCAATCAGACAACATATTTTTCAATGGTAGAGAGTGTACTATGCAGCACAGAAAGTACCTGAGGGAGGTTGATGGTGAGCATGAGAAAAAGGAACAACACTTAATCACACAGTTAGCTTGGTAATCAAATTAAAAATTTTGTTCCATGCAGTTTTTAATGTAGTTCCATTTATTGTTCCTTGGAAAATTGATTAAAGACATGAAATGCAAAAAATCCTTGAAAAAAGCTCTAAAACATAAAAGTACATAATTCATTACATTCTTCCTTTAATTTCCTCCAATTTAAACCCCAAGTTTTAACATACCCTGGGAAAGAATTCACCTGGTCACAGGTTTCTTTTCCCTTTCTGAAAGAACAGACCTTGACTTCATCTTTCTGTGAACATTTGTAGAGTCACAGAAGCTGGACATTTCCCTGCTGAAGCTGCTGAGCCATTCCCTCCCTCCCAGCAATTCTTCGCTGGGTTTTCATGGCAGTGGGGCTGACCAGCTCCATGCTGTGCACTGCTTTATGGACAGCAGGCATGTTTCACAGCTGGGTGGTTTCACAGCTCACAGAAGCACTGGAGGAGGTAACGGATCTCAGTTACACCCCAGGCTGTCCAGAGTGACTCTGAAAAGTCTACTGGGCAAGACAGTTAACCCTTAATAGTCATCACAAGCAGCTCCCCTAGATGGTTCCTGTGAATTACTGGGCCCTAATAGTCTAAAATGCTGATTATTTCCCATTTCTGTTTCTTTTTAAAAATATAAATATGCATTCTCCCTTTTTCTCTGCTTCAGTTTGTCTTGTATATTTACATGATAACCTCTTCTGGGTAAAGACTGCGTGTGCAGCCACTGCTATAAATTGGTTTTGATCCTACTCTTTTCAAGTATAAGTAAAACAAATACTTAATAAAAAGGGAACTACCAGTTTTATCATTAAAGAAATCAACAGCCTTTAAACATTCCAGACATTTGTTTCCAGATCTTGCAGAGAGATAGCTTCAGTTAAATTAAATGTCTGCTATTCAAGTCATTCAATGAAAGAACTTGCTGTAGATTTAATAGTAAAATGCTTAATTTGCAATGCTCTTAATTGGTTAAATACCATGACTTTTCAACCTTCAAGGATTTTGTGTGTGTTCTCCAGGGTCTAATCTAATCCTCATGTTTATCCTGTTTATCTCTCTATTTCTTTACTCCACTTGAAGTAAATTAATCAACACTTCAACTGTCACCTTCTCCAACAGAAATAATATCTGTCAGTCCAAAAAAATAAGGGCAAAGAGAAGCCAACCCCTGTATCCAGGCATTGAGACCTTCAGAACCATCTGAGGGAACAGGGACCTCAATAACATAGGTTACTGAAAAACATAAAACATTTACCTATTTAAATGTTTAAATAAAACATTTACCTATTTCAGTAACATGGGTTACTGAAAAACATTTACCTATTTTAAATTCTAGGTAAGATCCTAATCAAGCATGGTGAAAATGCTCTGTCCTGACACACAGCTTAATAAAGCCACAGTTATTCATTACAGAGAGAAGAAAGGCACAATTATTTCTTACAGAGTTCCAAATGGAATTCTACAGTCACTCAGACCAAGGAGTAGCAGTCACCCCACAAACAAAAAGGCCGAGCATTTGTTGAAACTCACTCTTAAGCTGGAAATGGCACTAAGGCACTCCCATCCTGGGTGGTGGCAAACAGAATCAGGACCTTTCTGGTCTACAATGCATTCTGTTTCCAAGCATATTTACAGCTGCCTATCATCTCTACTGAAAGATGTAATTAAAAGGCTATTTTGGGAACGGTTCAGAAGTTTGGACAGATTTGTCAGCTTTTGGGTTTTTGCTTTTTCAGGTGAAAGAATCTGAACAAAATAATTGGTCTTGGTTACTGAAAAGGTAACCATCTAATGATTTTTCTAGTGATTTTTGGTTAAAATAACTAAAACCTTCATGCTGGCATGACTGTTTTCCAGAATAGCTTCTGTTCTCAAAACCTAGTCTAAAGAAAGTGTTCTTAAAATTTACTTTAATGAGATTTCAAAGAAAATGCCTTCTAACAATACCACAGATCTTCCCAATGCTGTAATTTATTCTGACACTAAAGAAAGTAGCTACAAATCTTTACATGCAAAGCATAAAATAGTATGTTACATAATATAATAAAATACAATAAAGTAAAATATAAAGATTTCCACCACCTTAGAATTAAATACAATGACAGATAATGAACTATCAAAAGGAAAGAGATGGTAAAACTTAACTTGGAACACAGTGGAAGGACCTCCTGCACCGACTGTATGTAATACAAGAACACAGATACCATTACAAGAATATCTTCAGAGAAGCTTTAAGTCACGTTATTGAACTCTCAAAAGACACTGTTATTGTGAAATTGCTTTCAGAGCCCTATGTGTATCTTGCTTATCATAGCCCAATATTTCACTGACCTACCACATATGAATTTTATACAATTTAATACTGCCAGCAGCTGGCTTACAAAGAGGTAATAACATGATTTTCATAACTACCCCAATTTATCTGGTTTTATATTGTAATAATCATAACTTGATATAATAATCAAATTGGTCTCAACAGCTACTGTTGTTTAAAATCACATAAAATGCAGTTCTGTGGTATTTTGTGGGATTCTTACCAGCAGCAAAACTGTACAAAAAGGCACAAATACAGACCAACCTGCTTGGCAGTGTCATACTGCAGTTGTAGATTCTACTTCTGTCACAGTCTGTATGGTATTTGTGAAGAGAAACTACACTGATCCCAGAGAAATATCCTCTCCCTGGGGCTTTCTAACAACCTGCAAGAGTTTCTGTAGGTCTGACAGCTGAGACAGCTGACTTCCCCTTCAATTCAGAGCAAGAAAGATCCACAAGGAGATTTCCTTTGATGTATTAAATGATCGGGTCATATCAAACAAAACCCCACAGAATCCAAAATGGAAACTCATTTTCCTGCTTCACAATTATCTTTTAAAGCATATTGCCTTTCTTGGTGAATCTTGCTTTTCTATTAAATCTCATATAGTCTTCATATTCTGAATAAAATGCTGTAGCATACTAAATATTTAAAATGCTAAAACAATTGAAGGTGCATTGGAAAGCTTCTTCAAGTCTGCATGAGTAGCTAAAGTGCTCCTCTGTATTCGGCATCTTGCTAAAATACCAGCAAAATAAAACCTCTCATAGGAGCTACATATTTTCCATATTCATTTATTAGACAAAACAATGTCACTCTCAGGAAAGGAATAGTGTTCTGTCACATAAAATATATCAATATACCAGGGGCCTGGGCAGTGGGGGGATGGAGAGAAAGAAAAGTCATTAACAGATGGAGAGAATAAAGAAAAAACCCAAAAAACTGATTACATCTCCCTAGAAAAATCTAAGTAGTGGAATTAGAGCATTCATGCCATTCAGAATATTATATGTTATTCAATAATTACTAGTGTTATTACTACTATTCACAGTAGTAGCAATGTTCTTCAGTCAACAAAGTCCAATCCCAGATCACTACTTGTACCTTTATTATGCGTTTAGTTCTGCATTATAGCAGCATTTTTACTTGGTAAAGTGCATAAGTGCAGGCTTCATTTCAAGGGCTTAAGAATGCACTTAATTTTAAATTTTGCTTACATTCCACTGAATAAATGTTTTAAAGCAGAAAATTATTTGCCTACTAGAAATAAAAATTTGTCCTTCTCTTGGGGAAATGCGAGGTACAATAAATGGTTAAGGAATCTTGAAAATCATAAGAGGAGAAAAAGAAACTCAGAATTTGATCTGGCTGAAGCCTTACAGACATTCTGGACATTCAATTCTAGGTTTCATTTTGATCCTTTTATAGAGGTGAATACGTCTGACAGATAAAAACTCAGATATGGAACTGAACTTGACAAGAATTTGATTTGAGGGTCTGCAGCCATGGTTTGAATTCCCCTCTTTTTAGAAATTTAAGTATCAGGACTTTAAGGGCAGCAAGCTTAGAGCCTTGCACTCTTTCATGAGACTCTGCTCTGTTCCTGTCCCAGTTTTCTCTGTCCTTGTGTGCAGAGCTCTGGGGTTTGGGGTTTTTGGGGGGTTGTTTTGGGTTTTTTGGCAGGGGGAGGTTAGGGTTTTGGTTTTGGGGGGGAGGTTTTTGTGGGTTTTTTTGAGAGGTAGTATAGGAATCAGAAAAAAAACATGACTGCAGCTTCTTTGGCCACCAGATTCCATAGCTTTCCCTGTAGTTTTGGCTTTTTACTAGCATTTGAAATCACTATTTATTTGCTATGGGGTTTTTGTTTCTTTTACACAGGGATAAAAGCAGTAGTAAAAAAAAGTGTCTGAATATATTACCAGCTCTAGTGACGAACTGCCTTCTCTCCCTGAGCATTAATACACTTTAAAAATAGACATGTGAATAGAGAACATATAAAAATCATCATAAAGTCATAGAGGGGAACAGAAAATGTTTTAGTTGCATTTTTCTCTATTTTCCTATATCTGGAATAAATTCCATTTCTTATTCCTCTAGAATCTTCCTACCTCTTTTCTGGCATACCCTGCATTCTGTTCAAATGTAGGTGAAAGACTGCTGCAAATCAGAAAACTATTTTGGTTAATATCTGGGAAATTAATGAATGCTTAGCAATTAACATTGGGAAATACAATTCTTTTTTACCCAAAAATTATCTTGTATTCAAACCAAAATTCACCATCACAGTTAGAGACATACCTCCAGGAAATAAACTCTTTAAAAACATGTTCACAATAAATGTTCTACTCTACTGATGATTTTGCATCAAACCTCTCCAATCTCTCCTCACTAGGACCAGCTCCTAATTTGCTTGGAACTGTATAGATACTCCGCATGTTAACCAAATATGTGCCTTCTGCATATAAATGGCAACTGAGAATGCAGAGACAACATTTCAAAGGTTCAGATATTCTATTTAGAAATTGCAGCAAGAAAAAGAAAATTTTAGGCTCATGCAAATGCAATGCAATATCCAAACACAAACACCAGCAATGGAAGACACACAAGACAACCTGCAGGATGTTCTTCTCTAAATGTTGACTGAGCTCCTGAGCTGGATAATGGGTGAACCCCATAAAGGAGGGTGATATGCATGGCCCAGCATGAAATTGCTTTTACTTATGTACACCTAACTAAAATATACACAATGGATTTTATTGTTTGCTTCCACTCGTATTGTCCAGACTGGCAGAAATACTTCTCTATTGTTTCAGCCTCATAAGTGTGTATTAATAATCAAAGTGTAACCTCTTCTGAAAACAAAGTGAACCTCTGAATGTGAAAAAGCACAGGAAGAACTAAACCATGTTCAGTAGAAAGAAGACTTGACAGGACATTATCTTTACAATCTTCTGCTGAATAAATATGAACTTTGCTTCGAAATAGATTCTTAATAGAAAATGTTAAACATTAGACAAAAGTCAACGTTTTCCTATAAAGCAATAAACCCAATATAACCAAAGTAATCTATATGAAGAAATACCAACCCACATAACACAAAACACCAGGCAGTGCAAATATCAAAAGATAATTTCAAGAGTAATCCAGTTTATTTTTTAAAAAGCATGTCCAGCACTTACAACAGAACCCCTTTGTGAGTTATACCTATCCAAAATGGTTCCCTGAACGCCAGAGCTGATACAAGGTAAATGCTAAGTGCATGAAGTGAGAAATAGTGGAAGAAAGAGGGAAAATTGACCAAGGATGAAAAACCCCTTCGCTCTTCATATGAATAAGCTGTTAGTGGAGCTGATGTTACTAACAGGCAGAATTATGTTGATATCTTAGGCTAATCAGAAACACTAGGCAAGCAAGGGCACAGAGCAGCACTTTGTGTCAGAAAGGGAAAATGTGACAGGCACATGAAACCAAAGGACAGAATTAACAGCGCCTTTGCAACAGAGAGGGGTTTAGCAGATTTTAGTGGGCCACAGTACAAATGCTTCTGTGGCTGCTCTGGTTTTTTTAGTAAGCAGCAGTTACAGATTTTACTTCCTGGGCTTTAAAAGCACTTTGTAGATCTCCCTTGAAGACTAAGGGTTAGATTTAAGAAACAGGAGATTGGAGATTTGATATTTGTGAAAAACTGTTCTCTCCGATAAAGAGCTGTCTGTCCTTTCCTGACCTTCTGTGTAACTACATTCAGGATTTCACCCATCTAGTTCTGTTTCCCATTTATTTGGATAGATTTCAAGACAGAAAACTAACACTTAAAAGGCACAAAGCACCTTGAAATACAATAGAATGGCAATTTCCTCTCTTCAGCTGTAGCACCAGCCATCACACTGAAGGTATGCAACTAGTAGTTAGTTCTGTCTAATCTTTTATTACTATGCAAATAAGATGTGCCAGAAATACACATACACTATTATTTTCACAGGCTGATTTGAAACAAACTCTATTTAATAATAAAAAGAAAAGGTTAAAGTAAAATTCACTTTTAAAGTGAATACTGTTATTAAGCCAGTAACATGAGGTAAGAATACTGTGGTGTTCAGACCTCATGAATATGTTAAGAGAGTTTCGTATAACACTGACACAGAACTGTCTGAAGAAATATTTCATGTGGTATACGTTGCCTTTTGCTCTGCACATGGATGTATTTAAAAGTTTAGATATTTTAAATAAGGAATGAGATTCTATTTGACATCATATTCCACAGAGGTTACTCTGAATTATGAAGAGTAAGCCTGTCTCTGCAGAAATATAACCCTGTGAGCTAAGGTACTTCTCAGATATTAAATATGGTTCCTGCAAGAGTCATATTGATTTACAGAAAATCTAGAGATTAGAAAATATTAAGCATTAATCAATATTCTAATTTTATTCAGGCTCTGTATCATTTAACCTATTTAAGTACTTAAATGTGATTACTAAAATTTGATAACAAGTGGGAGAGAGAACTCTTGATGAATTTGATGTCAACTGTACTTCAAACACTGCAGTTTAATACAATTCTGTACTTAGGAACACTAAGCCAAAATCTAAAATGCTTTAGCACTGAAGGCAGTGATATGATACCAAAAGAAATATGTCAAAATTTGAATTGCTGATAACTCAGAAGCTCTTAGAACTATGTGGCAAGTAATTGAAAGCCTGCTCTGAAAATCTAGAGTTCATTAAATTCTCCAGTCTAGTATTCACAATGTTATCTTTATTTATATTCTATAGGGTATTTCTAGTTGAAAAAGAAAGTCTACCTTCTGTTTCTACTATGTAGAAATAGAAACTACTAAGAGCAGTCCCTGGGTACATGCTGGGAAATCTGGGATTTAACATGTAAGTACTGAATAACTGAAATGAAACCTGGTAACAGAACATGTCCTCTTCAGCAACAATTAATGATTTTGGATGACTAATCGTAAGTACTTTTAAGAGGATTTGCTTTCAAAGGTAGGTGCTTTTTGGTTTCTAACAGGAATCACTGCTATGTCATGGGGTTTTTTTAATAGTTTTTTTCAATATAAACAATCACACACTAGAAAAATCAGTCATTTATGAAAAGTATTTCTCAAAAACATACTATTTAAAATGTGTTTCTGTTCTGCCTAGCAAATGACCACTCTGCATAGAGGCTTCCTTGACATTACACTTCTGGGGGGTTCCTATCTCCCAGATGCAGGGATTAGATTCAGTGAGAACTGAGAGGTAAATTGACAGAGCAATCCACCCCACAGATTTATTCTTTTCTTATTCTAGGACTGATTATTCTCTCTAGGCATCTCTCAGCTAACCAAACCTAACATATAACTTTAAAGAGGAGTGATGGATGTGGAAAAACAGAGTGTCTTTCATTAAGAAAACTAATACAGCTGGAAAAAAAGATTGCAGGCCCAGAAATCCTTCATATGAAGTAAATAATCAGTTTCATCATAACTAAATAAAAGCACTGTAGATTAAAGGAGGCTGAAGATCAGTAATTAACATCTAATACATTTATTTGGAGGTAAGATCTTACCTAAATTTCATTCAAGCAATGTTTTCTTAATGGAATACCAATGATTAAGGAGTATTAGAGAAAAGGTGAGGGTTTGGGCATTGGTTATCCTTTGGGGGGATTTGAGGTTTTTTGCTGTTTAGGGCTTTTTGGTTTTGTTTTTAATATAAAAGCTCTGAAAAATCATAAATCACCTCACAGAAGCCTAATCTATTTCAGTCACTTAGTTTTCAAAGATACATTAGCTTCCACTACTCGAGATTCATTAAAAAACTCCATTCCCCTCACCGACGGTTAAAAGCTGCCGTGATCCCTTCGAGAAAGTGCCATCTGTGACTGTGTCATCTGAGTATATTCAACATCAATTTATACTTGAAAAGACTTGCTTTGTAAGACAAAGCTTTTTCAAAATTATCTCTCTGAAGCTGGCATAGATGTGTGTAAAAAATATATTAAAAAGAAAGATGACAGACAACCACCTGCTTCACTTTGTTAATGCAGAGATGAAATAAACACAAAAAATGCCTAAAAATAAAAGGCCTCCTCCACAATATTCATTACAAGAGGAAAAAAGTCAACACTGCAGTTCTTCTGCATAAGGGATAATAGGGATAAAACTGAGGTGCTTTTACATCTCTTTAAATCACTGCTTAGTTTATTGTGAGCCCTAAAAAGACCTTCCTAGGATTTTGCCTCCTCACTAAGGCAGTATGACTGCAGTATTAAAGGTACACCAAACCTGTAACTGGGATTTCTTTTAGCTCAGAAGACAGAACAAAGGTGAAGAGAAACTTGACAAGCATCACTGGGTGGGGGTTTGGTCTGTAAACATTTTGAAACTCTCTGGACAGGCTTGGGTCTGCATCTCGAAAAAAGGGTAAGTCCAGCAAGTCCTTTGCTGGTGATCAGACATTAACTGATGCTGTTACCTGACTGCTTCACTTCTCTTCTTCCACACAGGAAGAATAAACACACACTAAAACAGACAGTTTCATAAAGAAAATCATGAAGAAAGACTGCTTTATGAGATTTCAGGATTATAACAGGTCACAACAGCTGTTACCATGAAGAGAGCTTGCTTTCACATACCAGCAGGGTTCTCAAAACCCAAATGAAAACAAAGACCCTCATTTTCATAGCTGCACACACAGCAGCAAGACAAATGGACAATGAAGGACACACAATTTCTCCTGCTTAGTGTCTTTACTGTTTGTTATCAAGATTGCAATAGCTAACAGGTGTTTATTATTTTCAGCTTTGTACATTTTAGGCTTTTATTTCCCAAGATGCATTTCTTTAATTGCAATTGCTGTCCCTGTGGATGTATTCTGAGCAGAATTTAAACAAATTTTTATATCATGATATAGGAGAATATAAGATCTGTTGTAAATATTTGCTTATGGAAATGTCTCTCCCAGGTACAGCAGCATATTAGCTGCCAAGACACTTGACAAATCAAGATGTATATATTTACAGTGCAGGGTAACACATTGGAATAAACAATCAACAAATCACAGGAATATAAGGCATATGTGGAGAATGACTGAAAGCGAATGGTTACCTGATACCAAATGATTTAAAGGTTTCCAGCTGGAAGGCATAACTGAAGGCATAGTTTACTGAATGTGTGTGCCTCTCAGAAATAAATCACTCCTGCAGACAACATTTCAGCATGATATTCATAACATGATATTCCTAAAAAGGGAAGAAGGGAGAAAGATGAGACCAAGACTGGCACCTCTAACTTCTGCTGCTCATGTTTTGTGGTCATATACTGAGAGATTACAGGTGTGCCTGGCCAAAACCCTGATTCATAATGCTTTTTTTTCTACATCAGTCCGGTTGGTAAAATGCTCAAATGGTTTATAAACTCACCCTAAATCTCAAACCCTGAACGACTTGTTCAAGACTTTTAAAATAATTTTCTCTACACTCTGTTTTATAACAAAATTTTTACACTTCCATTCAAGTTGCCATCCTTCATAACCCATACTTAGAATGGCTTAAAATTCCAGGCCCAAGAGCAAGAATCTTTCTGAAGGCAGGAATTTCAGGGTTTAGTTATATTCACAAGCACAGCAAGGTGGGCAGACATTGCAGCCACTCTTAGGCCCCCTGACAAGGTCATCTATATGACATGAAGTATGAGGTAGCAGGAAGCACATGAAAATCTAAATCTTCTGTCTGTATTTACCTGTATTTGAGAAAATTACTCAATCAAGTTCATCAGTACTCACTGTGCAGTCACAATGCATGATGTCTAATGGATTTATTTCTCATCCTGACAAGATGCAAAGCTCCAGGTCCTTTGTCTGTTCTGTCACAGCTGCCTCACCTACACTAAAATGGAAAGGAGGAGTTACTTATTGCACATCCCAAGTTCCAGCTAGCCACAAATCTAACACACATGACTTTACCAAACATGTTTATAACAGAATATTTACAAGAAGTGTCCAGGACACTGGACAGGTACTTAGTGGCAAACCAAAACTGAGCAAAACTTGATGCATATGGGTGGATAATTATAGTTTCCCTGAAGTTTTGGGGTTTTATTGCACATAAGCTATAAAATGAATGAAAAGTCAGTTTCCAGAATTACATTTTTCACTTGGAGACCACTTTATCTTTTATTTTCCCTGCACAGCGATTTTGCTTGATGTAGCAGCAGAATTTTGGGCATTTGCCATTCTTTCTTTCCAGATGTCAAGCACATCTCCATTATTCTCACCACATGTGAATTATATGATCTCTTTTTTTCCATTTTCTCAAAGCATATTGAAAGTTTTGCAGACTGTCATCCTCCCTGTCCCTTGAGGAAGGACTTTATTTTTTAAAGATCCTATTTGGTTTTAGTTCTGTTCTTAGATTGCATATTTAATAAATTATTTTAGAAAACTCACTGTATTTTTGCAAAGTTTAAAGATGTAAACAGTTAAGGTCCCAAAGAACGTACCTGTGTAGCTTTTCACTGACAATTCTCTAGGAAAACTCACACTACAAACAAACCCAGTCAGAAATAGGTCTCTTTCATGGTTTTAATGGAAAAACTGGAATATCACATAAATAAAATCCCACACTGTAGCAAAAAAAGCTCAAGAAAGGATCATTGCCATCTCAAGCTCACTTTGTCCAGGAGTAGCACCTTATGGATCATCTCAAGATCAGTGTTAGGACATTTTGGGAATAGTAGCTTCTATCAACTTTATTTATTTATTGAATAGCTGCTATTTTCTTCCCTCACAAGAGCCTTAGTGAATGAAGGAAACTGGTTTAAATTGCAGATATAAAATTGGCAGAAGGATTTAGTCTGTAAGTTACAGTTCCTAACTGCAGGATCCTACATAATTTAAAGCCGGATTAATACTTTGTTACCCTTTTATGGATGACACCTTCCAAATATTACTTTGATTAACTTGATAAAGCAGTTACTTGATTTATGTGATTATGTGATTGAATTTATATAATAGAGGACAGGAACGAGATTTTGCCAGTGTAAGAAAATAATCCTCTCCTATAACACTGAAAAATGCAATGACTTATGATTCGAAGAGAAACAGAAATCAGATGTGGGTAAGTAGATCACTTCTGAAATGAGTTGAACTGTGGCTGCAGCAAGGCAAGGCTCACAGGCTCTAACAGCAACTTCCAAATGGAAGCTTTGGAAGAGCACTCCACCACTTAATACATTTGACATAAGAAAGTAACAAATGATTTCTTTAAAATATTATAATTTAAATATAATATCATTATTGCCCATTAAATAGTTCTTTTTTAGGCTTTAAAGACAAATTTTTAATGCATAAAATACTTAACTAAAATTGCTGCAGCATATATACTATGCAGGCATTGGTCGAAATTCTATTACTGGAAAAAAAAAAAATATTTCCAAAGTTTAGAACTTTATTTTTGATTGAGGAAGAAGAGAGTGTTGCTGTTTCTTTGCTTCACAACACATTCATTCCTTGTTTCCATCTATAACAGAGATGTCAGGATCTGCCACACATTTGGCTTCAAAGAAAATAAGAAAAAAATTTTAGCTGAATGCCCATTTCAAAAATAAAAATTGTATTGTCATAGGAAAATTTAAAAGTCTTAAGGAATTTTCTATTTAATTTCTTTCAAACTGAAAGGATTTCTCCTGGCAAGGCACAGCTTTCCATACACTGGGATTTTATACTATTTGCTGATACTGCTGTTGAGATAATCCAGCATCATTCTTTCAATTCTTGATTCCTGCAGTATTTCCCATACTATCTTTTCTTCCCATGCTAGTGTAAATTATTTAGAACAAAAAAATAAACCTCATCATTTGTCCTCTTCTTGTAAGCATGAGATCCTTAGCTTCCATAAATCAGCTGATATTTACCTGATGAAATGCTGTCCCAGAGAGAGTTTGGGATTTAGCTAAGAATACTGGGGGGGGGGGGGGGGGGGGGTGTTAAATATTTAAATAATACATTTCCACCTAGCAGATTTCATTTATTTACTAGATGTCACCTTAGTCATTTGAGTTTGAAATTACGAATAAGGCTACTAATTTCTGATGGACCCAGATACTGCATTAGATGCTGATTTCAAATCCAGCTGAAAGATCTTTGTAGAAATCAATTTAAAAGAAGCAATTAAAGATATGACTTTGGCAGCTGCCTAAAAAGAAAACTGACAGATCATCATTAAGAGCATTTGGTTTAATATTGATTACTCTTTGGACTGTTCAATTAGGCTTCTAATTAGGATTGATTTGTTGTGTCCTTAGCAATGAAAGCAAAGATGGCACCAGAGAAAAATAAAAGTGTAGGTGGTTGGGTTTTTTAATTAACGTGAACATGCATGCTCTTTGAAGCAAAGAAAAACTTGTAATATCCTACGTATTCTATACTTTTTCTGTTTCAATCTCAGAGCTCACATACACAACCATCTGTGTCTTGATCAGAAACCTCCTGCTGTGATTCAAACTATCTGAATAGACAGGACTAGAATGCAATGCTGCTTTTTCACAGTGCATGAAAGGACACCTCACACACTGAGAAGGAAAAAGAGGAGAGAAATTACCAGGCCATTAAGTTCCTCACAACTGATCCCTGTGGCATTGAAAACTATTCTCTTCTTTCTGTTTTGTGTCCTGTGCTTACAGTTATCTCATGACAGAGTTCAAATTCTCATGGAAGGGGATTAAGATCTCACAATAGTTCCTAAAGCAATTTCCACTCTTGATCCTCACTTCTACACATCTGTTTTGAAACAACTCTTTCTGCCTCCAGCAAGTTAGTGCCTCAGAAGAGGCAGACAGGAGCCTGTGAGCTCCATTGCTTATTCAGCTGAAAGCAGGGCCCTGCACAGCACTTTCAACTTCCACACATTCTGTCCATATTAAAGAGTATTTTGGAGTCACTTCAGTCAGGTGCCACTTCCCTCTCCCAGACAAGACATCACTATGGTCAGCAATGTCCTTGCTGACCTTGACACCTTCCTCCATGGCTCCCTCTTCTAAATAATTTTCCTTGGCCATCCTGTGACCAGTTACCCATTTCTTCATGTACTGGGTAGAGGGAGAAGCTTAGTTCTGTCTCCAGCTGTCTGCACTGAAATTATCCTGCTGCCTTGCTGTCTTTGCTTGGTAATCCCTCTATGTTAACATTAATATATTCCAGTTATCTAGAGCCTCTGAACCTAGCACTACCTTTTCATTAAATGCTTGAAAAGGGAGACCCCATAAACTTCAGTCAACAGAGGATTCTTTCATCACCTTAGTGTAATCTTCCTGGATTTGCATTGACATAATGAAATGGAACATAATGCTCATTATTAATGTATAGCTACAATACTGCAATGGCATCATCCCACATAAAGCTGACTTTGAATGCATAAAAATGTAGGCATTTACTAATAACCACATCCATTCAGGTCCCTTCCAGTCTTAAGTGTACTAATATCCCAGTGGTGATAGACATTACTGCTATCTTGTGATATCTTGAGAGCTGTTAATTGACCTTGTGCTGGCAAGTAAGTGCCATTAGCTTAGGATGAGGATCCACTAATTGTGCAAAGTAGTCAACTGCTGTAAGTCGCTTTTGCTTTCTGGAGTACTTAAAAGCAATTCAGGGATTTGTTCTCATTAATGGCAGTAACGTTAGTGTATTCGGAGTAGAAGCAGAGCCTACCTCTGTCTATTTGATCTCATAATTGGATCAGGTAGGAAGTGCTGAGCCACCGCCTATGAACCAGCCCGATTTAAATTCAAAATCAAAACTAAAATCTCATTTTAAATACTAACTGAATCTTATTTACATGAGCTATAGAGAGATTCAAATAGTTTTAAGTAAACTTTGGAAATTCTGAATCTATCTCACTAGCAACTGTGAGATTATTCTTCAAAGGCCAATTTCTATGTAACTATAGTGTCCTTTAAGGTCTGATTAACAAAGCAGGGTTAATCTGTCCCATTATTTATGCTTTAGGAACTAATCATACTACAGAAAACTAGAAGTTTTCTGCATCCAAGAAAGAAGCAGACAAAGCATACAACGTTCATATTTATTTCAACAGTGACATTTGACTTTTCCCCCAGTCCTGTGAAGCACGGAATTGACTCCACAACTCAGATAGTTATGAAGTAGGTATGTGTTTATTCCAGCTGGGGTGCATGGGGGTAGCCCCTCCAAAGGCATGCACACCCTCAGTGGCATTTCACAAAGTTTATATTAGGTTACAGATTACATATGCATAAAGTTAGACAAAGCCCCTATACATATTCATTATCTATCCCCGCTTTGTATTATAATGAGTTCAAAGTTCATTTAAATATGCCAACACAAGGGCAGTGTCTTCAAATTAATTGTGGGCAAGGGTCCCGATGATTAATTATGACAGGCTCCATCCTCTTCATCACGATGAACTGTTCACCCTGTTCCCTTGCGCATGCTCCCTTGGTCCTTGGTCCTAGTCCAAGCCTGAGAACCGACTCGTACCGGTCCTGGGGTCCAAGGGTGGGATGCTCGGTTACACTCAGTGGTTTTTCTCAATTACTTGGCTCTCCTCTCTCCATCCTCCCCGATACCAGGTAGGCACAAATTTATCAAGAGAATAATAAATGAATTGCAGCAGGCATATCTTAGTAAATCATTATCCAATCTCTGGCTCTCTAAATCAGTTCAAAAATATTATTATTACTATTATCCAGCTTCTAGCTCTTTTACCGTAGTAATTTCTATTTTACCCTAAATCACCTGGAAAGGACTTTGGGACTAAAAGAAGTGTCTTACTGTTTTAAAAGGGATTGTTTTAAAGGGAAGTGGATGGAGTGCACATATATAAGACTGGTGCTCTTAAAATCCCAGACTATCATCTGGTTAAAGAATTGTTACTCACACAGCTCACTGCAGCTGGAGAACAACTGAAATCTAACAGACAGGCAGGGATTCTCATGCCTCTATTAGAGAAATGAGCACCACTCACTTAAAATATCATTGACACTACAATTTGGATTCCCAGATTGTGAGAGAACAGTAGGAAAAGCATAAACGATTGTTGCACTGGGTCAAATTTCATCTGGGGTGAGACAAATTAAATATCAGAGGCATGAACAAAATAATTTGGTTCTCAGGGCAAAGACAGCATTGGAGCTTGAGCTCCAGCAGTGTTCTCATTGCCCGTTCTGCTAAGATTTTATGATGTGGAGAAACAGGCATCAGCAGCCACAAAGGGTGCAGCAAGTGCCCCCACTGGTGTTCTGCAAAGTGCTTCTCACTCCCTCCCACTTGGGAAGTGAATTAATCTGAATGGATTCTGGTCTGATGTTTCTCATTACTGATTCATAGATATTCAGGCTGCCTCCAATTACGAGTTGAAATCCTCTCCAGGGGATGCAAAACTCATGTAAAGAGCTCACTCTACTAATGCACCCTACATCTGACATACAAATTTACAAGGCAAGGGCAGACAGAGACCAGGTATTATCACAGGCTTTCCAGATTTCCTAAATTTTCACTCCTAACAACATTCTCTGTCACCTGCTCCAGGATTTTGTAAAGTGAATTAGAGTTCCTCCTCCTCAGAGCTGAAATCTCATCTGTCCAGCACATTAGAGTCGGTCATTCTACATCTCACTGTATTGAGAGAGAGCATTGAGTGCCATAGAAGCTTAAATGTACTCTGAAATGAGCCTCAAAGGGCAAAGTGTTTATAAACTACTAATTCTTATCCCTGGAGCAGAGGGGTGCAAGAATCCTGTACAAGTAGCAAATTGTTTTCCAGTACAGCCTAATAATTGACTGTCACTTTGAACAGCTCTTAGCACAGCTGAACACAATGCTGATAAAGAAAACAAAAAAAGAGAATGGGCTGTGTTTGAATCTCATTTGTAAGGTGAACTCCTCTCTGTTTCAAAACAAATGGCAAAATATGACCCCAGAAACCATAAGATATTCTATCTTTTATAGGAAAGCAAAAGTCAGTATCACCCATTTTCAGGAAAAAAAGTATTAGATGTTTTTATAATTAATATCCTGTAGGTCTTTTGTTCAGAAGAAACTTGTTTAGAATTAAAATCAGCACTGATTCTCATTAATTTGCCCAGCAGTGAGACCCAAATGCAGCACAATGTTGGTACCATGCTTCACTCGAGTGGTGCAAGAAGGTCAACACCATAGTGCCATTTCATCTCCTGGCAGTTAACTAAGCCCTGACAGAGTGGCAGGCTGGAGAAATGAAGAAGTGGAAGGAAAGCAGAAGGAGAAATGGAAAGGAGATGGTCTGTTAAATTGGTATGACAGTGAGAGAACCAGCTGAGCTGCTCTCTGCTTTCAAATCAAAATTTGCCTGACTTAATTCCTGCCAACAGAAGGGCCTAATCTGGAGTCCTGCCGGCAGTGTCCCGCATGACATTTATACAAATGCCTGCTCACAAACATGGCTGGTAACTACTGGATTAATCTGCTTTGACACAGTCTGGTCAAGGAGTTTATGCAACAGTCACGGGGCCAAGACACTGTGATTCCAAGTTTTGCTTTACTCTTTATCTGCTCATCAGCCATACCTAAGTCATTTTAATTCTTTGACTTGGATAGCTTTAAAACCAAATAAATAAAATCTGTGTTCAGATTTCAGCCTTATTCAATCAGGAGTTATGCCCAATGTCACCATTCCTCAAGAATCACACCACGTTAAGACAGTCAATGAAAGTCTGGCAGGGCACACTGACCTGGAAGCCTTCAGTTCCAAGGGAAAAGCCACATGTAAGGAGTGAACACTGTTCAGTTGTGCAGTTCTGCTCCAGCCCTGGATTCCTTCCCTGCAGATAATCATTGTAGCTACCAAACTGTGACTACCAGGGGTATCATGGAAGGGCACCCTCTCAAAGGCCCACAAGGATCAAATATCTACCAAAGTGCGTCACAAGTAAATGTTGTGATCACATAACTCTGACAGCAGTTTAGTTTCTGATAAAATGATAGTTCAGCCAAAAATCATGGCACTCTTTTTTTCTTAAGGTGCTGTTATTAGTCAATTTGTAAACAGCTTACAAAAGTATCAACTTGGGCTTTCTCAGTGTCCTGGGTTGCAATATAGATGTGTTTAAGTATTCTATTACCACCAGCTGTGGGCCGTTAGCTGCTATCAGCTGCTAATGACCCACTCCGGATGACAGGCAATGGGCCATCCGTTAGCTGTCATCAGCTGCTAATGACCCACCCCCGGACGACAAACAATGGGCCATCAGGGACCCACCGTGTGACTCATGGACTTATCTCATCCCATTGTGGGATGCTTTGCCCAGGAGGGAGGAGCCAGGTGTTCCCACCTGGATATAACCTGGCCTTGGAACTGCCTGAGCTAGCCCTGTCTACTGGGTTCCCAGAGGACAAGAGCTACCACTGGATCTTCAGCTGGAGACTAGACCTTCACAGGATCACCGCTTCAACGGGACTACTTCAGTTGGACTGCTACTACCACCCTAACAGGGTGTTAGGTTGTATCTGACTTTGTCAGTGCTTTTCCTTGTATTATTTCACTTATTTTTAATTTCAGTCCTGACTTGTGATCTCCCACTGGTTTGTTTTCAAACCAATACACTCAGTTTCTCCTATATCCTGAATTTTTTTGGAAGACATTGAAACTATTCTCTCTGCAAATGGCTTTCATTACACGACTGGATGCTCTGGTCCCTGCAAGTAATGGGGCTGTGATGGTGTAAGAAAAGTTGCCTAGTTTCAAGAAATGCATTTGTCTTTGTGACTCACACAAGTCAATTCTTTCTGAGAACACAATACATCCTGATAATGCCTCAAATGCCACCAAACCTCCTATTAGATCATGCCTTGCACACAATACAGCTTCTTTTAAATCATCCTCCTGTGAAAGATCATGCTTTAAAAAGAGAAGAAAAATACTGCAAGCTCCTTTAGATTCCTGAGTGATTGCCTTAAAAACATTTATGTCAAAGAAAGTGCTATCCTTTCTTGCTCATCAGCTTTCATCATATGTACAGTAGAGAATAAGAAGAATTATAATTACCTCTCTAATTACAAAGGATGCCCTGAATTACCAGAAAACAGCAGCAGCTCACTCTGAGCAGATACTTCAGGTACATTTGGCAACTTAAGTTCAAGCTGTGTGTCTGTCAATAAGGGTCTCTTAAGTTTTCCAGACAGTTGCAACAGGCTTTACACATGTCATGCAATGTTTCTACTTAGCAAATATTATACAAATTACAAATTCATTATAAAAATAACATTCCACACTTAAAAACTAAAAAAATCCCCTAACATAAGCATAACTAAACATGCCATGTTACCTAAAGCTGAATCATATTTAGTTCAGGCTTGAAAAACTAAGATCAAAGGGTTTGGTTTTTTTTATAAAAATGCAAATTCTCTCTTAAATGAAAAAAAAATCAATCCAAACTGAAAAATTAATGGAATAGTAACTTAAATTTAAACACTTACTTTCTCTGTGCATCTGTCATTGATATTTGGAAGGAAATTAAAAGATGGATTTCTTATTTCAAATGTGATGTACTTGAAGCCATGTCCAAGGCTCTAGTTGCATCAAAATTTGTTACCCCTCATTTGTTTACAGGCAGGTTTCAAAAAGTAAAAGAAAAAAATTGCCACAAAAATAATTGAATATAATTTAAGGGGGAGGGGGGGAAGAAAAAACACTAACAAATTCCAGTATTATCACAGAAGCACACAAACTGCATCTACCAAGTCATCCTGAAAGGCAGGCAGAAAGACTTGGAACATGTTGAGAATTAAACCAGTGCATCTGGCACTCAAAGCTTGCCATTGGGTAGAGAAACATGCATAAGGATCTGACTGAAATAATCCCTCCAGTAAATACTACTAAGAGTTGGAAAATTTAGGAATAGAGAGGACAGAAAGAGTAGCCAGAAAGAGCTTGATACAGTAGGTTTTTTTATACCATAAGCAGCTCATCTTGTGCCTCAGAAACATCTCATTTTAATTTTTTTAGAAAAAACTATACCTGTACTGCTGAGATAATAAGGCACCTAAAAATGCAGAGTAAAACCTCAGAAAGAAAGCAATGACACAAATATTGCCCGAGGATACCAAAGACACAGAGAAATTTAGAAGCACATTGAGAAGATTAAAAACACTCCTCAGGATATTTTTTTGCTTAGCTTTCAAATACAAGAATACAGAAATTGGAACATTTTTTGGGAAGCAATTGACACATAGCCAAATTAATCCTAGCTTGGGATGGAAAGACAGGCAGATGCCAGTACATTTTCTGCTTGAAATATTAATGAACTTAGCTTCCATTGTGAGTTTTGTTCAGGATGGCCCCCATGGACTGAGGAAGGGAACAATGCATTGCTGAGGGATTCCCCCATTTTGGTGCGGCTCTGGACTGACACCACTGACTTGGCTGGAGTTACTCTATTTTGTGCAAATAAGAGATAACTTGCTTTTGTACACTTCAGGAATTATCAGTTTTCACAACTGCTGTAACCAAAACAAGTTTCTTTTGCAGTAGATAGCCTTTTCCTCTCTGCAGTACTTACGCAGTTTGATACCTGCCAGGGACAACTTTGAAAATGATCCAGGGTGGATCCAGCAGGTGGGCACTTGGCAGATTTATACTCACTGCTGTTGCAAGCAACAGCCAGAAACAAAAACCAAAGCAAAGAGCAAGAAATAGAGTTATCACATTTTAAAAGTGTGTATAACTAGTTCCACAGAAATAAATAAAAATATAGTTCCAGCATTAGCCCCAGAAAGAACACATTTTAGGCCATCTAGCCATCTCCCAATGGAGAATAACATGGCATCTGCACTTTGCAAATGAGCATTGGAAGTAGCCCACTATCAATGATATACATCACAGTGGGCTAGTAACTGGTCATAGAATAAACAGGGATTATATTATATTATATTATATTATATTATATTAATTATATTATATTATATTATATTATATTATATTATATTTATTATATTCACTGTTTATAGAGACACTTCCAAACCTCCCACAAACCCTCAGCAGGAACTTGCACCTTGCAACTGAAGATCAGTGAGATGTCACAGCAGCCAAACTTCTCCCTTCCATCACAATATTCCAAGTGACATTCCAGTGCCTCCACAGCTGATTTCTCCATGGCAGCAAACAAGTTTCACTATATTCAGATAGTAGAGGGATGACAAAAAAGATAGTCAAAGGGACACCAAGAATGAAGCAAAAGTAAGCACATTCTGGTAGAGTTATTTTTCTATATATTCACATTTCTAATTTCCATGGAATATTCTAAAGTCTATTTACAGTAATCCAATATTATTACTAGAGCCTATTACTCATCATACTGCTTGATTTTTTACCAAAGATGGCCCCAGCTTTGCTACAGATGTATAATTTCAGAGTTTGTTTTCCCTTTCACATGAAAGTCTCTTTTTAAGGGATATACTTTTTTAACTTTCCCGAAAAAATACCAGAAATAACTATTGTAAGGTATAAAGATGTGAAAACTGTCAGATTCTCAAATTCCTTTCCTTTTGCAGGCATGGGAGTCCTTAATTTGTTCTTTATTAATATTTTTCAGGTATTTTAATATTTGTATCCATTGGGAAAAAAGAGACTGGCACAAAGAACGGACATCTACAGCCCATATTCTGTGAGGAAAATCTGGCATTGTTTAGCCTACAGAAAACATGTTTAGAGAATATACAATAACAATCTTCAAATATATAAAAAATTGCTTCAAAAATAATTTTTTTTCCAACTACACAGCAGATATGGCAAAAACCAAGGAGCCAAAATTCTACATGAATGTGCGAGACTGTAGTTTTTTAAAAACTACAATAGTTACACTGAAACCATAGGGACCACCAATGGTAGAGAACAGATTAAATGACCTTTTGTGAAAATTTTTTTAACTGGTTTTAATTATAACTTCCTTGCTGATTCATAAGCAAGAAAATAATGCCATATGAATCAGCATTAAATTATTCCCTGTGAATAATTCATTTAGCGTGAGTATAAAACTATACATTTTAAATGGAAAGAAAGCATGTTTTCAAAAATGCAGGTGATGAAAAGTTATCAAATAAATACTTATTTCTTGGCCAGACATGTTCTAAAGCAGAATGCTTGGATTCATTAATTTCTACTGGGTCTTTGTGGATAACAGCATCACTTATGGACAAAGAATGACTCTTTTTTAAAAAACAAAAGTGTAAATATGAGCTTTCAATCCTTACTGATCTATGAACTGTCCAAATAATGTCAGAGAAGGTACAGTGGAATCATTAGCAAAGCCAGCCCTGGACTAAGGTCTGTCTCATGATTTAGGTCCCTGACCCTCTCTGGAGCCTTGCTGTCACTTTGTACCTTTGGTTGCAGGGAAAATGAAACAGTGAACTATGGCTGCACCAACACTTGTGCTCTGACAGGTTTCAAGTTTTAAACAAAATCACTGATAAGGTTTCAGGTTCCTACCTGATCTCAGCATGGAAAAAAACATCTTAACAGTGAAATTCAGTTTTGCTTTTCAATCCTACATCTTATTTTAATGGGGTTTCTCTCATTACCCCCATTGTAGAAGGCGCCACAGTGTGAAGAACATCTAAAAATGTAGAACCTTCCTAAGGAAATGACATCTCCAGTGTCTTCTTTTAGACTGGAAGTCATTCATCCTTCAGTTATCTTAGGAGTAAATGAACACAATGAAAGGACCCTGGTGTAAACTTAACCAACATGCAAGATCAGACTGGGGTTGTTTAACCTCCAGTAATAATTAAAGTGCTTTGGCTGCCACACTTCAGTGCTAATTTATAATTAACTTCAGGTGCTTCTTTGATCTTCCTGATATATATTTTCCCTGTTTCCTTATCCAGAGTCTCCATGCAGTCTGTAATTATGCTTTTAGTGTGACCATAGCTTTAAGTAGACAAATTAAGCTTTGGGAATATACTGGTTAAGACAAAGCAAGACCTTGCCTCTGAGCTGGAGCATCATCAGAGACACTGCTGATTGAAATGCAGTATTATATAAGCTCATAATAGGTTTGCCATAAAAAGGAAAGAACGATCCCCAGTTTTAAGGTAATGGATGACAGAAGCAGTAAAGCTTGCACCCTACCAAAGATCCATATATTAAGGCATTCAGAGCATTCATATCACAACACTACAAAATGCGAGTGTCATCCTTTATATCTAACTAGGCTCTTAATCTAAAGAGGAACATATTTCAGACTTTTTTCTGAATAATGAAATATTGAACCGAAGAGATTTTTTTTTTTTAAGTGCTAAAAGCTGTTAAAATAAAAGAGTGGCACAGCCAAACCTATCTGAAGCAAGAAACAAATATATAGTGCAAAGGAGCAGAACAGTAAAATGCACTTCCTCAGCTGAAGGAATAATCAGTAATCCTCAGAAGAAAAACTATAATCTCGCATTTTCAGCACATAAATAAGACATGCATCAGGAATAATGTAAGTGAGATCCTCATATTAGACACTTTCTATCTGAGACACATTAAGTGGAAATTGCTTAACAGAAGTGCTAGGGGCAGTTGTTTCAGTAAACACATCAGTCTGCAGGTTCCAGACTGGGGCTGGTGTGACTTCTCAAGTCATGAAACAGCTGTTTCACTGATATGCCACTCCAAAATCCAAGAATAGCCACAATTATGCAGGTATAAAACATGCTCCATATCAAACATTTCAACCCCAGGCAGAGAAAGTCTGAGTGCTGCAGAGGACTAGCATTGATTCACAGCATGGATGATCATGTGTGCACAAATGTTCCTGGCTGGTTAGAGGGGACAAAAATTGGGAGGTTGGTATTATTGTAACTCTAGCAACATCAGGAGCACCTTCTAGTGCACTCTGGTTTTAAGAAAACTGATTTTCCAGATGTATTCACAAACTTATGTTTCTTAACTAATTGCTGAACAGGGTGGCAGCACAGGTACATACTAATCCTGACATACTGCTCAAAGACTTCTTCCAGTAACATGACCTCCCCACTCCAGGACAACTTCCCTTCAAATCAGTAAATCCATAAGAATCAGAATCATTCCATAAGAGTGAAAGAGGGAGAAAAAGAATAATCACAGAATGTGTGAAATTCACAAGCAGAAGCTATGACCGATGGATGACTGTCACTGTGGAGCCGCTAGCAGAGAAAAGGACCCGGATTCTCAGTGTGGCAAGAAAAGAGAGCTTTATTATTTTGATTCCAACTTATATAGACTTTTCAGAGGTCACCCAGATTGGTCAGCCAGAAACCTCCCCCTAGGCCTGACTGGCCAGGCCTGAACTGTCCAAATCTCAAGACACTGTTTTAATAACATCCAAACTTTATCTTTGTTTATAAAACACAGGAGCAAGTTCTCATGGGAAAGACCTGTGCTAGCCACAGCTGTCTAAGCATGAAGCCACACCTTTCATTTTATTAATTTTTTCCTTCTACACAGATGAGATAAAACCAGGCAAAATAGCAGAGAAATTTTTTAACATCACAGATACAGCAGTCTTCCCGTCATACATCATCAGATGAAAGGCATGTTGTGCTTACTTTACTACAGACTCATTCATTATTCTACCTGGCAGCAACCTGGAATGTTAAAAATAAATATCCCTAGTACAGCCTTATAGTCAATGCCACACAGCACAAGCTGGAGATCTGCCAAGTGTAAATTGAGTGGCTTGAGGAACTTTTTCCCTGTGTCGACAGAAGCAGCTGTCCATCCTCACAAAGCCTATGTGGGCCATTATATTCTCCTGCTCAAGAGGCAGAATTTTGGAGTGTGCCTTTCAGAAAAAAGGTTGAGTGCTGCCCATGATAGAAATTCTATTTCTGCAGAGCAGTACTCAAGTACCCCTGGAAGAACATTTGGCAGGATCTTGCCAAAGATATTTTGGGAGTGAGACTTTTTCTGTCTATTTTTAAAAAATTAATGTGCCCTTTTCTAAAGTGCTCTCAGAACTCTGTTTTTTCCATTCAAAACCACTGCAATCCTTCTTGAACTATCAAAGCTTGCATTTTGATGTTATCATGAACAGCTTTTATTAAATAGTAAGAAAACCCACATGGTAACCTATTCATGAAATCTTGTCACCAGCTCTTGTCTTAAACATTGTAATTTCTTTATGATGGTATGATAGAGATTCATGTTACAATGTTTCTTTTCTTATGTTTGTGACACTCTTTGGCAAAATACAAGTGATACCTTAATGATACATGTTCATCCAGAAACAGTTCCGTTCACATTTTCTGTAACTTCTCTCAGAAATTGAAGTATATCTTTATGTGTGCTGATTTTTTTATGAGACCTTCAAAGAATAACATAGATTATCTATGCAAGAATGTACAAGAAACTAAGTATACCATCAGTGTAACAAACAAATTAATCTATTACGTATTGATTACAAAAATGAAAACCAAGCAGGCTTACTTTTTAATCCCCCTTTTTGGTCTTTTGCCATGGCAGAAGTTGCCTTGGGGAAATTACACTTAACACTATTATCCTTCAGGTCAGCTCTTTCATATTTTTCATAGCAGATTTTTTCTATTCCTCTTGCACTAATCAGAGTGGTTTGTGTGTCAGAAACCACTGGGGTCTTGTGACACTCAGGCATCATATGTATGGAATATTGGAGAGTTACTGATGATTGTATTCCCTAGTCAAGTCATTTGCCCTGTTCCAATCCTAAGAGGAGGTGAGAAGCAACTTTTACTGAGTGCTTGGCAGGAGGCTCAGAGAAAATGGTCACACATTGCCCAAAAAGCTCATGGAGTATCTGTCCCTTGAGGTTTTCAGATCCAGACCGGAAAAAGCCCCAAGAAACCTGCTCTGAATACATTTGTTACCCTGTCTTGAGGAGGAGATGCTTTGGCTCTTAATTAAAAAAAAAAAAAAATTTAAAAAAAAAAAAAAACAATAACTGATGCTAAGACAAATTCAAGCGAGATATGAATCTCATATTTCTGACAGTGAGTGTGAATTTTCTGTCATGTTCTATTAACTAATCAATGCTAAAATCTGATAGGTGTATTTTGTTTGTTTGTTTGGGTTTTGCTTTTTATAAACGCCTTCTTTTTCACAGGCTTTTCAGTAATTATTTGTATTGAAAATTACACAGTCACTGTCCACGACAAACACTGTTGTTGAAGCCAATCATATAAATAAAACAATGTTTGAGCAGAAACTGCAGAACCTACTGTAATATAGGAAAAACCCCTCCACAGAACCAAACAGATTACTCAGAACTAGCACAGCTCATTTCCTTGGGGCAGAATGGTCTTGTAGGGCAGAAAATTTCAGCTCCAAATCTATCAAAATAAGTGCTAGTTTTCTTAAATGCATTCAGTAGTAAGGAGAACATACCAATAAGAACTAGAATAAAAATGAAATTATTCAAATAAATGAATTGATTGGATTAAATGCTGTATGGTCACAAATGTATGATTCAGCAAGGATAGGAACATACATTTAAACCAAGCTAAAAAATTCATTTGTCAACAGCAAACATTGAAGTAACTTGAGAACCAGAGGAAAAAAAAACCTGATAGAGCAAATTTGAGCAGGAATGGCTTCATGTGACTACATCAGAATGTGTTTGATGCACACTAAAGAGATATCAGCCCAAAGCACCTGAAACTTAAATATACAGAAAGCAATTAGTAGACTTTTAATAAAATTTCCCACAAAAATAGTTATCTTCCTCCAAAAGTGGTGTCACTGCTGAAGAAAGAATAACCCCAAGAGAGTACAACAAGGCTCAGGCCAGCTCTGAGGACCTTCCATAGAACCCATGACAGAATTCCTGCTGAGTTCAACAGGACTTCATCTTCCCTTGTCCCTCAGCCTCAAGGCTGCATCGCAAGGCCTCTCTCTGGGCTCCAACTTGAAAACATTTGCATGCTAAAGCAACAGCAAAAGCAGCAGCCTAATTTGTGCCCAGAATGCCTTGTTACAATGTACTCCTGCCTAATTCCTGAAGCCACAGTGCTGGCATGAGAACTCCCAGCTTCCACCCTCTCTGGGAAAAGTGTCTTCCCTGGTTCTGATTTAGTGCCAAAACAAAGAGCTGCAGAATGCCAGCACTAGCTCATCCTCACTTGAAAGTCTGAAGACACATAAATACGCTAAATTATAGGTTTATTTCTATGACAGTGAATTGTTGGAGGCTGTACCTATAAACCTTACAGTTTCTTTACAGGACCACATGAAATAACATATTATGCAACTATGAGGGTAACAATTGAATACTTTGCGTCCTGCAAAAACAAATGGACTAGAGAGACAAGCAATATGACATGAAATGCTACTAAACACACATTTTTCTTTGCAAAGGGGGAGAGAAAAGCACAACCCTACAGCTTCTCCTATTTTCATCACCATTTTCCCTAGTGTTCATCAAATCCCTGGCAAGCAACAAATCATTATACAACCAGTAAACTGTAAATACAATTGTTTCTGCAGCTTTTCATCATCTGTAGGTATGCAGGTCAGAAGGAACTACCAGTGTTAGAGAGAAAGACTTCCATCTACAGGGACACTGTCACCCTGCACAGCTATGGCACAATATGATTCTGCTCCCTTTATTCTGCTCTAATGCTGCAGATAAAGCTGATGCAGCTTCTGGGGATAAAAATACATTCAAACCACATCTCAAATTTGAGGTTAAAATCAAATACTTATTCCAGAATAGAAATTATATTTTCACCAGCTCTGTAGAGGACAATTCTACAATAGTTATAGAAAGAGTTGCTGCTCTAGTTCTTTGTTAGAAAAAAAAAATAAATAAAAAGTCCTCTCTTCTCTCACTGTCACAGACACCTCTAGAGATATCTTGACTTCACACTGCCCCTTCTCTTCAGACACTATTCAACAGCAGACTATTCTAGCACGGCAATAGGTGACATCCAGGACACCACTGTGTCACACCACAAAGACATTAACATAGTTCCAGAGACAGAACCAAGCAGAATTTCTCTGTTTCAGATATGTAACTCCAACAGCATTAATTACAACAAATTGACAAGTAACCTACCTACTACATCCATGCAATGACACCAATGGTATATGCTGCAAAAGAGGAATGCAGGCTAGTTAATAGCCTTTGCTATATGAAGAAGTCTAAAAAAGAGTTATGATTACCAAAAGAATTGGCCTTTTCAAAGAAAAGCACATGGTGGGGCTGGAGGGAATAGAGCATGACTCTTGTGACCCTGCCTGGCTGGGGACTCTCAAAGTTGTCTCTTCCCATCACACCAAAGAAGATTTTAGGATTATTATTGCTTTTTGCAGCAAATGTATTTGGAATCACAGCCTACTTCCAGCTCCCAATAACTGAGGGTGGTGGGCAGGAGGCAGCACGAAGTGAAGGTGAGATTCCATGGGGGGTTTGGGGAAGCGGCAGGGATGCTGCTTCCCTGACCTGGCAGCCTCAAAGTAACCCCCAGGCAAGGAGAAACTCTTCAAGCAGAATCACAGAATATCCTAAATTGGAAGGAGCCCACAGGGATCATCGAGTCCAGCTCTTGAGAGAATGGCCCAATCAAAGAGGCTGAATGTCCAAAACTGAAATTCCCATTCAGCCTTATGCAGACACCAACTTGGAGACTAAAAGATTTTAAATCAGAGGGGTTTCTTCTTACACTATCAATCTGAGATTTTTCTGAGCCTTTCAATTCAGCAAAATGTTTTGATACTTGGACTTTTTTGTTAGTTCAGGCTGAAAGAAATGTTGAAATAGCATTTCCCTCAGGAAAGATTCTACTCTTCAGTCCTTTCTAGATATTATTTTAATCATGACTCTTTAAACAGAGTGAAATGGCCTAGCTAAGCATCAAACTGGGAATTGTTAAAGAAAGTATGCTCTAACTGTTTCTCCATTTCTGAAAAATCCATTTACAGGGTTGCAAAGGTATTTACTTTTATATGCAGGCAGTGTTTCTGCTCCCACAGCAATTTTGCTCTATATATGAACTAGCACTTTAGGAAAGAGAAAATGGAAATACCTATTTTCTGCCCTTAAAATTAGTTTTTAAGCTTTGAAATGTTCCTAGTCTCCTGTTTATAAACAAGGAATGGTACTGGGTTCTTAAAGACCTACTTTCATTTTACTGGGAGGATCTTGTGCTCCTCTCAGCTTTAGCTTTACTACAAAAAGGCCTCATAATCAGATGTATTATAGATTAGATTAAAAAAATTGGCTTCTTACTCCTTGTGGTATCAACACTAAGTTAGAAACTACACAGACACTTGGAGTCAAAGCACTTCAATGAAGCTGGGCCCAGTTCAGCAAAACACTGAATTATGCATTTTTGGCTCCCAAGGTCAATGGGAATCAAACACAGGTCAGTCCTATCGGTCTGGATACACTTAACCATGCAGAGCACACAGCTAAGTACATTTCCCTGTAAGCTGCCCTGGTTCATTTGCCATTCCCATCCAAAATAGACATTCTCAGGAAAGGAAATTTAGTTCTTGTATCTCCATAATTTATAGAGTTTGAGTACTTCCACTTCCAGATCTGTTATGTGACTAGACCTAATAAAAATGGTTTCTTTATATATCTATGAATGTACTATCTGTGAAGAAATGCCATTTACCATGTATGAAAAGAATTGCTAAAAACTTTCCTCTGCCCCAGTTATTCCAGATCAAAGCTATACAGTGAAAACCCGTTAAAAAAGAACCAGATAAAGCACAAACCTGTTAGGCAAATCAAAGCAGCCTGTGGGAAAATGATAAAATACTGAACTAACTATTTAAAAATTGCATCCCTAAAACTCTCAGCTGGATGAATACATATTTTAATACTGCTTGACAAAGTGTGGTGTCTCTCATTTTTCTTCTACTACATACTATGAATAAGGAAATTATTTTCAGGAATAAATCTGTTCACCAGTGTGTTCATTTTTCACTGACATACTGGTCTTAACATTCCATCCTTCGGGTATGAAGAAAGTTTCTTTTATTGGCAGAATTTAGAGCTGGAACCTAATGATTTACCCTGTGTCATAGAAACCATTTCCTGATAATTCTGGTATGCTAGCCCCTAATTCTGATCCCAAAAAGGAATGTACTGCTGATGGATCCTCTTTACCATCCTACTAGTTTTTGTTCACTAACTTTTAAGGCTTTGGAATCTTCTGCATGTTCCCTGAGGGACAAGCAGCTGTGCCATTAAAAATTACCTTCTCCCAGAGTCTAATCAGAAACATCCTTTTACAAAGTATATGTGACCATTAAATCATTAACTAAATGTTGTAAAATAATTGTGATAGTTTTATAACTATATTTAAATATTAATAATAAATATCGGCTGATTACAGTGATGTCTAATTGTCTTGGTTTGAAAGACAGGTGTCTGCCAAGAGAGGTTGAACCCTCCCCCAGGACAGAGAATGTGATTTCCTTTCCTCCCTCCCTCCGAATTATTCAATTTTGTAAATCAAGGGCTTTCAGGCAAAGGTATGGGAAAAAAGGAATATCAGTTCTTTACTAGTATCTATAAACAAGCAATAACAATAATAGCAACCACAACTAGAACCAGAAAACCAATAGCAGATGGCTTGTGAGCTGCTGAGCCTTTGCCCGTGTGGTGTAATCACGGTTGCAAGCAGCAGGGGCGCTGTTGAGCTCCCGGTCGGGCAGGGCAGGTGCGATGACTCCCGAGCGGCTGCAGGTGGCGCTGTTGAGCTCCCGGCCGGGCAGGGCAGGCGCGATGACTCCCGAGCGGCTGCAGGTGGCGCTGTGGCGCAGGGTCAGGTCAGTGTCCAGCAGCTGGTGATGGCGGACAGGCTGAGAAAGCGCGGAGGGCAGCGAAACGGCTCGGAGCAGCGAGCAAGCAGGGCAGCAGGGCGGGCGCCGGCTCGCTCTCCCCGTCCAGCCAGCGGGCAGCAAGGATTTCTGCAGTCACAGCAGACGCCGCGGTCTCGTGCGGCAGAGGGCTGGGGGCAGGCAGCAGAGGCCGCGGGACTCTCCCAGCAGCAGCCGCGAGGAAACGCAGCCCGGGGGCGGGGAACGTGCTCTTCCCCGTGGGGAGAAAAGGTTGAATCAAAGCTCACCCAGTCAGGAGAAGAGAAAACAGGGCACAGTTGGATTCCCTCTGGTCCCAGCCGAAAAAGCAAAGAGCAGCCTCTCCTCTCAGCGTCCGAACCACGAGAGAGCCAGAGAGCCGTTTCCAAGGGCCGGGTGTTCCCTTACCCTGCCTCACCCAAGCCCACCTATTGTCTTTTGATTGCTCTAAACATCTAACTATTTGTTGCTTAGTAACAGGAATGGGAAGAAATTCTCAACCCCGACACTAATAGTTTAATCATTTTAATTTTATTAATATTTTTAATTCCCATAAAATATGTTGGGTTCTTGTTCTCGGAGGCAATGCTTTCTAATAAAAAGTAAATAATGGTGAGTATTTCAAGCAGTGTTATAATCCAACGTAATGCCAAACAGCTAAGTTCCATCATTCCCTGGTTCCCTGTACACAACCCCTGCTTCACACCTGCTGTATTCCATGTGTATTGATGATGTAGTCCATGAGATGTACACACAAAGTGCCTCATTGTCTCTTACGGCTCTGCATAGTACCAGTAATTATGGACACAGACAAATTAGATCTTCTATATATTCACAAGAAAAGTTGCCTCCTTTTAATTTAACAGGGTGTTACAACTCACCCCCACAAAAGTGAGATTAATTCAGGTTTTTTCTAATGGATCCCTTTGGGTGGATTAGAGTGAAATGACACTGAAGGATTGGTGTTTGTAAATATATATCTGTAAGGTTTACTTTAGAACAATTTGGTGGCAATGGAAAGCAGGTATGTAGCCATTTTGGTTATCATTATCTCATTATCTTTAGTACTATGACAATATAAAAGCCCAAAAATATCACTTAAGAAAACATATAAGGAAAAGAAAGAGAAGGAAGGATAAGAGTAGAAAGTTCTCACCACTTGAAGGCCTCACAATGAGATTTGGTTGTTGCAACTTCAGTGCCTCTTGGTTGAAGTGATGGCTGCAGACTGGATCTATCAGGTGATGAGGGAAATCCATGGAACACAGAATCTATTTGGTTTATAGTCACTCGGGTTCAGGTGGGAATGCCCAGGTACCTCTCCTGGGGCAGGGAATTTCCCACTTGGTGATGTAATGCTGTGGGTCAGGGGACACTTTGGGAGTCCCTGACACCTTATAAGATGATGGCCCACAATCAGCAGAGATGAACAATTTCAGGATATGTGTAAATGCCTCTGATACTTCCCTGGCAGAGGAGTCACCACAGCTGAGCTCCTTTGGGTGAGGACACAGAGACAGCTCCCACCTCTCAGGGTTTGCCTCTCTCCTAACCTTGTTCCACACCCAGCTTGTTGCCAGCCCCAGCAACAAGGCTGTAGGTTATTAAGCTAGACTGAATGAAAGCACGGAGATTCTGCCTACCCGCACATATTCACACACATGCACATCTTTGGGTAAAAACTCCTTGTGTCCATTGGCCTCACACAGGAGCTATGTAGCAGGAAACAGGCTCCTGTCCTCTCCAAACAGAACAGAGAAAGCTGTTCGTTCTCTTGCTTCACTACTTCATCTCATCTTCCAAACACAAAATCACATTCAGCTTCATCCATTTCACTCAGTAATTTAATTTAAAACTGCAGATATTCTCACATGACTCTTCGGAAAATCTGGCCTATAAAGAAAATGTGTAATGCAGGCATTAATAATCTAATGCACACATGTAATGTGTTCAAGTGCTTTACAAAAATAAGTAGAAAAAAATCACTCACACATTTGCTACTGCGAATCACCTACTATTTTCTGTGAAGCTTTTTTTTTTATTATTACTGTTATTCTTAAGTTCCTTTTATCACCACAATAAACTGCCCTTGCCAGGAGAACTTTATCATTCTGTATCTGCTGGCCCTTGAAGGAAAAAGCATTTCATGTCTATCAAGATAGAGATGTGTTTGTTTTCAGGTCAAAAAATCAGTTCTACTTCTTAAACATCACCTCTTCCACCTCTTTCAATCACTTACAGTAAATTTCCTTGCAGTGGGACAAGCCCATTGGGCACTTTCACTATCATAAATCTACACTATGCTTGGCATGAATATTGCAAACCACAGACATATCTTTTTCTAATAACTTATTAGTTATGTCATGTTAGTTAGTCTGCCACAAAATCTCCATCCTCCTACAGGAATAGGAGGAATGACATGCTGCTGCTGTGCAAGTATGAACAAGAAAAGTGGTGATTTCCCTGACAGGCCTGGATGGCTTTTGTGTATTCAGCAACACTAATGTATGGAAAGTAAGAGGATCTGTGCTCTACTTTGGCTGTAACTTGCCAGTCTATCACATTAAAAATATCCAGGACTTCAGTCAGCAAACAGAAGTACCTTATCCTCCTGCCTCAGATCTTAAGTCCCCACTGGACTTCATCTGGGGTAGGGCTGGACAGAAGGTTGAGTAAGCATAAAATTAATCAAAAATTCTTCTGAGCCTTTGTATGTGTTGTATTTCTTCCTCTACCATTAGTAAATCCCTATTGTTTGTGTCAACCAAGGAAGCAAATTGTAACCTATAGAAATGACAGAAGAGTATGATATTTCCATTCCTTATGCTATATATATAAGGACAGTAAAAGAACTGATGGATACAGGGAAATACAGGGAACATTCTTCTTCTGGTAGATCCTGGTTATTAAGGAAAGAAAGACATGTTTTAATGATATGGGAACATGTCCTACTAGCTATTTTCACATTTTAGTTGTCAAAATGAATAAACCAGATACTTTTGAAGAAGGAATTAAAGATCCATTTGCTAAGCTGAAGGCACTTAGCACTCCTGTCATATCACATTTTATTAGGAGGGCCAGTAAAGAATAACAACTGTCAGACACTGTTCTTATTTCAATCCTTAAAAATAGCACAAGTTACTTTTCGATCTCAGAACACTTTGGAGGTCCTAAAATTCCATCATAAAAAACAGTAAAATACCTTCTAAGAAGCCAAGATTTTTCTTTTTCATTCCTGTTACCACTGAGCCTGAAAGGTAAAAGGTTATGAGTCATGGGAGGCTGACACTATATGTGCTCCCTGGATAAAACACTGTTCCATTTTGGATTGATTTTCTAAGCAAATAGTGCAGTTAGGGTGATAAGCTGCAAGCACATCACCCACTGTTTGAATAATTACTTAAAACACAACATTTCTGTGCCCAACTGTTCTCACCAGTCCTCAGCAAGACATGGGAAACTTGAACACTTTCTGACTCTATTCCTTCAATTATAAAACCTCAATATTAAAGATTTGGGGTTTTTTTACCTATTTGTGAGGTCACTCATTCATCCCACCTAACTGGCCATGATGAGGATGCAGACCAAGACAAGACTATCCTTCTGCAAGATTGTCTGTAATGCTACAAGCACCCCCCCAAAAAAAAGCAAAAAGAAAGCATATCTTTAAGTCTCTTCCACTGGGTGTGTAGACTTAGGGGTCTTATTGAAATTAAATATCTCAGTTAAGTCATTCTAATAATAATGCAGATGCTTCTTTCTATTTCTTGGTAAAAAAAAATTATCATTTTCATAATTAGGTCCTGTGATTAAAAGCCATGCTTGAATCTTCTTCGTGGCAGGCAGGTCAGATGTACAGAAGGCAGGGGGAATGCAAAGGTCTCCTCTGCACGCTGTTTTTCCCAGAAGTAAAGAAATATTTCTGCCCTAGAATGTCCATTCAGAGCTCAGCCCCCTCTGTGTTTCTACTTGAGTTTCCTCGTCTTTCAGACTTGTAGATATTTCTGAACTCTGCTGGATTTGACTGAGCCAGTTTTTGATCCTCTCCATAGGCCACAGGGAACACATTTCATACATCACCCTTGTAAATTAATTATATTAACAGATGAAGGGTGGAATCATATCAAAGGGTGTGCACGTACCTCTGAAATCACCTGAGCCAAAAGACTCTTTTTTTTACAAAAATTGGGTCTCTGCTTCTGAGAAAGCCTGAGGCAAAACCTGCAAGACTGCTGGGGATACATCCCACTGGCTTCCCTATTCATTCAGGCAGTGAAGAAATAGAGGCAACTCTGCAGCACTGGGAACATCCCAGAGAGTCATTTTTTATACACTGCAGCTTCTGGCTCCATTGTCAGTGTTGATGCCGCCATTCTCTCCTTCTGCTCCCTTGCTGTTCCCTTTTATACCAGACCACAGCATTTATTTTAAAATCCTTTCAAACCCTACTCACTTTGTAACAAATAATCCTGCCATGGTCATGGAGGAGCTGCACTGATCTTTGCCCCCATGTGGCCAGGCCAAGGTGACCAGATTAACACAAATCTGTCAGATTGCATCTGGCCAGCTCATCTCTGTGAATCCCAGCATTTCATACAAGTACCTACAGTTTAAGGGCCACTCCTTAGCATAGCTGCTGAAATTACTTTTTCCATATACAGGGGTTTCCTTAATGAAATGTACTGTTTCAAATGCACTTTCTTTTTAAGCCTGTATAACCTTCCTCTGTATTAAAGCACTATTTACTTTTCCTGCATGCCAGGGAAATAAAGCAGAAAGGGTGAGAAAGCTGGTGTAACTAATAAAACAAGCAAGAAGAGTGTAGCACGATTTATCTTCTTTGGTAGGAGAAAGTCCCAGGAGAGAGTTAATTCTTGGGGAGTGGTGACCATTTTGCTTTTCCTCCTAAGGCCTTTCTCACATTGCAAGAGAATTTTACAAGATGAGAATGAATCTTTAGTTGAATTTTAACTACAAGGCATCAAACTACAAACTGAAGAAAAAGGAGAAATAACATGACAGTACTGCCAGTTCTTTTTGCAAAAGACCTGCAGCATCACATTGCAAATGACATGTCAATCCTGTAATTAGCAATTCAGTCAGTATTAATTGTGTGTGTGTTACTTCCCATCAATCACTGTCATTTCCATGTAGTCAGGATGTTTTATAGAACCCAATTTGTAAACAATACACGAAAGTTTAACCACTTTAAATTAATGGCAGCTAAGTAGGAATTTAGCTGTTTGTTTCTATAAATGGACTTTTAAAATTTTAGTAGTTCCTAAGGGAAAAACAAGCATGCATTAAAGGCCATTAGTCCACACCCAAAACCATTGTAACCAACATGTAGCACGTACTTTCTTGTCAAGAGCAGCACAAAACTCAAAAAGCTGTGAGAGAGAGAGTCAAAGGCACAAGTAATTCCAGCAATTCATATTTTATGAAGCAATGTCTGTTCTTGATTTAAGATGTGTCCAGCAAGACATAATCCATGGCTTCCCTGGCAAGTGGGGGTCCAATTTTTAAAAAATATTTAATCCCCTGCCTCTCAATTTATCAATTTCAAACATCAGAATTTGCTTTATTTTCATCTGATAGATTTCAGAAAGCCCTCTGTAGGAAAACTATATTTGTCATATGTTATGAGAACATATAAATCATATTTCTCCTATAATGACTACTGCAACCACCCTTTCACCTTAGATTTGATAGATTGAGTAGACTGAGCTCCTGGAACACTTCCTCTTTAATAACACTTTTGCTTATGCTTTAATTATTCCACTGGCTCTTCTCACTGGTGATCAAGAGTCTTACTGAATTGTGAACATTAGTCTTCCACTAGGAGACCTCTGAAAGTGCCAAATAAAACAAAACTTCTATTTAATATTCTCAGGATTGCATTAAAACCTTTGCTGCAAATTGCATTCTTTCTCTCCCGCACCATAACTACTTCTGACTGAAAATTAATTGCTCATCCACTGCTTGTGAGCCATTTAGATCCTGTGCTTAATATGGGCAGTCTGCTCTTTAGCTGTGCCACTCACTGTGAGATCCATAAACTCTGATGCACAACCACCATCAGAAAACTTTTCACGTGCCCAAAGGACGTCACGAAATGAATCACAAACTGTGACTCTGTCTTCAGTCTGTCTCCTCTAGAGAGCTCAGCCCTGAGCACAGACTGGAACTTGTGTGTGAAGCTGCCAAAAATGCAAATTACAAACTGGCTACCAGCTTTCCTTTGACTTAAACCCAAAGTTAACCTAAAAAGCATATAGATTATATAGCTTAAGCCTGGTTTGCACAGTTTCCAGGTTAACTATCTGTTTACAAGTCTAATAAATAATCTCTTCCTTTGTGACAGAAAAAAACTATGTATAAAAGTTGCCAGAAACAGAGGTGCATCTTTTTCCATGTGGTATCATTTTCCAATACCTTATGCCCTTTCCTTACCCCCAGTTTGGGACTCACAAGCCATCAGGTCAGGAATGCTGCCTAGAAATACTCACACCTCATTGGCTTCAAAGAAAAAGTCACTGCACCTCCCTGCTCCTCTAAAACCTGGGATTTCATTTTAGCATGTGTGCATTTTCTTTTGGAAACCCAGCAGATGTACAAGGACAAGAAGCTGATACACATCCACATAAAATCTAATGGATGTACAGTATTCATGGACAAATATGTTCAGGAAAACAAACCCAAGCTTTGAAAGGGGATGGCCACAGTCAAAGTAGCCAGCACACACTAGGCCTGGGACTTTCTCTGTTACCTGCACCTGGAGCTCGTGTGACCCACATCAACACAAGTGATTCTGTGCCATTTCTCCAAAGAGAATGATCTTTGCAGAATGAACCATCTCTTCCATCATGCACATTGCTCGTGGACGGAAAAGGACAGGAAGTCTTCTACCAAAGTTATATTCATATGCATTCTAGGATGAAAGACACAGAAAGTAAAATCTTGAATAAGATGAGTAAAGGGTTTACCTTCCCAGCCAACAAATAAGAACATATCCATTTAACTTGTATCTCTGTACCCTGATATTCATATATATTTCACACTGTTTTTTACTGTTACCTATAAATAACTAATGATTTATCTATTTGAAATCTATTTAAAAATATGGACAAAATACTGGAGGAGATGACTGTACTGAAAAATAAAATTGAAAAGGATAACAGTTTTGACATTTAGGGGAACTATGGACAGCATTATTGGGAGGAAACAGGATTTATCAGCTCAGTAGTTTACTGTGCATATTTTTTCCACTGGAGGTACTACAACAATGAAAGGGCCCTAAGGAAGCCCAAGCCATTGTTTAGTAAGATACTTAACAATGTTTTTGGCTTCCAGCATGATTAATCTTATTACTTTCAATGGAACTATTCACATGCTTCAATTAGATTTCCTGGAGTATGTTTACACAACGTAAAAAGGAAAAAAAAAAATCACAGCCCTCCAGAGCATCAACTGTTCACAAAACTCATTAAATTAGTATTTTGTTGTTGCAGCTTCTGCAACTGGCTGCCTCAAAGAGCAATACAATACTACAACTTATCATCACTCCTTTTATTTTTTGCCAAAGCTTTTGATCCATTCTGAATGGATTCCTCCCATACACCTTATTTCTCACTGTGGCTTCTTTCACCTATAGGGTGGATCTTCACTGAGAATTTGTCTTCTTGTGATTCAGATGCAGCAGGAGCCATTTTACAGTGACATAGGGCAGCCTTTTCAGAAAAGACAATATTTATTAACTGCTTAGCACACAGCACCTTGAGGACCCTAGGTCAGAATGGACAAGTGCAGATTACAGTAATTTTTGCTTTCCTGAAGAACAGTTTGTGATTTATTCTCATGGTGTGCTTGTCACTCAGCTCAGTGTTGATTTCCAGGCTCCTCTTACAGAGTTTTCTCATGTTCTTCATCACTTTTGAGCAAATATCCGATCACAGGGTGGCTGTTACACCTTCATGGTAACACTGCTCATTCTAAGATGGTTCTTGGACATTCACTTGGCCTTTCTGACCAACAGCTCAGGAGAGACATTACTCCCTTTGGTCCTATTGAGACACAATTCAACAACAAATCAGTAACAGCATCAGGTACATTTTACATAAAACAAAATGCAGGCATTGACTGTTTTCTCTACAGCTGTCAATTCCCTTTGCAGTAATTTCAATTTCTTTGAAAATACTACAGTGAAATTCTTTTCTTCTGAAATTCCAGGAACTTTAGAGGAGTCAAGACTTTACACTGATTTGTTCCCTTCACTTCCACATTTTGACACATGTTACTGAGTGAAAAGTCTGGTGCACACCTGGTTTTGCTCTGGTTTGCCAGGATCCAACAGCAGATATTATTAATCCAGTCTTGCACATGCAGTTGAGCAATGTTCCACACTGCTTTGCAACATTTCTGCTTCAACAGCCTCGTCTGCATCAGCTAACACTGATGTGAGAGACAACAAAAAAACTCTTTTAAGCAGAAGTTTGTGATTAGCTTTTGCATCCAGTTGCACACACAAATACAATAACAGATGGAAGATTACTAAAGAGTAGAAGAGAATGAATTTTCCATGTCATTATCTCTCAGAGATGGGAAGTACAAAACCACACCTATGCTATTCCACGTCTGGCACAAAGGGCTCCTGTCTTTGGGCCAGATGTGATCTGCTTTCTAAAGGAAAGTGGAAATCTAATTAGAACGCACTGTGGAGAGACTGACCTTACACTCATCAGAGTTTTCATTAAAGTAGCTATCTAAAGCACTTGATATGTTGTAGGCTGCAGCTGTCAGCTTCTACAAGAGCTACTTCTGAAAGCCCTAAAGAAGAAATAATTGCGAGGTAATGATTGCAGCACGACGTTAGTGCAGCTTGCTGTTCCGTTACAATAACCTTTTAATTTCCAACAGTTAAAAGAGGTCTTTCCTATGGACACTGGAGAAAATTCTAGGAATTGTAAAGTTCCTACAATTCCCATTAATTCCAAAGGACCTTTCCAGCACTTATCACCACTCAGGATTTCACCCAGTCATTGTAATTAAGTTTTCTAAGCTATTACTTTCTTCTGAAGTTTCACACATCAAGCCAGACCTTCGGTAGGACACCTGATAAGGTCATCTGCTTTTTTTTTTTTTTTTTTTAAGGTGTATTTGCTCTTTAAAGTGCTTGCAGTTTGCAGGTCTTTATTTACAAATGCACTATATTTAAGGACATCAATAGATCTCATCTGCTGGTTTTGCCCTTCAGGATGCAAAATTACTCAAGAGGATGTCACAAAAAGAACTGAGTACAGAGTATTTGCCAGCTCATCTCCTCTTCCAATTAAATTCATAGCTTTAAGAATGCAGACCTTTCCCTTGATCTGACAGGTAGCAGAACAAAGCACTTGTATTTTAGGTGTTGCCTGTCATGTTATATCTGAGGAAGACATTTACATACTTCAACAATGCCAAGAACACAAGCTCCCAAATTCATATACAAAATGGAAGCATTCATTAATCACGGATTAACTAGGCAGCAATCCAGAAGACCAACTTGCTCTAAGGGCTTGATAGCAACTGGACATCCATCAATAGATTTCTAATATATCTGAGAACATTTCATATTTCTAAAAATTCCAGCAGCAGAAACATCAGGAAGAGATTGCAATAATGAATAATTATTTGCTATTACTGCCAAAGAGTTAATATACTAATGGATATCTACTTTATTCCTCCCTTGTAAGATAACTGATGGTTAATGCATGTTTTTATGTGGGAACATCACTCAAATCCCAAAACATGACATTACTCTTAAAGAGGAGGTCCTGATACTTGGCTGAGTAGAAATGCTGTAGTATGGAATAAATGCTGCCCATTGTTTTATTGCAGCTCTACAGTTCTGCAGAGAGCTGTGTTAAAAGCCAATGTCTCTTCAATACTGAGTTTCTAAACTAAGATTTATACTGCAATTGATGCAGAAACATAAGAACAGGCAACAAGAATTTATTTTCTCTATTTTCCACAGAAAAAGGCTCAAAATAGATGGAATATTTGCCATTGTCCACTGGCGATGCTTAGTCTGGAGAAAAGGCAGCTCAGGTGAGACCTGATCATTCCCTACAAGTACTTGGAAAGAGGCTGTAGTAAGGTGGATGCTGAACTCTTCTCCCAAGTCACAAGTGGTGGGATGAGAGTTTGTGCATGACTACAGGCATGGTTAGATGTGATCTGCTGCTTAAAACTCCCCCAAGAAAAGCCCAATGGCCAGGAAAGGGAAAACAGGAGAGCCTTAGCCCCACCTTCCCTCCACACAGACTGGTACAGAGATGTCCTAATTTGCTGATGTTCCAGGCCAGGAATGAGTGGCCATGTAGGGCTCAGAGTACTTCTTCAGTGAACACAGAGTTATTGTGGCAGACCTGCTGTGCAGTCCAGCTTGTGCATCACACACTACCTGCTCTGCATCAAGCCTCACAGGACAATCCAGCCCATCAAACAGTGAGGAAAACCAACTTTTTTTCTCCAGTGAGCAGCAAAAATTATTCTAACTGCCAGCAAAATAAACCAGTAAGTGTTTCAGCCCTACTGAAATCACAGACAGCTCTACAGAGACATCTTTGTTCATCTTCAGAGCTTTTCAGAAACAATGAATAATCTTCATATTCCTCCTGGGGGGCAGGAAAGTATTAGTACCTGCCAATTAAAACCATTACAGAATAGAGGCACAGAGAAACTGTAAGAGAACAGCTCTGATGTTCTGAACAGGTAAGATCTGCCCACCCACCCTCCAGCTAGAGAATGTTTTGCTTCATTTGAAGTTCTGTGGTTTTCTGCTTTGCTTTGCTAAGAGCCAGCACAATCGGTATCAAGCTGGGGTTCTCGCTCTTTCTGTCTCCCCAATGTCGTTGATGGTAATAAATAGGTAAGGAGATAAAACAAATGGCCCTGAGCAGCTTCTGAAGCATCAGCTCTGTTTTGCCGTTTTTCCAAATTCACAGAGAAATGCTGTCTGGCTGAACATCAAAGAGAAACTCAGCTGGGCCTTCTCTAGGAATACAGTAATCCACTGCAGCTCAAGAACAAAGAATGAATAAGGAAATGGGGCCTACTCACCTCTGCAAATGATACCCATAAAGATGCCCCAACAAACTGCTTCCTGTAGTAAAGGATTTTATCTGATCCCTTCTCACCTTCCACAGACATATTTAAATATCCACTGTAATAATTCCAAGTGCATCAGTACTGAGAAAGTATACGAGAATCCTTAAATATTTCCTGGGTGCAATATTCTGAAAGATAAAGAAAAAGGAAGATAACTGTGTTCAATTCAGATTTCTGATAATCTGGGGTCTATCATGCTAATCTGCTGTTCAGAAAGAGACAGCTGGTAATACACACATGTGAAATCTTTCCTGCCAGTTGTAAGGAAAGGATGGGAACAGGGAGAAGGGAATAGTTTTTCACTGTTCTATCCTGAATCACAGTCTTCACACAGATGGAAAAAATGTGCAAGTGGAAGCCAATTTTGCCTGCGTAAAGTACAAATTCTGCCTCACAACAGGAAGAAAAGAGTAAGAGCTGAGATTCACCCTCATCTGGCTTAGAGATGCTCAGTCAAGACTTCCATCACAGGCACAAACCCCAGCAAAGGAGGCTGTGAAAAGGGACCTGAGAGTATTGGAGGGCATATCAGACCAACTGTGCTCTATCATATCAGCCCAAGGAGACAGAAATGTGTTCACTCTTTCATGGCATTCACTTCTCTTCAACAAGAAATCATTGTTCTAGTTGTCCAGACTAGAATTACTACTTTCCCACTGAGGAGAATGAGATCCTTCATGATCATCAAGCTTAGGTTTGCTTCAACCTAGCATGGTCAGAGATAATAGCAATAATCACTGAAGGGAAACACCCAGAAAATTTTGTCCTTAATCTAATTGTAAATTAATTTTCCAAGGGCTTTTTAAAAATGCGACAAATACATTGAAAACCTGTAGTCTGATGATATTTGAGAGTCCATGGACTACTTTTCATGTCCACAAGACATACCACCGAAAGAAACAAGCTCATGCCAATAAGACTTAACTAATCAGGACTCAGACTATCACTGATAACTTTTCAGAGGTGTGTAAAAGTTTGAAAATACTGTGTTAGGTTAAGTTTTTGTCAAATAATGCTATCAGATATATAAATCATTGTATTTAAATGCATATCAGCTCTCACAATTTCCAAAAGACAGACTTTTTAACATTTTACATGCCAGTGTATTCTTGCAGAATACCAAATCAATACCAAATACAGAAATCACACATTGACAAATGCACTAGAACAATGACCTAAGTCTTTAAGAAATTATTTCTCACTTTCTTTTGCACAGTTGGACACCCAGTCACCAACCAGGCAGGACACAGTCCTAAGTCTGTTTTCTCCTGTGCTTGGCTCAGTTCTTTGTGGTCTGGTGCTAAAATCAGGTAGAAAAGAAATGTATTTGAAGCTGCACAGGCAGAACTGGAACAATTCCATCAAGAATTCTTGAAGCAGGAAGCTTCACGGGGCACACTGCATCTGTCAGATTCTGAGAAATGAAAAACAATAAAGTGTAAAACCAGAAGGATTTAGCATAAATTGTAATCTATACTTTAAAATGGAATTCACAGTAGCTCATCTTCAGCCTTAATAGAAATGTTTGTATTCACTGTGCAAAGAATGCTACCTCAGATGAAATTTGTGGTATTGCCTAGTTCTTGCAGATAGTAAAGTCTACTAAACAGTGGCAACACTGCATTTATTTTTATGATTACTGAACTAATGGTAATTTTTACAGAGGTGTGGTACAGAGAGACACAATATTAGACTATTTTCTCAATAATTTTACTCAAGTATTACACTAGCTAAGGTCTGTGGGCTCTTTGTCTCAAGTCACAAATTGATAAATCATGTTCTCCAGTTTGATTTCCCCATTTTTCTTCCCTGTGGGTTTATTTTTAAGGTGAAGATACATTCAAATATCTACATTATATATTTCATAGGCCGTTTGAATGACAAACTTTTAAACAACAGAAGCCAGGATTGTCCAGGAATCTGCAAGCCAAAGTTTTAATCTGAACTTCAGTACTGATCAGACTTACTATACTTCGAGCATGTAACTAGTCAGAAGGACAGTCTGCCAAGTTTTACAGCACGATAATGACTAGAAAAAAACAGCATTAGTTGGTGACCCTCTGCTTTAGTTAACTGGTAAATGGACTGTTTAATTGATTTCTGTTTATTTTATTGCACTAAGGGCACAACCAAGATGAGCATGGCCCTGTAGAAGCTGTGCAGTACATGAACACCTTGCAGAAGACAGTCCTCACTCTCCTTAATGACCAAAACCAGGCACAGTGTAGGAAACAAAAGAGACTGAAGCCAAACAGCAGATGTATGATTAAAAAGATCCCAAGACTCCTAACGCTAATCCATCAATGTGGCCTCTGGACTACAAGGTGCTCAAGATATTTTTTTGTGTCTAACCCCAGTATTAACATTAAGCAGTAAAAAAACCAAGAAAATAAAGAAAGAGAGAGAGAAACAAACAAGCAAACAAAAATCTACCTTCTAGAAATAAACTCTGAAAACGCACTGGGAAAATCTAGCAACATTTTTCTACAAGCAGCCAAAGTAAATGCTTGATTTGGTTCAGTCTGCAGCAAGATTCTGCTGTCTTCTTCTGCATAATAGTTTGCACAGTTACAATAACACAAAGTGGAATGTGAATAGACTATGCTTAGGCTAATTTATTGCTGAGAAACATGTGCTCTGTTTACTATGAATTCCATGCTTTCCTTCGGTTTGCCAAATGCATTTTTTCTCAGAGAGCTGTTTTGTTTGATACTGTGCTTTTGTTTGGCTAACAGGCATTCCCACATCCTGTTTCTTTTGATAAGAGTGATGGATCACAGTGTAATTAATGGATAAATACACAGTGAAGTTTGCAGACCTGTCCCGAAATGCCAAAAGTTTTACCATATCATTACTTTTGAATGCTACCAGAATCCTAAGACACATTTCAAGGAAAATAAGAAGCCAAAAAGAGAAATAAAAAGAAAGAAGGAGGGTGTGATAGATAACTGCACTGGCAGAGGTTTAAAGGCTGCTCTGAATATGGAGTGTCACAGGAAGGAGAGTTTCTGTATACACACACATACTCATTATCAGCAGGTCTGCAGTGGTAAACTCCCTAATGTTTACCTAGAGTCACTGATTTTTATTTTCTTTTGATTTTTTATTTTTAGAAGAGGCTTCTTCTCTTTCCTGTGAGGAAGCAACCTTGCTGGGAAAAAGAACCTTTAGAGCAATGGCAGTGAGTGTGATGGGAATAAAGCTTTTGAGGGTGTATAAGACTTTGCATGTCATTTATGTCATACTATTAGAGCTAAGGAATCTTGCTTCCCTCAGAAGGATCGTGAAAAGGAATCAGTACAAGTATTTTTTCATTAAATGTGAGCTTTTATTGCACATTTTCATTTATTGCCCTCAGAATTTCTTCTTTTAAACAAGCAAATGGTGCAAAAAATAATCCTTATGCAGTTTTCTAGGTACAAGAATATTAATTATCAACATATTTTAGCCCTGATGTAGCAGAGCATGAAGTCACAACAGCCCCACTGTGCAGTTACCAGGTTTTTATGTTTCCTTGGGCCATTGGCACAATTTGGTTCTCTTGGTCCCTTTCTCTTTGCCTTTTTCTCATCCTGTAATTACCATTGCCTCTTTACTTTGACAAATCCATTACACAAAACATCACTTAAAATAGCAGAGGACAGACCTCTACTATCTCCTGCTAACCATCTAAACAACTAGCTCTGACTACACTTGAAACTTTGAAAAGAGCATTAAAACTGAAACTTTCCTCATTATTTAAGATATGTTGAGTGCAGTCACTTTCCCCAAAAATATATTAACTCTACGGTAGCTTATTGTGTTAGTGCAGGCTTTTAATTGATTCAATTTGATTTTTCCTATTGCTCAATTCTAAAGTGCTGCAAGCTACTGTCTTCATCAACAGAATTATTGGACTAAATTCAAGAGCTTATTGGGATAATTTTCAGAAAGTAGGTATTTGTTTATGCTGTTTATTCTCCCCTGAATCCCTCTGCTACATTAATGCCTTTCTTACTAGCCACAAATTGTTTTAGAGTAGCCAGTAATGGCCATCGTGAAATTTAAATATCACACAAGGGGCATCCAGATAACTGACCTTCTTTCTGACTAGCTTTTGGAACAACACATATAAATTCGGGGTTCTGTAAGGAATTCTGGAAGATTTTAGTACATTAGGGGCATTATCTTATCTATAGGGTACGTATCACTGATGTATGTTAATCATATTCTTTCAGTCTGTGCTGACTCAGCTGAGATTCTAAATCACTTGCTGAAAATAGAAAGAGTACTTTTTGCATATATATATTTGTATGCATATACAAGTACCTATCAGATTTTCTTTGCCTTATACCAGACAATAAAAATTTTAAAATCATGTTTTGTGTATAGTGTTACAAATGTTAATGTACTAGCAGTCACTCCTTTAAGTGTATATACTTTATATATATATACTTATATATGCTTCCATTTGGACACACACACATTAACTCACTGTTGACTCCAATTTTTTCCTCTGCCAGCTCACTTTACATTTTCTAAACCGCAAAATAGTAAGAGATAGCTTTGTTATGTCAAAAGGCTTAAGCCAGGACCTTTGGAGAGATGTTTATACCCAGGCCCTGCAATTCCAGTAAAGCTAAGCTCCCCTTGAACTAACAAAGCACAAGCAGGCAGATCAGCACAGAAAGTCTCTGTCAAGACTCTGAGTGCCTTGTAAGAACATCAGATTGTGAAAGCTGGACTGCATAATGCTTAGCCTTTGAAAATCTGACCCTTTGGCCATAACATTGCTTGCTGGAGATCCAGGGCTTTCCAAACTGTTCCACAGATGCCACTAACTGTACATGAACTACACCAAAAGTTTCACATTGTCTCAGTATCCAATGCCTGCCTCAAAAGCCTCCTGCATTCTCCTCAGCCTGACCAGGAGCTCAGGCAAAGCTGAAAATCAAGATCTCAAAAGAGGGTGGCTTAAAGACTCCTGTGCCTCTTCTTCTTCCTGCCCCTACTTCTCCCCAGTCACAGCAGTGAGAAGCTTACCTCAGAGCACCCCTGTGCAGAAACCCTGGTGAAACAGTCTCTGACAGAGTTTGCTTTCTGTCAACAACTGAAAACACACTGGATTTTAAACTGCAACAAGACCATATGTGACCATCTTACATACATTACTCTTCTACCTAATAAAAACCAAAAATTTCAGACACATCACATTAAATCCATGTATCATTAGCCTCATCAACACCACCCATCAGGGCAACAACTGCTTCAAAGTTCATCAAAACACAAAGTCATATTTCCTCATATAATCTCTAAATCAGTTTGCAAAGAGAGCATCCATTTCAAAATGTATGAACTTACCTCCCGTGTAAAATAATTCAATAGTTTTCTGGATGTCCAGCCTGTGGTATCTGAAAAGGGCATAGTTTTCAGATCACAGGATTAACACTGAGATCTCATTACTCAAAACCTAAAAATACCAGTTTTGGAGTCAGGTGATAGGAAGCTTATATCACTTGAGGCCATCCCACATCTGTAAGTAAAATGCAGCAATCAGGGACATTATTATTTCTTTTACAGGTATCTCTAGTTCTACTTTTATCATTGCTGTGATAGCTCACAGAACACTAGACCAGAACTTCTTGAAAAACACCTGCACTCCTAGTAAGAAGTAGCAGCAAATACACACTTCTGCCATTGCAGGGAAGACAAGAAGGCAATGGATCATGAATAAATGGTCTGGAATTGATTTCATCACTTAGCCCATATCGCTACCTGAAGGCAAGGTCAGCTCTGCAGAAGCCATTTCTGAAATACCACCACCAGTAGCCAATACTAAAATACCAGTGTTGAAAGCTACTGGTTTAAACATTTCAGCTAATAACAGATCACTCTTACGATTTTAACCATCAACAGCTACCCAGGATATTTTTATCCTGGGTATATCTTAATTTTTACATATTTACCAAACTGCCTCCCAAGTTCAAAATAAACAATTACTGAAAGTAAAGTCAAATATCTCTACTGAAAATATCATGCCAGGTTTATGGGCCAAATTGCAATTTTAGTCAATATTAACACCAGTAGTTATTCTGGATAATGCTGGTTACTGAAGATCAGAATACATTCCAGCACCTTGGGTGTTCCACTTAAAAAATGCAATGGCATATGCAAAACAAAAAAAAAAAAAAAAAAGCAAAGTAACTCACTCAAAGCACATGGATTTGTTTGGTTTTCAGCTTATAAATTTCTGCCTTATAATTCTATCATTGTCACTGCACTGCTAAGGTAATGGTAGATATAAAAGTAGATAATTATAACATTAATTCTGTGAGTACATCTCAGAGTAACAGTCACCTTTTTTTTCAGACTTCATTTGCTGACCACAAGTTGTAAGTGTGACCATTCTGAATACCTGAGGTTTTACTTTAAGCATAGAGCAGGGAATAACATTTCTGCTTTGCAGTTTAATATGCGTGAATGCTAGGTTGCTGAGCAGAGAGCCAGATGCTGCCTGCCAGCCTTGGTAGAGTGTCTGCTCTGCACAGCTGTCTTTCACTGCTAGACTGACAACGTGAATTTGCATGAGCAGCCAGTGATTCCTAAAGCCCTTCTGTGGCACAGCTTTCTGTACCAGAAGCAGACCTGCTATACTTACAAATGAGTGGCCTTTCAATGCTCTTTCAGGATGCTGCCATATAGGCACACACATGTGAAACAAGACAAACCTTAGCATGAAAAACAACTTGTCTATCTTAAAAGTGACACAAGTACAAACATAATTTACATATGTTACACCATTCTACTGTATTTTTGTATATGCATACTGATTTTTAGTGAGAACATTTTCCTTGTGAGGGTAACAAATATTGTTTATCTCACTAGAAAAGTCTTTTATTCCTATGAACAATGCAATTTATATATACCAATTGATAAACAAGAATAATAAAATATGATGCCTAATTAATTACAGATTATGTGAGGGTGCTATTCTTTCACAGGAATGAAGAGTAAAGCTCACAGAGGAAAAAACAGCAAATCTTTCAACAGGCATTCTCTATATCGTGATAATGGAGATAAGCAGACATGCAGATTGCACCTCCAGAGAATAGAATACTTAACATATACACAAAATTAAGGGAAAAAAATTACTTGACCAAATTTAGATTAAATTCTTGCTGACTGTACCAGGGGGAACAGTCAGTTCTCTGCTGGGATAGTCATTCTCAAAGGAATGATGACTCCAAAGTGACTCAGGGTGTCCAGCACCTAGGAACTTAAAATAACAAGCAAACAGCGCCAGCATCATCAGTTGTGTTTCGAAACATATGGCATATTGTTATGCTGAAATTCTCCAAGTTTTATACTTCTGAGCAGGTTTGACTGGTGAGGAACAGATGGTGCCTTTTAAAATTCAATATCCTCTTAAATTAAATATCCTGGGTAAATCATCAAAATATAGAATCAAAATCTGCCTTTAAAATTGTAACACTGTGAAAAACGATCACCCAAACAGGACCTACATCACAAGAAGTAAGTGTGGTCCATGACATAAAAAGGCTCCTACATTGTTAAAGTGATGTTTCAGATTTGATGCAGGAAATGTACCCTTTCTGTCATTTTGCAGCTTGCTAAACATCTGCTTTGTTAGGATTTGACCTCCAGTGGAATGATGTAATGAAAGGAGGTGAAGAGCCAGGACCTGTGCACAGCCCTGTATGCACAGCCTGAGATGCAGAAGCAGCAAGGCTAAATCAGCCAGCAAGTGGAACGAGATGTGCCTGGTACATCCATGCACCAGGCACGCTGCTTCACCATTCTGCCACTGCTCTCTGCTGGCATGAGTGGGACAGAGCATCTCCTGGATCTTTCTTTATGCTGCTGGAGTGTTTTCCTCTTACTGTGCCTCTTTGCTGTAATTTACCATCTCTCTTTGCTTTAAGAGCTCTCTGCTTGTTCTTCCGCATTTGCAGTTGAGACCTTTAAATTAAAGCAATCTGACCAAAATCCCCCACAGGACTTACTTTGTGACCTCATCAGGCTTGTTTTCTTCCCAGAAACATGTTCCCAGTAGTACTGAACACCCCTCCAAGTGAAAGGGAACTGGGGCTTCACACATCCATTCCTTAGCTAGTACTCTCTACTTTAGCGTGAGGTGGCTTCTGGGGACACTATAAATTTTGATATGTAGGTGAGAAATATCTCTCTTGTTTTGCTGAAGAGCAGAGTTATGGCTAGATTATTTTTTTCTCCAGCAGTTGTTGCACTTGCTTTGGGTCGTTTTGTGTGACAGTGCACTGGGGTGTAATTAACTTCCCTCTAGATTTAGAAAAAAAAAACAAAAGAAAGAAAAAGAAGGATGCAAAATAAAAGAGCAGAATAGCTGGTAATTGCCTTTTCTTGGTATATCTCTGGAGACTCATGGAGCACTGGGGACAGATTTCAAAAGCAGAAATTGTCCATTACAACTCTTCAGGCTGACAGAAACTGCTGGGCAAACTGCTCTCCCTCACTTTTATAGGACCTGAATAAATCCCAGTGCTTCCTTACACCTGCAGGATGGCTCTTGTGTTGGAATAATACCCCAAACTAACAAACTGTGAACTAGGTTTCCACAGTTTGAGTTTATCCAACATTCACAGTTTTAACTGCAGGAGACAGAGGGAACATCAGGGTGGCCATCTAAAACATTATTAGGGAAGTGTCTTTGGGCTTTAAGGGCACACAGGGGCCTTTTGTCCCAGAAACAGAGTATCATTGTGCCAAATGCTGCACAGGTGGAAGGAGCAGATCCCACACTGGAAAGTATAATGTGTATGTGTGGAACAGACAAATCGTGAGAGAATCACTGCACCCCTTTTGTGGGAGGACATTGAGGCACCACAGATGAAAAAATTTATCCAAGCTCATGCAAAAATTTTCTGCTGTGGTTGGGAATTTAACCTCAAGCATGTTGAATGCTAAGCTTGTGCTCTTATCACCACACCATTCCTCTGTTCAGGATCCAGTGGTAAAGTGCTTCAGGATTGGTATTTATTTATGGCATATTTTGACACTTCCTTTTTTGCTGTAGAATTTGGAGGGCTTTGTAACACCATTGATATTATTTGTGGAGAATAAATGTATGACTCCTGAGGCCACATTCTTCCCTTGCTACACAAAAAGGAGTGCTCAGTGCCATTTTGGTAAATAGTTCACTCACTCTGAGCTACCCACTCCCCTTACCTAGTGCACATATTTGTGCAATTGCCCATCTTTTCTATTTTCCTGACTATTTTGCATGCAGAGCATTTCATTAATTGACGTATTTTTACATTTTTGGCTAGAAAAATAACTGATATGCTGATGAAAAGTATGACTACTTACTACTTGCATATACATAAAAAAAACTATCAAAAAGAAACCTTGAGACATGCCCATGTATCCTTGTAGGAGATATTTAAATGTGGGTTTAGATCAATTCAGTCAAATGGTTCTTACACTTCACTGATTAAAATAACCACTGTCTCTAACCATTGCAGAAAATTGAAATTATTCACAATCTAATAATTTTATTGTTTAGCATAATCATTTTTGAGCTATCCCAGAGAATCAAAAGCTTACTGCATGCTTATATATAATTTGAGTCAAACCAGGTGTCCTGCTGTAAAAATCCATATAGGAAGCTGACATAAAAAAAAAATTACAAGAAAGTAACAACAATAAAAAAGGCACCATCAAGGGGGGGAAAAAGTGTGTCTGGAAAAACAGGAAGCTTCTAGCAAAGCCAAACATATGCAGGGTGTGGGCCAATTAATATTCCTGCAGCATGGGAAGGGTACAGGATAGACAAGACAGGGGGTTTTCTATGTAATGTATCTGGGCCTAAAGAAAATCATAGAATCATCGAATGGTTTTGGTTAGAAGGGACCTTAAATCTAATTCCAACCCCTTTCCCTGCCACAGGCAAATGTAAAAAAATGTAAGCCCGAAATAACTTACTGTTGGTCAAATGTCACCAGTAAGGTCTAAGAGGAACAATGTATTTCATATATAGATATATCTTACCTAGAAAAGAGCAACCCAGGGCTCTGCATGTTTCCTGTTACATTACTCTGTGTTTCTCATGGTGCAGCAGGTCTGTGTCCCACCTGAAGCACAAAGGTGTCTCTCTAAAGTCAACAATCATCATTCAGCAGGGTGTGAATGCACTTTAACCAGTCAGAAAATGGCACTGCCAGTCAGTCAGCAGTATTTCTACATACCAGTAATGCTACACGCCTGCACCTCTCAATGATGCCTGAGCTGGATGTTATTCACTGGCCTAGTTCCAGTGGTTTGAATAAAGCCTAGAACCTCTCAGTGAGGTTTATGAGACTTTCAGAAAAGAAAAGAGATTGGAAATCCAAGTTGTTCCCTTGAATGCATCTCAGTTACAAACGTATTTGAGAAAATTATTTCCATAAAATTAAACAAATACTTCTTGACATTGATGCATTTTAATTAACATCACCATTTTCCATCTTGCACAAAACAGAACTAATACAGAATTATTTCTGTAAAATTAGGTTCTCTCTATTAATTTTGAAACCCCATAACTACTCCTGTGAATCAAGCAGATACATTTCAGTGTTAAGTATAACAAAAAAAGTTGTGTTACACTATAGCCTCACAGATAAAGCTAATTATATGGAAAATTCATTCAACTGAGTTTGCATTGCTTGATTTGAATCTGAATTAGCAAGAATTGGCTTTGTGTTAGTTTTCTAACTCAAATGAACATGAAATGCACACATACATAATTTTTCTCTGAACATCTGAATCAGGGAAGTCTCTGGAGCTTGAGACTTTTGCTGTTCATTCCACACAGAATCTTAAGCATCTCCATGAATCTCAGCACAGGCCTAAGGATCTATTTCTGTGTGTGAAGAAACAACTGCAGAAATGGGGCTTTACTTCCCTCTCCTGTCTTTTACTTCTCTGGCTATATTTCTAATTGAATTGCCACATTTTTCTATGGATCCTAATTAAAAGTGTATGAACTTCAGAAAGTCTTGAAATTACCTAGGATGTGGGGAATGGCTTCAGACTAAAAGAGCATAGATTTAGATTGGCTATTAGGAAGAAATTCTTCCCTGTGAGAGTAAGAACAGGTTGTCCAGAGATAATATAATGTGTTCAAGAAAACTTGAATCAATGTAGTAAACATGCCCAAGATACATCACAGGAACTATTGCAATAATTTCAATGACTACATTGAAAAAAATAATAAAGTATTGTTTGTGGAAATGAGGGAACAAGGTTTTCATGATGCATTAACATATGACATGATGGATTCATTTAAGTACTTGAAGTTACCCTTGTGAAAAACAGAATTTCCGATAAAATTTCACAAGTATGCAGAGCTATCCAGAAAATCACACAGTAATTAATTATTGACTCAGGAATCAAATGTGCTGCTCAGTATCTTGAGAGAGAACAGAAAGATCTCTTCCAACAAGAACAGAAACAGGCAATAGGAATTTCTGAGGAAAACAGTGCATAGATATTACAGGCAGTAGCAAAGAACAGCTTTGAAGATGAGAAACATGGTAACATGAAAAATACCATGAAAGTGTTGAAACGTAATCAGTGATATAGCAGTAGGAAGTAACACACAAAATCCAGAATTTCCATTATTTGTTGGAAAAAGTGAAGAGTAACAGAAGAAAAAAATACTATCAGGAAATATATAAGGCACAAATAAATGAAGGAAATGACACTGATGGAAAGGAAGATTAGTAGAGAATGGGGGGAACAATTTAATTTCAAAAAATACATCGCTACAAAGCCCAATCTAATACTTTAATGAGTTCTTCAATGCTGAAATTTCTACAGGGCAAGAACAAATACCTATTTTCCAATTAATTATCTGCAGGAAATGCAGCTTCAATGAGATTCTAGAATGATCAGAAATAATAAAAACATCCACTGCTGACAGTGTTTTCACTGAATTATTAAAATAAATAATAAGGAGAAATAATATGTAGTAATAATGAGTAGCAATTGGTAAAAAAATTACAAATTAATTCTGGCATCCTACACTTCAGAAATCAGGCCCAATTAATACAAAACTACAGAGGCATCCTCTCATTACAGCAGCTTTTAAAATTCTAACTGAATAAACAGGGGATGCAGAAAAGACAAGAGAGTCATATTAGTCCAGTGCTGAAAAAGCTTTTCAATTCATAACGATTCAAGCAAGGAAAGGAATATTTCAGAATACACAGTTTTCAGAAGGAAAAAAAGTCCTCAAATTAATAACTTCTGAAATAGACGTTATATAATGGGAGGATATTAAAGAATCATTTTTACATATTAAGACAGCACAACTGCTTGCTTGTAAAAACTGGTGTGTGAGAAAGTAAAAATTTGTCTCATTTAATACCAATATGTAAATAATGAGGAGGAATTCCCCATCCTTGGTACTCTTTAAGTTGACCATGAAAAAATTAATGCTTTCATTATGTCATTTTCAGAACGGGATGAATCAAGTAAATTGAGCAATTCTTGCTGATGAACTGCCTGCTTCAGGGGTCTGACAATACTCTGCAGGTTCTGGGAAAGAAAAAAGCAAAGTATCAATTCAGATCAAGAGTGCAGCTGTTGGCAAGATGAAGAGATATTAAACAGGTTATTGATCAATAAACAACCAAAAATGTAGTGCCAGCTTTCTCTGACGTTAGTGGGGCTGGTTAAACATACAGTAATATAAGACTACATATATATATATATGTATGTATGTATGTATGTATGTATGTAATACCTAACATCTGTATATAAGCATGGCTTGCTTATAAAACAGTCTTTCTTCAATTTAACCAGCATTCTAAATTTCAGAAGAATTTCTTGGACACAATCACCTCCTAAGCTGGATTACTGCACATTGTTACAATACATTGGCTCAACACTGAAATATCTACCATTCCATTGTGTTCCTACCATCAGACAATGTGCAGCTCTTTGGTTACCTGAAATAATAACAACAGATTCAATAACAAATTTTTGTCTGTGGTTCATATCTTCTTTTCTTTTTCTTATTTTTTATTTTAGAGACCTTTAACTTTGGCATGACTCCAGTATTCTGTGACAATATTGTACTACATTGAAAGCAGAACTGCAAATTCAGCTGAAAGCAGACAGTCAGTTTCCCTTCCTGAACACAAGCTGACATTTTTTCAGGTAAATCAAAAGCTAGTGCTAAAAAATTCCACAATCACTGCTTTTTCAAAAGTCAGCAACTTGTGTTGGCACCAAGGACAAAGCAATATTTCCAAATGTAAAACTGAAGGATGCTATCCAGCAATAGATGACAGGTGAACCTTGTGTTACTGGTTGAAGAGATTCAAACTACCGACACTGAACCTGCAGTGCTGATGTAATCAGATATAGCGATATGTCAGTGAATGCAATTTGATTATGTCAAAATATGAAGCTATTTCTGCTACTTGTTCTCTTCCTACACTTCCTTCCATCTGTTGGATTAATTTATCTGCTCTGTCTAGTGCTTTAGACTCAGGTCTGTTGAAGACTGAAAACTTTTCCTAATAAATGTCTACCTGTGCAGAATCCTGATCTGGCTAGAGTTCTGAGACATCCACCTAAAAAGATTAAAATACCAGCTAAATGGCTAATGTAGTTCCCTGTCTGGCAGCCACTCTTTCATTTCAGAGCTCACTGGCATGTGCCACCCCTCACACCTTCCCTCCAGGACATGGGCTGCTTTCAAAAGAGCCATCTTCTCTCAGTTCTGAAGGAATTCCTATTAAGCTTTTAATTTTTTAGAAATTAACTTGAATCACAAACAATTTGAACACTGCTCTTAAGCTTTGGATCAAACAAGCCAATATGTTCAACAGATACAGCACGTAATTATCAAGCCAACAGAGTTTGTCAGGAACATTCAGTAGGACACTTGGAATGACAGAACTGTATGATCATTTAGGTTGGAAAATATCTTCCTGATGTGCAACCTGAGCCTCCCCTGGTGCAGTTTGAGGCAATTTCCTCCCATCCTTTGGCTGGTTTCCTGGGAGAAAAGGCTGACCCCTCTGGCTACAGCCTCCTTCCAGGCAGTTATAGAGAATAATACAGTCTCCCCTGAGCCTCTTCTTGTCCAGGCTAAACAACCCCAGCTCCCTCAGCAGATCCTCATCAGACCCATGCTCCAAACCCCTCTCCAGCTCTGTTGCCCTCCTCTGGACTCTCTCCTGCCCCTCAATGTCTTTCTTGTAGTGAGAGGCTCAGAACTGGACACAGCACTCGAGGTGTGGCCTCACCAGTGCCCAGTACAGGGGCACAATCCCTGCCCTGGTCCATGCTCTTCCTGGTATAAGCCAGGATGCCATTGGCTTTCTTGGCCACCTGGGCACACCCTGGCTCAGGTTCAGCAGCTCTTGACCAGCACTCCTGGGTCCTTTACCCTTGGTCTCTTCCCAGCCACGCTGCCCCAAGTCTGTAGTGATGCATGGAGTACTTAGCTACAATGGCCACAGAAATTTAAAAGGTTCTAAAACCAAGTCAACATAGACATGAATAAGAAAATGTGCATATATGTATGTAATCTGGGGGTTTTAAAGCAGTCATGAAGATTTTAGATGGAGAAATTACTGCTTCTATCAGTTCTACTAAATCCAGCAAATAAATTTCACCCCATTAGATCCAAGAGTCTCCACTTCTCAGTGTCCCTTCCTTCTCTGAGAGATCTCAGCTGGAGTTCTCATTTGTCCATCTCTAAAGTAAGCCAGAGACTATACATCACTCCGGTAACACACACTCTTCTGAATGGAAGCTACTTTCAACTACCTAGAAATGTGCATTAACAAAAAATGCATTTTATCAAGACTGCAGTGGAAAAAATTTACTACTGTTTTAAACCTATTCTCTCTGTAGATCAATAGAGTCTTGACTCTTGGAAATTAATTAAACTAATAAACTGTATAAGCATATAGATGTCCAGAAGTAACTCTATTTTATGGGAATAGCTCTAACAAAAAAGGAAAAAAAGCCCAAACAAACACAAACCCAAATAGATTGAACATCAGCCACAACATAATTTAAAGTGTCTGATGAGAAAGTAGTTAATGACTGCTCTAACTTAATTTATTTTTGGCTTTAAATCACAAGGTAAATTTGACGATATAATACATAGTTTAGTAATATTAAATATCTCTTCAGAACAGAGTCTCTTTGACACTAGAACACAATGTGTCCCAATCAAACAAGACTGTTTAACAGTGAAAAGGAGGAGGAATTTCTTGAGTGTTATGTAGTGGGTATCTCTTGTGTTAGTTCTGTAACCTAAATTCATTTCAGAAACATTTGACACCTCCATCAGTATCTGCTGAAGAATCAAAAGAAACTCAAGACAGAAAGGAGTGAAACATATACTGCTCTCATCCAGCCTGTTCCAGCCTGTTAACATTTTCAATTTTACTTTAATTCCAGGGTGACTGAAACAAAGATTAAAAATCAAGGAGGGAAGAAAATGCAATTTCTGAAATTTCTGAAATTTCTGAAAAGCTTGCAATTTCAGAAATGCTGTTCATCACAAAAACAACAGTCCCCTCTACCACCAAGCTTGTTTTTCCTGAGCTCTAACTTGACAAGAAGTTTCCTTTGGAAGTAGTAAAATGTTCAGAGGTGAAAGCATTAGCATAGACTTCTTGGCTTATTTTGGAACAGTTAAAGACAACACCAAATCAAAACCTACTGACCTGCCAGGCTCTGAACGTGAAGGGCATTTTATTTCTTTCCTATTGTTTTGTTGTAAGAGTAAAGAAGTGGGCTGGAGTTAACTCCTGGAAAAACCTCTCTGATCATTCCTTAGAGTGCAATGCCAACAGACACATGGAGGCAGCAGCCTGAACTCATCCCTGACACGGTGCTCTTGGCTGCTCTTCTGCCTGAGTGTGGTTTATGGATTCTATTATGAATTTTGTCTAAGCGAAAACTAATAAAAATGTCCCTACTTTGTTACAGCACTGCCATAAAAATTGAATGTACAGGTATATCGCGAATTATGACCCTGCAGAAAATCATTTCACACTCTGTGACAATCCACTGAAGTTCCCAGACATCTGAACACTCAGTTTCATTGTTTCAGCATTTTACCAAAACTGGGAGCTTCTCATTTTATAGATGCCCTATTTTTTATGTTGATATCAATCTGCAAGCTTTCCCAAAGATTTGTGGGGGAAGGAGGGGCTTTACCCCTTGACGTATGACTACTTGTTAAACACTTGAGCACATTTGCATTTTGTTTCCCCAGGTAATCTCACAAACTTGCTTGCTATACTCAAACCTGGGGAAAAGCTAACACATTCCAACAAGAAGATTTAATGAAACAAGTATGAGAGCTAAATGGAGGCACACTGGTTCTGACACACTGGGAAGAGCTATCAAATCCATCTCTAATATCAAATACTCTGCCTAGGGAGACATTACACAGTAAAAATGCTTCCATCTATTTGGGAAGAAAGATGTGAGATTATGAGAGATTAAAAGGGACCAAAAAGGGATTTGCTTTTAAGAGAAAGAAAAAGGAGTTCATAATGTTCATAGTATCACATAATAGACACTTTTACACAGAAATAAAAGCAAAACGCTGAGTTAAAAGCTCAGAGCCTTTGAACAGAATACCTAAAATAGAATATTCATTTTTAATTTTGAATGGAGAATTCAAAACAATAGAAGCAATAAAATACTGTAAAATGTGGAAGAGAATCCACTAAGAGATTCAGCCACTTCAGTCACATTTCCTTTACTAATCACTGCCCCATCTTATGGAACATGCACCCCACTTCAAGTAAATTTTAAGCAGGTCTTTATTATAGCACTAAACAAAGCCATCTTAAATCCACCCAACTCCTCACAGTAACATGTCTCATTTGGAAAGCCAAAAATTACAAATTTGAGCACTGGAATCCTAAGACAAAACAGTGCATGACACATGGAGAAACAAATGCACTGGGCTTTCTATGGTCTAAACAGGAAGAAAAACAAGATAAAACAAGGTTCCAAATTAAGAAATTAACTAATCTTGATGTGGGGCTTAGATAGAAAAAAATGTTTCAAATGCAGGAAGGGGAAGGGAAGTGTTTATAAAACTCAGTAATAGACTGGGGAAGTATAAGAGCACTGCCCAGCAAAGTAGTTGTGATTCTCCATTTGCAGAGCAAACCAGATTTATGTCAAAAGTGTGAAAGAATGGCTTGTCTTGCCCTAGAGAAAAGAAATAAGTGATGTGGTTTCTCAATGTCTTTTCTAGACATATTTCACCAAAGACCAAACAACACAGGGATTCTTACCATCTTTTACTACCCTTCTGCAGAATTTTCATTAGTCAGGGTCTGACAGGTTCTGCAAACACAGGGCCTGAGATGGAAGTGGCATTTATGTTACAATCAACTATCCAAAATATTGATTAAATTACTTTGCCCTGAGTGCCAATGTAATGGACACTGAAATGCTCACTTTACCATCTGAGGCACAGATGGAACTACAGCATTCTTGAACACAGGAAGTCCGTGTTCTGTCAAGACAATGCTCCCACGCAGAAAATGCTTACATTTCCCTTTTGATTTGGGCAATTGTAAAACAAGAAAACTAGCCAGACCAGAATCTAGTCTCTCCTCAGATCCTTATGAAATTATAAACACTTCTAGTTGCTCTTCATTCTGCTCACTTGGACACAGGGTTTCTTTAGAGAGCGAGTTTAGGAATTCAGTGCACTCCCCTGCTTTAAGCACTGCAGACAGCGCCAAATCTACTGGCTCTGGGTAATGCTCCATCTCCTGTCACTACCAACATCACCCTTGATTAGGGGAAAAAAACTCTCCAAGCTATGAGTAATGCTCTCCTCACATATGGCAAACATCCCACTGGGAATCTGTCATTAAAATATCGGCTTTCCCACAAGGATGGCATCTGACTTATCTGTTTGGAAGATAATTTTTTTCTGATCCTACTTACTCTGTTCTTCCTCTGCAAACCTTTATTTAGGACTACAACGTACAGTAATGGGATTCAAGTTTGCTATCCTAATCTCGGTAATCACTTTGCAATTTATTTAATCCACCTAGAAAGGCATGAACATTTATGCATAATAAAAATCACAGATGGAGAGTAATATTGTTGCTTCATTGAGTATATAAAAAGTTGAGCTAGTTTAATTAGATCCACATATGATTACGGCATGAGTATTGAAAATTTTGATGCAGTCAGATTCAGGATAATTTAATTCAGGCCAAGTGGGATGTATCTACAACACAGGGGAAATGTGAGTCACTGTACTGCAGCACTAGGCAACACAAACTATTAATACAGCACCTAAAGAGCTGAGAATATTTAAGAGAGTTTAGGTTGGCTCAATGGGTGCTCATCACTGCAATCACTACTACTGAATGTAAGACCTGAAGTGCCCTCCACCTCCTCCACTATTCTAGATGCAATTACGCTTTCACAGCCTCCTCACTGTAATTCCATGCATATACACTTGTGTTCAAGACTATGTCAGAGTAGATATAATAAACTTCTCCTGCAGTGCAGATTCCAGGGCAAGATTTTAAAATGCAGACCATTACTGTCTTTTGGGATCCAAAGATATTCCACCCCAATTCTATTTAAATTATACTGAAAGCAAAATGCCCGCCAATTTCAATGAGAACCACATGATAAAGTCTTCATTGAGAGCTGAACAAAGTCCTACAAAGACCTTCACAGAAGCCAAACAGTCTGACTCATGTAATGGTCCTACTGTAGCAAATATAATTATTTAAATGTATATGTTTATAATGACTTGCAGGATTGCATATACTTCTACTAAGACACACAGAATGAAGCAGCTTTTACAGTAAGATTGGAAGTTTAGGTATGTATTAGTATTTTTTATCTTAAGTCTTTGTCACAAATTAAGGAAATTGGAATACTGAAAGAATTCTTCATTAAAACCAGCACCAATCATATAGTGATCATCAGATATCTAAATGCCACAGCAGTCTACAGTAAATTTCTAGCAATTTCTACAACAGGCAGAGGGGTATAAAATTTTTAAAAGCTATAAAGACCAGCAGAGTAAACTATCTATCTATCTCAAAATAATACATGTTTTGCACAGATTTAATAGCAGAAACTCAGTTACATTTTCAAGAACAAATAATCTCTAACTTTGTATTATGCCAGTATGCAGAGCAGTTTGAGGAAAATAAACAGAAGCTTGTTTCTCAGAGATAAGTTTTGCCTTACATTGGTTGCATTTATATAATTGTCAAAACATTCTTCAAATCTGAATGTGTTCTATTTTCATTAGTGATGTAGAATGAAAAAGGAAGCAAATATGGAACAATTCTTACAGCTTTCTCTTCCAACTCCTCACCCCTTTACAGTACACAAAAACAAATCCAGTTCTTGGAATAAATTTGTAAAGATATTACTCTGCCTCTTCCAATATTTTCCACGAAACTACACTTTTTCTTAGACATTTCACACTGTATTGCATTTATAATTATTTATCCCGCCTGTATTCAGAATGTAAACTAATAAAAAATCTGGTTTGACCTATCAGATAAACATAGGGTCCTTGCTCTGCTCAAGAAATTAAATGCAGCTGAGCTGAATGCCTGATGGTTGATTAGGCTCACATTTCACAATTTATTGAAACAAACAGAATCAGAAGGAAAATATAAACAAATTTACTTCTAAGACCAACAAGTCTATACAGATAAAGCAATAAAGCTATGGCAATAGAAATGGCATAATTAAGCTATACTTTCAATCATTTGAAGGTGTACCAAGCCTGGAATGGAAGCTATAATTTTGACAAACTTTGATACCAGTTATTTTCATTAATTATTCAATAGCAAGCTTCATTAGACTTTTTCGAAGTAAAAAAAAAAAAAAAAAAAAAAAAAAAACCCAAACACCACCACAGAAAGAAGAGAAAAAGAGATTTACACTAAATCACATTTTGCTTCTTGGAGTGAGATAGCTAGTGTATCACTCTCTATCTGCGTGTTGAGATTGATTGATTCTGCATTTAAAGTCATTAAACTTTGTCACTAATTTTCAATGCGTTTGGGATAGAATCTTAATTGCCAAAGCAACAAACCTTGGAACTCTTCACAGTCAATAATGAAATTTGCAAGGATGAGACTGGTTTGTCAGCATGAAGTGTTTAAAGTCTTTATCAGAGGTGAGCCACAAGACTTCCTCCATTCAGAACAAGGCAGCAAACACATTTTATTTAGAAACAAACAAACAAAAATATAGAAAAGCAAAAAAAAATGGGGAAAAAAGAAACTTAGAAGGATGGGCACATAGAAAAAAATGGACATAAATGAAAGGGAAAAATCAAAATCTCTAAGAGGCCTGTGATAAGCAGAGAATTATACTACAGGATCAGGCATTGTAATTAGGCATTATTGCTTTGAGTGGTCTGAACCAATTAATTGACTTTCCATGGAATCACTGAATGGCTAAGGAATGGAGTGACCTCTGGAAGTGATGTTGTCATCTGTTTGCTCCAACAGAGCCACCTAGAAAAGGCTGCGCAGCACCATTTCCAGACAGCTTTGTAGGGTCTCCAGACATGGAGACTCCACAACCTCTCTGAGAAACCTGTGCCAGTTCTCAGTCACCCACTGTCTTTTCAAACTAAAATTTCATATTAAACGCAGAGGAATCTTTCTTAATGGCATTGCTTTGAGTGAATGAACAAGAAATGTTTCTTTACAAAAGAAACGAGTTTCAAAACAAGATATGTTCTGAAAAATTCCCACTTGCAATCAAATGTTTTTGTGATTCTAGAAAAATTGATGTCATAGTTTTGTCCTGAATTATTACTCTAAAGTCAGAAATTAGATGAAAAAAAGCTTTGACTGTCATTGAATCAAAGAATGTCCCTGGATGTTGGGGCAATGTGAACATGAATTTTCAATTAGTTATCTATTAAAAAAGAAAATTATTAAAATGTTAAATATTAACATTTTTCATTAAAAGACCACAGGCAAAGAAGAAAAAAAGCTCACAGGGCGCATTCTGATCACCTCTAGAGCAAGTCAAGGAATCACTCTCTTTACAACTCAGGTCCAAAATTCTCATGGCACCTCTGCTCCAGACAGTGTGTAAATGTTCTACGACAAGGACTTTTCAAGGGCTGAGAGAGGCCACTGATTCAGTCAGGGCTCTCTTCCTTATTTCTTCACAGTCAGAGTCATTTGCACCATTTCCTCCCCAGTCTCTCATTCCCTTTACCATACTGGAAATAAACTAATTTAATTGGTTTAGTCTCTTAACAGACAGTCTCCATGAAGAACATCTGTGGAGGTTTGGTCTCTGTAAATTTTGTGCCCTTCTGGAAGATGATTAGGTGTCTCTTATCCCCACAAAAACAGAGAATATTTCAGATTTTATCTATATTGTCCTTTAGGTTGGCAAACTGAAAATATGGGCTGAAGATTGTATTTTCACATGCTTTCTACTTAAGATGAAGCATTTGCATGTCTATTTATTCAAAATTCACATTCAATTTCAAATGCATAAGTTTGTGGAAGAGAAAGGCTTTTTCCAAGGAAAAACCAAAATGTTTTTGACATGGAATATTTCTTCTCTGACAATAAACAGAAAAATCCTAGTATTTTTCTCCTGCTTACCTCTGATCTGCATCTCAAATGGAGTAACTGTCAAAAAATCATTTCATCCTATCCAAAATCCCACTGAAGTTGCAGTAGTCATCTTACTTTACTGTACTGCTTATCTGCTTACTTGCTGCTAAAAGAAAGGTTTGTTTAGCCTAATCCTCTCATCTTTGAATCATGACAGGGTATCAAATCTCAGACCAGTCAGCTGAAAACCTGAAATAATTTATAATTGGAAATGCTTCTCTGCATACATCACTTTCTCCTCAGAGATCAAGGAAAGACAGGCAGAAAGCCAGCCTTGTTTCTAACAAATTATGCCCAAACTAACAGAACTCCAATAATCTCTCTATGGAGCACATAGGTAGCTGTGTTGGGTTTCTTACAAATATTTCTGGAGTGAAGTAGACAGAGTATTTTGTAACAAGGAACTTAATATTTCCTAAAACATTGGTGCATGTTTTTGCAAAACCAAAAAAGGCATAAAGATATCAGTAAAACCACTATTTCTTAAAACACGCTTACATTCAACCATTGTGTTACTTTCAAAGAATAGGTGTGACAATAACAGAAGGTGAAAATCATATGAGAAATCAGCTAGGAAGTGTCATAAGGCAGTTATACATTATTTCCCCATAAAACTGGAATTTAAATAAAGGTTTCCTATAAAAAAACAATTTTAAAAAAATAAAGGAAATAAACAGACCAATATACATGAAATTACCAGACTAAAAGATTGTGTTTGGAAAAGGTCTGAAAGAGCTTTCTAGCTTTAACAGCGATGGAAGGGAAAAGTAGGGGAGGGAGCTTCAAGGTTTGTCTGGAAATGTTACCTAAGTATATTTTAACTGGACAAGTCACACCCAGAACATTTCTGCATCTCCCATGGGTGTTACAGTTCTCCTCCAGCACTGGGCCCTCCTGTGAAACAGAGGGAGCAGAACTAATTCAACTGATCATCACTTGTCTGCTCTGAAGGGCCTGACAGAGCTACTATCATGTCCTTAGACAAGCATCCACCCATTCCATCCCACTTGGAGTATTCCTTAATAGCAATGCCATTTTCATACCTCTGGCTATAGGTAACATCATGCATTTTGAGCGTGAAACATGCTAGAGAGATATCTATATATTAGGACAAAAATCAGTTCTGCTGATCTCTTAGGGCAGAAGTGATATTACCCAGGTGTTTGGGGTGTTGATCAGCAAGAGCAGCAGGTCTCAGTGGAATTCTAGAAATGAAAAATGGGAAGACAGAAAAGAACCTGAATCTACAACATCACCAGTTACATCACTGAGGAGGGAAAATTCTTACATTTTTCATTCAAAATAAACTCAGGAAATATATTTGCTGCTATATTACAGCAAATTTGTTTAAATAAAATTGCAGTTTTAGAAACCTCCCTTTCTAACCTAGGGATAGCTTCATAGCTTCCTGCTTCACTGGGTTTAAGATTCCCTTGGTTGTAAAGATTTCTCTAAGCTGCTTCTCTTCATGAGCAATAGACTGCAGTGAAATCACTTCTCTGCAGTATTTTCTCAGTGAAAAGGTCCACAAATTGATTTTTCACCCTTTGCCCTCCCTTTCAAGATCCAAACTCAAATATAAACAAGGCAGACAATCACTGACAGTATATACATCTTTTTCCTCAAGAGGCTTTATAAAAAGGCAACATAAACAAAGTATCAGACATGCATTAATAATAAAACCTACATAAAGAACTTAGAGAAGCATTGCAGGGTTTCACATTTCAAATAAAACCTCTCCAAATCTTGAAACAGAGCCCACTTTACTAAAGTGGAAAGACTGAAAGTATTTCCTCCCTCTTAAAATGATGGAAGGAGTTAGATCTTCTGTTCTATGGGAATCCCAAACAACAAAACATTCCGCAACCATACTGTTAATATTGTACGTTTTAGCCAAATCTTCTTGCTCTGTGCAGGTTCCATACTCAAAAGACTTCATCCTGCCTCTATATTACAGGAAAGAGTGAAAGTTTGGAGAAAACCAGTACTCAAACTATTAAAATATTTCATAAATCCAAAAAAAAATTCCTTGAATGACACCTTGAAGTGAAACCCACAGGTAAAATACATTCCCTCAAGAAAAAGTACCTGTAACTGTCAGTTGCATTCTGCTGAACCTCCTGACTGCAGCCTGGAGAGTTGATAAAGTCTAATAACGAAATGCCTATTTTTAAGCTAAACAGCTATGACAACAAAATGCTTGGAGATATTTTCAACATACATGACATCTTTCTTCACAAATAGAACTATCTGTACCAAAAAGAAAAAAAAATTTTAAAAACCAACATTTAGTACTGGATGACTGGCATCAGATACTTTATTTTGAAGTAGATGTAAAATGCAAATTAAACTTCTATGCTATTATGCACAAAATTTCTATAGCATAAAAGACATCCTAATTTTGTATAGCTCTGAGTATCTTCCTAGAGAAGAGGAGTTGAAAATTGGCCCTCTGTGCTACTGCCCACTAACTTAGCTCTCACTCTGATTTTAGCCAGGTCATTCCCCCGCTTTTTTCTCATAAAAAGTGACTGAACCTTCCTACTTGCAAAAAGTGAGGTCACAATAAACAACTATTTAACATTCCAGAGAGCTAGTGTGACTTAGTGTAGCATTTGGAAAGCTAAGAAAGAGTTCTAGAGCACTCAGCAAATGTTAATTCCCACTCTTTTTCCATTCAGAACATGAAGTAGTGACCTGCAGTAGTTGAGAAATATGTGAGGCCACAGCCATGGGCACCCATTGTTTCCAAAATATCGTGCCATAAATAACTCTAAGTGGCACTTTGCATCTTTATGACCTTTTTTTTCCACCTGATATTCCAAAGGGGTCCTTGTCTCAAAAAGAGCATGTGTTTGTAACCTGGAGTTTGCTAAAATATCTGCCAACTGCAGCAATCTGCACATGGTCTGTTTGACAGATTTTTACAATGTGACAACCTATTAAGTTGAAATACACCAGTCATTTCAAACAAACATTCAATTAAATAAGCTAAAGATCGGATTCTCATAAGTTTTCTTTTCAAGATGGAGCATTTGCATGTTTATTAATCTTAGATCAGAACTTAAAGTTCTGTCTGAACTCCAAGCTGTCAATCCTTTGATATTACAGTAAAAAGCTCTTTGGTCTCTTCACTCTTTGAAGTGCAACAGCAAAACTGGAGATTTCACTGGGATAATTTCTTCCTCTCTTTCTTGAGATTAGAAAGTTATTTCAAAACTTGCTTTTTCCCAAAAATTCTTATTCCTCCATAAAGCTACCATGCATGTAATTAAGAGAATGTTGATTTTGTTTGAACGCTGATTCCCCTTGAAATACCTCTCCCAGTAGAGAAATACCATAATAATAACATTAAACATTTTTTATTGTGAATTAGGAAAATTATTGCAACTATATCAGATGTCTTTAAAAAAAATCCTATAGCTCGTGGGCATACATATCCTGTCTAGCATGTAAATTAATAAATACAGAATTCCAAAATGGAAAGATTATAAAGTGTTCCTTTCATGAACTAAAGGGAGAAATTACCATTGTGATACCCACTTGCCTACCACCTAATTCTATTTCGACATTTCCTGGTTATTAAATGTTGACAGTATTCCAGACAGCAATCCAAATTCCTGCAACTGCTTTCAAAAATTTAAGGACTCCATAGTGAACAGAGGCTCTCAAATGGCTGCCTGATTTTAACATTTCAAGCCTTTGGGAACAGAAATACAACCCTTTATATATTTAATATTCCTTTAGTTCTGCCCCAGATTCTGATGGAAATAGCAAATAGAGGAGTCTTGCACACACTTTGCTTCACTTTGCTAGTGAACTGTTTCCTTTAGATTTCTCTTTTGTTGGCAAACCCTAGTAGCCAAATCTATACCCTATTAATAAATTCAATCTGGTTTTTGCAGTATCATTAGATGCCAGTAATTGCCCAATCTACAACAGTAGGTGCCCTAAAATACTGTGAACCCCACTGGTATCTAATTATTTACTTGAAGCTAAATTCTGCTGTTAAATCCATGAAAACATTTTCCTAGTACTAATTTTCACCATAGGTACTTCCTATGTCAAATAACCAAGCTGCTGATCTTTACTTCCACTCCCCACTATCAATTATTTTGACACCAGGATACAAAAGGCTGTGATTTAGAGGCAAGGGGAGCATATTAAAAACATGCAGAAAGCCTGCTTTTAAAGCATGTTTTCACACCAGTACTCTACACCTAAGCATTATTTTGTTCAGATGAGAAAAACAGAAAAATAAGGAGATTTGTTTGACCAATTAGAATTAACCAGCACTTTTCAGATACTGACTAATAGTTGCTATACATTGAAAAGTTTGCAAATCAGACCTTATTTTTAAATCTCAGTAATTGCTATCAAAAGATTGCTAATTTCAGGGTAATATTGCACCCCTACAAAGTGCAGACCAAGAAAAATGATGTTACATTATTAGCTATAGGATAAGGTATAAATTATTTACCAAGCTTGATTCACATGCATAGTTCTTCACAGCTGAGCATGCAAATCAGATCATCACATCAGATCATTCCACACAATCATATGATTACTAATTTCATATCCAATTACTTAATCAGTGTCTGTAACAGCATTATTTAGAGGTACAGATCTGCTAATATTCTTGTTTACGTATTTTATGGGCAGCTAGTACATTTTTGGAGTATATGTAGATACTTCATATGGAATTTAAAAGCCCAATATTTTTATACTTCAGCTATAAAGGTAAGGCCATATGCTCATAACAAAGGTTTTCATCTAATTGAAGAAAAATACCTGCAACTTCTATCTTTCTGTCATTTGTAAAGTATAAATGGTGCTGTGTTACAAATGAGAGGCATTTTTGTTAAATGTCATACAAGATATCTCAATATTTGTTTGACAGAGGGTGGACAGCAAATGCAGAGCAGCCTTCTACTTAAGCCCTCACAGTTACTACCATTAAGCCCTAGGTAACAATCAAATTGCTGCTGCTGCTATATTTGGTAGATTCAGGAAGAAACTTAAGAAAATTCTATTCAATATCCACAATTTGTATTGAGGTTATATTCAACACACTGTTCTGATTTGCAGTCTCTATGACTACTGGAGCAGCACTAATTTCTTCAAATTAAAAGGAAACAGAATTCAATTTTTGTATTTAAACAAGAACAGGCACACTTTTCTTTGAAGGCTGTTCCAGCAGATAGACCATATATACATCTACACATATATCTCTATTTTAATGCAAAAATACACCATATAGAGTCAATTTCAAAGATTTAACAAAGCAGAGAAAAGCACAATTAATTCTAACAATGCTTTTTTTATGCAACATCACAAAATTTTAGCTGGTATTGAAAGAATTGCACTTTTACCTTTTAAAAATATTCACTACAAACCATGTCAATTTCTATAGTTATATTAAATAAAACAATAAAAAAGAGCAGCATAAATATTGTGTTTCATTGTCAAAGAGTTTTCTATACATCTTATATGATTATGAGGTTTAGGATCTTTTTTTCCTTTTACACTTACACCTGTTATTTAATTTGAACTCCCTGAACCTAACACAGAGAAGCACTAATATCTATGCAGCTGTTGTGAGATTATGACTCAGTGTATTAATTTCAGTGGTACCAGTCACACATTTGTGTAATGCCTTTTCTAGTAACTCGAGTTCCCTGAAATATATTGTGGTCTTAGCCACAAAAAGTCTAAAGGCACCAGAAAATCACACTGCCAGAATAAGCAAAATTCATCATACCCACTGAAGGTATTTGTAACCGAAGAAACTGGTTATTTTCTGGATCCTATATCAGCACTGGACAGCCTGGACAGCTGCTGGTCAGGGAATGAGTTCTGGATAACCACAGAGCTGCCCAGCAAGCCACCACAACATCCTTGTTTCATGCCAGCTCACCTGCCTAGTCTCCCTTCAAATATTGATGGATTGACATAAAATACATGTCTGTAAAATCAACATTTTTCAAGGCACTGCTGTTCTTCCAGAAAAACAGCAGCTGGGTTTAAAATTAAGTGCCAGAAAATACATTGGGAATTCGTTTTCTGATTTAAGTCAAAACATTACTGCATCCATCCTTTTCTCTCTAGTAATTCTATTGTCTCAGCTTTCCTTTGTGTTATTTCTTTTCCTTGAAAAGCCTTTCAGAAGAAGCAGGAAATACAAAAAACATCTAGTCAGGCACAGTGGAGGAACGTTCTCATTTGTTTCAGTTGGGTAGCTATGTGGAGACAGCATTTCTTACCTTTCTTGGCTGTCCCAAGGAAGAGAAAGATGAAGGCAAGTCATCCAAAGAAAATACAGTTATACCACATTTGGAATCACTGCTCCACACAATGGAACACTTCGAGTTCAACCAGTTGTTCTGAAATCACTCCTAAGACAGGTCTGAGCAAGCTAAAAAAAAGCAAATTTAAAAAATTGTTTGAAAATTTTAAGAACAGATAAAAATAAACACATTAGTTGGGAAATAAACAAAGGGAAAACTCACATATGTGGCCTTCCATCGACATTATTGGTAAATGGTTCATACCAAGCTGCCTAAATTTTATGTATTTTGGGGAAAATTAAAATAAAACTCCTCTGCCTTATATTCTTCTCCCTGTCCCATCTTCCCATCATTTCATACCCAAAAACAAGAGCAGGTTGTATGATTGTGGTCCATATATTTCTCATGAGCCACTTCTCATTTGGTGATGGTGAGATAACATTCAATTGATTCTTTTTTCTTGGTCTGCTCTGATGGACAGAAAACTTGATGAATGCATTGGAGCATTCACTCCACTTGATTATGTCCATCCATCAGCCTTATTCCAACTAAAATGGAGAAGCAGCATTTAGCAAGAACTGTCCATAGAGTCTTACCCCTTCTGTTAGTGCTCAGAGAAGAAACTCTCTGCAATTGATATTTTTAACAGTGTGAGTCCACCACAGACACTGAAGTATTCTCTTCCAACAAAAACAGCAGCTTAATCAATGAAATTTCCCTGTTTTTACAGATTATTAGCAATATATTCTTATGTTGCCATCAAGAACAATCAAAACATCGAAGTATATCTGCACATGAAGACCAGGTTAATAAGGCCATTAAGACTTACATCTTAAACCTTTTCCCCCCATGTAATTTATACAAGTCATGGCAAAATCCACACCTTTCAAAATGCTTGCCCTGAGCATTTGAGCTTCAATCCACCAAACACCTGTTTACAACATCAGAAATGTCCCATTGATTTTAGGTATACACATTAAACATCTTTTGTTGGATTGGAAACTTGTAACTTACTTTTTTCAGCAAAATCCCTTTCACTGGCTTTCAAATAGCTCTTGGATCTGCCAGTTCTTTGGAGAATGAATCAGATAAGGATAATCACTTGCTCTGGGGAAGAAGGCTACTGGGTTTGCCTGTATGACATGTAATACATGAACCCATTTAACACCATCCTGATTATAGTTTCCAAGATACACACAAACATTTTGCTAGCATGGGCTTATCTCTGGCTCAAGGCCTAAACATAATTAAGGCTCTAGGGTAGAAATGGAAGAGCTGTCTTTAAGCATTGCAATGGAAACACAATGAATAAGAAGGTAGAAATCTTGACAAATATGAAATACAAGAAGTTATCAGACAATAATGGCATGTTGTAAGCATGACGTGATTTGTTTGTATAACAGCTAATGGAAGGATTCACACAGCCAAGTTCCTTACTCAGGAGTCAAAAAGAATAAAACTGACTACTGACTAGGATTTACCACCTTAGAAATCTAAATAAATTAATGTGAAAAGCATGTGTTATTAATTACAGTTAAAAATAAATAAATACGTAATTTCTGAGATCCATCTATTAAAGGTGATGTTACAATTTATGCTAAACAAATCCTTAGATTCTCCCCACTTCATTAAAAAACTTAATACTGGAATTTCATGGTCAGGGAAAGCTATGACTGTGCAGGAGAGGCAAAGACAAAAATCGAAACTCAAAGAAAAACAGTAAAAGAAGTTGTGAAATCAATCAGTCAAATGGTTTACATTAGGATAAAAAATTTTGCCCAGTATGGACTCAAAATGGGAGATGACTTCCAGCTGGTACAAACATTGCTCTAGATATATTTTAAGAGCATCAAGTGTCTCCTGTGAATTTTTGCGGCCATATGGCAGAACATCATCTAAATCCCAGCACCATGGGAATAAATGTGAATCCTGCACTCCTTACTCCAAGTGCTGAACCACATGTATTATTTGATATTTCCCTGCAATGTGAGGTGAAGATCAGAAACAACCTCATGCCAAGACCTTTCTATCCTGCAAATATGGAACCCCCTTGCCCCACTTCCCCTAGAGAGGCACCAAGAGGGGGATTTAAGAGAGCTCCACACCACAGTGCTGCCCATGGTAGATTTCATGGAAATCACTTTTCCACAGATCTCTTTGTGAATTGGCTATTACAGCACCACAGAGCTTTTGCACAGCCACAGAGGAGTCCCAGGTCTCTGTGAAAAGTGTATACAAGGTCATTGCCAGTTTCACTTTGGAAAATGAGATTTGAACTCTGTTATTTCTGTGCTTTAACATCTGACAGCCACAGGGTTCATTGTTTGCATAAACTGTTACACATCTCGAAATTAACAGAGAATTTTGTTGTAGACAATTATATCAAGAAAAATTATCACCAGTATCTTGAAAGTGGTACAGAAGAAAACACAAAGTATCCTCAGAATTCCAACTTCCTAATCTTATCAGACTTTTCTTATGAAGAAATCCAGAAAGTATGTTTTAATCTATTTGCTTAATTGTTTTAGCAAGGAAAAATGGATGAAAAGTGTTATCTAAAGAGCCGTCATCAAATCTGGGTTCAGACAAATCTATCCCACTTATCTGGTTCTACTGAAACATTTATGGGTGCTCTGAACATGAGAAAAGGAATTTCTGATTAAGGGAATTCTCATGAGAAAGTGGAGGTCTCAGAGAGCAAAAAGATCTTGAAAATCCAAAACGCAGATTATAACCCTGCACAGACAATTCATAAACCGATAGGGCTATTCCCACCTGACAGTGTATTTCATCGGTCCAGAGAGGTTATCACCTACTACATTCGAATAATTCAGCATGCCAAACTAATTTGGGAATGATAGCAGTGGGATTATGCCATTTTGAACTATTACATGGAGAAGACGTGAATTTATTCAACTCCAATAGACAAAAATTATTTTAAGTCCATTCAGGACAAATCTAATTCAAACTTAAAATTCACAAGAATTTGCAGCTCCTACAACTGACCTACTTTTTGTAATCTCAGGTTCTGCAAACTGAGTGAACCTAGGTATGACAAGGTTTCTTGCAAGTAGCTATTGATATTTGAGCAGCTATGTTACAATCTCTTAGAACCTGCTGCTGATGTTTGGTTTTATGCTGTGATCATCTTGCTGTTTGTACTATCCTCTGTATTCTGCAGTGTGTGTCCTCTATATGTGTGTCAGAGACAAATTATTCAGTACTATTGACCTTCATGAGGTACAGAGCAAAATGGCCAGCAAGTCCCACATTGTATTTACAGTAGGAGGTCAACAGGTTCACTCTTTAATGAATTATTCCAGTACCAGTGATTTATCAAAACCAATCTGCTTGCGATTTTTGATTCCAAAGACACCCTTTCTTGGCTGCCACAGTTCAGAGTGACTGAAGTAGAGCATGCTTTGTGGTATGATCATACAGTTGAAAACTGTAGGCAGGAAAATAGAAAACAAAAATGGAACTTCAGTTAAAATGAAGCTTTAATTTCCATTTCACACACTGGTGATATTACTGCCCCTGAACATGTATTTTCTACTTTTTCCCTCTCTGTTCTTTCCTTGAATTTTTGTGGTCTGATTGCCCAAATAGCTATTTTTAACATGATTTAGTATCTTCTAGCTTCTCTTTCCAGGCGACTCTTCTGCAAAATTAACAAGGAAAAAACAGTGGAATGTAATCATAACACACACACAGACTGAGTGATAAATCCTTGAACTCAAGGAATCCACAAATGCCTGCCCAGGTTTCCTTCTTGGTATCATTACAGACTAAATTATACTAGAGGTGAGAAATTCCAAATTGTTCCCGCCACCACTCAGTTCAAGAGAGACAAATACCTTTAGACTAACACCCTGTCTCTGGCTCTGTGACAGATGTTTAGCCTGGAGAAAAGGAGGCTGAGGGAGGAACTTCTCTCCAGTAGTCCACACACGTTTGTAAGAGAATTCACATTATTTTATTGTTTTCTTGCTAATTATTGTACTTCATTTTTGTATAAAAGTGCCTAACAAAGTGTCCAGGAAAAGACCAGAAATTGTCCAGAAAAAGTTGTATTTACTGAGGAAGAGACACATTACTGAAACCTAGATAAAATACAGATTTCACTGATGAGATCTGTTTTTATAAAATTCAAATTATTATTATGTTTGCAATTCTTAAATTATTTCAGGAAGAGGGCCAACATCATAAAATGCAGGAAACAATAATGAGAGGCCCTTTTGCATCAGTGATAGCACCATAAATTATTTTTGATGAACGAGGCAGGCTTCCAAAACTTCCTTTCAGAAATCCAAGCCAATACTCAGATTGAATAAAACCAAGTTTGGCTCAGTGGCAGGCAGTTACAGTCTGGGGAAAAGAGCTTCAGTTTCCCTTTCCTGTCTCAGGACACTTTTGCTCAATAGCACAAACCCAGAGGACCCAGGCTGTTAGCTCACAAAGCCATCTGCTTTTTAATCATCTGTGGGAAGCATATGAGTACTTAACTAAGTGTTACTCTCCTTCAGTCAGCTTCCTAGGCCCAGATTTCTGCAGCTTTTCCTCCATGAATATGTGTAAATCTAAGCAGCTTTCCCATGCCTGTCTTGTCTTTACTTAGCAGTTTAGTAGTTTGAAGGACAGACAGATGATTTTTTTTCTTTTAAATAAGAGCTTTTAAATAAGTACATGTTTAGAAGGTGAGAACGAAAAAAGCTTGTGTTTTTCATGTCAAACGAGAACAAAAAAGGGCACATCCCACTTTTGTTTCTATCTTTGCCACAAGAAAGGAGCCACAGACTCTTAGAGACAGCAATAAACTTTATTACTGTGACCTTTTATAAGTTGTCTAACTTCAACTGCTGGTCATTCCTCTTCTTCACTTTTACAGTACCAGTAAGCAACACAAGGGCACGTGAGCTACAGAAATCCAAAACAGCCATTCAAAACACAGAACACTAATCTTTAAAAATTCATGTCTACAGTTCTTGAGAACTTCATATCTCTCCACTGGCTTTGAAAGACAGCAGCTTTCTTCTACATCATTTTTGACGCAAATCAGGAGAAACAGCATCTAGGCATTTTGGTTTATCTCTGCCCTGCAACATCTGCCTGAGCTCACGTTCTGCTCAACAGGAGCAGAAGTTTCCAATGCAGATCTGCCACATCAGTGGGACAGCAAAGGAGGTAGGTTTTGCAACATGTACCAGAATATAAATAAATTATATGAATTACTCAAATCTTTATTGTTCTTCTACAATTGTCACCTTGATGTACTAAGTGGTGACATGGTGGACATGCAAATCCTTGCATTCACTTTGTTTTTTATCTTACTATCTGGTAACATTCAAATAAATTACTTTTTTCATTGTTACAATTCATCTCACAAAGTTTATGTATTGCCTTTATCCTTTTTTTTCCCCAATGCTGTTAAACTTTTAACATATGTGAAAACAGTTGTTGAACTTTTAACATATGTGAAAACAGATGTTATTTGCTCAGCTCTACATACCTCTAAAATCCCAACTGAAAAAATCTGAAAACAAAACTAAACCCATGGGTTTGGCTACAAATAAGCACAGACTGACCTACAGAAAGAAACAAGAAGCTGATGTTTAGTTTTACAAGTGCATCAGGACCAGTGATTCACAAGTCAATAAATGATGGTAAATATTTATAGTTTTTGAAAAGGTATAAACTAGTTCTGTTCTGAATACCCAGCAACAGCTTCAGTTATGCACCATTTTATGGATCTGATCACAGAGTCTAAACAGATCACTTTGAAAGAGTTTAGGGAAAACCATAAAACATATCTTAGAATTATTAGGAATTTCAGTTTGAGAAGAAAACTTCAGAACAGTTATAGATAAACTGCATTCTTCAGTGAAACGGCAACATCATTTACATCATTAGCAAGGCTTAAACATAAATAACGTCTCTGAATGAGATACTGACTTACAGCAAGCAGTGGCAAATAACAGCACTTACTCCTCCAGACGTGCACTCACGCACCTACATTTTCTTCCCTGTATTATCCTCAGAGTTCACACAGGCCTATGGGATATAGCCTAAGATCCAAACAATATGCAGGAAACTAAGTTGCCACATCAAATTTGAATGTTTTCAATTCTCAGCAGTGCCAGAAAAAAAAATGAAAGATTCCTGATTAGAGTAAAACAGTGAAAGTACACCAAAGGATGACTGAGGGGACATTAATGGGGATAGAGAAAAAGGCATAACCTGTCTCAGAAAATGCCTTTTCCATCAGTATCAACAAAACCATTTTTAAGCAGATGGCTCCTTTACATTTCCAAAATAATACTGCACACCCTAACAAGAAGAGCCATGGAAATTACTCCCCACTGTTACGACTGTGAGGGAAATGCATTCTTTCCGTGTTATATAGAGAGAACTGGACAGAAACATTTCTTAAAACAACAGGAAGGTGAAGATATATACTGTTTTTAAATGTATCTCAGAACCTAGGAATGGCTGCAAACACAGAAACTAAATGCAGGGCTTACATAAAAGCGTTTCCACAGCTCTGTGTTTGCCTTTACAGATCTAATGCACAAGGGCAGTACTCTAGACCTATCACTTTGCTGCCATCTCCCTCCCTTAGCAAATAAGGAATAGATCCCAATTCTTGAAAATGGTGTGAAACAGTGCTGTTTTTGACCAACTGGTTGTGGTCAGCTACAATCAGCACTGAAAAAAAGTCAGTTTTGTGTCACCAGTTAAGCATGTATTATAAAATGTTATCTGTTCCCACAGACTGAATTCAACAATAATTGCATTTGATTCTCGCTCAAATATATAACGTTTCTCCAGGGACATTACAAAAAACAATTATAACTTTAGGATACACTATAAATTATAAGGAGAGGAAGCAAGGCGAATTCATGTTACCATGAAATAAAGTAGAAATGCTATACCAAGAAAATAAATGAGTCTGAAATAATACAGATAGAAAAGGCACTTATGCACTTCCTTTTTTTTTTTCTGGTGATTTCTTGGGAACTTTCTTCATTTCATTCATGTCAATTATTCTTAAATCTCTGCTGCCATTAATGACCATGAGCAAGGAGCTCCAGACTCTCAATAGCTCACAGCATTTTTCCAGAAAATCATTTCCAATTCTTAATTTAAGTCTGGCTGTTACTTGGTGGAAGAAAGAAAGAAATTTTTTCATTTATCTTGTACTTATTTCAGTCTCTCAGAGGACCTAATCATTTGTGAGTATTTAGGGGTCTTGTATCTCATTTAATAAGGAATTAGTCTCCATGGGGTAAAGAAACAACATGAATTAGGGACAAGAACAGGAGGAAATCCAAAGCTTGAAGAAATTTTAAATTCAGGATAAAAATCTCTCTTTGTAAAACTATATATCAAAAGTACACATAGTATAATTTGAAAGTCAGCTCATCATTAGATCTGCATTATACAATGATGCATAAACTTATTTTTGCATAAACCATGAAATATTGGCTCTTACTTTCACAGATCACCAGAACTGAAAGATGTCTGGTTCAATTATTTCTCAGAGTTTTTCTGCAGGTATATCATAACCCATAAATGTCACTTATCAAAATGCAACTACACCGCCTCTTTGCCAACATCAGTATTTATCCTTATCTGCATTCCATTTTCTGTCCTGCTCTAATCCCTTTTTCTTTCACCCCACTTTCTTTCCCTTATTTCTTATTAAGCCACCTGACTGCAATAGTTCACTGCACGTTAGTACCCACTCAGCACCAGCTGAAATGCTCTGAATGAGAGTGGCAGAAGAGCTGGCACACAGCTCCTCTCTGGGGCAGGAACTTCTGGCAAGGACTGGAATGCAGAAGGGTGACAGCAGAACTCCTAAATACTCCTACTAAATCACCCAAATCCAGCTGTCAAAAGTCCCCAAATTGCCTGGTACGTCTCCAAAATACCAGTCCAGGTTTTGGAAGCAGAAGAGCCAACAACAATAACGCCCAAAGGGAGCTTCCCTTCCGAGCCTTTAGCTCAAATTCTGACACCGTGACTGCAGCCAGCATCAAAGACAGCTCTGAGCTGGCTCTGGTATCTGTCCAGGACACGAAAAAGTCTCAATGCCACTGCCCATGGTGGCTGTCCTCACTGACTACCTCAAGAGCACTGCAAGTTCCTAAAACCACAGGGTGCTTTGGAAAAAGAAAACAGTCCTAGTGTACTAGGAAACACAACTCTGAGCAGTCAACATTTCTTCAATAGTGACGAAGCATCCCAGGGTGCATTGTGGAAGCAGAGGGAAGGGAAAAATCTTTTTCCTGACTCTCCATAAGTTTTAGATTGCCCTCACTGCCCTCTCCTGTCACTTCCTTTGGGACAGACAGCATTGCCTAAATGACTGGAGAAACAACTCATCTACAGAGCATTTGCCTGCAGGCTGGTAGATGTAATGTGAAAAGGGAAGAAAACTTGCCTTTCTGTAGAACAGGGAAAGATACCAAGAATTTCAGGAGAGAGGCTCATCCAAAATAACTGCCCTGTCTGTATAAACATATTTGAACCTATGCAGAGTGGAAAAAAATATTTCATACAATAGGAATCTGCTTAGCTTTCAGTATAGGCAGTTCCTTTACATCCCAGAATATGCTCATGTAAACAACTCTTAAGGATTTTTAGATTTTGTCACAGATACAGTATATGGAGAAAAACTACATAATTGAGACATTTTTATTCTGCAATAAAATCTAAGCATTTGATAAGAAGCAAAACATATTCTGTTGGTGACTGACTATATAGAATCTTGTCAACATTACTCCAGTGCATATCTAATGCAGAGACACTTCATAAAACATTCAAAATCAGCATTAAACCACGTCACAGCAATTATAAAAGTTTTTATAACTGACTAATTTCCCAAGAGTTTATGAAGCAAGTGTTAATACAAAAGTTCAAACTCTCAGGTCTACCTCCTAGCAGTCATAAAAAAATGAAGTCACAAATATTTAAATGTACTGAAATACCCAGAAAGAGAAGCAGGAAAGATGGACAACACTAACTCGATATTGGAGATGCTGATGCACTGTAAGTATGGAAAAATCCATTTTCAAGACAGGTGAAGAGGATGCTTGGGGCAGCTGCTCTGTTTACAATCTGTAAGTAATCTTACCCATATGTGCCTAAATACTTATGGATATTTATTTTTCCTCCACAGTAATGACTAGTTTTATTGACTGGAGACTGATCATCTTACAAGTACTGAAAAATAAGTGCATCCAAAAAAACCAAACCAAAAACCTCTGTTTTTTCACTGCAGTTATAACATGTTAGAACTGACTTTATACCTCACAAAAGCCACAAATAAGTGTTAACAGTTTGTTTTCTTAAGAACCTGTTAATCATGCACCTAGCTTTCATCAGCAGGAAGCTAGCATTTGTTAACATTTTAGAAAAGATAAACTACCTTAAAAGATTTGATTCAGCAAAGTACTCAAATGTGAAATCCGAATTCCTTGGTACTACAGCAAACTACACAAGCAAACACACATTTCTGCCCATCAATTCCTAAATATGACTAAAAGCAGAAGAAACACATCTAAATGTCTAAAATCCCTTTTGAAATACTGAAATCAATCATATGAACCTTTCTGCAAGAATTGTTACCAATAGTCCAGTGAAAACATCTTGACAGGTTTTTTTTAGAATGTTATTCAATTTTAGAGTAGCTTATTTTTCAAGTACAGCAGATACTGTGACTTAATAGGTTACTACTGTGTGTATTTAATCTTCTTCTCTGTGGTTTCAATGTCTTTTTCTGACAGATTTACAGGAAAATTCTTTAAAAGCTTTGGTTTCAGTCTTGTGGATTAAAAAATTATTTGGTTATACAGTATCACTAGAATGGCCTTAGAATGCATTTTTTTAAGGAATATTCTTTTCCCCATACATCCATCCATCTGCCTGGCACACAGGCACAAACATTTATGTTCTATAAAGGCCCAGGTGTCCACCCAGCTTGCTGCAGCTGCAGAACAGAGAGCCATCTATAACCACAGTTGTATACCTGGTAATCAAACCAGCATCATCAGGAACTTCTTTCACCAGCTTTGATAGAAAGCATGATCAATATAAAAGATGAGAAGCAGACAATCTTTCCTTCCTCTGATCTTTTTTTCACATAATAACAGGCTACCCAGCAAGTACTGTTTGTTTCTCTCTCCTGGATGTAGCTCAGCAGATGAGCAAAGCTATGAGAGCTCAAAAATGATAGAGGAAGGTAACAACTTAAAACATAAGTTCTGGCTCCTGGTGCACAAATATATATACATATACATATACATATACATTTAAGAGCTTAAGCCCAGGGCTTATGAAATTTTTGCTCTGAGTAGATCCCAAACCTCTGCACTTCAATGCGCTGTTATTCAAGGGTGCTATAAAAATTCAAGGCAGAGTTTAAATCTTGGAAACATTAAATAAACCGTACTTTAACACAGCAGTTCCCAAATCATATAGATTTATACAAAGAGGTGTAAAGATAAAACATCACTAGGTTCTCCTGTGTTTCCTTTTGCTAAGCAGCTCTGACTGGCAGTAAGATATAAGGCAAATTTACCAGAAGAGAAGCCACTAGAAATGTCCTGAAGTACACAGAATAGGATTCCATGAAAAGGCAGCAATCCAGAATTTTCTGAGAATTAGACTTCTAAAAAGCATCTCAGAGATTATGCTGCTTCTTTCACAGATAGAATTTGTTTATGGGCAAATATGGGAAACAAGTGGCTTCTTAAGACTCATGTCAAAGAATGCCAAGGACATAAACAGACAGTTCCTCTGTCATGATGTTCCTGTTCTGGGAATAAGTAAAGCATGAATATTCTGAGGTTTTGTGATCTGGTATCATTCTATGGCTTTCTACTCATTTCAAGGTTTATAATTAAAATAGAAACCAATTATATCTAACTCTTTGCCTACATCATCATTAACCCGCTTTCCTTACAAATTAAAGGCACTGAAGTAGGATTTTATGTTTTTAATTATGCTAATTATTTAATTTTCTTGAATCTTTTACCTTTCTTGCAGAAATTAGTTGCTTGCATTACTTTTAGTATCATGTCTCCTGAGAGGTGATCCATTAGGCAAGTTATTTTTAATAATGCTTGGGTGTCAACTTTCTTTTGAAGCTTCTGCAGCACTCACAATCCTGACTGCAAGGAAAATGTTGGCACATCTAGATCTAGTATGGTTTTAAAAGAATGGTATCAACTTAAGATTCATACTGAGCCACATCCAGGAAATACAAGTTTCTCTCTACTTAAACCAGAAGATAGAAAAAGAACATCAGAAGAAATGAGAGGAAGAGTACCAGGGAAGAGGGAGCAAGATTCAATGATGACTTGATGGAGATGAGCTGAGAACAGACGATGAGGACAACAATATGGAACATAATGCAGCAGGACTGGGGAAAACACTAAAGGCAATTTAAAAAAAAAAATGGCCAGGAACAAACTGAAATGTGGAAACATGAGAAAAAGCTAAAAAAATATTTTCTCACATTGCTTATTGATTGTAAGGGTATTTTAATCAAAATGACTGGAGGAAAGGTCCATATCTGAGTCCCATGCTCTGGACGTAGATGTATCTGCACTGACCTACCTGAGAAATAAAACTCCATCATCCAGAAGTGGAAACCTTTTTCTATGGGGTGTTCCAATACTGTGTCCTATTGATAAGTACTGTCACTACAGCGTTTAAAAGCTAACAGGGGTTTTTTTTTCTCCTAATTTGTCATAAAGGGTATTGTCATGGATATGGGATTGGCTTCTTTCACTTCAGAATCTTGGAGGAAAACATGTACAAGCATTCAAAGTCCAAAAGTAACTCAGCTGCAATATGAAAACCAGAAATTAAGTATCTATATAATTGAAATTAAGGAATTTTTCCACTACAATTCATTGTAAGAAGATGCTTTTGTTCACATAGGTTGGACTTGGACTGGATGATTTTGGAGGTCTTTTCCAACGTAATAATTCTGTGACACTACATTCTGAAACTAACACCTTCAAGAAATTCCAGGACACCAAGTGTGTACACATTATCCAGCAGTGAGCTCAAAGGAGGGGTGGGGGGCTGATGTGCTGCACTCCATTATGCTTTCAGGCCCGATGTCCACCCTGTACCTTTACCCACAATGAAGTTGTGTAGTCACAATGCAAACTCATCCCCAAAACGACCCCTCAAGCTCATATCACTCACACCAGGGAGCTGCAGCTCTTCTCCCAGCTCTCAGCATCATGGACAATGCCATCAAAGAGAGGCTGTGCCATTCTGACAGCACGCTCAGCACAGTTTTCAGCCTGCTTTATGTGAGGAGAGGTAGCACATGTCAATTTGGGTGACAAGCCATCTAAAATTTTAAATATTGCTCTGACATCAATCCCATCTATGAGGTTTAACTGCTTCAGCTTTCTCCTGGTAAAAAAATAAGGATTTATCCCACAAGAAGTATAATGGCCAGTAGGAAGTACATGCCAGAGTAATTGCACCATTTGATCGATCTTGAGAAAACACCAACTCTCTTCTAAGTAGTTCTTGTAATACTTCACACACCCGGAAGTGTCTCTCTCTGCAGAAAGACCCAAGGACACCAGTATATTCTTGTAGTCACAAAAACATACACACAACAGCCACGGAGAAGATAAAATGGGATAAACTATAGGATTACCTTGGAGGTTGTAACAAATTAGGACCCAAGGACACACAAGACAGAGAGAGGTAGAAGCTTCTGAGGGTCATGCAAGTTTCGGAGTTGAACAAAGTACTATCAAGTTTAAACACTGCTTAGAAGGTTTCCTAGGAAAAGTATCCTGCTAGTTTCCTGAGTCTCTACTTTCCAATGCATATCAAGACATACTAAATGCATATCCAACTTACATCAGCTACTTGCTTTGTTTTCCCTCTGGCAGTATTAAGGAAGTGTCAGTGCCTAAAAAATGTTGCTGAAGAGATTTAAAGTAAATTCCTGGTCAAATACTAAGCTTCATTCATCTTCTTCCTGTGGTCCTTTTCAAAAAAAGGACTCTAGAAAAGTCTTTTGGGAACACAATAAAGAACATGCAAGCAATAACAGAACTGACAAATTGTTTATGAAAAAGTGAAGGGATAACATTTCCAAATGCCAATCTATTAACATAATAAATACACTAAATTTTAAGACAATTAGGTAGCTGCCATAGCCAAGCCAGTGGGAAGATGTGAATTACAACTGGCAGAAAGCAAGTCTGGGTATCTTTAGTTTTGCATGTTTAAGAATTGTTAAGATTCACTGAGCTTTACACAGTTAGTCATGGCACTGTATAATTATTTTCCCTCTACCAGACATTCTGATTTTAGACATATTAACACATTCAAATAAACCAGAATTGTACATAAACTTTAAGTGCTTACAGGAATTTTGTTCAGTACTTTGTGAATAAAACAAGTTAACACCTAGGAGAAGGACTGGAATCCAGTGACAATCTAGAACTGGGATGAGCGCTTTGCTGGTGTATTCAAATTCTGAGGTTCACTTGTAGAAAGCCTGATCAAAGTCTGCTTAAACCAACAAAGAGATTTCTTCCTTTAGAAGTATTTTGTATCTGTTTCTATATTCTCTGTGAAGAAACAACAAGCCCATTTCTTATTTTAAAAAAGAAAACAGTCACTAAGCAGAACAAAATAGAGCAGCGCAAAATAGACCACGACATTTACCAGTGAGAATTAGCTTGACAGAAAGACATTAAGGATTTTACTAACAAAGCAATAAAACCAAACAAACTGTGATCACAAGATGCAAGAAGTAGTAGGGCTAGAAATAGGGTTTTTTTCCCCGTAAGGTGCATATCTGCACTGTACAAGTATAAGGTCTGTAGCCTGTTTGAATTATTTAAAACTGACTGAGCTTTCTTTTAGAAAGAACCTCACAGGAGCCCAATAGAGGATCAGGGACAAGATCACACAAACACACTTGACCTCTTTCCTGCTTACAATTCATAATTTAGCTGCAGTGTCAAACAGCAAACCAGACTTAAATATAGTGTTATGATGAGGATAAAACACATGAGTAAGTGTAATTAGTAAAAGTATAATCATCAGAGCAATGTTCCCAGTCCGGCAACAGAGAGTCCCTGTAGAATAAACTCTGGTTTCTTTCCTTCCAGGTTAACCAACCACTGAAAAAAAATGAAAAAAAACCCCAAAACACGAATAATTCAGGATTTTACTTACTTTATGTAAAAAAGGGCCCTGCATGTAGATTCAAACGAAACCCCCATTCACTGAAAAAAATCAACTCATTTACTTTTAGAATAGCAAATGAAAAAAATAATTTCCTTTTAGATGACTGCATTGTATGTCTGTTTGGCATCCTGTTGAACACGCAGTGAAGAATTAACTGGCATAAACATCTCAGCCCCCTACCCTGAAGGTGTGAACAGCCCTGGTAAGAGCCTTCTCCAGCTCTAATTTTGCTTTTTTAAGTAAACATTCTTGCATAGACATGATTGTCAAAAATTAGACAGCAGAACATATTGAACAATAGATGAGGATCATTAGATCACATTCCAATACCACTTTTGTAATCCCAATGAAAGGAAAGGAATAGAGTGACAAGGTCTCTGAGGCTCTTGTTCCGGAATCTAATTCTTTAAAGTAATTTGCTCACTTTCAAACAGCTATCAACAGTAAAACGGAACAGCATTGCACATAATGAATCATTGCCTTCATTTCAAATTTCTCCTGAAGCATTGGGATGCACACAGGATCCAAGATAACAGATTTTAGCAGCACAGAAAGCCAGAGACATTAGTTCAGTAATATTCTTACTTCCTTTGGTTGCAGTCAACAGAGTTTAACTTTTTCTCTACAACACTTAAAAATATCTGGATTTCGGACAAAACCTGAGTTTTCACAATCATAATTTTAATCTGGTTTGTAAGTATCTGTAAGTATCTCTGTATTCATGTGAATACAGAGAACCACTAAACATCTGAAATAGTGTTTCAACTACAGAATTCCTTGATACAAAGGTTGTTGGCTAAGTCAGGTAAACAGCAATCAACAGTGCTCACCAAGTTTCTATCTATTTTTTAAAACCACAGAGAAGTAAAACTGTCTTTTGGCTGAGGATAGGGGCACCTGAAAGAAGGTCAAAGAATACCTTAACAAAAAAATACTAAGGGCTCCCAACCCCCTTATCTGCACCCATGCAAAGTGTTGCAGGAAAGAAGGAATGGCAGAGCATTCCAGCATGCCTGGATCCTGTGGCAGCTTCTTCAGGCAGGAAAGGCAGGCAGTGCACAGCCCATTCCACAGTCAGGGTTTTATCTGCATCACAGACTGCTTAGAAATAGATAATGAAGAAATGGTGCCTGTCCAGGAAAGCCTCTGAAAGCTTCCTGTTGCAAACTGCCTGAAGCTGCCCCCTTGTGAATCCTCTGCTGCTCACTGTCAAGGGCTAATAGTCTCCATCATTTGAGCTATACATAAAGCAGGGCAACCAAAAATTATTGGCACATTAACAGAGACAAAGAGTTATAAATGCCCTAAAATACAAAGGGAGAGATAAAAACTATAAACTCCGTTATCTTGTTTCTATCATTTTTCCTTGTGTGTTGCTTAAAAGAAAAAAGCCCTGTAGAGACACTCATGGATATTTTTTCCTATCAACACACCAGGCAGTCTCCAGAGCATAAAGGCACTGTTACTCCATTTCACCCATAGAGATAAACAAAAAGGCCATCTGCTTCTGGGTTTGAGTCACTGAACTCTGAGATCTGCAGTGAGTCATATGCTCCCTACACTCGCTGCAGGGCTGTCACAGTAATGATTCCTGTCTGTCATTTTTCACTTTACCTCATGACTCCGTAACTGTGCTTAGCTCAGCATGGGTAAGTACATATATAGATACACACATATATATATATATATATATACACATTAGGCAAGGGAATGGCATTGCAATTTTTGCTTTTCTCCCCACTCCAACAGAAAGCTTCCTTCCACTCACATGGCACATCAGCTGGCCCAAAGGAAAACAGAAAATCCAGTGACAGGGCCATGATCAATTTATACACCCACCCTCAAGAAAGGTACAATACCTACGTTATACTCAGGTGTTTTCTTGCATGCTCAAAAGTATAACTGACTTGACAACTACCTTTAGGCATAAGTTCATGATTCTCTTCTGTCTTTTGTAGCTTCATAACTGCTGAGGATGGTGGTAGCTGGTACAGTCACATATTCACTGTAGTGCAGGGCCTTGAACTAATTCACTTGCTCAGTGAAAAGAAAACAGTGATACAGGGTCAAGATATTTTCTAGCATCATGCTTTTATTTGCCCTGTACAGAAAGGCTGAGAAGCAGCATGTGGACAATGCCCTGCAGAAGCCACAGTCGTGGTAAGCTCTTTCAGTGTTCAAAATGCTGGCTTTGGCAGATTTCTCTTAGCCCCTAACTTTCTCATCTTGAATTGCCAGACCAAAGTTTCTTATCTTGAAGTACGTACCCTGGGTATAACTGTTCCTGAGAAAAAAGGAGCTTCAGGTAGGTTTGCCTGGAGCCAGTTTTTGACCAAAGGAAAGCATTTAACCAAGGCAAGTTCTCTCACTGGTCAGCAGCAGACAATTATTCTGTGGGTTCCCACTTGTGAAGCTGGGTGGGTTTAACACTAAAGTTCCAGAGCAAGGACTTACAGTTCACAAGTTTTCTTTTTTAGATTCGTCTCATCTAATCAATTTAAATAAATAAATAAATAAAGCACTCATTTTTCTCACACTAACTATGCTCACTTTTAACCAGAAGCGTTGTGAAGCTCCTGTATCAGAAGAAAAAGCATCAGGGCAAAGTTAGAAAAACATAAGAAAAATGAGTTTAGTTACTGAAGGACAGAATCACATATTTGAGGGGAAAAAGGGCCTTCTGGGTCATATAGCTTATATCCCTAGACAGCAGGATGGTTGCGGTATGGTCTTTAATGTGTTTTCATTGATTTTCTCTTTTTTTAATACACCAGAGAAGCAGCATGTCATCACACCACCCATGATAAACTCCTCTTTGTCCACTTAACTTACTGCAGAGCTGGAAACCATTTCTTTTTGTCTGCAAAATTGCCCTTCACTTGCTATGCTACCTTTAAAATTATTTAAATCAGCTCCTTTCTCTTCTGGGCACTGGTTCATAAACTGGAAACTACAGTTTCTTAGCCACCTACAGTCAGCAATTAACCCAGTATAATGATGATCCAACTAGTAGTATTAATGGTAAAGGAAGTAAAAATAGAAGAGGTGTCATCAGCAGGTTCAAGTCATCCATCCTGGCACTAGGACACAGCTTAAAACTTCCACCCTTAAAGCAACCAGGTTTGGTTCAGTGTAACTTTGAGATGTCCATGTGTTAAATTGTTGTTGCATAAAGGCATAAATCAGATTTTACAATCCATCAGAGCTTGAAATCAACTGTTATTAATAAATAAAGAAGAACAGAAAATGGCTACATGAAGAAGGTCTAGAGTAGCGAGGAACGAAAAAAGCATAAGAAAAGCAAATAGCACTAAATTATTAAAACTTATGCTCAGACTATGCATTCATCATATCAGACTAAGCATTCCTAACTTACAACATAAAAATCTTTTCCTCTAACTATTAAGTCAGGAGATACTACCTCTGGGCTTTTGAAAAGTTTTTTGCCTTTTCAGTAGCATAGTTCCCAAATAGAATTACAGGAATGTTCCATGATTACCAAGAGTTTGTGGGTCCAGATCTCCAACACATGATAATATAGACAGCAAATACAGACAGACTTTATTCAAAAGTCTTCAAGAATAGGGGAAAAAAAAACCCCACAACAATAAACAACACACACTTGCTGGTGTGCACTTACTGTATTTCAAGCTTGAAAGTTTTATCAATTTCTTTAATTGTCTGTTGACATGAGCAACTTTTACCCAGTTTTGAAAATACAGCCTACTTTTGTGTATAGGCTTCAGGGAATAATGCAGTTGGCATGTTTGTATCCCCCAGTGCAAACTGTTCCTTCTCTGTTGACTGAAATTAATACCATAAACATGGAACCATTACTTTTTCTTTGCTTCCTACATTATTCAAGCATCATAATTGAAACCTTAGAAAACCTGGCATGCTATTACACTCAGATACAATAAATGATGGCCCAAAATGGTTTTGAAACATGATCCCCCAAAGGCAAGTATTCCGCATAAAGCCCCTCAGTCCAAATTTCAGAATTAATTACTTTTGTCATTTGTGACAGGCATTATGAATCTGAATTAATTCTATTATGAATATCTGTAAACAGAGTAATGGCTTGAAGGAAGTAAATCTTTTTGATAGAATTTGCCATGCATTTTGGATGCTGAAACACAGGATGTAGTTGGGGAACTAAGCTAAATTTACCCAGAAAATTAATTGTATATTATGCTGTCCACTGGTGAATATCTTTAAAAGACTGGCTTGTATCAGACTGTCATGAGAACAGTGACCTTTCTGACTGACAACAGCAGCAGAAGCAACATCACTACCTTATAGTAATAATAATTAATAAAACAAATTACCTCCAGTCCTCAAGGAATTAATTCCCTGATTCCTGTGGGCAGACAGGCATTCAGCCATCTCCAGGAGAGCAGGGCCACCTCATGGGAATTGTGCCTTGGGAAGAGAAACTCCATCACTCCAAACATCCCCCCTTCCTCCTTCATCTCTCACTTTATACACTTGGCCACATGGTCTGGAATATCCCTTTCGTCAGTTGAGGTCACTTGTCCTGGCTGTGTCTCCTCCCTTTCTCCCATGCACCCCAACTCCCTCACCAGCATGGCAGCACTAAAAGCAGAAAAGGTCTCAGACCTGTTGAAGACCTGCTCAAGCCCTGCCCAGCAATAACAAAAACATCTCTATGTTATCAACCTGTGTTCAGCACAAATCCAAAACAGCCCCACACCAGCCACTGTGAACAAAACTAACTCTACCCCAGCTGAAACCAGCACACCTATCTTCTGCAGCAATGATTGGACTGTTCCTTCATGTCAAAGAGCACCTAGTAGATTGTTTATTTGTATTAAATAATGTATTATTGATCTAAATCAATGATTTTTTAAATTATTTTTTAGATCCAGTATGTTAAAAAAACCCCATTTTTTTAGGCAGCTCATTCCTAACAAGAACATATAGAAAACATTTCCAAGTTTGTTTTATTCTGGTCTGGAACACTTCAAGTATTTCATAATGCATTTTAAAATCTTTTGTCTAGGAGAGGTCAGGATTTTCCCACAGAAACAAGCAAAAAATCCACTCTGTATGAAGATCTTTTTGAAAGGAAGATATAAAGATGTAGTTACAGCATATACACATAAACAAATCAGTCTGGAATCCATCTTGAAATTCCCACAGGATGCATGCTGGCCATATTTTTATGATCTGATGTAAGAGGACAAAGTATATGTTTGGACAATATTTGGTCTTTTTTGCTCTTGAAAGATGAAATGGTACAGCAGTACAAACAGGTACCTACACACAAACCTCTAGGCCCTCCACACGGCTATGAAGAAGCAGAGGAAAAGGGAAAACTAGAGGGGAAAAGTGTGACTGAGCATGCAAACAAAGCTGGGAGTGTGAGATGCTAACAGTCAGCCTGCCTTCTCTCTCAGTCACTGAGGATGGAAATCAATGCCTATTCATCTGGTTTCTCAGTGCAGAAAGTATTAAACCATTCATCTCATGAATACACTTTTTATGAAGCAGCAAGCATAGCAGCCTAGGAAACTGCAGAGAAGTATACTGATTCTGTAAATTATAACAAGCCTGGCTTTGTGAACCTGAAAGCACCAAAATGAACTGTGTATTTCTCAACTCAGAAACCTTCTTCCAATGTTTTCATCTCCAAAGATGAGCTATTAATCCCTGGCTACTGTCAGAAAGAATATCTGGGATTTGTTACAGTTTGCTTTTGCAACAAATATTTTACAAGCAGCTACCAGAGACAGCCCATTGAGCAGCCTTAGCAAGATTTTCAAGTACCAAAGATCAGTTTCTGTTCTCTCTACAGCACGAGTTAATTTTCTTGGCTGTGCCTCAGTGACAAGAAATACATGTGCAAAATAGGACAGAAAAAAATTTATAAGATACATATAAATATACTTCAGTGTTGGCTGTTTGCCTCAGTAGCTTCTTTCATAACTGCTAACTTTGTCTTCAAAACATGAAACAACAACTCAGTCATGCAAATTATAATTCATATCCATTTGTATCCATGCAACAAAGAATTATCCATGGATTGAAATGTCCATGTGAAGCCCAGACATGTATTCCAAGGCATTGCTGCCACTTCATTAGCTCAATGTATTGTAATGTTTTGTAATGCTTTTCTGTTGAAATTAAATCAAGACTGCTTTATATACCTCTCTACAAAATATAAAAAAACCACCATCATTGTGATTACATAGTCTTTTCAACACATATTTATGACATATGGTGAGTACAGTCTTAAACCAGCATTAGTAAATGCAGCAATTGTATTTCAGGATGTTTCTGAACCAGGTGAATCTAGGTCGCCATTTAAAGTTGTTAAATATAAATAATAATACTTTTATTATTGGTCCTTATAACAGAAAACCTACCCACTGAATAAGTAAATTTTGCTGCAAATCAAAATATTTATTTAACTTAAGGACCAGTTGGGGCCATTGTCTGAAAAGATTCAAAATCCCACATTCTTATAGTCCTACCATTGATACTGGTAATTTTGAAAATAAATGATCATTATAGATGTTGTTGTTCAAGCCTCACCATGTCTTAAGGCTACATATAGCCCTGATATTTTTATGGTAAGAACACCAGAGAACAAGCCATAAAGTGTTTTAGGAATCCAGGAAGGATGATAATAGGATATACATGATATTTGGGGGTTTGAGGGAAGTTTTGTTGCATTTAGTCTGACAGCCAAGTTTGCCAGTGCCAGTACCTTTGTCTTTAATACATCACATTGTCTTGCCAGCTTCTCACCATTCTAACCATTGGTGTTTAGCTTCCAGGGAAAAAAAAAAAAAAAAAAGAAAATAAGAAAAAAAATACCCAAGCTTAATATATTTTTTTATCAGTCTGTTGGTAGGTTTTAATTGACAGTTAACTTTTATTGTTTATTACATCACTTGAAAAGCCATTAAAATTTCTATTACTCTTCATACCACTTCAAAAACCCTGATGATTTCTGACTACTTAATAATTATCTTTCTATCTCTAGACCAATATCAGTCCACTCCATTTCCAATCTGGCAAATGGTATTGATCAAAGGGGGAACCATCTATATCAACTTTCTATAACGAGAGCGGAAGGGCTTTAAAAATTTACTTTCTTCTAACATATTGCTTTAAATTAGTTCCTTTGCCTCTCCAACTGCACTGATTCTTCAACCTTCATGCGTCAAATTTAATGCTAATGAACTTGCCTTGTAAGATCAGCTGCTGCCCTTACAGTGTAGTTTTTCCAGCCTCCTCACAATATTATTGTCAGTGCAATAGATTTCTTTTCTCCACCTTTGCTGAAGGACTTGCAAAAACTTTATTATGGCAGTTGTTTCAATGTCTAAACTAATTTTGGTATTTATGACACATTAAAGTAAGCCAAAGCCTGAACCTCATTATCAGAATTAATCAAAGAGGAAGAGAATGACTTCTCAGGAATGATGAAAAGCTTTTCTCATTTAATCACACAGGTTGTGCATCATTAAGGCATCTGCCCAGCTACAGAGCAGTCCACGTGCAAAAGGCTTCACTGCAGACATCCCTTTAATGACACTGCCAATATGGAGGTGGGAGGAAATTTAGTAAAGCAGGGGGGTTGAGAGAGAAACATGATTTGGATTAACAATTAAGGCAGTCCAGTCTCAGAGCTGAGCTTCTAAACCAAGCCAGCCTGGTACTACCTCTGAGGACATCACTTGTGTAATGCTGTCACCACTAAACTCACCAGCACAGCACAAGGCTTTCACCATTTCTCCCCTTCTGCAGATACATTGCTTCCGAGGGTAATTAAGTTTTCTGGAATTTGACACACACTTTTCAGGAAACAGCACACAGGAGTCTACAGATTTGCTAATCTCAAACCTAATAGAGTTTCTAACAGAATCAGTATAATCTTGTTGTAGGCTGTTAAATTTTATTTCCATCCAGGACAAGTTCAGCTATTAGAAACAAGCTTTATTTGCAAGAGAAAACGGAATTCTCAACACAATTTCCTTTTGCCACATAGGAAATTTCCTTTCTAGAGTAGATACAAAAAAGCTTTGGGAATAAATCACCAATGACAAAACTATGACTTTTGAAGAGTATTGAGGTTTAAAAAACCCGAATCTGTAATTTGCAGTTATAAACACATACAATTACTTTTAATGAATGACAAGTAGATTATTTTGGTGCTACTGTGAATGATAAGTTTACCGTTTCTTCCATTAGCTAACAAAGTGCAAAGATCATAGACAATAAATAAAAGTCAAGCTTTGTCTTTGGAGAACCAAGGCTACCTGATCATCGACAAATGCTTTAATAACTAACCAAAAGCTTTTTATTCACCTGTCAGGCAACACAAAAAAGGCAAACCTGATCTCCAATCTCATCATAAGGGAACAGTTGCCTTCCCTTACTATCCAAAGAAACAAAATCACAGAACAGCTTAAGTATTGCAAAAGGACTAAGTACTAAAGCAACATTCCAAACTGATATAAAGCCGCTGCCCCATGAGTTCTCCTTTGATGCAAACAGGAAAAGCACTCCAGCTTTCCAAATCTGCTGTCATTTCAAGAAGTAGTAACTACAAGAAGTAGTAACACAATATTTTTCAGTGCTCTCTTCCCACAAAGCAGTGGATTATAGAAATACAGTATGAGTTAAGTGCTCTAGGGCATTTCTGACATTGGTTAATGATCTTTGGGGCACTGTATTAAAAGAATCCACACACCTCAGATCACAAATCAACCCCAATCTCTACCTGTGGTATCTAATGAAACTTTACTAAAGCTGCACAGTTTCTTCATGCTTCATTTAAGTAGCTGTCAGAAGCAGCAGAGAAGCCTGTCACTACCCCAAAGTGTAAAACTACTCAGGTATTTGGATGTTATCCAAGGGACTTCGCTCCTGTTCCTGTGTGAGAGGGACATTTTGGTTCTGGCAAACAGGGTCAGAGGTAAGAATGCATCTGGTTTAATTCCTGGATGAAACAGCTGCAAAGGGACAGAGGCAGCCTGTAAAGCATCACCAGGCAGAGACCAGGACAGCAGCAAGTGCAGGCAGGAGTCTGGGGTGCTTGTAAGATGAAACAGAGGGAAAGTGGGCACTGCTGCTCCAGACTTCATTCTTGGCTATTTTTCAAAGTTCTTTTGGCTCCACATAAAATGGAGTGCCAGGATTTTGGCTTTGCATGCAAATCTAGATTCCCAGAAAGTCAGAATTTAAGATATGAAACTTAAACTTTTAGTGAACTACAGTAGTTCACACAGCAAATTAAGGCAATTTTGAAGTTTACGAGAAGGCTGAATTTAGAAGCGTTACCACCACTATAGATAGAGCTATGATGACTAAAAGATCACTAACAACTTGCCATCAAGAAACAGTCTCTCTCTGGAAGTTTATTCTGATAATTTTTCAGAAACCATGAATTAAGCAAAATGAGGGACATGTGGTGGCAAAAAATTGTTAATTGTTAGATGAAAGCTATCATCTTTAGTTTTTCAGATTTACCCCTTAAATATTAAATGTAAACTGCTCAGGAAAAAAGTTTATTTTTTCTGTTCCTACTGTCTACCTACAACCACGTGTTAGTTTTGACAACTTACAGATGGTGCTCAAAACCATCACTTCTCCTCTGTTAAAAATCACTTAGTGCTAGTGGCCAGCATTGGAATCTCAGTCATAAAACTCAAAATCAAAAACAACCCTGCATATTTTTGGTTTAGAAATGAAACTTTTTTTTTTTAAAAAAGGAGTACTGCAAAGTCAGTCTGGATTGGATGGTACCTGATACAATAAAGGACAAGCTGAGGAAATGCTTTTCCCATATTTTTGGTTTCTATTTTTCCTAATTGAGGCATAGTTTTTCCTAGTTATTCCTCCATTAAGAACATTTTTAAACTGAGAACAGTATTTTAAACTGAGATATTTTCACATTACATTTACCTCTTTGGCTCTTCTCTCTGTTTAGTCTTGTCTAAAATGGAAAAAAAAAACCCCAGTTGTTTTGAGCCTCACCTTGAGCCCTCATACCTTCTGCCTTTGTCTCACAGCAAAATTAGTATTTCAATAGTTTTCTTCATGCTCAAGCTGCTTTCCTTTGTTTTAATGATTCTGTTCCTCATGTTTAATCAGACTTGTCCTTGCATTTCTTTTAACACGGCAAACATGACTTTTACTTGATGGTTTCAATTAATAGAAGTGTTTATATAATTTACCCATTTAAAATCCTGTGGCAGATCAGTGTGTCAGGTCTCTTCCTTAGCCACAACCTCACCATCTTATATTGCATTCAAATTTGGAAAGATTTCAAGTAACTAATAAGCTTTGCCTGTGTAAGTCCCTACCCTTTTCTTTTATTAACTTAGGATATGTAATACTCAAGGGAAAGGTTTCATTATTGAATAACAGTAAGAAATTAAGTCTTTAAAAAAAATTATGTGTACATGACTAAACTTCCATATTCCAAGTTATGCTAGGGAGTGTAAAATATTAATTTGTTTCTGCAATTCTGTAGAGGCATAAAAAATGTTTATTTTGGAAGAAATATTTCACCAAGGTTGGTTTCAATGCAACACAGAAACAGTGAATGTGGAATTACATTTGAATTAATTAGAAAGTACAATACAGCTTGGAAGAGACCTCTGGAAGTCACCTGCACCCTAACAGTAAGTAAGTTTTTATTTATGTTCCAACAGAGCCTCCAGTGTTTCAGTTTGTTCCCATCACCCCTTGTAATGTCACTGGGCACCATAAAATGAGCCATCCACACATCAGCTGTGCACACTTCAAAATGTGTGACAAACATTGAGTTCTTTACAGAAATGAGCAGTAATGGTGTCAGTATTTTAGCCTACAGATGATTTGTGACATCTTCAACATATTTGAAAACATGCTCCTTCATGTCATTTTCAACTGAGGCTAGGTTATAATATTAAAAGCTTGAAATCAAAGGTAAAGAAGACTAAAAAAACCCCTACATTTCCAGAATCATTTACATCTTCTTTACAGAGACCCTCAATATTTCTACAGACTTTGTAAGTGTTCTCTAAACATACCCTGTATTCCTGAAAGTCAGAAATCTAAAGATACTAACCACAGACAACAGCAGACACAATAGCCCACCAGTGCCTTACATTATAGCCATAAATGCTCAATCTCAACTATTGGATCCACTTTCAAATTAGGATTTGAGAACTTTCTGTTTTCCAGAAAGAAGGTTGAGGCTCCACCAAGTGCACCCAGCAGTCTACTGAACACTGCATTAGTAATATACACCTATTTACTGAATTGTCTGCAGCTATTTGTTCACTACTAACTTGGCAGAGTTTGAGTAAATTAGTGCTGAAGCACCAATCCTACACCTCTATAAAGGAGAGCCTAATGTCTCATGAGCTATTCAGAGGAGCACAAACCATGGTGAAAGAGGTGGTGAGCACACCAGGGAGCAATGTTTAGTTAGCAAACCATCATACTGCAGCATTAACTTTGGAAACAACAAACAAAAAAATTACACGAGAACAGCTTATTTGCCAGACCTGGTGTGAACATGCCATGGTCTCTAAAACTGTTTGGATCAATACTGGTGTTGGCTGCCCTTGTTTATGTTTTCATTTTAAGTAGTAAAGAAAGGTTAGCATTCTCCCAGCTCGTATTTTCACTGATTTCTTTCAATGTGTGACCTTTATCCTTCCAATAGAAGGGCACAGACAGGAGCAGAAATGTTCAAAATGTTCAAAATGTACTTGAACTATTTCCTTTCTCTGCTACCTCAAACAAATTAACTTTGTTGATTAAAGCAAACAGTTCAAATAATCTTCACATCAGGTGAACACATACATATGAAGAGGTCACCAAGAAGGTGATACCAAGCTCTTCAAAGGGATGCATTGAACTTTGTTTTGTACACTTCATGTGCACTCAATTTCACTATTTTATTTCCATAATCAATAATTTAATTCCTTCTTCAAATATAAATATCTCTGAGTACCAGGAAAAGAAAAATCCATCACCAAAGTAAGACTTAAGCAGAAAAGAGGTGTAGGTACCTATTGTATTGCTTAATATTGTTTTCAATTGACTTAATCAGCATTCTTTCCATTTCCTCTAGTCAGTACACAGGCCAAAATGCAATAGCTCAAATTCTGAATTTTTCACTTTCTAATGCGTACTCTTTACTAATTAAATACCTTTAAAAAACATAAACATTTTCTATGGAATACATTCAAGACCTGAATAGAGACATCTGGGTGGAAAAAAGCCCTGAATGAGTAGAAGCTCAATTGCATCTCTTCCAATGACACAGACAAGCAGGCTAATCAACCAACTAGTAGTAGATTTATTACTGCTAGATTAAAAAAAAAAAAAAAAAAAAAAAATCATATTTTATCACTGTACATACGCTCTATCTTGTTACTCTGGTACACCATTAAAGTTCATCAGGCTTAAAGCAGTTATGAGAATTACAGTTCTTAAGACTGTAACTATACATTGCACTGGATCCTATAAATCCTTCTTAATTTCTGATTTCATTATCCTTGGGAGAGTCTATTTTTACAAATTCCAAGAAGTATGGCCTTCTACCTGACTACAGCAGCCCATTTATCTAGATATATTACCCAGAGCTTAAACCTCAGCTTTTTCATTGAGTCAAAAGGGGTTTGCAATGCTGTAGCCACCTTCAAATTCCACAATTTTTTTTCAGTACAGGATTAGAAACCTGTCAGGCAGCAGGGAATAGATTCCAAACAGACAGAAGCCTTTCACAGTCCCGAATTACATCATTTACTGTTACTGTGGTTTCATGCCTCCTACTTCTGACTGTATCTTCTCTTAGAAATAGCATGTCAGACTTAACTAGTCTTTGTTCTCATGACAAACTACAGACCTAATTTTTACTTTTAATTTTGAGCTAAACAGCATCATGCTTTACAGAAACCTATCTACCTTTGGCTTTTCAATACAATTATCATCTTGCTTATGTAGGCTGTTTGCTTCCCTCTGTTTATACTCCAATTCCTGCCAGTGGAATCTCATTTTTACATAGCTTTCAAGACTATGCTTACTTTGTACAGTCTCTGACTGCCCATTTGTACTTTACCTATTTGTATATCCACAAATATCCATTTTTCCAGGTCAGGTAACATTGTATGAGCTATATTGGAAAGTAAATCCCTGGATTAAAAATGCATAAATTAATATCTTGCAAGGGCAAGTCATCAGTACTTCTTTCTTTCCAAAAACTTCTGCTACATTTTAAACTCCAGTAATTAAAGCTGTGAGGATGAAAAATGCAATAGTAGTTACTAGAGGGACTAGGACTGAAATGCCCAGGCTGGTTTTAATCAATGTATTTGTTAAACTTCAGCACATAGCATCTTCTCCTATTGCGACAGAAGGGAAATCATTACTTTGTCAGTGCTATTTACCAGTTTTACTTTACAAATAAACCACAAATGCTTCCTCTTTCTGTGCTCACAGCCTACTCAAATTCAGCAAACTATGTGGCTGTGAGATTTATGATACGTTTTTTAACATAACTATTAGCCTACAGAGAAATCGTTCAGTGTTTATGGTTATTCTCACAGCATTAGTAACCATCACTTTACAGAACTAACTCTGTAAGATTCAATATAATATAAGAGCAAAATATTACTCTATTGAACAATTATTTATTCTCATTATGGATCAAGTATGCAGGCTACAGATGCATTATTCTTTTAAGTGTCAAGAGAATATGCTTGTTCAAGTTAAATTGAAGAAAAAATTATTTCCTTAAAATTGGAAGACTTAGGGAACTCAAACACTAATGAGACCATCAAAACTTAGACCTCTCAGTGAGTGGCTGTTTAGAAAAAGAGATAGTCATGCTGATCACAAGGAAACAGTCTAGGGAAAGCTTTACTTTAAATATCAAGGGGTAAAGGTACCACGATAAAAAGTTTAATGATAACTCACATTCACCCCACCCCATACATGTTTAATACACAGATGCAACCATTGCAGTAAATTGTGCAAGAACATGACAATTATTTCCAGTTCAAAAGTCAGCAAAAGCTGTTGCTTCTAAGACAAACCTTCTTTTTATAGTTCCTATTATTTTGTATGATAATTGCCATAAACCGTTGTTTCTAAAACAATGTGCCAGTTTGCTTGCATGAGTGTAACAAGACTGGTTCACTGTTGGATCTATAACATTTGTTGGGCTGCACATATACAATATTATTGAAGATGATAGATAAGGATCTTGGACAGGGATTGGAAATTTGCTACCCTGGTGGCAGTGTTGCAATTGAGCTGTCAAAAAGCTTTTACATGTAGGAATGAACTGCCCCATTAAGACAAAACAATCCTTTCAGGGGATTTCACTGGGGACAGGTGAAGAAAAATCACTGCACTTTGCTTAGATGGTCCTCCTCAGGTTGACCCAAAGTCTCCTTCCCCCTCTCAGGAACGAAATCACTTTTGCAGCCAAATCAGCTCGTCACTTGCTGACTTTATGGCAGTGGCTTCTCATTTCCACTGCCATCTAATGCTTCTACTTACACAAATATCTTCTCATCCTTTAAATCCATCATTGAGCTACCTAGGAACTGAATAACACCATCACTTTGAAAGGTGCCCTGTTTTGCTCTTGCAGTACCCACTGTCTATCTGTACTGACTGTGATTTGTCTTACAGCCACCTCTGCACCACTCAAGTTTTTCCCAGCACACTGATATCCACTGGCTGCAGGAGGTCAGGAGCATGGATCTCAAACTCTTTCCATATGCAGCTATTTACCAAGGCCAAACATTTAGAAGATTTGAGACAAAAACTTGTGCAAGCACATTGAGCTTGCTGAAGTCTGAGCTCTGTCTGGACAATAAGGACAGCAACCAAAATAAATGATAACAACTCCAGTGATTTCTTAACTTCTCCACCCCATTCCCCAGACCATTTGAAAAATGGTTCAGCTATATAAAGACATGAGAACTGGCTGACAGTTACATTCAGTAAAGATCATTGATTCAGGGCCTTAACATTGTCAGAGTTGTTCACAATGACTAGTTCATTGCTTCAGAAAATTTCCCCTACCATTTCAATCAGTTGCTCAGTGATCACGTTAAATGATATGCAATAAATATTAGCTATAGAAGGTGAAACCTGTGGGTAGAACACACAAGTTCTAAAGCAAAAAGAGGCATTTTTTGCCTTCAAATAATTTTAAGAATTTTTCCTAACATTTATGTGCTCTGTAATCAAATTATGACTCTCAAAGGGAATGACTTGTTAGTACAGAGATTTAATAAAATTCTGTCCCCTTCTGACATGCCTACCATACAAACAAGCTACTGATTAGCCCATTATATTTGGAATGAGTTATATTGGCATTGCTTTTCAAACATGCAGCTCAGACTGACTTATAACACTTGATGAGCTCCCACAGTTCAAATTAACCTCAAATGCAGGGATAAATTCTTCATCTCTGGAACAGTCTTTTTGTCAGCACAAAATTTCAGAAAATGTTACCCAAAATAGTTCCTTTTTGTATAAAGACAACTTGCACAATTTTTTCTTTCCTGATAGCCAAAGTACCTTCAGAAGTGAGATATTTCATCTCATTTAGTTCTCCGAAAATAATCAGAATAAAGTAAAACCACACTAATAAAAAAAAAGGTGCAGCTTCAATCTTCATCTAGTTTCTACAATCTTTTCCCATTCCTGATTCTGTCTATATAGCCCCTGTCTGTATTTTGTAAAAGCTCTGAGGCTATTCTATGGTTTATTCTGACAATTATTATCCTTAACATAAAACAGCACAGGGAACACATCCATGCTTATTCTGGAATCCTGTTTTTTTTTAAATCTGCCCAATTTCCATGTTCCTTAACAGCTTTCCATTTGAAAACATGACAGATCACCACGATGGTTAAGAATCAATTTTGGCATGGCTGGTAAGCATCTCCAGTTCTGAGTGAGCAGCATTTATGCAACATTTCTCTCAAAAGACATCCAATAACAATGGATGTTTATCTCTAACCCTTAGGTGTCACTAATGTTCCCATCAAATTTAATGATCCATGTTCCATATTGAGCCATACAGATTCAAAAAAGAGCAACTTCCCTCAAATCAGTTTTTGAAAGCACTAATTTAGGCACAGAATTAGCACAGGATATATTACACATTTCTGGTACTTCGTAAGTAAGCAAATAAGAGATTCGGGATATTTTCAGAATATGTCTAGAAGTTAGCTAGTTTATTATTGGCTATATTTCTAAGGACAATTCCATCATAATTGATAGCTAAGCAGATTTCCATTTCTCATGTCAGTTATACTGCAAACAACATCATTATTGGTTCAGGAGAACTTAGACAGAGGAAATAAATTAATTTAACAAGAGTTACTCAGAATTCAAGACCAAACTGTCCCACATCCTTGACTAGAGGTGATGATCCCTATAGGTCATAACAAGCTCTTGTACCACCCTAAAATAATTCAGAAAATAAACATCAGATTATCCTTTATTTCTTATTTTGGTATTTTCTTGTTAAGACTCACACTGTAACAAAGAGCCAGTATTCCAAAACCCATCATTTGGTAAAAATATTCATAAAGAATAATGGCTAAGTTTCTAAACCCCCCTTTTAGGCTAATGGCAGATTTAACATAAATCTTAAGAGAATCTATTTTCCTCTAAAACCCCAAATATATTTTAGTACATTCAATAATTATGAAGCAATATTCAAGCTCTCTTCCTCATGATAAAGTGCACTTTCTATTTACTGTTTAGCTCACCAAAATCTTTCCAAATTAGTTGCTGAACAAGAAAGCAGCATTGGATAAGCATGTTACTATTTGGTCAGATCAAGGTTTGTCTAAACACTCCTGCCAGGCAACATTTTCCTGGAAGGCCACAAAAAACTGTTATAAAACAGAACATCAAATAAAATTTAATAGAAAATTCTACATTAAGCTGTGGGTTTACAAAATTAACCCCCACTCTTTCCATGCTATACATAAACAGTGTGTTCACACACTCAGAAAATGTCATTAATTTCTCCAATTTTAACTTTTTCCCCTCAGTTTAATTTTAATTTCTTTAATTACTTTCTTCACTGAAACAAATTAAAGAATCTTCCATCAATTCAGTATCACAGCATGGGTTCATAAAGAAACAGGACAGAGTTCACACAGATAAATTAGAATGTCTGAGCCTTCAGAAAATAGCATGAAAGACAATATCCCATAGACTTATCTAATTCTAATACTATTAAGTTCTGGTTCATCTTTTGCCTGAACAGTATCTTACAGTATGGTCCTCAGCCAAAGAAAAAAACATTAAAGGGGAAAAACGATCCTTACAAAGTCAACAGTCCAGGAAAAATATCTGGATCTGCTGGCTCAAAGAACATAAAGAATTTACAATGTCAGAAGCCCAGGAGATTAAATGTCTTTAAAAGTGGAATTTAATAATATTTTCAGATATGCATGGTAACTTCCATAACGTAATACAGGAGATACTGAATTCTTCTTTTATTTACTAAATAGTATGTTCCTAACCCCTGTAATCCAAGACAAAGACAAAAAGCTGAAAGTTTGGAAAAGACCTTTAAGACCATTGAGTCCAATTGTGAACCCAACACTGGCAAGTCCACCACTAAACTGTGAAGCCAAGGGCCCCACCTGTACCACTTTCAAATATCTCCAGGGATTGGGACTCAACCATTTCCCTGGGCAGCCTGTGCCAGTGCTTGGCAAACCTTACAATGAAAAGCATTTCTGAATGTTCCATCTAAACCTTCCCACTTTTCCTCTGTTTCCTCTTGTCTTGTTTCTTGTTTCCTGGGAGAAGAGGCCAATCCCCACCTGGCTACAGCCTCCTTTCAGGCAGCTGTATAGAGGGATAAAGTGACCCCTGAGCCTCCTTTTCTTCAGGCTAAACACCCCCAGCTGCCCAGCATGTGCTTCAGACCCTTCACCAGCTCCATTGCCTTTCTCTGGATGTGCTCCAATACTTCCATGTCTTCCTTGTAATGAGTGGCCCATAACTGAACACAGCATTAGAGATCTTGAATTAATTCTGATTAGAAGTTTTAAATGTGCTTGCTGATGTTTTGTACAGTGTATATAAATTAACCCTCCAAGCAAGAGCCATAATATGTGCAGTGATTTACCAAACGGGTGTTTTGCACATTAATTATATTAAGACATCCTTTTCATCTTCAATGATACTCAAACAGATCATTAGCACATCACAGAAAGTGCACATATATATATATATACATACACCATATAACAAAGGCCAATACATTTACATACTCTCAGTCCCTCACACTAACATTAACTACTGTTTTTGAGTGAAATATGATCAACTTACTGTGTGTCATGTGATCTAACAGAAGATATTGCCTTACAAACAAAGTATTTTTTCCTGCCTTTTCAATCACAGGCAATCCCAGCTATAAGAACAGGTAACATTACAGCAAGATGCACGTTTGCCAGTCTGACACCTCACCTCTCCATTCCTTTTTTGCAGCTGGTCTCTGCACCATCAGGGTCAGGCACCCTGCAGTGTGAAGAGCAGGGTGTGACCTGCTGAGATGTGAGAGTCATTGGCCTTTCTATACATCCAGAAACACACTGCTCTGGGGTGTTTGCTGTCTATCAACCTTGAAGACATCTGCTGTTCTATGTCAGTGGGAGGTGTCAAAAAAACAAAGCAAAACCACAAAACCATGGCGTAGTAACACAACTGCTCTATTCTGGATGTTTGGAAAGCAGATAAAAACTGAAAAGGTTTATTGCCTGGAATCTTTGAGAAAATACACTGAGCCACAACTGCATTCACCTAGCAAAATGAAGTTCTGCATACAAACTATGAAAATAAGGCTAAAGCAAAAGCCAGGAACATAACAGGAAGTCCAGTTCAATTGGGTGCCAAATTACACTTGTTTTTAATATTACTGCCCATTCCCATTTTTGTGAAGTGCTATTTATCTACTGATTGCCTTCCTGGGCTAGACTAAGTTAATTTTATTGATGTCAAATTCAGCCAGCTCACCTTTACTATTTATCTTTAATAGGTTTGATGCAATACATTTTTATTGCTAAGTATTGATTAAAGCCTCCGCCTTCACTCATTTTGATTGCCTCATGTAATTAGGAAGTCTGAAAAGAGTGAGCATGATGTACAAATAACATTTTACATTTGCATGTAGATCTTAACGAACTGAATATGCTTTGAAATACACCTGCCCTTGAAGTGAAGGACAGAAAATAAACAGAAAGGCATTAAAAAGGCAGATGATATAAAGTGCTGTGAAGTAGGACGGTATGTTCAAGGTCTGGACAGAATAGAAAGGATTCCCATGAATCAGGTCTAACCTGCTCTGCCTAATGCAGCAAGCTAAGTTTATATAATTTAAGAGGATGTATTCCTGAGTTTTTAAATTCTAAGTTTTTTAAGCAATGCAGTAATTCCAAAGCCTCCAATCCTACCCAAAGCTCTAAGATGTGGGTGGGCAGTCACAGATCAATGCTAAAGTAGCCAAAGGTTTATGTAAGGGCAGAAACAACCACACAAAGACAGCAGCAAAGTCTGGGCCCAGGGTTCTCAAATAGGCTGAGGTTTGCCATAACTGACCAGACAATTCATAAATGTGAGCCAACATCCCATCAGCAGCAACTGGCAACACTTCTTGACTCAGCTGGGACTGTAAACAAAAGGAATGTCTGATGCAAATTTTTTCCCTGCCTTCCATAAACTAAAAATCAAATTTGCCACAGATAAAATCTCATTTGCTGGATAATCTTCCAAGTAATATTACAGTAATATTTAATGACATTTGGATTTTACAGAATGACTGGTAAGACTAATTACAAGTGCAAAGATGAAAGCTCCAAAATACATTCTGTGCGTAGATGCAGAATACATTTTCAAATAAAGTATTTTTATTCCTGAAAAACTGTTTAACTCATTTTATAAAATGTGAGAAATCAGGTTTAGAAAGCACCAAGCAGGCCCATTTTGCTTCTCTCCCCTAGGGCAGGATGCATTACTCATTTACTGTGCTGTACTGTGTTTTCTAGCCCTGTCTCATTTTAAACACAACTTCAAAGATATGAAGCATCCCACACTTCCCATGGGAAACTACTCCAAAATAGAACAGAGGTTTATTTCTGACATTTAATATAATCTCTTCTCCTCAGCTTCATCCCATTACACTCAATCTGTCACCTTCTAACAGAGTTTGAAAATAAGTAGACATGTTTTTTCTGAAATCTTGTTTAAGTTTTGGACACCATTATCCATATTCTGAGAAAAACATGTTGTGCCACCCCGAGCCTATGCTGACATATTTCCAAAATGCCATCCCCAAAGCCACATAGCCAGACTTACAGTCACCTTTTTCTCTCAGGGAACCCCAGGGAAAAAAGAAATTAACAGCTTTTTTCCCCACAGCCACGGCTGGGAAAGGCTATAGAAATACAACCACAGTCAAGACATTTCTCCACAGCCCTTCATCAATCCCCAGGAAACTCACCTACTAGACACCTCTGCTGATCCATAACAGCAGAGGAAAAGTTAGTGTCTATTTCTCACAAGAAATGGAATATCCTGGGGTTTTTTTCGAAAGGAAGCCTGATATATCAATATTCTATAACATAGACTCATTAGACAATGGTGTTCAATCATAATAACAAAATAATCATTTCAATGAGCACAGGTGAAACAGGTGAGATCTGCTGCATAGCCATGAGGCTCCCAGTTCCCTGACTGCAGAGATGCTGCATATTTTACCACATTATACAGCAAAAGTTCTGCTTTTCATATCTGATGGACAGGAAAGTGATATCACTCCCTCCAAACTGGAAGTACAAAAAGATCACCAGGTAAAAGAAGAGAACTTATGATATGGGGATATACTTATTATTTATTATTTGCTAATTATATACCTATTACTAATTATATTTTATATATATTCACATATATGTATATATACAAGAATCTAGTCCACCATATAAATTATCCAAAATGCCATCTTTAAAGCAGCAGGTGGGCTCTAGGATACCTTTCTCTACTGTGCAAATGCTCAAGGAAAACAGAAACAAAAAGCTCTTTAATATATAACTCTTGTATAAGCCCCTGATGTGCCACAGGGAAGACCCACATGCTTTGCTGCATTTGTTTGGTAACTGCATACATTAAAGGGGATTTGAAGGCACTTCAGCACACCAGCAAATGCATCAGACAAATGAACAACAGTTAGTGAGGGCTGAACAGCATGGATATAACCCGATCCAAAGTAAAAAAATCATTGTATTGTTCATGGAGCAACTAGGAAGGGATGATGATCTGAGCATAGGGCAGAAGAGTATCAGTCAGAACTTGCATAAAGGATGTAGGTTTTGATCTTACTTTCCCTAATAGAAAGTATTTCAAATTAATACCTTTATTCCCCACAATGAAGCTAATCTGAAGAGATCTATAAAAAGGTTTTCTCTGTCCAAAGCATAGTCTTCTAAATTTTTTCAGCACTACCACTGAGATCAGAAAAAGTTCAAAAGGAATGATGGTAAATTTTCTCAGTCATTATGGAGTCAGAAGAAGGACTGGTACCACATTTGGGGTGAATGGATGGCCCACTAAACTTTTAAATAAATTTTTGTTGAAAGCCAGAATTTCACTTAAAAAAAAATTTAAAAATTAAAGGAAGTGAAAACTGACAAAATAAGACCTGTGAAACTTTCAAATGAATCTGTTGTCTGAGCTTTCCATTGGTTTTATCCTTCAATAGTATTTTTTTTTCCTCCAGAAGATCAGCACAGAGCCTACCAGCAACAACATTTTTCTGACACATAAAATTAAGGTCCCATCAGGAATTCTTTCAAGGGTTACAGCTAAGCACATCTGTGGTTTCAAAGGAAACAATATAATTCCATTACCAAGGCACTAAGCAGAGGTGTGGGTTTTTAAGTGTGGGATAGAAGGAATAAGATCTTTCTTATATGAAAGGAGATGGAAAAGGATACTGGTCAAAAAATTCTCAAAAGTGCTTTGAGAGATCAAGCTCTGAATGACTGCAGTATTTGAAAGCTTGATCATACCTATCCCTTCAGATATTCTGGAAACTCTTTGATGCCTAATTATGGGCTACGATACATTTATCTGAAATACACTGTACAGACATTTAGTACTGATAAATAATACAGACAAAATAGAAGTCAGACCATATAATGAAAACAGTATCAAAGAAGAAAACAGCAAAATCATGAGACATAAGCATATGCATCTGCAAAAGACTGAGGAAGTTCCCAAAGGTAAAAAGCTTTACTGACATGGGGTGGAGGGAAGAAAACAAAATTACTTAATTCAATTTTACGTTCTTTAATGGTTTAAACTCAAAATTCAGAGTATAGGTTAGAAGATCGACCAAAAAAATCTTCTCTGGCAAAACTCCTGGAGTCCACCAAGCACTTAGAGACTTCCAGCAATCCATTCCACAGGTTTTGGCAAATCAATCTGTGGGGACTGAGAAACCCAGAGACAAGCCTGTTCTACTGTCTTGGCAGCCTTTGCTGTGAAATTCATGGCTAGGCTAAAGGCCAAGGAAGACCCAGTTATGAAGTGTCTGAAATCCACCCACTCAACTTGGAACTGCTCATTTCCCCGGAGACTGGGCTGATATCCCTTAAATGCATGCACATAGTCATGGCAATGAAGTATTAAGGATAAGAATATCTCCCAAAGAGAATAAGATATGTCAAAAACACTGCAGAGCTGCAAAGTGAGGAGGTGTGTGCTGGTGCAGTGAGTCAGGCTGGCTGCTTCTGCAGGGTTCTGTGACAGAATCACAGAACAGCCTGGGGGAGAAGGGACCTCAGGAGGTCCCACAGCCCAAACTCCAGAGCACAGCAGGGGCAGCTGTAAGATCAGACCATGTTGCTCAGGGCTTCATCCAGTCAGGCCTTAAGGAACTCCAACGATGGAGATGGCACTGCCTCTGTGGGCAGCCTGCTCCAGGGCTTAGCTTCCCCTGTGGTGAACCTGATGAGCAGTCTGAACTGCTCTTATAGCTATTTATGCCTGTGCAGTCCTGTCCTCCAAGCCTCCATCTTAAATAAATGGTTTTGAAGAATTCATCTCTGTCCAAAGCTTAACTTGCATTTTAAAATACAATACTTCAGTGTACAAATATGTACATTGAAGCATATGCCTTCAGTACAGAATAATTCCCTCCTTAGTACTGCTCCTAGGTCTTGTGGCTCAGCTAGGAGACTGAACTGCTGCCAGAGTTCCAGCCTAGCTACTGCCCAGGTCCCCTATTTTCTCAAGAAATTGTTGGATGCTAACGCCAAGAGATGAGCTGGAGTCACATGCAAAGTGCTGCAAAGGCAAGTTAAGTCACTTAGTAACTTTCAGGTTAATAGAAAAAAGAACAGGGGAAAATATTTTTCATTCAAAAATTGCTTCATGGAGAAGTCATTATCTAATTTTACTAATATCTCTAGACACATGGATCATCTTTACCCCCTTACCCTGTTTCTCTGTGTAGAGTGTTGTGATACATTAGCATGCTTTCTCAATTCTGACACAGATGACCCTGATGCAAATTTTGCACCTCAGTAAAATTCCACTGCTGAAATTGAGATAACTGATACACAAATGTTTGTTTCTTTTCCCACAACTAATTAAAATTCTGTGGTTTAAGAAACTGCTATCAAGTCCAGAGACAGAGATAAGTGGACAAATACACAGAAAGATCTGTATAAGACATGCAAGGAATAACATTAGAAGACAAGAGGGCAGAACTAATAGTTGTTCTCAAATTGATAACAGTCCTAAGATGCCAGCAATGCTTTGCTTCTGAACCCAGCATATCCTTTTAGTTAAACATCTGTGGCTTATAAAAGAAAAGCTAATCCAAAAATCTACTTGAGAATTTTTTAATTTCTTCAGAAAGAGATTTTAGAATACTCAACAGGCCTATACATAAAGATTTGAAACAAATTTTCTGTTCATTTACTAGTCCTCAGTTTTTAACTTGAAATATATACATACATCTCACTGTAATTACATGATTATAGACATCTCATGCCCATGGAGTCCTCATGGAAAAATAGTTCTAGTTTATAAATAAAGATAAGGATATGGATCGGACTGACAGCTGGGACTTTAGAGAGAAGCATTTGTGAACTAGCAGGCAATTTTCAAGAAGTCTTAAGCCATGTTCAAATAAAGCAGTATAAGTTCAGATGCTGAGCCCAAATTTTATCCACTGTCTCTCTTCCCAGAACATTCAAATACTTACCAGAAAGCATCCTGAATATTAGGTAACTTCTTCCTTTGTCGAAGAGCAGCTGCCCAGAAATAAAAAGGAAAGAACCATCTTCTCCTTAAAAACACGCCCATCAGTTAAACAAACTTCTTAAAATATTCAAGACTTTATTCCTATCTCCTTCTTGAAGTTTGACTAAATTCAGAAATAACACCGTTTCAATATATGTTTTTGCATCTTTCTTTTCCTCTCAGCTGTAGGAAGCAAGTGGAGACATTATACTGGTTTAGTTAAAAAGCCAAAGCACAATTAAAACACACACTTTTTTCTTTTAAGATCTGAATTGTCAATGTGTAAAATTAATATATTTTGCTTGTAGAATTCCCACAAGTAATTTTTGTTGTTGTTTTTAAGAAACCATTCTCTTGCATAATATTACAAAGTGCCAAGATTGAAACCAGCAATGTAATATTTACGTGAGTACACGTTCTGGGGGAGGCGGGGGAACCCTAAACAAAAATGAAACCCAAACAAGATTAGTTTGCAATGATGTAGCTAAAGACAAAGTCACTAAATTAGTTTGGGGATTTACCTGTCACTAGGGGAGAAAGCTCTTACAGAAATCAAATCAGAAGGCTGAAACATTAGGAGAGCAGACATGCTCCCCTTCAATTTGCTGTATTATCAATCACAATTTTCAAGTTGTTTTTCTACACTAGTTTAGACTTAAGAAATAAGATGGCAATGACTGGAATAATCACTGTGGGACAAAGTGTAGCAGGAAAATTTTACGTCCTGCTAATGACAATGTCTCAGAAACGTGCTCTAGAAGCAAATACTTTCCTTTCAGCCAATTTTATAGCTCATTGTGCAGTCTGCCACAGACCCCAGAGCTGCCTTTCTCCATGTTGACAGTCACAAAGAAAAGGCTTCCTACTAGACTGGACAGCTTTAAAAGGGGGTACAGGGTCATATTGACCTTGCAAGATGGAAATAAAAGACAGATTCCCCATTATGATATTTTGATTCAAAATTAGGAACAGAAACTAATTCCCAGCATATGTAAAAAAAAAAAAAAAAGAAATTAAATTACAAGAATATATTAAGGTAACATTTTTCTTAGATAAGAATTATAAACATATGCAATTTCACATACTTGTTTATCAGCTGAAGAACAATATTTTACTTGGGCCCAGCTGCACATCAATGTGAGATAGCAGCTGTGATGATTGACATTGTATCACACTTTCAATTGTGCTCCTAATATACTGTCCAAGAGATAGATCCACGCATTCTTTCTTTTACATGTGTCATATGGAAGAAGAAAGAGGAGCAAGATTAAAAATCCAATAAAAGATGAAGTAATGTCTTAAAAGAAGGAATTCAGACCTGTTTATGGTTGGAATAGGCCTTATTTTCATTTTCAGGGCACTTCCTCTCAATTATTTTGTTCAAGGAGTTTGTAGTCAGTAGAATCCAACAAGTAAGGCAGTAGATCTAATGTTACAGCACACAAAGGAGTAATGCTATTTACTATTTACATATAAGTGAGCATATATCAAACTGTTACACTGCAGAGCATAGATAGATCATGATGCTTAGAGATTTCTAGAAAAAGGGACACTTTTAGATCAAATCTGTCCAAAGACAGAGAAAGAAATGCTCCCATTTTTGTACTTTCAAGCCTTTAGGATAAGAAAAATTCCAGAGCTAACAGTGACAGCCATCCCAAAAAGACACAAGGGGAGACACATGATCCCAGCTCTGCTGTAAACCACCACCACACAAATGTTCACAACTCTCAGTAACAACATCTTTCAAGAAATACACTCCTAGTTAATAGGAGCACTCAGATCAAGATTTTCATGTGGGTTACAGCTTTACTGTTAGTGCTTCACTGGGAAGCAATCAAAAAATCCAGAATCAAAGATTTTCTAAGACTAACAATTTGTTTTTACAGAGACTCAAAAACAGAAGTCCCAATATTAGTTCATATATCCCAAAGCATACAGCCGTTCAGAACACCCATCAGGGATGTCATACAATATAATTTGAAATTTGGAGGAGTACGCAAATATATTTTTCAGTAGCCAGGGTTGGAAGATGAAGACTAAACAGACTAGTCTTGCATCTTTGAGGCACAAATGGACACGTATTTTGCTATTCATCAGGTACGTTACTTAAAAATGAAACCAGAAGTCATTCATAGTTAAACAATCCTAGATGCCAAGACATTAAGACTTTTCTCACCTCATCTCACTAATTAGTGTTTTAACTACTTCAGCACGTAGTTCTTATCATGGCTTCAGTTTACACCAAGAAGGAAAACAAGGTCAAAAGCACAACATCCAACCATCACTACAAAATTCAAATGTAAGCCAAACACAAGGGAGAACATAGGAAGCCAAAACAGAGTCAGGCATCAATGAGGTGAATATCTCAGCAGCACAAAGTAAGGTGACTAA